>OX451362.1:14508396-15799107 GCA_949629185.1 Apamea crenata | reverse complement strand
GGGGCTGGAGCACATCTGGTTTCAACAAGACGGCGCTACGGCACACACAGCGCGCGACACTATGGACTTAGTGAGGGACGCTTTTCCAGGCCGAGTTATCTCTCGTTTTGGCGATTTGCCTTGGCCTGCAAGATCACCCGATCTGACCAGTCCAGACTTCTTTCTTTGGGGTTTTTTGAAATCTCGGGTGTATGTGAACAAGCCACAGACTCTCGCAGCTCTAAAAGAAAACATTCGTCAAGAAATAACGAACATATCGCAGGAAGTGTTACGGCAAGTTATGCAAAATGTCATAAATAGGGCTCAAATGTGTATCAACTCTGGAGGTCACCATTTAAAAGACATCATCTTTAAATCCTAATGGTACGAAATTTAATGGCACAAATATACATTTAAAAAAATCTAAATCTAGTTTTCTAATTTAGAAAAAATGTTATAGCTGAACCAAATAGGGTCTTTACTTTTGCGCCACCCAGTATATGCCGGAAAGGATAATCAAACTAGATCTGATGAAGGGTGTGAAGACGGTAGGGGTGCCAATGAGCCAGAGGGTGCAACATCCCAAATCGTCTACCGGTTGGTTCGGCCCCTGCTGAATAAAGGCCATACACTAGTTATGGATAACTTTTATAATTCGCCACTTTTGACGCGAACACTTAAGGCACAAAAAACCGACACCATCGGGACCCTGAGGCTCAACCGGGAGTTTGTTCCGGACTCCTTGCGCAGCAAGAACCGGAACAACATGCGCTCAGGGGAGATGGTCTTCAGTTACACTGAAGACCTATCTATTGTAGCTTGGAGAGACTCCAACTTGGTCTCACTGATTTCTACTTATCTTATTTAATACTCCAACATATTTGTAAAAATCATGGCCGTAGAATCAAACACTGTACTAAAATAAGGTTCTGAAGACACATACAAGTTTTAACCAAAAATATTACTGGTTTTTGTTTTCAAAAAAATGTTCTACAAGTATGTTAAAAAGATAATATAATATTAATGAGTGATACTTCAATAAATACCCTTTCCAAAGAAGTATTACACTTATAAATACGACGTATTGGGAAAAAGTTATAAACATTTCAAGTTGATCCTTTGCAAAATGTTGTCAAAATGCCGGCAATAAGGCTGGGTACACACAGAGTGAAAATAAAATTCGGATCTGGATTGATTGATCTATGATGATATGATATGATTTTTACCAGCTTTTATGTAACTTGCGATGGATGTATGTATGTATGTATGTTCGGGTAACCTCTTGCAACTCGATTTTGTTTTTTTTTTTTTTTTGCATGTGGAAATCGGATGACAACGCAAAATTATTATGACATGGAGCTGATCTGATGATGGAACCGGAAGGTGGCCATAGGAACTCGGTAGTTAAACGACACAACCCCATCGAGTTAAAATTAGTGTGGTTTTTTGGGTTTTTTTTTTCAATAAAGATTATCCTTGTGTTGAGTTTATTTCATCCCGCTTTGTCCTTTATGAAATAAATGTAATAATCTGTGTCACAGTTAGCTAGTTAGTGTGTTGTGTTAGTTTTAGTACTATTTAAATCCATAAATAGTTTAATAATTTTTTCTTTACAGATGGTAAACGTCCACGCGGGGGATCGATAGCATCCCCCAATATTCCTATCGGACGATGATGATTGGGACAATATGTCCCAATCAATTTTGCCCCAACCCGCCAAGAGGCAGAAGGAAGCAGGAGGCAGTGCCGTAGCGGGAGGCAGTGCACATGATGTGCAGTCGGTCACAGTATCGAAAGCTACTGTGACCGACTGCACATCATGTGCAGTCACCAAGACAGACCAGATCCCATGGAGGAACAAATTTTTAATACAATGGGTGACGCGAGCGTTGGACAGTGTGAAGCCTTGTGCAATTAACTTTGTACAGACGGCAGCACGTCAACGTAAACCCTATACATAAATATAACTACGACGCGCTGCGGAGTGTTAGAAAGAAAGTATCCTTGGTACGATTGGTGGAGTTTTCAACGTTTTTAAAATTGCCCAATGGTTGCACATACTAAAAATTGGGAGCCAATTGTCATGTTTTACTAGGAATAAGCCACACCCACTCGCCCCTGCGCGTCCGCCGCTGCTCCCGAGTTTCCCCGATCCTTCACGAAATTAAACGAAAGTCAGTCGTCAGCGTCACATCGTTAGTTTACGTCAGTCAGTTGCGTACGCATTTGGAACCCGTTAAGGTATATAAGTTCTGTGATTTGGAATCGTACTGTGTGCTGTGCTGTGATGTGAACTTTCTTAAAACAATTTATAAATATAATGGCGCCTCAGTTGACGCAAATTCAAAGAGAGCGCATCATAGCGCTTCGATTGAGTGGATTAGACTTGAGTAACTCCGGAGCGATTCGTTCCGATGAACTACTCAAACACAGTGAACGAACTGAACTCGTTCAGTACTGTGCGGAATTATCGTTCCACAGTTCACCGGCTCATTATAATCCCGCGTCTCTAGTCTAAGCCCGCGTCAGTGTGTGTAGGTAGGAACGAGAGCCCTTTGTTGTATACGTCACCAACTCAACTCACCACATGCACTTAGCAAGATCCTGATTCGTTATCGCATTTACACACACTGACAATTATTGTTTAGCTTTCTTAGTATTCGATATTCTAGAGACGTCAACTATTTTGGTCTCTATTTCATAAAGCAATAAGTTTATTTTAGATTGACATTCTATTTTATGCAACTTTGTTTACGTTATGAGGTCGTATTTTTTAAATTAGTTAGAGAGTCGAATTGCGTTGAGTGAGTGACATCTTCCTATTGTGCCTACTTTTTGTTTTTTAAATATAAAATGGCTTCTAAACGTAAACGTAGTGATATTTGGGGACATTTTAAGGAAATAGAACCAAAAAAAGCAACATGTGATTATTGCAGTGCAAAATTAAGTATTACGTCTGGAAATACAAGTAATTTGTCGCGCCATATGACCAGGAAACATCCTACAATACCTATCGTTTTGGAACGGCAAGTTGAAATAAATACTTTAATATCTAATACTGACCCATCAACTTCTACTGACCAACAACAAACATCGCAACAAACATCGCAACAAACATCGCAACAACCATCGCAACAAAATATTACTGATTTTATCATCAGAAAAAGACCTATTTCCGTACAAAGATCGCAGGTTATAGATAAGCAATTGGTGAAGTGGATATCGAAAGGCCAACATTCTCTACGTGTCGTTGACGAACCAGAGTTTAAAATATTATTACAAATGGTGTCTCAAACTCCAGGCTACAGTTTACCTGCTAGGAAAACGCTCTCAAAAAGTTTGATTCCAAAAATTTATAATGAGACCGTAGAGTTGATGAAGAGCAAGCTTGCCTCTGCCAAAGCAGTTTCTGTAACAACTGATGGTTGGACATCAGACTACACAAAAGATAGTTACATTGCAGTGACAGCCCACTATTTAAATGAAGATTTGGAGCTGTCTTCATATCTGTTAGAGTGTGTACAATATGGAGACAGACACACCAGTGAAAACTTATCTGAATTTTTGAAAGATTGTTTTCGGCGCTGGGACATAGATTATAAAGTAAGTGCAGTAGTGTCGGATAATGCGGCAAACATAACTGCCGCAATACGTTTAGGTGGGTGGAGGCATGTTGGATGTTTCGCACACCAAATTAATCTAGTGGTTAGGAAAGGTTTAGGAGAGATCTTACCTATAATTGAAAAAGTTAAAAAATTGTTGAATTTTACAAAAGGAGCACTGTAGCTAAATATAAATTGATTGAAGTCCAAAAACAGTTAAACATTCCAGAATTAATGTTAAAACAGGATGTTGAAACTCGCTGGAATTCCACGTTCCAAATGTTGGACCGTTTAATAAAAATTAAGGAAGCCGTTGTCTCAGCGACATTTTCGCTAAGGAGTGACTTATTAATAAATTCTGAAGAATTTGTAATTATTGAACAAATACTGCCAATTTTAAAACCATTCAATGATATAACAACAGAAATTTCTGCTGAGAAAGCAGTTACTTTATCTAAGGTAATTGTTTACTGCAAAATTATGATAAACCACATTACAAAACATCATGCACCTCCAGTAATTTCAACATATTTGGAACCAGTACAACAACTAATTAGAAAACTTCATGTTGAAATTTATAAGAGATTTGGTGACATCGAGTCTTCAGTTTTACACTCTGAAGCCACGGTTCTTGATCCCAGGTTCAAAAAGATCGGATTCAACTCTAGTAATAAATATGAAAACGCGGTGAGTGAAATTAGAAGAAGAACAACTGCTATCGCCAGCGTCACTGTTGCTAGTGATGATAATGTTTCCCAATCCTGTCACCCCGTTAATATCACCGAAGTAAATGATGATCTTTGGTCCGAAATCGATAATGAAATTAAGAAAACGGTACCACAAAACTCTACAGCTCAAGCTAGTATTGAAGTGGACCGATATTTGAAAGAAGATTTAATACCTCGAAAATCAGATCCATTGAAATGGTGGTACGACCGCAGAAATGTCTATCCGAATTTGTACCAACATATGTTAAAAAGACTATGTATACCCGCTACCTCCGTGCCATGCGAAAGAATCTTTTCAAAGGCTGGCGATATTTTAAGAGCACGTCGTTCATTGTTGAAGCCTGAAAAGGTATCACAATTGCTGTGTTTGCATGGAAACATGTGATTAGAGATTTAGAGAAGACATAAAAAAAGAAGCCTAAAAACAAAAAAAAAGTAATTAGAGTTGATTTTTAAATACGCTTTAAAATTAAAAGTAGGTTTAATATTAATTCATATTAAACATGTGATTAGAGAAGACAAAAAAAAACAAAACACAAAAAAAAAATTATTGTAAATAGAGTCGATTTTTAAATACGCCTTTTAAAGTGAAAAGTAGGTTTAATATTAATTCATATTAGTCACTTTAAGTGTCAGTCCTAAGCCTGAAAAAAGTATGAAGGGAAATCGAATCTATTTAATAACTAAATTTCATAGGTGACGTATCTTATTGTTATAGTTCACAGTTTATGAACGAATAGCTAAACAAGTTCCAAATCCGGACTGTCGAAAACATGCCTATGCCGCAGTTCATTTCGCTCTCTGAATCAGTCAGTAGTACTGTACTCCTCTATACAACCTACCAAGTCAAGGAGCGAAATGAACTGTGGAACGAGTTAGCGGAACGAGTTCACTTAACGGAACGAGATTTAATGAACTAGATCCATTAAGTGAACGACAATGCCCAAGGCTAGAGTGGATGCCGGGTGATAGATATTTGTCGGCAGACGGGCATAACGGTGAGTAATATTTTTTGTAATCATAAATAGAAAGGCTAATATTGAAAAAATGTGTCAATGGTGTTTTTATACATATTGTTTTTGATTCCATTTAGTCATGACACATTCTAAACAAAAGTTAATCCAGTAGGTAGTGATTGGATTCTATAGTAAATATCTAAGCAATTACGCACTTTCTTTTTGTCCAGGGCCCAGGGGCTGCAGTCTCGACATTCATAACGATCGCTTTACGACCGAATTCGGTCGCAACTCGCAAAGTCCCGGATTGACAGGTGTAATGTATGGAGTGACAGGGCTTTGCGACCGAATTCGGTCGTAAAGCGATCGGATCGCTATGAATGTCGAGACTGCAGCCCCTGCTTAGCTAGAATCTAGTTACAACGCTATCGCATTGGGTGTAACCCTGTAATGATAGCGATGTTTGTGTGTAATTAAATAACTTAATAACTTTATTATTGTAGTGTAGGGAATTATAAGTATTAATACATCTTTGCCTATAGTCATTGAGTAATAATGGGCAAATAAACTATAGCTATTTGTTTCGTTCCAGAAAAAAATATGTTTACTTCTGGCTTCGGCGGTGGGAAGAAAGCGGAACCATAGAAGCCCATCGCCGCCAACTCTACGCGAGATCCACTACGGTACGACGGCAGACGCCGCACACTCTGCCGATCCTTTTCTGACCACACGAATAACATCAACTTCGTACAGCGTGAGTCCATGTGTAGCTTGTAATCATACCTTATCAGCTCAACTTATTCATCACTTTCATAAAATATGGTTTTCTTAAAAAGTGAATAACAAAATTTATTAAAATCATACCTACTACCTAATAGACATGTAGGTAGTTGGAAGGGCGCTCACGCAAACCGATTGACGCGCGCCGCGCGGCCAGTCTCAATTGTTATTACTTACTACCTACTTATTATTATTACCTACTATGTATTAGATACATCTTCAGTTCTTTACAACCCACCTCAACAAGGGTGGAAGTTCTCAATTCGATAAATTGTTTTTTTGTTTATATTTTGAAGAATATTTTTTAACCGTCCCATACTCATATAAAGTCTATAGGGGCTTGTGGCTAAGTAATAACAGCCGCACGGGTCGATCGATCAGGTTAAGCTACGCTTGCCGCGGTTGGTCCGTGGATGGGTGACCATTTTCACATACCAAGTCCCCTCCGTGTCTCGGAAAGCACGTTAAGCCGTTGGTCCCGGCTGTCATTCGTGGATCTTTGACAGTCGTTACGGGTAGTCAGTAGCCCGAAAGTCTGACAACCAGTCTTACCAAGGGGTATCGTATTACCCAGTAACTGGGTTGTGGAGGTCAGATAGGCAGTCGCTTCATGTAAAATACTGGTATTCAGCTGCATCCGGTTAGACTGGAAGCCGACCCCAACATAGTTGGGAAAAGGCTAGGCAGATGATGACTCATATAAAGTCTATTCAACTAATGCTTCAAATTGATGTTATTTCAAGTTAAACAAATATCAACTTTATTTTAATGGTGATTAGGTTGATTTTAGAGTGACTAGCACTACTAGACTAGCAGTAATAAAATGTTTGAATTTGTAGCGTAAACTGAACTTTATGGTGTAGTAATTATTTTCCATAAACTCATATTTGTTTACATTTTTTGCAAATAAATCGCGAATGCAGATTAGTTAAATTGGCCCGTACTATTTGTCATATTACGGAATCCTAGGTAAGTATAAAATTGACAAAATTTTCTTTGTTTTAGATTTCAATGGACACAGTCAGGAGGCGCCTTATGGACACACCTGCAGGATGGTGCAGGCGTGGTTCGCGGCACAGGATGACGTCATCCGCCTACCATGGCCTGCAAAGAGCCCCGACTTAAACCCAATCGAGAATCTATGGGGTCTCATGGTTCTCGATCTCGATTAGGATGCTTCAGAAATCCGCAACAATGAAAACTTGCGGCGAGAAGCCCATACTACATGGGAGCAATTCAGAGGCAAGGACACCTGCTGGAACATGGTGGCCGGCATGAAGGACAGGCTGGTTGCCGTTTTAGACGCGCAAGGTGGTCCGACCAAATATTAAATACTTTTATTATATTGTAAAGTATACAATATAATTTCATTTCATTTCAACAATCATTTTATAATAATATTAATATTTCCTTTATTTAAAATTAAACATATAAATTATATTTTTAAATATTTGCATATAAAAATTATAAAAACATTTAAAAATATAAAAAATAGTAGCCCACCGGTATCGGGAACAGGGTCCAAGCTACCGGCGGTCAGGGCTCCAGAGAGAGGAACCTCCTGACAATACGAGCCGTGTCCAGAAGTACCGCTTTCTGAATCAAGCCCTTGATCCAGCTGCCCAGCGAGAGCCTCCTCAGGTGTTGGTCGAGGCTCTTGGCTATTAAGCCATTGGCGGTCACGACTATCGGCACAATGATCGCTGAGTCCACATCCCACATGTCGACAACCTCGCGAGCCAAGTCAAGATACTTGATTTGTTTATCTTTCTCGGCCTTCACGAGGTTCTCATCATGCGGGACGGTTATGTCAACAATCATTGCGCGCCGCTCTGATCGATCCACCACCACTATATCAGGCTTATTGGCAACAATAGTCCTGTCAGTGATGATGGATCGATCCCAGTACAATGTGATATTTCCATTTTCGAGAACTGGGTCGGGCACATACCTGTAGTACGGCACCTCAGATTCCACAAGGCCATATTTCAGAGCAAGTTGCTGATGGATTATCCTGGCTACAAGGTTGTGTCTATGCAAGTACTCTCCGTTAGCTAGACGAGAACACCCGGAGATAATGTGTCTGATTGATTCTCCCGGCCGGTGGCATGCCCGACAGATGTCAACCGTACCGTCTTTCACAATAAATCTCCGGTAATTGTTCGTCATCATAACTTCGTCCATAATTGCACACACAAAACCTTCGGTTTCTCCAAAGAGGTCACCGAAACGTAGCCAGGCTACGGACGCTAGTTGATCTACATCGGGTCCATTTAGGGCCCGGTAAAAGCGTCCGTGAAGCTCCTTACTCTGCCATACTTCCATGCGATCATTGGTGTCAAGCACTACTGGCTTGCGCCAGTTCTCTTTAGCCAAGGAGAGCGGGGTGAGGCCCTTATCCACTGCGACTACATCTCGATGCATCCCCACGTCGGTTTCTAGGAAATATTCCCTGAGACTGCATATCTCGCGATTGTGGAGGGTCTTAGCGTTTAAAAAGCCTCGACCTCCACACTTTCGCGGGATATACAGCCTCATTACCGACGACCGTGGGTGATGCATTCGATTTGCAGTCAGCAGCGTCCGGACCCTCCTATCCAAGGCGTCTAGTTCGGTTTGAGTCCATTTGAGTATGCCGAAAGAGTACATCAAAACCGGCATGACCCAACTGTTGAAGGCACGCACCTTGTTTCCACCTGATAGAAGACTGTTAAGTACTTTTTTCAGGCGGTCAAAGAAGCGCTCCTTCAACGATTGCTTCATGTCAGTAACATTGATGCCTAACGCTTCCGACATACCCAAATACTTATAGGTTTCGGATGCGGAGAGGGCTCTAAGGTTTGTGGAATCCGAGAGTTGGGTTCCCACGGATTCCACAATCTCCCCTCGCTTTACATGCATGACCGCACATTTGTCCACACCAAATTCCATCCTGATGGCGCTACTGAAAGTTTCAGTTACTTTCAGTAGCTCCATCAGTTGCAAATTGTTTGGAGCAAAGAGTTTCAGGTCATCCATGTAGAGGAGGTGCGATATAACCTGACCACCTCTCCTCAGCCGATAGCCTAGACCTGAATCCTTCAGCAGTGTGCTTAGAGGATTCAAGGCTAAGCAAAACCAAAGCGGACTCAAACTATCGCCCTGAAATATGCCTCGCTCGATCCTTATCGGTTCGCTGTTCCTCTGAATATTTCGACATCCTGGATAGCGAAGGACCGTCCTCCATTGCCCCATACACGACATCAAGAAGGTACGCAGAGTTGCATCTACTTTATACAACTCCAGCACCCTCATGAGCCATGTATGTGGCACCGAGTCATAGGCCTTCTTATAATCTATCCAACATGTCGACAGATCCTTTCGGGAACGACGAACCTGTTGGCTAATGGCCATATCAATGAGGAGTAGCTCCTTAGTACCGCGGGACCCATTCTTACATCCGTTTTGAGAGGCAGACATAATGGAGTGGGTGTCTATATGTTTGTTAATTTTAGCTCTCAAAATGGATGTAAGAACTTTATAGACCGTCGGTAAACACGTGATCGGCCTATAATTTTTGGGTTCCGCGGTGCTACCTGATTTATGGAGCAGGTGGGTAACTCCTGTCGTTAGGAATTGGGGTAGCGAACCAGACTCCAAAGCAGTCTGGAACTGAGATGCCAAGCGAGCGTGCGACCTTGTAAACCATTTAATCCAAAAGTTGTGCAGCCCGTCCGGCCCTGGAGACTTCCAGTTAGGTAGCGGACGGACTGCACGAGCTACATCTTCGGGGCAGATGGTAATAGCCTCCATTTCTGGTATTGGATCACAGGCTCGCTCGACTTCCCGAGCCCAATCACCTTCGGTGTGACTGACAGGTGCCGACCAGATACTACGCCAAAAGGAACACATGGCATCATCATCCGGCAGGCACGTGTCAGCCACACCTTGGTCCAGTCGCTCCCAACCCCTATAAACCCACCTTTCATCGCTCTGGAAGGTGCGATTCTGAGTGTAACGCTCTACTCGCCGCTTATACCGACGAATACGGTTCGCCCATGCATACACTTTCTGCTTCAGGAAGTCGATGCGCTCTGTGACACAAGACATATAGTCTTGAGGACTGGTATCAGTCCCTGAGAACGCCCGTCTCACAAAGCGCATCACTCTAGGGCGAGTATTGCCCTCCCTGAAGCAGATTAGTTTGCCGATGAGCGCCCTGGCCCCATCAATACGGCGTTCAATCCTGCATTGCCAAGCTGGTACGGTTGGTTTTGGTCGTGTAGCTCTAGAGTCATTGGCAAATTTGACGTGAGCTACACGACATGCCGCTACAGCCGCACAATACAAGATTGAATGAGTATCGATGAGGTCTTCGCAGGTATCAAAATAGTTTGACAACTGCGAATCCAGGACCGCCACCAGCGCCCTATTTTTGTTATGCATGGGTAAACGAGGTAAACGTGGCCTAAGTTCAGGCGACATTAGCCGATATTCCTGAATCGCACCTTCCAAAGCACTCCTCAATTCCTCATTGCACTGGGTACTTACGTTTGTAGCCGTGTCATTACTCCCCTCGTCAGCTTGACTCGTGTTGGACTGCGGTAGCACTACAGCAGTCTGCGACTGGGGGGCGATGACACGGCTACTCTGCATTTCATTTCGCAGGCGATCAAGTACAGTGTCATCTAGCATGTGATTACGCTGGATGACCCGCACCTGATCCGATAGTCGTTGTGCCGTAACGTTGACAGCCGGCTCAAGCACCTGAAACAGAGAGAGCATCCGAACACGGTACGCGGTCAGATTGTTTCCCCCCTCTGTAGCCCCATAGTATGAGCGCATGACATTTTCATTGATGGATCTTGTCCATCTCATGCGCTGCACACTTCCGCCGGGAGCTGGGACCCTATCAGAGGCCGGTGGGCCTCGAGGTCCTAAGCCGTCCGGCGGCCGGCGTCCTCCCCGTCGACGAGCAGGTGGTGGCGTCGTGGGCGGAGAGAAATACTCGTCGCTCGAGCTCGACGCAACTGCCGCGGCCGGTGTCGTCACAGCACTCACAGTGGGGCTGGGTACCGGCGGCGGCGAGGCGGAGCTGAGCGAAGAGTCCGGTGGTGGTGGGCGTGCAAGTCGTGCGGCTGCTCTTGTCAACATTTTTGCATTCTGATATTATATTTCTTGTGTTTTATCGGAGGTAACAAATGCCATGACAGATGTCACCTCCGGTTCGGCAGTTTTTGGTGAGAGTTTATTGCATTATTGTTCATTGTATTTTTTTAAAAAGGAAAATTGGTTGGAGTATTCAGTTTTTGGTTGGTAATTCACAATAACTTAATTATTGTTATGATATTACAATTTTGCAGTATCTTGTAGGTATAGTGATTAGAGTTTAATTTACATTTTATTTATAATTTAATAATAATATATTGTTTTGGCAACGCTTTATGCTCCCATGTAGTAGTATTTCATAACAACTGAAAGGCCGATCTTGGTGCGTATTTCTGAGGTCAAGTTTGGGCTCTTTTAGGTCATGGCATATTCTATGTCGCTAATAAGGCCCGAGCGAACTTAGTTTAGTCTACAACACTATAGGCAGTACACTCAATGTCACCGACACTGACACCGTGTCAGAACACTTAGACACTCGGTGTCGTAAGGCACACACTGCACGGCGTATAGTGTCGTAGCCTAAACTTACCATTAGATGACGAACTCCGATTCTACGGCACTATTAAATAATGCACTTCAATCACCCGGGTTTCCGTTCACATTAAATAGTAGCACAGTTTTACAATACATAAGTTAGGTATATTTTAATATTGTAATTATTTAATTTATCAAAATAAAGGTATTTCCAACCACTGTTTCTCAAACGCTTATTCTTCCATTGCTCGATTTGGGAAAGACGCCAGACATGTCGTTCGTTGATGTTGTGTCATAATAAGCTTCCTCCATTGCCTGCCCCAGGCTTCAAACTATCTCCATAGTTTTCATCACAATTGCCCAGCGGTTTGGCAGTGAAGGCGTAACAAACAAACAAAGTTACTTTCGCATTTATAATATTAGTATGGATAATTCTTATAATAACGTGACAAAGATAGTGTAAATTGAAATTTCTTTTCTTTTCGCACCATTGTTATATTCTTGAGCATTTTTCCTTTACTAATTATTTGTTAGTGATAATTTAAGTTAGGGCCGTCACCCACTGGCGGCATGGCACGACAAGGGATTTTAGTAAGCGCGAATGATTTGTGATCTCATTTTATCATGGTTAGCATTCACATTTCGGGATGCCACGGCATGCCAGAACGTCCCGAAGGATGCCAAAGCAGGCTGTGACATATAAATGAAATCTAGGTAAAAGTTTACTTTTGTTTGGCGGCAGCATTTGATTTTGATAGAGATGTAACTGTAGGTATAATTAATCTGTTACAAATATCAATAAAACTAATACATTTTTTTTTTGTGTTTGTGTTCCTTTTCGCGTCATGTTTACCGCAAATAAACGTATTTTCTTTCTTTCTAAAAATAAAAGCTTGTAAAAAATAAATATTATCTACTTATTTTTAATCTGTTGTATAGTTTGGTTTTATAAATTTTGTTGTAAGTAGGTATATTTAAATTTAGAGTAGGTATAAGTTTTTTTTTGTTTTCAATTAATATTAAATAAAAAGATTAAGATTATTATTCCCCATTTTATTTTGAGATTTTTTCGCGGTTTCACACGCGTTCCCGTAGTAACCTATCCTATTCCTATATTTCCTATGTCCTTTTCTGATAGTTAGGTATGCAAAATTCCATTATGATCGGTTGTGTAGTTAAGGCGCCAAAAGCAGAGGTCGGAGCTACCGCCGTGCGCAGGGCACACCGCCAGCTGGCGGGCGAGCGGGCGAGCCGAGCGAGGCATCGTTTCACCTTTTTTCATACTTGGGTTCACACCGCGAACTACAGATATAAGCTACCGAAGTATGAAAAAAGGTGAAACGATGTCCGTCCGCCTAGCCCGCCCGCCCGCTAGCTGGCGGTGTGGCCTGCGCTTTATACGGGGCCCCGACGGCATATTTATTTATTACTTACTCAAAAATACTTTTTTGAAAAAAAAACAGACTTCGAAAATTATATTAATAAATTTCGAAAGTCGGTGTCGTTTGGTTCGCATTTTCGTTGTTCGCCACCGGAAATTAAAGTTATTTTTCACTTTGTAGTGTCTTTTTTGGAAGTCGGTTTTTTTTTTTTGTAAAAATTTTTTTATTTCGACTTCAAAAAAGGAGGAGGTTCTCAATTCGAAAAAAAAAAATCGTATCTTATTAGAAGCGCAATAAGGTTGAACTTGCATGTAAAAGCAATTTCGGTAGGTATAGATAATTCCGTTACTAAGTTCAAACTTATTATTTTAGTAGATAATAAGATCGTGTCGCGGACGTAACGACGTAATTTAAAGAGATTAATGTTATGACTGTGCCTTCTCAATATATTTATGAAAATCTTTTATATGCCCATAGAAACATAAAATTGTTTAAAAAATACAGTGATATCCATAATATAAATACTAGGAACAAACACAAATTTGTTGTACCTATAACAAGGCTCAAGAAAATAGGTGGCTCGTTCAGATGCCAATGTATACGCTTTTACAATAAAGTTCCAAGCCCCGTTCAAGATCTAAGCCTTAATAAATTCAAATCATTCATTAAACGTAAGTTGTGCCAGAAAGCCTTTTATACCGTTAAGGATTATATCGAGGACAAAAAGGCTTGGGATTGAGATGCTTCCAATTTTTTACCTATGTAGTGTTCTTATTTTTCTGTTTTGTTGTTGTTTTTCTTTTTTATATACACTTTGACATCAATGAATTCTATATATAAGTACTGTGACATTTGCTTACTTTGTAAAGTATTCTATTATTTTAATTATTGTGAATGTGAAGACTATGTGGGTCACTTTATTTTTATTATATTTTATTTTTCTCTCTGTTCTCTTAGTTTTGTCATGGTCTGGCAGTTTGAGTAATTAATGCGGCCTACCCAAATGTCCTTTCTTTGGTATTGTTCGTCGAATCGTCGAGCTCCTTAAGTTTTGAGTTGAGCTGCACTGATTTCTGACAAATGCGTGCACTGACTGGACAGGTCCTCTCAATCTGTGTGGTTCTTTCCTCAAAAGACCATCTCAGACATCGACCTGCATGGTCTTCATATGATCTGACCAAGATTATGTCTGGACTTTAAAAGAGACTGTAACCTCTGAGTTTGTTTCGGCCTTTCTTCTCAGAGTAGTCAGATAGGAAACGCCGACCTCATCTAGTTTTAAAATATGATTGACGTGTAAAAGTGTTTGTACAAACCTACTTACAAAATAAAATCATTTATCATTTATCATTTAACGTTAATCTCAAACACGGCGGACTGACAAGAGACTTTATAGGTATAATTAATTGGCTAAACTTCACACAGGTTCGTGATGGGGTAAGTATCCATATTTATTTCAAAATTTCAAGGAGATTGTGTTATGGGCTTTCAGCAATAAAAGAGCAAGGAACGCACGAAAACTGTTGACCGCCAGCCCGCCAGTAAGTAAGTAGGTAACAAAACCCGGAAAAGGTTATTAAAAGCTGCTTGAAATTAAAAAAACAAATGTTTTTCTCACATCGGATTATACCTACCTGGCTACTTAACAACATTCCTCGAAAGCGTGAAATTTGGCAAAAATAATTGTGTAACGGTGTATACCATACCTACCTACCTATTTAAATGTAGGTAATATGAGTAAATATAAGTAATACCTATTTAATAATTATAGGTAATACATAGAAACAAATATGTAAAAAGGAAGGATTAAGAAGATATCATTTCAATAAAACAAATTGATTATAAGCTTCCGTATGTATTTTAGTTTTAGGCAATGCGCGGGCCGCCTGTTTTTATTATCATGCCATTATTTCGATTCTATTCAAGTCAAAAGTATTCAATCTGCTACGCTACGCTATTTCTTATCGCATAGTGTCTTATTCAACACAACGACGCGCACACGCACACACCCTCACGTACGCGTTGCAGCACGAAATATTACAAGTAAGAAATGACAAAAAGCTATACGTCTCTTTCGCACGATTCTCGCTGTTGTTGCTCATAACGCGTTCAAGGTCAAAGTGGGGTAACTTGATGTGCTGGCGACTGTACATGGGGTTGTTATTACATTGTTCGACCAGGCAGACGGCAATCACATTGAAAAGGTTCTGCCCCGAAACACATGATTAGTTTACTATTATTATTTTTTACTTATATTTTTGTATTTGTTTGTGTATCTGGTGTACTGTGTCTTTTGGTCTGTGTTAATATGTTGGGTAATAAAAAATTGTCGTGAATATAATTTCGTTTTTATTAAATAGCAGTAAATACACTGCTCTATTCGAAACAGATATGAATAAAAAGTACACTGACAAGGTATTTCAAAGAGAATGTAAAAAGTTAAGTATTCATTTACTTCGACTTACGAAACAGTGCAAGTTTCATTTAAACACATTACACAATGGTGTGCAAACATTCATTTTGACACTATAAAAACAATAAAAAAGTACACTGACAAGGTATTAAATATAAAAAAAGAAAAGGCAAAACATAAAAAAAGGCAAAGAGGGGGGTAAAGGCATTACTAGCTATTCATACACGAAATCTGTTAAGGGGTCATTGTACTCATCGACGTACGAACAACTTTTACAATACCAACCTGACCAAACCTGAAATCACGAAGCAAAAGAACCAACTCCTCACATTTCGCACTCGTCAAAATGTATGGAACAGCTGTTTTTTTTTGCGATTACACGTTTGGCCCTATAGTAAAAGTTGTTCACCCGAGCAGAATATTGCGATAGATGTCCCGTTTGCGGAAGGCTAGGCTCAGTTTCGTGCAGCTCATCGCCAATAAAGCTGCTCGGGTAGGCAAAAAAGCTAGGATTTTTTTTTTCCAAAAGGGCAAAATTCCAAAAGGGCAAATTGCGAAGAGGACACCAACAAGTGCCTACAAACTCTTAGTTTTTACGTCACTGAAAAACCTGTTGCGACTGATGTTCCCGAGGAAGACAAAATTAATTTTACTGCCGATGTATTAATTGATTACTCCAAAGAGCCCGATGCTGGTCCTGACAAAGTGTTTAAAAAGTGTTGTGAAATCGTGTAAACATTGCAGACAAGACCTTTTAGATAATGATAATGAAAATATTTATAATAATAGTTTTATAAAAGCTAAGGAATATAATAATAAAAATGTTTATGTTATCCAAATGAGCTATTGCAAAATTATTTCCATGACCTGCAAAATATGACAGAATCTTTTTTAAAAAAACGTGTTCCTAAACAAAATGTACGTGGAACAATTAATTCGTTTGCAGATGTTTTAGTGGATACCCCTTTTAAGTGTACTATTCACAAAGAAAAGCTAAAAGAGTATTTCTTTAATTTAACAGTGTCTTATTACATAGTTGGTGTAGATTCCATTAATCGCATTTTAACGGGAAAGATTACCTATAATGGAGAAGATGAAACAAAATTATCAGCACAATTGTATTATGATAAGCATAAACATTATAAAAATAAAAAATAAAAATGACTAAAACATTAGACAATGGTTTTATTACTTTTGATGTGCGCTTGCACCAATGACTAATTCTCTTTGGCTTGCACCAACGAATATTCCAGCCAGCCTACACTGCCGTTTTAATTAAAAAGGTCACAACTAACATTTTTTATGAAATTGAGTTACCTATATATAATATCCGGAATCAGGAAAAAAGGCCTATCCGGATATATATATTTACATATAACTCAATTCCATGAACAATGTTAGTTGTGAGCTTTTTAATCAAAACATCACTATTTATAGCTAACTAGACTGGTTAGTTCGGATACAAATTGTAGATGGCGCCACTGCGCTGGATTGCATAAAAATGGCGTAATCTTATAGTAAAATATCTTATAGTACTCTTTGGTAGTGAGAAAGCGGCCTAACTGTCACTGCGTTTCTGAATACGCAACAAACCATCCAATAACTATGAAACCGATAACTAGTTCCTTAGTTGCCGCTAGATGGGTCTGTTTAAGAGATCGCGCCTAGAAATAATTTAATTATTTTAATTATTCGTCTATAAAGGACATCATCCACATTTCATACAGTTTTGGTCCAAAAGTAAAAGTGCCGGCCAAATAAAAAAAGTGTTTTATTCTGATAGAACTCGTCCGCCTTAGAATTTCTTTATATGACACCAAAGCTGTAGCATCACTATACTTGGTATTATTTGAGTTCTAAAAATCCGTCTTTCATACATTTCGAGTAAACTACTAACTGTAACAAATGAAGTTATCTTGCCAGAACATGATGTTATAAATATTTTTTTGAACACGATATACTTATTGTCGTATACACTGCATACCCAAAAATACCAGGAGTACCTACAACCAATAGAAAAGTAATGTTGAAACTAGACGTGGGTTATTACTTTTTGGAATTAAAACAATGGCCTTTACCCTACCGCCATACAATGCTGTGTTACCCCTCCCCCAACCCCCAACCCTTGCACCGCTCGTTTCGCCGCCCGCGCCTGTTTATTTCCTTAGTACCGAGAGCAACGTTGCCGTCAACTGCCGTGCGTGTACGTTTGTGTGATTTTTCAGCTAGCTCCCGCTCGCTTTACGTTCTTTTGTTGTTTTTGTTATCACCTTTGTTAAGTTTTAATATTTTCTGTTACGTTTTGGAATTTGTTATAGACTGTTACGTGTCCGTGTGGGTAATAAACACGACTCATGGAAGACTGTATCTTGTGTCGTGAACCGACAGAGAATCGGCGAAGATATGAATGGACTTCCCGAGAAAGGGATCATCTTGATATCGCCCAAATAGTGATTGAAGAATTGATAGATAGACAGGTAAAATCAATTTAGCTGTTTCTGATAACGCGGCTTACATCAAGAAAGCCATATCACAGGAGCTAGGGTGGAAACATTTCGGATGTGCAGCACACACAATAAATTTGATAGTGCAAGAAGCGACGGAAAAATCTGTACCCATCAAGTCTGTGATTGAACGTGTGAAGCTCATCGTCGCTTATTTCAAGCGAAGCTCTAAAGCCACTAAAAAACTTGATGAGTTTCAAAAGCAAAATGGAGCAACACAGCCAAAACGACTGCTTCAAGAAGTCCCGACGAGGTGGAATTCCAAATTCTACATGCTCGAAAGGATCGTAGAAATTCAAGATGCCGTCAAGTCATCCATTGCCATTTTGGGTGTTACAAGCTTACCAAATTTAATGCCGGAAGAATGGTTACTTTGCAACGAAACTTGTAAAGCCCTGAAATGTTTTGAAGAAGCATCAAATTATCTGAGTGGTGAAAAGTATTTGACGGCCAGTCAACTATTAATAATCATAAAAGGCATAAAGAGAGTTCTCAGCGATATTTTAACCTCTGATTCTTCCGGTTATCACTATCTGCCAATAACATATGATTTTGTTCGAGCTTTGTTAGATTTAACTCATAGTCGTTTCGAAAATATAGAAAATAGTAACACGATTGGGGTAGCTACTTTTTTGGATCCCCGCTTTAAGTTACAGCCCTTTACATCTTCAAAGCAAGCAACTTTGAGGGAGAACATGATCAAACTTGTCGCTCAAGAAATAAATCGAGAAGGACCATGTGAAAATATTGAAGTTAGCAAAAGTTCACTTGATCCCACCTCAATATTTTACGACTGGGATGCTAGGGAGGCTGTACCGCAATCAATTGAGTCACCAACTGCACGAGCAATAATAGAAATAGACAAATATTTGAATGAAAAAGTGATCAGTCGCAATAATTTACCGTTGAGCTGGTGGAAGCAGAACCAAGGCATTTTTCCACATTTGGCTAAGTTGGTTCGAAACAAATGTAATGTACTTTGTACTTCTGTTTCTTGCGAAAGACTTTTTTCGCGAACTGGTTACATAATTTCACAACGAAGAACACGCCTTGGAGTCCGAAAAGTCAAACAATTAACATTTTTAAATGGAAATAAAAAATATATAAAATTTTAAGATAATTATTTTGTTACTAAGTGATAAGTAGATATAAGTGAAAAGTAGATATAAGAAAAAAAAAAAAAAAAGAAACAAGAAAAAAAAAACAAAAGACTATTATATAAAAATTACGAATACTAAAAAAAAACATATGAAAAAAAAAAGAAATCGTTGTAAATTCTCATTATAAATACGCCAACAGAAAAAGTTGACAGTCCTAAGCCTGTGAAAAGTATGAATTAAATGAGAATTAATTAGGTGATAAAAATCTGTCTGTGACTAAATTTAACAGTTGCTAAAAATAAGCCTGTGAAAAGTATGAAGGAAATGAGAATTAATGACGTATAAACTCACTCTTTATACGTCTGTGACCAAAATTTAACAGTTGCTGAAAATAACTGCTAATTTTAACTGTTAATTATTTTTAGCATTGGCATTTAGCAGTGTTATTTTTTTTAACGTTTAAGCCCATCTCTACCTGACACTGCCCAACAATCAGCACTTTGCGATTGCTATCCAAAAATCAAAGATGTGTAGGTGGATTCAATCAGAATAATAATGAGAGCTTCAACCAACTAGTGTGAAAAATATGCCCAAAAACCGTGAATAGTAGTTATACTATCGTACAAATTGCTGCATACATAGCTACTTGTATATTTAATGAAGGTATACATTCATTATTAATGATTATGAATACCCTTGGACTTGATTGTGGGTCCAATTCCCATCGGTATGCTGAAAAAAGGGATGCTGCACGTGTGAAAGTGGCAGATCAGCGCGCCAACGACAACACTCGGGAAGGCAGAATGCTTCGTAGGCAACACCAAATTGACGTTTTGGAAACTTCCACAATGGCTGAAGATCTATTATATGGCCCAGGAATAGATGACTCTGTGTGAGTAATTAAATAATTCGTATTTCTGTACGTAAATCTAGTGTGAAACTTAAAATGCGTTTTTCTCAAAACTATGTTTTTTGAACTGGTGACAACTGTCACTCGATAACCGCTCAGTAGATTTTAATGAAATTTATACAGCTTTTAGAATACATAATAAACTCAGGCCTGATCGAAGGATTTTTTTTTTTTTTAAATTTCGATTTTTTTAGACCAATTAACTGTTGATTTTTTCCTGAAAATCTAGAAAAAAAATTCCTGAGGCCGCCATTTTGTTAATTTTCAAAAAAAAAAAAAAAGCTTCGATCAGGCCCAGGATTATCTATTTATAAAACTAATTTTTTTCATCCGATTGATTTTAGATGAATCTCCAAGGACTTATGACAGTCACCGCAAGGACCTTTTTTTGAAACTGGGTCAACACAGACAGCTATAACTTTGAAAATTATAATTTTTTTTTTCTTCAAATTTTCGTGACTTCAAGTCAAGACATTGTTTAATAATGCCATATTATTACTTTTGTAAAATAAAATGATTTATTAGCAAAAAAAAATTACTGAAAATTCTCATTTTTTCATGTCTCTGACTACCCCTAACCCCTTAAGATAATGTTGTATGCTTGGTAAATAAACGTTTTTAATGTGTAACCCTAGATTTATTTTTTATCACCTTTGAATAAGCAAGCTGGTCCTGCTCCACAGGCACTTGGGCTCACTAGTTGATCACAATTTCTATATTTTGGAGGAGATGCTTCCCCTTTTTATTTTTGTTTTTTTTAGTGTTTCTGACATTACGAACTTAATGTTTATTTTATTCAATCAAGATTAATTTTGAATACTTCAATATTAAATACCTCTTCCTGATTGGTAGTAACTTTTATATTTTTTTATTCTTATCTATTAAGAAAATTGCAAACTATAGTTTTGTATAATTTAGAAGCATTTTTAAAATTTTGTAAATGTAAGAACCATGGATCCGTTTTTTATGATATTTTGATGTTGACTTGAAAGAGCATGGCAGTTGAGAATATGTCATGCTCACTTAAATGTCTCACTGATGGTGGCGCGTGTGTTGGATCATTCGGTTCCCTACAAATTGGTTGAGCTGGGTGGTGCTGATCCACGCGTCATGTTCGTGAACGGGCGCCGTTGGTTGAGACTGGTCATCTCTTAACTGCCAGGGCTTATTTTTAATGTTATATTTTAAATTGTTTCTTTTTTTACATTGTTCTCACATATGAAGTAATAAGAATAATGTACCCAGGATTTTGTAATAATATCTTGATTTAAAAGAGTGTCCGTGGAGTTTCTTGCCCGTTCTTCTCCATAGAGATCTACGTTTTACAAACTCAAACTCAAAGTATTTATTTCAATTAAACCAATTACAGGTACTTTTGAATTGTCGAGGGGTCGGTCAGTCAGAAAAATGAAGCTAGTTGCCCATTCCAAAGCGTAGGTACCTATGGAGAAGAACGGGCAAGAAACTCCATGGACACTCTTTTAAATCAGAATAATATGGTTACAAAGTATTGGTTACATCATTCATGTTAGAAATTATGCATGTGAGAACGATGCAGAACATTAAAAGCGTCCGTAATGAACAGATAAAAAAAAAACAATTCAAATATAAAATTAAATAAAAAATAAGCCATGGCAGCAAAGAGTTGACCAGTCCCTACTGACGGCGCCCGTTCACGAACATGACGCATAGATTAGCACCATTCAGCTCAACCATTTTGAAGGGAGCTAAATGATCCAACACACGCGCCACCATCAGCGAGACATTAGAGTGAGCATGACATACTCTCAGCCGCCAAGCCACATTCAAGTCAATGAAAGACGTACCCAGTAAATGGTAGCTTTATAGTATGTACATAGTACTCACATTTATGTGTTATGCAATTATACAATACTAGGAGATTGAATTTATATAATGCAAAAATAGTATTTTAAAATCTTCATCAGCTCCAACAGTATGTAGGTAGGGTAGGCGTGTGTGAAGTATTTCAAAATGCTAATCAATTTATTTATGCGTCCTGTGGAGCAGGACCAGCGTTTAACCAAGCATTTTTGTCAGCGATGTAATCCCCCAACTTGTGCGTTTTATGTAAGATTTGAATTTCGTTTCATTGAGTTGGAGTATGTGGGGAGGTATTTTATTGTAACATTTTAAACAGTACCCCATGAAGGAAGAGTCTACTTTAGCCAGTCTGAAACCTGGTTGAACTAATTGGTCCCTATTTCTAGTTCTATATGTGTGTCTGTCACCTCTTTTACTGAAAAGATTTAAATTTTTCCTTACGTACATGATGTTTTCATAGATATATTGACAAGGTACCGTCATGATATTAATATGTTTAAACAGGTCCCTTAGAGAATCGCGCCTGCGGAGGCCATATATTGCTCTGATGGCTCGTTTCTGCAGAATAAAAATAGACTCGATATCTGCAGCCCGTCCCCATAGTAAAATACCGTAAGACATGATACTATGAAAGTAACTGAAATAGACTAGCCTCGCGGTATCTACATTAGTAAATTGACGGATTGTTCTTACAGCATATGCTGCTGAACTTAGCCTTCCTGCAAGAGATGTTATACGAGGACCCCATTGCAGCCTTGAGTCGAGCGTTATCCCCAGGAAAACAGTTTTATCGACGAATTCTAGTTTCTCCTTATTCAATACTATGTCACAATCACTACTTTTAACATTCGGTAAAGCAAATCTTATGCATTTAGTTTTTTTCCCATTTAATACTAAATTATTAGCAGTGAACCAATTTTGCACTTGCAGTAGGGCGTTATTTACGTCGTCAAGATTTGATGCACGTCTATTTATCTTAAAAATTAAGGAAGTGTCGTCAGCAAATAACACCACTTGTGGTTGGTTTTTTAATAAATGGGGTAGGTCATTTATACAGTGTGGGGAGGACAATAGGATCATAAATGAAACTTCGTATAAGTCATGATATTCCCAACCGTCACACAAAAAATCAAATGAATATATCCAGTAGTTTAGCCACAGGACTTTATTTTTCATTTTAAGTATTTTCTACACGATGTATTGTAAACAGAAAAGCACGCGACAGGTTAACGACAGACGTTGCCAGCTCGCTACTATAAAAACTACGTCTTTTCATTCAAACTTATTTTCTCAATGCAAATTATACTTTATGCCCGAGCCATAAGAGTCATAAAGCGTGTCATCACAGCTACTATAAGAAAAAATGCATGCGAAAGTTATTACTTTGCTGTTACGCACTCTTGTCAATCGCAAAATATGTATGTGCGAAAGAGATAGCTAAGTTTTCTTGTTCCTACTGTGCTACTTGTCGGCGTGTCTCGGTTACGCCTTCAGTCAGTGTCAGTGAGTCACCGGACGTGCTTCCTGCCTGTGACGCGTTTTGTTTTTCTCTGGAAATTCGGATGCGCCCGCGCCCCCCGTTTGAAGTCGCCGCGCGAGTGTTATCGTATCATTGTTGGTTGTGTTGTGTTGTGCGAAATTTGACGCTTTGTTTTAATAGTGACAGGACACATAAACGTATTAACGTACTTAGTTAAATAGCTAAGTAAACTTAGGTAACTTGAGGATACGGGAAAATCAATCCTTGATGGGAGCACGTAGATGGTGCTCCTCCACGTGCAAATGTGATTTCAGACGAAAGAATTATTAATTATTATGATCGCAATCCGACGTGCAGTCTGCGTAATGCAGGTCGACATTTTCGTGTAAATCACAAAACTATTCAAAAAGTTTTGAAACGTGACAAACGCAGACCTTATAAGTACAAGAAAGTACAAGCATTGTTACCGAGAGATAAGCCAATAAGAGAAACTTTCTGTCGCTGGTTGGAAACCAAACATCTCGAGAATCCTGACTTCCTGTACAATGTGCTGTGGACTGACGAGAGTACATTCACAAGGAATGGTTTATGGAACCGACAGAACCTTCGGTACTGGAGCCGCGTGAATCCGCATCTAGTACGGGAGTCTTCGCACCAGTACAGATTTGCGGTCAATGTGTGGGCTGGCATACACAGAAATACCATTATTGGTCCGGTATTTATTGATGGCAATTTAAATGCTGTAAAGTTCATTGAACTCCTCGACGGATCCGTTTCCGAGGACACGGACGAACTTTCGCTGGACGTGTACAGGCAGATGTGGTACCAGTTAGATGGAGCACCAGCTCATTCAATGGTGTCTGCAAGAGAGCGTTTGACTCAAATGTTCGGACAGCAGTGGATTGGCCGTTTTGGACCAGTGCGGTGGCCAGCGAGGTCACCAGATCTCACGCCCCTGGATTTCTTTCTGTGGGGTCACATAAAGAATGAGGTATACTCAACAGAAGTTACTACCGTTGAGGAATTAAAAAATAGAATAATAATATCTTTTAATAAATTGAAAGAAATGGCTGCTAATGGTGACCTATTATCAAGAGTGAGAAATAACATTACACGTCGGTGTAGTTTATGTATTCAAGAACACGGCGGACATATTGAAAATAAAAAAAATTAATAATTGGCGACATAATTATGTGATCGAAAAGTGATTGTGAATAATAAATTGATTAGTGAATAACTCGCGGGTGAATGATGCCCGACTATTTGGTTAATATTCTGTGATTTGATTTGTGTAATTGAGCATTAATAATAATAAGAATACGCCAAACATTCGCCGTCGTCCGCGTCGGCCACATGAATGAAACGAAGCTGCGTTGCCATTCTTATCGCAGGTCAGTGTACCAATTTTATAAATGGTGTTTTATTTTGTTTGCAGCTTTAAGCTATTTAGTTTGTTAGAAAAAATTGTTTTTTTAATTTCGATGTTCGGATTTATTTGATAGTTTACAAATGTTTCTATAAACCAATATTGCCAGTGTTTTCATTTAAAGTCATATTGTCATCTCCACATTGTATATACTAGACAGAGCTACCCTAAACTGAGGCGTATCATCCGAGTAAAGACGGACAAGTGCACAAGCCAATCATCCGTTTTTTTCATGCCACTTTGGACCGTAAAAAATCGGATGTTCGGACAGTAAAATTCCTTGTAGTGCACCATCGCCCTATGAATGTATAATGTTAATAATGTACTGTCTCTATGGTGCAGTTGCATAAACTTTACCAATATGGCAATGATATGAAAATCAAATTATGTATGTTTCTTTTTCAGGTGCTTGAACAATATGATGAACATGGCATTAATGTAGCGGCCAGTGTGTGTTACATGGATGGATGGAGTTACGAGTAATAGAAGGGCTTTAAGGAAATTTAGTGATCTTTGTTTATTGATTGTTTGGCGTATGTTTAATATGTGAGCAACTAAGAATATGATAAGGTTTAGATAATCCATGACTCCTACTTATGAGTCATGGTCAACAACAGTCTACACGTACAAGCAATCCCAATTTGTAAACAAAAGAACGAATTTCTTAGAAAGTTCGGTATGCATGATGCCGACAGTCGAGTTTATTGCGGGCTAGGATAATAAAGCGACAATAGATCGTACACAGCTGCGCAGTTTTTACTAATTTTAGCAACTTAAATGGTACTTTTTATTACTCAATTGTTGTCGTTATTGAGAGTGGGTGTAATGCTATGTAGAGTGAAATGAAAGACAAGCTAAACCAACCAAAGCCCATTGATTTCGACGCTTAAGGGAGTTTGTCGTTAAATAGAGTGACGTTACATGGAGTTTACACTAACAATAATAAAATATTCAAAACATAAAATTGGAGTAGGAACCCTTTTTATACTAGAGTATTAATTTTCAGCTTATTTATTAATCACTAGGTACGCCATCTAGATAATGTACCTACGTAAGTAATTTTTTTATATACCTAGTATGATTTATTTAGTATGTTGAAATTTAATAAAAATAACAAGTAAATGGACACACTTTTGTATCACAAAGATAATTTATTACTGTTTCTACTGCCAAACGAGACAGCAGAAACAATATCTAGCATTATTATAAAGACTTTACAAGAATACAATTTAACTGAAAAATGTATCTCCCTGACGGCGGATAATGCCAATGTAAATTTTGGAGGGATCAACAGGCAAGCAGGAAGAAATGTGCTGACTAATCTTAAGAATACATTTAACCTTCGGTATGCCTGGTAGGGTCTGTCAGACCCACCTGTACACATAAACCGTTGTATTTCCTTCAAATTCGAATTTCGCGCCTAACCGCACTTAGTAGCTGGCCGTTATGAATTTCTAGACGCCCGCCGCCCGTCACCTCAGTCCGGAGCGCGCTCTCGTGATAGTAGGACGTGCGTATAGTTCGCGCGGGTCTCACAGACCCGACCAGGCACACGACGTGACGTTTCCATGTAAGTATTTTTTGTTAGTGTTTTTGGAAATTGATGTTATTTTTGTGCTTAAATATATTTTTTACATTTTTAGTTTCAAAATGGGGAGCCATCTGTGCGATGATGATATTAGTAATTTATTATTCGACGCGGCTGAAGAAGATGACGTAATTTTCAACTCAAGTGGAGAAGAGTCCGATCACGTGAGTCAGGGAAGCGAGGCATCTGATTCAGAGGCACAAAATAATGATTTTGGTGGGGCTGTTGTGGAAGAAAGTTCGTCAGTTTCTGAAATGGACGTGCCGTTGTCTACGCTAGCTTCATTGCCGTGAGGGAGAGCGTACAAAGGTAAGGATGGAACTTTATGGCATAAAAACCCAGGTCGATCTAACGTACGTACACGAATTGAAAATATAATATCGGGTACACCAGGAGTAAAGCCTCAAGCTAGAGATGCAAGGACTCCTTTAGAATGTTTCGGACTTTTCATCAACGAGTCCATGTTGTTCGAAATAATGCTTCATACAAATGTAAGAATCCGAAGAACGAGAGACAATTTGAAATCTTCTAATGAATATTGCTACGCGGAAATTTCTATTACGGAGCTGAAGGCTACGATTGGTCTAATTTATCTCGCAGGATTATTCAAATCTGGAAGACAGAATTTACAAGATTTTTGGTGCAATGATGGAACGGGTGTTGCTATTTTTCCCATGACGATGAGCCTAAAAAGATTTTCTTTTATCTTGAACCATTTGAGGTTTGATGATGTCAGTTTGCGCGAAGAAAGACTAGCACAAGACAGGCTAGCACCATTCAGGAAGCTCTTTGATGATTTTGTCACCAACTGCCAGCTGCATTACACGCCTTTCGAGAATCTGACCATAGACGAAGAACTTGTAGCATTTCGAGGGCGTTGCAAATTTCGCCAATATTTGCCCAACAAACCGGCCAAGTATGGAATAAAAATATTTGCAATGGTTGATGCCAGAACCTACTATTCTTTGAATTTAGAAATTTATGCAGGAGAACAGCCAGAAGGGCCATTTAAAACCAGCAATAAGCCACATGACGTTGTTGATCGTCTAGTGAAACCTATTTCCAGATCAGGGCGAAATATTACAATGGATAACTGGTTCACGAGTTATCCAACTTACGAACACTTGCTAAAACATCATAAGTTGACTGCTGTTGGTACAATGAAATCCAATAAAGCTTGTATACCTGAGAAATTAAAAAAAAATCGTGAAGAACATTCATCCCTGTTCGGCTTTCAACAAAATTTGACCATAGTATCATATATTCCAAAACCCCGCAAAAATGTGTTTATGCTGTCATCACTCCACCATGACATGGAAATAGATCGTGAAACAGGTGAGAAGCAAAAACCCGTGATTATAACATTTTATAATAAAACAAAGGGTGGCGTAGACACCGTTGACAAGCTTATTCAATCTTACGATGTCACACGAAACTCCAGAAGGTGGCCATTGACACTGTTCTTCTGGATGCTCAATACCGCTGGCATCAATGGCAAAATAATTCAAATGCTCAACTGTCCAGAAAACAAGTATAGTCGAAGAAGTTTCATAAAAGACTTGGGCCTTGCACTGATTTAACAACATTTGCAGTCAAGAAAAAACACAGATCTTCGCAAACGAATAGGTAGTCATTTAGGTACCCAAGATGACACGCCATTGAAAAAGTCGACTCCTGGTATAAAACGTAGATGCTACGTATGCCCAGTCAAGAAAGATCGCAAAACGCAATACATTTGTGAGACCTGTAAGAGTCACTGTCTGGATTATGCAATTTTCCAATGTGCAATTTGCTTCCGAACCAGAGCCCTGGAAAACGTTGATAGAAGTGATGAAGACTGAATATTTTCTAGTTATTAATAAGTACATAGAAGTGCCTTATATTTTTATATAGTCTGATTGAGATCTCTTTAGTTTTTAATAAGTAATCTGTGTTATAAGAGTAACAAAGTATTTTTTTTTTTGTTAAAAACACTACCTAAGTTTAATTCGAAAAATAATTATTAAAAGTTGTTGATTTGCAATATTTTTTATTTTATTTTGTAACATGGTGTATGTTACAAAATAGTAAAAATATTAGTACATTTGAATAACTTATTTATCAATAATTATTTGAGAAATTTCAATTTAAAAATCCGGGTCTGATAAACCCACCAGGCATACCGTGTAACTTTTTGCCACCAGGCATACGGAAGGTTAATAAGGAAATTGTTGGAGTTGGTTGCCCAGCGCATATTTTGCACAACTGCATTCAACATGGTACAGATATACTAAAAATTGATATAGAGTCGCTGGTGATGAAGATCTTTAATTTCTTCTCGGTATATACCGTGCGCACTGAAGCACTAAAATCCATTTGTGAATACATTGATATACATTACCAGAAGTTGCTTAACCACAGCAAAACAAGGTGGCTAAGCCTTTTTCCAGCTATTGAGAGAATTTTGAAAATGTATCTACCTCTAAAAGAATACTTTCTGACAACTCCGCAAGTGCCGACAATGATCAAAGTTTTCTTCGAAAATGAACTAGGAGAGAGTTACTTATTTTTTGTGCATTCCCTTATGTCGGTTTTCCAGTCAGAAATTGAAAAAATAGAAAGAGAAAATAACTCTGTTATGGATATTGTAGTAATATTAAATTCTATCTGTGAAACGTTGAAGGCAAGAGATCGAGCTACATTTATTCCTTTAAAAGTGCGAGAACTGCTATCAAATTGCACCGAAAATGCTAAAGAAACATTCATGAAAGATATAAAAGATGCCTACAATACTTGCCTCGACTATTTAGATAAATGGCTACAGCCGTTAAATGAATTCAAAATCTTTGACTGGATGTTACTGAAAGCTAATGTTGACGTTGATTACGAGAAGGTTGTTTGCTCTCTACAGTTTTTGAATGGATATGGGGTGTGTTTAGATGATTCCAAAGTCTTTGATGAAATTACAGCTTTAAATTCTTTTGCAAGGCAGCAAAACAAAGAGTTTTTCGATGTAATGCCTGTTAACCAATGGGTAATTATTTTGAAGACCTTAAGCTGTGAGAGACTGACAGAGCTGCAAAAAATTTGCAGCTTTATATTTGCAATTCAAGGGCAGAACGCTAATGTGGAAAGGGTGTTCTCATTAATGAGTGCGCAGTGGACAAAGGAGCGGAACAGGCTGTCCATAGCTTCTGTCAAGTCTCTCCTATTGACACAATATAAATTGAAATACACCTCTTGTGACGATTTTTACAAGAACGTCATTAAGGACCAGCAATTGCTTAAAGCAATCTGCAGCAATAAAAAATATGAATCTTGTGATGAATAAATAGACACTTACAATTTTATTTAACAGTGATTTTGTTATTGTTGATTTAGTCTTCGTTAATGTTTAATAAATATATAATTTCATTACATTAATTTCATTGTTTTCTGTTTTTACCCATAAATTCCTGACAATTTCAAATTTTCCCTGTTTTCCTGACAAAGGGCGGAAATTCCTGACTTGTCAGGAAAATTCCTGTCGTCTGGTAACCCTACACTTGAAGAACTATGCACAGAAACCAAACCTTCTAACATAGAGTACCTGTACCTATGACCCAGGAGCAAGGGCCCTCAAGTGAAACCACACCCTACTATATTCCTCCTTTAACCAGGGTTCAATATTACATTCAAAATTCCCCAATCTGAATGACACCTAGACCAGAAACAATTCAACCTGAACTTACAATACAACAAATATAGAAAACTGAGTACAAATTATTCACTATTACTAGCATTGCAACTCAAGAAGAAGGAGAAAGAAATTAGCAGCCAATGTTTAAAAAAAAAGAAAGAAAATTCATTTAGCAACAATAGAAGTACCAGTTTTTTTGCAACATGGTGCCTGGAATAATCAATCCATTGCTAAGGACTATAATACTCCGAATTAAACAAAAAAACTACCAAATCATACGGTCACCTATTCCAACACCAGTTTACACCAGACACACAAGTTTACAAAAATTAGAATATCTCATTACGCTATCAACCACCACCCGGAAGGCCCCAGGCGATCCTCCAACTCTCCGACCAAATGACCATGTGAAAAAGGGATAAATCCGACGCCATTTTTTTTTTGTAAAAAGCAACTACATAAAGAATAATCATAATATAAAAGAAGCACACAAATCTCGTACGATACAGTAACGGTAATTGCTATACATTCCGTATAATCTATTAGAAATATCTTTTTTTATTATAAACTTGGCTTCGTTTTTCTTTGCTTACACTAAGAAATTGTCAAATTGTAGCATAGCATCATAGCAAGCACAGACCACAGAGTACTAGAGGTGTGACTAATATATTCGTAATAGGTACAGGTATCATAATACAAGCCACGTATATTCATATTAGGATATGCGACTAAAGAATAATAGGTTACCAGGTATTAGTCAAATAATAGGGTCGCGTAATAGCGAGTACGCCAACGTAATCAACGTTGACAGTCCTAAGCCTGTTTAAAGTATGAAGGAAAATTTAATCACCGTTTCACTTCTTTCATAGTCATAGGTACGTGAATAATAAACGTGTAGAATCTCGTATTTCATATTAATTATTATGGAGACTATTACCGATATTACGCAGATATGCATAATAGATTGAGTAGCTTTAATGAATCGGTTCAGTAATATTTGACTAATATCCAGTAATAGGTATGGTATCCTAATATGCGTAAACTAATATATTCAATAATAGGATTACCCAAATATGACCCTAATATAACATCTCTACAGAGTACATTTTTGGCACAGACTGCACAAGTACCTACTCTCTGACACAAGTCAAGACAAGACAGGCACTGTAATGTAAGATTATTCATGCATGGCCAGCATGGCACAGATAAACGATAATCCTGTAAGCCATCATGGCCGGCCGACCGACAGCGTTTGCAATCCAGAAAAAAATTAAACGCCTTCACGGTATTTTTTTTAAATAATGTTACGTAGTTTTTCTTCAATCTCAAAGAAAACAACATTTTCTCACAGTCTTTAAAACAATGATTAACAATACCCTATTGCCGATTTCTCTCAAGTCCCGAGTAGAGGGCATCATTGCACTCAAACGAAACAGGGTTATAAACTGCAAAGTGGTTATAGGTGGCAGCACTGCTGTTACTCCTGAAACCGCCATTGTTTTGTATTTGTTTAGGTTTACTGTTGTATCGATCTCATATAAAAATGAAAACTAGATAAATATATAAGACCGGAGTATAGCATTATTAAAGGACGAGCCAAGGAAAAAGGGAAGTCCACCCACAAAGCCACCAAATAAATCACTGGTAAAAAATAGCTATAATGGAAAGGTAAATAATAAAATGTAACTAAGTTATTTTTTGTTGAAGACGAGAGGCGTACGAAGGAATAACTTGATTTGACATAAAGACCAACTGGAGCATAATCTTCCTGACACCCTGTTAGATGTTAATGGGGATAAAAACTGCCACTGGCTCACTTCAGATGTCACTGCGCTCCAACTTACCAAGAATTTGACAGCTAGCTGTCACTATCCATATTTTTTTTTTGTAAACAAGCACTTAGATAGGAAAAAACATGGAGACGCCGCGTTATTCTCATTGACATACAAAAGTATGGACTGGAAATACCTACAAAAAAAGGGTGCATACCTACAACTAATATTGTCTCATAAAATGGCTGCCATTGCTAGGGTTGTGCCAATCAAGGAACATAAGTGTTAGTATAACGAGTATCGATACTAAATACGAGTTTGACTAGTTATCACGTTTGGATCATACCTAATAAATAATATGTATTTACTTATAGTCCGTTGTTATCTATACAAATAAATAAAATTGAAGTGTCTGTTGGTAATTTCAAAATAACAGCTTTTTACTAAACACTTATGTTCCGCGCAAAATAAAAAAAGCCATGCAAAAATTATTTTTGCGTTTGGTAGCCAGCCCCTGCAGTCTCGACATTCATAGCGATCGCTTTACGACCGAATCCGGTCGCAAAGTCCCGGATTGACAGGTGTAATGTATGGATTGACAGGACTTTGCGACCGAATTCGGTCGTAAAGCGATCGCTATGAATGTCGAGACTGCAGCCCCAGGATGGTTATAGGCTATTTAAATCACGCTATGACCCTTAGGAGCCGAGCAAAAAGAACGCTCGCCCGCCCGCGCTATTATTTCGTTTTCACTAAAAACGAAATAATAGCACGGGCGGGCGATGCAATGCGGCCAGTCGAGGGAAGAATGAGTTTTATTAGTGTGGCTGTTATTTTAGTATACTGTGTATCTTACGACTTCTATGCGTTGTCGCAGGGCACAGCTAGTCTGAGAATAAAATGCATGTCAAGTGTTTGTTCTGCGCAGAATTCAAAAAAACTTGCTTGCAGAAAATGTGCTTTCGCATATTTTACCTCTGGGTTGGAAGGCCAGAGAGCAGGAACTAGTTTCGGAAAATAATACGGCAAGTCGGCAACGGTACAACACTATTCTATTATGATATATGTTTGTAAACAAACGAATGAATTAACAAATATAATAAAAAGGCCTGATAAATGGAAATGAACCCAAATATCAATACTGTAGCCATAAATTAATGATCGCGTTACAATTGTATCATCGAATGTGTATTATTGTATGTATTAATGCATGAAAGCCGGCTATTAACCTGTGCAAAGACAATGAGGTGGATTTTCATTCTTTCTTGCACCACACTTCACAATACAACACACAGGCATGTTGAATTTCTGTTTTCCAACATTTACATGCAGTTTTAAAAGGTAAAATCCTCGTAGTTTTCTCGCAAATCTCAATAATACAAAATACAAACAACCATTTGACAGCAGAACTACCACGAAACTCGTCGCATAAGATGGCCTCTACGGCACTTACCTACAACTGTCCCTACGTCACGACAAAATGTTGCCAGAATTAGCAACAACTTAAAATATAGTTGTCTCTTTTATCAAATAAGATTATCTCACTAGAAAGAATGAGACATAACGATATTTCAAATTCTGAATCATATTTCACTCATATTTGTATAAGCAAATGTATGTATAGAATAACGCGGCATCTCCATGTTTTTCCTATCTCAATGGTTATTCTATACATACATTTGCCTATACAAATATGAGTGAAATATGATTCAGAATTTGAAATATCGTTATGTCTCATTCTTTCTAGTGAGATAATCTTATTTAATAAAAGAGACAACTATATTTTAAGTTGTTGCTAATTATGGCAACATTTTGTCGTGACGTAGTGACAGTTGTAGGCAAGTGCCGTATCAGCCATCTTAGGCGCCGAGTTTCGTGGTAGCTTTGCTGTCAAATGTTTGTTTGTTTTTTGTATTATTGAGATTTTCGAGAAAATTACGAGGATTTTACATTTTAAAACTGCATGTAAATGTTGGAAAACAGAAATTCAACATGCCTGTGTGTTGTATTGTGAAGTGTGGTGCAAGAAAGAATGAAAATCAACCTCAATTGTCTTTGCACAGGATAGTAGCCGGTTTTCATGCATTAATACATACACTAATACAAATTCGATGATACAATTGTAACGCGATCATGAATTTATGGCTAAAGTATTGATATTTGGGTTCATTTCCATATAACAGGCTTTTTTTATTATATTTGTTAATTAATTCGTTTGTTTACAAAAATATGTCATAATGAAATAGTGTTGTACCGTTGCCGACTTGCCGAATTAGTTTCCGGAACTAGACCCTCCACTGAAACGATATCCGTCGATTCTGCCATATTAACATAAATAATCCTGCGTCATAATCGGTCCGAGTGACCTAGTTAGGTCCGGCCTGTGGTTCACAGTTTCACACTTCACAGCACCAGAATCCATCGTTATCCAAACTTGATAACTAGTAAAACTCGTATTTAGTATCGATACTCGTTACAGTAACACCTATGTTCCTTGATTGACACAACCCTAGCAGTGGCAGCCATTTTATGAGACAATATGAGTTGTAGGTATGCACTCTTTTTTGTAGGTATTTCCAGTCCATACTTTTCTATGTCAATGTAAACAAGCGACTTCTTTTACGCATAATTAATTAACATGCACCGTTGCCCAGCTGTTGACTGCAAAAATATAGGGACTCATGAATTTGCCAAAGCTATTAAAAGACGTGTCATGCTAAGAACTACGGGACGCTTCAAGTCCTTTGACTCAGGCGCAAAAACAACGATCGGAAGTTGCCCGAGGCGAGTCGAGGCTGCACGAAACGAACCGTAGGGCCCTTCTACAGTCTAGTATTTTTTTTTTTTTTTTTTTTTTTTTTTTTTTTTTTTTTTTTTTTTTTTTGTCGCTGAGAAATGCTTTATGCATGCCCGCCTCGCGGGGGACGAGACGGGGTATGTGGGACTCCCTGTCGGAATGACAGTATACCCACTAAAACTCAGCGGTGTTCCCTCATTCGCCGTGATGGGAGGGCCACGGGAATAGGCATAGCCTTTACCTCCATAGCCCTCCCGGCGCATGCCCGCCTAGATGTTATGGCGGGCCCCGCATGCCCCCCCCCCATAGGGGGGCTACGAGAATGGCCGGGAGCACCTAGCCATTCCCGTCCAACACTGGTGGAGGCCTGTGCAATGCAGGCAACGGTGCCCCCGCACCCGTTGCCTGCTGGCCCCCACGCCCGCCTGACTGGCGGGCCCCGCATGCCCCCCAAGATGGGGAGCTACGGCCGCAGAGGATAGGGAGAGCGGCAACGACACACCGACACTCCTCTTCCCCTGCGGCCCCACCGCGTCCGCCATCGAACGGTGGCGGCCCCGTCGAGGCCGCGGAAGGTGGGGAGAGCGGCAACGTATCACCGACACTCCCCCCCCGCCGCGGCCCCCAATCCTCAGCCGCGATGTCTCCCTCATGGAGGACATCGCGGCCCGCCTCAGGTAGGCTGCGATGTCGGCCAAACGGCACCGCAACCTACCCGCCGGCCGCTACGTCGTCGGCTTTTCCGCACAGCCTAGACGAGCGGCCGCTCCTCGGGTTCCTCTTAGCTTCACCGTGGCCCAATCCACCACGGCTACTGAGCCCCCCCGCCTCGACAATGCGGGAACCCACCGGGGGGGACAGTCTAGTATTCGCTTAACTTCGGTCAACTTCAAAACGGCGGCTTTTCGTCGGCTAAAAATTTAAAACCTGTTTTAACGTTTTTGCGTTTTCTGTATTGATATCGTAGCTATTCGGTTGTTTTCTTCTTCTTCTAATGGTGCGTTCCGAGTTGCGCTGTAATCGATTTGAGCGCGCTTATTTCGTTCAAAATTAGAACAATGTCCCGTGAATTGTCATAGGTGACGTCATGACATGTGCCATCTTGCAGTAACGCCGGCCATGTCATAAAATAATATCAAAAATGACAATGTGTGTGTGTGTGTGTGTCAGTCTGTTTTGTTTTGAGTTGCATAGTATCTTTAAACTAATGTGGCATTTTCGAAATTGTGCTTCTGGCTGACATTCGCCACCTAACCAAAGAAGAAGAAGAAATGGTGTAAACACAAAGGAATACTGTAATCCAACTATGACTATTCAAATGAATAAATGACATTAAGCGAGCACCGCACCGTGAGCGCGTTCATGAGCGTTCCGAGTTGTTGACAACATAACAACTCTCAGTTGAGTTGTGATATCAAAATCGGAACACAAATTGACGTGAGCGCTGGGGGATTGTCCAAAATTTCTAACCATTAGATTTTATTATTTTTTTTGAAAATTTTGAGCATTTTGAGAAACTAATTTGAATATTTTGATGATTGGCTAAATAGTTATTTAAAAAATATATATATTAAATTTTTAAGGTAGGTGACGTCATTAATGGCACAAAAGATCAAGTGCCATTGCCTCACTGGTACATAATTAAAAATATAAATCTGTCAACACAACGTCATCCAGCTCGCATCTGTCAAAATGTCAATATAGAATATACGTAATAATTTATTAAATAATCGAATCCTATTATTTATTTACGGTTTTTTTAAGAGTGGCGTCCAAGGGGCAAGGAATATATCCTACTCTCTGTCGTCACTAGAACAATCGACGCGGCGACTTATAAATAGAATAATAACGCACGCGGCGACATTATTTTATTGTTCGTTTTCCTGAACCACAAATGACCACAATGTTAAAGCTGACTCACGAAACCTGCCTAAAGTTGAGACCGTCATGATATAAGAATATATTTCTACTAGCAGTCATCATAGCGTAGCTGAAATAAGGGGAGCAAAAATTCTAATGTAAGTAATGCATACAACATACGTGTTTTTTGTTCATATCAAATTAGAAATCCGCCCCTAGGACGACCCACTGACTCGTGTAATTTTTCATTGTTGCAGGTCATCTCGGGATTCGTACATAGATACTGCAGTAGGGTACGTTAAAGTTAGTAGAACGGGGAGTGAATGCATAGTTAAAGCTAAAATTGTGCCGGAACACAGAATCAGCAAGAAACTATACACTGTTACATGTAACATTGATGAGTTTAATGATGTTATTATTGATTCTGTGTGTGAAGACTGTGCAGCATCTGCAGGTAATTTCTTTTAAAAACATATTAATTATAAAATATTGCTTTCTATGGATTAAAACTATGTTGATCAAATACCTTATTTCTTCTTTATAGGTGGTTGCAAACACTCATTACTACTTCTTTTTTGGCTGGCATAGAAAAGTTCTGAACCATCAGTCTGAAAGCAAGTACTGGTATAGTATACGCCAAGGAAGATTGACAGCTTCTAAATTATATGAAGCTGCACATTGTAAGACAGATGGAACATTAGTGGAACATATATTAGGAGGATTACAAAGTGCCAGAAACAAAAGCTACTCTAAGAGGAAGGAGGTTAGAAAACAGAGTGCTGCAAGTTATCCAAAACAAAATAGGTGTTAAAATAGAAAAATCAGGCTTTATGCTTATTAATGGTATATTGGGAGCATCTCCAGATGGAGTCGGTGAGGATTTTGTAGTGGAAATAAAATGTCCAACCTCGGAGAACGCTGTTCAATCATATATTAAGAATGATATTGTTAATAACAAATATAAAACACAAATATTATGCCAAATGCTAGCTTGTAAGAAATCTAAAGGATTATTCTGTGTTGCAGATCCTTTATTTGAGACTACTAAAAATATTCATGTAGTCTGGGTTGATTTTGACGAAATATATATTAATGAAATTATCAACAAAGCAGAACTTTTTTGGAGTCAATATATATTTCCAAAATTACTTAAAAGTGCTAAAAATAAGAAATCAGTTTATACTCTTAATAAGTTATTATTATTTCTCCCTGTAAATTAATTAGGCCACAAACTATGACAACAAGTTCATCTAAACATGAAACATTATTTATAATTTACAACAGAGTGTGGTTTGAGTATGGAAAATTCTCTTACACGCCTGATAACTCTTTCAACATGGACTCATAAGCTTGCTATAACTTTGCTTTGTATAACTTCGGTAGCAGTTTGTTTGGTACCTGAGTAGACACTTGGTGGCCTCAAGAGCTTAATACCACGTGAACTTAACACAGATTCAATTTCTTTGAATCCTCTATCAGCTAAAAGAACAGCATTTGGTTGATTTATTCACATCAAAACATTTATTAAGTCACTTTTATCAACTAAGGCTTTGTCAGATATTCTTCCTCCATAACCTTTTGAAATGAAGCTTACAAAACCATTAGGGGTACAGCCTATCAAATACTTTACAGTATTGCAACTTTTGTATTGAGACCATGTCTGTGCTTGCTTTACTGGATTTGAAGGTTTTGCAATCTGTATTTCGAAACAATCTATTATCATGTGTACATCAGAATACCTTATTTTAAAAACTAAAGGTAGGTTTTGTTTGATCTGTTTTGGCTGTGGACAATAAATAAAATTTTGAAAAAAGTTACATAGGGACTTCAATTCCTGTTAATATCACAGATGACAACTTAGTTCTTGATATTTGAAACTGGTCACTTATTCTTTCTATGGAATCATTTTGCTTAATTTTGAGTAAAGTTATAATAAGATAAATAGAGTCAATTTTTATTGAGCTTCTTTGTGCAATTTAATCTATAAGCCATAGGTACTGTTTTGGCAATCCTAAATACATTTTTGGTTTATCTGATATGATGTTTAACATATTTTTTCTACGCTGCAACTCTTTCTTATTTGGTTCAAGCAGTGATGATTCTTCTGTTTCTGATGTACATCCAAATAGAGATGGAGTCGCTGCAGAAGAAGTTTCTTGTGAAGATGGCACTTCGAGCGTAACAACACTAGTAGCTTTTCTTACTTTATAGTTTGTGCTCTTGTCTATCATCTTTACTTCACACTGGGTTGAGGCATCAATCTAAAAGCAAAAATAATGAGTAAATTTTTTTTTCCAGTAACCAACACATCATTTAGCATACCTTGTACCTAACTGGTTTTTGGCTATGTGAAGTATGATACAATCATAGATTTTTGTCACTATACACACTATCTTCATTACATCATTTATATTCATGGTTTGGTGAAATGATTGATTTCTCACTTGTTTACAATGTACAGCTGATCTTGCAGGATGATGCTAGTTCTTATGTTAATCAACTACAAATCAGAAAGAGCTTAAGAGAAACATAAAAATAAAGTATAGTGATATAAAGTGTATGATTGAACTATATTTCGCCTATATAACAACCAATTTCAAGGTTTGCTCATTGTTGTGTTACATAGTGTATTTATAGGTATAGGTGATCTGTTTTATTACCTACTATTAAGGCTAAGTTAAATATAACCCTACCTTCATTGGTATTGTGGAATTTGAAGATGTACTGGGCATTATAGTATCCTCATATTTCCTTTTAACTGGTTAGCGGGTGGTAGCTTGGTGTAATAACAGCTTAGTTAATTCTGTTGAGTCTTCATTTTTATTTGGTGCAATATTGCAGAGAGAAGCTGTAGGTTTAAGGCGTGGCTCTTGGTTCATTAACTTATGTTGATGATAATTGTTCAAATCGTTTTTTGGCTGCAAAAAAGAGGAAAACTTGGTAAGTAGGGGTGGCATTATGATACAGACCATACAAAGAAATCTAATGCTTCTGAAATACTTACATCAAAGTGATCTTCGCAACAATACATTGTATAAACCTTGCAATATTCCACGCCTACATCACGACACCACTTTTCTCGCAAATCTTCTTTAAACGAACAAACATTTTGTTAGGACTATTATTACTATTATTGCTGCAAGTTGGAACAAAGCACTTCCTGTATTCCATAACTCTTCCAATATATTAAATTAATATTGTCGAGTGTTGAAATAATGTAAGTAAAGATCTAAACGAGAATAAATGATAAAATGAGGCAAGTCGCAATCGCAATGTTTATATTTTTGATTATAATTTGACACTTGACAGATTGTAGACAATACTTGCCACTTACTTTTTATTTTAAGTGGCAACGATACAAAACTGTACGGCCAAAGCTGACGTAATTTGAAGGGCAAAGAAGGTCAATCGTATTTTATCAAAAATATCAATAAAATATGAATATTTTTCATGATTAATTAGTCCGTAATGATCAGTAACGCTATTCCTCGAAATGGTTTTTCAATTACAACATTTAAAAAAATATGAACAATGCCCTATGGTTGTATGTTGTTGTATTCTCTGTGGTTGTCCTGGTTGTTTAACGTCTCCTAAAAACTATAGCAACTAAAAAGGAAGTTTAACTGAAGACGAAGCTATGGCCATAAACTAAAGTGTAGCTATGGCCCGTAGTTCCATCTATAATAATAGTACTCTATGCCGTAGACAGAGTCCTTTGTCTACGCTTTGGTTGGCCTTACTTTTGGTCAAGATTTCAAGAAGGACAATAAGATGGTCCAAGACCTTAGCCTGCCCGAGTAGGGCGAAGAAAAAAAAAATCTCTGTGGTTGTTGGTTGTAATGTTTTTTTTTTCGTGAGTAAAAGGTTACATCTGTACTCTTTTGGGTTACATGCTCATGCTCTGCTGTGAGAAATGTGAGAATGAGAAATTGAGAACAATTGAGAACCGTCGAGTCGACCGACCGATGCGACGTCCGTTATTCATTGACGCATAAACTAAAGACAGTGTATATTGGCAATTGGCATTGACGTGATGCGTCCGCCGTCAAACAAAAATTCACTGACTACTGAGCCAGCGTTACCCAACTAGATAAAAGTACTCTGTACGTTTTACGGTGAATTGGTTGGAATTGGTGTTAAAGTACTGCACACACTAACAAGAGAAGTACTGCGTAGTAGTACCTACGTGAGATTCAGTGCTATTGGCAAAATTTTTCGTCCATTATGAGTCTATAGTGAACAGTTGAAGTTTTTTTGTTGTGCCCGCCTTTTGGGGCTCGTTCGGTGGTTGTGTGGCGTCTTGATTGAAACTGACTGATTACTTTTGTCCAGTGACTTAGCTCGCTACTTCTGTGCAAAATGGAATCATTGAAGACAACCTTGTGCTTCACGTTTTGTACCTATTCAAAGATTTAGTCTGTACATGTTGTTTTTTTCTAATGATTGGTTAATATTGGGTCTTTTGTGGTATTTCACTACACATTGTAGGTTTTTTGTGTCATTGTGATAGTTTGGTCTGAACACAGAGTTGAAAAAATTCGAAAAATAATTCAAAAAATAATAAAATATGAATAGCCAATATTAGGTCAGTCAAGGGTCTTCACAAAGTTGGGTTGGATCTAGTATCTTTTGGCAGGAGTTAGGGGATAAAAGGGGCTAAAGGTGGTAGGGGTTGGGTCCCAGATTATAACTACCGGGTAAGGCTGCCAAAAAATCCATTAATAACACGAATGTAATACAGGAACTTTTATGTTCCGATAACACTAATGTAACTCAAAAGTAACCCAGTGGTTTTGTAAGGCTTGATTCATATGGTAATTATTATGGAAATAAAAGAGATGCAATTAATTAATGGGGAGTATACAAAAATAAGTACATACTTATGTACTAGTTTTATTAAACTAACAAGTTAGCCTTATTTTATAGGAACACAATAATACTTCAGTCCTGTAACTGACTCAATTAATTATAAACTAGAAACTAAAGTAATAACTGGAGTTCATCCCCATACCTAACTGAAGCAGGACCTTGATTAAGTATCTAAGTACTCCAGATAATATGAAGGGTCATCTGCAATAGTGATAAATGTCCTTCGTTTATCGTTCTGAGATAATCGGGGTTTAAGGTTATAAACGGTGAAAAAAGCACAGTGTTAGAGATAGGAAAATAGTTTTTATTTATGATATATATAGGGCATGTATTATAGTAATAGTTCTTTGGAAAATAATCATTCTTAACCCTTTATAAGGCAGAGGAAACTGCTAAGGATTTGGAAATAAAAAATAGATAAATATGAAAACTAGGACGTCTTTATTAAGAATTTATATATATATATTTTTTTATTTACTTGTTTACATGGTGTCCATTATTTGGAGCGCCTTTCAGAGCCTTACAGAGCCTTATTAGGGTTTATGGAATTCGGCAAAACATGGGACAACACCAGGGTTGATAAAAATCATGATTTAAAAAAAAAAAGCAAAAAAATCGGATTTATTTGATTTAAATCGGATTTATTTGATTTAAATCGGATTTTATTGATTTTTTTTACATTCTGATCTTTCTTAATTGGGAAGTCAGTTATTAATTAAATAAAAACACAACATATAGGTATATATTTTTTAATTAAATGATATTTAATCAAATCACTTAAAAAAAACACAGTCATTTTAATGAACAAGAAAAAGAATTAGTTTAGTTTCTTCAAAAGGAATACTAACTTGGCTGCCTTCTCGGTGCCTAATCTATTTCTTATTTTGCTGTGCACCAAATTGAATGCCGAAAATATTCTTTCGACCCCAGCGGAAGAAGCAACTGTACATAGCAGTTGCTTGATTATGTCCAATTCTTCTTCGGTTATACATTTTTTTATATTATGTATTGCTACCCACCAATCAGTAGGGGTAGTTTTTTGTATTACTTCTTTATCGAATAATACTCCCGTGAAAGGCTCAACTTTTGCATTCAAACGAATAATGCTACTCATCAAACTGATTCCAGTCTCTCCATAATTTTCTCGCAAAAATTGCAAGGCTGCATCACTTTCATCGGTCGACAACTTTTCTTGGGGCAGTTTCGGATTAACCATGTGGGCTAGATAATGAGCCGGTGTCATGGCTTGGCGGTAACGATTCATGACAATCCTCATTTGCATCATGTTTAGTTCTTCTTCCAGTTGATCTATTAATTCTTTCCAGATAAGAACACTATCTGAAATAGTACACTTATCGCTCTGAACCTTGTCTAGGGCTTTGGATATTGGCTCCAGTCGTGCCACAAGATCCTCTGCATTTCTTTTAATATTCATATTTTGAATAAGGTTTCTGATATCAGAGCCAATTTCCTCTTTATTTTCATCTGCTATTTGCATCAATATCGGCCAGTTTTTAATATAGCTCTTTAGTGAATCACACATTGTGTTCCATCTCACTTCTTGTGGCATTACTAAACTGTTCGCCTTGGTAAGTGAATATTTAGCATGCGCAAAATGATTATTTCTGAAGTACTTGATTACTTTTAGGACATGTACTGTAGCATCTGGAATTTCTAAATCTTTAGCCAGTAAGTTGAGAATATGCGCCGAACATCCGTACGTAAGTATAGGTACATTAACATTCGCGCTATCATCGTCGCCAGTGTTTGTTTGAAGCTGTCTACGCATTTTGGCCATATTGGCCGCGTTATCTGACACAACACTTCTGACTTTGCAATTAAACAGTTGTTCTGCCTTTTGAATGCTCGAACTTGCCACAGTTTCTAAGTAGTCGGCAGTGTGATGATTGTCGGTCGTATCAATGGTATCAACCAGAACAGTTTTACCATCATTCGTTGTGACACACGAGCAAACGATAGGATCATTTCTTATGTTGGACCACCCATCAATTGACAAGCATACAGTTTTATTCTCTAAATCTGATTTACATTTGTTTTGTTCTTCCTTGAAAATTTCATCGAGCAGCTTACCACCAATATCAAGTCGTTTTGGAGGAACGTAGCCAGGGTGCAACATACTTATCAATTTCTTGAACTCCTCGTGATCCGCGTGCAGAAAAGGAGTATTTGTCGCATAAAAATACCTCGCAACTTGCAAATCTAAAAGATGTTTTTGCGTAGAATTTGTTTTGATTACGTAACCATCTAATTTTTCTTGGCCTAAACAAGCGCTCCGATTTGCTTTAGATGAGGAACTAGCAGAAGACTGAACAGATACAGAGGTACAAGCATTTTCATTTACTCCTAAAACAAGTAAAACAAGAACCGTTATAACATCATAGCTATAACTTTCCACCAACAAGTTTCCAATAACAAAGTATGTTCAGAAACGCACGGTTCCTACCTACCTGCTACCACTTGGCGCCTAAGATACCGGCGCGGCGTGATATGCTGCCGGGTAATTAAGACATAGATCCGTAATAATGTTATGTGGTAGGTACAATTGTACCTATCATAAAGCAAATTGTATGATATACAAAAATCGTACTACTTATTCTGGCGCCGCGCTGCGCGCCGGTAGCGGATACCGCGCCTATCTGAACAGGCTGTTAACAAAAAAAGTATAAGTTAGTACGTTACCCACGCTCGCGGCACCGCCGCCGCCGTCGCCGTCGTCTGCGTCTATATTACGATTACGATCGATTTCTGTCACACATGTTTCTAAATGCTTTTTCATTCTCGCTACTAAGCCCATTAATTCCTTCTTACAACGTTTACACACTGCTTTGTTAAACTTGCCGCAAGCGGACTTTTTTTCATCGAAATAAACCCATACAGCATCTTTTTTCCTTCCAGACATCTTGTTGTATTCACTTTCACTCACGTTCATCACGAATGACCGCGCCAAAGACTAAACGGACGGATTCAGTCGCGAGTTTAAATTTCGGGAAATCCCCGAACGGTGTATTATAAACAGTATTGGACACGTGTGTGCGCGCCGTAGTTTATGTCGGGGGAAGTCCCTTGACACATTTTGGGTGTTTTGGTCGCAATAAAAAAGTATTGATTTTAATCATTGATTTTTACAAAAAAAACACTAGATTTTAATCGCGATTTAAATCACTGATTTAAATCAAGTGATTTAAATCATAATCGCACACCTAGATAAAGAGTAGCACAACTCAAAATACCTCTTTTTTCAGGAACAGCAAAAAACGTTTTACTCGTTTTCTATTTGACCGATTTAAATGATTGTTGGATGAGGTTGTATATTATTTTACTAAGATATTAATTTGATCAATTACTTACCTTCAAATACACGTATACATTTTTAATTATTTTTTTTCGTGTTATATTAGTAATCGTGACTAAATCATTGTTCAATATTTTTATCAACTCAAATTGATTTCATATTAGTGATTTTTTTTAAATTAATCCTGTCTTAATGTGAATATATTTTTTTAAAATCTTTACATAAAGAGTAGTGTATCTAAATTATTATTTGTATAATTATTATAATAATGAAGTAAAACATTATATTTAATTAAGACACATCTTTATTTTGTATTAAGGTAACAAACAAATAAAGATAATCAAAAACACATCACTTGTTCGGAAAATAGAATGAACACCTTACATTATTCTAATTTGAGATCCATTAAACTTTGAACAGGTTAGTAAAACGTTTAACAAAGTAGACATTTTTCTTATAATTTAGGTATTAAGTTCTCTTTAATCAGTACTAGACCATTAAGTCTATAAACTACAGGAAAAGTAGTATATTTTTTTATAAATAGCACAGTCTTTGGAAGATATTTTAAGAATGACTTAGTTACAAAAACACGTACTTATTACTCAACATAACAGGCATGAGAAATGTGGGTACTAGGTACCAACAATTATCTGTTTTCACTTAACTTAAATAACCAAAAAAAACTACAACAAAAAGGTAACATTAATAAAGGCATCTAAAACACTTAACTATTCTATTATTATCAGTCTCATCGAGAGGATTAAACTTATTAGTTAAATCAGACTTTTATTTTCAACCTTTACCTAATATCTATTATAGGCATCTAAAACTATAATAGTATTGTTACAGGCTCACCGACAGAATTGTAAACTGTTTTACTTAATTAAATCAGACTTTTTAGTATTATCTATAGTTATCAAAAAACATAAAAACATAAGTATTCAGATTTTCTTCCAAACAATACCGACATACACCTATGTATGTAGGTATTGTTTGGAAGAAATTTCTTCGCGTAATTTTTATTCTATAAATCTAGTGCATTTTTGTAATAAGAATTGACGTAACTCTGTGGAATAATATTCTTATCAATTAGTTCCGTAATGTCCCGCTTTTTATTGGCACCCAATGGTATTTTTTGCAAATACGCTTGTGTCAAAGTTGGAGAAAATTGGTGATCTTGTGTGCGTCTTTGATTTCTTACAAACGCTTTTTTAAAAACTGTCTCTTCATAAGAAGTTTTATAAAAAAATGACATTGGTTGTTGCTTTTCAACGCGAAGTTGTTTGATATCGTGCCATTTTATTTGTTCTCTGTCAACATTAACAGTGAAATTGTTTCCCCATTCTTCTTGAAGGGCTTTCAGATCATAGAACTTGTCATGTGTAAGTTCTTCCACATGATAAGGTTTCCCAGTCTTTTTAGCTGTTCTTATTAAAGTCGCGTATTGTTGTGGACAGTATATCGGGCCTGATTTAGTGTATCGTTTAACTTGTTTTTCGATAACGCTATGCACATTATCGCCTTCATTTTGCGAATGACCACGAATCAAAAATTTATGAGTAATTGAGTTTACTCTCATGGTTGCAACAGCAAATGCGTAGGCAGACAGCAGATATTTATTTTTTTGCTGACCACAGCAGTTGTCACTATAAAATATAAGGTCCAGTTCGGTACCCGATGTACTTTTCTCAACAACCATTTGTATATATTGCAGTACACAGGATCCAATTTCCACAGCACCACGTTTGCCTTCGATTTCGTCCCAAAAGAAGCATATTACATCTTTTGCATACAAGTCACTAATCGTGAAATTTAGGCAATTAATTCTAGATTTATAAAAAAACAAGGATACTTGCCCTTTTAGCAATTGCATCACGGCTTGGAGATCGTAAACTGCAACAACTACATCTGTCCTTTTCTTGTCAGCTTCCTTTTCTGATCTGGACAACACTTTCTCTTTCAAATGTTGGTCATAAGCCTCACGCAGTTTTTGTTGTTCTTCTCCGATAGCATTTTTGAATGTTTCACAAAGATCACACGCATCTTTTTTGGGGATGTGAAACGAAATATTAAACTGTGTATTAAAAATACGATTAAAAGTTGATGACGAAGCAAATGGTAAACATTCATTTTCGCGTAGATCTTTATAATCTCGGTATAGATCCGCAAGTGATCTTTCGCTTGGAATGAATTCTCTCGTTGTTTGTGCTCGAAGGTAATGAGATTCTATTCTGGGGATAGACTTAATGAAAGTGACGACACTTTCTTTTATTTCATTATCTATGGTGGAATGCTGTCCGTGCTTACCCCTCCGGTCATCTTCTATGAAACCGCCCTCCTGTCGTTTTGAAAGAGCTGTCCTAATGCATTGGTCGCTTATGTTTAGTGTAGCTTTAAAAAAAGTCTTGCAGACTCTAATACGAGTGTCTTCAACTTCAAAAATAAATGCAGAATTTAGTGCCCTAAAATTTTGGGTACTGCTGTATCTATATTTAGGCTTAATCTCTTGTGTGTGCCTTACAATGAACTCTCTTTGCCGTTGAAGTTCGCCTAGTCCCCAAAATTTGTCGAACAAAGATTTGCGTAATACTTCACTTATTTTAGATTTGCATTTCAATTTGCAATTATCGTGGCATGGAGGCTTAACCGCTCTTTCAGGGACTCTCTTATTAGTTGAACTTACATAAGCCTTTCCGGTATTTCGACGAGATTTCTTAAGATTTGTGAGCCAACCAGCTGGTTTTCTTGTTCTTTTCCTACCCCTTTGAAGGCTGTCAGGATCAACAGACTGGTCTATGATCGGTTGAGAAGTAGAAGCTTCAACAGGTGGATTTTCGTTTAAAAGATTGGGAGAATCCGGCATGGCAGACGGCACAGAGTTACTACCTATTTCTGTATTACTGCTGCTTGAAGAGCTGCTGGAACTACTAGAGGATGAGCTAGAACTAGAGGAGGAGCTGGAGGAACGAGATCTTTTTCTTGTCTTTTTTTTACCTCTTTGTAGGCTTTCAGGATCAGCAGACTGGTCTATGATCGGTTGAGAGGTGGATGGTTCAGTAACCGGATTGTCGTTTAAAAGATTGGCAGAATCCGGCATGGTAGATGGCACGGAGTTGCAGAGTTGAGTTGGTGGTGTAGTCTTGTTGGGACTATTAGAACTGGAAGACGAGGTAGTACTGGAGGATCGATACCTCTTTCTTGGAACGACGAGTGATGGACGGTAGCTCTCTTTGGGAGGTGGGTTGAAGGGCGGATCCGCATCTGAATCGTCTAAATCGCTACATTCGCTGTTAACCGGAGAAATATAGTACGATGGTTTCACCTGGGTGCTGGCTGATGGTGGTGCTAACGTTGCTGGATTCTTTTGTGACTCCATGGTGCCATTTTCAGAGATTTCTTCCATCACCATGGTGGTATTTGAAGGTGTTGTGGAATTCTCTTGGAGTTGTTTCTCCACATGACTGCGTTCAGGCTCATTTGAACTGGTCTCCATCACCTTCTGTAGAAGTAAAAGGCCACGGCCCCTCATCATCTGTAGCAAAAAAATACGAAGTTAATAAAATTCACGAATACCAAATTAACTCAAAAAAGTTTATAAATTGCAGTATTTTATTAAAGAATTAAAATTTATTAAATCAGTTTCAAAAATACAAAGGCAACTCTAAATATTCCTATAACAAAATAAACAATAGCATTTATTGTTTTAGAATAAGAGCGAATTTAAATTTAACCAGCAATAACAGACCAACTCAAATAGTTCCAAATAATTTCACCAACACTAAACTACTGGGTGGCGCAAAAGTAAAGACCCTATTTGGTTCAGCTATAACATTTTTTCTAAATTAGAAAACTACATTTAGATTTTTTTAAATGTATATTTGTGCCATTAAATTTCGTACCATTAGGATTTAAAGATGATGTCTTTTAAATGGTGACCTCCAGAGTTGATACACATTTGAGCCCTATTTATGACATTTTGCATAACTTGCCGTAACACTTCCTGCGATATGTTCGTTATTTCTTGACGAATGTTTTCTTTTAGAGCTGCGAGAGTCTGTGGCTTGTTCACATACACCCGAGATTTCAAAAAACCCCAAAGAAAGAAGTCTGGACTGGTCAGATCGGGTGATCTTGCAGGCCAAGGCAAATCGCCAAAACGAGAGATAACTCGGCCTGGAAAAGCGTCCCTCACTAAGTCCATAGTGTCGCGCGCTGTGTGTGCCGTAGCGCCGTCTTGTTGAAACCAGATGTGCTCCAGCCCCAATTCGTCCAAACTGGGTATCAAAAACTCACGTAACATGGTTCTGTAGCGTTCTCCAGTGACAGTAATCGCATTGCCTCCAGCGTCTTCGAAAAAATAGGGTCCGATCACTCTGTCAACACAGATGCCACACCATACAGTAACTTTTAGTGGGTGTAGAGGTGTTTCTTGAATAATGCGCGGATTATCAGTGCCCCAGAACCGAGTATTCTGCTTATTGACATGCCCTGAGAGATGGAAATGCGCTTCGTCACTCATAACCAATTTTGAAGGAAAATCATCCTCTTCAAGGTTGAGGTTTATGACGCGCTGGCAGTAATCTAGACGAGCTCGGTGGTCAGCAGGCAGCAGCTGATGAGTCATTTGAGTTTTATACGGGAACATCTTTAAGTCTTTCACCAAAATACGCTGCAGGGTCCGTCTGGAAATGCCCAATTGCGTGGCACGTCGCCTCGTTGATGTTTCTGGACACTCTTCCACATCTTCGCGCACAGCATCGATATTTTCAGCTGAACGGCCTGTTCTTGGTCTCCCAGACTTAGGTCTATCCAATGTTGAGCCAGTTGCTTCAAGGCGTGTGGCAAAGCGTCGAATTGTGCGACCAATCGGTGCCGGACGGTGGGGAAATCGTCGACGAAATTCACGTTGTGTTCTTATCACTGATGAATTATTCCGTAAGAACATTGACACAATTATTCCACGTTCTTGGGGAGTAAAACGGTCCATGTTTATTTTCAGTGTATTTTACATTTGTTCACTACACAATTTTCAACAACAGAATGACAGAAAATGTCATATAAAAAAAAAAAAAGTATTTTCTTTAGTGCCAGTACTTTTGCGCCACCCAGTATTATTAGTTAGTAAAACAAAAATTACTTACATTCGTCAACAATACTGGTATAAGTGGAAATAGTTTGAAGAACACCCAAGAAACAAGACCGATTCAATCACGAATACAAAATCAACTCAAAATAATTCACGCTTTATTACTGCGGTTTGCCACGAATACAAAACTAAGTCGAAATAATTTAGTCTTTGTGCGAGTTGACAGCATATTCCCCTGCGGCTGACATGTCGTAACTGGTGATGCGTTACTGTTGTTGGTGGGGGGTGACCGTGGAGCTACTCAGAAAGACTGACTTACAGCGCCATCTAGTTTTTTAGGAATGAAGTTTGTACACAGGTGTCTTTGGAGCTTATGTAGTTTTCGGCGCTGATTCCGATAATTGCAATAACTCAATTTTGGATTATTTTGAGTTGTGCTACCCTTCATCTAGGTGTGCGAATATCAACCCTGGACAACACACAAGGCAACTTCACAGCGTATGCATTGAATCTTTGATTTTTTGCTATTTTCTTTGCTGCTGCAAGCTCTGCATCTTCTGTAACTTTCCAGTGGACCAGGGAGATGAGATCCTACATCTGTAAGCCGCAGATCGTCTGGGAGGCCATACATAGCCTTCTGTCGGCTATCAAGTTTTGGTTTTTTACATACAGGGTTAAAGGAAAAGTCGTGCTAGATCCGTTAAGGGCGTGGAGTACCCATCATTTCTGACTTATTTCACTATGAAACACCCTACCCTAAACTTAACCCTTTTCGAGACATTCGACTTTTAATTTTTTTATTGAAAATTGCCGATTTTTAGGCTACTAAATTTAGTTTTGTTTATTTTGTGTATCTTATTATTATTATTATTGCATTTTTACATGTGTAATAAGATGCTTTAGGACGTCAATCATTAAAATAGTGCATAAGTTAATTGAATAGGCCGTAGTAGACAAGTGAAAGTTAAGAAATTAAAAAAAAATTAGAAAGTTTGTTTTTCTCTAAGGAATATCTAAAAAAAAAATTATGACAGTTGTTCGGCAGATGTGTTTTAAAATATCTACGTTTCATCAGCTATCTAACGAGGTATAACTATCTAGCCACTGAAACGTCCACGCGGCGGAGCTGCAGTAGTGTTGAACGTCCAGCCGCGAGAATGGAATTTCTGCGCGCAAGCGCCCTGTGCCATATCCAACATACAGCTGATTATCTAATAAACTACTGCAGCTACACCGAAATAAAAAATACGTGTGTATAGCTAAAACTATGGAGAATCGACATAATGTAAAAACTAAATTACAACAACTAGTTTCAAGTACTTAAAAAAAAGTTAAACTTGAGAATATGGGTTGAATATCAATAAAATATTTGTTCTATTTAAGTTTGTACCAATAATTTGTAGTTTGTGTCTTTAAAACCTATTTATAATTAAACTAGACTATGTAAGCTTTTTTTTGATACCACTAACTCATTACTTGGAATGTTCTGAGTAGCACAATAAGCCAAAACAAACAATCCATTCCTTCATCAATTTGATGATACCTGCGCTAGTGAAATCACGGCAAGATGGCCGCCCGTAGGGTTCTCCCACACGAGGTTACACATGATTTATTTTGTAAGGAATTATTTATTTTGTGATTTTAGTTGAAATGAGACAATGATTAGGTTGTATTGTATTTATTTAATATCTTACAACAATGTAGGTATTTAAAATGATATTGGAAGATGACAATTTTTTTTATTACTTCGTCCACGAGATTCAATACAGGGACAAAATAAATTATGTATTATTATTTTTATTATATATTATTTTACATAATAAATTAACTAGCGAAACTCCGAATTCTGATATCTACAAAAAAATGTACCAAAATAATAAAAAAAAATCAAAATAATTGTACGCCAACAAGACTGTAATACAGGGACAAAATAAATTAGCTAGCAAAACTCCGCCTATAATTTTTTTGGAAGATGACATTTTTTTATATGAAAATAATTGTACGTCAACAAAACTGCAATACAGGGACAAAATAAATTAACTAGCGAAACTCCAAATTCTGATATCTACAGAATTACAAGGATATTATATCAAAATAATTGTACGTCAATAAAACTGTAATACAGGGATAAAATAAATTAGCTAGCGAAACTCCGCCGGAGATGGGTATCGATCAAACAGATTTTCTGCCTGAGCGTTCGAGTTCCATGAAAGGATGTGCGTGTGAAGACCATGTAGATTGGCGTCTTAAATCATCGAAGCTACAGCTACGGGTGAATTTTATCTCCCTCGGTATTCTGACAGTCAGGTCTGTCATTTATCTCGTCATCGTCAAGTCTGTCAATGGCCTCGTCCTCGACTGGTCTGTCATATTTCGTCTGTCAGTGCTGTCAGTAGACGTTAAGGCTTGTGGTAAGCCTTAAAACATATTTCAATGCACAGGGGAACGTCACACTCCTCACATTTCCAAATCGTCCTGGACTTCTTGGTACAAACACGACAAACGGTGAATTTGGACCCTGTACGAATTGGAAAGTGGTTGTGCTCAAGTATCGTTCTGGCCTGCGTCTTGTGTCGAGTGTTACGACGTACCGTCGTCGTCACCAGCTGTCCAGTCGTGTTTGATCTTACGGTCAAACGTCGGGTTTCATTCGTTAGGTCGATTTGTCTATGTCTCTTCATTAACTCTTCCGCCAATACAGTACGGAACTGACGATGTGATATATTCCGGTGAACACTGGAAAATATCACAAAGCAGTTAAAAACTGCCGTATTGTACAATCGGCGAAAGAGTTTTTTATACCAAACTTTGTTCCTCACTCTTTCCATAGGCTGAGCTGACAGGAATTGATCTTTCCTGTCAACTCCTCCCATGCTCTTGTTGTAGTCGAGTACTATTTTTGGTTTGTAAGTCCGTCTGTTATATTTGTCCTGAGTCCCAATTTGAAGGTTATGGTATGTTGAGATCATACTAACTATGTTAGCATCTCGCCATACCAGAACCGACAAATCGGAACTGTACGTAGCCACTGCTTCTCCTTGTCGAAGTTCAGACTTTGTCATAGTCTTGATTGACTCGGGTACGAATTCCCGGTTCAGTCGTAGAGTCCCGTAACAGTCAGTCCTTTGACGTTTTAGACTACGGCATAATAATGGACTATTGTAAAAATTGTCCATTATTATGGTGTGTCCACGGTGAAGTAGCGGCTCGGCTAAGTCATAAACAATTTTGGCGGTAGCGTTGATGGGACGGCCATCGCTATCACCCGTCGTAACTCTGTCAGTCGGTTCGTCATCGTCAGGTCCGTCATTTGTCTCGTCATCGTCTGGTCTATCAGTCTGGTCGTCTGGCGGTGCTGATAGTAGCAGTTGTTGTTGTCGGTTGAGCTTTTCCAGTGTATACAAAAAATCTCCAAAGATAGCCACTGGATGACTCGCACAACTCGTAAGTTTTCACTCCGACTTGTGCGGCCTTCGTCGAAATCTTCTGCGCAAAGGACAACCTCCCATGCCACTTGAGCAGAGATTCGTCTATGGCTATCTCTTGTGAGGGCATGTATAAAGTGGAAAACTTGTCATTAAAATAGTCGATTATTGGTCGGATTTTACACAGTCTAGTCGTATCCTGTAAATTCTGACTGTCGACGAAATGGAGAAAGGTTTTCAGCAATAAAAATCTGTTATATGACATTATTTTGGAGAAATAAGCCATGGTGCCGAACCCATTGAACGTGAAATAGGACTCTTCCTCCGCCAAGGGGTAGAGGCCTTGCAAAATTTGTATTGCTAAAAAACTTAACATTTCATCCCTGTTTGTAGGAGACCACCGGTTAAAGCGAGACTTGGATGTTAATTTGTTTTGCTCTCGGAACAAAGCAATATTTTGTTCGGCATAACGGTTGGTCTCCGTACACAAACGATCGATCAGGTCAGTGTCAAACATCTTGTCAAAAATATTAATCGGTCGAGCCTGGTCAGTCACCTCAAAAGTCGGTCCCGTTGTACAATTAAATGTCTCTCGTCGTCCTAGAAATGTCCGTCTGTCTTTGCTCCAATTAAAAGTGAAGCAGTCATCGGGCACAATGTCGCGAAGAGCTTGGTCATTCGCGGCATCCTCTCTCTGCAACACTTCCGCTTGGAACATCGTCAAGTCACTGTTGCAGGCTGGTTCAGTCATTGCATTACGCTCCTGGACAGTCGGTAGGGGGAAGGCGTCATTGTAAACATTGTCATCATCATCGTCGTCGCTGAGACAACAGTTACTCGTCAGTCGAATCCACTCTTGTACAGTACTGTCAAATCTGTTGTCAGTAACACCTGGAACAAAAAATATGTCAGAAGTTCTACTGATATTACTGTTTGAACGACGTACACTGTATACCAGTCACATATACTTACCGATTTCCGACAACCCAGCCTCGAAAACGTTTGCAACAACATCTGGAGAAAAAAAAGAATATGATTTTTAACGGCTATATAATTTTAAAAAACTATTGATCACTATTCTGATTCTGATGAAGAGCTTCTGTAGATTTTTTTTGGCCTCAACAGTCCCATTAGCTGGTTCGAACTGGTTGAAAGCCTACTAGGGGAGCTGTACGGCGAATTTGGGACAGTGTCCGCTTCCGGCGTACCTGGCTCCTCATCTTCCCTGTTAGGAGCAATTGCGGCTGCGGCTTCGGGTTCTTCAACTGCAACAAACAAGTTTGTATTACAAACTCATTCTTACTAAGGCTTATTAAGCAAACAAAATATAACTTCTTATAATTTGGAACAGTGTCCGCTTCCGGCGTACCTGGCTCCTCATCCTCCCTGTTAGGCGCGATTGCGGCTGCGGCTTCAGGTTCTTCAACTGTAACAAACAAATTTGTATTACAAACTCATTCTTACAAAGTCTTCTTAAACAAATAAAACAATAACTTACTATATTCGATCTCCACATGCTCTCCGACTGCGAGGTGTTCTGCAACAAACAAAGCAAGATGTTTAATGTAGGTTATACTAAAGGGCGAGGTGTGCCACTATGGCTATAGTAAATTAGTACAAAGAAAAACCATCAAAAAATCATGCAACCATCTTACCTGATGGATCAAACATTATGCAAGGCTGCCGTTCTGGAGATATATTTCTGTTAAGAAGACAGCAATTAAGCATTAAAAAAAACATTATTTTTCGCCCCAACACCAATGAAAGACGTAAACCACTAAACAAAACACCAAACACCAAATAAAACCGCAAACACCAAATAAAACCGCAAACACCAAATAAAATGAAATAAACTGCAACGAAAAAATCATAACCCTCTTTTTTGGTTCGCCGTAGTCGGCAAAACCGTTGAAAACAACCAGCAAAGAAAAATCATAATTTTCTTCGTAAAAATAATATCAATCACACTCATGATTTTTCGTTTGTACGAACCCTTATTAAGGTCCATAATGTAAACGTTACAGCTACTATGTAAGCCCGTACTGCCAACCTGTTGAACGTAATTATTAACACATAAAATCTTAACTATTTTCGTTGTATTTTACTTTCTAAGTGTGTGTAAATACTAATAATCAACTAGTTTCCATATTACGAGTAATATTTTAATAGATTATTTAGTAAATCATACAAAAATATTACGAAAATGCCCACTCCCAACATGGGACACGACAATGTTTTGGATTTCGATATTATCGTTTTCATTAGACTTTGAACTTAAGAAATTTTTAGATATTCGTAAAGCTTGAATCTTGAGGATTTTTTTTATATAATACACAAATACATTGGGTTTTAAATAAAATTGTACTTACTACCCGTGCGCGATAAGTTGAGACCTGAGCGCGGTGACGTCACTGACAAGTACAGTTCAAACAAAAAATGTAACTAGCTTCCGCATGCGGCGGTATCTGCGAATTTTAGGTAGTCATCTTCCATAGTGAAATTATTTACAATATTAAGTTATTTTATAACAATAATTAATCGTAATTGTCAGACTATAGATTTATTATGTATCACTAAAAGTGAAAGCCGATAGGTGTTATATTAAATAAAAGATGCTTTTATGTATAAGTATTTATTAGATTATTTTCAACAATAATTTAGTCGTCATCATCATCCTCCTACCCTTATCATTCATATCACATAACTTTTCAGTAATTATTTAGTCGTCATCACTACTAATTATTGCTATTCCCTCTGGTAGTTGTTGAGGTTCGCTCTCACTTTCGCTATCTGAGCTGGTGGTGTCAGACTGCAAGTTAATAATTAATTGGGACTCAATGTCTTCTTGCAGGTGATCATCTTCCCAATACTTCTGTCTAAGCCTGTCAACATGGTTTATTTCCTTTTTCCAGTCACTCTCATTTATACTATTAATAGCATCACGTGTTAATTTTTCTATGTCTCTTTCTAGCTGGCTCACATTTTTATCGGCTACTCGTTGTTTGACCAAATTCCAAATGTACTCGATGGGATTGAGGTCACACATATAGGGAGGCAAACGAACAGCTTCGTGGCCATGCTCTTTTAAAAGATCATCAATAATATATTTTTTTGGAGGCTTATTTATGTACAATAGGTGATAAATCTCGGATTTCGTCATTCGCTCGTCGAATTCAATGTTGTGGTCTAACAGCCATTGCTTTATTACCGCTTTCGTTGCTACACTTGTAGGTGGTTTTTCTACTTGTGTAGAGTGGTATGGTGCGTTATCTAGTACCACAATACTATTCGGCGGCAAGTTGGGGATCAGCTTCTCGATAAGCCATTTAAAAAAATTTGTTGTATCCATTTCGTGATGGTAGTCACCTGTGTTGCTTTTACATTTATAAAGCAACTCAGCCCCCTTCACGAAACCATTTTCTCCCCCTGCGTGAACAATCACCCATCTTTGCCCCGGACTGTGATTTTTTCTAATAGTAGCATCAGTACTATTTTGCCAGCATTTGCTAACTGTATAATGAGAGTGAATCCATGTTTCGTCAATATAAATGACTGGCCTTTTTGCCGAGCCCAAATCATCATTTTCTTTTAATCTTCTTAGATATCTCGCTCTCCACGCTCGAATGTCTGGTTTTTGAACGAGAAAGTGTCTCGCGTCTTTGCATTTTTTAAATTTGTATCCTAGTTTGTCCACTAGCACTCGTCTTAAATACGTTTTCTCCCCTTGAAAGTTAAGGTCTCTTTTAGCCAAACTGAGTATCTTATTCAAGGTAGGTATTTCCTTCCTGACCGTGTAGAAACTATCAACTATATTCCTCAAGGCACACATGTCAAAACTGTCTAATTGGATGCGGTTACTCTTAGGTCTACGTTTCTTGCCCGGTGTTGATAAATTCACATCACTTAGTGCCGAAGACGAACCTGGTGTTGGTGAAGCAGTTTGCAAGCGCTTAGCTTCAGTTTTGATCCTCATCAACGTCGCCTTGGAAACTCCCGTTGCCATGCAGGTTCTCTTGATTGCCTGGTCAACAGGTAAACAAAACTGCTGGTTTCGCTTTTCGTTTTCGAAAAACTCGAACACTTTCAGCACGAGATTTCTTTCTCCACTACGCAAAGCTTTACCCCTCATTACAATGCTTGTTATTAAAAAAATAATAACAATAAAACAGTCAAAAAACGTAACAGAAACTTTAACAATAAAAAAACGTAACAGGAGCAATAACAAATAAACTTAACACGGACTATTATAACAAAACTAACAACTTATTCGGAGCGCGTCGATACGTGACGTAAGCCAGTACGAAACTAATAGATAAAAAATGTGGCTTCAACTGTACACCGCGGGCGGCCGCGGGTAGGTGCGCGGGGATGGGGGAGGAGTGTCGCATTCCACGCGGGTCTCAACTTATCGCGCACGGGTAGTACATCGTAAACACGCCGCTTGCGAAAACTTCACACTGACACTAAACACTGACATTCAACTTTTTTCTTTCAATTGTTCTCTATGCTGGCAAACAGTGTGCCACGCACTCACAGACGCGGAATTTAATACAGCGCCATCTCGTATAATTTTTAGACACTCACATAGAGTTACCATTGTACAATAACGGTTTAAAGGGAACAAGTCGGCGCAGCTACCCTGGTAGCTGTAACGCTCAACCGGAAAAATTATTAGGCTACTATGTTAGCTGTAACGGTTGAGTGGCTAGGGTTTTATTTAAATGCATTGAAAAAAACTTAGTTTCATAGGCGACAGTGGAGAAGAAAACTAATACTTAGCCCTAAAAAGTAAAATAAAACAATAGGTAAACATGAAATGTCATTTATTAAATCAGGTTTTCACACAACTTTTTCTTACTCTACAGTTCATGTTCAACATGGCCGCCTCTGTTTCTAATACATTGTCGCATCCTTCTACGGAGACCAGTCTTTACTACCCCAGTGGTCAACGTTGTCCTCATTTCATTTGCTGCATCCACAATCCTTTCTCTTAATTCTTCCACAGACGAAACTGGATTTGGCTCGCTGTAGACAAGACTTTTCATGCGCCCCCACACATGAAAATCCATGGGGGTTAGGTCCGGACTTCTTGCTGGCCATGGCAGCGGCCCACCTCGTCCTATCCATTTGTTTGGATAATTTGTATCCAGCCAGTCTCTGACACTTCTCCTGAAATGGGCAGGGCAGCCATCATGTTGGAACCACATGTCCCTAATCAAGTTGAGTGGCAGATCATCCAGCAAATCACTCAAGTCTCCTCTCAAAAAGTTTTCGTAACTTTCCCCATTTAGATTGTCCGGGAGAAAGTAAGGTCCAATTAAATGATTGGATATAATGCCCATCCACACATTCACGCTGAATCTTCGTTGGGACCCCTTCACTCTTTTCTTATTGGGATTCCTTAGTTCTTTTGGGGCCCAGTAATGGGCGTTGTGATAGTTTGTTATGCCATCTTTATCAAATTTGGATTCATCTGTCCACAAGATATTTCTTAGAAAATCTGGGTCTTCTACGTCAGCATTTAGCATAAATCTGCAGAAGTCCAACCTTCTCGCGGGGTCTCCTTCAATATTGTGTACCGGCGTGTAATGGTACGGGTATAGGCCAGCAGTATGCACTGTAAACCACACTCTCCATTGCGAAAGTCCCAGATCACGGGCAACAATATTAGTAGAAGTAGTCGGATCCGCTCGAAAACGTTGCACTATCTCATTGTCCTGTTCTTCGTCGTCATTAATTCGTGGTCTTCCCATGTCTGTATTTCGTCTCAAAACAGAGCCAGTTTCTCGAAGTCTTCGATAAACTCTGTCAAAAACGGCCACATCCGGCACTCGACGACCGGGGAATCGAGTTATGTATTCGTTGCGAGCTTGCGCAGACACACAATCGCAGTATCCGTAACAAATAAGCATATCAGCATATTCCTCAGGTGTGTAGGACGTCATCTTCAACACTTCCGTATCACAAGTACAAATCAGAGTCCGGTTCACAAGCACAGTAGTCACAAATCAGAAGAAATAGTCCAGAATCACAGCCAAGTCGAGAAAAAGAGCAAAACGATATCACATCTACTGTACGAAGCACAAAAGCAGACTGACAACCAAAACAATATCCCGTATTCCCGTGTTGTATTCCCAGCCCTTACCTTTTCTTTCATTCGCACCTACATAAATCGTCACTTGTCTCGCTCGCACGGTGCGTCTTAACTTGTAGGACAATAGGCGCGGGACCGTTAAAAGTGGTGTTGAACACAGCACACGAAACTAATAATACCTGCACAACCTGCGTGCTGTGTTTTGGGGGTTAGACTCTGATAGGCGGGGGTTATAACCGTCTGCTAGCAAATTAAACCAGTGCACTAGATTTACACACTTATATTCTCGAAAAGACACGTACACAAATCAGAAACACGAAAGACACATAATTCGTAAGACACAATAATCACAGAAACAATTAAAAGACAGACTCGCGACTATATAAAGGGCTCCGTCGAGCATTACGACCGCGACATGTTGCTCGATCAGTAGATTTTCCGGACTCAACTAACAATTTCTACGGCGAGGCATATTTATAACTTTGTCCCTACTCTATTTTTATGCCAATCGGCGTGGCTTCAACAGTGGCCACGCCCCCATCTTCTAGCTACACCGGTCGTACACGCCGCGACCCGTCGACTTCTGACAGACAGGCACATACCTGTTCGCAGCCACGCACTGTTTGCCTGCGAGCAAGTCACGACCGGTTCATGCTCTGCACCGATTTCCTACATGCAGGTACAGTCAACAGCAAAAGTAGATGATCAAAATCAGAAATTCAATACTAATTAACGGAGTTCGCGTCAGAACTGTGTGGCGTCGAAGTGATTCAAAAGTATGACACTGAGTCTGATATACTTTTGAATCACTTCGACGCCACACAGTTCTGACGCGAACTCCGTTAATTAGTATTGAATTTCTGATTTTGATCATCTACTTTTGCTGTTGACTGTACCTGTTATGTTTACATGTATTTCCTAAGACAGCCTATGTTTGATTCACTATAGTATAATCAGTACTTTCTTAAGCTACTTATATCAGTCTAATGACAAACGGAGCTAGACTTATGGTGCTTCTCCTACAAGTGGACTACCTGGAGCGTCCCAACTACTTTTTTTCCACGAAATGTCATACAAATCATAGATTCTTATACCTCTTTAGATAGCTGATGAAACGTAGATATTTTAAAACACATCTGCCGAACAACTGCCATAATATTTTTTTTAGATATTTCTTAGAGAAAAATAAACTTTCTAATTTTTTTTTTAATTTCTTAACTTTCACTTGTGTACTACGGCCTATTCAATTAGCGTATGCACTATTTTAATTATTGACGTCCTAAAGCATCTTATTACACATGTAAAAATGCAATAATAATAATAAGACACAAAATAAACAAAATTAAATTTAGTAGCCTAAAAATCGGCAATTTTCATTAAAAAAATTAAAAGTTGAATGTCTCGAAAAGGGTTAAGTTTAGGGTACGGTGTTTCATAGTGAAATAAGTCAGAAATGATGGGTACTCCACGCCATTCACGGATCTAGCACGACTTTTCCTTTAACCCTGTGTAAATGATGGCAAGTCAGAGACTCGCTTCTTCCTACTGCTGAAAGAACCAATCAGATTTCTTCCCAGCATTGTGCGGAACTGCAAACTATTCATAGGGTATCGCATTCTTTGAGAATATAAAATATATGCGTTGGTGATGGCAGCATCTATTATAAAATAAAATATCCTCATCCACCATCTTCGACTTCGCCTAGCCACATGATATGTGCCACGCTTTTGGTCGAAGCGGTCCACTCCCCCCATCCTCTTCGTATATTCAACTACTCCCAGTGGGCAAGGCACTTCCTGCTTGCTGCCATCTTTTTGTGTCCTTTTGCAGGACACCATTTGTTTTGGATGGTAGGCAGTACTGAGAATATTGACGATCTTGGTATCCATCCAACAAAACAAACTAACATTTTTGTTTACCCTCCACTTATACTGCCCCTTTGTAAGTTTAAGTTTTGGGCGATTTGTTTTGGCAGTCTGCTTTTTCAGTGTCAGGGGCAAATTCGTTCTGTTAGACCGAACTGTCGCTGTTGAATATATGTTTTGTTCAAATAACCTCTGCATTAGCTCAGTAGAAGAAAAGAAATTGTCGAAAGCAACATGAATATTTTCTATCTTTTCTTCCACCAGTGCTTTGCAGAGACTATTTACTACACTGGCTGCCAATCCAAACTCTGTTTCGTTGTCCTTTTTGCCGGTATATATTTCATATTCATAAAGATAGCCAGAGTTACTATCACAACGCGCCCATATTTTGAAACCCCTCTTTACGGGCTTATTGGGCATATATTGTTTCAAAGTACTGCGCCCTTTGAATTTCACCATACACTCATCTATACTTTGTGATGAAGAGTTCCTTGCTCCATTTTTAAATGCAGTATTCATGAAGTCAATTATCGGCCGAATCTTATACAGTTTATCAAATTCTGGTTCACCCCTCTTGGGCATTTTTTGGTTATCATTTAGGTGTACATTTCTTAGTATCATTTTGAATCTTTTGGATGTCATTACATTTGCAATTTCCGGGACGCAAAAAAGTGGATCCGTTGCCCAATAAAGATCTAGATTAGCAAGAGGATGTATACCCATTAGTATCAATAATCCAAGAAACGCCTGGATTTCTACATCAGAAACATCAACCCAATTCTTCTGCTTGTTTTGAGCTGCATAGAGATTAGTTTGCTCCACTATTATCGATAAAATTTCGTCAGAGAAAAATAATCTAAAATATGTAAGAGGACCACTTCTATTTGGAAAATTCCGCTTTGGTTGTACTGGAATGTCATCAAACTTTTCAATAGGCGCCGTATGAGGAAAAAACACTTTATTCCAATCATCATCGTCGTCTTCTTCAGTGTCTGAAATTGTTTCAGGCTCCTGACTATTGCTTCTAACAATAATACTATTATTTTGATCACCTACTGCTGATTCGCTGACATTTAGAATTTCAGGAACTCCACTTCCAGAAGGTACCGGTGAATTGACAGCAACTTGGCTTCGAGAAGACGACGGAGAATCCAAAATGTTTTCGATTTCGTCTTGACTCATACCCGTGAAAACCGCCTCATTTTCCCTCTCGCTTTCATAACCGTCTTCCGAATGCTCACCATCGGATAAGCCAAAAAGTTCTTCTAATGTTTCCTCAAGTTTATCGTATGGTATTACCTGCAACAGAAAAAAAAAACAGTATTCAAATGCGCAATTGCCGGACACGCCAACGGGCTCTGTCCAATATATGGACGTCATAATTTATCGAAGTCCAGTTAGAAAATGTGACCCTTATGACAAAAATCAATGCATGGATCCGATATTTACTACACCGTGAAATTTTAATGGTTGTTTTCCCGCAGCGAAATGGTTTTGTCTTGGTAATACAATCGTTTTATAAACAAATAAAATATTAGAACCAAAAAATGGCAGATTAACCATTGTGAAAAACAAAACTCGAAAGTGACCATGGACCAATAGTAATACCTCCCGATACCTACGCGCTCGGCGCCGGGCGCCGATCGGCCGCGCGGCCGTTGACCCACGTGCTTTTCAATCAGCTGATAACTTATTCTTGATGATAATAATAAGCTTTACCCAACAAGTTATTCAAATTTTCCCTTCATACTTTTACGGGCTTAGGACCGTCATAAATACTTTTTAACTGCAATTTACTGAACACGAAATTAAATAAAAACAAGTTTATCATCTAAGAAAAATAATTTTCTGAATTAGATCCTAACAAAGTACTTGAGGCGTATTTAAAAAATTTGAATCAACTTATTTACAATAATTTTAAATAGCTACTTTTAACACAATTTACAAAAGTACGAGTAGGTACTTACACTTCCCGGTAACGGAGTAATTGTTCGAAGTGCAAACCACTGCGTTGAATACACAATCGAGCACGTTTTAATTGATTATCTTTCAATTTTAATAAGGTGTCTCTGTCACTTCTTACGATATTGAAAGCGTCCACTATCGCAATTATTAACGCGTCGCGAGTTTCGTGTTCCTCACGATACACCAAGCGCTTGAGCTCAGACCACAAGTAAAAGTCTAACGGAGTTAGGTCCGGGCTTCTTGCTGGCCAAGGCACTGGCCCGCCGCGTCCGATCCAGCGCTGGGGAAACACCGAGTGCAGGTGCTCTCGCACAGCGCGGTGATAATGAGCCGGGCACCCGTCATGCTGATAGTACAGATTTTCCACGGACACCGCTAGCGGAACGTCGTCCAATAAGTCCGGGATAACGTTATGTAACATTTCCAGGTAGGTTCCACCTGTTAAGTGTCCTGTCACGAAATGCGGTCCAATGAGGTGGCCATTAATTATGCCGGCCCACACATTAACACTAAAACGCACTTGATGCGCACAGTCGCGAATAACATGTGGGTTATTCAACGCCCAAAAATGTTCGTTACGCTGGTTGAAGAGTCCAACTCGCGTAAAAGTTGCTTCATCCGTCCACAAAATGTTCGTATTTTGATTGTCGATCAACCACTGACAAAAAGCAATTCTGTTCGGCGCGTCGTTATCATGGAGAGCATGAACTCTGCGAAAATTATATGGATGCAGTCCTTCAGAGTTCAGCAGTTTCCAGACGTAGTATTGGCTTACACCAAACCTAGCCGCAGCCTTACGAGTACTTCGCCGAGGATCCCGTTCAAAGTACTCGATGATCTCTTCGTCGAGCTCTGGCGAAATAACGGCCGATCGACCTCTGCCCTGTGCATGTGCTGGTGTCTGGAACTGCCCATGATCGAGTAGCCGCTGTGTCGCCGCTACGATCGTCCGGGCCGATGGGACTTGGGGGTTCAGAACCCCGCGAAGACGGAGCGACTCCAAGTGTTGCGACTCCGCGTAAAGTCGCCGGGCAGCATGGGAGTCATAATCAGCCCTAGCATACAGTTGCACCATAGCGACGTACTCCAAATTGCAATAATTGTAATGACGATCCATTGCACTGATAACGCGTGCTGCGCGTACGACATTCGCGGGAAAACTAAGTGCGCCGTGACGGCGGGCGCCCGTGCGGCTTCGTTTGTAATTGTAGTTAGTTTGTATTTTATGCCGTATCACTACACATGAGAGCTTATTTTGCTTTGAATATTTTTATAAATCGGTCTTTTCTTTGTCGGTTTCGCGACTGTTTTGTGTTGTTGCGTGCAAACTAGTTTATGCCGTATCACAGCGTGCGAGAGTTTATTTTGCTTTGAACATTTTATGCATCGCTGTTCCCTTTGTCGGCGGCGCGTGCGATTCGAGTAGTGCCTACAAGCTACCTGTAGTGTTACTATTGATTCTCACTTGTTCGACTTGATGAATATTATTTAAATTATTTGAAAACAAAAACATCTTTATTTTTTTACTTTTACTCTATGCTTCGAAAGTACTCCATATGGCAAGTTGTTCTGCCGCGGGAAAACAACCATTAAAATTTCACGGTGTATATTTAGAACATCTTGTAAAATAAAACTTACCTTTCTATTCATTTTTTACGAAGATTAGGTTGGATTAACACAGAGCACTAAAAATCACTGAATTTTGGCAGTTACCCGAACACCTGACAAATGACGTCCATAGATATTGTTTTTTTACTGCGTTTTGTTTTTGCTAACAAACTGTCAAATCACAGTAAAAACGTTCAATTCGCGTGACGTTTCATTCAGCCGCCAAAAATTAAATATCATGGTGTCCAAAATATGGACAGAGCCTTATAAAGGGTTAAGTAACTTTAATAATAATAAAAAATAAAAAAACAAGGCAAGTACTAAAAATTAAGGACAATAACGGTCAATGTCCACACAGTCCACACTTTGACCAAGGTCAATAATGATAGTGGTCCTAGGATAAAGAAAACGAAGTTAAAATAGTAATTGAGTCGTATACAAACTAAAACAGGGTTGGAGTGTAGCCTTAGGGGCGCTATGGCGCGAGGACTTAAAAAAACTTTTTTTTTTTTTCGGAAATTTCTCAATTTTGTTCCATAATCGGGTTGACCTTGACCATAGAAACCATTTAGGATCTCAGAAGCATGGCCATATGACGCACCGTTTCCGAGTTAGGAGCTTTCTAATTTTTTAATTTTTTTACAAAACGCTCTATATTTCCAAAATGGTTGCTCGGATGGAAATCTTTTCTGGAAAGAAATTGTTGCTCTAAGTGTCGGTCGATCTTTCACCTTGCGTACCCTTAGGGGCAGAGGACAGTAAAATTTTCGGAGATTTTTTTTTTACAGATTTCGCTTATTTTTATTCAGCACCTTATCAACCTTGTCCATAGAAACCATTTAAGCTCTGAGACACATGGTCCTATGACGCACTGTTTCCGAGTTAGGAGCTTTCTAATTTTAATATTTTTTTACAAAATGCTATATACAGTATGTTAAATAACAGAGGGCGTTCCCTTAAACCCGTTGATCTATATCATTAATACATTCAAATAAAAATATCAGCATAGGAAAATAAGCATAAAATAATCCGAATTCAAAAAAATAATTAATTGACAATAAATTCGAAACCTCCTGTTTAAAATCGAAATAGTAGCGCGGAATAGTACAGTCTGTTGTCAACATTATCTGACCCACCCTAAAAACAAACGAATTGGGACCCTCTACCTGTAGCATTAAGGTTTATTCAATTTATATGAGCTTAGTAGACAAGTGCTCGAGGACTCGAGGAACAAATACAATAATAATACAGACAGGCAAATTTGATCTTTATAACGTTAGCATTAAGTTATATGTTATAACTACTTGTTATAACATAATTAGTGTAATAGCTTATTTTAATTACTGCGTTCAAGTAATTCTGGTCTCGTGGTCTGTGTATAAGACTGAGAAAAACAAGTTGCGAGATCGAATCCTGCGACGAAGATATTGTTTTGCTTTCAATTTAGAATGTATTCCTAAAGTATTTCTTGTATTATTGTAAAGAACTATAGATGGATAATCTTCAAATATAAACTTTCTAAAATGGTAATATTTTCGCATAGCTTGTAATAAGTGGGTAGGTGAAAAATAAATATTCGTATTCAGTATAAAACTGGTATTCAAATGCTACTAAGGGTATGCAGTGACTACGCGCAAACATATTTTACCTTGCCTTATAAAATTGCAAAAACAACGTCTCTTTACAATTTTTTATTTTCTATTTTATAGGTAGTTTTATTTATTATCATGTCTCAATGGAGTGATTATTTAAAATAAAAAATAATCTATTTGCACGAGGAGAAGGTTGGCTACTTGTGCTGTGCAAGAATAAACTTTATGATAGTATATATGGTTCAAATTCTTTAGAATATTGCGTGTAGCATTAGAACTAAGATCAAATTTCAATACTGCTTATAAGAGTTGAATTGGTCTTGTGGTCACTAAGGTAGTGCGGTGTTCATCGTTGTCTACGTTCGAAACCAAGTTTGACCTAACTAAAGCTTTTTACTCTGCTGTTTTTTTTTTTAATTATTTTATTACACTTTTTTTACATTTATTTAATGGATGACGTAGGGTCTTGTCTTTTAAAACGGGCAGTTTGTAAATAAATCAAACTAAAAAATTGCAAGTTTAAAATGTTTATTATTTCATTAAAACACTTAGGTAAGATAAAGTAAGTAAATGCTCATATACATATTTCCAAATTAATATACATTTTATATTAGTTTGCCATAATCAAATCTAACCATTTATAAACATTAAAAAAGGCATGCTTATGCTTAAAAGTTTGCTATCGAGAAAATGAATTCATCTGTGAACTGCTTTACAGATTTATAGCTGCCTATATGTAGTGAATAAACATGTTATTTAAATAGAAAAAATCTATTTATAACAATAACATCACCACATAATCTGCAGCCTTTTAGTGGTTCAACAATCAATCCATTGAGCATTTACTTACATGGTGTGTTTAAAAATACCTACTAGATTAATTAGTAGCGGAGTGGCGCACCGTCCCCTGCTATAACTTGCTGTAAGCGGCTACGCATACCACGCACCATATTCCAACACAAATCTTTGCCTCTCATGTGCTCCCAAGTCGATGTCACAATCTCAACCAAGTTGTGTTTGTTACGGACTTCCGTGGTGTCCCAATTTAAAACCATTTGACCCCATAGATTTTCTATAGGGTTCAAATCAGGACTTTTAGATGGCCAATTAATAACTGTCACACCTTCTTGAGCAGCTAACCAATCCTGCACAATGCCTGCACGGTGAATGGAGCAGTTATCATGCATGAAATAAATATGTGATGTTGGATAGGCAATTCGCACAGTCGGCAGCATGACGTCACGCAGAATCTCCAAATACAAACTACTATTGAACCTACCACCTACTTCCACCAATTCACCAGGTCCCATAGATGACATCCAGCCCCAGTAGCCCAGGGTTATTCTACCGCTGGTTCTACAAGGTAGCAAGCACTTCTCATTGATTGCGTTCACCTTTCCTTCGCCATAAGATTTTACGTCCATCTTTATCCGATTTAAATGATTTTTCATCAGTGAAGATCACAACATTTTCTTCCCAATTAAAATTTAAATATTCCTGGGCAAAACGGATCCTTTCTTCGCGATGAGCAGGTGTCAATGCAATTTTCTGTGCCGGTTTATAATTCCTTATCCCAGCAGCATGTAAATGCCTTCTCACTGTTTCCACTGAAATATTGTGGTTTATTGCGGTTACCCGAATGGGCAAAAATGGGTTTTCGACATGGCTTGAAACAATGACCCGGTGGCGTTCGAATTCGGGACTATACTTGATGGCTTTTGCTCCTGGACGAATCCGCTGAATATTGCCATTGTCTCCATAACGTCTTAGCCATAGTCTGAACGTATTTCTCTAAAACAAAAAAAATACATTTTTGTAACCGTGTATGTAACTTGTAAGGAGTGAATGTAATGCTAAAATAGCCAACTACGCGTTCATTAATCACAATCAATCAAATAAAATAGAAATAAAAAAAACACTTACTGCTATATTAAGTCGACGACCAATCTCTCTAATTCCAACATTCTGCTCATGTAAAAATATGATTTTATGTTTGGTATAGTCATTAAGTTGCGACATGATGCTTTTTTACACCAAATTGCTTAAAAATACTTAACGAGTTATGTGAAACAATTTACAAAATGTGTGTTTTTATTTACTGCTTTTTATTACAGTCACTGCTATTAGGCGTAGTGTAACTTTTGTCACTTAGATGAATTTATTATCTACCTCACGGAGCCAATATATGTTTTACTTCGTATCCAACTATTCTTGGTAAATATAAATTCTGTGAACTTAAAGTTTTTTTTAATTTACCCACCTGTTTACAAGATAAGTTATTAGGCGTAGGTAAATCATATTGGCCGTTCGTTAATAATGTAAGATATATTGTAGAAATGAAAACAAATTAAAAAAGAAACTGATAATAGGTGGACTGTGTTTTCGAACCCACATGTTGTTCTTCGCCAATCCAGCATCAAACCGCTAAGCCACAAGAACTTGTTGGAGATACGCGAAATTAAAGATTCCGTTGTAATTATGTAGTGTGACTTATAAGCTTTTCAACCTTAACGTGAACGAGATAATGATTAAAATAGCTTAACAAAATGAAATATAATGCCGGTGGCACCGACAATGTTAGGTGGGTTTACCTTAACGTCACGTGTTAAAGATCAAATTTGCGTGTCTGTATTGTTATTGTATTTATTCATCGATTCCTCGAGCACTTGTCTACTAAGCTCATTATAAATTGAATAAACCTTAATGCTACAGGTAGAGGGTCCAAATTCGTTTGTTTTTAGGGTGGGTCAGATAATGTTGACAACAGACTGTACCTAGCGTACTAGCATTGCCCAAACCGGCAACGTCGCGCAATGCGCACACGATGCCGAGCGTCTCACGAATACTCACGAAGCCGAGCGAACCGGTCGCCCGCCGCCGGCCGCCGCGCGCCGCGCTAAATGGTGAATGGCGAGCGGCGACTTATAAAAAGGCGGCATAATGAATAATTAGAAATAAGTACACGTCGTCGGGCTGTTATCAGTAAAATTAAAAATGTATGTAAGTATGTTTAGTTTTAGCAATAACATTTAACAACCCGTCTCAAATGCCCGGCTGACAAAGGAACGCGTCACTGAGGCACCTTGGGCTTGGAAGGACCTATTCGCAAACATATTAAATAAAAAAAACATAAATTCATGTACCTACCTATCGAAGCCACGGCCACGTATCAATAACATTAAAATACAGAGTATTACACAGTTATTCTGCACGCAGCGGCCGATTAATGAACGTGGGGTGGTGGCAGCGCTTCTCTGAGTTCTGCCGACACGTCGCGGGCCGCGGCAGGCCTCCGTCACTCCATGTACTTGCGCTCTATAATTACCTACCGCCCGGCCTAGCGGTCTCGGGCCGTTTGCGGACCAAATTCAGTGCTGGCATACACGCCGATTCCACATGCCATTGCGCGTAAATAGGCTTTCGTCTGACCATATGACGTTTTCGATGAAGTGGGTGTCCTCCGCGCATCGCTGCAGTGCCCACTGGCAATAAGTTAACCGGCGCTCGAAGTCAGCTGGACCAAGCAGACCTTGCACTTTTTGAAGTGAGTACGGATGCTGCTTGTTTTTCTTTAAAGACTGCGACGTGACTCATGTTTAACAGGCGGCCGGCTCTTCTAGTGCTTGAATCGGGCTCCTCCTCAAAATGTCTTAGCACGTTCTCTTCCTGCCGCACAGAGATCACGGGTCGACGAATAACACGAGAATTCCGCGGTTGATGTGGATTGGGGTACCTCTCAGCATACATCCTCAGAGCACGAGCACCATCATAATTACACTCCGCATAAATGAGCACCATGTTCACATACTCCTGAGCACTGAACTGATAACGTGGCATTTTTCACACAAGAATGACGCAAGATGTTGCAATGCGAAAATAATGCGCGTCCGGTCAGCGCGTGAGATTAGTTCCGACTAAAATTAGGTGGACAATGGACATCCGGGGGTACTGGGGTAGGGGGCGGTTTTAGGCGCATCAATTGAATCGCCGCACGCGCGGCCCGTCATTCATAGATAAATTGCGACGTTGCCGTTCTTCAAGTACGCGTGTACAGAGTGTTTCTTTTACGTATCAATTTAAAATTTTTAGTGAATATTTTAATATTACAAAAAATAAAAACATTTTGTTTTCGAATGGTAATATTTTTTTTTAGCATGTATGGATGCTATACTATTGCTGGTTAACGGGAACGCCCTCTGTTAGTTAACGTACTGTATTTCCAAAATGGTTGCTTGGATGAAAATCTTTTCTGGAAATAAATTGTTGCTCTAGTCGAAAACCATTATGTAAAAAAATCATTTTTTTTTCTTTCTTAAATGTCGTTGGATTTTTTTTTCTTAAATTCTTTTTGGGATGCTGCTTGCACGGGGTTACACAGGGGGGGCGGAATTTGATTTTGATTTTGCCTAGGATGCACCGTTTTTGAGATATTAGTAATTGAATTTAGTTTTAACTGCTGTCGCCACGTGACTTATCATTTATGAAGGTGAGAGGTGTTGGTAGGACTAGGATTAAGGCCAGGTCTAACAAGGGCGTGCACCTTCAATATTAAGACGCGTATAGGGCTAGGGCTATTCTGTGAATATGCAGTACCAGGCGATTTCGGCCAACCTTCGTGCATTATCGACGGGGCCAAGTGGGCCCACATCGGCAATTTCTAATTTGGATACCATTCCTTCCTAGTCCTGGGTATATCCGATGAATGTCACGCAGCAATCGGCGGAACCTAGCAGCATCCGTGGGTAGGCTTTTTAAAATATTTTGCCGGTACATGTATTCGCCCATGTACCACTTTAACCGGCGCTGACTCCTACAAGTGCGACATTGGCGTTTTAACTCTAGCCATTGCCGCTCTATAGTGTTCGTATGGACTATGCACCGAACATTATTGGTGCCTGGTACTGGGATGCCAAGGCTGGGATCCACAGGGATACTGACAGTCCCTGCCGTAAATTGTCGACTGTGGTTGACACTGGAATGTCTACGCATACACATACCCAGTCTCAAGTGCACGCACTTGTAAGATCGGTGCTGGTCAGACATAATATAGGAGTCAGGTCTAACATTTTGCTGAATTATTGGATGCAGCGTGGCCCTATTTTTGTTAGCTATTAGTTCCACATGAATTTTTTTAGTGAGTCAGCTTATGCAACCGAAGGACCACGTTTGCCGCTGCAATAATCGACCCCGGTGGTATTAATTTGTAACGGGTGATTTTTTAACACTCTCCCTGCCAGCAATATATTAGGGTTTTAGAGTCCAGCAGGCCATGGAGTACGCGGGCGGCCCCCAATGTAATGTATCTTGACAAGCTGTGACCTAAATTGCAAAATCATTCCAGCAAGCCATGGGATCCGCCGGCGGTATCCATCAAAATTAATACAGCAGGGCGTGGGACCCGCATTGACCCCCCAAATTCAAACATTTTTCCTACCTTCTGGCTTGCAGATAGAAAAAATCTAACTGTACTATCGGCCTCTGAGAAAAATTTCCTTTAAGTTGAAAAAAAAAAAAAAAAAATTATAGCATTTGTTGACTACTTAGGAGACTGGTGTTACAAATAAAAATTTGTGGCTCATATGACAAGCTAAGTAAACCCTAAAGGAAAGGTGGTTTAGTATCAGTTAACCCTTAATTTGGCAAGCACCATTTTTATCAAATTTTATAAAAAAATGTTTATATACCGAATATTTGAGGTGTAAGGGAGTACAAAAAAATACTGAAAAATATCATTTTTCAGTAATTACGCGAAAACCATATGTGTCTTTTTTGACACATTGCCAAATACAAAGGAATGTATAGTCTTTTAGAAGTGTGTCAAAAAAGATACAATACCAAATCAGGGTTCTGAAATAAAATGACAAAAAATGCTTAATATTTTATTTAAAATGACGAAAAATGGTTAAATTTTTAATTAAAATGACAAAGAATGCTTAAATTTTTAGTTAAAAGTACAAAAAAATGCTTAAATTTTTATTTTTTCACATGAAAATCGTAGAAACAGTTTCGTTTTTTCGTCAGGCATAACCGCACATTACATTTAATACACATCACGGTGGACTGTCCATCTTTGCATACCCTGCAACGTCCTCTACTTTCAAGGTTAGGCAGATGACCCATACCGTCATACCTTATCTCATCTATTGGCCGGGATTTAACTGGTTTCTTTATTTTCAGGCTAGGTCCCGCTACATCAGACCTTTCGACCACTTCTTGGGAAATTAGTGAGAAGTAAATGTGACATCGAAAGTCTTTCAAACTCAACACTTTCTTTAAATTTTTTTGTGCACAATGTCGTCGATACAATAACCAACCGTTATTTATACTAATATCTAGAATTTGGGCAAAAATGCCCATGTACCATCTTCTGGTTTTCATTTGAGTTCTATATAGGGCTATCAGCATGTCAGATAAATCTACGCCCCCCATGTGTGTATTATAATGTCTGACGACTTTGGGACAATCGATATCTATTTTGGCTTTGTGGTCCTTTGAATACCTCTTTATTTTGGTAACTGGATAGGAATCTGCAAATGAGCTTACTAAAGTGACCGGTTTGTTGTCGAACCACTTGACAACAGCAATTTTATTTTCGTTGCAGACAATTTGAGAAAACGAACCGCGGCCTTTTTTTTTCATCTTTTTATCGTCGTCTATTACATTTTGGCATCCACGTAAACGGTTCGATTTGATGGTACCGAGGCTAAATATTCCCAGCTCATTTCTCAAATAAACCACCAGCTCTAGGGACGTATAATAGTTATCAAAGTATACAAAACACGGTCTGTTTTTGATAGATTGACACAGTGCCACAACTACTTTACCTCCAAAACCCAAAGTTTCTTCTCTATCCGTAAATTGTATGTTGCGAAACGTATCGTCGCCACCATATAACAAAAAATCGTAGATATAACCCGACACACCGGATCTGACAAATGCTTTGAAGCCCCACTTCTTAGGCTTCTTCGCATTGTATTGACGACGATTGCCAGCCTTTTTACCTTTGTAAGGAAGAGTCATCTCATCAATACTGAATTGATTTTCTTCTTCAGCCGAAAGCAAGCAGTTTAGGCGAACTTTTTCAACAACAGGTCGGACCTTTTGAAACCTATCCAAACTTTCTTCATTGCTATCAACAAAATGTATATATCTGCGAATTAATTGGTACTTTTTTAATGACATTATATCTGCAACAGGTGCATATCTTAATTGCGTGCTCCAGTAATCTAAATAGCATGGCATTCTAACCACTCCCATAATAACATGGATAGCAACGAATTGTTCAATATCTTTCGCAGTTACATTGATGGACCGTCCTATTTTTTGTACTGAATACATATTGGTCTGGGTTACAATATCGCTTATTATTTCGGCGGAAAAGAATAATGCGAAGTATTGACGAGGTGACGGTAGCTCAGCAGGTGGATCAGAAAATGGCATTGCTTCAACAGTTGCCCCGTGAATAAAGCGCGTATTTTTCCATTTGAAATCTATAGGTATGCGCTTAATTCTTTTCGCCACTAAACGGGGGCGGTTGTTTCGTTCACGCCTTACAGATCTTGTGGTTATCTGTTTTTGCAGGTGTTGAGATGTGTTTGGAGTCGGTTGCAAGCTGAGGGGTGACTGTACTGCTGGTGAAGGTAATAGTGGAATTGAAGATAATGATGGTATTGAGTTGTAATCGGTTTCGTTTTCAGAAGGAAATACTGCTTGTAACACTGGAGAAAAAGGTATATCTTGCATCATAGAAGAGGAAGGCAAATCTTTTGTGATAGAAATAGTGGGGGCGTTTTGCAATGCCGGAGACATAGGTGCATTATGTTCAGATCCATCACTGTCGAGTAGGTTCATCCGATCTAAAGAAGAATCTAGAGAAGGCGTTGAGGAACTACAGTAGGTCTCATCTTCTGATGGAGTTATGTTAATTTCTTCACAGTCTGTTGTGTCACTGTCATCCGATTGTGAATTCCTTGCAGGGATCAACGCTAAAATGCGCTTAGACCTAGCTCGTTGGAGTACCTACAAACAAAAAAGCAACACATGCAACCAAACCGAAACCCAAGCAAACTGAACACCATGCACGAACGTAGCTATAGCTTTGGTAAGGGGGGCCCCCCGTCGACTTTCACCTCGGAAACTGAGTTTAGGTACTTGATGTCAATGGGGGAGGGGATTAGGTTTGTACTAAAAATCTAACAATTAATTACACGCATTCTTGATATCAATAAGGGGACCCCCTGACCGCTTATATACGCCCGTGACACAATGATTTATTACGTGAAAAATTGCAAAAAATAGACAAAAATTATATCCAAATAAAACATTAATTTCACCCTAAGAAGCCTCACATACAATGGGGTGTCACATGCGTCTGATTACGATTTTTTATGTAAACACCATAAGATATACAAAACATGCGATACTTGGTTAACTTATTGCAAAGTAACTTTAAAGACACATTGTAATAAAACATTACTTATGAGGGTCCTTGGCAATGTAACTTTTTAAGCACAATGTTGTAATTCACTACTTAGTCGGCTCTTTGGCAAAGTATCTTTAAAGGCACGTTGAAGTTTGAAAACATATCACAGCTTGGAGAATACATTCCTATACTAAATTTTCATTTAGATCGTTCGTATATATCAATATACATATAATTTAACAAAAAACTGACACTGTAACATGTAAAAAAAAAAGAAATCAATAAAACTTACAGCTTCGTTGCTCCTCGTGCGCGGCATTTTTCGAGTTTGACGTAAATAAGGATGTCCAGTCGTTCAAAATGCAACAGACTTATGTTTTCTAGTGATGCGCTGAATCAATCTTTAAGATCAAATCGATCGATTCAAAAAAATATGAATATACAGTGTGGGGAGGACAATAGGATCATAAATGAAACTTCGTATAAGTCATGATATTCCCAACCGTCACACAAAAAATCAAATGAATATATCCAGTAGTTTAGCCACAGGACTTTATTTTTCATTTTAAGTATTTTCTACACGATGTATTGTAAACAGAAAAGCACGCGACAGGTTAACGACAGACGTTGCCAGCTCGCTACTATAAAAACTACGTCTTTTCATTCAAACTTATTTTCCAATGCAAATTATACTTTATGCCCGAGCCATAAGAGTCATAAAGCGTGTCATCACAGCTACTATAAGAAAAAATGCATGCGAAAGTTATTACTTTGCTGTTACGCACTCTTGTCAATCGCAAAATATGTATGTGCGAAAGAGATAGCTAAGTTTTCTTGTTCCTACTTTGCTACTTGTCGGCGTGTCTCGGTTACGCCTTCAGTCAGTGAGTCACCGGACGTGCTTCCTGCCTGTGACGCGTTTTGTTTTTCTCTGGAAATTCGGATGCGCCCGCGCTCCGCCCGTTTGAAGTCGCCACGCGAGTGTTATCGTATCATTGTTGGTTGTGTTGTGTTGTGCGAAATTTGACGCTTTGTTTTAATAGTGACAGGACACATAAACGTATTAACGTACTTAGTTAAATAGCTAAGTAAACTTAGGTAACTTGAGGATACGGGAAAATCAATCCTTGATCCCGCACGTAGATGGTGCTCCTCCACGTGCAAATGTGATTTCAGACGAAAGAATTATTAATTATTATGATCGCAATCCGACGTGCAGTCTGCGTAATGCAGGTCGACATTTTCGTGTAAATCACAAAACTATTCAAAAAGTTTTGAAACGTGACAAACGCAGACCTTATAAGTACAAGAAAGTACAAGCATTGTTACCGAGAGATAAGCCAATAAGAGAAACTTTCTGTCGCTGGTTGGAAACCAAACATCTCGAGAATCCTGACTTCCTGTACAATGTGCTGTGGACTGACGAGAGTACATTCACAAGGAATGGTTTATGGAACCGACAGAACCTTCGGTACTGGAGCCGCGTGAATCCGCATCTAGTACGGGAGTCTTCGCACCAGTACAGATTTGCGGTCAATGTGTGGGCTGGCATACACAGAAATACCATTATTGGTCCGGTATTTATTGATGGCAATTTAAATGCTGTAAAGTTCATTGAACTCCTCGACGGATCCGTTTCCGAGTACACGGACGAACTTTCGCTGGACGTGTACAGGCAGATGTGGTACCAGTTAGATGGAGCACCAGCTCATTCAGTGGTGTCTGCAAGAGAGCGTTTGACTTAAATGTTCGGAGTTTCGGACAGCAGTGGATTGGCCGTTTTGGACCAGTGCGGTGGCCAGCGAGGTCACCAGATCTCACGCCCCTGGATTTCTTTCTGTGGGGTCACATAAAGAATGAGGTATACCTACTCAACAGAAGTTACTACCGTTGAGGAATTAAAAAATAGAATAATAATATCTTTTAATAAATTGAAAGAAATGGCTGCTAATGGTGACCTATTATCAAGAGTGAGAAATAACATTATACGTCGGTGTAGTTTATGTATTCAAGAACACGGCGGACATATTGAAAATAAAAAAAATTAATAACTGGCGACATAATTATGTGATCGAAAAGTGATTGTGAATAATAAATTGATTAGTGAATAACTCGCGGGTGAATGATGCCCGACTATTTGGTTAATATTCTGTGATTTGATTTGTGTAATTGAGCATTAATAATAATAAGAATACGCCAAACATTACGTCGCTGCGTCGCCGTCGTCCGTGTCGGCCACAGCTATAACATGAATGAAACCAAGCTGCGTTGCCATTCTTATCGCAGGTCAGTGTACCAATTTTATAAATGGTGTTTTATTTTGTTTGCAGTTTTAAGCTATTTAGTTTGTTAGAAAAAATTGTTTTTTTAATTTCGATGTTCGGATTTATTTGATAGTTTACAAATGTTTCTATAAACCAGTATTGCCAGTGTTTTCATTTAAAGTCATATTGTCATCTCCACATTGTATAATGTTACAGATTTTTTTTAAGTTGCTGTATCTTTAAAGGCACATTTCCAAATTAAGGGTTAAAAAGGAAACAACAAACCACCTTAAAAACTGTATATTTAATATAATAATAATAAAAGGTGAACCTTATAAAATACTTAATTTACCTTAAGTAAAACAATAATTTAGTTAGGTTTAGCTATGTCCTAATAATTGCCAGCCAGCTAAAATCTCAGTATAAAGAGCTAGGTCGTGGGGAGTTGGAAATAAACCCAATATTGTTCCGTTTAATCTAAATATCCAATATAAATCCTTCATCCTTAATCCTCAATCCTAAATCCTCAATCCTTAATCCTTAAAGTTTAGTTGTAGGTTATTATTTAATAAATGGGCGCCAGGGACTCTGAGGGTCCCGGATCCTGAAGCCGACGAAGATGTTCCATAGATGAACGCAGAAAGTCGAACCACAAGATCCTTAATTTAATTCGATTTAAAGACCGGCTTCCTTTATTGAAAACCGGAGTAAGGTTATCAACCGGTTCAAGTTATTAAAACCGTATTGACATGTATAAATCTTGATGTGATAGTATTAAGGTAAATAAAAATAAATAAAAAAAAAAACCGTCCCGCCTGCGCTCTCGCTTGGCGGACTCCAACAGCCGCACAGTCGTCTCCCTCAGAGGCTTTGAGTTGACCCGAGGAACGGGTCTAGCGTCCAGGCCCCAGACTCTCTTCTAGGTCCTGGCGGCGAGACGTGTCTCTCGAGTTGCCTCCTGGGAATGACCATACGGGGTTCTAATTATATAAGGAGAAACCGAAGCTAAAACACTAGCCGGTTAACAAGGAACTACCTCAACCTAACCTAACCTCAACTAGGAACAAGGGCCACACACGTGGTGTTCATGGCCACCGCGGAGAAATGAAACGCGATGAAAAGCAGACAGGGGATTAATACTCACGATTGGTCTAGACAGAGAACGGGAGCGGATAAGTACAATGTCAAGACACCTAATTCTTGAAAATCACAAATAACTTTCTGAAACAGAACAATTATTCGTTGCTTTAAAGGATATCGACTCTATCGATTCACTTTTGGCTACTTGCCAAAATTATGAAAGATTCCTGGACCGAGATAAACAATTTAAAGAACCAAATTCTCAACAAAACCCCCTTACTGAGGAATTTAACTACAAACAAGTACACTCGACTTCTTCTGAGCCTTCTACCATCTAATATGAACTAAACCAATTAACCTAATACATGATTAAACCTAATTATCCTAACATGCATTAAACCTAACATGCAAAATGGGGTCTGGATTTACCAACCCTATTCCTTCTTGCCAAACTCTAGCCACTTTTATTGGACAGCTCCATGGCTAATGAAGACTGCAGCATGTAGTAGGATGGGGATACAGGGCATCTAGCATAAAGTTTTGATCCCACTGAAATCCATCTTTTAATTTCCTGATTATCAGTATTATATAAGCCCAAATGACGAAGCAGACTCTTCCTTTGTGCATCAGTGTTGAGGGGTCCGTTGATAGCCGCATTGACGAATTTCTCTGCGGATTCCAATGTCTTTGACATTGGCTCACTGACAACATTCTTCTTTGCACTAGGCATTTGCAGGGTCACCGATTGCTCGATGACCCTTATTCAAACGCGAGCCTGTGGAGGAGTTAACAAAAATGTAAGATACGTTCCTGGGTAATTTTGGGTCGTAGATTTCAAAAATACACACAAAAGAGGGGTTAGTGGGGGGGCTTTTTTTGGTGGGAAGTATATATCCCGTCGTCTGTTCTCTCTTGTAAAATGGTTGGAAAGGTGGGAACTATAGCTCCCAGTGTCCAGTATGACATCAATATTTTAAAACACTAGCTAGTTGCCCTGACTCCACTTGTGAATTAAATTTTATCGTGAAAATTTATATAGATCATATTTTTTAATAAAGCAGGTGAAAGTACTCATCAATGCAAGTTTCTTTTACTAAGGGAAGAATCCGGAAATTGAAAAATGAATGACTTCACCATAAATTTTTAATCGAGTAACTCTAGCTAGATGTGAATTTGTAATAGCCAGTTAGTTGTATTGGTAAGTACTTTCCGGCTCTCGGGTAGTAAATAAAATAAATTATTATAATAGAAGTTTTTTATTCAAATTGTTTGAAATTATACTTATTACGTATTAGGGATTGTTTCTATCACATTGATCAATCAGACTATCCTTTTCGTATCAGTCTTTCATTTATCATTTAAAAAATAAAATGCAAAGTAATTCTAGTCTTATTCAGTTCCAGTGGTATGAAACCTTTCAAAACATTCCTTGATGCATAGAGGTACGGTGCACGTGGAGCATACAATTTTTGTCCTTTTCTCCCGTTTTTTTGTGCTACGAACCGGCATCTCTTATAAGTGTTACTTTCTTGGGGCATGCCCCCTTTCTTGCTTGTAAAGGGTATGTTTGGGCGTGCTTTTTTTTGGGAGTAATTCCCAAGTAGCACAGAACTGCATTATAAATTTTCACGTAAGGCCCACAGCGTTAATCTAAGCATTTATACCGACTTATTTGAGTTCACCCAGGCAGCAACAGCTGTTTAGAAAAAGGCGAGGCTCACTATAACGCTTTCTTCTGTACTGTAAATCTATTAAGCACCACACACACGCCACAGATCTCACGGTTATTCAGCGTTTAGTAGTGCAGTACCCTATCAGCTGCATGAGCGCATGGTTGTGAACACAAATAATGCAGTTTTCTGAATAAAAACCCAACCGTGTACTATAAAACCGTTGCATTTTAAGAGAGAACATATCAACTTCTATAACGTAAGCAGTTACTTTGTAAAGTTATTTAACAAAGATTTAATGCTTTATGCTGCATACAGATAAACTTTTACCCCATTAGCCAGGTTTCGAATAACCTAGCATTTATTTAGGCCAAGACAGAACTTAAAGTGGACTTTTAAGCAGTTAAATAGCAGCAAACCTGTCAGCCATTCTGTCTTGGGCTGAATAATTTAACTTTCTTAGGCATTTAATTTGCTGATTGAATTATATGTAACCATGAAATGAATATTTCTACACCAGGCCATTTTGACAGTTTCTTGACGTAATATTGGAAAAGAATATTGGACAAGACGGGTTCCGTATGTAATACTTATCCATTCATAAGAAGTTTCCAGTTGAACAACAAAGAAGAAGTGTTTGCCTATCCAATAAAATCATCCCGATTTGGAATATATATATATCTAATAGAATAAAACATTGCGATACCTACTAGTGTGGTTGTGTTAAATCATAAAAATATAAAATGTAAAGTGTTGTTTTTTTGTGTGCGGTATGAAATAGTGGTATTCTTTATGAGGAATCTCATAAAGAATACCACTATTTCATACCGCTAGGACATACTGTTTGAAAATAATATACACCATTGCATACTAATTGTTTTAACTTTTATTTTCTTTCCTCATTTAAAAAAATATTTTGCACATTGCACATTGTGTTTAATCATTCCTGACACATAATAATATAAAATACACTTAAAAAATCTTCCGCAAATACTGAAAATACCTGGCATAGATAAATTCGTGTAAGTAACGCCTCAGTAGAGCTTGCAAAATAGTACGGGCTATTCGCTGTTAGCATCTTCATAGGTCCGAATGTTTTTTTCTTTTTTTAAAGTAGGTACATTTTAGGGTATCCCACACTGGTCCAGGTCCTGAATTCTCATCTTTTAATAATTTCATGGGGTATTTAGTACTTCTCGGTGGCCACCGTAGAAGTCCCTTAGTTTCCCACTGTGCAGGAACGACTGACAGAGTGGCAACACCTCCCTCTAATCTCTATAGTCTGAACGATTTTGTAAGGCATGTTCTGTAAAAAAACAACAAAATCATACTTAGGTATTAAATAGTTCATGTATTTTCTATTTAATTAAATTATATTAATAGGTAGCCATTTAAATTACAATTTTAATTAAGTACTTGTCGTCGAGTAATTACTAAAAAGGGAATAAAATGGTTTTAGCAGAACCACAGCGGGACCCTAAAAGCTTGGATCCATAAAGGTTATCTGGATAACTGGCGCAAAATGTGAACCACTACTACTCGTCATATCGATCCATGGCTGATTTGTTTCTCACAAGTGCTTAACTATTTTACTATTTACTGAATTATAGGCCACATGAGAACACCTGTACAGACCTTAGCATTAAATTAAGATGAGAACTTTTCACTTGCCATCCGCCATTTTTCACTGCGTGGATGTGAATTATTGTAAAATTGTATCTTCTTATTTTGCTTTTATTTTAGAAGATATCGATTGGAATTGATTTGGTTTACAAATTATTTACATGTAACCAGCTTTTTATCAATTTCTTTGTAAAAAACCATAATGTTTACTTCGTTCACTGTCCATTTAAGTTAAGTTTTTTTTTTGTATTTAGTGGTATTATGAGAGCGCGTGAAAATTTTGAACTAAACATGTATGGTATTTCACAGTAAAGTTAACTCCCCAATAAGATTTCAAACATATTAGAAAGAAATCGAAGTTTTGCTTACCTTATATTATATTCACAAATGACACTTGAGATCTTGCACACAAAACGTACACATCATGTTTAACAAATTGACAGTTCATATTAAAGAAAAATAAATAATAATGTTAATGCATTCCACAATTTCGCTCAGAGTGTACTTTCAAATGTGTAGAAGCATATGAAATGTACACATTCGTCTTTCGTGCTGTATTATAGATAACACGTGGCTTGTTAATCAGGCAATTTTTAGCTCTTGGGGTGATTGTTACACACATAAATAATAATAATAATAATAATATATTTATTCAAAAAATTGTAAGGCATGAAAATTAGTACAGTTTTGCTTAAATGTAAATTATATTCCTAAGACTTACGTGCCTGAACTAGGTAATCCTGTGTTTCAGGCGTGAAGAGCTAAAATAGTCTTTAAAAAAATAATAAATAATCAAAAGTTGACAATAGAAAAATAATTATAATTATGTTGAGTAGCATAACTCCTAGTTTCTAAATTTGATAATTACAATATTTGTATACCTATAATTACTTTAACACAGTTAGTAAATTCTCTGTTTCTTCGTAAGACATACTTTGGAGAGCCTCCTTGAGGATTCTCTTACAATTTGTATAGTTCAGAGAATAAATGTTTGCTTTTGAGTTTAGTCTATTATATAGGAGAGGTCCGAGGTACTGATAAAATTTGGCTATAAAAGCATGTTTTGTAGAATTTTGTGGACAAACTATATCTTTACGCCTTTTATTAGTATAACTAGTGCTGTAGGGTAGAGCTTTGTGTTGTTTTAATACAATGACCATAATAAACAGCTGTCTAACTGTTAACACTCATTCCTTCATTCAAAAGATTTCTTTTACCGTAAACAGTATGGATTTAGACCTCAATCAAATACTCTCGCTGCAACAATTGACCTCGTAACCAAAATTAAAAATAAAATTGATCAAAAACAAGTTGCCTTAGGTATATTCATTGATCTTAAAAAAGCCTTTGACACCATCAGTCATGACAAATTACTACAAAAACTGGAACTCACCGGTGTTACAGGCAAAGCACTTGAAATTTTTAAATCATATATGGAGAACCGTAAACAAGTAGTAAAAATAGGTAAATATGAAAGCAATCCATGTGTCCTGAATTTCGGCGTCCCCCAGGGATCAATATTGGGCCCCCTCATGTTCCTCATTTATATTAACAGTATCAGTAAATTGGGTCTCAAAGGAGACATCTCCCTTTATGCAGACGACACAAGTCTCTTTTACTTTGGACACTCAGTCGAAGCTATAATAGCCGACGCTCAAAATGATCTTAATCTGTTGAATGAGTGGTTTCAATCAAATCTTTTAACTATTAATATTTCAAAAACAAATTATGTAATGTTTGCAGCTAAAAATAAAAAAATAAATGATAACTTTGAACTTAAAATAGACGGCAAACTACTTGAACGAAAACCCAAAGAAAAGTATCTCGGACTTCTCTTAGATAGTAACCTAACCTGGAAACCACACCTAGAAAAAATTAAACTTAAACTAAGTCCACTCACAGGGGCACTACGCAATATAACAAATTGTCTCCCTCGAAAAGTGCGATATCTTATCTATAATTCTCTGGTTAAGCCTCATATCGACTACCTCATTGAAATCTGGGGTACTGCAGCGAAGACAAATATAGACCCAATTCAACGAGTTCATAACAGATTAATTAAAATTTTATTTAACTATAAATTTCGGACACCAACTGAAAAGATATACGAGGAAACAAAAATAATGAATATAAAACAAACGTACATATACTACACATGTATCCTAATACGTAAAATATTAAATAAGGAAATCCAGTCCAATATAAAATTTGTAACAAAACAGCAAACACGAAAGATTAATTTAAGACGTGCTAGTTACTTAGTGACCCGCCCTCCTAGAACTAATTATGGAAGAAGGAATTTGGAGTTTGAGGGTGTTACAATATATAATAAATTACCATCAGAAATAAAGAAAGAAAAAAGCTATGCGCGGTTCAAAAAGCTACTAAAAACTCACACAATTAACACATACAAATGAGAGAATAAAAAAAAAAAAAAAAAAAAAAAAAAAAACAACAACAGACTTTATTATAAATATATTACATAAATAAATTTATACACATTATATAGATTAACGATATAGCTCTAAAATAAAATAATTCATTAGGAATTACTGAAATTAAACAAATGTTTTATAAACCATGTATGTACTTAAAATATATGACTGGAGCAATAAAATAAAAATAAAATAGTCCTATAAATAACAAACTTGCCAATAACAGACTATGCCATCAATGCCACATCTAGTAAAAAAAACAAATTCATACATCCATGTTGTGCTTGGCTAACTTACGATCGAGTTTATGTTATCTGCTTACCCACATATTTTTTTTTTGTTGGTTAATTTTTATTTTTTGTGTTTTTTTATTTTTATTGTTGTTTTGTATACGTAACATCTGTGCGCTCTAATTGTTAATCTTAGTTTTAGATATTGTTTCTCAGTAAGTGAATTATGTATGCAATTCTTATGAGAAATAAAGTTGTTCTTAAACCTAATACTTCACAAGATTTGTATAGGAGGTTAGTAGGAAAAAGGAAAGGGCGGGAAGTAGACACTTTGAGAATCGCCCTCTGAGCTCTCTCGATGGTTAGTAACAATGTTTTACCCACTCCACCCCATGTGGTAATACAGTAAGTTAAAATCGATTGACATAGAGCAAAGTAAACTTGTTTAACTATTTTTGGATCAGCAATACAGCGTAACTTTTTAAAAACAAATATTAACTTGCGAATTCTATTATTTAAAGCTTCTATATGTTGCTTGAACGAAAGTGTTTCATCTATTATAACACCAAGGTATTTTGTTGTATTTGCCATTTTAATGTTAGGACAAACACATTGGTTATTTGTGGGAATTGTGCAATAATGAGCATATAATGTCGAGGTAGTGCCAATTGATGTTTGTTTGCGCATCGAAAACTTAATATAATTTGTCTTCTCTGCATTTAGTGTTAGTGAATTATGTTGAAGCCATTTATTAACAATATTGAATCCGTGTTGCGCAACCTTGTAGACATTTTTTTCTGAGTCAGCCGAAAATAGAAGGGCAGTGTCGTCAGCATAAGAAACAATTTGGCCGTGATCTAGACATAGATTACAAAGATCGTTTATGTATATCAAAAATAGTGTAGGCCCTAAAATACTTCCTTGGGGAACTCCGAAGGATGTGTTTTTTTTTATCCTCGCTGAGAACATCTCCAATCCTTACACATTGGATACGATCTTCTAGATAACTCTTAAATAGTTTCAGCTGAGTGCCTCTGATACCTATGGTTTCAAGTTTGTGCAACAGAATAGGAATAGAAACCGTGTCAAAAGCTTTGGCGAGGTCCAGGAAGATTCCTACTGTGTGGTTACCATTATCAAGTTCTTGTGCTAGATAGTCAGTCAGATGGTGTACGGCATCGTCTGTTGACATTTTAGGCCTAAATCCAAACTGCCGCTGAGACAAAATTAATTTATCCTCCAAGTATTTGTAAAGCCTTTTGTTTATAATTTTTTCTAATATTTTAGACAAAGAAGGCAGTAAAGAAATAGGTCTATAATTTGTGACTTGATCTTTACTGCCTGATTTATAAACGGGGACAACAACAACTTTTTTTAGGCACTCGGGAAAAACACCTGCAGATAAACATTTTTGGAAAATATAAGTTAATGGCGGTACCAAAATGTGCCTGAACTGTTTAATAACTTTATTTGATATGTTATCCCAGCCAACTGCACAGTCGTCTTTCAAACTCATAATTATCGTTTCTACCTCAGCCTCATCAGTGTCTAGTAATGCAAAGGATGATGAAATAGTGCTACACGTAAATGGTGTTGTTCTTGTTAAATATTGTGATTGGCCCCGAACTTTTTCAGCCAAACAATTTCCCACATTAACAAAGAAATTATTTGCTATGTTGGCAGTTGTTAACTGTGATGAGTGTGCTTGTAATAAACCTGAAGAAGCCTGATTTTGTTTCGTGTTATACGTTACACTTTTAATGAAATTCCAGATTTTTTTACTATTTGTACCAGCATTTTCTAGTGCAGTTTTATCGTAGTTGTTTTTTACTCTTTTTAGAAGATCATTACAAAAGTTACGATATCGTTTATACGACAGTTGCAAAATTAAATTATCTGGATGGGATTTAGCTTTCATATGCAGTTTATCTCTATTTTTCATACAGCGAATGAGTCCTGTCGTGATCCATGGTTTTATATTGTAGTTTTTGTTTTTTAGCCTTGATATGACAGTGTTCTTCTGAATTGCATGTTGTACATTTTTGATTAAGTATAACATACAAAACTGCGGATCAGCAGAATCGTAAACTGGGTCAAATTCGATATTACGTAAGTCTTCTTCGAGTTTATTTACGTTTAAACGCGAAATTGTGCGAGTGACTACTTTTGGTAATTTGCAATTTAAAATAAGTAGGTTAGCACTGTGATCGGTTATTGTTGAATTAGTTACAAGGGCAAGTGCGGGGAAATTCGACTTAAATATTATATGGTCCAAACAGGAGCCACTTTGATGTGTAGGAAGGGTGTGAGCGGGAAGCAAACCATGGAAAGCGCATAGGTTAAGGTATTCCTCAGCGGATGTGTCAGTACTTTCTGGAAGAATATTGATATTAATATCTCCAATTAAAATGGTATTTTTGAAAGATGATAGGTTCTGCAAGGTGTCGTTTAGAGAGTCGGTAAAATTGTTTATATTTCTAAAAGAGGGAGGTCGATATAAGGCAAGTATTGCTAATTCTGACCCAATTTTAACTAACAATCTGTTACAGTCGTGCATATTTGGTTCCTCGACAGACACATTGAGATGATTTCTTGCGTAAACTATCACCCCATCGTTCTGATTGTAATTTATAGTACTTTTATACATATTATATCCCGGAATTAGTGGTATGTTATATTGTTTGGAAAGCCAACATTCGGTTAAGACAATAACGTCACAGTTTATGTCTAGACGTTGTAGAAAAATGCAAAAATTGTCAAAATTCTTAAAAATACTGCGAATATTTTGGGTTAGTATGGTTAGTGGACTAGTATAGTTGTAGGAGGAGAGATATTGTTTACAGTGTTCAACGTCACAAACATGGGATTCAGATACAGAGAAATTATCTATGTCATTAATTAAATTATTAATCATAATTTTAACTAAATATAAAAAATAACAATAAAACTAACAATAACAAGGGCCAGAAAGATACGTAACTAACGGCGCTCTTAGGCGCCTCCATAATCAATAGAATTTATGTACCTCTTTTCAGCCATTAGTTTCGCTGGACAGTCAACGGCACTTGTCTTGTGATTGCTGGGTTTTTTGAAGTGCAAGCAAGTAGCGCATTTTGGTTCCTCAGCCCTCTTTGTGCATTCTTTAATGGAATGACCCTGATCACCACAGTGGCCACAGGTATATGTGGTCTCCCGACATGATTTGGCCGCATGTCCGTACTGCTGGCACATATAACAGCGAGTGACTAGAGTAAAGTCTCTCACAGGGCATGACGACCAATTCACAAACACTCTGTCTTTAGATATCAGGGCTTTGCGTATGTCTGCAGATACTTCTATTATATAATTACAGCTCTCAGCATCCTTCTTACCTGACTTATGGCTTAACTTAATGGAGGACAAAAAGGTCTCGAGACTGCAATCCTGAAGGTTCTCGGCTATATTCTGATGGAACAAACAAGTAAAAACTTCCTTCTCTTGCATGGACGAGGGCACTCCAATAACCACTACTCTAGGCTTCCTTTTTGGGGGCTCGTCTACTGTAAGGCCTGAATTTGATGACTGCATCGATTTTTTCACCTTCTCAATGTCGTCCCTTGTTTCAGTGCTGATAATGACACCGCCATTCTTTGTCTTACGAAGTCCTCTTACCTGAAGCTTCATCTGCTCGGGGCATATAATTTTTTGGACAAGTGTTTTTGTCTCCTCACTTGACTTTAGTTTGTCGTTAGGGTATATGGCCACTGAGCTTAAATTTATTGGCTGTATATAATTATTGGTACCTTTTTTAACCATGTCAGCAAAGGAAGTTCCGGTAGCTGGTTTCACTGAAGCTCCGATTTTCAGCTTAAGGTCTTGCAGTTGCTGCGATAGATCAATTTGGTCTTCGAGTGTTTGGACAGTGGTGCGGGCCCGGACGGCATTCATCTTAAGGGACTGGTACTGAACGGCCATCTGCGATGTGCCGTGACTAACTTTTCGGCATAGGGTACTTATACGCAGTTTTTGCTCCATATTTAATTTGCCCTCTGCTGCAATAGAGCACACTTCGGTTAGGCACTGCTCAATGGATGACATCCAGTTCTGGATTTCCGGCGTCGATATCGCTTCTATCATGACATCATCTCTTTGGCTGGGCGGTTGAGGGTGACGTGCGGGTGCGGGCTCAGGTGCAGGTGCTGGTGCTGGTGCGGGCGCGGGTGTAGGAGGTGGGCTCCGAGCACATCTGCCACCCCGGCTAAAGGGACTAGTTGCCATTGTGATAAAAGTTATGTACTTCTTAATCACTACACATTTTCACACAGTAAACAATTTACACCTATTATGCCTACGTATGACACAGATTGTTTTACTACCGGATATTTGGTAGATCCAGGTCACGATTCAGCAAGTGTTTATTTATTTATTTTAATAAATCTTCGACACGTCTGTTCACAACAAGAGTGCAATTATGAATCCCTGAATGAAATGCTAATATAATGTTGATATAATTCAATTATTTGATAATGGGAATTCTTATACAGCTATGTGCTGAATTATTTGTGCTCAAATTAGAGTTATATCAGCAGAGGATGCGCTGTCTACGCTGTTATACAGCAAGTTTATGCAGCCAATGTTTTCACGGTGCTCTGTGAAAATGCTGTTATAAAGCACTTTTGTGCTACTTGGGTTGTTTATTAGCGCACGTGCCAAACGCAATCTGAATTCACGATGTGAATGTGGTGTTACGGCATGTGTTACACTGTACGTTATGTATGAATTAATGATGGATGCATCAAACATAAAAAAGAAAAGACGCATCCAAAACTTGCGAGATTTCCTATTGATTGGGTAAGAGGATCTATAATGATCAAATAGATCCACCCCACCCATGCTCATTGTGTAAGAAGCAATTGCTTTTGGGCAAAGAACTTCTACTCTTGACTCATCTTTTTGAGTTCTTTTTACGTACATGATGTCCAATGGTTGATGTGCTGTGGTAAGCAATGTGACTTGTGAATGTGCTCTTTAGTAAATATGAGGCTTCTCAACAAGACCTGAGTAAGCGCATGCAGGAGGCTAATGAGTTGGCAGACCTGGTCAAGTATAATGCGGAGAGGTATGAGTCTTTGACAAATAACCTCTCTTTTAGCTGTACCTGTTCCCGGGGACCCCAACTTATTACACCCACACCCTCAGTAGCTCAACCAGTAGGTAGCTGTATTAGTGATGATAGCAATAATACGAATAATTTGATTAATACTACTTATATTTTTTCTGATAAATTTGGTCAAGGTTTTGGTAGCTTGTTAAATCAGTGTTCGCAACAATATGCAATTAATCATTGTTTACCCGGTGCCAGTATTAGCCAATTAATTAATAATATCAAATTGACAAAAATAAACCCCAGTTCAACAAGGACTTAATTGAATGTGTCCATTTGATGTTGCATCTTAATGAGACTAATAATTGTAAATTTATTTTTTGTGCCTTGCCTTATTCCCATTATTTAACTGATGAGCAAAATAAGCATATTTATAATTTAAATATGTTCATTTATAATAGGACTTGTCATCACAGTGATGCTATTTTATATTTCGATTGTAATCAATTCATTACTGATTACAAACTGACAAATTATACTATGTATTTGCCACCTAGTTGTAGGAGACAAATTGCTAATCTTTTAGCATACAATATACTCAGTGACACTGGTACTTGTAGTGTACCATCGATTACTGTTAGTACTGATACTAATACTACTTTTGATACGCCTTGTAGTTTAAACTATTAGGTGCGACAACGGGTCAGCCACATATGTTGAATTTTGTACATCAAAATATGCAGGGTCTGTCCGGCAAAGAGCTAGAATTAAGTTTATTTATGGAGAACTATGAGGTTCAGGTGTTATGTTTGACTGAACACTGGTTGAAGGAACATGAAGTAGTGTTTATAAATGATGAAAACTTTACCGTACAGAGTGCATTTGTGAGAAAAAGTGCTATTCGCGGTGGCTCTTTAGTTCTTGTTTCAAACAAGTTGAAATGTAAACAACGTTTAGATTTAGTTAATCTTTCAATCGAGCGCACTATAGAGTTGTCTTGTGTTGAACTTGAGCGATATGTTATAATTTGCGTTTATCGACCCCCCTCTGGGGATTTTATTACTTTCGAATCGGTAATGGAAGATACTCTCAATAGGTTAAAATCAAATAACAAAAGTATTATTTTATGTGGAGATTTCAATATTAATATTTTAGATGTTACTCCATTAAGTATTAGACTTCTCAATCTTTTGAGGTCTTATAATTTAATTAACTTGTTTTTTGAACCTACTAGGATCACAGCTTCTTCGTCAACTTGTCTTGATAATATATTTAGTGATTGTGATGCCAAAAATAAATTAGTGTTAACTGACTTAACGTCCGACCACTGTGGTTTATTAGCTAGCTTCCCCATGCCATTACATAAAAAGCCACATAAACTTGAATGCAGACCTTATACAGCTAGTCGTTGCAAAATGTTTAAAAATAATATAGCTCATAGAATTACACCATCGATAGTAGAATACGAGAATCCTAATGAAGTTTATGGTGCCCTTTTTGATGTTGTGCAAAAAGAATACCAATCCACTTTCAAGACCAAAACTATTAACATTAATGGATCCTCTGTTGGCTTTAACCAATGGGCTACTCCCGGTATTTATAAAAGTAGAGCGAGACTATACGAGTTATATGGTTTGAAAAAATACAGGTTTGATACTCCCTTCCTAGAGTATGTCAAAACTTATTCAAAATTATTCAAAAAGATTAGTGCTTTTGCTAAATCAAAATTTTTAGGCGATACAATAAAAAATTCTACTAATAAAGTAAAAACCACTTGGAAAATTATTAATAATGAAACGGGAAAATCGGTTAAACAAGAAAAACTACTTGAGATTATGGTCGACAACAAATTAGTTAACAAAGCAGCTGACGTAGCTGAGGCATTTAATGAGTTTTTTGCCAACATACCGATAACTACGACTCGCTCCTTAAATTCGTCCTCGTCTAAAACTGAAAACCTTTTGCACAGTAGTGTACCTAAATGTAGTCCCTTATTTAGTTTCGAACATGTAACCCCGCGTGATGTAGTTAATGTTTTTAATACACTTAAGTCTAAAAACACCGGTGATTATTGGGGCATCTCCACTAAACTTATAAGTAACATAATAGACATCGTAGCCCCCTATCTAGCTGTTACTTTTAATAAATGTGTTGATTTAGGAACTTTTCCTGACCTCATGAAGAGTAGTAAAGTCATACCATTATTTAAATCAGGTAATAAGAATGACGTTGGCAATTTCAGGCCTATTTCTATCTTACCTGCATTTAGCAAAATATTTGAAAAGTTAATACTCAAGCAGCTGCTAAGACATTTTAATTTAAATAGCCTCCTCCATAATGAGCAATATGGCTTTACAAAAGGTCGTTCAACTACAGATGCGGGTGTTGCTCTGTTGAGACACATATTTGACGCATGGGAGAAATCACAGAATGCTATTGGAGTTTTCTGTGATCTCTCCAAAGCCTTTGATTGCGTGCACCATGACACGCTTTTGCGTAAATTACGTCATTACGGTGTCCAAAACGAAGCTCTCAACGTAATTATTTCGTATTTACATAATAGGGTCCAATGTGTAGATGTTAATGGTGTGAAATCATCCGGGCTACCAGTTCAGTTAGGTGTTCCGCAAGGCTCAATACTGGGTCCATTCTTGTTCTTAGTTTACATTAATGATTTACCATTCCATTTGACGGGCATCTGTGATGTTGTACTGTTTGCAGATGATACCTCTCTTATTTTTAAAGTAGACAGGAATAGACAAGATTTTGACGACGTAAACAGTGCACTCTCAATAGTTACAGATTGGTTTACGTCAAATAACTTAGTTCTCAATGCCAAGAAAACCAAATGTGTAAAGTTCGCCTTACCGAATGTTAGAAACCTAGGACCCAACATCGTCTTAGATAAAGAGGTGCTTGAAACTGTAGGCTCGGCAATTTTTCTAGGACTAACAGTAGATGCCAAACTTCAGTGGGGACCTCATATATCAAGTCTAGCAGGAAGGCTCAGTTCGGCTGCCTACGCCGTCAGGAAAGTAAGACAATATACTGACGTTGATACAGCTCGTTTAGTCTATTTTAGTTATTTTCACAGCGTTATGTCCTACGGTATTCTGCTGTGGGGCAAAGCCGCTGATATACAAAATATATTTGTCCTTCAAAAGCGAGCTGTTCGAGCAATTTACCAGCTAGGTGCCAGAGTTTCTCTAAGAGATTTCTTTAAAGATATTGGTATTCTCACGGTTGCATCACAATTCATCCTTGCCAACATTTTATATATTAGGCAAAATTTACACTTGTACACTAAAAATAGTGATATTCACAGTGTGTGTGTGTGTGTGTGTTGTATTCACTAGAAATAAGGACAAACTACGTGCTCCCTTTCACCGGTAAGGTTCATAACTCATTTGTTGGGCTTGGTATAACCTTTTATAACAAGATACCCTCTTCTTTTCTAGACCTGCCTTTTAATGCGTTTAAAGCTCAACTAAAATCCAACCTTTGTTCAAAGGCATACTATTCTATCAACGACTACTTAGACGATAAGAATAGTTGGTCACCCTAGTTTAATGCAAGACAATGTTTATGTTCCTTCTCCAGAATTAGCTTACTGCAGAACCCAGCAATGCATAAATGTGTAAGCTGTCACGCCCTTTATGCCTGGAGGCTTTTATTTGGGTAGTAAGTTTTTTTATTTACATTTTAATTAATTATTTTTTAGCTTTAGTACGTATAGTTTTTATTATATTTGTTGGTATATTGGCGTGGCTAGCTGACGTATTATGGCAAATAATTAAATTTTATGTTCTGGTTTTGTAATGTTAATTACCGAACATAAGTACCTAGTATTGTATACATTCAAGTATTTTTTTAAATTGAACAGACAGCTGTGCTGCTGGGGAGTTTGTTGCGCCACTTCTTCCCAGCAATAGCACTAGGAAGTGGTGAAGGGCGGGCGTTTTTGGGGGACTGTCTTTTGTAATTTTGACGTTCAAAAAGTGCTGATTCTCAGCCTAATTTGAATAAATGACTTTTGATTTTGGTTTTGACTTCTTTTGTGTCAAGCCATTTTATTGCGGTGATAGGTTCTGATGTCATAGCCGAGAATTGATGCTTTTGTAGTCTTAACACTTTTGGTTGCTTCTTCATCATTTCTGGGAGGTCTTTTCGATTTGATCTTACCGTTCCTACAGCATAAATATGTTTATCTTAGAGATGTTCTAGTAAATTGCAACCAGTGAAGAAATTGTCAAACGCTACAAGTGTATTCATGGGGAGGTTGTTGCTGAGTTTCATTACGACATGGTAGCCCAGACCTTCGTTTTCGATACTGTCCCCTTTTCCCGTATATATCTCAAATTGGTATAGGTATCCAGTTTTGGCGTCGCATCTGGCCCATATTTTGAACCCCCTTTTAATGGGTTTTTTGGGCATGTATTGCTTCAATGAGCATCTGCCTTTAAACTTAACCATACACTCGTCTATTGACTGTACACTTGAATTGTATGCCTCATTCTGATAGACTTCATTTAATGTTTTAATCATGGGTTTTAATTTGTATAATTTGTCAAAATTTGCTGAATCTCTCGGTGGTTCGGTGCTATTATCATTCAGATGTAAATTTTCAGTTATTTTCTTGAATCTCACTATTGGAAATACACGGGAAATTTCAGGATTATTATAGAAGGAATCACTTGACCAATAAAGCTCCATGTCTGGTATGGGATTTAAGCCCATTAGGATAAGAATACCTAAGTATGCTCTTATGTCATCTTCATTGACTTCAATCCAGTTTTGACTATTTTTATAGCGAGCATATCGATTTGTTTGTTCTACAATTAATTGTATTAAATAATCTGGAAATAATTTTTCAAAAATGGTTAATGGTTGTGTCTTATGATTGAATTCAGATTTAGGCTGAAATTGTTTGGTAAAACTTGGAATTTCATGAGTGGTTCTACATATTTCCCATTTCCGTGGCTGAGATCTATTTCTTTCCTCATGAAAAGAACTCATTGGAATTTGCAAATCCTCCTCTCTAACTAAATTTTCGTCTATGTCACTAACATGTTGCTCAGCATGTTCATATAATATGATTTCTTGTTGAAGGGGATCATCCGTGGAGACAATTTGTTGAATATTATCTAGCCCTATTTCATGTTCAGGTGTTTTTTCTAATATCGTACATTCAGGATTTTCTGGGTTTAGTATTTCTAATAAGTTCTCACATGGTTCTAATGTTTTTGTAGTTTCCTCATGTTCTTTGTCACCCAAATCATCCATCCCAAACATCTCTTCCAACCGCATCTCGATTCTATCCTCCTCATTTTGTTGCAAAAATGACCTTGAAGGACTTATTATAAAATCACCGTAAACTAAATCATCATCGGAATCATTATCGGACCAATCATCCTCTTCTAAAATGTTTTCTATCAACTTTTCAGTTAGTTTTTTAGGTGGCATTTTTCTAAAACAAAATAAAAACAATAAATTCTAATGTATTGAGACTAGATGTCTAATTATCTGATCAGGAAATAACGAATAATAATAAATAAGTTGCATATACCAAGTTTTTTTAGACACGGATTTTATATATAGAATTTCCGAATGTAGTGTGCAGTGACGAACACTGGGATGATATCTTCCCACTTAGAGACTCAATTTCAATCGACTCTACCAAGGTATAAACGAAAGATTCTGGGCATATTTTACGTTTCACGCAACCGTAATATAGTCTAGTTTACATAGCTAAAACTCAAATCTACTCACCTATTTTTTTTTTCAGCACTACACAAAAAACTAAAAAATAACGGTCGTTTTCGGCGGCAAAATCACGTCAACTGACTTTGACGTGTGTTTACCATGACATGTAATAATTCTCTGAAAAGTGTTGCCATTAAAAAAAGTTCTCTGAAATGTTAAGATTGCGTAGATAAATATTACATTGCATTAGGTTTAAGCATATAAAAATAAAACACGATTTACTTCAATCTGAGATGTGGGAAGTATAGCTCCCAGCGTTTTAATAAGGGTTAAAAAAGTAGCAATATCTTTTCAGTTCCATCAACTCAGGGATGTCCGCTTTCAGCAACAATGATGGGATTAAACCATGTGTCAATATGGCAAGCACTTCCTTGATCTCTCCATAGTCCAAACGGTATTGGAGTGCCATACAGGTTAAATCCACCTTTCCCCTTACTCCTGTGTGTTTTACAACAGCTAAAGAGATATGAGGGAATGATGCAGCCACTCGACTCAATGTGATATCTTTTGACATTAAATCAATTTTTTCGCTCCTCTTTCTTTTAGCGAGTTCTTCATCCGTATCACTCTTGATGGCATATGTTTGTATCTTTATTAGCAGTGGAGTTTTAACAGCTTTATCAATACTAGCCAAAATCTTCCTTAAGTTGTTTCCCCTTGTTAAGAAGAGGGTACAAAAGAAAAGTACATCAGTTGCCATATCTGCTTTTTCAGTTAATGTAAATTCTTGACCATCTAAAGTTAATACCCAGGAACTTGGCCTATCACTCTTGTTCCATTTTTAAGCCCTTGCAGGAGCGGTTGGTAACTCACTAAATAAGCCTAAACCAAATGTACACATGTATCTATCTACTACTACTACTAAACTTATAACTCTATCGCTCTTATAAGAGCCTAATTTCCTGTACTTAATGTATATAAAGTAATACCTTTTCTTTTTTTTTCCATGTCTGGAGCGGCCGACAACTCCTTAAATAAGCCTTAACGTCGTTTATGAAACACCCTTCTAGAGTGGCAGTCATTGAATGTGAACTCCACCCTTAACAGAATGCAGGAGATTGCTTAAAAGAGATAGTATGATTGGGTGAATGGGGAGGTATGAATCTGCGAAGTTGTGTTTTACTGGTTACTTCGGAAAGCTATATCAAAATTTTCTCTGAGTCGAAAATTTTCTAGGGTCGGGGGGAAAATGTAACATAATGTACATACTCACAGTTACTTTCATTCATTCCTCCAGGTCAGAATAAGCATTCCTTTACCGCTAGGTGCTGATCTGATTATTTCTCACGACACCAGGACACGTTTTATCCACATTTAGTACACAGACAAACTTTAACATATGACTTCAACGATTCAGTGTCAACCATGGGTTGGTAATTTGTCCACATTGATTCATATCATTTTTCCTATAAACACTATACTTTTACTACATAATAACTATAGATTTTATTGTATTTTAATAATATTTATTTTATTATGACAGTTCTGACATTTGATGTTTAAAACGTCATGGTAACGTTTACTTTCAAAACCTTACCTGCCAGTATCAAATGCTTAGTGGCCTGTTACAAACATATATAGTCCTCTTCACCGTATCCGGCGACAGCGACCCCGACTACTTCTCTTTCCTTTCGTGAGCTCTCTGATGACTAGCAAAACCAAATTTGGTCTTGAAAACCCGGTCACACCGTATACAAAAGAGCTGATCAGCATCGTTGGTTGTGTATGCATAGGAAGGCTTTGGGCGGCTTTTGCGTATTTGGCGCTTATTGTCTAGGTCTTCAAGACGATTTGTTTCAAAGCATTCAGTTGCTTTGTGGATTGAGGTGCGCCACCTCTCTCGGTTTCGAGCAAACTCCTGCCACCGATCAACGGGAATGCCACAGGTCGTAAGGTGACGTTTGAGAACATCTTTGTAGCGTAGGTATTGCCCGCCCTGTGCACGTTTTCCTTGGGCAAGCTCTGAGTAGAAAGCGGTTTTAGGTAGTCTACTGGCATCCATGCGCTGCACATGACCACACCATCTCAGTTGGACCCTTATCAAAAACGCCTCCATGCCCATCATTCCAGTGCGCCTCAGCACCTCCGAGTTGGGAACACGATCCTGCCATTTTATTCGAAGGATAGACCGAAGACACCGCAGATGAAAAGTGTCAAGTCTTTTAATATCACCTCTATAGAGACACCAGGTTTCTGCAGCGTAGGCGAGTATTGGCAGAATTAAGGCCCTATAAACGCTTATCTTAGTTTGCAGTTTCAGGTCATGAGAGGTCCACACACGCCTGCCAAGTTTCCCAAAGGTGGCAGCTGCTTTAGCAATCCGTGCCGGGATCTCAAACGCCAGCCTATTGTCGTTGCAGACTTGACTTCCAAGATATTTAAAGCGTGATACCTCCTCCAGTGACTCAGAATGGAGCTTAACGGTTGAGCTGTCAGCGTCACATCCCCTTGGTGGCTGCTTTAGGATTTGGGTCTTTTTCACGCTAATTAATAGTCCAAATCTACAACACGAGGCTTGAAGATCATTCACATAGACCTGGAGTGTTTCCATACAGTCAGCCAACAGGCACACGTCATCGGCATAGAGTACGTCAAGTACGGGAACCTTAGACGTCTTAGTCCTCGCTCTGAAGCGTGAAATGTCGAAGACACTTTTATCAGTACGGACGTTTAGTTCAATCTGTCCAACACTATGCTTTAGTGCATCATTCAACACAGCCGAGAAATAGAGTGCAAACAACGTGGGAGCCATGACACAGCCTTGCTTCACACCACTGGTTACGTGAATTGGGTCTGAAAAATCGTTTTCATGTTGAACACGCGCCGTCATACCGTCGTGAAACTGACGGATCATGTTGACGAATTTCTCAGGACATCCAGCCTTTTTCAACACTACCCAAAGAGCAGCACGCGGTCAAAGGCCTTTTCTAAGTCAACAAAACACATGTACAGAGGACGGTTTTGTTCAAGGCTTTTCTCCTGAAATTGCTTCACTATGAAAATGCCATCAACGGTTCCTCTACCAGGTCTAAAACCACACTGTGACTCTGGAAGTATCTGCTCAGCAAGATCTGCCAGGCGGCGATTGATGATATGCGCTAGTACCTTCCCAGCAGAAGACAGGAGGGAGATGCCCCTGTAGGAACCACAGTCAGATAATTCACCTTTGCCCTTATAAAGTTTGCAAATGGAGGCATCCTTCCAATCTTGAGGTACCACTTCGGTTTCCCATACCTTGAGCACTAAATTGAAGAGCCTGCCTTGTACATGTGGACCACCATATTTGTAGACCTCCGATGGTAGACAATCAGTGCCTGGTGTTTTGGCATTCTTCAATCTTTTGACGGCGGACATGAACTCATCAAAGGTTGGTGGATCAGCTAGGCCTTCCTTAACAGGTCGGCATTCAAGATCCTCAACATACGATAAATCAGTTGTCTGTGAACAGGGATTCAGGACGTCTTTGAAATGTTCTGCCCACCTTTCTAGTATTTGCTTATGATCTATCAGTCTACAGTCCCTGTCACGAGAATAAATTGGTGTCGTTTTCCTCGATCTACATACATCTATATACGACAAACATATACATACTTAGCTAAAGAAATAACACTGGTCGCATTCATATCTCAAATTCATATTTTCTACATGATGTTGTTCTACGAGTTTTCCTTATTGATCCACGCAATGCAGTGGTCAGTTCGAATTTCGCCTCTAAAGCGAACACTAAGGTTAAGGCCTGATACTCCAGAGCCGTCTGTCTGCTCCAGAGCCATCTTACTACACCTCCGTGCTCCGTCCTCAAGGCTACGGATTTGAACCTGTCGGGCCGCATCTTATCTGAGGCCCGCCTTACCTGGAGGGTGCGTCCTCGCCGTACCTCTTCCTCCTGCTGCTGTGCTGAGACCGGCCTAGCTGCGTGGGCCCTCCTACGAGTGCCCTCCGTGCCGCCCACGCATCAACTTCTGAGGGCCACCTTACCTGGTGGGCTGTCAGCGCCCGCCGAGCCTCTTCCTCCTGCTGCCGTGCGGCGACGTGCCTTGCTGCGTGAGCCCTCCTGCGGGTGCCCTCCGTGCCACGCACGCACCTGTCCTCACCTGTACCTGCACCTGAACTTGGACCTCTGTACCCGCATCTGTTGCCAGCAGCTGCTCCACCTCAGCCTCCTCAGTCTCCTCAATCACTCATCATCATCTTAACACCCCACCTCCACATTCTACACACCACTCTTGAGTTCATCTCCATCTTTTTATTGTTAATAATATATTTTTAATTGTTTTCTACCTCCCTCTCTTTAATTTTATCACCCCGTACTTAGTTTTACTTGTCGCTACACGACACCCTTTTCGATTTTTTCTGAGCGTACCGATCAAATCAGTAGATCTCTGTAAAAGGGATTCGGCTAGATCTACACCTGTATAATAATTATCTGTAATTATACACCTTCCTTCATCTAAATACTTCTCAGTAAGATTCATGACCACAGTTTTAGACAAATTTCGATCAGGTACAGTTTTCTTACCCTCATAAACAATTAAATTATATGTATAGCCATCGTCATCGCAAATTTTGAACAGCTTTATGCCGTATTTGTGCTTTTTTCCCGGCATATATTGCATGAAGATAATACGACCACGAAACGCCATCATGGTTTCGTCCACTGTCAGATATTCCCCTGGTATCTTGTACTTTTCAAATTTAGTTACGATTAGCTCTTACAAACGTCTTATTTTGAGAAGCCTATCGCCACCGTTTTGTAATCCATAGTGTAATGTATCCTCGAAGTGCCAGCAACGAAGTAACAACTCAAAACGGTTTCGACTCATTGTTGAACTAGCAACTTTATTGTCGTACAAAATATTACGGCTCCAGTAGTCTGCAATCTTAGGCAGTTTTTTTAGGCCCATCCATATCAACAAGCCAATAAATTTTTTCATTTCCTCTTCATCACAATCTTTCCAATCACGCAGTCTACTCGAACGTAGCAATACTCGAGTTAATTTAATTTTATTAACATAACAATTAGTCATAGTTACCATCAAGTTCACAACTTCTTGATCCACGAACATCGAATAAAAATCCAATTCAGTTTTACAATCTTCGGAAATGTTCCTCAGTCCTGGAGTGGCACGAAGCGGGAACTGTCTCAGGTGCAAACTATTTGGTGACTCCCAGCTATTACTTGACTGCTGTGTGGAAAAATCTTCATCCAAAGTACTTGCCGCCAATGGCCGTTGGTCAGTACGTCGAGAGTGTCCTTGAGAATCGGCACTGACGACGGTGTTGTCACAACTACTCGACGATTCATCACTAGTATCGCAAAGGGAGCTGTCTGACTCTGGCATGTAATTAGGATCGAAATCCGAGTCGTCTGACATGTTAACTCACGTAATATTATGCACGGACGCGTAATTGCAACAAAAGCGCGTGAAAATGCTCTAACAGCAGGCCACGGGTCCTGCCGGCGGCATACTGACGATTTGTATGATTGGCGTGCAGTAATAAATCATAACAAAATAGGGATGGCCTTAGAAATAAGTTAATTTGGGGGCGGTCAGCAGACCCCGTGGCCTCCCAGTCAAGTTTCTAGAAAATAGACCTGGCGTCCTGTATAAAATATGTTGGGACCCGCCTGCGGACCCCATGGCAGGGAGAGTGGAGGTATAGGATTTGATTTTCAAAAAAAACACAAAAAATTTGAAAAATTTGATGAAATCTTTATCGGAATCGATAGAACGATCAATATAATTTAATGTTTGAAGATGATTTCATGCAAATGCTGGCCGCGGCTCCGGTTTAGATGGCCCATTCGCAAGGCCCAATTTCGGCACACTCTCTCCAACATATCAGCCGGTATATCACGAATAAATACTTCAATATTGGCTCCCAGTGCGTCAATCGTTGCTGGTTTATCCCTGTAGACATGAGCCTTAACATGGCCCCACAAGAAATAGTCCAAAGGCGTTAGATCACACGATCTAGGCGGCCAATTCACGGGCCCAAAACGTGAGATAAACTGTTCACCGAAGGCGGCTCTCAATTGGGCCATTGTTTCGCGTGCCGTGTGGCATGTGGCACCGTCTTGTTGAAACCACATGTCAGGCATGTCCAATTCTTCCATTTTGGGCAAAAAAAAATCGCCAATCATCACATGCAGTAGGTAGCGCTCGCCATTCACAGTAACGTTTCGGCCATTGTCGTCTTTGAAAAAGTACGGCCCGATGATGCCACCAGCCCATAATCCACACCAAACAGTACATTTTTCGGGATGCAGTGGTAGCTCTTGCAATGCTTCTGGCTGGTCTTCACTCCAGATGCGGCAATTATGCTTATTGACATATCCATTCAACTAGAAATGAGCTTCGTCGCTGAACACAATTTTTCGATAAAAAAGTGGATCTTCCTCCAACTTTGCCAATGCCCATTCACCAAATCGACCGTAGCAATTAACATTGTCGGATCTACATTTTTGCGATTTTTATTTTATTGCATGAAAGGTCTTAGAATAAGTTTATAAATGCCCCTACAAATTATTAAATTCCTAAAATCAAGCATCTTTGTTTTTCCAAGTGGAAAAAGTCGTATGTGTTCAGTGCGCACGATTAATATTGTCGCATAATACGTTGAGACGTTAGTTGCGGGGCGCGGGAGGGGAACAGACGCGAGCGCACGGCGCGGATCTGCCACTTCGGCCAATGTTAGCGGGAGGAGCACACTCGTCGGTTTTTATTTTTCAACCCGTAAACCAATTCGCCAATTTTATTAGAAATTCAATGTTTCTATTATGTCGAGGTCAAGAAGGATATTAGACTTATTGAATCCATCAGTTCCGCCACAAAACGATTCAAATTTTGAATTAACGGACACTTATGTGGAAACTCATCTAAGAAAAAAGAGAAAAAGTAAGTAAAATCATTTATTTTAGCATTTCATTATGCCTAGCCTAAACATAATGTTAATAATTGTTTATTATTAGCGACTTATTAAATTAATATTTTTTAAGAAATGATGAAAACTACTCTAAACGGATAATAATGTCGTATATGCCAGATACATCAATGTTTATGGTTTTCTATTTCGTTTACTGTGTCGGATGTGTCACATACTACATTATTGCTTGATCGGAGATAGTTTTATTTTGTCGGATATGGTACTACAGACCATGTTGCATGTTCATTTGATAAATAGTATTGTAGGATGTACCACTTTCTACATTATTGACTGCTGTGTGCTTGATTTTATTTTGTCGGATAAGGCAATACTGACTTTTTTAACTGATTATTTATAATTTTTTGGTGTCGGATGTAAATACTGACTTGCAAATTGCAAAAAACGTAAGAAAATTTGTATTTCGCGGGCTACCCTGGAGCTTCCACCTAAATGATAACAAGCTACTTTTGAATATGGTACTACTGACATTGTTGTTTGTTCGCATTTTTTTTTTGTTTATGTGATAATACTTGTAGAAGAGGAATCAGTTACGTACATTTTTTTTAAAATAAGCTCTAAGTTATCTTTACGGTTTGGCTTGCTTGGTTTTTTTGCTAACATAGTAACATTTATTTTAGGAGAATCGTCACCTCTTCCTGTTGGCTTTGAAGATGAGCTTGTGCAACTGGAAGATCTGATTGGAGACATCTTTGATGACAGTGCAAAGAGCCTCGTGGGAGACATTCCTGATATAGTGAATCCGGTAAAGTCTTTTCCGGATTTTCAACTTCTGTAGTTTTACGTATAACCTACGTCTTGTCAACTTTTCTCATTTAACGTAATACAATAGTTGTATTATGCTTTTCAGAGCTTCGTGAATTCAGTAACTCAACCAAAGACACCAACTCCAAGCGCTCCTGCTCCTGAGAGCTTAGGAACAACTCGCAACTCGCCTCAAGTTCTGGAGAACAATGAAGATGAAGTTTTCACACTATTAGATTACACAGAAATAACACCGATGCCGTCCCCGAATCCCATGTCTTGGCTTCCTAACGATGGTGAGAGTGTAAATATAGGAACACCGCCCCAGATCACTTCTATGAATCACGCGCTTCTCACCCACGAGGTTTATGAAAACATGGGTACACCATCCGAGATCTCTTCTGTAAGTCATGTTCATACGCCATCTTCTACAATTAGTTCCAGAAAAAAAACTTTTAAGACTGATAAGGGAAAGAAGCGCCTTGCCCATAAAGAAAGGTGGCTTGTGGTCCAAAGAAAACTGAAGAAAAACAGCGGCGAAGAATTTGTGAACAAAAAGGGGAAGGTGGTCGAAAGTAAAGAATTAAAAGATCCTTGTACCGATAAGTGCCGATTGAAGTGTAACAAAAATTTTTCTCATGAAGATCGGAAGCGACTCTTTAAATATTTTTGGCTTTTAGGTGAGAAGAAAAAGCACTGGGAATTTGTTATCAAAAACACAAAGAAGAGTCTCAAACGACGCCAAACAACAGAAGTTACGAAGCACGACAGACAGAACACTTATCAGTACTTTTTACCGGATGCAGATAAGAAACCAGTGAAGGTATGCAAGACAATGTTTCTCAACACTATAGCGCTAAGTGAACGGGTGGTGAGCACGGCCTGGAAGAAGTTTGATGGGAACACGTTGATAGAAGATGACAAAAGGGGTCGTTATGAACATGAAAGACGCGTTTATAATGATGACATGGTCAAAAGTATTTGCGATCACGTAAGATGTTTTCCAGTAGTTGAGGCTCATTACGTTCGTAAGAATTCAAACAAGCTCTACCTAGAAGGCGTTGAGAGCATATCTCGGATGTATAAACTGTACTGCGAATGGTTCGATGCTACCAAATATTCCTCAAAAGCAACTACGAAAAGGCAGTATAGAGAAGTAGTTAATGCCAACTTCAACCTGGCACTGCATAGACCTAAAAAAGATAAATGTGATATCTGCCACGTGTTTGAGAATAAATCAACTAGAACAGACGAAGAGAAAGCTGCGTTTGATTTACACCAACGTCGAAAAAATAGGGCACGAGATTTAAAGAAATCCGACAAGCAAGAAGCTCAAGTCAACAAAGATGTGGTCACTGCTACTTTTGATTTTCAAAAAGTTTTAGTGACCCCTTACGGAGAAATCAGCGTACTTTACTACAAGAGGCGATTCGCTACACTAAATTTCACGGTCTATGATTTAGTATCCAAGATAGGCACCTGCTACATGTGGCATGAAGCGATCGCTCGGCGTGGCTCTATCGAAGTATCTAGTTGTCTACTCAACTTCATCAAATTCCATGCTGAACGAGGCGTCAAGGATTTTCGTTTTTGGTCTGATAACTGCGCAGGTCAAAATAGGAACCGGATCGTGTTTTCGCTCTACATGTTCGTAGCAAAAAAGCTCGGAGTAACTGTGACCCATCGTTTTCTAGAAAAAGGTCATACACAAAACGAGGGAGATAGTGTGCACGCGACAGTAGAACGGTATAGCAAACACAAAACGATTTGGGTGCCAGAAGAATGGTATTGCTTAGTCCGTTGGGCTAAATCTGAAGGTGAACCTTACGTCGTGAAAGAAATAAGACAAGAAGACATTTTCGATTTCAAAGCCTTACTAGTAAACAAGAATTGGACAAAGAATACAAAAAACGAGAAGGTGTCGTGGAATTCCATAAGAGAGGTGAAAGTAAATGCAGAACAAAATGACAGAATAGATTATAAGTACGATTTTGATGAAGAACCAAAGACAATCGTTGTTTTGCGATCTGGCACCCGAAACAAGAAAAGGTTGGAAAATTATCTGGAACTGAATCAAGCGTATCAAGGGCCTTTGCTCATCAGTAAAGAAAAATACAAGGATCTTACAGATCTCTGCAGAGGGAGAATCATTCCTGAGCGCTACCATGACTTTTATTTAAACCTACCTCACACAAACACTTCTAATCTTACTCTTGAAGAAAGTGAATCAGAAGACGATTAGGTTAAAACCGATTAGGTTCAATCTAATTCTAGAATAGTGTTTTATTAACGGTAGTACGTATATTAAGGAAAAACTTACCATGATAATGTGCCATAAAAGGTTGTGAATTTAAATTAAGCTAGGTACCTACTTATTTTTATAAATTAGTGATTATTTTGTTCCCTATTGTCTTGACTATCTATTATATTTTTATGGTTTCTACTAAAAATATTGTCGTAGGTACATACGGCTACACATCAAGCTATACATTTCTAGTATAAGCTGATCTCATATTGTATAGGATTTCCGTACAATGCGAGATCAGCTTAAACTAGAAATGTATAGCTTGATGTGTAGCCATGTGTACGTCTTTTTGTAATCTATCTACTGTAGCCTAATCTATGAATGTTGTCCTGGACCTAAATTGTGTGTGGTTATATAGCAAATAGATTACACTAAAAATAAGTTTAATGTCAAATAAGGTTGATCTCAAATGTAACTTAATAAGACTGTCATTTGTTTTGTTGTTTAGTTACAGGAAATTTAATTCGTGTTTTGTTGATTCATATGCGAAGTTAGTTAGTATTTGCATTATAAAAAGCTGGATTGTGATTTAGTTTTCCAATAAAGGATTTTAATTTGATTACTTAACACAGTGACTTCTTATTTTCTAGGAACGTGTAAAATGTCCAGCACATCAACCTACTCCAATCTGTCAAATTTTCCCAATCAACCTTGAACTTTAACGCTATAAAGATAAAGTTGAAAATCTTTAAAGAAATTTGACAGATTGTAGTCGGTTGATATGCTGGCGTCTGTACCTTACAAAGCCTTCCGGGCCAGGTAATTAAAGGCACGGTTGTCCTTATCTTATGAGGGAACGTCATAGGTATAACTTGCGTAGAAGTATGTAGGTACATAGGTTACTTAAAGGACGAGTTCCTTGTCCATTAGTGTAGGAGAACTGTTTTGTTTTTATAAAGACCTAGAGTAAAAAGTCGGTCTTGCTCATGATAAGAAAATTAATATTTTGCTATTTATTCATTTAATTAACTCAGTACTAAGTATTTCAATGTTGTATGTAGTAACTCAACATTGTATTACCCAAGTCTCCGATAGTGTAAGTTGTATCTACATCATGAAATATTTAAACATCGAGCAATAACGTATTAAGTGGTACATCCAACTTTTAGGACATTACTAAAGTCCAGGGAATACTGCGGGTTGTGCCACATCCGACCAAATTCAGATATTGTTAATGTTAATTGTTCGGTTAATAATGTCGGATCTGCCATTTCCGACAAAATAGTTGCATGATTTTGCGGTTAATAATGTTGCATGTGCAGTTTCTCATATTTCCAATACAGTTTTGATAAACTTTCATATACTACTGCGTAAGGTAATTAATGTTTATATGTCATACCAAATTTGGTTAAGGTGCATTGAATATTTTTCACTTTATACATATTTGAAACTTTGAACGGCCGTACCCTAAAGTAGCGATTTTTCACATACGACTATGTTAATTGCTACGGTCGAAATGTTAGACGTTGTGGGAGGTCGTGTGACTTCAATTCTTGCACCAGCTGTATCTTGTAAGGTTTTACACCCAAATCCTTTCGCAAAATTTTCCACGTAGTGGAGTAACAGAGGCCCAATTGCTGCGAACGGCGGCGAATCGACATTTCACGGTCATCACTAACACTGGCGGATACAGCCGCAATATTTTCTTCGGTCCTCACTCTACGTATGCGTGTTCGTGGTTTAATGTCCAATAATGTAAACTGGGTTCGAAATTTAGTCACAAGCTTCCGAATAGCTGCCTCAGTAGGCCGACCAAACTACCCATAAATTGGAAGAAGTGCGCGATGCACTGTCTTAACCGAGCATGCATTTTGATAGTAAAATTCAATAATTTGCAAGCGTTGTTCGTTCGTAAGTCGCTTCATGGTTAAATTATAGACCAAACTGAACAAGTTTGACAATGACACCAGACACGATTCACGCGTGATCTGTCAAAAACAGTGTTGCCAAAAAGATACCAGCAAAAAAATCACCCTTTATAAAGGTGGGTTTCGTCGACCTCCACTATGTCGTTGTCCCCGCCGATCATATCGCGGTCATGAGCTTCGGCCACCTCGGAGACGTCGCGTAGGTAGTGTTAGAGGGACTTCAAATTAAAACATGGATTCTGTATTAGTATCACACGTATATTGAGTGGAATTAATATAACACGTCGCTCTCCCGCGCACTCCCGAATACAAGTCCACGATCGACCGTTGTTGTGTCGATCGCTAGTGCTGCCCGCCCTGATATGTATAGGGTTGGGACAACAAGGGAATTATCGTTATCAGTTCGGCCTTCCTGACTCTCCTGCGTCCTCGTAGGAGTCTTCAAGCGAAGTCCTAACTCTGCCAGCTCGTCAGCATCGCCGGCATTTCAATGGCTGATCTCGTTGATAGATGATCCCGTAGAGAGCCCCTGAGGCACCTTAAACAATATATTAAACAGCCCCGAAGGCAAAATGTTGAGCGGATCAACAGTTGTGGTGGCTCTGGTCCCGTGTAACCATGCCATAACAATGTGGCCCCGTAGGCAATGTCATAATACAGCCCCGTAGGCAATGTCATAATACGGCCCCGTAGGCTATGACGTGATACAGCCCCGTAGGCAATGTCATAATACGGCCCCGTAGGCTATGACGTGATACAGCCCCGTAGGCAATGTCATAATACGGCCCCGTAGGCTATGACGTGATACAGCCCCGTAGGTAATGTCATAATACGGCCCCGTAGGCTATGACGTGATACAGCCCTGTAGGCAATGTCATAATACGGCCCCGTAGGCTTGACGTGTACAGCCCTTTAGGCAATGTCATAATACGGCCCCGTAGGCTATGACGTGATACAGCCCTGTAGGCAATGTCATAATATGGCCCCGTAGGCTATGACGCAGCATGGCCCATGGAGGATACGTCATCTCGTTCCAAATCTTCGTCTGACGAGTTTTCTCGTCCAACACACCAAATTTTAATCTTGTCTCGAGCAACAACATTTTTGTATGCTCTCTTGCCCCTAGCAGCTGAGCTAACTTCATATCGGTCATTTGGTAACACTGCGGTTACCTTGTAAGGTCCTGCGTATCTCGGAACAAGTTTCCCACTTGTAAGTCCGGGTCGCAAAATCTTTCGCTCCACCATGACCAATTTGCCCACCGTTATAGGTTTCGCTGCTCGTCGGCCTTTATCAAATCGTTTCTTCATAGCAATGGAATTCTGCTCAATTCGTTCAGATGCATTCTCTCGCAAACTTTCTAAATTTGACGCATATTGTGCACCTAGTACATCACCTGCCAGTCGAGGTCTTAAGCCACAGAGTAGTTCAAGGGGCGATTTTCCAGTACCCTGGCTCACTGTAGAATTTATACCCAACTGAACTCTCGGTAAGTAAGCGTCCCAGCCCTTTTGCTCTCCGCCCATATGAGCCGTCAAGGAACTTAAGATCGTGCGATTCAGTCTCTCAACTTGGCCATTTGCTCTTGGCCAGCTTTGTTTTTCCTGCACTCATTTAATGTATGGCCCTTAATATTGCAAAATGAGCAATGCTTATTTACGCGGTTCTAAAAAATAAGGGCCACTGGGAACTTTCGGCAATGGGCCGAAAGTTCCCAGTCACATGCCCCCGGGTGACATTGTATAGTATATTAAAGGAGAAACTAATATCAACGAAATGGGGTCCAAAGTTTGTATGGAAAACCCTACTTTCACGTGGGCGAAGCCGCTGGCAGAAGGCTAGTGTAAAATAAATAAAAAAATGTGTACTCACCACGACATCTTGGTTAACACCCGCGTCACTTCGAAGTCCACTTTAAATTAAGATTAAACTCTCAAGAACAAAAAGGTTTGTGTCCTGATTTTCTAAAACACCGCCGCCCCATCATAATAACAGTGTTAATCGATATTATTTATAATAAAGCATTTTTAGCTTAATAAGTTGATTGTCCCAACACAAAGGTCCGACACAAAGCTAACGTAACATAAACAAAATAAACTCTATACTCCAGGGCTTCCCAAACTTATTTTTGCAGTGACGCCCTTAGGACATTGCCATTTTTTTTACGACGCACCCCCCCAAACCAGCCTCGAAAAATACTTAACAATTTTAATACCTACTAGCCTAGTAATAGAAAAACTCTTTTGGAACATGTTTATTAGAAAATAAGAACAATATCAAAACATGCATAAAATATAAATATATTTATGTAACTGGCTGGCTATTTTAAAAAATGTCCAATTAAGGATCCAGATTGGAAATTGGTACTCTCATTTCCTTTTCTGCGTCTATTTTTTGACCTGTACGACAACTGTAGAAAAGCCTGTTTCGCACAAGTACGAAGTTGTAAATGGTAATAAAACCTTTAATGCAGCATTGCTGATAGAGCGATATTTATGAGAAATTAGGCTCCAAAATACAATTAGTATGGCGTCGTCGTATTGAAGCTTGAGGCTGGAATCACGGAATCACAGTACAGTAAATATATTAGTTATTCTTCTTTCTCTGTTGAATTTTTTGATAGTGTGGGTTACTAGAAAGGGTCCCAGTCATATTGTTCCAGATTATCGCGAAAATATCTTTTAATTTTGGAAAATAATAATAATGAATACTATCAAAACTCTTTATTAAATAAAGTAAACAAAAAAGTTACATTTAGGAATGTTTTTATTACACGCATAAATTAAATTACTGTAAAATTAGTGTGACTTCTGTTGCTACAGGTTAGATGACAAATAATTTATATTAGGGTTGTAAGATGTTACTTTTAGCAAAATGCCCCCAATACCCACGCACTGAACACTCCGTAGTGTAGGATCACTCGCGTTCGATCGTCATAAAATACTTAACACATTTTTTTCACATGTTTTAATTGTGTCGCGTGCCATCAATGGCATGCGTGCCATTGGTTCGCCTACCCTGCCTTAGGGCGTCACGACGCACAGTTTGGGAAGCACTGCTATGCTCCATTTGTTTAGGTGATTAACTAAATGTAACTAAAAACTAACTAAACAAATTTAGAATAGGAGTCTTTGGTTAAGTGGGCCCGCTCGCAAAAGGTCCCGCGGGCCCAGTTGACCAATCAATTTTAATTAATTTTATTTACAATAATCAATTCAGTATAGCAGTTATTGTAAAATAAACATTTCACCATTCATTCATCACATTTTTTATAAGTCGTATTGACAAGCTGTTTCTTATTTCTGTCCAACTCCTTAGCACACTCAATTTGCTTAATGCAAAATAAACATTTATCTTGTTATACAAGAGTGTTTTTTTTTCCCATAATGTAAAAAAAAATACAAAAAAAACACGGTTCTGTTTTACTGCTTTACTATTGGCGGACTAAACCAAGGCCGCAGCAGGTAGCCGCCAGACACTGCACGCAAAATGCAGTCTTAAGAGGGGTCACCGTGAGCGTTGCAGATAGTACATAGGGAACCTCGTTCTGCAGCAGTCAAAGCTCCTATCTGCTTCTTCCCTTTTTTTCCCACAACCTGTGGTATTTTTGACTGCACAACTGTAAGCCCCGTCTCATCGACATTGAAAATCCTGTCGGCAGGATAGTTTATTTTGCTCATCTCAGCTTCTAAGATGTCAAAAAATTCTTTAACTGCTTCACGGTTAAAGCCTTGAGCGCGAGCATACGAAGTCCCCATAGGTCTGCGTAGGGACAAGCTGTCTTTATGTCGCTTCAGAAAATGGTCCATCCAAGCACGTCCTGCTACTTCATTTTTAAATTGATTTGCGATCTTATTTTTGACAGCCAACTGATAGGCCATTTTTCTAACATCCATTCTAGTAAGTCCGTAGTATATAGATTCCATATACAAAAGATACTCCACTAACCTCTTTTCCAGGTGAAGTGGAAGCACGGGTTTTCTACCAAGCGGTTTATGCACCAGTAACTCTAAAGATTCTTGAGAGTCCTTCACCAATCGTTTCAATGTGGATCTTGGTACAGAAAACGTTTTTACAGCCTTTTTATAGCCCATGACCTTCGTCCTTGCAGCTTCGATTGCCTTCTTCATTTGATCAGGATCCCACGTTTTCCTTTTTTTCGAAGATGGAGAGAGCAGGCTGACTCGAGGCATCTAAAAACAAAATTTAAAAATTGCAAGACTGATACATCAATCAAACATTTTATATGGCCCCCGGGGGGCCAGGGGGGCCAGGGGGCCATATAATATGGCCCCCGCGGACGCACAATGGTCCACTTGTAGGACTAAGTGCGGAAACCAAACCCGTAACATAGAACATGGCCCCCGGGGATCATAATAGGAACACTGTGAGGGGGTCAAATTACAACTATTAAAGAATTTGTAAACATGCGAAAATACATATATTTATCTAAAGTTTTTGTATAATTACCTTTAAAATCCAGTAGAAAAACGTTTATCAAACACAATGTTCAAATCACCAGACGTAAAACTTAGTTTTTCCAGAAAAAATTAATAAAATGCAGAGCGGTTTCAAAAGTTTGACCGGTGCGTGTAGCGACTTGTTTAAATAACAAACGCACGTAACACCATCTCACGGATTTTGTTGGTTATATTCGATAGCTGTCAAAAGAGCTACGTATTTCACGTACAATATACTAGATGGCGTTATTCTAAGTTAAAAATATTAAAGGGGGCCAAGATATCTGTAGGGGCCACATTACCACCTTTTCTATCACATGAAAAATCATCACTATCCGAATCATTTGGTCTTTTATTTAATAGATTCGCCATTGATTGGAATGAATTATTATTATCATTTTCACAATTAGCTCGCGGGGCATGCGACGAGTTAAAATTGTTAATAATCAAAGTTTGAAATGCATTACAAAATTGATTATAGGTCGGATTAACATTTCTGATTCCATTACTTCTTATACCACTAAAGAAATTTTCTAAAGGATCTTGATTGAAATTACGGGTTATTAAATTTTTCACATCATGATTAGTAATCAAATATTGCCACATTTCTTTAAAAGTTTTCATGTTAAGGATCCAATTTTTAACAGAAGGAATTGATTCATACTTAATTGATTCACATCCATTTTTCTTAACTACCGATTTAAATTTAATTGATTCTAAAATTGGAATCAAATCATCCCACAGTTGGAAATGAGGAGAGTTGTATTTAACAAATTGCTTGTATGGCTTTTCTGCTAATTTATAAGAATGACCATTGAAACTATCAAATAATTTATCAAAAATTAATAAGAAATCTGCAGTCCCCTGGCATTCTTCTGGAAGTATTCCCCCACATGCGGGTTCATCCTACTATAACTACAAGCAGTTTTTTTCAATGCATCTTCAGGCGTTGGTTGATGCTGACAAAAGATTTTTGGTCGTAGAAGTTGGAGGGCGAGGAAGACAGAGTGATGGTGGCACATTTCATTATTCAAATCTTAACAAAGCATTAGAAAATAATAAAATGAATATGCCTCTCCCAAGGACATTGCCAGGAACAGAAATAATTTTACCTATGGTAATAACCTATTACCACGCCACGCCACGCCTACGATGAAGCGTATCCTCTAAAACAATATTTGATGCGGCCATATCCACAAAGCGTACTGAACCCTCAGAATGAAATATTTAATAAAAGATTATCAAGAGCGAGAAAATGCGTTGAATGTGCATTCGGTATACTATGTGCCAAGTGGAGAATTTTAAATAAAGCCATAGAAACTGATTGCAAACATGCTCGCCTAATAATTAAAACAACGTGCTTATTGCATAATATTATAATTGATCAAGATGGCTCCAACGATTATTATTACTCAAACATAACCACAAATGTGAATGAAACTCGCCGACATCGCAGCAACAACCACGCGGGAAATCTAGCAATAAATGTAAGGGAAAAATTTAAAGAGTATTTTGTAAATAACAATTTGTAACATGAAAATTACACGTACCTTCAACATTCCCGAAATGGCGTTTTATTTCTTCCCAACACTTTATTATAACTCTTTTGTTTTTATGGTGTACGTTTTTACTGTCCCATATAGCCGGTTTTGATAAAATTAAAGATATTAACTCTTAATTGTCAACTTCCATAATTTCTATATTATTACCGTGATAAAAATGCAACACTATGCAAGTACCCGCGCGAGCGGCGAAATCAAACTAGTTTGTTCTCGTCGCTCCGCGCCGCCACCGCTCTGCCGCCGCCCGTGCATCGCTCGATCGCGCCGCTCCGCCATCGCCCGTTTCGTACACAGCGCGTAATGTTTTAATACATTTGATTACATCGCTGTCGCGCCGCCCCGCCGCGCCGTCGCTCCGGCCGTCGCAAGTTTCGTACCCGCAGACTAAGAGTTGATCTTTCTTATCGACACCCCCCATGGAAAGATTATAGTCCAACACCACCTTGGGCTTGTACTTGTAGGCTCCATATTTCTCAGCCCCACTGACTTCTACTTTATGATAAGTAGAAATCAGTGAGACCAAGTTGGAGTCCTTCCAAACTACAAGAGATAGGTCTTCAGTGTAACTGAAGACCATCTCCCCTGGGCGCATGTTGTTCCAAATAGTTTTACCTGGTTTATTCCTTGGATTTTGGATTTTATTGGAGTTAATTCAATTTTTACAAAATTCAATGTTCTCCCGACCGATGACAGATCAAAGTGACGGAGCAAAAAATATTTTTTTAAATCATAGACTCATCGCTCCTTGGGTTGTCATACGTCAAAAGATGCGGAATGTATTCTCGTAGCCAATGAAATCTATCGAATTACGTAGTCACACAGCCGCCACAGGTTACGACCTGTTACTAAGCGATCCTCTACACGCCATTTTGAGAACTATTATGTCTGTGGTTTTGGAGAAAAGGAGGTGTGCCATTTTACCCACCTATGTCATTTTGTACGCCTCTCCCCTAAGTCTTATTTAAAAAATATATTTTTATTTTAGATGGTTGATGCTGTTCAACTTTTTGAGACACGAGACAGTTATCAAGAGTACTATGCCTGGGCTTGTCCTTTGAGAAGGTAAAATGGGTTAACTCTGTGACCTTTTTGAGTTCTTTTGATTAATAATTGTACTTCAGAATTTATTTCTTCTGTCATTTCTAACCATTGATTTGTTTTTTTTTTTTATTTTTTTTTTCTGTTGATCATGTATATCGCCGTCTGAATTTGAATTTTCGCCATCAGTATCATTTGCAAATGATTGCTGCAAGTCATCGTTTTCGATTTCCTTTTCATCGTCATCAATTGATTCTAGTCACTAAGAAAAAAAATATTCAAGTCATTTATAAAATTCATATTTTTAAAAACCTACTTGTGATTCATATATAATTATTTTATTAATTAAGATAGCTAAATCATTATTTTTTGTTATTCAATATATTTCATACGTTTTATAAAGCAATGAATCATTTACAATAACATGACTTTGTTATTTTCAAACATTAATTTTTGAATTGTAATATTTGAAAAAAAATAATGTTGTTTATATAAAAAAAAAGAATATGAAAATCTTTTAATTTTTTTTTAAGTATTTATAATGAAGTGTTTATATTTAATTACGGAAAAAAAAACAGAAAACTCAAAATATAAAAAAAAAAAATTTATAAAATATCTACAAAATGTTTTTACGTGAGAAAGTTTTTTAAGAACTTGTCGTATTGAAAAAGTGTATTATATGGGCTAGTTTCAATTAAATATTTAATTAATTGTTACTCTATACTTCAAATAAATACAACATCTTACGTTATCATCCGTTATGAGTGTCATCAAATAATTTTTAGCCTTTTCTGTTTCTGTTTCATCTCCATTTCGTAAATTACCATCTGTCTCACACTGGGATACTAACAGCAATGATCGAATTATTTTTTTTAGCAATTTCCCGATTATTACAAATGATTAATTGCCCCATAACTGCTTTGTAGAAAGTAGCAACTTATCGGGGTACATCTTTCAATAACTCAGCGTAAGTTTTTATAAAGTGGGCATTGTCTATTCGAAACAAGCCGCAGCATGAGCAGCAACAAATTTTTACCATAGTTTTTCCACGGAAAACTCGAGAGTTAAGCTGGCTTTTTTAAAAATTTCTTTCTTCTTAGCATCTTTCAGCAACAAATTGACCCCTCTTCGCTTGATCGATCAGTCCAAATCCAGTGATTTCCACGCTATCTTAATGAAAAGTTAGCGCTATTGCCGATTTTTTGCGATCGGTTTGAGCAAAAAACAAATTTTTTTAGCAACTAATTAGCAACAAATTTCTGTGTTTTTTTTTTTCAATTCCGCTGATTTTACAACGCCATTTTTTTAGATCTCTTAATAACCTGTTGCGTAAACAGGTTCCCAGCAATAGATTTTGTGGACAACTGATTCCTTTTCTTCGTCTTCAAGTCAGTAATATGTATGACTAAAAATGCGTTCACAGTCGGCGTTTGAATCTGGCAGGGATAACATTCCTAACATAAAATGTGCTAAATTAAAGAATGGCGGCGACTCTCCTTTGGTTTTCATCTCCGATACATAATGCCAAAATACATCTGGGGGATCGTCCAAGTTCAACTTACATTTGTTTTGTTGGATATTGGGAGCTACCCGAGGTAATAACTTGAAAATTGAGTTTAGGGATGTTGTCTTTTTTTCAGTTACAGATATGCAATTTTCGTTGTCAAAAGTTGAAATGGCATTTAGCAGCTGGTCGTCTAGACTATATCTTTTTCTAATGCCAACTAAAGACTTGACAATGAATTTCTTCCTATATTCTCGCATTTTTTTTTTACTGAAATGACATCATTAATAACTTCAGGAAGTGAAAGCTGTTTTTCGACACCAAGACCTAAATATTATTATATCGTATTACAACCGTCGGAGCCGAATCCAACTATGTTTTTTAGAGGAATGCAACTATCTTCAAATGATTTAATTACGACCTCAAATAGGCGTTTTGCAGTTGTTGGGTGATCTACGTTATCATCGCCGAAAAGGTCAATGAGGTCCCAAAATCGACTTACAACACGCCCTATCTTTGAGTCGTAATATCGTACAACCACACACATCGTTTTTATTGAACTGGAAGAAGAGGCCTATGTCCACCTGTTTACGTCTTTCGGCTGAAATGATGATGTTCAATTTCATTGTAAATGGCTAGACTCCTACTGAAACTTAATGAACACTTACCAATTGATCATTCAAGGAATGGTAATGCTTACGACAGAAGTAGCGCTCCTCATGAAGTACTGGGCGTACTATAGCTATTTGGGTGCAATCTATACAACCTAGAACCCCAGGAATCCGAAATGTATTGTAAAATCTGCAATAAATTAATTAAATTTTATACAAATATGAAATATTAACTATCCCTATAATCTAAAGCACACAAAATAATAAAGAATTAAAAATAACCACTGACGGTGATGTTTAATTGTTTATTATATCAGGCTACTCTTAGACATAATAGGCCCCTCCCAAATTATTATGCTACAGTGAGTTTAATAAACATGTGGACAATTTTAGGTCACTCATGAGACACAACTACTTTTTCTATTGTTACCGAACTTTAATATTAACATTAATATTATTGCAATAAAAATAAATACCTACTTCATTTTAATTCTGTTGCGTTCTTGATCATTGACTGGAAATTTTATATATTTCTGTCGCATTTGCAGTGAGTTGAGACACGCTGTAACCTGTGCGATGACTGAAGAAACAGTCTGTTGAGCCACAAAATACCTTCATTACAGCCTATAGGGCGTTGGTATGAACCAGTTGCATAAAATGATAATGCAATCAACATCTAGAAAATAATAATAATATAGAAAATTAGTACTTTTATTACTTACTGTATATAAAAGTGGTTACATGGCTCATGTAGTGTTATTTGCAATTTATATAAGGATATTTACCTTCGTCTCTACAGACAAGTCGGTTGATCTTTTAGGGTTTTTCATCAGTGGCCTCAACTCATCACATAGGTTATGTGCTAGCTCTTTGTGAGTCTGTATCTTTTAATAAACTCCGGGTCGTCTAAATTAAAGGGGTCACATTCTCCACGTAGCTGCATACAACGCCGCTTTCGTGTAATATTGGCTTGTGCGGTATCAGCTTCCAAAAACTCGAATATTTCATACACATTAGCCATCTAGAACCAAATAAGAAATTATTACTCCCGTAGGTATTAAAATCGCCAGAAACACAATTCATTTGATAAGTTTACGTAAATACATTTACTTACTATAAATTACACTACAACACCTTTTTATTACATAAATGTGGGATTGTAGGGCAAAATAATTGAGTCCAATTGCCTTTGTTAAAATATTTAATTTGAACACATAATAGCGACGTTACTTCTACACCGTTCGTCGTGAACATAGACTATATACTCTCTTCCGCCATTCGTCCTCTTTCTCTCTCGCACACATACTTTTCTTTCATACATCCGCTGCGTTCCGTTTCAACTAATTTTCATCCCACAGTCGGCCATCCTGATCCATGTCTGTCCTCAGTCATCCACACAAACATTCATCATTAGCTTTCTACTTAACTTTAACTTAACTACTAGTACAGCATTACAACATCAAAGTAACAACACAACCTTATTAATATTCCCCTACAAACTTGTTACACACTGACTATTAACATTGCAGTGGGTATAAAAAGTTATCTATCAAGTCGCCAGCAAAGGACAGCAGTATCAAGTATTGACAATAACACAATAAAAACATACAGTTCAGAGTTAAGAATAAATAGTTGTGGTGTTCCTCAAGGAAGCGTATTAGGGCCCTCATTATTTATAATATATATAAATGACCTTTGCAAGAGCCTAAAACATAATTGTACACTATTTGCTGATGACACTACTCTGACAATAAAATCTTCAAATAGAAATGACCTAGAAACGGAAACTAACAATGAAATACTAAAAGCAATGAAATGGCTGGAATCTAATAATTTACGTGTAAACATTGAAAAAACAAAGTTAGTACAATTTCAAACATATAATTCTTTGGTAAAACCACCTCAAATACACTACAATAATTCTATTTTGGAACCCGTACCTTCAACCTTATTCTTGGGAATAGTGATTGACGAAAAATTAAACTGGAAAGAGCATGTAAACAAAGTTTGCACTAGACTCGATAAATTCGTGTTTGCTCTTCGAAAATTGAGACGAATAGCTAGTAAAGAAACAGCCCTCAAGGCTTACCATGGCTATGTTGCATCAGTGCTGCGTTACGGCCTCGTGATTTGGGGAAATTCAGTAGATGTGAACAGAGCATTTATTGCACAAAAAAAGTGTGTCAGGGCTGTGTATGGAGCAGAATATTTGGAACATTGTAAGCCATTATTTAGAGAACTGAAAATTCTTCCACTTCCTTGCCTTTATATATTTGAAATTTGTATGTTTATAAAAAGGTACTCACACATATTCCCATTGTATGAGCACATTTCTAAGCGAGTAAAAAGCAGAAGCCCAAATAAATTGCTCGCACCTAGCCAGAGACTACATTTGTATAGCAGGAATTCCAATTGCATGGCAATCAAAATCTTTAATAATTTACCTCCACTTATTAGAGTGTTGCCCACTAATAAATTCAGGAAAACAATATTTGCCTGGCTTTTGGACAACTGTTTCTATTCAGTTAATGAATTTTTTAACTATAAATATTGACATTACATTTTTGTCAATATTTTGTGTGTATATGTCTTTGTGTGTGCCTATTGACTTGTATTGTTTTTTTTTTTTGATATATCTTTTTAAATTTTGAATCTAAATTTTGACAATAAATTTTTATCAATACTTTGTGTGTGTATACCTATGTCTTTGTGTATATCTATTGACTTGTATTATTTTTTGTTTATTTAGTTTTTTTTTTTTCATAAGTATGTCTTTTTTTTTTTCATTTTAAAAAATATAAATTTTGACATTATAATAATTATGTTATCAATAATTGGCCACTTTGACATTGTAACTTAATTTTTAATATTTCTACGCCGGCAACGGTAGTGTATGTGAAACTGATTAATATTAAGACCTTAATGTACCATATACTCAGAAATAAATAATTATTATTATTATTATTATAGTACAGATACAGATCTCTTATACACCTGAAACAAGACAAATTAAGTTAACAAGTAGTCTGTCTATAAAGTCATGAAAAAAAATGAGGGCGCTGCGGTCGTGCACGTAGCAACCCTGTATAGTGTGACTAAATTGGTTTTGATACTAGCACATTATTTTGTACTAGAAGCAAACATGGTTTTAATTAAAACGACCAGACGCTTTTTTAAACTGGATAGAAAAGGTAAAGTCGTAAAATACGTAGATCTTATTAAACAAATCTACAGAAACCATAGACAAAAATGCGACCTTCATTATAAATAATAATACCAGCCTATTACTGTCCCACTGCTGGGCAAAAGCCTCTTCTCAGCAGAGAAGGCACGAGCATTGATCACCACGCTTGCTCAAGATGGGTTGGCGATTTCAGACTTATATTAGTTATAAGACCAGGTTTCCTCACGATGTTTTCCTTCCAACCTTCATTAGTTTGCATAAACGATCAGATAGCACAAATCTATGGTCTTTGTCGTTCAGATAAAATGAGTAAATAAAAGAAAAATGTTCATATACAATTTTACGTTTTAACTTTTTTTATTAATGAAAAATATCCCTAATCATAATATTTAATTACTTTCATCATCTGATTCCAAATATTCTACGTTAAAAAAAGTATTTTCATTGTCAGCTGCGTCACTAACAACGTCTTCGCTACTGCTGTCATTGCTGCTGCTATCTTCGCTTAGGCGAATGACCAACTCATCTATATCTTGATATAAGGTTCTTCCTCGTTCATAATATTCTTTTTCAATGTTTGCAACATGGCGGCAACAGTTTTTCCATTTTTCAGGAGTAATGCTGTTGAAGGCCTCTTCAGCTAGTTGCTTCACATCACGTGACCCAACATTGTGTTCTGCCACTTTCTGTTTTACTTGAGCCCAAATGAGCTCTATAGGATTTAAATCACAGTGATACGGTGGAAGCCGTACCACTGTATGCCCATTTTCACCCAAAATTTCATCAATAGCATAGATGGGGTGGGGTTTGTTTTTTTTTACCAAATTGAGTAAGTTTGGCTTCCTAAGTGAAGGGTCAAAGTCAATACTATGTTCCAAAAGCCAAAGTTTTATTTCGTCCACGCGAGAGCTTGAGGTAGGCGCCTTATTTGTCACGACGGAGTGGTATGGGGCGTTGTCCATGACAATGATTGATGGCTCATGCAGGTTCGGGATAAGCTTCTCCGTGATCCACTTGGTAAAATTGTGGGCATTCATCTCGGAATGATAGTCTTCGAGCTTGTTTTGTCCACTAAATATAAGTAGGCAGTTTGGCACAAACCCCTTTTCGCTTCCAGCGTGGACAATTATGAAACGCTTTCCTTTCGATATATTTTCCGTCACGCCTTCCACGTTTAAAGATTGCCAACATTTTCGAACCTGGTGAAAAAATGGTACTTATTTATAAAGTAAAAATATTCAATAAGTACAATTATTGATTACACAAAAACAAAAAGTTTTACCTTATATGAAGAGTGAATGTAGGTCTCGTCAAGATAAATTATATCTTTTTGCAATTCTTCGGGCAAATCTCTATTTTTTTTAATAATTGCCAAGTACTCTTCTCGTTTTGCTGCAATATGTGCTTGTTCGATTAGAGCCTTTCTGTTATTTTGACACTTCTTGTAAGAAAACCCAATCGATTTCAAAATTTTACGCAGGACTTCTAGGCTACATTTAAAATCCAGATCTGTTTTGGCGACTACCTGAAGTTTCCTTAATGTTGGTACCTCTTTCTTTACCGAGTAAAAGAATTGAATCTTTTGTCGAAGTGCACATATGTTGAAATCATCCATTTCTTTCTTAGGACGGCCTGATCTGTGTTTGCCAGGGGTTCCAAATTTCCTATCATTTTTATAGCCTTCATCTACAATACGCCTCACTGTACTCTCAGATTTTCCTGAAAGAAAGATTTAAAAAAATAATATAATATCTAACAGAAAATATATGGCACTATTTTTAATTTCGAACATGATATAAATTATTCATATTTTAAAATCAGCGGTAAATTTGATCACAAAAAAGTATCAAAAGTTCTGGTCGCACTACAATATGGCCTACTTATACTTGCAATCTAACCTATTAATGCGCAATGTAAACAATCCTTATTTTAGTCTTAAAATCGTATATTTAGTAAATTTGTAACTTCTAGTAGATAAAAAACAAACAGTAACACGATTACATACCTGTCATAGCTGCTGTTCGAGCATAAATATCATCCAAATTTGATAAAATTTGTCCAGCTTGGTGTTCTAACAAACATCGCTGATAGACTTTAAAAATAATTTCCCGAGCTCCACTCCTATTTGTTTTCCTCATATTTAACACGTTTCTTCGAAGTTGGATCCACGTAGATTTGAAAAGCAATAAAAAATTCAATAGATATCGAGTTACAAAACAAGTTGATGACAGCCGATGACATTCGATGTACTATGATTTAGTGTTGCCCTACTTTTGAATAATGTTAGTTCCTCAAACATTATTTTCATGACTTTATAGACAGACTGTAACTCTCGGCTTTTAGGTCATGGAGTTGATACCTCGCCACACCTTCATGTAGTCTGCTGAACTAGAGGTTACCCCAAGACCTTCAGTATTAGGGTCGAACTTTTTTACATCATATCTGTTGTTCCTCTTTACTTTTACAACTTGATAGGGGCCTAGGTATTTGGCTTTCAGCTTCATTCCCGTGCCAAACTGCGTGCGTTTAATTGCCACTAAGTCTCCTTCATTGTACTTCATACTTTCTTTTCTCTTCCTATTGAAATTTCTTATGTTTTCTTCTTGAACTTGCAGAATTTGTTCTTTGGCTTTCTCTCTAAGTTTTTCTCTCTCCTCTGAATAGCTTTCTCTTTCTTCTTCTAAAATCAAGTCATAAATCTCAATGTCTTCCTTCATTCTCATCTTAGTCCCAATCAATAGTTGATAGGGTGTAGTGTTTATGCTTCGCTGGAAAGTACTATTTAGAGAACGCTGTAATCTACTTACATGCCTGTACCACAGAGCAGGATTTTCTACACACATCTTTGTAAGTACGGAGATTATAGTACGATGAACCCGTTCCACTTGCCCATTTCCTCTAGGCACTCCCGTCGTAATTTTGACATTTTGTATGTTTTCGACTTTACAGTACTCTTGAAATTCATTGCTCGTATAAGCCGTTCCTCGATCAGTAATAAATCTAGTCGGATTGCCAAAATGTTGTTGGTGAATGTTCAATTTTTCAATAGTTTCTTTACTTGTGGTACCTTTAGTGGGAAATATCCAAGTAAACTTCGTAAATGCGTCTACAATCGCGAGGATATGGTTATACTGCTTCTTCGTCTCGGTCATTGGTCCGATGTGGTCCAAATGAAGCGTATGCAGCGGTGACTCTTCCTTTTCAATCGGTGTTAGGAATCGTTCTTGTTTTCCCTCTTTACGCGTAGCTAGTAAACATGGAATGCAACTTGTAATGAACTCTTCAATTTTCTTATCAAGGTTCTTGATAAAATAGTCTTTACTTATTAATTCAATCATCTTTCTTTTTGAAAAATGTCCATTTGCATGAGCCCTTTTTATGATTTCATTTTCCATAGACTTTGGGATCACTAAATGTTTTTCCATTCCTTTGTACAGCAATCCATTATCAATATAATAATCACCATAAGCAACATGCATTAAGCCGAAACCCATATGTAGCAGTAGCTACATATGGGTTTCGGCTTAATGCATCAGTATGCTTCATCCTTGTTCCTGGCCGATGTTCCACCACAAAGTCAAACTCCTGCAGAAATAATGCCCATCTTGCAACCCTCGTACACAAATCTTTTTTCTTAAGTGTCATCTGGAATGCTTGGCAATCAGTGACAATTTTAAATCTTATGCCATACAGGTAGTGTCTGAATTTCTTTACCCCTTCTATAATAGCCAGACTTTCCAGTTCATAACTTGTGTACTTTTTTTCAGCATCACTAGTTTTACGACTCATGAAATATACTGAATGTAGTCCACCATCATCACCAGATCGCTGCACGAGTATAGCAGCATAAGCCAGACGTGATGCGTCTGTATGCATTTCCGTCTCCAATCTTGGATTCAATATTCGTAAAACTGGTTTAGTAGTGAAACGTTCCTTCAAACAATTTAATGCACACCGTTGAATTCGAAATCGACATCTTTCTATTGGAAATCTAGGTTCTAGCACTATAATAAAACAAGTTATGGGCCTTTTATAACTGTATATATATATTATTAGTAGCCGATTTAAAATAAACTATGAAAGGTTATATGTCAGTCAATTTGGAAAAGGAAAACCATAGAGGAAGGTAATACCAACCATAGAGACTATAATGAAGGTTCAACTAAAGATTGATTTTTGTAAATCAGTAAATCAAATACATCAACACGCGCCCTCAAAAATTAATCTTCCAATTGCATAAATAAAATAAATCAACGTAAATACCAAATTGACCGGAACATATTCACTTTCTAGTGTTTGCTGGGAAATACATCTTATGGCCCAACATTTGTTGCTAAGGATTAAGGAAAACCCAGAAAACCTTAATCAGACCATTCCAATTTCATTAAATCATAAATCATTCTAAATAATAATGAAATTAATAAAAATAAAAAAACAGTATCTTATTCTAAGCCCATTTTGCTTCTCATCTCTTGAAAAGTAATAGCAGGTAATGGCTTGGTCAGAACATCTGCCAACTGCTGACCTGTTGGAATGTAATTTAACGTTATTACATTTTTCTCAATCTGTTCCCTCGAAAAATTATACTTTATATCAATATGTTTTGTACGTTTGTGATTGGTTGGATTATTTGCAATGCTTATGCAGCCATTGTTATCCTCATAGATTATGATAGGTTTATCGATATCTATCTTAATACTAACTGCTAGTGATTTAAGCCACAATGCCTCCCTAGCAGCTTCATACAATGCCATATATTCCGCCTCAGTTGAAGAGGCGGCAACTGATATTTGTTTCTTTGTACTCCAGGTTATAGAACAGTGCTCGAAGAGCTTAAATAAATACCCAGTTGTACTTTTCCTGTCGTTTGAATCACTGCCACCCCAATCTGAATCTACGTAACCACATAGAATATTATTGTAGGCACATCTTTTATAACTTAATTTTAAATCAACAGTACCTTTCAAGTACCTAAGCACTCTCTTGAGACATTGCCAGAATTCTTTATTATTTTTGTTCGTATACCTACTCAGTATATTAACACTTGTACTTAAATCTGGACGAGTGCATAGCATTACATACATTAAACATCCTATAACGTTTCGACATGGAGCATTATATTTTTCTTCAGAGTTTAATGCGTCATAATTAAGTCGATATTCAATGGGTGTTTAGACAGGTTTACAATCGTGCATATTAAAGGACCATGGGCACTTTTGTATGAACACTGGGCCCACTTTTTAACATTGTTCAACAGTGATGAAACCCATGTCATATGAAAGCTCTTGCCGTATACTTTATTTCATTCTATGGCAGCTAAGTTCAAATCCAGCGCGAAATTGGTGTTTTAGTACGTTAAATGAAAATGCGTATGACATATTAATATTATGTAAAACAACATTTTTTCATTTAATTAATTAAAGAATGATAAATATCGACTTATTTTATTTGAACATTAACAGCAGTCTTAGAACGTATCAGTCTTATTATCGGTTAATATATTTAATTAATAATAATCTCGATATTAAATAACCAACTAAAATTTTAATTATACTAAGAATAATTAAGGTATGATCATGAAACAAAATACGATATTATTAAGACGATATTATTGTAGATGCGTTTTAAAATATGCCTTACTAGGCAGATTTTAAAATGCATCTACAATAATATCGTCTAAATGAATTGCTGGTCGATGGAAGCCATCCCCATGTCTACCTAGTCCCAAGTACCATATTATGGATATGACATGGGCACAACTTCCGATAGTGCGTCTACCCGTGAGACATGTACAGTAGTACTGTATAATGGCGTCTTTGCCTACTTGGTCACGGTCAATTAAGACGTAGGTATAATACGTCCTCGATCTCAGTAAGAACTCAACCGAAAAGTATTAATGTAAATTACAACGGACAGACAGTAGAATCTGTAACAAATACAAAATTTCTAGGAATAAATATTGATTACAGACTTTCATGGACAACCCATATAGACAATCTCTGCAAAAGAATCAACAAATCCTCATTCGCTCTTTACAAGCTCTCCAAAATAGTTAACAAAGAAGCGATTTTAACTGCCTATCACGGACTGGTGGCACCATTACTGCGATACGGTATTATATTTTGGGGAAATTCGGTAGACAAGGAATTTATATTTAAAGCTCAAAAGAAGTGCATTAGAGCAATGTGCCAAATAAATAGTACAATTAGCTGTCAACCTTACTTTAAAAATCTAAAAATTCTCACATTGCCTTCCCTATACATTTACGAATCAAATATCTTTGTGAAATCAAATCTAAGCTACTATAAGACTGCTGAAAAAAGCTATTATCGAAAATTAAGGGATAAGAAGAGGTTAGAGATACAAATACCTTATGGAAAAACGGCACTATTAAATAAAAGTATTTTATGCATGACATCATTAATCTATAATAAATTGCCTGATGACATTAAACTATTACCAATCCTCCAGTTCAAAAAGAAACTACATTCATTATTAATAGACAAATGTTATTATGATGTCAAAGATTACTTGTGTGACAAAAATATTGTATTCCAATGACAAGAAAGGAAAAATAAGTATCATTTTCTCCCACATATATGTTGTTGTTTAATATTTATGTAAGAATATAATTTGCTATGTTGTAATAATGAATTATGACTTGGAATTGAATTTGTATGTATTTATAATTTGGAATATTTGAATAATGTATCGAGACTAATATGACTAATTGTGTTTTAACTTCTGATTTGTATTTTATTATTGTATGCCTCAACGGCGGGACATAGCTGAACTTATTTTAATTATTTAAGACCTGTATTTATGATGTATACCTATAGTCCACAATAAAGATGATTTGATTTGATTTGATCTAACGTGTCGTGACTGCACACGTCCCCTAAGCAGCCATACATTATTTTGATGAATATTGCATTGCTCTAAATCATTTAAATTGTTTTCACGGTATATTTCGATCGTGTACATACCACCATCCCGTAAGTTTTCACTAGCGTATGACCTGGCTAGTTTCATTTGATAAGAACCCAAGGAAATCATCAGTATATCATCCACAGTTAGCTGGGGAAAATCTTCTAAATGAGGCAGATTAGCCTCCATCCTTATAAACGTTACACTTTGCCTGTTTAGGTTTTTCAGTGTAACATAATTGAACAAAAGATTCGGCGAATTGATTTTCTCATTTATAACATTCCAAATGTTATGTCTAAGCCGGTGGTCTGTGGCTACTTTATAAAAAGCATTTATAAGAGAAGCCCCAATTTTGAAATCAACGAACATATGTGGCAATGCTCTATTAAAATAATCATGGCGTAATAGTTTAAATCTATTTTTAAACTTGCCATTCACCGCTTCCACCACCCAACGACATATTGTTACTAATCTTGCTTTGTTAGCTTGTTCAGTCGTCAATTGACTTTCATTTCTATCCTTGGTTGGAGGAATATGTGGTTCATATCCTAACGACTGGAGATCTACTACGCTATCTCTGAAACCCCTATCTAAAATGAATACATCATTTTGATGAAACATCCAATGAAAAGCATTGTCTTCATTAGCACATAAGCTTGTCATAATCGACGCATCACTTGTTGTTGCAGCGTACGGACCAAGTACGTCTATTATATAACCGTCACTGCATACCATTAAGAATGGTTTCAATAGATTTTGAAACTTGTGATGGCTATAGGTCAAACGCTGAAAGAGAAAGTTACTACTTTTCTCTATGTAAATATATGTTCCATCACATATTATTACAGCTTTTGTGTTTTCTCCATTACCCTATATCATTTTTGGTAAAAACAAGTTCCTTTGAAGCATGTCTTGCCTGGAAATATTATCCATACCTAAATGAATGCTTACAAAATCGCTCATTAAATGGTGTCTAGCCAATGCCAATTTTCTCTCCAAGGTCCTGCGTGACATATTAAACAGAGTAGCTAACCTTTCGTTAGACTCTCCTGTTCTAAGTTTGGATTAGTATACCCCGATTACGGTGCGCGAACGATTAACCATTTGTGTCAGCGAAGGAATTTCTTCCAATACTGTATTGAATTGGCTGATGGTGAGTCCAGTCCAAAAAAACACATTGTTGTCACCTATTGATTCCAATAATTCGAAATCTAATCCCGATCTTCGGTTAATCGCAGATATTAGTACATTAGACATGTCTGTGAAAAGTGCAACATTGAACTCATGCGAAACATTACAATTCTCACGTAATGAATGCCATTCGTTACTTTCCAGGTGATCGGTACATACTCTAGCATTTTCTGGGATGTACAAACGTTGGAAACAAAGTACGTTTACAATAATCGCGTTAGGAATTCTATGGCGTTCAATATTGTGACAATAATTAAATACACAACGCCTTGCAGAGTTCGGTGCTCTAACATGTTCGGGAGCATAAAAAAAATGTTGAACGTTGTGCACCGCGGGATTTTGTACGGCAACATCTTGGATGTTTTCCGCAGGTCCTTGTTCATCCATCACATCATTTTGGATGTTTTCCCCAGGTCCTTGTTCATCAATGGCATTATTATCGATGTCCTCCGCAGGTCGTTGTATAAGAACAGCGTTAGTTCTTTGCCAACAACGATGACAAACTTGTTGTGTATTGTATTGAATACTACCTGCAAAGATTATATATATTTTATATGTACACAAATCGAAAAAGGTATAATACGACTTTTACTGAAAACACATGAAGTCATCCGGAACTCTTGTCGCAAAGATTTTTTTTTTAGCTATTATTATTTTCATATATTGCTATCTTTACAACCCGGTCAAAATATCTGTGCACCTGGCATCGATGACTTTATAATATCAGCGCTCTAATACGGTATGTATGACGACGGGGCGAGCGCGGAGCGGCGAAGGGGAATCAGCCAAAGGCATAGCATTCCAGGGAAGTGCACAGATATTTTGACCGTGTTATATGTATATAATCGTTGGTGCAATTGTTAGTGGTCGTGTAACTTCTGACTTGAACGATTGAGGTCATATTCACACAATATATTTCTTTCGTCAGGACGATGGTTCAAAGCTATGTTAGGATCCGATAGGTTATGATGTAGTCAAGGAAATAGCAGAACGTCTACCAGGCCAGCTAGTTTTACTATGTCTATTCATAACTATTGTATTATTGCTTCTTTTACAGACCAATAATTCAAAGTAGGTTGTAGGTTTGAATAATAAGTACGTAAAACTATTATTCATACACCAACTTCTTTTATTTATTAATATAATTAGGTCGATATTGGGTACAAGAAATGTTAAAATATAATACACTAATAGGGAGGTACGTACCTCGATCAACGCATTCTGCTGAACATATTCAGCAAACTCTGGACGAATCGTAGGTAGATTATCTCTTAAAATATGGCGTCTTGTCTGCAAAACACGCGAGCGCAAACACATAATACAGCAATTTTCTGCCATTGCAAATAGTCACAATTCAATTAAATCAATGTCCATATGCTAGCCAGGGTCACAATGATAGATTCATAAAATCAAAATAAAAGGTTCCAGGGCAATAAATGGTCTATGTGTTTAGTGTATATTTAGTCAAACACGAGCTATCCATAATCCTAGCTACTGACTGACAGCCGAAAACTAAGAATAGAAGTTTATTATACTCTTTGAGAAGTACCCTCCTGACAGCTTACATCAAAACAAAACAGATTGAAAAAACCGCAAAAAACACGATTTCGCGCTGGATTTGAACTTACCTGCCATAGAATGAAATAAAGTACACGCCAAGAGCTTTCATATGACATGAGTTTCATCACTGTTGAACAATGTTGAAAAAGTGGGCCCAAAATGACGCATGGTCCTTTGTTTAATATCATTTTTATGTATACATTTTGATCTAATGTAATTTCATTCGCGTGGCTTGTAATTTTATACCAAGAAATAATTTTATCTCTTTTAAATCAGTCATTTTAAATTTACTCATTAAATACCTTTTAAAATTATTCATTGTTTCAATATCAGCGCATACTATAACTAAATCATAACCTTTCATAGTTTATATTATTATTATTATTATTTATTATAGTGTTAGAACCTAGATTTCCAGTAGGTTTAAGTAAATCTGTAAGTGGCCGTGCTATAGATGCGAAATTCTGGATATACTTTATAAAATACGATGCCAATCCAATAAAACTTTGCAATTGCTTAACCATTTTAGGTTCTGGAAACTTTGTGACAGCATCAATCTTTTCACTGGCAGGCCTTACTTGTCCATTCTCAATCGTATGACCTAAATAGGTTATGCTTCGACATATCAGCTGCGCTTTCTTCCAATTTATTTGCAAGCCATATTCAGATGCCAACCTTAAAACTTCTCTTAATCTATCAACAGCTTCCTGTTCATCTTTCGCTGGAATAAGAATATCATCGACAAATATTAGAACAATCCCTTTAGATATTAACTCTCTGAATATTATGGTCACAAACCTCATGAAGTAGTTTGGGCAAACAGACAATCCAAATGGAGCTTTCAAAAACTCGAACTGACCGTGGTGTGTGACAAATGCAGTGTACTTTACCGACTCACTACTGACATTGAGATGGAAAAATCCATTTTTTAAGTCCAGTACACTAAATACTTTTGCCTCAGCCAACTTATCAATGTAATCCTCAATAATCGGCAATGGAAACTCATCTTTTATAATTTTACTATTTAATTTCCTATAGTCCACACAAACCCTTAAAGCACCATCTTTTTGCGAACAAGTACTAAGGGACTAGCATATTCAGAGTAACTTATGCCTACAATTCCTTGCTCAAGCCACTCCGCAACTTGTTCTTCAACTGCCACCTGCTCCTTCAGTGATATGCGTCGTGGACGTTGCGCCACCGGGACATCATCTTTCACAATTATTTTTAGCTGGATAGGAGCTTCCTTAATTTGGCATGGTTGATAGCTCTCAACCATCTGAACAACCTCTTCTTTAAGATAAGTATTACTTACATGACCAACCTCGACACTGCAGCTGAAACAATTGATGTCATTCACCCATTCCACAGGTTTCATCCATACAGCACTAACATTCATAACCGTTATAACATTCTTAAGAAATTAGTGACCTATGATTACATCAAAAGGCATACAGTCTTTAGGTACCACGTAGAATAACACATCGTCGTATTTCGTACTGTCAATCACAACATTTGTAAACAACCTAATGACTCCACTTTAGCGAAACCAAGTCCAGACAGTGTTATGTTATTGTTTATCACTTTACTGACATTAGCAAAAAAATCTGAAGATACCAAGTTCACATCACTGCCCGAATCAATAAGTGCACTTGTCGTTTTTCCACATAATTCCACGATCTTCAAAGGTTTTTCCCGTTGCGATTGTTTGTTTACATCGTAAACGTCGTTCTCGATTTGACTTTGACGTTTGCTATCTTTGACGTCATCTGTCATACCGAACATTGCTTGCTTGCTCACACGTTCGCCGCTCCCGCTCCCACTTGTCGATGCGCCGCCGCCGCCGCCGCTGTCGTGATCTTTTCTATCGCCGGAAGTCCCGGAACTACGCCATCTTGATGAACTCCCACTTGAATCTTCCTTGCGGCCGCCTACTACTTCGGTGAAATATGACCATATTCGTTGCAGTTAAAGCACTTTGGGCCTTCTGCGGAGTCAGTTCGTTCAGTCTTCCGACACATGATCACCGTCACTACAGTTATAGCACCTTTTCAACGTTTTTTCGTGACGTACGATGCCACGTTTTTCATTTCTGTAGGTACTTTCAGAATGTTCCAGGCGTTCCAGCTTCATGTTTTCTTTAACAGTCTCGTAGATTTTAAACTTCTCTTTAAGATCAGGATACGTAGTTACACCGTATAGCATGATTTTATTGGTCTCGTGGTCGACTATGCCATCAACGATGTATTTAATGGCCACGTAGTGGGGTATCTTCCCTCTTTTCCCCAATTCCTTCATGACCATCATATAGTCGATGCAACTCTCGCCACGACTTTTCTTTCGTTGGCTCAAAAGTTCGTGGATAGCTTTGATGTCGACAGTGTCAGGGAACTCTCTACTCAGGGCCGCCTTAAGTTCTTCCCATGTTTTGTGAGGGCGTTCAGCTTGCATCCAAAGCTGTGCGGTACCTGATAGGTATCTCCGTGCCATCAGCAGCTGTTGTAGCGGTGTCCAACCACATATTTCCCCGTTTTCTTCCACGTCTTGTATCCATCGCGTCACTGGATACGTTTTATCTTGACCGGTAAAAGGTATTAGATCTGAAGTTAGGTACAACATCGAGCTTAGGCCCGTACGTGGTTCTTCTTTCGTCATTCTCGTATTCATATATCTTCGTTAGCGTCATCTCACCGTTCGCCGATACCGTCGTCCACCGTTGAATTTTTTGAATACGATCGCCGCCGTTCTCCACGCCACGTGCCGGTCTCCGTCGTCCGTCACAACTTCTTACAACTCGAACCCGTGTCGTTATTTTGCCAATCCCGGACGAGCCCCCAAATTTGTGGGATTGTAGGGCAAAATAATTGAGTCGAATTGCCTTTGGTAAAATATTTAATTTGAGCACACAATAGCGACATTACTTCTACACCGTTCGTCGTGAACATAGACTATATACTCTCTTCCGCCATTCGTCCTCTTTCTCTCTCGCACACATGCTTTTCTTTCATACATCCGCTGCGTTCCGTTTCAACTAATTTTCATCCCACATAAATTTGCAAAGCCGTAATAAATCTGTGGCGTCCGAGTAACTTTTATGAGATTGTTAAATTTGACGTTAAAACACTATCGCGTACTGTCAAAAGTCACGTCGTGGTACGAATTGAATGAAGTTTTAGAGGACATGTCACCAAAACTGCTAAGAAAACGACTTTGTTTCAAGAACGTTATAAGCTTATTTTAAGGACTTCATGGTACGAAAAGACAGAGTAAAATTATATTAATACTGTTATAAGAGATGTTGGTAGGCCCCCAGATTTGTGATGCGGACATGCAAATAAAAGTGTAGATGCAAGTTATGGTGGTGCAACTCATGACTCTTTTATATGGGCTACTCATCCACTAAGAGCTCACTTGGAAGATCTTAGCAACACAGAAGATACTTGGTTTCTTGGCATGTATTACATCCTTTTGATTTTTGATAAATATAAATATTTTGCATTGAAATTGTACCTACTTGTAACTTTGGTGAACATATTTTTTTTATTATTATTAGGGGTTTCGGATACCCTTTGAGAAAGAGCATGATGACACCAATACTGAATGCAGCACCTGACTTACCGGAAGCACACTACACCGACTTACATGTCCATGCAAGGAACATTATAGAGCGCACTATTGGGCTTCTCAAAGCACGTTTTCGTTGCTTATTTGTCACAGAGTGTTACATTACTCACCAGAAGTAGCTGGCTCTATTGTAAATGCTTGTGTTATATTACACAACATTTGCAATAGGGCTAACATACCTGTGCAACAGTTAAACAACGAAGATGTGATTCAAGAAGCCCAATTACAGCCACAACACAACACAGTTTTCCTATTTTTTTCTGTTAATGAACTATATTTTTGCATGAGTTATCTTAATTGAAGTTTTAATTAATAAATAAATTAATACATTTTAAGTTAAAAATACTCTTTATTAATACAATTATGGTACTTTAATGAAATCTTAGAAAAAAATCAACAAAACAATCAAGCCTCTAACACTTTTTCTTAAAATTATGTAATTATAATAAAAATCAACTAGTTTTAAATGTTTTCATAAAATTAAATCAACTTGTAATAATACTTTATAAGTCTCTTAGAAAAAAACAGTCGTTATATACAGTCTTGACAAACATCAATATTGTGTTCTCCACATATAGCCTTTTTGCATTTGCAACACTGCGCTTTGGTCATCCGCCTTTTTTCATATGAACAAAATCCACAATAGCGTCGTTTCTTTGGTTCTGGCTCATCACTAATATTTTCCGGAGATGGTGGCGGTACCACATTTTTTAAAACATTTGTTATAATCAGTTGCTTAGCAACTGATTAAAGTTGTATTAATAAGACTGAATACGTTTGAGGCGCTTATGACATTCTGAGTTTTTGGCAACATGAATTGCAGACTGATTATCAATATTTATAATAAAACTTTTACAATCAACTCTCATTTCTCTTAATAAGTTCCTAATCCAGCAACCCTCTGCAATTCCCTTTCCTAATGCTACATATTCTGATTCTGTACTTGATAATGATATACACTGTTGTTTATTACAAGACCATGGCACTGTATTACTAAGAACTTTCATTATATACCCTGATGTAGATTTCCTATCCTCTTGATCTCCTGCCCAATCAGCATCTGTATACCCTTCTAACCGCACATCTATTCCCTTTCTATAAATTAGTTTTAATCCTATAGTACCCTTGATGTATCTCAAAATTCTTTTTAATGCCTTCCATAAGCTCTCATTAGCACAACTTTGAAAACCACTTAAATAACTCAGTGCATAACACAAATCTGGACGCGTTCCCAACATGGCATACATGAGACTTCCTATTAACTGTCTGCACCTTTTGATCAATTCTTTATCTGTAGCTACTTCTTTTTCTAAGACTAAACCTTGTTCTATGGGTGTTGTTATAGATTTACATCCTTCCATATTATACTTCCTCAATAAATTATTTAAATACTGCTCTCTCTAAATTATTTAAATACTGCTCTTGGTCTAACTCAATTAAGTCATTCTTCTTAGTTATATTTATTCCTAGATATTTTAGATTATTACTCACCAAGTCTTTCATATCAAATTTTCTTGTAATACTTCTTTAAATATTTTTATCTCTTGTTCATCTTCACAAATTAAAATCAAATCATCAACATAAAGCAAGATATAGAACTTCTTATCCTTCTTATCCTTATAATATAAACAGTAATCACTCTGGTTTCTTTGGAACCCTTCCTGAACCATAAATTGATTAAAGGATAATGCCCAGAAATATATGGAGCAAAAACCCAGAATCGATTAAAACGATTTATGTGTGTGCCAAGGTAGAGTATACATACTATATCCCAAATCCAATAATAGTTTTCGATTAAATCATCACCAAGTAATAAAAAAATCGTAACTAATTGACGAAACTTTTAAAAATCTATGATATTTAAAGCGGTTTTACAAACGATATTGTGACGAATTGTGTGTAATATTGAGAGAGATTTGAGAGTAAAGAACATTATACGTATCTACTGATTATATACAGGGTGTAAGGAGAACGCTTCCGAAGCCAGAACGTAGATTATATACAACCTTTATGCAAACGGATACCACTAACCTTTCGCCTGAAATTGATTATTTTCAAGACTTCATATTTCGCAAACACGCAATGGAAACCGTACAAAACGTGAGGTCACTGACACGCAAGGCAACGTCGCGCCACCGCGCGTCTCACGTCGCGTGCGCCGAGCGCTCTGTACGGCCGTCACGGGATTTATACGGATTTTACAAACACCACTTTCAAAGTGCCTATAACACTTCACAAAATTTTGAATTTTAATCGCATTCGTAGCCCACTTTTAAACATTAAAGTTGGCAGAGGCATTTTACGTACCTGTCTAAATTCTTTGCGATCTTATGAGGTTTGGCTCGAACTGTGCTCCATACATTTCAATACATAGCTGGGCCCGTCCCTGTGTCGAGCCGTGAACACGAGGCATTAGTGTAGGATCCTCAACACATTCTGCACGTAGTTTATTAAACACGCTCACTCTTCTGCCCCACATTTCATCAGCACTGTCACATTCACAAAAACAAGTCCAAATGTGTTAAGTCGGGTGAACGAGCTGGCCAGGCGTGCGGCCCTAGCTTTCCGATCCAGCAGTCATCAAAAAGCTCAGTGAGAAGCGTGTGGCTTCTCCTAAACACATCAACATGTTGCCGTATTCACGAGCACTGTACACGTATGCCTCAGGCATTGTTAAAAACAACAAAAAAATATTACTAAAAACAATAAAACAGCACTAAAAACGTAACAATAATAACAAAACAGTAATAAATAATACGATTCAATGACTGTCGATCGATTAACGCACGTTCGCTCACGAACCGAGTCGGAAAGGAACTAAGTAACTAGATTACTGAAGAAGTACTATGAAGATCAAACATGCCGCCTGCATGCGATGCCGGCCGACAAACGATACCGCCGCGCGGTGCCGCCGGCGCGGGCGGCGCGGAGTCAGATAGCGGTGTCTTTTGATGTGCAAAGATCAACAAATTACAGAGGAGAAAATGTTAAAAGAATAATTATGAAATTAGAAACCAATTAATTTTAATTGTTAGGAAATTGTAGATACTTATGCTTTATTAGGTACAAACTGTTTTCATTTTCTAACTTTAAAATAAGATTTAACGGGTTTCTTAGATTAAATTAATTTCATTATCCACTTTAAATTGATTGGGTTTACTTACTAAATGAAGGATACAGTTATTGTAATAAATGAGCGCGCGTCGTGTGACTCTAATTGCATTGACATAAAGTTCAAATTCAATTGAATCACGCGCGCTAGTTGCTTCAAACTGTACACGCGATCTTTTACTTTATTTCATTCACTATCGATTATCGACTTACATACAAAACTGTTGTTAAATACACGACACATTGCATCAATGTAAAACTGTTGACGCCTCTGTAATGTTTCTATTTATTTTGGCGGCTCGTCGCATCGCGCGTCACGTGGACTTGGGGTCGTCAGCCGCGCAGCTGTCGGCGAGCGCGCGCGCACTTTGAACTCGAGGTCATGCGCAAGCATCAGATGATATTTATTTACGAATACATTGCTTGTTAGAGTTGTAAAGAAAAAAAAATGTGTTAAATCGCAAATAATGGTTTCATTTAACTGTTCTCACAGCATAGTGTACGAAAAATGCTAAAAAAAATAGGTAAAATTGTTCATTTTTTTTTTCTCATTTTTTGTTGGTATCGTATCGAGAATCAGTAGCCCTATCACCTGTCTTCGTTTTCGGAAGCGTTTCCCTGACACCCTGTATATTATATGTATATAAATATAAAATATTATTTATATACATATAAAAGTGATTGCGGATTATTATATGGCCATTAAATGAAAACAAACTTAATAAATGAAAACAACTGAATATATGCTACGTTCTTTTATTGATTTTAAAAATGTTAGTATTTTCTAAATCTAGAAGAACGCTATCAAATAGAGCTGCTGGCTGTTGCAGCCCTTCGTGTCTTGCAACTGCAAGGTAGTATAACATGCTTATTATATTAGCACAACTGCTTAAAGTTCGATGACCATGAATGCATGAACAAACGTATTCTACAATTGCGTCTTTGCTGTTGTGACCTGCACCCTAATTGCGTAACACACAATCAATCTCAATCTGAATCATGTCGATGGATATTGCTAATCCATTGCTTCATATGTTCAAAAAATGTGTCATGTGTCTGCTCAGCAACGTAAATAACGCAATGAATGTTGTTGAACTGTCAAAATGAAGCCGATTCCGATTGATCGTGTGTTACGCTATTAGGATGCCGGTGTATATGTTACCGGCCAAACCCGATTTTAGGTTGAACTAGTTTCGCCTAGGCTAAGCTAGTTCTCCCTACACTGTGGCGCTGTGGCTGTGTGGTGTGGTTTTACATTTAAAAATATGTTTCTGGCACTCGCCGGCCGATGCCGCGGCACAAAACAAAACAACATAATCAATTCGCCGTATGAAAATCTTGGAAAATCTTGTAGGTTTGGGGGGTTTGCTTGTATGTATATAATCTCTTAAACCCTATTATGTTATATATTAATTATGTTGATGAACGCCTCAGAATATTGGCTGTCAGCATAAGGTTCTGCGTGGATTGCGTTTATAAGAGCTGCGGCAATTCTGAAATCGGTCATGGCAAATGGTGCTGATTTATTAAAATAAGTGTTGCGGAATATTTTGAAGTCTCTTTTAAAGCGACCGTTATGTGTCTCAACAACCCATCGGACCAATGCTGTAAGTCTGGATTTGTTTGCATCCTCTATGCTGAGTTGTGTTTCATGCCGCCTGTTAGATGGCGGCATGTGCGGTTCAAAGCCACATTCTTCTAAATTCGGAATGTGCCTTGCTATACAGAATTGTTATATGCTGCTGGCCTGTTTGGTTATGGTTTTATGCGAAACGAATAGCGTGTTTATGACCTCTTACTTAAGGTCTATTTTGTTGTTCATAAATTATTTTAATCGACTCTGGGTTTTTTTGGGCATCCTTCTTTGTCATTCCAATATCTTGGAGATTTCTTCAATCCATACAAAGACCGTTGCAATTTCAATACTTTGCCATCTTTCTTCATACCTTTTGGTTTTTCCATAAACACCTCCTCCTCTATGTTCCCATATAGAAATGCACTTCTGACATCCATCTGCTGAATACCCATGTTATATTTACTAGCTATTGCTAATAAAATCCGCAGTGTAGGTAGTTTAGCTACTGGAGCATAAATATCTGAGTAATCAAATTTATCTTCTTGTTTAAAGCCTCTTACAACTAATCTAGCTTTATAAAGATCTTTATTTCCTTCTTTCTTAATTTTAAATACCCATTTAGTATCAATTAATTTCTTCCCTTCTGGTAAACTAACTTCTCTCCATGTATTATTTTTATTTAGCGCTTCTTACTCTACTTCTCTTGCTTTTATCCATTCTACTTCATGTTCTCCACTAACAGCTTCTTCATAAGTTAATTGTTCTTCTTCTTGTGCTATCATTGCCATCTCATAATCTTTTGTCCATACAGGCTTCTTCACTTGCCTTCTACTTCTAGAAATTGTCTTTTCTTCAGATGTCTCTTCTTCTGCATCTTCCTCTAAGTACTCTTCCATCAAGTCATCTTCTACAACACTTATTACCTCATCTTCTTGCTGCTCAACTTCTATGCATTCTTCTATCTCTATCTCGTTATTTTCTTCCTGTAACTCAACTTCTCAACTCTATCTTCTTGATTCTGTTCCCTGTTGTCTCTGTCAAGAGGGGGTTCTTGTGTAACATCTTCATCTGTTAGTAAAATGCTTGAAGTTATATTCTTCTTTCCTTCTTCTTTCTTGTTTTTGATACGAGTAAATACAATATCCTTATAAGTTTCAACTCTTCTTGTATTAGAATACCACACCCTGTATCCTTTTGTACAGTCACCATAACCCACAAAAACTCCAAATTTACTCTTAGGGTCCCACTTCAATCTAAGCTGTTTAGGTACATGTGTACATACTTTAGTACCAAAATCTCTCAACACAGTAACATCAAAACTCTTATTATACAGCAACTCATATGGTGTCTTCCCAATCACCTTAATTTTACCCGTTCTATTTATTGTAAACACCGCTGTATTCACTGCTTCAGCCCAAAGTTCTTTCCCTAAACCTGACTGAATAATCATTGTTCTTGCAGACTCAACTACTGTACGCATCTCGCGCTCAATTCTACCATTTTGTTCAGGAGTATAACTAACTGTTAACTCATGTACTATATCTTTTTTCTCTATTTTTTCTCTATTCACAAACTCTGTTCCATTATCTGATTTTTATTTTTTATTTCATAAAACTCTGAATACATCTCTTTAATATAACACATATGGTCACTTGCCCCTGAATGTAACACAAAATTCTTTGAATTTAATAAATTACCCTGAATATCTCTTGTTACAAATGAAGTTTTAGAATCGGTATTTTTATTTTTCTCAATAAATTTATTTTTCTGCAACTTACAGTCTTTCATTAAATGACCCACCTTGTGGCAGTTATTAAACTTTCTATTTTTACGCTCATTTCTTTTATGGCCTATTTTACCACACTAGAAGCACTTTATAGTACGCTGCGCACCAACTACCAATGCAGAATTTTGCTGTCCGCTGCTACTGGCACTGGAAATGGCACCATTGCCATTGCGCTCTTCCTCAACTAGCAACCTGCCGGTCAGCTCCTGTAACTTCTGTTTTTCTTCTGGAATACTTTCCCAAGCTGAGACAAAATGTTTGTATTTGTCGGGTAGTGACATAAGTATCTTTGTTATTATCATATTTTCAGATACCTTTTCTCCTGCTATTGCCAATTGGTTAACACACTCCTCAACCTTCGTTATGAACACAACTATGGGGTCCTCATACTTCATGTTAAAAAATCTCTGTTGCAACAAATGCACCCCGACTCTCGTTGCCGGTTCATATAAGGTACATAGCTTCTGCCACATTTCATGACTACTGGAACACGAAATCAAATACGTCATCACTGTCTCCTCGACTCTTGTAACGATCACCTCTTGGGCTTTATTTTTTTTCTCATCCCATATTTCTTGTGTCCAGCTTCCGCAGGCCTCACTTCAGTGCCTGTCACGATTCCCAATAACTTCTTTGAACGAAGAACTATAGTTGTTTGAACCACGCTTGCCAATTGCGACCGTTAAGAACGATCGTCTTACTAATATTCTCCGCATTCGTCATTTTTGTTATACACGCAATCTCTCCAATAGAATTGCCGCGCAAATCACTGCCGCCATTAAACTTTTTGTTTGCTTGTTCGAACCACGGGCTACGCAGGGCTCCAACCTTTGCTACACCGCGACTTAGTCGAATCAAACTTGCAAATATGTCCTCTCAATCTTTCATGCCTGGGCCCATAACCTATTACAGTATGTGGGACACCAGAGAAAGAAAGTGCTTATTTGAAAAAACCTTTTATTTATTATATTCAACACAACTTACTGCTTTACAACGCAACCGCCATTGTAAGAGAGCTACCATAGTCAATGTAGAAACCACAGACAAAATACTCATTATAGTGATGTCACATTGTAATCTCTAATAATTATGTCTATCTCAAGAGGTCCTGGTTGGACAGAATGTTATTGGGATATTTAGCCAGGAAGTATAAGTTACAGCCCAGCTACAGTTATGACCAGTAAATGGTAATAAGCTCACCCTTGATTATATGGGAATTTTAAACATATAACTATATAAATGTACAACTCTGCTACTCGTATGTATTTGATTTTGTGATGATAATACTTATTACAGGATCACAAACCGGAATCGACCCAGATTGGGTCATGGAATTAGAGAGGAGTAGAGTGCAAGCCGAAAACAAGATGGCGGATCCTGCTCACATAATAGCAGAGGCTGCCAATAAGATTGCTGACGCGTCTCTTTTAAATGCTGAGACGTCTCGAAGGCAGTTAGAGGTGCTCAATACCATAGTGGATATTGTGCGTCAGCTGAGCAGTGGACTGGCAGGTAGGCCAAATTGATACCTACTAAATTCAATAAAAAAATAATTCATAATTTTTATGTTGCTTTTATTGTTGTAAAACATATCAAAACCTTAACATCAAAACATATCTACACTGTACTCAATACTTATTTGCTAACTTATTGTCTAACACTTCATTTACACACACAGAGTCAAGCACTATAATAAATTGTTTATGACTTTATGACACACCCTATTTACCAAAATTCAATATTAAAGCCTTCTAGCTGCCCACAATCTTTGGACAATGCGATCTCTTTGTTGTCGGCCTCTAACTAGGAGCTGTTGCTCAACACCAGCACCTACATCCTGCTGTGGTTGTGGTATGGCTTGGTTCCTGAGGTCTCCTTCAGCATCCGCATTTGGCAATTGTGGTACTGGCAGTCGATGTTTGTTGCAGATGTTATGCAATACAGCACAGGCGTTTATGATCATAGCCACCATATGATGATTATAATGTAAAACTCTATGTGCCAGTAAACATCGCCATCGTGCTTTTAAAACCCCAATGCAGCGTTCTACAGTATTTCTGGTAAGACAATGAACATTAGTATAATGCTCATTTGCACTACCAGGTTCAGAGCGAACAATTGGAGTTAGAAGCCATGGTCTCAGCGGATATCCAGGATCACCTGAAATTTTAAAATTGCACTGTTAAGACCATAATTGAATGTACTACATATAAAATTAACGTTGTATATATTATACTTAAGATCTGTATTTAAAGACAACATTGAATAAAAACTACATAAATTCTTATGAAAATTGCAAATAAATAAGGTATTTTAATGAACAAGTAAAAAATATAACTTTATGATAGGTTACCTAGCAACCAGATAGTCTCTCCTCTATTTTGTAGCTGTTGGAGATGCTCCTGTATTCCACAATTTCTTCAAATATAGGCATCATAATGTGCAGCTCCACCAAATGATGCATCAATGTAAATTGCACTGGATATTACTTTTTAAATAATATTTTCAGAATTTTTGTTGCACTTACTATTTGTACATTCCTGGAATGGTAATGTTTTCTATTAAAAATCCTTTCTGCATGTTCTGTAGGCTGAACTAAAGCTACATGAGTGCAATCAATGCAACCAGGAAATCCAAATTTGTTTGAAAACCTGAAGAAAATAAAGTAAGTAAACATTAAAATACAAACAATCGCATAAACTTAACATGCAATCACTCACCTTTGATAAAAATGTAATCAAAGTCACTCACATACTTTAACTAATTTTATTTATTTAAGTAGGTAACATCTCTTACCCATTTATGATTGTATTTCATTCTTGTTGTGTTTGAGGGAACCTTATATACTTTGTTAAAATACAAAGTGTATTTAGAGCAATGGTCACCTCTTTTACAGCTATGGATACACTGGCTTGGCTGAGCCCATGCATATAGCTCATGCCCACAGGTTTTTGGTATGACCCCGTAGCATAGAATGACAGTGCTGTTATAACCTGTAATATCACAATATTAATTTTACTATGTTACTAGTTAAGGTACCTACCTACAACAATGTTTGTTTATGTACTTACTTTACAATCTACACTAACTTTTGTTCTCCTCCTCGTTTGCGCCATCAATGGTCTCATTGCACAAACCCGTCGTCCCGTTTTACCACGACAGGCTTTGTTTTTAAAAAAGCGTTTGATACGTTCCCATTGTATGACTTAAAGATTATTTATACCCATTTTCGAGTTAATGGAAGCAAGCAGTAAAATCTACCCCTTAAACTTTATTACCCTTTTCTACTCCGGTAAGAGACGATTTTTGAAAAACCCCTAAAATATATACTTTTCATTTTTTGTTTTAAGTATTAATACCGAGTTTCGAGTTAATCCGTCCGAGGGGCTTAAATTTTTTTCTTACCTATTAACTTTTTCACCCCTTAAATCCTCTGTGAGGAGTTTTTTTTAAACTAAAAAGTGACCATCTGTATTAATTACCAAGGCAAATATTGCCAAGTATCAAGTTTACTAACCAAAGGAAAAAGGTTTTTCATATGGGGTAGAATTCAAAAAACAAATATTGGAATGTTTCCATAATTTGACTCAAAGATTATTTATACCCATTTTCGAGTTAATTAAGCCACGCATTATAATCCTCTTCTGTAAAATTAACTACCCCTTTTCACCCCGCTATGGGTAGATTTTCGAAAAACCCTCTTACGTGTTATTTTTTATTTTTAGTCTTGAGTACACACACTGAGTTTCGAGTTAATCGGACCGCGCGTTCAAATTCTTCCACACAAACTTTAGCACCCCTATATCCCCTTTGAGGGGTAGTTTTGAAAAACTAATAATGATAAACTTTATTGCTTACTTAGGCGAGTATTCATGCCAATTTTCAAGATTATTAACCTAACGAATAAGATTTTTCATATAAACTTTATCCCCGCTTTTCACCCCCACAGGGGTGGAATTTTGAAAAATCCTTTGGGATGTTTTCATAACTTGACTCAAAGATTATTTATATCAATTTTCGAGTTAATCAAGCCACGCTGTAAAATCCTCCCCTGTAAAATTGACTACCCCTTTTCAGGCCGTCAGGGGTAGATTTTCGAAAAACTCTGATACACATTATTCTTTTCTTTCAATTTTAGGTATACATACTGAGTTTCGATTAAATCGGACCGCGCGCTAAAATTCTTCCATACAAACTTTGAAACACCCCAATCCCCTTTTGGGGGTAGTTTATAAAAACAAAAAATGTCCAACTTCATAATTTACTTAGATAAGTATTCGTGACAAGTTTCAAGTTTATTAACTCAAGGAATAAGATTTTTCATACAAACGAAATCCCCCCATTTCACCCTCTTAGGGGTGGAATTTAGAAAAACCCCTTCTTAGTGGATACCTACTCTTCACGAAGAGTACATCCTCCAAATTTCATATCTCTAGGACCAGCGGTTTAGGCTGTGCGTTGATGTCTCAGTCAGTCAGTCACTCAGGACTTTGAATTTTATATATATAGATTAATTTATAAAAATAAATGTCTGAAGCAATCAGCGAGCGATAGACAATCGATCAACATCTAGAGAAAAGGTTATCGCAATCTGACAATCAAGTTTGTCTGCCGATCGCTGTCGCTTTGCTGTCAAAAACCATACGTAATACGAAAACGAAATAATCGCCAGTCAGTAGAAATCCATGCTCTTTTAGTTTGCCTATTGCTCTATAGTGGCAGCACCATCGCTCATTTGCTATCGTGTTGTTATCGCTGGTACAGTCGCCAGCACATCAAGTTACCCCACTTGGACCTTGAACGCGTTATGAGCAATAACAGCGAGAATCGTGCGAAAGAGATGTATAGCTTTTTGTCAGTTCTTACTTGTAATATTTCGTGCTGCAGCGCGTACGTGAGGGTGTGTGCGTGTGCGCGTCGTTGTGTTGAATAAGATACTATGCGATAAGAAATAGCGTAGCAGGTTGAATACTTTTGATTTGAATCGAATGGAAATACTGGCATGGTAATAAAAACAGGCGGCCCGCGCAATGCCTAAAGTACATACGAAAGCTTATAATCAATTCGTTTTATTGAAATGATATCTTCTTAATCCTTCATTTTTACATATTTGTTTCTATGTATTACCTATAATTATTAAGTAGGTATTACCTACTCATATTACCTACATTTAAACAGGTAGGTAGGTATGGTATACACCGTTACACAATTAATTTGCGAAAGGATGTCACCCAAATCTGCCCAAACGAAGTACCGAGGTACACTTAGTGTCATAAAATACAATAGATTACACTGAATAATATTGCATTTATATATTTTTCTTATGGTTACCCAGGGACGAGAATAAAATAACTTTTAACGTACTAAAAAGCTCGCCATTTTGGGCACAATTATACTACCTTGGTCTATTGCCTTACCTATTAAAAAAAAACTTTCAAGTTGACAGTTGGCTCCTGTCAGCTTCAGCTGCTGTTGTTTTTGTTTCATTTGTTGTTTGTGCCAGTTGCCAGTGCATTTGACACACCTCGGCTCTTTTCTGCAGTATTTATGAGTGTGTCCATATGCCTGGCATCTTTTACATTGAGGAATGAGTTTAGGGTTTTTGAGAGGGTGTATTTCAATTTTACACCCTAAAATGTGTTTTATGCCATAGATTTTATTGACATTTTCGTCATTGTTAAATGATAAGACGAACATATTGAGTGGTTCTTTTGTCTTCTAGCTCAACTTGTTGTCAACTTTTTCTATTTTCAAACCTTGCGATATTAAATCATCTATAATTCCATCTGGCTGGCACGAAGAATGTATTTTTTTCACTACAACTCTTATTGGTCGAGCCTGTTTGTTCTCGTAAGAATGCCAAAGATATTCTTTTTCTGATAAAAACCTAGCAATCGCCCTATAAGAGTCTTCGGTTTTGGCGTTGATTTTCACACAATCTCCGTTCATCATTTTTGCGGTGAATGATTCAGTTGGTTGGGTTTCAGTTAGTGAGTTGTAGAACATTTGGTAGTTCTTAACTCCGTCTATTATGATTGGCGGTGGTGGAGACACTTTTTTTAGTAATGTCTGCTCTTTCTCACATTTTTGTTGTTGTTGGGCGCTTGTTCCAGGTTGTTTTGGTGGAGAGAGGGAGATGTAAAGCTTCCTTTTCTTCCTACTTTTAGCCCTAATCCACTCGGTCTCTTTAGCGAGTTCTCGTCTGTGCAGTACTCGAAATTTCCCTTTTCATATTGAGCAAATTGCATGTTGCTCTTAGCTTCTAACTCCTTAGGGTCATTATTTCCTTGTCCCCTGGAGCTGGGATTTGCTTTTTGGAGGCTTTGAAGTTGTTGCTGGAGGCCTTCTATTTTGATCTTCAGATTATTAACAAGAAGTTTAGTTGTTCTCTTTCCGATTTTTCTTGGATGCAATTGTCATACAACAAGCTTTTCCAGATCGGTTTTAATTTTTACCTTTGTTGAAGACATGGTAAGTTAAGTAGAAACGTCACCTTTACATTTATTTAATTGCACTGTTTACACTATAATTAATAACTGGGTCATCTTGACGACCTTCATAAACCGATATCGCAACGCGGCAATGACGGTGTTATTGTGATGCGCCAGCGAATTACTCTAAAGTAGAGCACCCGCGCGCGAATGATACACGTCCGTTCTCGGTAGAAGCCAAACACTCGAAGAAGAAGTACAGATGAACGCGCGACGACGCGCGCTGTCGCGCGATTCACCTGTTCAGATGGCGGCGGCTTGCGCGTAATAGATTTTTCTCTCATAATGGATTAAAAAGTATTACCTAGACTTATTATTTGAATTAATAAATACATAAATCAATAATAGATGGTACCTACTGGTAACGGTATTGATGCGGTGTATGTGTGTGGTGTAAGTATGAGTATATTAGTCACATAGAAGTGATGAATAGAATTAAAGGCAAAAGGTTCGTAATCAAAGATAGACGGCTATTAACTACCTTGTGTTTAATGTGTTTTAAATTTAACTGTAGCTGGTACCGGTTTAGTTTCAACCTGATGTTAAGACTAAATTATATATTATACCTACCTACCTACCTACCTACCTATACCTACCTACCTACCGTACCACCCCACCTACCTACCTATACCACCTACCTACCTACCACCCACCTACCTACCTACCTACCTCCCCCTACCTACCACCTACCTACCTACCTACCTACCTACACCCTACGTACCTATTCTTTATCAACAGCAAAAGTTATTCATTACTTGTATTTAAATTATTAGAGATTTTAAAAAGTGGTTCTTGTGTAGGGAATAGTCAAAACACATCAACACATAATTATAAACAATATTTATTGTAGCTCAAGTATGAACACGGTTACTTTACATGCCTAAGCCACTAAATATACACAACCTAAAACGTGCTACTATCTGGATAATACGATTTATTTCCATCAAACATAACAATAAGTAACTCTAGTACTTTTGGAATCAGTAAAACTTTATAGATTTACTATTAATAGCTAGTACTTAACACTAATTCATTATAATTTTACATAAAACAATTTAGCAAGGTACCTACATAGAAAATAAAACTTATTCAAATCAAATACGTTAGCATTTATGGTATAATATGGATGGGAATTAATTCTTACACACACATTATAGAACAACAGTTTAAACAAATTTAATATGGTGTCAATGTACTTAACTTAGTCCGATTTCCGGCCACCAATTACTCCAACACACCAATTGGATATATTTTTTATGCTAGATCCACCACCTGGTTTGCTTAAGGTCCGTACTATCCAACCGTCGAATCAAAAGTGAGCCCTCTCCGAACCTACACTCCTTTTATAACGTCGGTTCTTGTAAACAAGGTGGCGTGATCAAGCGACATCGTAACTCAAAGATTTGAAATACCGTCTTAACGTTTTGATTTTTAAAACAATAAAGTATTAATAAACAATTCTTAAATTAGTTAATTTATAATCATTTTACTTAATGATTAATTAAAAATACATTTTAACTGCTGCATAAAAATATTATGTTGTTACATTTAAAATTCGCGGTAAATAAAGTATCTTATCAGATTTTAGGCTCCTAATAGTACATAACTACAAGTATTTATTAACCTTATATAGTTGAAATGTTCGGTTAAACCGAAATGCATCCAAATAATTTTCAAAAATAGCAATTAATTTAAAAATAATCTATCACGCGCGACAGTCTGAACATTCAGTGAGAATGGACGTGGAGGAGGCAATTTGCTTGTGGGTTTTATACCGCAAACTGCGAAGTCGCCGTCGAAAGCAAAGACGATACTGGGTGCACCCTATTTTAAGTCAAAGACTTCCTTTAAGCCTGTTTGTGACTTTATATCCCACACTAAGACTACACGAAGATCGATTTGTCAACTATTTTAGGATGTCGATTGCATCCTTTGACTTTTTGTATGATTGAGTTGAAAAGGATTTGCAACCTACAGATGGTGCTGTAAGATATTGCATATCACCAAAAGAAAAACTGATAGTAACATTGAGGTAAGTAACTTTTTATTTTAAAATCAACATTTTGCAGACTAGATTACGTCATCATGTCTTAACAATTTATGGCATTCACAGTAATAAGGGTGAGGACAAACAAGCGTAATTTTTTGAGTAGTGAGCCGCGTACTTTCTGGTACATTCGGTTTCATACAAAACTCACATTGTCTTACCACAAAAAAGTTAGACACGCTTTAAACACGTGTTTAGCAATTGTTTAGCAAAAGTGATACCACAAAACCATGTTTAGCTATTGTTTAGGGTTAGACATGTGTTTAAATTTAAACAACGACAATCCCTTGATTAGCACGCGTTTAACCTTCGCCTTATTGCTTTCTCTCAGTAAGTCAGTACGTAAATTCTTTGATTATGCTGATTTTAATGATTTGGACGACATTGAATTTATGGATAACTATCGTGATCAAGTGTACCGAGTGCGGGTGAATCCTTTCGAACATTACAACGAATATAACTTCAGAAAACGGTACAGATTCAGTAAAGCTTTCGGAAAAAAAATTGTTGACCTAATAAAAGATGATATTCCACATGATTCTCGTGGTAGGTGCTTAGATCCTCAAATTCAAGTTGCCTGTGCCTTACGGAACTGGGCCCGCCATCAGGTAAGCACCCTTTCGTTATTGTCTTAAGTTTTTATCGTCATTACCTACCAGTTGTCATTGTACAGCTTATTTACTGCTGTTTTACTTTTCAGATACAAGACGATACCGGTGACTTACATGGAATCTCACAACAAGTTGTAAGCAAGACTTGCAAAAATGTTGCTATAGCTTTGGCAAAGAAAGCTCACATGTTTATTAATATGCCGTCAACAGCCAACGAGCAACTAGACAGTGTTAGAGAATTTAGAGCCATTTCGGATTTTCCTACTGTCATTGGGGCTATAGATTGTACCCATATCAGGGTTAAAAAAGTAGGAGGTGAACTGAGTCAAGCTTATATAAATAGAAAAGGCTACTATTCTCTAAATGTACAAGTAGTATGTGATTCACATTTAAAAATCAGGGATGTTGTAGCTCGTTGGAGAGGAAGTGCACACGATTCCCGTATTTTCAATGACAGTGCTATCAAAGAACGTTTTGAAAGTGGAGAGTTCCATGGAAGGCTCTTGGGGGACAGTGGATATGGGTGCACTCCATATCTTTTTACCCCAGTGCTCAACCCACAAGGCCCAAAAGAAGAAGCTTACAACACAGCACACATCCGCACCAGAAATACTGTAGAAAGATGCTTTGGCTTATGGAAACAGCGATTCAGATGTCTTTTAAGAGGCATGTATACAAAGCTTGATACAGCTAAAGCCACAGTCGTAGCTTTAGCGGTGCTGCATAACATTGCGATTGACATGAACGAGCGCATGGACATTGTTCGCTATGTGCGCAGACGGAGGGCAAGACCTCTAAACCCTCCTGATACATTGAGAGGAAATGTCGTAAGACGGAATTTCATACAAAACAATTTTTGATTGAATTTAAAACATTTTAATTAAGGTTAAATAATGCACACACACTTAAGCTAAATTAAAATATAAAAACATAATTATTAAATTATATCATTATTTTTCTTAAAGATATTTAATTCCAGGGCCTTCTTTTCCTTTTCAAGAATTAAAATATCTATTTCAAGTTTATGTCTTAGCTCCTGGTGAGATAATTCTCGTTTTTGATATGCTATCTTGAGAGCATATTCCTCTTCTATCAGCTTAAATGATTTTTCCTTTATTTGTAGATTATTTTCTAATATAATATTTTTGTGACTTCCACTGAAAAAAAAAACAATCCATATAATAACATAGTTAACGGTCACATAAGAATGACAATGTGTTTTTAGAAAACTTACCCAGCCTTGTAGCAGTTCGCATTGTCAGTGACTTTTTTAGGTTTTTTCTGTGTTATGTTTTTTGGGATGTGGTTGGTCCGTTTTGTGATAATCTACAAAGTTTACAATATATTAATTTAATGATCACTGTTAATAAAAATAAAGAAACAGAAAAGTCAAATTATATGTATTATACAACCTCATTATTTGTATTATTGATATCATCAATAACAACATCCTCAATTATAATGGATTCTCCAACTTCTACATCCTGAAACAAAAGATAAGACTAATAAATCGGGAGACCAGAATTCTACAGCCTAAAATGGTCACAGCTCAGCTTCTTAATATAACGTTTCTCAAGAAACTCTCTAGCTACCAGGGACCACCGCTTCAAAATTCCGTTCAGTGGTTCTTAAGTTGTAAGCGAACAGACAGACTGCAATTTTTAAGTAAGTATAAAGATGTGACTGAAGTATGACAAAGTTAGTATCCTTGAGCTATGCCAATTTCAAAATTAATAATTATATTTTTAACTTCATACCTCTTCCACATCCAATAAGGTTGAGAGGCCGTCTTCCTCTATTACAGCTAAGTTACTACCAAACTTATTATCTGCTGCTGTTAACACTATTTCTTCTTTTTCATTATTGTCTTTCATTGCAACCTGTGTACAAATAAAATGTATATAATTATTTATTATGTAGTTACTTAATTGGTATTACTGTGCACCAGCGGGAAGAATATTCTGAAATAATGGTATAGATGACAGATATTTTGATTATTTGTCTATGAGCTAATTCACATGTGAACTTAATATAAATAATTTTAAAGAATTAACTTACTTGTTTCTCAAATATGGTGTCACTATCAAATTCATTTTTGTCTTCAACAAAATCGGTTGGGCACATTTCCATAATCCTTTGCACCTCTTCCGCAGGAGTCGGTGGCCTAGGACCACCACCAGTGCCACGGAGTGCCCTTCTGTGGTCGGAAACACTTTTCTTTGCCGTTATTTTCATACGCCTCCAAAAACCTTTCATTTGGGACACATCTCTGCGCTTCATGGTCAATTCTTGTAATCTGTAAAGTAATATGATAAGTAAAGTCTGATGTTAAAGGGGTGTTAGGGAGAAACTGCCAACTATTAAACAAAAATCTGATGACTGGCAAATGGTGGTATAACCCATTATATTTATGAGGTGACATGTAGCAGTGACATTAGCAGCGTCATGCTAGGGATTAGCAACTGTAAAAAGCTGCCTGTCTATGTGACTAGTTTTGTGATTAGGGCATTACTTACTCATTTGTAGTAGGTGTGTAAACATATCAAGAAAATTCTCAATATGATGCAATAGTTAGCTAAAACTGTATAAACGGTATAAACTCACTTATTCTGAACTTTCTGCCATTCTGCTAACTTTCGTTTGTTGCTGTTTGTGTCCGTTTTTTTATCTTCTATTATGACCGCCGATTCTTTCATTATTTCCATGAAGATCTCCTAAAATCCCAGATAAATTAAATTTCAATGAAGTACATACTGCATGGTAGTTTTGCTCTACAATACAGCCATGGTAATTTTAAATTAAACGAACCTTTTCCTCCGTAGTCCAATTGTCCCCGCGTTCACGATGTTTCTTATCCATTTTTTGGTCAGTGGAATTCATAATATATAAACTTGTTGGCGTTTCGGTTAAAAACTTTTAAAACGGTTTTTCACTCAAACAATTCTCAACCATTGTCACAAGCAAGAACTGTCATTGAAATGCACGTTCCGTTCCGTTGTTAATGTTACAAAAAAACTTTGAACATTTATTTCTGTATGGTTATCTATGGCGGACTTATTAATTTGATTTAGTAGTACTTATTTTACATTTTCCAACTAAGTTATTCTGTAAAAACCATTGAAACAAAAAAAATCGAAAGGAAAGAGAAAGGCTCAACAAATGAAATCAGCTTAAAACGAAACTTGTCTTAGGGTTGCCAAATTAAAACAAGGGTACGTCAATTTAGGCAGTGTTTTGCTAAACAAATGTTAAACATCTATTTGTGGTAAGAAATTTTAAACACTTGTTTAAGCAGTGTTTATCTCTTAGACACTGTTTAACTAAACAGGTGTTTAAACGTTGTTTTATTTATTTTTTGTGGTAAGAGTGACAGTGGTTTAAATTACGCGCCTCACAACTCAAAAAATTACGCTCGTTTGCCCTCACCCTAAATGGCACAACATAGGATCACACTACACACATATTAAACTATCATATATATAATCATGAATAACAATTCACAGATAGACCACATACAGGGTGGCAGGGAAACGCTTCCGAAAACGAAGACAGGTGATAGGGCTACTGATTCTCGATACGATACCATAAAAAAATGAGAAAAAAAAATGAACAATTTTACCTATTTTTTTTAGCATTTTTCGTACACTATGCTGTGAGAACAGTTAAATTAAACCATTATTTGCTATTAAACACATTTTTTTTCTTTACAACTCTAACAAGCAATGTATTCGTAAATAAATATCATCTGACGCTTGCGCGTGACCTCAAGTTCAAAGTGCGCGCGCGCTCGCCGACAGCTGTGCGGCTGACGACCCCAAGTCCACGTGACGCGCGAAAATAATCAATTTCAGGCGAAAGGTTATTGGTATCCGTTTGCATAAAGGTTGTATATAATCTACGTTCTGGCTTCGGAAGCGTTCTCCTGACACCCTGTATATGACGTAATTTTTTTTTTTCTAAAAATAAATATTCGCGAGACCGAAAATCAAATTCTATAATTTTTTTTTTTTTTTTTTTATATTTATTATTATTTTTTACAGTCAAAAGGTCTCTTATGTCATGACTTGACTTTCAAAATGGTAACAATCACATATTAATCAGTCTTACAAACACTTATTTTTATTCACTCGTTATTTTTGTAATGAAACAACCTTAAAATATAACATAGGAACTTTAAAATCAACATTATAAAAGAATCTAAACGTGGCGTTCCATGCCTAAAGGGTCCTTCAGGTGGCCATATGGACCCTTTAGGCATGGAACGCCACAAACAATCAACTAATCTTATTATTGTACATAATTAATATTGTAATAATGTCGAAAGAAAACTTTTAAAATTATTTATTAATGAGTCTTACAATCACATATTTTTATTCACGAGTTTACTATTTTTGTAATGAAACAACCTTAAAATAAACAAAGCAACTTTAAAATCAACATTATAAAAGAATCTAAACAATCAACAAATCTTATATGAATCAGCCTTTCTACCACATATAAATATTTTGAAATTCTCTTGTTTCAATAGATGATAAATGATTTTATTTTGTAAGTAGGTTTGTACAAACACTTTTACACGTCAATCATATTTTAACGGCGTTTCCTATCTGACTACTCTGAGAAGAAAGGCCGAAACAAACTCAGAGGTCACAGTCTCTTTTAAAGTCCAGACATAATCTTGGTCAGATCATATGAAGACCATGCAGGTCGATCTCTGAGATGGTCTTTTGAGGAAAGAACCACACAGATTGAGAGGACCTGTCAGTGCACGCATTTGTCAGAAATCGTGCAGCTCAACTCAAAACTTAAGGAGCTCGACGATTCGACGAACAATACCAAAGAAAGGACATTTGGGTAGGCCACATTAATTACTCAAACTGCCAGACCATGACAAAACTAAGAGAACAGAGAGAAAAATAAAATATAATAAAAATAAAGTCTTCACATTCACAATAATTAAAATAATAGAATACTTTACAAAGTAAGCAAATGTCATAGTACTTATATATAGAATTCATTGATGTCAAAGTGTATATAAAAAAGAAAAACAACAACAAAACAGAAAAATAAGAACACTACATAGGTAAAAAATTGGAAGCATCTCAATCCCAAGCCTTTTTGTCCTCGATATAATCCCTAACGGTATAAAAGGCTTTCTGGCACAACTTACGTTTAATGAATGATTTGAATTTATTAAGGCTTAGATCTTGAACGGGGCTTGGAACTTTATTGTAAAAGCGTATACATTGGCATATGAACGAGCCACCTATTTTCTTGAGCCTTGTTATAGGTACCACAAATTTGTGTTTGTTCCTAGTATTTATATCATGGATATCACTGTATTTTTTAAACAATTTTATGTTTCTATGGGCATATAAAAGATTTTCATAAATATATTGAGACGGCACAGTTATAACATTAATCTCTTTAAATTTGTCTCTGAGCGAGTGTCTCGGACTTAATTTATAAATTGATCGAACAGCTCGCTTCTGCAAAACAAAGATAGTCTGAATATCGGCGGCATTTCCCCACAATAGAATACCGTACGACATTACACTATGAAAATAGCTAAAGTACACTAAGCGGGCTGTCTCTATATCAGTTAAATTACGAATTTTTCTTACAGCATATGCTGCGGAACTTAGCTTTTTTGACAATTTATCTATATGTGGACCCCACTGAAGCTTAGCATCCAAAGTTATGCCCAAGAATACTGTGCTGTCTTCAGGATTCAATTCTTCGCCCTTTATCAACACATTCGTTTTCACCTGCCTAACGTGAGGTAGCGTAAACTTAATGCATTTAGTTTTTTTCTCGTTTAAAAGTAAATGATTAACATTGAACCAGTGGACTACTTTAGAGATCGCGCTATTTACATCGTCAGTAACCAGCTGCTGACGTTTAAGTTTAAATAAAAGTGAAGTGTCATCGGCAAACAACACTATATCATGATTATCCTTTATGAGGTACGGCAAGTCATTTATATAAATAAGAAACAAGAAAGGACCAAGAATTGAGCCCTGTGGGACTCCCATTGTTACTATAGATCCGGGAGATCTTTTTCCATTAACGAAAACGCTCTGAATCCTGTTACTCAAGTATGAAGTAAGAAGATTCAGAGCAGTGTTCCGGATTCCGTAGTGGCGGAGTTTCCTGATTAATGTTTCGTGAAGAACGCAATCGAATGCCTTGGACAAATCACAAAAGATGCCCAAGGCATCGCATTTATCTTCCCATGCATTATAAATATGTCCTAAAAGTTTTTGAGAAATTAATTTTAGAACAAAATATGTTCTAAAATTAATTTCTCAAAATTTTTACTACAGTTAGGTAGTACAGAAATAGGTCTATAATTTGTGGGGTCTGATGTACTACCCGATTTAAACAAAGGTATTATTTTACTATTTTTCATGAGATCAGGAAACTCCCATTGTCTATACAACTATTAAAGATAACAGCTAGAGCAGGTGCCACAATGTCAATAATAGACTTAGCAACTTCTACAGAATTACCCCATAAATCTGCAGTCTTTTTAACATTTAAAGTGTGAAATGTTTTAATTATATCTCTACAGGTAATATGTTCAAAATGAAATTCCGAATCGCAACCATTAACATTTTCCTTAAGCAAAGACTCAGCAACAGAAGGTGATGAGTTTAGGGATTTAGTAGTTGAAACGGGAATATCCGAAAAGAAATTTTCAAATGCCTTGGCGACTTGTGAGTCTGATTTTATTATGTTGTCATTAACAGACGGGCTGCAGTCAGTATCTCGATTACTAGATCTTCCCGCTTCACTATTAATAATAGTCCAGGTCGTTTTAATTACATTACTGCTGTTTTTAATCTTTGAACCCAAATAACGTGACTTGGCCATATAACAAACTTTTTTAAATAATTTTGAATAATTTCTAACGTACAAATTAAATTCATCAGTGTTAACATAAGACCTTTCATTGTACAGTTCATAAAGCCGTGTTCTACTTTTATGAATACCAATGGTAGCCCAATCACTGAAAGATGCGTTACTATTAACCGAGATAGTCTTGGGAATAAAGGTGGTCATATTGTTTACAGTATATATTAAAAAAAAATATCATGAAGATTATTAGGATCAGCATGAGTTGACAGAACTGGTAATTTATAAATGAGTTTAACTTTAAAAGCCTCCAAGCGACTCGCAGTTTTGGGGTTAACAGTGATATCCTTTTTAGCCACTTTTTTGTTTTGGTTTTGAATAGTAAGCCGTAGCCTTTGCCCGCAATGATCAGAATCTAGTAAATTTATAATTTCTTTGTGGCTTGGTATAATATCTGTATAAATATTATCTAGGCATGTGGCACTAGTAGGTGTTATTCTTGTGGGCTCCAAAAATAGGTTTACAAGATTGTAGGACTGAAACAGACTTAAAATTTTACTACAATAACCTGAGTTTTCTAACAAATTGACATTAAAATCACCACAAATGATAACGGACTTGTTTGAATTACAAATTCTGTGTAACACTTCATCCATTACCTTTTCAAAGCAGTCATACCATCCTGAAGGGGGTCTGTACACACTTAATACAACCAAGTGCTCCAATTCTATACAGGCAATTTCAACTGTACGCTCAACAGATAGGCTCACAATATCGTTACGATCTTTAAATTTGAGCTGGTTACTTACTAAAATTAAAGAGCCACCATGTATAGCATTTATTCTGCTGAACGAACTACCAACCTGGTGATTATTAAAATTAAACAAGAACTGGTGACTTTTCAGCCAATGTTCTGTTAAACAAAGAATATCAATACTATTAAAATTCATAAATAATTCTACTTCTAAATCTTTGTTCATAAATCCTTGAATATTTTGATGCACCAGGTTGATACTATTTACTGATTCTAAACTTTTAATTGAGTTGTTTTTGCAATTCTGAACATTATAGCTTGTCTTAATTTCTAATTTAAATTATTGGCAATGTCAGTAATTGTGACCAAATTATTAGCAGAATTATTTATACTGTCATTGCATTGCGCAAAAGAAGCAAGTTGTTTAGCCAAGTTTTTGGCTGCGATAGAAAAAAAAAAATATGATAGCGACATAGCTGTCTGTCTTTTATAATATTTAGGAAGATGTTATATCAATAATAACATTGTTATATAATGATATAACAATGTTATATCTATCTTTTGTCAAATATAAATTATTACTAACATAATTGTTAGTATCAATCAAATGGAACATGTTATCATTAAATGTCAAATTATGCATTGTCATATTCAATTCAAACCTTAAGCTATTTGCTATTTTCTTCCTGTGGCAAACTGTTACTGAAAGGGAATGTAAACAACACAACTTTTCTTAAACTAAGATTGCATAATGTTCTATGATACTCAAGCAGATTGATTGATTGAACAAGTCCAATTCTTGAGAGTCTTCGTACGAGTATGACTCAGGTGATGTTACTTGTGATACATTTGAGGCAGGTGACATATAGGAAGAAGTGGTATAGCCATATTGTGTTGAAGATCCTGGGGCAGAGTACCTCAACCTGTCAGTATACTGAGAACCGGTAGTCAATGGTTTATTATTATATTGTTGTGAGGCGGTTGAAGTAGGCTGGTAGTTATTTCCATCAAGCGGTTGGCCAGACTGGTACCGTTCTAATAAATTATACATTTCAATTTTCAACTTTAATCGCCTGTGATCAGGATTTGTAACCAAATTATATACTATAAAACAACATAAAAAATCAATAGTTAAAAAAAAACAGCAATATTCCTAAAGGAAATCTGGGACAATTGAACGCCTGACAGATTTGTAACTTAACTGACACAGTAAGGTTGAGATCACACTCAGTCTAAAATTACTCTAAATCACTTTTGGAGGGAACGTAATGTTTTCAAAATATCTTATTTCGAAAAAATTACCCTTGTAATGACAATTTAAACTCTAACCCATTTAACACAGCTGTAGTTTTTGAGTTATTATTACTTTGGTTTGAGAATACAGTCTGATTCAATATATTATCTAAAACTAAATAAAAATCAATAATGTAACAAAACAAAAATGACAACATAAAAATCAACAAATCAAAAATTCTGACAATCGCAAACATAAACAAAATAGGTATTCATCTTAAATGTTAAGCCCCCAGGCAGACATCACAAATATAATCTATGATCAATTGTCCGGCGCTACAATCCCAACAAAACCATCGTTTGCAAACCATGCACTTGGCTACACGATTTAATAATAGCGGCTCATTGCACTTTTCGCATTTAAAAGTGCGCTTAATTATAGTTTTTAAAGACTTTTTAGGCTTGTTGTAAGTCTTGACATTGGGTTTACATAGAATACGATCACGCTTCAGCGGGGACTTGACTAGAAACTTGGAACTTGATGGTTCGCAGATTGAAGTACTGCCAGGCGAGTTATTAGAAAAATATGGATTGTTCTCTATATCACTACGGTGATACCGGTTTACATACACTTCCTCCGCTTTAGCAGAATACTTTGGGTTACAATCATCTATGTCGCCGACAACATTCTCAAATACAGTTAAATCAATTTTTTCAATTTCTTCTTCTTCATTTCCTGTTTTATGCAAAATATCTAAGGATCCTATATCCACTAGTTCATTTGTTTCTCCTGATTTTTCGCAACATTTGTTATCGTCACTTTCTTTTTCTTCTCGGTTAGCTAATATGAAGTCATCATCTTGGGGATCATTACTTTTTTGTCTACTGTTCATTCTACTGTCATTTCCTGAGTCATGCAAAATATCCATGAGTCCTATAGGCATTTCATTCTGTTGTTCGATTTCTGTTCCTGATATTTCGCAGAATATGGCTTCGCCGTTCTGATACGGGTAAAATATTGAGTCATCTTCTTCGGTTTCAATTATTTCTGCCTTGGTGCCTGATGCTTCAGTTAATGTGCTTCCTGCGGGATGAAAATAGTGTTTCTGAAGAAAAAAACATGTGCATAGTCCTCTAAGTGGCCCGCAGAAACAACTCACATCTCTGTAGCTCAATACATGTTTCTCTTTTGCAATGATTTGATGTAACTGCATAGTACCTTTCAAAGTGGAAAGCTTATTTGGCAGTACAGATGATATTTCATCTATTTCTGAGTCTTGAATATAAAAATGTTTCACAACTTTCATATTACTTTTTAAAATTTTATACGCATCTATAGCACTCGTGCAATCGTTCCCAAAACACACTCGCCGGTCGAGCGTTCTTTTGATAGACCCTCCAATTCCGTCCGCCACACCCTTGCCGTGCCCGGCTTCAAAATATGACCAAGTAGAATATTGTAACCCAAGTTTATGAGTGAAATAACTGTGAAGGAAGAAATTATTCTTCTGGCGATATTGGGACGAAGGTCCATCAGAATAAAAATGTATAATAGACACTTCTGGAGTTTCTTCGCGGATAAGATGAAGAATTGGTCTTAGATGGGCCCAAATGGCAGGTGGCTGATGTGAATTATTAGGCGATACTGAACAGAACGATTGTGACCTGTTCTGCCAATAAACCATTCCTGTGTGCAATGTTATTTGGCCTTTGGCTGCGCCAAAGTGCATGCTTTGTATTTCTTCAGCCATTTTAGTCTCGTAATTTTCCGAGAAATCACATATGATCAATGCTTCATTTTCTTGTAATTCTCGAACTCCTTTTTGATATTCCTGCTGTTGATGTTTTTCATTAAAATAATGTTTTTTAAATACTTTTATATCGACTCTAAACTTCTGTAGTAGGTCATTTAAAGTCCCGGTTTTTGTGGATTTGGTGTTTTTTTTGTTGTAACGATTTTGTGCTGCTTTTTATCCATATATGAATGGTCTACTCTTTCCCATTGACACCACTTAACCTGTTGGTGTAGTTTTTCTACATTGGATGTCAATGTTTTCGTCTTGCATTCATCGCATTGATCATACATGCAAGAGTAAGATTTTATATCGCAAGCCAATGCTGACAACACTTCTTTGATCGTATTTTGGTTAAGCACTCCATTCTGCTTTAGCGTCTTAAACTGTAATTCTATATTATCATGTTTTACACACAAACATGTATTTCTAGAACTGAGTTGTGGAGAAATTACATAAAACGGCTTATGTTTGTAAAAAGTTGTAAACTTATATTTACCACCTCCGTCTTTATACGTTTGGTACTGATTTTGAATTGTGTCCATTAAATATCTTATCTGATGCTTTTCTTTATTTTTGGTTTTGCACTCTTTTTTACCGGCAGTGCTACGGCTTATGTCATCTCGTAAATAAAAGTTTTCAATTTCTTCGGAGATAAAATTACGTTCTTTAGGCATTTTCTTCGTTCTGACTTTGCCTTTCAAACCTATTAGTTTTGAAATGTATGTTTTATTAGTGGAATTAACGGCAAGAGATTTTAAAAGTTGTTTTTCTGCTTGTTTTTTGCAAGTTTGATAAGTCTTCTTCAGAGTATTTTCCAATACTTCTTCACGTATTTTCATTTTATTTATTTTGCATTCTAATTCCATAGTTTTTTTATTAAATTGTATATTTGTCCTGTATAGTCTTTTTCTTAATGAATTATTTAATGCCTGTAATTTATTATTTTGGTCTATATATTTCTTGCAAGTGTTCGTAAGTCTTTTACATTTCGTTGTCAGGTAATTATTTTGTTTTTGTTTTTTTTCTCCTTCCACCTTTCGTCTTTTAACTGGAGAATCTTCTTTTTCAGAAACGTTTTTTTTCTCAGCATCCCTTTTTCTTTGTGTTTTTTTATGTTTGAGCCACATTTTCCTCTGCTTTAATTTTTCCTCTTCACTCATTTCATTAATTTTTTTCTTTCGAGACTTAACTCTCTCCAAGTTCTTTTTCCGGTGTTCTTCGTACTTTTCTGGATTGTTTTTCAAGCGTTCCCTGTACTTTTTCATCCGTTCCGCAGCTGTTTGCGGCATTCTAGTAGAAAAAATAAATGAATTACTTTTAAACTATCTACTATAACAAAAAGTAGGTAGGTATATTTTTCCAACACTATAAAAACCTTAGTGTGTCACTAACTTTTAGCCGTCAGTTACGTTACATTCTTTGTCAGCCGTATATGTTACACTGCATATCGTAACGTAACTGACGTAACAACATGGCACTACACAACTCAAAAAATAATTTTAGACCTTTAATTTAACATTTAGCACTCAAATTTATACATACCTGTATTCTACTAATACTCGACTAAATGTCTGAAGAAAGGCAACACCGAAGCACTTATAAATTTTATAATACAGCGTAAAAAACCCTGACATTCAATTTGGCTAAAAACCGTTACAACGTCCGCCTCGAAAATTTTATTCGTTACACTGTTAGGTCTGACAGCAGAATGACTTCGTATTTGCTTGTTTATGGTCAAAATGTTGCCAATTTTATGAATTGTAAAAAAATATGGGGTAAAATGTTTAACTTTCTCGTAAATATCGTAACATACCCTGACCTGTCAGGCGCCATTCATATTTATTGAAAATTTCAATTTAATTTAAAAATTAGTAGTTAAAACTATTCTTGATATATTTTGTATTATTTAGAAAGATATTACGTCATTTTATCCTACAAAAATGGAAACAACTATAGGTCTCATGCGAAAAAATCAAACAATAGCCTCATAAAGGAGTTGTAAGTTTTTGGGACAGTATGAAAACGAAAATGTTTCTATTTTGAAATTTGATTTCAAGCTATAATTATTTATTATTTCTCTATAATTTTGGTTACAAATACGTGACACATAATTAAAGTTTACGTTCGTATCCTTAGTTGTAACCTTATGGGTACAGATTCGGTTATAAAAAATAAAAATGCTCTGGGACATTTAAATTTTTCCTAGGTACACTTTTTCGCAAAAATGCCCAGTTATGTTTTTATTGATAACCGGTTTGAGAAATGATAATCTTTGAAAACAGGAAAACGTAGAAGTCTTCTTTGATGCTGCTGAACCGGATTTAATTTTTTTTTTAATTTCTTTCTTTAACATAAGTACTCGCAAATTTTTCCACTTTTTCTGTAAAATTGACCCTATAAAAGAAATTATACATTTTATATATTTTTTATTACAGATACCTAGCCACTGGTTGTTCACTAACAGAGTTACAAAATAATTATAAAATAGGGAAATCAACGTTGTCGGCTATAATTCAGCAAGTATGCCAAGTTTTATGGAGAAATTTAAAAGCGATCGTCATGAATCAACCAAACAGGGAGAAGTGGATACAAATAATATATATTATATATAATACTCGAGGGGTTTGGCGCTGATAGTCGAAATACAGGCTCTGCCTAGTTCGACTACAGATGACTATACCATTTATATTATTCCAAATTAGCCTGTTAAAATATTTTGTAATTTATGTCTTAGTTTCTTCAATAAACAAACATTATTATTAATATATTATATTAAATAGCTGAAGAATTAAAAAACAAAGCTTTTTTTCCAAATTGTATCGGTGCTTTAGATGGCAAACATATTCGTCTAGTTCAGCCACCAAATTCAGGATCAATGTACTACAATATTATAAACACTTCTTTTCGTTGGTTTTAACCGTAGATTCATAAACATATCAAAATCAAAAGTCATTTATTCAAATTAGGCTGAGAATCACCCCTTTTTGAACGTCAAAATTACAAAAGACAGTCCCCCAAAAACGCCCGCCCTTCACCACATGTTGAAGTAACACTATTAATAAACATTCGTCTCACAGACGAACACATTCAGGTATGGATATTTATGATTTTGTTAATGAAAGAAAACAAATACATAATTGCATCGTTTAAATCCTTTATTAAGTTATTTAAAACTTATGTAATACGACAAAAATATATTTATTCTGAACATTCCAAACACATCGGGCCACGGTGGTCCATACACATGAATTTTCTACAGCGGTTACATTGGAACCTCGTCATTCGACACTTTTTGTAATCACAGAAGCTACAAATCTTTTTTTGGGTACCACTAGGACCAGGCGTATCGCTGGTAGGCATTTCATTCAAAACATCTGCAATCTTCCTTTTTAGGCATCTCCTCAAAGTTGGCATTTCGCGACGCTTACGTAACCACGGTTCGGTCATTTTCTCTGAAACATCTTTCATGAAACATCTTCTGCTGGCTGGTTTTTTACCTTGTTTTACAAGGTTATGTACGTAAACAACATACGAATTTATAATTTCCATATTGAGCATACCATAGAAGTAGCACAGAGGCCATCTTTGCGTCTTTCTGTTACAAGACATACCACTACACATTTAATCGAAGGTATCCACTGCGCCTTTCGTCGAGTTGTAGAACTCGACGATGTCTGGTTTACCAGAAGGTGCAATAGTACCATTGCCATGAGTGGTAGAAAGCAAGAAAACGTTCTTGTTTTGTTTAGGCTTATAAGATACCATCGTGCTTTGTTTATCATAACAGAACATAGACTATATCATATATTTAGTTTTAGCACCGCATAGCATCAGGATTTTTAGGCCATATTTATTAGGTTTTGACGGAATGTACATTCCAAAAGGGCAAATAATTGCTCATCTACTGTAACATAAGTTCCAGCTTTATAGCTGTCCCTGCACGTCTGAATGAAAACTTCCCACAGGTCTCTGATGGGCGCGAGTTTATCTTGTGCTTTACGTTCATCTCTTGTTGACTTATAGTCAAATCTCAAACAGTTCAACAAAAAATCAAATCTGTCCCGCGACATTACCGATATGTATCGGGTTCCACTAAATGTAGGATCAAATAGTTCCAAACTCGTGAGATGATTGTCTTTTTTCGTAGCTGACAGCAGAAGCAATCCTAACAAAGCAGTCAATAAATTCTTCTTTGCATGTTGATGAAATTGGCGGTGGGATCGTCCGAAAGGGTTACCGCTGCCCTGGAACAGAAAGGGCTAAGGAAGGAACACGGGTGGGTTTTAGTCAGTAAGAGTCTGACACTCCCTTCCGTTCCACCCAGAGCGGGAGGGGTCATTTGATGATTTCCCATCCAGAAAAAAAAGGTACAATCGTCATCGTCAGAATCGGATAAATAATTCAAATAATGCTCTATTTGCCGAGCGTCCATTTCTAAAATAAAATAAAATGTTTTTAAGAAAAAATGCGGATGTTTACATGTTAATGGCTCTGTGTGATGCAAACTATTGTTTTATATGGATCGACGTTGGAGCTTACGGCAAAGACAGTGACTCGGGTGTATTTAAGAAAACATCGTTATTCAAAAAACTGACAGAAAACTCTTTGGATATCCCTGAACCAATATCTATTACAAATAATGAGAATGCTTCCCATACAGTACCATATGTAATTGTGGCTGACGAAGCTTTCGCCATGACAAAAAATCTTATGAGACCATATGGAGGTAAATTTTTGTCAACGGAAAAAATAATTTTAACTACCGCCTTACTTTAGCACGAAGGTATGACGAATGTACATAATGTGTGCCGAATGGCGAATTTTAGACGTCAAGATAGACTTTGCAAATGATATAGTAAAAGCCATTTGTGCTTTACACAACTTTGTTAGAACAAGAGATGGTGTCGATAAAGAAGACATGAATCCAGCGCCATTGCTTAATATGAACCGATCCAACAGTGGGCGGGCAATCCATTACGCAGATGAAGTTCGAACTACATTAACAAATTACTTCGTTAATGAGGGCGCATTACCAATATAATGCACCCTCATTTACGAAGTAATTTGTTATTTTATACATTTAATCATATTTTCTTGCCAATGCAAGAAAATATGATTAAATGTATAAAATATAAAGGAAATAAAACGAATTTATAACTTACCCAAGTTTTTCTTTTTTTCTTCTGAGTCACCATGGTCACAAAAAATTAACACTAATTCTTCCCAAGACCTTCTTTTTAGTATTCTATTTGAATAGTCGTCGAGTTAAGATTCCAAATCGTATCTCTTTTTTCAATTTCGTCTATTAGTAAATCCATTGATATGTCGTCCTCCATTTTCGTCGCTCCTTGCGTCCGTCCGCCTCAAACCGCGCGGGTCAACTAAACAGGTCTATACAGGAGTGTAGATCTTATTAAACCGGGCGTCACCGCGCGGTGGCGGGCGGGTCAACATCTTGCGCGCGGTGCATGGCGGTGCGCGCGGGCACGCGCGGTGACGCGCGGTCATGTACACAACAACATTGATTTGTTACAATCTTAAACCGCGTGCCGAGCCAACCGCGCGTCATCGCGCGTTCATCTCAACTTAGCCTTAAATGACCACAGATCACTCATGTAGGTATAAAACAACAAAGATCGTTAAAACAAAATAAGAGAACAGCTGCTAATTGAAAAAAAAATGTGAATAATCGTGAATAACGAATAATCGTGCTTTTTATGGCCTAGCAGCGTTGATGTGACATTATCGAAATAAAACAACTTCAGTCAGATAGAGATTTTATTTTATTAACTTCAATTTATCCCAGATCTATACACAAATAAATAAGTTACCTACCTAATGTATACAAAGGTATAAAACACATAATAAGAACAGACTTTTCATGTAGGTAGTCATTAGGTGTATTCAATGTTACAACAAGTATACCCATAGATGTTCTACGTATTTGACATGTAAAATCAGCAGAAATAGCATTGTGTTAAGTACCAATTACCTTTATTATTCCTCATACTCATTAAAATAATTATCTAAATACGAAGCTGGAGCAGTTATATCGTTATAACGTCCCCAGCTCAAGAACCAAACTATAGTCATTATATGAGCGCAACAGCCCACAGTTCTCTTTCCAACCAGGCAATTGCATGAGTAGCCGACTATTGCATCTAATGTATTAGCTACAGCATCATCTTTGCTAATTAATAAATACGTAAAATAGGTGCGACTATTAACGTGCCTCGATTTAATTCTGCCTCTTAAGAGGTAGTTATTGTACCCTAAAATCAGAGGTATGTCATCCTCAACCTCATTATTCACTTCCACATAATATGTACCAGTTCGACGGACATGTTCCCCATAGTACGATCTAGCTTGTTTAAGCTGGTAGGTGCCAAGGGCAAATCGCTTCAAATCATTTATTGAAAGTCGCGGAAACCTGGTTGAATATAGTGTACCGCGTCTACTTTCTGTTTCAGGCCACGTGAAACAATAACAATCTCGATTTGCTATATTGTAAATTGTGAGGTTGTGCACTGAAAGCTGTCTTTTATAAAATATTTCTCCTTTTTTTGTAATGGGTAAGAATATGACTTGTTGTAAATCAAAAGATATACGGACTAGTTGGGGGTTTTCGAAAGAAGCTTCTTGCTTGCGAACAGTTTGCTTTTCTGTAGTATGTTTATCATACTTTTCTTTTAAATTTGATATAGTCTCAGGTAATCCATCGTGATAAGCAGCACAAAGACTACATTGGTCTTTTTTTGGTCGATGAAAAGCCAAATTCATGGCTTTGAACACCTTTTGTAGGTTTTCAAACCTGGAGCCTCGATTGGTATTTCAAGTTCGTTTAGAAACATACGGTGCATTTTTTGACGCCTAAGTGTTTTAAATAAAATATTTACTTATTGTCGGGTAGATCACACTCAAGGAAGCGTATTGGGACCTACATTGTTCCTTATCTACGTTAATGAACTGTGTAATATTAATATTGTAAACGCACAAGTGTTCTTGATCGCGACGATAGGTCGTGGTGGAGCAAAATGAAATTAGCGGACTGTATTACAAGTATAATTTAGTTTACAAACTCTTGTTCACGACAATAATCGTCCTTTACAAAAAATCCTTTGGAGGGCAGAACCAACTCATCCGTTAAAGGAGTATACGCTTAATACCGTAACTTATGGCACGGCATCAGCACCCTTTTCAGCTACCAGGTGTTTACTTCAACTAGCTGAAGAGTGCTCAGATTCTTCAACAAAGTTTTCGATAGCACGTGACTTCTATGTGGATGATTATTTGTCCGGTGGATCATCTGTTTCAGAAACTTTAGAAAAAAGCCGCTGTGTTGACGATGTCCTTCGGTTAGCAAAGTACAATCTTCGGAAATGGCGATCCAACTCCAGACAGGTGCTGCAGGAGCTTAGCGGTGAACACGACGTTTCTGATGTTGTGGACCTGAGTGACACCGAGCAGTCGAAGACTCTGGGGCTCCTATGGAAGAGCTTAAGTGACGCGTTTTCATTTTCTATTAATTTAAACTCCACTGACAAGGCTACTAAGCGTCATATCTTGTCAACCATAGCACAAATCTTTGATCCCATTGGCCTTGCCGTTCCATGCATAGTGGAAGCCAAAGTTATCAGGCAGCATCTGTGGCTGGCCAAATGTTCTTGGGATGAGCCTGTTCCCGCACATATTCAGTATGCCTGGGATGACTTTCAAAATAGCCTGCATCTTTTAAATGAGTTCAAGATACCTCGGTGGGTGTTATGTGAATCTGCGTCCCGTCTACAGCTGCATATATTCACTGACGCTTCCGAAAAAGCTTATGGGGCGTGTGTTTATGTTCGCAGTGTTTCGAGTGACGGCGAGGTTACCGTACATCTCCTTACCGCTAAAAGCAAGGTAGCTCCAATCAAATCCACAACCATACCGCGGCTCGAGCTGTGTGGTGCGATGTTGACCAATGACCGCGACGATAGATCGTGGTGGAGCAAAATGAAATTGCAGCGGACTGTATAACAAGTATAATGAATGATAAAGATATAAAATTACAACGGTCGGTTACAATATGAAACAAGAGCGACTAAGGCGATTAACAGACGGCACCGCGCACCGCCGCGTTAGGCGGTGAAGCGGACCTCATGTCGCATTGGCCTCTAATAAATCCGTAGATGCTTAACACACGTACACCGCCCGACCGCGCGGTCGAGCGGTGCTCTCACCGCCACCGCCCCTCCGCGCTGCCGTCCGCGCGGTGGGGCGGCGCCTCACACACGGGGCTCCGCATAACCGCGCGGATCATTGTGGGTGCTGGACGTGTTGCAATTTCAAAATGGAATTCGATGTCGAAAACCGTGTTAAATCCATCCGCGCGGACAGGCGCGTAAACCGCCTTACCGCACGGGGCACCGCTACGAAATCCGCTTTACCGCCACCGCACACCGCGGCGGTGCGCGATGCCGTGTGTTAATCGCCTAAGACGCGCAAGCGCAGCCGTGCACGGAGGAGAGCAACAGCTGACTGTCGTGGCGGTATGGTGCGGGGGCCCGCGCTCGGCCGTCAGCCGGCTGACTCCCCGCTGTCCCCGCACCCCTCGTTCACTGCCGCCAGCGCGCGGCGATGTTGAGTGGAGCGCGAGCGGTCTCAACATACTCCCCTCGTTGAAGAGTCTTCAACAGAAGAAACCGGCAGCGGGCAGATGGTGTTGAAGGCGCGCCGGATGACACCCTTTCTCGTGAGAATGTCGGCGACTCTCGCGACGCCATCTCTGCCTGGGAGAACGTGTGTGATGCGTCCTAAAAGCCACATACGAGGAGGTAAGGTTTTGTCCTTTATGATGACCAGTGTTCCTTCCTTGAGCTCGCCAGACGACCGGCACCATTTTGTTCTCTTGCAGCGTGTGCGGACAGCTATGGCCCTCGCCACACCGCGCGCCTCCCTCTCCGTGCCCCTATCCACCGCATGCCTTCTATAGAATACATTTTCTTGGACCGTTTCATAACCAAATGTTTTTAGTGATAGTAGATGCTTTTTCTAAATGGGTAGAATGTTATGCAGTTAGTACATCTTACGGAACAAAAACTGTTATAAGTAGATTATGTGATTTTATGTCTAGGGTAGGTATCCCACACGCGTGGTGACGGACAATGGAACTTCTTTCACGTCTAGGGAGTTTTTGCAGTTTAAATGGTATTCGACATGTTTTATCACCGGTATACCACCCGTCAAGTAACGGACAAGCCGAAAGTTACGTTAAAATAATTAAAAAATGTCTCAAGAGTATCATATTACAATCTGACACTAAGGTCACTAACCTCTACAAGAGAAAATCGCAAAGTTTTTATTTGATAATAGAAACTCCAAAAGTAGTACCACAGGTAAATCTCCAGCAGAAGCACTTTATGGTCAACTTCTACGCTCGCGGCTGGACTTAATTAACCCACTTCAAATCGCTTCGACATGCACGGATCTTTCGCTGACCGTAAGGAAAAATCAGTCTTTACAGAGTAAGAACAAGAAAGGAAAGACCAAAATTTCATTTAGATGACGTTGTTTGGATAAAGCGGTTCTGTGGAAACGATAAATTTTGTTGGGTGCAAGGAAAAATCAAAGAAGAGGTTGGGAATGTCATGTATTCGGTGTATATTCCGGAATTGAATTGCAAAGTAATTCGTCACATAGACCAGATTCGACGGTTTCAAGCCGAAGGCGTTTCAAAGATCGAGAACAAAAAAAAAAAGGATTGGGATTTGGACATAGAAGCAGATGATAGTAGCTTATCGCCGCATTCTGAATCCGCAGACGTAATAGGTGAGAACGGCGATTCCATAGGCGCCGAGCTTCCAACACCCGCCGAAGAAGTTCAGCTTGGAGAGGAGGAAGGGACGAGTGGTGAGCCATTAGCCTCGCATTCGCCCTCGACACCAGATCATTCAAGAAGAATGAGTCCCGACCGGTCTGTACCGCAACTCACAGAAGAATCTGACCAACAGAATCCTAGATCCAAACGACGTGTTCTGCCTTTTAAGTGCCCCTTTTCCCGAAACTTTAGGCATTTTACGCACTGAGTCGGCTTGCGCCCGCATTGCACAGGAGCCGTCGCGATATGAACTCCGGTGACCTATGGCGGCGGACGAGCACGCCACAGTACAAATAAATCAGTAGTTCAAATATTGGCGGTAATAAGAGCTAGTTTGCAACAAAAACGTATAGCTTGATGTGCTGCGCTATTGACTGTAAACCTTAATACACTTATATTGTTATGAATATACGAGTATGTCTAAGGCAGGCGATGATCATTCTATAGAATTAAGAAAGAAAATAAAAGTAGACATTGCCGTCGTCTTGCCACATGCAACTGTCCCTGGATCTGATAAAACCAATTACTATTTTTATTAATTGTTGTAGTGCGCGTTTTTTTATTAAATTTTAATATTTGTATTTTATTTTCTTCGATAGCTTTTTCATGCTGAAAAAGGACATTTGACTTCTACCAGAATGTCATTTCCAATGAGCCCATCTGGCGTAGCACCAATGAATGGGAAATCTTTATCTATAAACAGACCACAGGGCTCAATGTATACGTTTTCTTGTTGTTGTATCTTGTGCAATGCTTGCTGCTCATTTTCAATACCGTAAGCAATGGATGCAACATGGCCTAAATTTGTTTTATATAATATATTTTTTACTAACGGTGCGGTATCTTTTGATGCTTGCCTTTTGCAAATAGGACCGAAATTAGAGGCAGTAATAAGATTTTTTCGAATTTCTAGCCATTCGCTACTGTCTCTTTGCAATATTGTATCTCTACTGTAATATTTTGGTCTTTATATGGATTTTCTTTTAGTATTTTTGCGTATGTCGAGGCGTCTCCGTCTGCAATCATTCTTTTATAAATGCCATACATGGAAATGGATAGTTTGAACCCTTCTGCAATTATTTGGCCCTCCATTGTTTCCATTGTTTTTATCTATCATTGAACCCGATGAACCCTTGAAATTTTTAAAACATTTGTGCTCGTTAGGAGCGACATTTTTGTTTTCTGCGCGGGCGCACACAAGGCAGTATTTATTTTTACAGCCAGAAAAATTATCTAACCGGTTCTTCTACCGATAATGGCTGCAGTTCCAGATGCAGCTTTATAATTCGATCCATACGATCTAGCACACCAAGAAGCATCCACGTAAACATCAATTACTGGTATGCCATTTTTGGTGCGACCTTCTGCGATAGCCAATTTCTTTTCTTCTACTGCAGCATCTTGCATTGATACGGCTGCTGTTTTTTCACAACATTCGTACACTTTATCCTGGAGTTGATTGTAATATTTTGTAGAAAATACAGGAATGTTCATTGCAGAAAAAAGCTCTTCGAATTGTGAGTAGCCAATTCCTGTTGCTATCATGCCAGTGGTAGCTGCGATATTTAAATCAACATTTGAGTCAGTATTTTCGGAATTTATAAAGCAAAGTTGCTGATTAGCTGAAAATTTCCCGCTTTGCAGTCAAACAAGTTGTTGTGACGTGCTTTTTCTTGTAATTGACTAAATAAGTAATGAATATCAATAACGCGTCGTCCTGTCACTGCTTGGAACTGGTCTTCTTGAATTTCAGGTTCCACAATTAGGAAATCATCTTTGTCTTTTCCAGCAGTGCGATTCTGTAACCATATCACCGTGAAAACTGAGGTGAAGTGAGCGTGGAGTGAGCTGTCATTCCAACTAATGCTAGGGATTGACACTATTGACAGCAAACTCTAAGCTCACTTCACTTAACTTTTCACGATGAGTTTTTTACAGAATCGACCGGCTGTTGTCCTTTGAAACTTGTCTTCTGAATTTTCAGCTTCAACGATAAGGGGTTCATCTTCGTCATTACTAGTTTTTCTGAAACAATGGAATGTCATTAAAGTACAGAAAGGGATTTGGTTTCAAAATCACTGAAATAAATTTTAACGAAAAATCATTTACTGCCATGAGATACATAAGACACGTGATAAGTAAGAAAGCTAAAGCGTGACGGGAGATAACGGCAAACTTGTAGCGGACAGGTAGAACTGCTCCGTCCTAGTATACTGTATAATATGTACATAATGTGCTTACGGATACTGCCCCTCTTTAGAGCGCCCATCGGTACTTTTTTTGGACATCAAAGTACCTTTTCCGGTACGAGGTCTCAGAGCACTGGAATGGAATAAATTTCATTACTAAATTTCAAAAAGCCAAATTAAAAAAGAACAATTACTAGAGTTATAAATAAGATCTAATACATAACATATACAAATATAAAAATCTCGTGTCACAGTGTTTGTTATCGAACTCCTCCGAAACGGCTTGACCAAATTTTTGTGTATATTTGGTAGGTCTGAGAATAGGTCGTAGGCTATTTTTTTTTAAGTGACATCTTCTTTAGCATCGTTGTGATTTGAAAGTCGATGAAACGAAAAAGCGACAGTAAAAAGAGACAGCCACATAAATTCATAATATTTAACGTGGGAGAAAATGAGATAGGAAGCATTATACGAGTACCTATAGTGTTTCTTATGTTCGTGGTTGTCTTTGTGCTCTTTTTGAAGGTTTCACTTCTACCACGTGTGAATTGCACACATGTTTTTTTTTTCATACACTTTCAAATTTCCACGCGAACGAAGTCGCAGGCAACAGCTAGTAAATAAATAAATATCGTTGGCTTGTGTCGTGGACACCAGATAGTTGATATAATACATATATACTTTTTTTTTGTAAATACATAAGTACTTCTTATGTACAAACATCCATGACTCGGAAACAAAATAATGACCATGCTCATCACACAAACATTTGCCCCTACCGGGATTCGAACCCGGACCCTAAGATCGTAAGGCGGCCCTACTACCGCTGCGCCATTCGGATCGTCAGTTTATGTAAAGGTGAATGTTTCCATTAAAAATATTAAAGATTTAAAATTCTAGTCATACTGACTTCGCTAGTCTGTGTAAAGAAGCACAAGTAATAATATTGTGACGTATTTATAGAATAAGTACTGAAGGTAGCCATTGACGATACGTCTGTTTGGAATGCTTCTAAATGGAAGACTTCCTTATGGAGGTACTTCTGTTAAAGGCACATTGACTTACATCCATTTGGACTAGAGATGTTAAGTGAAAAAAAACAAAATGTTTTTTTTCACAATCTTGAAAATAAACAAGCAGCAAGCAGCCGTATCTTCTTCTGGGGTCAGATCACATCCTTTAAAATGAGGATCCAATAGATTCGCGATTTTATGAACGTCATATATAGCGAATGCCTTTCTATTTTTGAGTATTTCTCTGACTTTTTTTTCCTCAGATTTTAACAGGGGGCTCTTGTCCAACATGTCTTCCACATTGACTTCAATTTTTTTATATAAACTTAAAACATGAGACATCTGTGGAGTGTCACTTTCTACAATTGTAATAGTGTCTAATATTGGTTTCAATAAATTGTAGAATCCAGTAACATTATCCCAAAAGTCATCGCTCAACATATTTACTTTTAATGTTTCCACTTTATTTATAACATCTGAAAGACTCTCATCAATCGCCATGGTTTTAATAATTTGTTTGTTTTCTTTTAAACTCTCTAAGCAGGAGACTAGAGATCCCCAGCGCGTTTTAACTGGAAGCTTAAGACTTAATTTGACGCCGGTGGTCAACTGCTTTTCTATGAAAGCTGTGTTAAGCTTGTGAGAGTTCTTTATAGCCTTGACACAAGCTGTTGCATCGGCTATGAGGGTCTTTAAAGTTGGCAAAGTATTCATATCAGTAAATATTAATTGGAGGGAGTGTGCTAGGCACCCGTAGGTAAATAAGTTTGTCCTTGCGTACTTCGTTTCGAGTAGTCTCCAAGCTGCCTTCATATTAGCAGCATTGTCAGTTACAACGCCAAATACCTTTTGAGGTCCTATTTCATCAATGACACAACTCATTTCTTGAGCCATAAATTCTGCAGTGTGACATGATCTTCCTGTCTGTAAAACCTTGTAAAGAAAAGCTTTCGGCGTCGTGACAACAAAATTTACGATAGGTTCATTTCTAATGTTGCTCCAGCCATCCACAGCTAATGCCACAGAATCAGCAGCGGCAATTGCCTCTGCTACCAACGCAGACACATTCTTGTACTCATTTTCCAATAACTGGCCTGACAACATGTATCTAGAAGGTAGTTTATATGCTGGCCGAAGAAACGAAAACAAGGTCCTCCAATGAGAATTTTCCACCACACTGAGAGGTGATCTGCTCGCAAAAATTGCCCTGCTGAGAAGCTCATCTGCCTTGTCTTGATCTTCTGGATTCATGTTGTCTATAAAAGCTGCAATACCTGGTGTCCTTAACTTTTTTTCTGTAGTGGCAAGCATAGATTTACTGGCAATGCTGGATACTTCTAAAAAGAAAAGACAGTGCGGTAAGGTAAGGAACACTATAAATCACTACAACATTTCTTTGAGCAGCTTTTTTTTTTCTAAGAGCAGAGAGGGCTCAAAGGGCTGTGCTTAAAGTTATGTTAAGGAAACCCTACAGCGCAACTTTACGCTGATTGCAAAGTGCTGACGGTTCGGCAGCTCTACATTCTCCAATCTGTCTTGAGGATACATGCCAGCTTACCCCCATCTGATCCAAGTAAGCGTACATATGTTCCCCCGGGTGTACAGTACAAAACCACATTTGCAAGACGACAATACTATGTCTTAAGTCATCATGTTTTTAAGAGAATACAGAAAGAATTAGACATAATAGACCTAAACAAATTCAATGTCAAATCAAAAACTTCTGACTGGCTCATGCAGCAGGACTATAATAAAACTGAGTCTATACTACTATCACACATCGCTTGACACATCGCTTGACATAATTAACAACTTAAAAACACCCACAAGATCTCATACTCACACACACATACACACACACACACACACACACACACACACTCACACACTTACATCGGTACACTCTCCTTCTCCCTTCTCACAACACATGCATGTACATTCACCTTAACACTCACATATTTGAATAACACTAATATTAATATGCATTAATAGTAATAGTAATGGTAGATCGACACACTCTCACACTTGTAAGTCCTACTAAATTTAAATTTTGGCCGATCGCTGTCTCCTAAGATACAGGTTTCTACCTAGTTTAAGAGACAGGGTTCATTAATTTTTGTATGCATAGACCTTTTTTTTTTCTTTTTCATAAGCTTATTCTATTGTTCTTGTATTGTATTGCTATTGTATTGTATTGTTTTGCTCTGAACTGTGTCTGTGTGTTTTTATTTTGGATAAATAAACAATTATTATTATTATTATTATTACATAGTTATATGATAATAAATATATGTATGGACTACGAAGCAGCAGTTTTTTTAATACTATAATTTTCAAGTTTCAACAAATGCTTTGTCATATAGAGCTCGGACTTTTAACATGGAATTCCGTAGTTCGAGTCAAGAAGCCAGTACAATCAAAAGAGTTTATCATGTGTGGATTAATTTGAATTTAATCATCCCAAAAAAACGCCTACTGGGGCCAGGGTTATCCGAAAGGGAACTCGAGCCCCGGTATGAAGGCTAGAAGGAACAGGGTGGGTCGTTTAGTCAGTAAGATTCTGACACTATCTCTCGCTCCACCCAAGAGCGGGGTTGTCATTGGACGATTTTTCCCACCATAAAAAAAAATCACAAAAAAAACAGAAAAATACCAAAAAAAATGTACTTACGCTGTGGAACTTGTGTGGTTGTCTTCATATATTTATCTTTTACAGAGTCTGGGCATTTTTTACAGACTTCTAGATGCTTTGACATTCTTGTGCCGTTTTTCGTAAGACGTTTTGAGCAGAATGTACATTCTACTTTAGGTACTTTGGAAGTGGAAACAACATTGTTAAAAAGATTTGCCACGACTGATGTCTTTCGACCTGAACCAACTCGTTTCGGCATATTTACAAATATAACCAAAAAGTACTTACTACAATAAAATTACTTAATACGATTTTAATATTTACTTAACACTCACACAGAACACTCAACAAAAACGAACTCTCACTGTCTCAAGCTTTCTGCAGTCTGCACGCAAATCAACCAAAACATAAACCAAACGAGGATTAGGGAAATCCCCGTCCGTAAATGTAGTTTATATTTGATGTTGCCAATTATGTTAAGACATGTATGTACTATTTAACAAAAAAACAAATGGTATTTTCTTGTTGAACGAAAATAATATCAACTCATATACAATAACCGCCTTACCATATTTTTATTTTCCTACTCATGAAAAAAAACCTGCTTCAGAAAAAAGACAGTTTTTTTTCATGTTTTTTTTAAACGTTTTTTTTCATCTCAGAAAAAAAACTGTTTTTTAACAACTCTAATTTGGACGTACGCGCCGCCACTTCGAAGATAGCACGCTATCAAGTCGACGTCGTAAGGAAGAATTATCACAATGGATTTTTTTAATGGTGGCAACAGCAGTGTGTATTTCGATAATAAAAAAGTTTTTATTTTTCACTTTTTTGTTGTGACATTTTTTTTGATATTTGTTGATTTTTCAAAAACCGCTTGTCCGATTTCGATAAAATTCATGGGACCATTTGGGAAGTATACCCATTCTAACAAAAAAATAATTATTCAAATCGGTTGGCAAGCGACGGAGTTATGCGCGAACAAACATAAAAAAAAAAATACAAACATCCGAATTGAGAACCTCGTACTTTTTTTAGAAGTCGGTTAAAAAGACAGAAAAGACGAAGGAGAAAATGGATGAAAGGCTGGTTGGATCGTCAATGGCTACCTTTACAAATAAAACCGTCCTGGTTTCATAGACTCAGCTCTTTCTAGCACTGTAGCACATGTACCCCCCGTCAACACATAGCAAAAACTGAGACAAAATTTACAAAAAAATGGACGCGGTTTTGCCCATTCACAGAAGATTCGAACGGCTTCCAAATTGCGTGTCGCACGTTTTTGACATTGACAGTCGGCCGCGGATGACGTCCATTTCAAAATCAAAATCAAAAGTCATTTATTCAAATTAGGCTGAGAATCAGCACTTTTTGAACGTCAAAATTACAAAAGACAGTCCCCCAAAAACGCCCGCCCTTCACTTTTTGAATTTGGATTGGATACATGGATTTCAATCCGTTTGGAAATCCAAAGCTGGAAGGCGGCGTCCATTTGATTGGCATACGTTTATCACATTCACGAAACCATTTTGGAAGACGTCCACTCCATTTGGATTGATGGACGTATCGTCAATGGCTACCTTTACGCAATACACTTTCGGATTTTCTTCACTTCAGATGCCCTTTTTTTCTTAATTTTGTTTTTTTTATTTGCCATTTTTATTACTTCTATTCAAAAATTGCATAGGTCCTCCCTCGATGACGTCCGGCAGGACACTGGCGCGGTGCGCGCGAGTCGTTTTTCACGCATTTATTTTATATGGAAAAAAATAAGTGCCATATTATAAATCTATCCAATAATATCCCTGTTAAACCTGATTAGTAAATGAAATGTTAAATTTTCATAAACATTGTGTTCCCCCAAGTCTCATACAGCTTAAAATACTTTCAAAATCGACTTTACTTCTGATTTTTTTTTTGTCGAGCAAAATGTCAAATATTGTGTTTTTAACCAAAAAAGTCACTAGATTAATGTATCTGTACTATATATTGTTTTGCGAATTTAAATATGGTGATTTCTCTGAAAACAACTCGATCTAGAAACGTAAATTTCGGAAAAGGGGCCCTTAATTGTACGGTGGGCCATCTTAGGCTTAGCAAAACTTAATCTACGTATAAAATAAAAATCTCTAAATAAAATCAATACAGAACACTTTAGTGACATTATTCAAACAATCAGTTTTGGTAAAAACATTTTTTTTTAGATATTGATAAAATAGTTTTCTCCGCAATTTCGGTGGGCCTTATTAGGAGTATAGAAAAAAAAAAATGAAATAAGAACTTACAAAAACCCCAAAGTTTAATAGGCTCTTAGTCACATTCTGGACATAAGAATTCCTCTACGTCGTTCTTAGTTCGCCCAACACATTCTTCGTGGTACCACAAAAAACAACCAATGCATTGTCGCATATCAGCGACTCGTTCAGCTTTACAAGCTCCGCAATACCAATTACTTTCAGCCTTAATTTCTTTTGTGCTTATACCTCTATTTTGTACATTTACCCTCTTTACTTTTAGTTTTCTCTCTCTTTTCCCGTCTTCTTCATCATTTTTGTTTCTTTGGTTATTTCTTTGACTTTCAGTGTTTTTTGGCTTCGGTTTTGGTGTTTTTGATCCTTTTTTTTCTTATCTTGAACAGCATTAAATAAATCCTTGGTTACTTTTTGACCAATATAATTAATTGCTTTTCGCCTTAGTTAACTTTTGATTGTTGCGAAGTTAGGCGTTGGTATAAGTTCGTGAAACGGAGACTTATTTTGTGTTTTCTTATTGTTTTGTTTTAAATTTGATAGTGGCACATTGTCAGAATCATCCGAACGATGATCGTGTATTTGGATGCGTCGTGTCTGTTGGTTTGTGTGATCAGCTATTTCATCAGATGTGTCCAGTTTTTTTTCTTCTGATTCTGATGATGTATAAATCTTGCAGTTCCTGGCAGAATATTGAAAGTATTTTTGCAATGTGTTTATATCAATATTTTCATCGTCTGAGTCTGAAGTAGAAGAATTGGTCACTGGTCTTCGTAGTACATTATGTCCTAACCCAGACGTGCTGGGAATCGGAGATTGAAATTGTGACGCCCTATCGGATATATTCATGTCTGTTGCTGTAGGTTGTTCTACAATATCTTAGTAGCAGATTCAGAGGAGGAAGTGTAGTCAACCAATTTCCTACATGCGTAAGTTGGCGAATTTTTCTGTGGCTGAAGAGTAAATGGAGCTAAATATTCAGACAAAGCCTGAGGCAGAGGCCGTAATGTTCTTGGTTCAGAACAACAATCAAATACATCATTTTGTTCAGCTAATATTGATGGCGACATGCTATCTTCACAATCCGTGTCATCGTCATTATTGTGATAAACCATAATGACGATGACACGGACGAATCACACAAGCATTAAGATTACACTGGGCAAGGATCGATTCCAATACAGCCTGAACCTACCTGAAACATCAAGGACCACTACGAAAAGAACAATCCTGGCTGACTTACAGAGATTGTTTGACCCACTAGGCTGGCTGGCACCTTCTGTTTTACCTGCAAAACTTCTCTTTCAAAGATTATGGATGCAAGGAGTAACATGGGATGAAGAAGTAGACGAGACCATTGCCGCTGAATGGAACAGCATACAAGAATGTTTTCATTTATACTTACCTGATATCGAAATAGACAGATGGCTTCATACTACTGAAACTATAATGAATAACGTCACTATTCACGGCTTCTGTGACGCATCATTCCGAGCTTACGCCGCAGTTGCTTATCTCAGTGTACGAACAGCCACCGGTGACGTAAAGACATCAATCATAGCGGCTAAAACGAAAGTAGCACCGACTAAACCTCAATCCTTACCTCGTCTGAAACTCAATGGAGCCGTACTACTTGCTGGATTTTTGAAACAGATAAGGGAGGCAATGAATATACCCACCTGTCAGATATTCGCGTGGACCGATTCCACTATACTTGGCAACATCGGCAATCATAATTGGTACCATGTCAAGTCACCAAAAAATCCTGCTGACACTCCGTCGCGTGGACAGTCCTTGCTTGATCTGAAGGACGATGAACTATGGTGGCGGGGCCCAGAGTGGTTGAGAGAAGGAGAAATCCATTACAGCAGACCGAAGGCGATGATGACAGATATCGAAAGAAAGGAAACATTACAAGTTAATCTAAAGCTTTTTTTTTTTTTTTTGTGGATGGGAAATCATCAAATGACCCCTCCCGCTCTGATTGGAGCGGAAGGGAGTGTCAGACTTTTACTGACTAAAACCCACCCGTGTTCCGTCCTTAGCCCTTTCTGTTCCAGGGCAGCGGTTAACCTTTCGGAAAATCCCGCCGCCCCGGCAGGCTTCGGCCCTGTGGGGCCCCGTCCTCTGCTGACATCTCTTTGAGGCGCGCGTGGAACACAACGCGCCGTCCGGCACGGGTAATCTAAAGCTTGATAATGAGAAAAGTATAGCTACAAAGGAGATTGACCAAAACCAGTCTTGAAAAGTTGCACGTATGAAAACCAAATTAATATACAAATTATTTGCTTATTTTTTACAAGCTTTTCACTTCAGGAATTTGGTTTTCGTATCCGGAATTATGATTTTAAGATAAACAGTAAATTAACGATTGCTAGGTACATTTCCGTATAGTCATGATGGACGTTTCGTTCTCTTCATTTGTACGAGTTACGTAAGTATGAGCCTTTACATAAAAACAACACAAAAATGATATTAAACTCATAAATAGCTAAATAATTAGTAATATCGTAATCATAACGTAGGTACTGTATATGTATTTCAGTTCCGTTGTGAAAATATTTATTTTTGTGTTTCGTCTCACGCAGATGCAACTGTCAAGGCAGATGAAAGACGTACCGGTAGGGATGACGATTATTCCTAAACAACGATTTATATGGATTTACCTCTCATCTCGCGACCATACTTCGCTGGCTCTTTCGTTACCGCACGCGGCTCCCCACCCCGTAGTTGAGGCGTCAGTATAGATTTCTTTGCAGTATTCGTCAATTCTTATTTGTCGGGCAGAGGTTTCGATCGATTTCATCCAACATTTAAAAGAAGTTTGCAACGAAACATTTATATTCATGTATTCGTTGTAATCTCCATGGTCTTTTAGGTTCAGATATTTACACCTTTCTAACTCCTTAGTGTAAAGTATCCCGCATTCGATTGCTGGGCATGCCGATATAAGTAGTTCTAACAATTGTGCGAATTTCCTAATTTTACATCTTTTACGATTCATCATCTCTGACTGACTGACTGACTGAGACATCAACGCACAGCCTAAGCCGCTGGTCCTAGAGACATGAAATTTGGAGGGTGTATTCTTCGTGAAGAGTAGGTATCCACTAAGAAAGGGTTTTTCGAAATTCCACCCCTAAGAGGGTGAAATGGGGGGATTTTGTTTGTATGAAAAATCTTATTCCTTGAGTTAATAAACTTGAAACTTGGCACGAATACTTATCTAAGTAAATTATGAAGTTGGCCATTTTTCGTTTTTATAAACTACTCCCTAAAAGGGGATTGGGTTGTTTTAAAGTTTGTATGGAAGAATTTTAGCGCGCGGTCCGATTTAATCGAAACTCAGTATTTATACTTAAAATTGAAAGGAAAGAATAATGTGTATCAGGGTTTTTCGAAAATCTACCCCTGACGGCCTGAAAAGGGGTAGTCAATTTTACAGGAGAGGATTTTACAGCGTGGCTTGATTAACTCGAAAATTGATATAAATAATCTTTGAGTCAAGTTATGAACACATCCCAAATGATTTTTCAAAATTCTACCCCTGTGGGGGTGAAAGGCGGGGATACAGTTTATATGAAAAATCTTATTCGTTAGGTTAATAATCTTGAAAATTGGCATGAATACTCGCCTAAGTAAGCAATAAAGTTTATCATTATTAGTTTTTCAAAACTACCCCTCAAAGGGTACCCCTATAGGGGTGTTAAAGTTTGTGTGGAAGAATTTGAACGCGCGGTCCGATTAACTCGAAACTCAGTGTACTGTGTGTGTACTGAAGACTAAAAATAAATAATAACACGTATGAGGGTTTTTCGAAAATATAAATGGAAAAAAAAATAAGTGGCTTGATTAATTATAAAATTGGTATAAATAATCTTTGAGTCAAGTTATGAATTTTTATATTTTTTTTAAAATTCCACCCCTGTGGGGGTGAAAAGCGGGGATATTTGAAAAATCTTATTAATTTAGTTAATAAACTTGAAACTTGGCAACAATACTTGCCTAAGAAAGTAATAAAGTTTATCATTATAAGTTTTTCAAACTACCCCTCAAAGGGGGATATAGGGGTGTTGAAGTTTGTGTGAAAGAAATTGAATGCGCGGTCCGATTAACTCGAAACTCAGTATTGATACTTTCGACAGAAAATAATTAATAATAAGTATGTAAAGTTGTCGAAAATTGACCCCTGACGGGGCAAAAAGGGGTAATTCGGTTTTTAGGGGAGGATTTGAACTTGAAACTGTATGTTACATTTTCACGCCTAAACCACTGAACTTCTGATTTGGCAAAGAGATAGATGGCATCCTGGGGAAGCACATACTGTTTATCCTGGTAGCACGTTCCCGTGGGAGAACTTCCGACAACCACGCGGGCGAAGCCGCGGGCAGAAGCTAGTCTTTAATAAAGATGATGAATCGTAAAAGATGTAAAAAATTATAAAATAAAAAATGCTCGGCTTTTATATTTGATCTTTTTTCATTAGGTAATGTTATTTGGATTTTTTAAATCAATTATGTAGCCAAGAAACTTGCATGATTTTGAAGGAGTGAGATTGCTCTTTTCCTCATTAATAATGAAGCCCAGAGATGTTAATAATTTTCTGGTAACCATAATATTTTCTTAGCATTCTAACCGAGTCTGTCCCAACAAAAAAATGTCATCCAAATAGATTGTTGAGAGATATCCGCATGCTCTAAGTAGTTTTATTACTGGTTTCATTATCTTAGTGAAAATGTATGGAGCTATGTTCAACCCGAATGGCAAAACGTTGAACTCGGAATAAAGTTTTCGATTCAATTCGAACTTATGGTACTTACGAGATACAGGGTTGATTTTTATTATGTGATATGCGTCTTTTAAGTCGAGATTGGCCATGAACGAATCTCCTGATACTAAATTTTACCGCTGTTCTTAAATCTTCTATCTTAAAATGATCTGTGTTTATAAATTTGTTTAATGGTTTTAGATTAAATATGAACCTCATTTTGCCATTCGGTTTGGGACGTAGGAATACACTTGAGGTGAGTTGACCTTTACACGGTTAAGAATCAGATATTGCTCCAATTTTTAGCAAGTTATTTATTGCTTCATTGAAATGAAATTTCTCAGTTTGTGTGTGTTGTATGACTTTTGGGTTACATATCTGGACCACTGTTTTGTTGAATTGTAGTGTATAGCCATTAACCCTTGACTGTATTAGTTTTATTAGATTCTTCAGTGATAAGAAACCATTGAGCATAAAAAGAAGATCAGCGTACTTTACCGCATTTATCGGCGGCGGTTGAACTTCGACGGATGTCGTGATGTTTTTGACGAGTTGCCCTGCGTTGTGTTGCGATTACGGCATCGGCGGGGGAGCTGCTTCGCGACTTCGCTGTATTCCTTGCTTTGCGTTTGCGCGCTGGGGCCGGGCTTCTCCAGTTTAAATTGTTAGCTGGAGGGAACGTTTTGGGTTTTGACTGTATCCTACTTTATATTTCAGTGCCTGACTTCGTTACGGCTTTTGCTGATATAATTTATCCGCTAGGTTCTCACCAAATAGGTATTTGTCGATTTTTGACACCATTTTAAAATCGGTATTTAGTAGGCATATTACTAAATAAATGGACACTGACAGTGTAGTACGTTTTTTTTTACTAAAATCGCCCTTGAACTTGGATGGTATGTTAAAAATTAGGGTTAAAATTAGATAAGAACCAACTTTTTCTCCAAAAGAGCTGAATTTACATAAAACGTCATAATTTATCATGATAGCTCTAGTATTCAGCAGTAATTAACAGAAATCAAAATGAAAAAATAATGGTTTTTGTTGAAACTACAAACAAATTTGTAATAAAAGGTAGAAATTTCGTAAATAAAAGACTAAAAGGAAATATTACCCTTGGGTAAAAATGGTTAAAAATTTTATTGTTATAGTTTTATCTGGTTCATCGAATCCTCTATGGTGGACCACTACTTACGCCACATCCTGTATATCGAAATTAGGGATCTTGCAACATTACATCAACATCTCGCTTATCGATACTTTGTACGACATTAATTTGTAATAAATAAAACACATTTTAAATTACCTTTTAATCACTTTTATTTTAATCAGTTGGTATTAAAAAATAATCAATATTCGAATAGATAATAGAAAAATCAACAAAGTGAAATATGTACTAACAAACAAGCATTATAAATTATTGTTCGCACACACACAATACAATCGCCGTACGTAATCACTAATAATAATTTGGCGGTAGGTACCTAATACCTACTGCCAAATTAATATTAGTGAGCGCAAGACGATGCTCGCGCTGGAGGCGCGCACGGGCGACGCGTGGGTGCCGCCACGCCGCATGGTGACCATGTATTTGTACGGACAACCAGGTAACATAACATATAACTTTCTGATTTTTTCATGATAAAAGTTTTGAAATTTTGTACACATAGATTCTTTACATAAAAATACTAGACATGTGTTTCGAGTTTCGCCTATACTAAAACTAATGTTGTATAATTATTATAATTACTAATCAGTCTTATAACATAACAAATCTTTAACGAAAAGTAATAAAGAAAAACAAAAATGTACAGTCAAATTTTCCCAATCAACATTGAACCTCATACTTTAGAGATAAAGTTGAAATCTATTAAAGAAATTTGACAGATTGTAGTAGCTTGATGTGCTGGCGTCTGTACAAAATCTATAACGACTTATAATGACATGATATAGTAATAACAATTATAGATTACACAATAATAAAATTAATATCACAAAGGTATTAAGTGTGTGAATACTAATGCATGTAAATGGTAATAATAAATTGTACACTGTGATATTGTACAAAATATGGCGCAGCACATAAAGAAACGTTACAAGCATTGCATTTAAAACGTGTATTTTTATTATTTGCACATTGTTTACACCTTTGGTATTTCCCCATACGATAACGCATATGCTCCTTTGCGTTCCTGGGTAATTCACGAAGAGGGTTCCTGCTACTAGTTGTGACTGACATGGGACGTTCTAAAACGATATCACTGTGGTATCATTCTATTAATTCATGAATAACGCACAATTGGAAATCGGAAAATTTTAGGTTTGGCATATCTTTTAAGTGTCTATAACAAAAAATGCATTTAAGAGGTGTATATCCAATATGTGAAAAAATAACTTTTTGTACCATGTAATGGTTTTGCGTATACATTGCAGTGATGATAGTAACATATCTGCGTTATCAACACTGCCCATGTTTTTGGAATAATCCAGTACAGCTTTTTTACGGCAAACCAGTATTTCTAATTATCCTCGATGATGGTTCCATAGAATTATCATGGATTGTGGATAACATAAAAATATATTTTTTGTCTTTCCATTTAAGGGCCATCAATGGTCCAGAATATTGCACCTCCATTTATTGTAATTGTAAAATACTATTTAATTCTGCCATACCCTTTCTATTTTTTCTTATGGTAACGCAGGCGTAGATATTATTTTCATTTAAATATTTAAATAATATCGGGCTTGTGTACCAATTATCCACATATAAATGACGATTGGATTAAAAAAATGGTCTAACAAACGTAGCAACAACAGCCTTTCCAACGCCTAGATTACAGGGATCGGTTATCTCCGTACTTGCACAGCAATAAACAATGAAATCAACAATGACGCCCGTATGTACGTCACACAAGACAAAGATTTAACTCCAATCTGTTTCTTTTGTTCGGTAGGTATTGTTTTATCGTCAAACGACCCTTAAATGGAACTATGCTTTCGTCTATACATAATTTTTATACGGTGTTATAATATTTTTAAACTTCTCGCATGAGTCACACATTTTTGTATTTTAGACAAAATCGTGGGTTCTTCCCGCTGCTCCGAAAAATGTAACATACCGAGAATCATGCAAAATCTGTTTCTTGACATTAACTTTGAAAATACTGGCGCATGCAACAAAATATTAGTAGACCAATGCTCTTCTATAGTTAAGTGTCTATTTCTAGTCATTAACATGAAAACGGCAAAAAAATATACAATTCTGAGACTGTTATGTCGTACCACTTGTTATGTTGCAAACGGGAATGCATTCGCAGGTCTACATTTAGCACAAAGTAAGAATGAAACTTGTTACTCATATTTACAATCATAGAAACAAAGTCGCATAAAATGTTGAAATACATCAAGTTCAGAAGCAATTTCAGACGGCTCTAAGTGGATTCCAGATTGAAATTCATCGAAGTGGGCTATTTCGAGGGTACGGTGTTCCGACGTCCATTGAAAGGGCGATTCTGTCTCATGACTTCTACGGTGGCGAAGCTGAGATGTCGAAAGTATGTCATTTGACGATTCTTGATGAGCAACACTTGGTGGCTGTAAAATATAAACCATAAATCGTTATCAACAGCACATTAGCCTTGAATATAATTGTTATTACTCAGTAAGTCTGGTTTCACAGCTGTCCGGGAGACCCGTACGGGCCGACCGTACACGGGAGATGTAGTATGATGGTCGCGTACGGACCAATCCGCGTCGCTGTGAAGCGATGTTCTAGTGCCTCACGTCTAGCCCGTACGATCGGCCCGTACGCGTCTCCCGGACAGCTGTGAAATCAGGCTAAATATAGTATCATCCTAATTGCGCGTCTATGACAATAATTATTGTAGTAGCAGTTTGCAAAAAAGAAAAAATAATAATTTCGTGAATGAAATGCGGAGGAATTTCTAGTATAGGACTACTTTTATTATAAAAATAAATAAAAAAGCATAAATCTTTTTTTTTTTTAAGCAATATCCTTTTTTGCAATTTCTTAGGGATGGTAACACTGAAATGAATGAATTAAAAAGGGACTTTCAATAATAAGCATACGTTACGTACGACATTCTATAAAATCGTTTCGGACAGTCCATCTGAAGTAGTACCTATTTTATTTATTTCCGTTAATATGTCTTCTGAAGATGAGGCCAGACCTTCGTCACCAAGCATTTACAAAATATGCACCGTGCTAAGATAATAACGGACTCAGCTGTGTCTGTAATGAAGTAGTGAAAACACAAAATATGTTATCAAAGGAAACACAAGTAATGCCCGGAGATATTGCAACTGCAAGTTTGTACCAGCGCAGTACATGGGACAAGGAATAATTAAAATGTGATGTATCTCATTTACCCGATCAAGGACCCACGCAATAAATTGTTCGCAAGACTCGTCGCTCATGAATTGGATAATATCCCAGTGGAGGAGCGGTCGGTAACATACCCGAATATAATTGTTACGAGCTTCGGGTTCGTGACAATAAAACTGCCGATATAAATTACCAAAAATGACACTTTAATTAATTAACACAAACACACTAATAAATAAACACAATTACTACACTTAAGTCGCACTTTAAGATCGCTTTAGATGTATTCGCATGTATCGCTTCCAACACACTGTGTCGAATCGCGGTTAATTCCGGCCTTATATAGTGCGGCAGATTGTTCTAGTACCTTCTATTGAAACATCTAGAATGTTCGGGTATATACCGGCCCCGACTGACCTCTGTCGATAGTTCTAGAATCGAGGATCTATTTGTTCTACTACTCGATACTAGATGGCACTAGTGGTAAATTAGTTCTGCTATTTGATAATAGATGGCGCTAGTGGTAGCTAATGTCACCATGTATCAGGCATTAATTGTGGCGCGCAACATAATAAATTTAATAAGAAAAGTAAGACAGGAAAAAGACTTGGACGATATAAGTTTACCAAGCTATCAAGATTATGATTAATATTATAGTGATTAAAAAGGTTACGTGATAAATGTTATATTATTATTATTATTGGTATAAGCATCAGAATAATTTGTTAGGTGGGCGGATGCTCAATCTGAGTCATATGGATTAGATTATGGGGTAGGGGGGATTGACTTCACCGAGTCTTTTTAATGTGTATATGGGTCGGCTGATTTTTGAGCTGAGCAGCACCAAGATCGGATGCTCTGTTGATGGAACTATGATCAACAACATAAGTTACGCTGATGATATGGTGCTGCTCAGTCCATCAATCTGTGGTCTGAGGAAATTGTTGGCCGTCTGTGAGAGGTACGCCGAGGCTCATGGCTTGAGGTATAATGCCACCAAGAGCAAGGTAATTGTTTTTAGAGTGCGCAACAATACAGCTGTTAATATTCCATCTATTAACTTAAGAGGAACTCCGTTGGAGTTCGTTACGCAGTTTAAATACCTAGGTCATGTTGTCATTGTCACGGACTTTCTCATGGATGACCAAGATTTAGATAGGGAGCGCAGAGCGTTGGCGGCCAGATGCAATATGCTGGCTCGCAGGTTTGCACGTTGTACTAAGGAGGTGAAACTGACTCTTTTTCGAGCGTTTTGTCAATCGTTTTACACGTGCAGCCTGTGGGTAAGGTATACGCAGAAGGCTTACAACGCTCTGCGCGTTCAGTATAACAATGCGTTGAGGATATTGTTGGGGCTACCTCGGTTTTGTAGCGCGTCTGGCATGTTCGCTGAAGCGAGGTTAGATGTTTTTATGCTGTTATGCGCAAGCGATGTGCGAGTATGCTGAAGCGATTCAGGGGTAGCCCCAACAACATACTGGCTACACTGGCGGACAAAATTGATGGGCCTTTCATTAGGCACTGGGCAGCTAGGCATGTGCGTACGGGCGTACATGTCGCCAATTAATTTAAGCTTTTTAGGTACTAACAATAGGTTAAGATTTTACTAACACTATATGGATCAATGGTCTGAAATAAATAAATAATAATAATTATTATTATAAATAATTTTCTTTTACTTAATAAACTAGTCGCTATTATTTTAACAAGTGAACCTTAAAAACTAGTGATTGGAACCTCCTTTTAAGCAGATAAGCCTGTGTTTGGAGACTCCGCTCTTCCATAACTTAATAAGTAACGCTTAGGTATGTACTTATCGTATGCAAATCTAAAGGGAATAATAATACAAGAAAGAAAAAATTAAAGCTAAGCATGCAGCACGCACGCTTTCTTAGTTCACCACTATCTTTCTAAAATACACAAATTAGAAATGTATGTTATTCTTTTAAAGTCACACAGGGTTATATACAAAAAAAACTACTCACTCTGGGGTCTGCTGTTGCATACCTGCTGTAGTTGACAGTTGATCCTAAAAAAAAGTTACATAGTAACAGTCTTATTCATAAAAATCCCCTAAAATAGGTTTAAAACACTCATTAGTTAAAATGCTCATTAACACTAATAAACCTATTTTAAAATTCTCTATTCATAAACGTTCAATAAACCCTTCATAGCTATCTTGTCGCTACAAGACGTTTTAACGTGATTATGTTGTCGTTTTGATGAATCCATAGACTAAATGCCAAAACATCTGGTGACTACGGCCAAAAAACGCATTAAAAAAAAGATTGACAACGTCACTTGTGACATTTGGAGAGCTTGGCTTCTTGTGTTTTGTTCATGTGTTTATTTGGGACTCTAGCATTCTTATGTAGGTATCAGAGTGGCAAGTAATCACGCGGGCTACTCTGGCACAAATGCGACTCACAGTTGGTTGAGACAAGCCATGGATATCTCCCCCATCATCTTGAACCTAAAATGTTACGGAGATTTAAAAACGTTAACAAATAATAATAATAATATCCCTGGACATTTCACACAGCACCATTTGTCCCAAGCTACCATCATCTTGAACCTAAAATGTTACGGAGATTTAAAAACGTTAACAAATAATAATAATAATATCCCTGGACATTTCACACAGCACCATTTGTCCCAAGCTAAGCAACCTAATGCTTGTGTTATGGTAACAAGATGGCTGATAAACTACTTATATACAATTTTTTTTTGTAAATACATACATATTATAGATAGAAAAACACCCAGACTCGGAACAAATACATGTAGGTCATACAAATATTTGTTCCGTGCGGGAATCGAACCCGCGACACGCAGCGCAGCAGTCAATCGCTTAACCACTGCGCCAACCGTGCCATAATACTTAGGTAGGTTAAATGCGGGATATAAATATATGTAAACGTGCTTATTTCACGACGACCCCAACATCTTAGAGCGGTAAGCACCTGTAACTCTGGTGACGTTCCACAACCAGTCCAGTCAGTCAGTCAGTTCAGTTCAGTCTTGAGTCCAGTTGCAACTGAACTCAAGAGGTTGTGTGAGTCTTGCCTGACGAGATCAATTATAAAGGCCATAGTATTTTTGTTGAAACGGTATCGACCTTTGAACTGTACCTACATCGGGCAAAGAAAATGGATCACATCTCTCCTGGTAAATCTTTCGACGACGTGGAACATGTTCTGCTCGTTCAATAGCATGTAATGCTTGCAGAGCTTGCATAACTAACGCAACACACGATTTCACAAAAAAAAATATAAAACTGTATCTCTACTTCCCAGCTCCTTGCAAATAACAGCTTCAACCAACTAACCATAAAACGGACGGTTCGAAAAAAAAAACAGCTGTTGCACATTTGTCGGCCATATTTCTGTTTATTAAAGGTTTATAGTAGGGGTGGACCCTACCCTGTTATAAGTTACGAAGTTCGGTATTCTCATTATAAGAAGCTAATAAACCTATTTTAACTTTTTATGAATAAGACTGTAAGTATTTATAATACTTTATTTGTTAGCCAAAGTTTTGCAATATTTTAATGTAATATCAAATTATTTCCATATCTGGTAAAGGGTTAACAGCTACTGCAGGGGCATTCTGGCCAAAACCCTGACCCATCTATATATATAAAATTCAAAGTCCTGACTGACTGACTGACTGACTGAGACATCAACGCACAGCCTAAACCGCTGGTCCTAGAGATATGAAATTTGGAGGGTGTATTCTTCGTGAAGAGTAGGTATCCACTAAGAAGGGGTTTTTCGAAATTCCACCCCAAAGAGGGTAAAATGGGGGGATTTTGTTTGTATGAAAAATCTTATTCCTTGAGTTAATAAACTTGAAACTTAGCACGATTACTTATCTAAGTAAATTATGAAGTTGGACATTTTTTGTTTTTATAAACTACCCCCTAAAAGGGGATTGGGGGGATTCAAAGTTAGTATGGAAGAATTTTTGCGCGCGGTCCGATTTAATCGAAACTCAGTATTTATACCTAAAATTGAAAGGAAAGAATAATGTGTATCAGGGTTTTTCGAAAATCTACCCCTGACGGCCTGAAAAGGGGTAAGTAAATTTTACTGGGGAGGATTTTACAGCGTGGCTTGATTAACTCGAAAATTGGTATAAATGATCTTTGAGTCAAGTTATGAACACATCGCAAATGATTTTTCGAAATTCCACCCCTGTGGGGGTGAAAAGCGGGGATACAGTTTATATGAAAAATCTTATTCGTTAGGTTAATAATCTTGAAAATTGGCATGAAGACTCGCCTCAGTAAGCAGTAAAGTTTATCATTATTAGTTTTTTAAAACTACCCGTCAAAAGGGATAAGGATATGTGTTAAAGTTTGTGTGGAAGAATTTGAACGCGCGGTCCGATTAACTCGAAACTCAGTGTGTGTACTTAAGACTAAAAATAAATAATAACACGTATGAGGGTTTTTCGAAAATCTACCCCTAACGGGGTGAAAAGGGGTAGTTCATTTTACAGGGGAGGATTATAATAAGTGGCTTGATTAATTATAAAATTGGTATAAATAATCTTTGAGTCAAGTTATGAATTTTTTTAAATTTCACCCCTGTGTGGGTGAAAAGCGGGGATACAGTTTATATGAAAAATCTTATTAATTTAGTTAATAAACTTGAAACTTGGCAACAATACTTGCCTAAGTAAGTAATAAAGTTTATCATTATAAGTTTTTCAAACTACCCCTCAAAGGGGGATATAGGGGTGTTGAAGTTTGTGTGGAAGAAATTGAATGCGCGGTCCGATTAACTCGAAACTCAGTATTGATACTTTCGACAGAAAATAATTAATAATAATTATGTAAAGTTGTCGAAAATTGACCTCTGACGGGGCAAAAAGGGGAATTCGGTTTTTAGGGGAGGATTTGAACTTGAAACTGTATGTTACATTTTCACGCCTAAACCACTGAACTTCTGATTTGGCAAACAGATAGATGGCATCCTAGGGACGCACATACTTTTTATCCTGGTAGCACGTTCCAGTGGGATAACTTCCGACATCCACGCGGGTGAAGCCGCGGGCAGAAGCTAGTTAGGGATAAAAACCGCAGCTCCGTACCAGACAGATGATCTCCACTAGGAGGCCCTCCGCCTGTTCTGTTTGCGTCGGTGTTTATGTCAGCAACAATCTTTTTTAATTTACTTTTGTAGTTACTGACATACTGCAAAACAATAAATATACTATTTAAAAAAAAACCGGCCAGGCGTGAGGGGAATAAGGTGAAGTTGTGACGGCACTATGAGAAATGTGAATATCCAAATGCTTACAACAGACTAATCTTTGGTGGTTTTGGTTCTGCCACTTCCCTCGGCATTGAGCAATCCAGCTAGCTCGGACTACTGGCGAGAGGACTCTGCTCTACCTCGGGCAGTATTATTATAACCTCAAGCCCTAGCCAGGTTGTGATTACGCTCTAAGAAGTCGAGCGGAATGCTCCATTGAGCCTCCGACACTCTCGCTGCACGTCTCTCAGTTCCTAAAAAAATATTACGTACTTTTGAAGACTTTTGTACGGTCATAAAATTAAATATTGATAAACAAGTATGCACTTACTTTGCATTTAAAAAATGAAATAACAAAGTTTAAAAGTTTTAATTTACCCACGTCTAGTAGACGTTGACATATGTATGTAGTTGACATAACTCAAGGGATATACCTACTACTCCTTTGTATGCATTGCCAGCCTATAAAGTTTTTATTTTTTTCTAATTTCCTTTTTTCAGGACTTATTTGCGGTCTTTTTAACAGTTATAAGTATAATAAATAAAAACTGTAATGAAAAATTTACCGATAAAATTATTTTTATTTTTGTCATGCGTCAATATTTACACCAAATATGATTTTGATACGAAATGAATTGTATGTGATTCAGCTATTATGTGTAACCATTTTACGAAAATTAGAGGAATTGCTAATTCAGGAAATGAATAGCTTTTAGAGGTATTGCTTAAAGTGGCCTTTTTAGGCCCTCAGGTGTAACAAGTTCGTAAGGAGGTATACTACTGGCCTCCTTTGTGATAGTGGCGTACTGTGAAGGTAAAAAGATTTCCCGATTCTTAAACTTCCACCGAGTGAACCGAATCCTCCTCCATCTGTGTATGGCCTTTCTCCAAACATTTCTGAGTTATTACAATGTTCTTCGTCATAGCCGAACGCAACAATGCTTTCGATACATCATTGTTTAGGTTTTGGGCTGTACAGCCATCTGTGAATATGACAACATATGGGGTCATATTCATTGGGGTCATCTTTTAATACTTTGGTTAAATAATCTGTGAAAAATGACGCGTACGTTGTGGCTTTTAAGTCACAATACCGTCTCGTCGAATCAGTAACACTTGACTCTATTTTTTCCCAGATTGTAGACTAAAAAATTGTGCACAGCAAGTTTTGTTTTGAAATAAAGTACACTGGCGTTGAGGAAAGTGAAGTGTATGAATATAGTATGTATGTATGAATATGATAGCGGTTCCCTTTACTACAATTATAACAAAATATTTTTCAATTAACATATTGGCAGTGTGTAATTCAAATTATGAATTATATATATGTAGATGTTGGCTCTTATGGAAAAAGATCCGACTCAACAATTTTTCGTAATAGCAGTTTTTACAACGAAGTACAAGAAAAAGTGTTAGACATTCCCGAACCAGCTCCAATAACAAACAACGGTGCGCCTCTTCCCTTTGTACTAATAGGCGACGAAGCTTTTCCCTTATCAGGTTATGTGCAACGACCTTACGCTGGCAACAATTTGACACACAAACAAAGAGTATATAACTACAGACTTAGTCGTGCAAGGAGATATATAGAATGCACTTTTGGAATTATGACAGGAAAATGGAGGATTTTGCACAGACCGTTAAATGTTGGACTTGAATTTAGTGAACAAATTATTAAAACTTGTTGCATATAACACAACTTTGTTAGATCTAGGAAGATTTGCACAGCGGAAATTAACATACCAATAATTCCTGGACTCGATGGCAATCAAAACAATGACTGTGAAGAAACAGAAGGAATACAATTTTCAAGAGGTATGACTGAAAGAAATAAGTTTGCTGATTACTTCGTCTCAGCGGAAGGTTCATTGTCATGGCAAGGTAATAAAATTTAAAACTTACCCTCTTCATTTTTTTGCTTTGCAGTTTTCGTTTCAAAATCTTTTATAAATAAAGTGCTGATTTCTTCCCACGCCTTTTTTTCCAATACGATCACTATACTCCCGTGTAGTCATGTCCCATATCGCAGGATGATTCTGTATTTCTAGGATAAGGCTTTCGATATTAATTTCACTCGATGACTCCATTTTTAACGCGTGTCAACACAACACTGTCCACCATGTGACTGACCGAAACAGTAGCGGGGATAGCGGGCGAAGGGGTAAAAACGCGACTCGAGCGCCGCGTGCGCGCCGCTTGCACTTTTCACACACGCCGCAGGGCAGCAAAACGCGACGCGCACGCTGCGCCCGCGCTACTCACACGCCCGAGGATCGCGCACGCCTAATGTGGGGTCAGCCTAAGCTGTTTGTAAAAAATAATTACCAAGTTAGTGATTTCAAGGAGCTCGACATATTATCCAAAGCATTGAAAACAAAAAATAAATTATGAATACTGTAGGAAAAGATGTTGATGGACGCACCTGTGCGTCCATTGTGTATCTCTATTGTTTCGAAAGCATCGTAAAATAAGGGTCGGTAAGGGTGTCTACACACCTGTTCCTATTGTTACACACGATAGTCGGTTGTTACACGAGTAATATGTTACGGGTGGAATAATATTCGTAAAAACCCACCACAACTTGCTTTCCAAGTCGTGTCTATACGTAGCTATTATTGACATTTATTTGTGACCGTGCAATAAAAAAATAAAGATAAAATATTATTTTTTATTATTGATTGATTTTTTACCCACGCCCTTTCCTTTGGGCGTGGGTATCTCTGGCCGGAGGCACGGCCGTTGGGCGGGCCGGCCGTCAATGATGACGGCCCTCTTTGCTGCCTGCAGCAAGGCCGTCATAGTTGGCTCTTGAGCCCCGCCGCCGCCGCTCCCCCTGGCTCCGCCGACGCCGCTCGGCCCGGCCACACCGACGCCGCTCGGCCCGGCCACGCCGACGCCGCTCGGCCCAGCCCCGCCGACGCCACTCCCCCCGGCCCCGCCGTCGTTAGCGGCAGTCGGAGGCAGTGACTCCGACGGGACCCAAATGCTGGGATTGGTATCCTCGTCTTGCCTAACAAAAGAGTTATAAAAATGTAATAGGTATAACTTCTAAGAAAACTGCACATATCACAGAGAAATATTTGTATTAGTACATAATTATACAAATTATGAAAGAATACTTACAGAAAATCTTCTTCCATTTTATATACTTGCTTTCGCGCTATTTTCTTTCTCGCTGACAGCTAATTTGCAAGCGACAACATGCTATCTTTTTATTTTATGGCCATTCAATATCAGGCTACAGTCATCGGACCATACTGCTTAGTTTTACGTGAATTGTTATAATTATTTCAAAATAATGTCATATCTATATTGTAATTAACGAGGTAATTTAATATTTTGTAAAATAGACAATAATGCATAAAATGTAGAACCAACAATTCTGTGGTATGGATCGAATCTAATCTGTATAAGTACGAAAAATATACCACAAGGCCTCTGTAGCCATGCCAAAAATATATAAAAACACTGTCCAAAATGCTAGGAACACACCACCAACCACTTCTCCTTTGTCGTAGTACAATGAAGACTAGTACCTATCTAGTTCATACCTATTATCAGCCTTACCTGTTGAGACCTGTTGTTGCCACTTCATGTTTGTGTGTGTGATGGAAATAAGATACAAAGGATCATAAAATAAAAAAAAACTTAAGGAAAAGTTCATAGTTTATTGGGGGAGCCCTGATGAGTAGTTTGGACAAGAACAATCACCAGGGCTCCCCATAATCAACGCGCTCCTGGAGCCAGGCCAACCAAATTCTGGGAGTCGGTGGTTCTGGTGGTGGTGCTGGTGGTGCTGCTGGTGGTGCTGCTGGTCTAGGCCGGAGTCCATCCCTGCAAAAAATATATATTTTATATACAAAAAAAGAAAACTTCCGAATATGAACCTACATTGTAGGTAAGCATGGTGTGCTGTTTTATAATGGACAAACAAAACATGTTGCATAATGAAAAGATGGCGCACAGTCAACACATTACACTATTTATACATATAATACGGGGGACCTGACCCATTTTCCTGACATTTCCACATGAAAAAAAAGGACAATAGTAACTTTAGCGGTTGACGGGTAAAACAAAAAAGGGACAAGTCATTTGTAGCAGTTGACAAGACAATAAAATTAGGAAAAACGAAAATTTTATCAGCCTAGGGTAATTTAGGAACAGTCACATGTGGTGTATATTATTAATACATAACATACATTTATAATTACAACAGATGTGTGGGAAATAAAATAGGAATGTGCAGTTGAGCAAGTAAGTACTCACAGCATGTCCACGTACTGTTGCTCCTCCTCTTCCGGCCTGTACACCAGCAGCGGGTGCAGGCATAGCTCCAGCCGCCTCATGCGCTCCTGCACTTCGGCGACTGGAGCTAACAGCCACCGAATCTGTCGAAGTAAAACAAATAATGAAATCATATTTCTTCACCTACGCGTAGCGTTTCGACTGACCATAAAAATATGGCGTGTATTATTATTCCGAACTTTAACCTATGAAACTATTAGCAAGAGTAGCACTTAACAATCGATGACGGTATATACCTCATCCACCAACTCCCACATCATGGAGCTTTCCGCCGTGGCCGCGTCACTTTGGTCGGCCTGGTGCTGTAAATGTTCATAAAACGGTCTGAAATGAAAAAAAAAAACATTTAAAATACCTAAATACAATATTGTATTGTATGTATATTACATGAAATATTCATTCAGATGTTGATACTTACTCATCTCTTGATTCAGCACCAGGCCCAGGCCCACAACATAGGACGCGGCGAATGGCCCGGCTCCAAGAAGTCATGGTGTTCATTTTAAAAATTTGTAATAAAATAATTATACGATGCGGACGCCGAGCTGAGTAAACGTGAAATGTCTCATTCTCATGTCTGTCAAATTCAAATCGTAGCAAAAATTTTTGAACGAATGAATGACAAATCAAAATAATGTTACCATATAATTAATTTTTGATAATATATTGTTAATATGTTACTGGGCATATTTGCGTAGAAATTGATTCCAATAGCTGATGATAAAATAATGATTCGATGGAAACGATGCATATTTATTATTATGTGTTGTTTTATTATTCAGACTGCCTAAGATAACAAAAATATACCGATACCCTTTTGTCATAAGGCTTAAACTTTCAACACTAACAGTCTTATTACAAAAAAATGCTTAAGTACTGGTTTAAACCACGACTTAAAGGTCTAGGATTGTGACGGTATTAAGGTTAGTACCAGGATCAAAATGTGTCCCGATTACAAAACGAAGACTATCTGAGGATCTGTTAGTACCAAAGAAGGTCCATGGTTCAAATAATATCCACAGATAAGAAACAAAAATGGCATTCTTTCATTCGTTCGTACAGGCCTTATTTGAAGCAACGTTCTGTTTCTCTAAATATTGATATTATAATAACACTTGAAATGATTTAATAATTATTTACCAGTACAAAAATATGTCATAAATGGTTCTTTATTTAGATTACCATATCATGAACAAGAACAACTTGTACTTTTGACGCGCTGTTTATAATCAAGTGGTCATATTTTTAACACCTCTAGCGTAAAATGGAGTGAATTACATTCGGCCACAGCCCGCGTCATTTGAAGCGAATGTTTATCTTTTGAACAAATAAATAATACACTTCTTATTTTTATTCATTATTATTTCTTAGTAGTTAGTTGGTTTGTTCATGAGTGGTTGTGTCTGATTGTGAGCCTTGTATTAGGCAACGAAACCGTTGGTTGCTTCATTAAACCAAAACACCTTTCCACCGTGTTCCGGGTATGGCTGCTGTTATACCTCTCTTCTTGTGGTGTTGTGGGGTTACGCAATGGTGTAAATAAATATGGAGTGCAATGATAGCAACTGTCACCGAATAATATTCCAGATAAAGCGCCAGCCTCAAACCTCTGTTTCAATCTACATTCTCGGAATATTCTGGAGTCATTTCACTTCCACGCCATCTGGTAACAATGTCCATGATTTTCAGGCTAGCATCACAAACCACCTGAAAGTGACAGCATATTAGATCTTTATTTAACTAACCTACTCTCTGTTATTTTAATATTATAATGGAATATGGTTGATAATTAAGATAAAATCAAATAAAATATTCTCTATTGTATCAATCATTTTGGGATCAAACTTAAAATTTATTTAAAGACAATCACATCTTAACATATTTGTTTAAAAATTACGTGTACATTGATTGAAAATGAAATCCTTTTCTATTAATATATAACTGTCCTCCATCAGCATTTACTTTCTTTACTATTAATTAGTTTCCTCCTGTGCATTTAAAGTAGTAGGCATTTTTATGAATCTTCGGAACATCCGTGACAAAATGTCCGCTACCTTTTTACACGTTTTGCTGACAACTGATTGAGACACACCATGTAAATCAGTTGTATCGTCTTGAATCCACAAATAAAACAATAATATTAGGATATTATTTGGATTTTGTCTGATGTTGTGTTAGCATTGACCAAGGGTATTTACTACTTACTTCATGGCGAACCAAGTTGCATAATGCGTAAACCACTTGCACTTCAGGACTCAATGGGCATCCTCGAGGGCCGTGGGGTAAATCTTCACGTAAAATATCCACAATTTTTTCCCGAAAACTTATACTTATATTGAAAATCTTCGTCACTCAATTCAAAAGGATTTACACGATGACGACATCTGTAAGGTCGTCAAGACGTCTCCAGCATATCCAAATCCATCAAATCAATCATAACAATATCCATTTTAGACAATTTGTAAATAAAAATACACAATAATAATCAACGCTAACCTAAAATAAATTAGTACCGATGTCAAATCCATGGTTAAACTAGGGGTCTCAGAGGACTAACTTTAGTACCATATATAGTTCATGAACTAGTGATAAACTTCATTTTATAATAACGTTTTATTTAGTCATGGTTTAAACCTTTGACAGCACGGTTGGCGCAGTGGTTAAGCGATTGACTGCTGCGCTGCGTGTCGCGGGTTCGATTCCCGCACGGAACAAATATTTGTATGACCTACAATTAGTTGTTCCGGGTCTGGCTGTTTGTGTATGTGAGTTTATATGTCTGTAAACGCACCCACGACACAGGAGAAATTCCTAATGTGGGGCAACGTTTTTTTGAAGAGAAATTACATCCTAATTTCATAAAAGTAAACTACCTAGAATAATTATTCATACGGAACAAAACACGTTTATATTTTTAACAGATTCAACGAAATTAGTAAAAGGATACGCAGCGTTCAAGTGCCTGGCACTGCAGTGACCAATAAAGTTTGTAAAAGTAAGGTTTGTGCAGACGAGCTTTTGGTGTAGGATTTTTAACTAGCACGTCTTTCCATTTGCACGGCAATAACTACTACTTATTTCTTCGATCAATAATAGTGCTATTGTTAATCGAACTCTTTTCTAATTTAATTATAGCGTCATTTATTGCTATGTATACATCCATATCCTTATTGCTTACTGCATGAACTGACTGACTGGCTGTCTGAAAAACTGGTGGATTGTGAAACTGGCGAACAGGTGACTTGTTCGCGCTGTTTTCTGCTTTAGCATAAAGTAGGAACATTAAGTAGGTAAATATATTGTAACGCACTGCCATCAGCTGACCAGCCGGGGATGCCCCGACGAGCCTATAAGCCAGCCAATAGCCACGTCACTACTCCACATGCCATAGTTGCCCGCCAATCCAGCGACGCCACGTTATCGAGCCAAGCCCAGAGTGGGGTAGTGACGAGCCAGCCTATATATAGTCAGTCATCCTTTGTTCGGGGGGAGTACGATCATTTCATGAGTGAATGTGTAAAATAACTAATCATATTAAAGACAAATTGTGAAAGTTATCTGTTGAGTGAAATAAAGAACATTTTAGTGTATAAAAAGGACTTTGGACTATATATCCCTTTTACAAATTCAGAAGAGTGGGATATTAAAACCTACAAACATGCAAACACGTTCTACGAGTGGACACAAACGCCCACATAACTACGACGCGGAGCGGAACATTTCCGGTGTCAGTCGGGAATTTTCTACAGCCAACTCTGGGGATGAGGAGAGAGATAACGAAGATGGCACGTCTACACCACCGGCAAGAAAGATTTTGAAAAGTCTTTTGGCACAAGAAGTACAGAAGGCACTGCAAGACCTGGAAGGCGAGGTACCTGTTTTTTCCCGCACTAAACAACATCGAGCAGTATCTTTGATTCCTGAGTTTGATCCGGAAAACGAGGACTGTACTGTGCAAACCTGGCTCAAGAAAATCGATCAATTAGGTGAGATCCATGACTGGGACGAAAAAACAAAATCTTTTTACCTACAAGATAAACTGCGAGGCCAAGCTCGTAAATGGTACAATCGCCTTGAAGAGTATGACTATTCGTGGGAGGATTGGAAAGTGATGCTACTTCGCGCATTCCCAAAACATCGCGATTACGCAAATATTTTGGAAGAAATGCTCAACAGAAAGAAAATGCCTCACGAAACTATGACTAAGTATTATCAAGAGAAAAATGCCATGTGTTTTCGATGCAAACTATCCAACGCCGCTACAGTATCATGTATTATTCGGGGACTTCCCCCAGCTTTACAATCGAATGCGAGGGCCTTCCAGTGCGATCGACCGGATGAGCTATACGAAAACTTTTTGTCCGCATTAGACGATTATCGCACACCGCAGTAACAGACCGACACGGCTCGTATTACATTCAAGGGAATGACTCGCGCGGGAACAGAGCACAAAGGGAACAAAGGACCTATTAACATTGAGACGGACCCTTGTCCACGTTGTAGACAGACTGGGCATTTGGTTCGAAATTGCCCTTTACCCGATCAGCGAACATGTTTTAAATGCGGTTCTCAAGGTCACATAGCGCCACGTTGCCCAAGTAACATTAAGGGAAGTGATAACGCGGCCAAAATCGTCAAGGATATAAAACTAATTCAAAACTACAACAACATTTATATGAAGACTGCTAAGATCAATGGCGTGTATGTGAAATCATATGTCGACACCGGTAGTCAAGTGAATATACTCAAAACAGAAGTTGCGGAGCTTCTTGACTTAGATGTGAAGCCATCTTTTATTATGCTAAAAGGATTTAATGGAAGTAGTATCAAGAGCAAGGGGGAAGTACAATTCAATCTACAACTAGACGGTCTTGACATGATATGCACCGCCCATTTAACTGACGTCGAGATGGACGGAGTCAATTTACTGGTTGGTCAGCCCATCATAAACAACGAGGGAGTGTCATTGACAGTTAGAAACGGCACTGCTCTACTCCAGATGATTGAACCCGATATCCTCACTCGCATGGATGTAGCTGAAGAAAACGAACGTTTCAAGGTTACTGTCGCCTCGAAGGAACGCATACCACCAGGGACCTCCATCATCAAGGTCCACATTCGTGGAAACCGAAGCAGCAACGATGTGGTTACACCAACCCGACACTTTGACCTTCACGGGGTCACCTACTCGCTGCCAGCCACCCTGCTCAGTGGCAGCGAGGGCTACCTGAAAGTCGTCAATACTGGAAGCAAGGATGTGGAGTGGAGCGAGGGCACTGTTCTGCTGCGGGCCGAGAGTTGCCAGGAAGCATCAATTAGCCAGGTCAGTCCAAATGCCACTACCTTATTATCACCTCTGTCCAAGTGTGTGTTAAGTACCAGCCTAGCAAAGCCTAAAAACCCGCAAGAGATAGGAGGTATAGCTATAACCGATTTAGAAATAGGCCCCGTAAATGAGGCCGAACGTAAGGCATTACTCGAATTATTAATCGAATATGATGACTGTTTCGCATGTGACACTAACGACCTAGGATGCACCAATTTAGTTCAGATGCAGATAAGGCTAAAGAGCGACCAACCTATTAATTACCGTCCCTATAGACTCTCCCACAACGAGCTGGAAACGGTCAAGTCTAAAATTTCTGATCTATTAGGTGCCGGTATCATTAAAGAATCTGAGTCCTGTTATGCTTCACCAGTTATACTTGTCAGAAAGAAAAACGGAGATAGACGACTGTGTGTCGATTATCGCGCATTAAACGCAATTACTATACGCGAACGCTTTCCCCTACCTAACATTGATGACCAATTGTCCCAGCTAGCAGGCAAAAATTATTTTACCAGTCTAGATATGGCTCAAAGTTACCACCAAGTGCCTATAAGTCCAGAAGATACACATAAAACTGCATTCGTAACTCCACACGGCCACTACGAGTATACTAGAGTTCCCTTTGGTCTTGCTAATGCTCCATCAGTTTTTATGCGTTTAATTAATAAAGTAGTAGAGTCCATAGGCAGCACAGAGATTCTAGCATTCCTAGATGATCTATTGTTACCATCGGTTGACGTGCAAACAGGCATAGAGCTATTAAAGAAAGTACTTACTAAACTTCAAACTGACAACCCGAAATTGAATATACGTAAATGCTCATTTCTACAAAAAGAAATCACCTACCTAGGTCATAAAATTTCTCCGAACAGTATACAGCCGGGTGAATTAAAGTTGGCAGCTGTTTCTCAGTTCCCTACACCGCGCAATGTACACGAAATCAGACAATTTATAGGGTTATGCAGTTACTTCCGCAAATTTATTTATAAGTTCGCTGTCATAGCCCGGCCACTCACAGAACTCACAAAAAAAAACACTCCATGGGTCTGGGGTGAAAAACAAACAAAGAGCTTTGAAGAACTCAAGTGTAAGCTATGTAGTGAACCCGTGTTAGCTATTTACGATCCTTCGCTGCCAACAGAAATTCACACGGATGCATGCAAGCTAGGTATTGCCGGCATACTTATGCAGAAACAAAATGACAACGCATTACGCCCCGTAATGTACTATAGTCGCGTAACGAGCCGAGAAGAGAGCGTCTATCACAGCTATGAACTCGAGACATTAGCAGTGGTCGAATCATTGCGTAGATTTCGCGTCTATGTTTTTGGAAAAAAAGTAAGGGTGGTTAGTGACTGTACTGCGGTTTGCGCTACATTAACAAAACGTGACCTAATTCCCCGAGTCGCGCGTTGGTGGCTTGCTATACAAGATTATGACATTGACATTGACTATAGACCGGGTGAGCGAATGAAACATGTAGACGCACTCAGTCGAAACCCGGTCCCGGTCAACCTTCAACCAATCCCAGTCGCTCAAGGCACAGTAGATATCAATGAACATGTATGCGTATCCGAACGTTCGGAACCGATCAATCCGGTCATTGACAGTGTTAATGTCAAACGCCTAGAAGTGACAGATTGGTTTTATACAATTCAACGACAAGACGATAAGTTAAATAAAATAATTGAACTAATAAATAGTGGCTGTACAGACTCTGATATAGTGAATAATTATGCATTAATTGATAATCGATTGTACCGTAAGACACTTAACGGTAATCGCCTGATAGTTCCGAGTTTTGCACGCTGGAAAATCTTGCAAATGCATCACGATGACATCGGTCATGTAGGTCTGAAACGATGCACAGAGCTTATTAAAGCCGACTTCTGGTTTCCAAAGATGTCACGGTTCATTAGGAAATACGTGTCAAGTTGCCTTCACTGTGCGTACGGAAAAGGGGATTATGGAAAGAAACAAGGTAAACTATACCCCATACCTAAACCCACGGAACCGATGAAAATGTTACACATTGATCACCTTGGACCTTTCTGTAAGACAAAGAAAGGTTATCAATACATGCTGGTGGTAACAGATTCCTTTTCAAAGTTTGTGATTGTTGAGCCTACCCGAACTGTAAACTCAATAGAGACAGTCCGGGCTTTGAAAAAGATTTTCAGCCTGTTTGGGTTTCCTGATCGCATAGTATCTGACCACGGAAAGGCTTTTACGAGTAGGTACTTCAAACAGTTTGCAACTGAGAAGCAATTCAAACATACTCTGTGTACTATTGCTTGTCCACGAGCAAATGGACAAGTGGAGCGAACAAATCGCACCATCTTGGATGCACTTAGGGCTACTGAACCGAGTGAGGCAGGTAACAACTGGGATAACAGTTTACCTAATATCACATGGGGTATTAACAACACACCGAGTGCATCAACAGGTTATAAACCATATGATCTAATGTTTGCACGAGCCAGTAGGTCTATATGCGATGTGACCATTCCGGGTCGGGTTGCAGAACCTGTACAGACGAGGCGTGCCAAGGCAGTAGTTAATAATAAAGCGGCCAGTGCTAGGATGAAACAACAATATGATAGGAAATGTAAGCATAGCATGACCTATAAAAAGGGTGACCTTGTACTTTGGAAACAAGCCCCAGTCAGCAGTACTAGCAAAGTTAACACTAAGCTAGATGACGCTTACTCTGGCCCGTACATAGTTGTGAAAGTGTTAGGCAGCGATAGGTACAGAATAAGGAGTATAAAGGGACTAAGAGGGTACAAGAAGTTCACTGGGTTAGTCTCTGCAGATGCTATTAGGCCATACAAAAGTGTAGCACCTATGTCTGATAGTGAAAGTAGCACTAATGAACAGGTCGAGACAGAGGACCTTATCGATCTCTTGGAGAGTTAGACTTGCCCCTATTTATAAGTTACTCAAGTGTTATAGGTAACTAATGGAGTGTTTTATTCCCATTGCGGGAGCAATTGTTGCAGGACGGCCGAGTGTAACGCACTGCCATCAGCTGACCAGCCGGGGATGCCCCGACGAGCCTATAAGCCAGCCAATAGCCACGTCACTACTCCACATGCCATAGTTGCCCGCCAATCCAGCGACGCCACGTTATCGAGCCAAGCCCAGAGTGGGGTAGTGACGAGCCAGCCTATATATAGTCAGTCATCCTTTGTTCGGGGGGAGTACGATCATTTCATGAGTGAATGTGTAAAATAACTAATCATATTAAAGACAAATTGTGAAAGTTATCTGTTGAGTGAAATAAAGAACATTTTAGTGTATAAAAAGGACTTTGGACTATATATCCCTTTTACAATATATATGGCTATGTTTTAGATCAAATGAGCAAGACAAGGCGCTGCCGGGCCCCAGCCGTGGCCAAACCCGTGAAAGGGGAAGGGGAAGAGGGAGAGGTAGAGGAAGGGGGCTATCTGTGGAGGAGTGAGTGTTTTTAAATTTATTACAAGTTTATCGATTGAGTCGCCAAAGCGAAACCGACAGAAAGAACGACTGTAACCTTGCAATTATAATATTATTACGGGTATTTTTTTGTAATCTTGTTGGATGGGTTGTAGAACTGTTATATTTTTGTAGTGATACGCTGCAGAACATACGGGTCGGAGAAGTCATGCAGAGACAGGATGCGCCTCCCCGGAAGATGCAGTATGTATTCAATGATTCATTTTCACTATAACATAGTTACAGATAAACAAAATTTAGTCACTTTCACTGATTTTCATAGAAAACAATCGCCTGAGCCCACGCCCTCCACGTCTGCTCAAGCGGATGCGGTGCGATCTCCCACGCCACTTCCTTCCACGTCTTCCACGCCGACATCTTCGCCAACACCGCCCATCGTTGTGCCGGAGATTATTGAATTCGGTAAATATTATATGATCACATTGAGTGTCTTGAGAAGGAGGTAACAAAAATGACATGTGAGAAATAATTTATGTTATGTTGTTACAGTTTTTGAAGACGTGGAAAGGAGTCCAGCAGCATCCCCAGGGACCTCAGACGCGGATACGGTGCCTAATTCGCCCAGTTCTCTAGACTCCCTGATATTTCGGACGTCAACAAGAGAGAACTGGGCAATTGTGTGCCGTACTCCCCGCAAAAGGGGAAAAATTATAAAAGATTACACGGATTCCTCCGACGATTCCCGTTAAAATATCTTCCCCTTTTTTTTTTTTGTTTTATTAAATACCTCTCTTCTCTTATCTGTTAAGAAAGTTGCAAACTATAGTTTTGTATAATTTAGAAGCATTTTTTAAATTTTGTAAATGTAAGAACCATGGATCCGTTTTTTATGATATTTTGATGTTGACTTGAAAGAGCATGGCAGTTGAGAATAATGTCATGCTCACTTAAATGTCTCACTGATGGTGGCGCGTGTGTTGGATCATTCGGTTCCCTACAAAATGGTTGAGCTGGGTGGTGCTGATCCACGCGTCATGTTCGTGAACGGGCGCCGTTGGTTGAGACTGGTCATCTCTTAACTGCCAGGGCTTATTTTTAATGTTATATTTTAAATTGTTTCTTTTTTTACATTGTTCTCACATATAGAAGCAATAAGAATAATGTACCCAGGATTTTGTAATAATATCTTGATTTAAAAGAGTGTCCGTGGAGTTTCTTGCCCGTTCTTCTCCATAGAGATCTACGTTTTTGGAATGGGCGACTAGCTTCAATTTTCTGACTAACTGACCGACTATTTAATTTTGACAATTTAAAAGAGTTTGAGTTTTAATAAAATATAAATGCAGCATCACAGTGTTTTTATTTACCTGATTTGCCTTTAATTAATAAGAGTAAAATATAACAGTACCAGACGTTGGGAGCGAGGTGGAAAGGTACCAGCACTAAGAGTTCAATTTCATTCATTCATTCATTCGCTCTATACTTTTACGTACGAAAAGCAAATCTAGTAACTTGACAAAAAAATGTTACAAAAACAACTGTCGTGTGAAATCACCTTTACTTGTAGCGTAATTGTTTTATGACTGTCATAAAACTCAAAAAAGCGTCGTGCCGCACTCGGACAAGTAGTACAAACGACGCACTAATGCGGCCAGCCGCACTGGGTAAACCTTTCTTCAACCGCGCATGCGCGTTCATAGCACCCCACGAAAATTATTTGAACGCGCATGAGCGTTTGTCGCACAGGGTTAGTGAGCGGGTGGGCGGCGGGTGAGTGGGTGGGTTAGTGGTTACAATGTTCATACATTTATTTAAGTTGGCAGTATTGTTTTTTTTCTTTGTTAGGTTACTTGTCTATTACTTTTTGTCTGTGGTCACATCTTAACGGTTTGCAACAGTGTACTGTGTAGTGTTCACTTGTTTAATTAGTTCAAAAATAAAAACAGCTTGATCAAGAAGTCTCTGCATTTCATTTAAAATAACTTCAGGTTATGGGCCCAGGCAAATAATCCTGTATCGTGAGTTAGAAAGAATCAAAAGTTCGCAGTTAGCAGTTACTCACAGGCGGGAAAAAAAAAGTGAGGTTAAGTCTCACGGCGGCGCGCAGTGTGGCGTGGTATATTCTCGTGGTATAACTTGTTCTGGATCGTGAACAAGGTCGGAAAATGGAGAGTAACAATAATGTGAACGTGATCAAGCTGGAGGGTTCCAGAAATTGGAATATCTGGAAATTTCAGACTACGGTGCTGTTGAGAGGCCAAGGTTTGATGGATGTTGTAGAGGGAAAATGTGTTAAGCCCGAAGCTCCTGCTGAAATAACCAAATGGGAAGGTAAAGATGCCAAGGCGCAAACGTTGTTAGTCACACGGATGACGGAAGAGGCCATGTTACACATCATCACATGCACAAGTTCTGCTGAAATGTGGCGAAAACTTCAAAGCGTGTATGAACAGAAGACTGAAACTAGTATACACATTATACAACAACGTTTTTTCCAGTACAAATACGAAAAGGGTATCGATATGTCAGTTTTCTTGTCCAAAATCCAAGAGATGAGAAACGTGTTAAAACAGATGGGCGAGGAGATATCCGATAAGTTCGTTATTACGAAAGTGTTGATGTCGTTGCCTGACGATTATAGGCATTTTGTGTCGGCGTGGGAGTCTGCACCTGACGATAAGCAAACCATTGATAACTTGGTGGCCAGATTATTAATTGAAGAAGAGAGGGTGAAAGGCAAGATTGAAGAGTCCCAACAAGCTTCATCCTCTGCGTTTATTGTGAAAAATACGAGACAAATAAAGTGCTTTAAGTGTGGCAAAAGTGGACATTTTCAAAGTGATTGCAAACAAAATAAAAATGGCAGTGAAGAAAACGTAAACAATAAAAACTGTTTCTATTGTGGAAAGTTCGGACATTTCAGGGCGCAGTGTAGGTTTCGTAAACAAAAGGTTAGTAAGACTGAAAACAAAACGAAAAGTAATGCGTTTGTAGTGTCTAGTTCGTCACATGAAATGCATAAATCAAAGTGGTTAGTGGACTCTGGTGCTAGTGAACATATGTGTCGAAATCGCGCATTGTTTACATCATTCAATAATACCACAGAACAATCAGTGGTTGTCGGTAATGGTGCGACAGTTAGTGTCCTCGGCTGCGGACAGGTGGCGATGCAAGTGTCGAACGGGACCGAGTGGATTGATACGGTCATAGACAACGTTCTGTACGTTCCGAAACTAAATAACAATCTGTTTTCAGTCATTCGCGCCACAGATAAAGGTTACGCCATGATGACAGATGACAGGTCATGCAAATTTTACAAAGATAACCAAGTTGGTGCAGTGGCGGAAAGAATTGGCAATTCTTATTATTTGGAATTGCGGTATAAGTATAATTACGAGAATGCAATCTCCGCAACACTAATGAAGAATGACTTAAATGAGTGGCATAAAAGACTCGCGCATCAAAACTTTACTTACGTAAAAGATATTCTGCAAAAACATAATGTTGATGTTAAACAAAACACTAAACCTGAGTGTGAGAGTTGTTTAGCTGGGAAGATACATCGATTACCGTTCAGCAAAAGTGAGAACGTGAGTACAAGGACTTGCGAGCTGATTCATGCGGATACTTGCGGCCCTATGGAAGAAGCATCTGTTGGAGGGGCGAGATATTTTGTCATACTGAAGGACTATTCGAATCACAGAAGAGTGTACTTTGTTAAAACAAAATATGAGGTCAAATACTGCATTGAGAACTTCATTAATAAGGCTGAAAACATAACAGGAAACAGGGTGAAAATGTTTAGAAGTGACAATGGTTTAGAATTCATAAACAGAGAAGTGAAAGAACTGTTTTCAAAACGTGGAATAACACACCAAACAACTGTACCCTATACGCCGGAACAGAACGGAAAGGCTGAGAGAGAAAATAGAACATTGGTGGAAGCAGCACGGACAATGTTACATGAACAAAACTTTCCAAAGAAACTGTGGGCGGAAGCAATTAATACAGCAGTATTTGTCTTGAATAGAACAGGGAAAAGTCATGAAAATGGAAGGTCACCATTTGAAGTATGGACAAACAAAAAGTTTGACATTCACCAGTTGAAAGTCTTTGGCACGGAAGTGTATGCTCACATTCCGAAGGAACGAAGGAGGAAATGGGACAAGAAAGGTGAAAAAGGGTTGATGGTGGGTTATGAAGAAAATGTGAAGGGGTATAGAATATATTTTCCAAAAACAAACACAGTGGAGACAAAGAGAGATGTTGTATTCCTAAATCGAGATGGTAAGGAGGAGAAACTTCAAGTGAAGGAGGTCGAAGAAAAGGAATCTATAACATCAATAAACCTGGAAGAAGAACCTGTGGTAGATAGAAACCCTGAGACAGAACCTAACCCTGTAAATGAGCTAACTACTAACCTAGATGAAACAATGGAGGTGACTCCTACAAGTAGTGTTGGAGATGATAGGTCAGAACATGACTGTGACAGTGAGTACTTACCATGCAGTGATGAGGAACATCTATTGGATGAAAGTGATTTACCCATAGATGAAAGAAGCAAGCGGGTAAGAAAACAAACATCTTTCTATAAATGCAATAATGTGCAGTTGGATGAGAGTGAGTGTGAACCAGCTACATACACTGAGGCTATGAACAGAAGTGATGCAAGTAAGTGGAGTGAAGCTATTGCTAGGGAACTACAGACTCTTAAAGACAATGACACGTGGGTTTTTTGTGATGTACCAGTAGGTAGGAAAACAGTTAGCAGTAAGTGGGTCTTTAAGATAAAAAATGTAAATAATGTTTTACAGTATAAAGCTAGGCTTGTTGCCCGAGGATTTGAACAACAGGAGTCATTTGATTTGTGTGATATTTATGCTCCAGTCGCGAAGTTGTCTACATTTAGATTTTTTGTAGCAGTAGCAACAAAATTAAATGTGCCTATTTATCAAATGGATGTTACGGGGGCATTTTTATATGGGGAGATAAAAGAAGAAGTGTATGTTAGTTTACCTAAAGGGGCCTATTCAGGAAATAATAATACAGTTAGATTAAATAAATCTCTGTATGGATTGAAAAGTTCTCCTAAGTGTTGGAATCAAAAATTTAATACAGTAATAACAAAAGAAGGTTTTGTGAGATCAAAGTGTGACTCATGTTTGTATACAAAGTATAATGGCACAGATAAAATCTTTGTATTGATTTATGTGGATGATGTGTTAATTTTTGGCACAAGTGAACAGGAGATTATAAAACTAAAAACTGTATTAAATAAGGAATTTAAGATGAAGGATCTAGGGTTCATTTCAGATTTCCTAGGAATAAATGTTAAACAAAATTTGCAAAATGGTACAACTGTATTATCACAAAGAAATTATCTGGAAAATGTATTAAAAAGATTTAATATGGAAAATTGTAAACCAACGATGACCCCTATGGATAAAAATTTTAACAGTAAGATACTTAATTTTGATGTTAAGGGTGATAAAAAGTTTGAAGAAACTTGTAGGGAAATAATTGGCTGTCTAATGTATGCTGTTTCAGGCACTAGGCCTGACCTTTGTTTTGCCATTTCTATGTTAAGTAGATTCCAAAATTCAGCTAATAGTGAATTATTGAGTGCGCTTAAGAGAGTATTGCGTTATGTAAAGTATACTATTGATTATAACTTAGTATATAAATGTAATGATACAGTGTTGCAAGGATTTTGTGATGCTGATTGGGCAGGTGACCAAAAAGACCGAAAGTCTACTTCAGGGTACTTGTTTACTTTTGCAAATTGCTTAATATATATTGGTGGTTCAAAGAAGCAAGCATCTGTAAGTCTGTCTTCAACAGAGGCTGAGTATGTGTCAATGAGTATGGCCGCTAGTGAAGCGTGTTGGATAGTTAATTTGTTACAAGATTTTGGTTTTCAAAATGTTTGTCCAGTAAATTTGTTTTGTGACAATCAGTCAGCAATATTGAATGCAAGCACAGAGTCATTGAAACGCTTGAAACATGTGGATATCAGATATCACTTTGTCAAGGATTTAATTAAAAATAATAAAATTTGCCTTAAGTATATTTGCACTTCGAAACAACCAGCCGATATGTTAACGAAATCTCTTAGCAAAGAATTAATTGTAAAGTTTCTGAAAGTGTGCGGTGTAGGTAATGTAATAAACTAAAGCTACTATTGTTGTTGATAATTTTTTATTTTAAGTATTAGAATATGTTGTTTAAATGTATAACATTGAGAGAGGGTGTTAAATAAGATGTACAATGTTCATACATTTATTTAAGTTGGCAGTATTGTTTTTTTTCTTTGTTAGGTTACTTGTCTATTACTTTTTGTCTGTGGTCACATCTTAACGGTTTGCAACAGTGTACTGTGTAGTGTTCACTTGTTTAATTAGTTCAAAAATAAAAACAGCTTGATCAAGAAGTCTCTGCATTTCATTTAAAATAACTTCACTATCTAAGTAGCATTTGCAAAAAAATTGCTAATAATTCAGCAGCCAATGCGTGTGGCGCACGGTGGGAGAGGGGGTGTTGGGTTAGAGTAGGCGTAGGCGCACGGTCCACGTGTGGTTTTTTTCCACTTGATTTTATAAATCGTTTCAGCCCTTTTGTCATTAAAATACTAATTAATTAAGTTTTATTGAACATTTTATCAAATAAATAAAACCACTGTAACAGTTTCCCTGCACGAAATACAGAGTTACGCCCATACAAAAAAACATAACACTGATTGAGATCTTTCAAATGATATAGGTAGGAAAGTGTTACAACACTTGGGACGAAACCGCTCATTGTTCTTTATCTTAGTAAACTTGGCACTGTCCAGTATATTAGACATACATTCCAGCCTGTTAATCGCTATGTGTTTGGTAATGTCCCGTATACTTCACATATAATTTTCAGAAAACTGAAAGACTCAGATTTTTATTTCTATTTTTTACCATGTCTATGAAGTCCTAGAAATTGACTCATGGTGTCAAAATGTGCAATTTTATTATTTTGATTGTTCTGCCAATTAAAGGGTTAAAAAAATGCTTTGTAGAAGTAAATAATCACGCACGCGCAGTATACTATCGAAAGTCCCAGATTCGATTTTGTACATCGATAACATTTTTTGTTGGGGTATCGAAAGTGACTGTTTCTATATTATTCGCTGGTATTATATTTATTTGCATAATCAAATCTGGTACATTCGTTATTATACGCGGGTATATGAGTCAATAACCCTATCGAATATACCATTTACGATAGTTTCATTGGGAATACATTTTATTTTGTTGTTTTATTTCGATACATATTATTAAAAAAAACTAGTAAATATGAAATTTTGCTGGCTTACTTATTTCAATATGTTAAATTAATGTTATTTTTTTCATTTCAGGATCACCACTGCCTAAAGAATGCACTTTTAATGATTCAGATTGGAAAGCATTAGAAGGGATTATTGACGATGAGCTATCCTCAGATAGAAATTTGAAGCCAGAAGATTTATGTTGCAATGAGGATAATTTGCTGGAATCACCAAAAAAATCAATTCAAATTTCGAATCATGATGACCATGATGATATCTCGTTTATACTCGATAGTTCGGAAACTACTCCAGTTCCATCTCCGTGTGTAGATTTTGATTCACCGAACAATACATCATTGCCTGCTTCTACACCTGATCAGCAAATGCCTGTTCCAGATGAAAAAGATTTAGATACTAACATTGTTTCTCCTAGTGCGGCCATACCGAGTATCGCGTCACTTATAACCATATCGGAATGTGATTCTCCACTTATGACGGTAGCAGAATGTGAGTCTCCATCAGCTGTTACAAAAAGAAAAAGGAAATCTACTTTTAAAGTTAATCCTGGAAAAAATAGAAAAATATGCAAAGAAAACTGGATAGACGTTAAAAGAAAAGCTGCAGTAAACACCGGTCAACAATATGTTAGCAGGAATGGTAAGGTACGTCATAAGGGAGTGATGGGACCGATCTGTACAGCCACTTGTAAGTTATAATGCTATGAGCATTTTAATGAAATGACCCGTCAAAAAATTCATTCAAGCTTTTGGCAATTGGCTGACCATTCCAAACAATAGGAATTTATTAATAAATTCACTAAAAAGCTAAACAAGCGCCGTTTTACTACTGAATGTACATCTAGAAGGCAGTTTACCACTCAATATTTCTTACCGACTCCTGCCGAAACTCAAAACCAACCTTGCGAACATAAACGTGTTTGTCTTAAAGCTTTTTTGAGTACTTTGTCTATTACGGATCAATTTGTACGCAAAGCTCACCAAAAATTAAATCAAGAAGGTATCACTTTGCCAGATAATAGAGTAAAACATCCGAACCATGTAATCAAGATAGATTCCAATATGATAAAAAGTGTCTGTGACCATGTTGCTTCTTTTCAACCAGTTGAATCCCATTCCACACGGAAAAATACTAGCAAGCTTTAATTAGATAACAATTTATCAATGAAAACAATGTTTTCCTTGTATAATGAATGGAAAAACCTTCATCTTTATAATAATACAGCGCAAACTTTACGCCAGTATACCGATATAATTAATGAAAACATGAATATAGCATTCTTCGTACCAAAAAAGGATTTTTGCGACAAATGTCACAGTTTTTCTAATGAAAACGCTCCAACTGAAGAACAAATTAAGGCTTATAATATAAATATAGAGAATAAGTCGATTGCTAGAGAATTTAAAAGTAGCGAAAAAGTTCTTGCAGAAAATTCGTCGGAAATAGTATGTGCTACATTTGATTTTCAAAAAATTTTGAATTGTCCTCATAGAGACGTAGGATTATTTTATTATAAAAGGAAGCTATCTCTGTACAACTTTACTATATTTGACATTGGAAAAAAAGAAGGAACTTGCTTTATGTGGACCGAGTGTACAGGCAAGAGAGGAGCGAATGAAGTAAGCAGTTGCTTACTTCAATTTGTTAAAAGGAAGTTAGAACAAGGTGCCAAGAAATTTCTGTTTTGGTCTGATAATTGCGCGGGCCAAAACCGCAATCGGATAGTATATTCTCTATACATGTACCTGGTCAAAGAATATAAGATAGATATTACTCATCGCTTTTTGGAAGCAGGGCATACACAGAACGAGGGCGACAGCGTCCACGCTCTTATCGAACGAGATTCTAAAGGTAAACTGATATACACTCCTGATCAGTGGTTTGGCTAAGTACGTTGGTGTAAAACTAACGGAACCCCATACAATGTAGTGGAAATGGCTCAAGACGACTTTTTTGATTTTAAAAGCTTATTGGATAATCGAAGATGGAAAAAAGATATGAAAAATGAAAATGTTAAGTGGAATAGTATTAAAGAAATCTGTGTGAGTAAAGAAGATCCAAACTGTTTATATTTTAAATACAACCTTAAAGATAATACTTCATGATTAAAGACCAAAATAGAAACAAGAAGTCGTGGAAGAAGGAGGGAAAATGTTGAACTAAAAAAATCGTATACTCAACTACTGCCAATACTTGAAGCCTAAGGAAGAATAAGGATTTAATTCATTTATGTAACACTTCAGCCATACCTAAAGAATACCATAGATATTTTAAAATACAGTACTATCCCATCTGGAGAAAACTCCGCAATTAAATTCATGGGCATCCTTTTAAGGGGTCATTGTACCTACCCAAGTAACACAGAAAGCATTTTAAGAAACGAATAGTAAACTTATGTAGAACTTAAGGTCCGTATACACTCTTATGTAAGTTCAGTGAGCATCTTGACGCTTTATATTAGCATTTCAAAAACATTATGATGCTTTACACTGTAAAACGGTTGGATAACCGCATATCAAAATCCTTTTGTAAATCCTTTAGTTTTAGTGCAGCAAACCACAACGCAGCTGTAAAGCTTTCAGCTGTTTTTAGTGCATTTAGATCTACAATAGCATTTTTAAGTAGTAAAGAAATGCTTATTGCTGTTTAATAGCATAAACATGAACCATTATAATGACACGTAAATCCGCTATACAGCTTTTAGCTGTGTTTAGTGCCTTAGGGTCTACAATAGCATTTTTAAGTAGTAAGATAATGCCTAATGCTGCTTAATAGCATAAACTTGTACCATTATAATGCACTGTAAATCCGATATACAGCTTTGAGCTGTTTCTAGTGCCTTTTGTTGTGTAATAGCACTTTTAAGTGGTTAGTAACAGCCTAGTACTGCTGAACGGCATAATCGTGAATCAATGTAATGCTTGCATTTTTTTAAATCAACTGAGTTCTGTTGTACAGCTAACAGCTCTTTAATCAAATACACGTGAGTTATTTGTAATGCGTAAAGCTGTATATACATTCATTTTACTGTATTCGTAAAACCATTTGTCGGCCATATTGGGGAAAAGGACATATTATATGATCAACACAACAACAGCAATTATTATAGTGGACGTACCTATAGATATTATATATTATTAATGTAACTGTGTGTGTTGCATATCCGTGTGTGTATAACTTATAATGCGCTAATAACAAAATTAAGTTGTGATTTTATTCTACGTGTAATTTAATATAGGTAAAAATAAGTGCAACATTTAGATTCACAAAATGTTGAAAAAATTGTTTAAAATAAGAGTAAGAACCGGAGGAATCAGGCGAAAAATATCAAAAGAACATGCAAGAATTATGATGTCTCCGGATCCGATCAATGCACAACAAAATGAAGTGAATTGTAGCGATACTAAAGAAGGTTCCGTAGTTCACCAAAATCAAGTAGGACCAATCAACTTTGGAAATACAAACGATAAGGAATCCTCGTGTTTTGAAAAAAAAAAATTATTGCGAATAATGACAATATTCAACAAAATCGTGTTTATGCCTGTCTGCCTGATGCTGTAAATATAAGACCTGAGAGCTCCGACGAAAGTGAAGATGACAGTGATATTGATAAATATGTAAAATGTTCTTCATTTCGTGAAAATATAAGAAGATGGGCTATTGAAAGGAATATTAATCAAATAGCATTAAAAGATCTCGCAAAAATTATGAATGGATTGATTCCGGAAATATTACCTATGGATCCAAGGACAATTTTAAAAACACCTAGATTTGTCAATATAAAAAAAATTGAAGGGGGCGAATATTGGCATAATGGAATTACTAATAATTTAACTTTGCTATTGGAAAACTGGACAGATATTCCAGAAAATATATCTTTAAATTTCAATTTTGACGGTTTGCCAATTTTTAAAAGCTCCAAGAAAGAATTTTGGCCAATACTCTGTAACATTTCTGAAAATTCTAACATTAAACCTTTAGTAATTGGAATTTATTATGGAATTGGAAAACCTAAAAATTTAACAGCTTATTTAGAAGATTTTGTCACCGAAGTTGGTAATTTATTGGAAGAGGGGATTACACCATTGCAAAATTCTGAGAAGAAAGTTACAGTAAAGATTAGATGCTTTATTTGTGACTCACCTGCTAGAGCTTTCATAAAAGGTAAGCAAGCCCTTAAAATTGTCCGTGTGTTGTTAAATTCATTTTTGATTGTGCATTATTTATCGCCGGGTACTGTACTCGTATTTCAGCCAATAGGAGTATTTATGTATACTTACCTGGTTTTGTAGAACTTTTTTACAATAACATTTCTTTTTCTTTTTTCAGGTGTTTGTAACTTTAACGGAAAACACGGTTGCATGAAGTGTGTTACTGTAGGTGAATATTCCCACAATTCACACACAGTTACTTTCCCAGATACAAGTTGTTCCGAGAGAACAAATGAAGGGTTCCGAAATAAACTTTATGGGGCGCACCATAAAAATGATTCTCCTTTGCTTAATCTTCCAATAGATATGGTAAAGGATTTTCCAGTTGGTGATTCATTGCATTTAATTGACCTAGGAATTATGAAGAGGCTACTAGTTGGATGGCGTGATGATAATTTCGGAAAATTTGTAACGAAATGGCGTGCTAAAGATATTGAAGTAGTAACAAATTTCTTGAACAAGTGCAAGTTACCATCTGAAATTCATCGAGCAGTGCGAGGTCTGGAGTATCTGGCATTTTGGAAAGGATCTGAATATAGAACTTTTTTGTTCTATCTTAGTATTATTATACTGCCAGATGTGCTCACAAGCGCCGTATTTTCACACTTTCTGAAGTTGTACTGTGGTATTACAATTTGTTCAACTGAATGTCATCTGCGTTTGCTGCCATTAGCTAAAGAACTGCTAAAAGATTTTGTCAAGCATTACAAAGACTTTTATGGAACGGACTATGTTACTCGTAACGTGCACAATTTAATCCACGTAACTGCAGAGGTAGAACGATTTGGGTCTTTACACTCTTTCAGTGCTTACCCTTTTGAGAATGAGCTATATTGTATCAAACGATTACTGAGAGATGGGAAGAATCCGCTATCACAAATAGCAAACAGAATAGTTGAAGCCACGACAGAGTTTAGTGTTAAAAAAATCCTGAGTTAAGTGAAAAACCCGATTATCCGTTCCTAACGACAAGTAGGAATAATTGTAGAGTACTTCATTTACAACAATTAAAAGTTTCCTCAAAAATAAAAGACAGATATGTATTGACAACTGTCAACGACATAGTTGAAATCAATAATATAGTTGAAGAACCAAATGGAATTCGTATTATTGGCTTAAAAATGAGTGGTAACAAAGAAGATGTGTTTACGTATCCCATAAAATCTTCACATTTACACATTTACAAAGTAAAAAATGATGATGGTAGCAATTGTGATATTGTCCTTGATCCTAGAGACCTACAATGTAAATTAGTGTGTTTGCATCATAATGAATACTTATATTTCAATACCACTATTGCATACGTACCAATAAAAAACGTTATTTTAAGTATTAAAGTTTTATATTTATGTAGATTTAAGGGTAATTAACAATTTATTTTCAATGTTATAATTTTTTTATGCAAATTAACCTTACAGAATCAAAGTTTAAAAAATAAATTGGTATTGACAATTATCCTCATGTATCGCTATTAAGTTTTTGTTAAAGAAACTGTATGACTGAACCGTTATTGTAAAATGATAAGATTTAAATAATGTTTTTGTCAATGATACTTCTATAAACAAACTAGAGATGAGAAAAATTAATCAATTTTACTCTAGCTTTTGATTAGGATTTTAATTATTAGAGTGGGTAACGAATCCAAACATGCTAGTGTTTTAACCATTGTGTAAATTTTAATTTTAATAAATAATGACACTTGCAAGTTTGAATTGTTTAATGGAAATTAACTCAATATTCTTGTTTTCTTATTATTGCCTTAATATCAATAGATTCATTAAATACAAATTAAAATCAGATTTATTTAGCGAAGACAGACCTAACAAAAGAGTTGTGTCAGATATTTTTGCGTCCTTGTTCTGCCATATTTTATTGCCAGTAACCTACGAATAAGTAACAAGTAACTGTACCAAAGACCTTGTAAGTACGAAGATGTAAATTATTAATAAAGTAAAAATTAATTTATAGAATTGTCTACAGATTAACACAAACCACCTTCGATATCATCATCACTCATATTATTTAAATAAATATTTTCTTTCTCCTTTTTTTGTTCTTGAATTTGCATGCTTTCTCCTTCAGGTATTTCTATGGAGTCATCGTTTGGTGCACAATCTTGAATTTGCATGCTTTCCACTTCAGTTTCTGTTTTATCATCATTTGGTTGTATTTTATTTCCACTCTTTTGTTGTTTATCTAAATTATCCTTATTCTTACGACATCTCTTAGATGACATCCTGAGGTTTTTCATGGATTTCCGTTGCTTCGAATTTTTTGTAATAATCTTGAAAAATGTTTCATTGTCTTGTACAGTCACGAGCAAATGTATGTATACACTCAGCTTTATTCAAAAGCAATTTACTCCTTTATTTTTTAATGAAATTTTATGTTGTTACGAACATAGCATTTTCGAACCCATAGGTTTATGTAATGTGTCATATTTCAACGTTGCATTCTTTATTTCACGAAAAAATCGCATTTGAAAGTTGCCAAGTGTTAACATATTGGTGTTCGTGACTGTACAGTATACGTCGGATCCCAAGTTTGAATCATGCTATGAAAGAATTTTAAAACGTTCTTGTAATCTTTAAGCGCAATTTTCGACATATCTCCTCTACTTCCACCTGCCCATGAACAGTTGCAAAGGAAATCCCTAGTGAATAAAATATCTAGCAATTTATAAGCACAAGTTTTTCCTTCGCCGTTCGAAGCTGAGCATTTTTTTTTTTTATGTTAGCCTACGCTGTCCCACTCCTGGGCAAAGGCCTCCCTCCACTCCTTCCATCTTCCGCGAGCCCGCGCGTCCTCCTTCCAGTTTTGACGGAACCTATCCAGCTCGTCCCGCCATCTCCTACGTGGTCTGCCGCGACCTCGCCTCGCTTCGAGCATAAGAACGACAAATGTCTTTTTAGTTTATTCTTTTCTGCTCTATCTGCCAGTAATTGGTCAAGTGATATAAGATCTCTTTGATTTTCAATGGGTTTTAGTGTAAAACTTTCGGTATCTACAGGGTTAGCATCTTTCAACAAAGTAACGCTTGGACCCTCTTTTATCTCTGCAAGTTGTACAGATATTTCTTCTAACTGCACAGATTGCGTGGCCAATTTTTGAACAATTTTCTGCTGGTTTTCAAGAGTGATCGCTTGAATTTGGAGCATATTGTCTATTTTTTCGGATAATATTTTTTGGTTTGCTAAAATTTGGTCGAAGTTCAAAGTTTCTGTGCTAATTATCTGAACTATGTTTTCATGATTAGTGGTGTTTTCAGTAGCTGAAACGTGACTATAATCCGTAGACAGGTTTCCTTGATTTTCTTGATCGAACCTCTGAAAACAATATAATGATTGTATTAAAGTACACAAATTTGATTATCCTTGTTACCCCCTCGATTTGAACGACTTTTGTCGCGTAGTGGGGGCCCTCGTCAAACCAAATCAGCTTAGCATTCAGCTATTAAGATAAATTAAATTTTATTCAGACAGCAAAAGCAAGTTTGTTTTACTACGTTAATTAATACACGTAAATAATTTAACTTTTTGCAGTAAAGGTAAGTGGTGGGTGCCCACCACGGTCACTAGTCGCGGTCGAGCGGGTAACTTAATCCGAATAACGAAATAAACGCGCGTGCGCGCGCATACTAGCTAAGATCATGCACACTACATAAAAAATGAACAAACTTACCAACTTGTTGGCCATAAGTTCTTTCATTTCTTCATGATTTTGTACTACGGTTGTCCGGGGTGCAACCATGCCTGTGTCATTCACGTCTGTGTCTGAATTGTCTTCCATTATTGATAATTCAGCTATGGCTTGCTGATATGTTCGAATAACGTTCCGTTTAAAAATGCAGTCCATTAATCTCCATTCTTTTTTATCGGGCTTGGATTGCTCATCTTTAATTAATTTGTACTGTGACTTTTTAGGCGGCCACCACAAGTTACCATTTTCCTCCCACAAAGAAATGCACACTACATAAAAAATGAACAAACTTACCAACTTGTTGGCCATAAGTTCTTTCATTTCTTCATGATTTTGTACTACGGTTGTCCGGGGTGCAACCATGCCTGTGTCATTCACGTCTGTGTCTGAATTGTCTTCCATTATTGATAATTCAGCTTCGGCTTGCTGATATGTTCGAATATTGTTCCGTTTTAAAATGCAGTCCATTAATCTCCATTCTTTTTTATCGGGCTTGGATTGCTCATCTTTAATTAATTTGTACTGTGACTTTTTAGGCGGCCACCACAAGTTACCATTTTCCTCCCACAAAGAAGGTACAATAACTAGTATTGTTTTCCCTCTCTCTATCGTCTGTACTATTTTGTACGGCATTTTATGGATGGTACAAAAATACTGAAAATAAGAAAACAATATTATTTAAAATCATCTCATCACCCATAAAAAGATATTAGTGCGTTTTCTGAAGTTTTTGACCACCCTAAAGTGTACAGATATATTTGATGGCTACTGTACCTGCCTGACTACACTACACCGATAATGAAGTAAATAACGGTCCTTTTTATAAACTTGTTGCGGAAAAAATATCTTAATGACGTATGAATAACGACACTCACGAGCACAACCGCCATGTGAGTCTCTCACAAAGTTACAACTGAACTGACAAAAATCGGTGTGCAGAGCACGCGCAGGACATCGCTTCGCTATAAACATGCATAGTGCTGTCTCGCTCGTGCTAGGGAAACGGTCCCGCAAATGCATCAGTGCAGTGTAAGGTCCACGGTGCGGCGCACAGAACAGATAAAAGAGGTGCGGCGGCATTGAAATAAAATCTATAGAATCACAATAAGGTGAATGCACAGTGGTAGACCGTGAAATTCAAATTTTCTTTTGTTTTTGCAATTTTCAGGTCAGTGTCAGGAACCTGACTTGAAAATTGCTAAAAGCGTAAGAAAACATGAATTTCGCGGGCTATATCTGCGCATTCACTCAAGTAGGTACTCGAATGAAAATATCTACTTTTTTTTGTTGGCAGCACGATATTAGATATTCGATACGATAGCCTGTCGTACGGTTGTGAATAGCTATGCAGAAAGCCTTCCACTCCTCAAGTTGTACAAAAATTCTGAAATGGGGTATATTGTTATGCTCAAGGAACCCCAAAATTGCGTTCAAGTAACGGCACTATTTCAGTCTACATCAAGTCTACTGGTATACCGATGAACCTTTAAAGAACTACTTTATAGACAATGGCACTACAGTGGTTCATCAAAAGTCTTCTCTCTGGCCTCTGGCTTAATAATTGTTCACGCGTGAGTATTTATACTGCTGGCGGCATTAATTAGCCTTTATAAAGGCTCACAAGGCTGCTATAGACCGACACTATTTTGTAAATATTTTATAACCAATAGTTATTTGTTATACAAGAGTGCAAAGTTGCTTTTTAACCGCGTGTTCAATTTTGATGACCGAGCAAGCGAAGGATTCTAAAATTGAATCACGAGCGCAGCGAGTGATTCAAAATTAGAATCCTGAGCGTTAGCGAGGGAATCAAAAGAGCACGAGGTGAAAAATCTTTGCACTCGAGTGCAACACGTAACTTTTCATTCCACCTCAGCGAGGAAATGAGTAAATGCAAAAAAAAAACGTTTACAATCACAAGATAGGTACACTTTTATTTCAGTTTAGGTATTAATTACTACATTATGACAGGTAAGTATTACAGAATAATCTTTAAATTATAACAAAATAATACTAAGGTATAATTAAGAAAATTTTAAAGTAACGTTGCTACAGTTATTTAAATTGAGTGTAATATTTTTGTTTGGTACTGTAATATTGGTGTTAGTCACGTGTACTGTTTTTCGGTAAACTATCTGTCATACTTAATAGTTGTACCGATTCATCGGATTCCCTTGGCGTGAATGTTGGAGAGAGAGGGAGATGGTTAGGTGTTTCATAACGGCTTATTTTTGATGTAGAAGGGCCAGTCCAAGGATCCGATTGAGGCTCTTTCAGTGTAATGGCTCCTACGATGCCTTCACATATTTTAGACTTATTTTGGATGGAATCCTCTATGTATCCCTCTACAACTGCATTGGACTTCCAGCCTCCGTGGCGCTTAAGGGACAGGAGATCAGCTCCGGAATCAGCCAAAAGTGTGGCTGAAGTTCGTCGGAAACAATGACCCGTGTACAACAGGGGTTCTGGAAGTTCAAGAAATGTTGCTATTTCTCGTGGGATACTGCCAATTTTATTAGTACCCATAGGCTGTCTAACACACTTTCCATTGCGATACTGTAGAAAAAATCGATTGATTGGAGTGTTAGGCGGGCGTAAGGCTTGATATTTCTCAACAATCGTTACGTATTCCTTGCGAATGACGAAGTTGCGGTCTCTTTTTGTCTTTGTATTAGGTAAATTAATTAATAGTAAGTCATCTGAATGTTTCTCAATGTTTTTGACATTAAGTTGTGTTAGTTCATTAGTTCGACATGCTCCGTTTATTCCAATAATAAGAACAAGCTGTAACGTAAAGAGTATTGTAGTAGATAAATGAATAAAATTGATATGAACGCATAATTATGCCTATCAACATCTACTAAGAGCCGAGGATTTAATTGAGATTAATATACTTAAGTAGATACTGAATGTGCAACTGACTTACTTTTGCCGCCAAATATACGGAATCGGGTGCTTCGTTAAGAAACTTTTCAATATCAGATACTGTGAAAACCTTCGATTTTTTTGGTTGATGACCAGATGAGGCTCTTTTTAAAAATGCCACTAATTTAGGATAGGTATCGATATGTTTGTCTTTTTTCATCTTTATTGTTGCTTTTAGCATCGAATACGTACTCCATAGAGTGCTTGCTTTCTTGTTCTCGGATAATTCTATAAAATATGCCAGCAAAACGTTTTCTGAGAAAGTTTTGGCTCCTTTTGCTAGTCGCCACGTGTTGAACATATCGTACTGTTTTAAATACTTCTCGCGTGATTGTTGAGGGAGAAAGCTCATTTGCGCAGTTTCAGTCAATTCTGTTGGCGTCAAGCAAACTTCCTCGTCGCTAGAATCACTCATTTTAGTTTTTTCACTTGTTTTCAAGTTTCTTGTTTATAATATAAGGTTTAACAATGACGTGAAAAAATGCCGCGTAAAGAACCGCGTACAAAGCAAATTGAAAAAAAAAACACCAAGAAGGTTCCGAGTCTGAGTTTTTAACAAATTAAAAAAAAGTTGTATGATATATTCGGCACCATAGAGGTAGCAGTAAATAGGTTTAATGTTTTTTTTTAATTCACAAACTTAGTGCACACGATGTTCTAAATTCAATTTACTTTATCCTCTAGAGAATATAAACGGCTTTTCCACTCAGATATTGAAGATTAAAAATACTCTTTCCGAGATGGTGGGCCGACCAACAACTACGCTGGCGGCGCGGCGTGCGTCACGCTTTGTGTACTACCTACCCGACAATTGTTTATAAATTTTGTAGATAGGTAAGTATTTTTTCTAATGTTGGGTACCGGCCGGCATACCGGCCCCACCTGCATGCATGCAACACGTGTGCACTGTTATGTTTTGTTTTTTAACTGCTTATTTTAATATTTTAATTGTTTGTTAACCCATAATCGGGCACAAGGAAATATTTTCCCACCTCGGGGTGGGAAAATAACCCTTAAAAAAAACCCACAGTATTTATGACTCGGCTGTCGGCAGCCGAGTCATAAATACTCAAATATTTTTAAAATGGCAACTCCCCAGACTATTTTTTACCCAAATATATTCTTAATTAGTTACTGATTTATTTTATTGACAACCCCACTCTTTCAAATGTCAACGTCAGAATCAGATTAACGTCACTTTTGAAAAAACTGCGCGTTTTTCATGTAGTGGAGACATAATTCTGTTAAGTTTCTTCAAGAAAGATTCTGGTAAGTAGATATTTGATCCGTTATTGAATTGTTCCATCCTATAATACTTTAGAGCTTCTTTTTGTAATTACAGTCTTTGATATTCCATTCTCAGTTTTCTTGTATTCGTGGTCTTCACGCTCCCATTGCATCCATTTCGCGCTCAAATTTGCCTGACCTGCAAGGTGGTAATCCAACTTTGATAGTTTGCATGCCTCACATTCACCGTTCATACATAAATCAATCAATCAATCAATCAATCAATCAATCATTTATTTTGTTAAACATAGGTATGGTTACAGATATTATATAGTCTTAGATATGTGCACTATGTTTTGCCAATATATGGCGTACAAAATTAACATAAACAAGCAATTAATAATAATAATAAGGTACAATCAATAAAGGCATGTCAATTGAATACATTAATAAAAAATAAAAAAAAGCATGTCAAATATAATCAAATATAAATATGACTCCAAATTGCAACTTACTAGTAATAAGACATATTTCTCAGATTTGCAATTTAGCAACAATTTATTTGTGTGCAGAGCATGCAACAAAAAGTCGAAAAGTAATAATATTATTTAAAAGTTTTATGAAACATAATTTTTTATGTCATATTTTATAGAAAAGTGCCAAAGTAGAGTCTTGACTGTGCAATGAAACGTGCCATAAAGTAACGTAGAGGAATAGTTTTCGTAGAAAAAACGTTGATGTTATTTAAATTACTAATTATTAAAAAAAAAATTACATAACCGAGCAATCTAACCTGTATTATGTGCAACAAAAAGGAAAACCGGTAAAAACTAAAGAAGACATAAGATTTTTCATAGCTATTAACCTTCTAATGGGAATCGTCGATTTACCAGCTTACACAATTATTGGTCGCGTGAGTTCCGCTACAGTCCCATCGCAGATATTATGATAATAATAATTTGTTAGACGATGGTGACCGTTTTTTTTAAGTGAGGCCCTTGTTACAAAAAGTTCGTGAAAAATTTTTGGAAGTCCCACACGAAACCAGATTTAGTGTGGATGAAATAATGGTCCCTTAGAAGGGTAAAAAAGCTGGCAATAGAAAACAATATGTCAAAAACAAGCCAAAAAAAGGGGCTACAAAATGTTTGTTCGAGCTGGCATATCTGGTTTCGTGTACGATTTTATAGTATATGGTGGTGAAGATACTCTCCGGTATGATTCGCTAACGCCTAAGGAGTCCAGTTTTGGTCTTGGTGCTAAGGTAGTTCTGGCTCTATGTAAAAGTATACAAGACCATGCTTGTTCTGTGGTATATTTCGATAATTTTTTTACAAGTTTAGAGTTGGTTAACTATTTAAACTGTTATTACATTATTTATTATTTCAATATAGTTAATCACTTTTTTATAAATGGAAGTGATGATTTCTAAATTGGCAGCTCTAGACGGATTTGCATTCAGTGCTTTCTGTACATCTCAGACATTGCGTAAACTTTTTTTTAAAAGTGGTTTAAAATTACCACAATCACCCCACACTATTAAAAAGATTGTTTTAAATAATTATGAAGAATTAAAGCTAGAGCTGAAGAAAGAATTGGTCCGATTGAAATCGAGAGAATGCAATTTTGCAGTAAGTCTGGATGAATGGACATCAGTTCTAAATAAAAGATTTATGTATACATAAATGGGTCAGGAGCAGGACCAAATTTTTGACGGATATAGACACGACGTTGTGGTGTCCGACTCATAAGTGACAAAATATTGCGTACAATACATGCCTTAAAATAATTTTGAATAATTGCTAATAATATCTTAATATGTTATAAACAGTCTCATTCATCAAATAACTAAACTAGAAGCTTAATTTCTTCAAAATAAAATATATTACCAAGCTCGGTGTCTTTTACGCCATGTAAAATAAGCATGTCCTTGCTTGACTACCTACGAATATTTTACCGCTGTTTTTTTTTAACGTAAGCTAGCATTTATGGTTTAATATTACTAAAGCCTTATAAACACCAGTAATCGTTTTTGTAAATAATGCTACAATAACCGTTGCTTTTTTAATTTTTACAAGTAATTTGAAATACATCCCAAAATTGTTTCCGTTGTAATACTCCTGTTGTGCGACACCATAATTTCGAAATCAATAAAAGTGTGTGGAAGTTTATTGATTATTTAGTACGGCAACATTGGCTTGAAGCTGGCAACAAAATTTCGGAAACAAACCGCCATGTTTTTTTACTGTCATTTGAAATTTTGTTTGTGTCGTCAGCGCGTGTCGTTAAGATTTCCTGACTTTAGGTGAGTAAAATTGTAATGTTTTTACGATTTTCTAGAAATTGATATATATTTATAAATCCCCTTTAGCCTTATTGTTAAAAGGGATGCAGAAGTGTTCGATTAATGGTTAAATTTGTGAATTATTGCATCTAAATAGGTTAGGTCGTGGATTATTTTCATTCTGTTGTGCGATTTGTGACACGAAATTGTGCGACGTGTTACAAGGGAAATTTATAAAGCTGTGTTTACAATCAATCTAATCTCATTAGCTACCTATGTATTCTTGAATATTTAGATTATTGTTTAAATATTTGTAAAATAGTTTTAATTTTCTACGCTAAAGCCTAAGAGGGTAAGGCCGTTATTCTAGCTAGAAGCTGCCGTTAGGGTGCTTTTCCACCAGAGATGTGCTATGGCACGTTGCTATGGATGCGTTTGATATCCACCAATCATATTCATTGGTGCACATAGCTTAGCACTGGTGGAAACGGATTCAACTAAGATGTTTTTATATGGTGCTATTTTTTCTTTTTTTTTAAGTGTGGAAATCATCCTAAGACTTTTCCTGACTGAGAGGGCGTCTCAAACTTTTACTGACTTAAACCACACCTGTGTCTTTCAGTTGCCCTTGCGTTCGAAGACTACGTGTTTCCTTTCCAGAAATTCCCCCGGTCCTAGCTAGCGGGCATCGGCCCTATCTGGTCCCAACAGTTTCTGATATCTCTTTGAGCGCATGGGTCGCTAGGCCCTGTTGATAACTGGGCTCGGTCCGGAATTTGCGCGGCTGAGGCGTGAAGATCTTCATTTCCTCACGCGTGCCGCCTCCTCCTTCGCTAGCATTACTGCTTCACAAAAGGAGGTGACCACCTGCCATTTCTCCGCGCCCCGGGCCATAGCCTGAATCAGGGCTCGGCGCGATAGGTCGTTGCCGCCGATTGCCTCAACGAGGACACAGCTGTGCTCTGCCCAAGCGGGACACACCTCTACCGTGTACTCCACAGTCCTCCGGGCGGTCCACATATGTTGAATCCCGGGCGGTCCACACATGGTGAATCACGGGCGTTTCTTCCGCCTGAATCCGATGCAGGAACCTCCCGAACTTGCCATGTTCGGTGAGGACCAAGATGCGTGCTACGGATGCGTGCTACGGATGGTCGCGAGTAGTGTAGCTATGTGCCTCTTCCCTACTGTCGATACATTTAAGTGATTTTGACAGATTAATAATGCTTTTTCTCGATACCTTTTGTGATGTTAGCTTGTCCAAGTTAGCAGTTAGTGTTGGTGTTTTTTTTGTAGACCGTGTACCTTTTTCTTTTCAGATGCCTCTATCATCCGCAGAAAGATGTCGCAAGTACCGCGAAAAACTAAAAAAAGAAAATCCACAAAAATTTGAAGAAATGAAAAAGAGAAACTTGGAAAGAACAAAAGCTAAAAAACGAAAAATAGCCGATATGAACGAAAATGAAAAACAAGATGTGAGGAAACAATGGAGGGATGCTAAACGTAAAAAGGTTAACGAAAATAAGCCAGTGGTAATCGAAGTTGAAAGAGCACGTCGTCGCTATCGTAGCCAAGTAGGGCGAGAAAATAAAAAACTAAAAGAAAAAATTGAAATTGTGCGGCGAAAAAATGAGAATTTAAGCAAAATGTTAAAACGCTCAAGAAGCCGAGTACAAAGATTGACTGAAGAGTTGGAAAGGCTTAAATCACAAAAGGAATCGAGAAAAATTATAAATCAGCCACAATCAGTTGAAATCGAGGAACTTCACCATCCAAGTGAACTTACTCCTATGACTAAATCTAATATTTTCATTGAGAAAGAACTTCCAGATATTTCAGAGGAAGCTAAAGAGAGAGTTAAGCAAAGACTTTTACAGCAGAATGTTCTTGAAGAGTCTTTAAAAGAAACTTATAAACTTAGTAAATCATTCCAGGAAAGAAAAATGTTGAAGAAGCTCACAGAAACTGAAACAAGCAAGAAATATAACATGAAAACAAATCTGGCAAAATGTTTAGGTATTAAAAGTGGTATTAAAAGGTACTACAGTATTAAACAAAAGAGACTAAAAACAGCATGTGATTTGAAAAAATTCTTCGAAAGAGATGACGTCAGTCGTATGACTGCAGGAAAGAAAGAGTATGTCACTAAAAATAAAATACAAAAACAAAAACGGTTTTTGCTTGATACGCTACTGAAATTGTTTAAAAAATACAAAAATGAAGGCGGAACTGTTTCTTTCACGACATTTAAACGCTACCGTCCATTTTATATAGTTCCGCCTAATTTAAGCACCCGCAATACATGTCTTTGTATTAAGCATTCCAATTTGAATTTTAAGGCTGAAGCCTTAAAGAAATTAGGCTTAATAAAAACAACAGATTTAACAGATTTAGTTTCTGAAATTGTGTGCAATGTAAAGTCAAAAAGTTGCATGTATTCGGAATGTAATCTGTGCCGTGATAAAGTACTTCAAATTACTATAGCCGCTGACCAAAATCAAGATGAAGTATCTTGGTATGAATTTCTTAGTAAAAGTCACGAATTTGAAAAGAACGGTGAAAAAAGAATGACCAAAAGAATGGTTAAATTAAAACAAACTGGTGTACTTCATAATCTTGTCGAGTTCATACAACGAGACCTCAAAAATTTTAAAATTCATCATTATAACATTTACCATCAATATATACAATATAAAGAATCCATAGAAAAACTGGAAGATAACGAAGTTATTCTTCACTGTGACTTTTCAGAAAATTACGTGTGTAAAATGGCAGAAGAAGTTCAGGCCATGCACTTTGGAGCTTCAAAGACACAAGTCACATTGCATACTGGCCTATTATATATAAAAAATGAGAAACCTTTATGTTTTTGTACCGTTTCACCTTCACTCAAGCATGGTCCCGAAGCTATATGGGGCCATTTAAAACCAGTCATAGATTTTATTAAAGAACAATTTCCCACGGTTCGCCGCATCCACTTTTGGTCTGATGGACCCACGACGCAATATCGTCAAAAATACAACTTTTTTCTGTTTTGTGAAATAACGCAAAATGAAAGATTCCATCAAGCGACCTGGTCCTTCTTCGAGGCGTCTCATGGTAAAGGTGCAGCCGATGGAGTTGGTGGAGTGGTGAAACGAACATTAGACGCAAGAGTTGCCTATGGGGATGATATTGTTGATGCGAAGTCTGTATTTGAGACATTATTAAAATCAGAAATATCAGTCAAGACATTTTACGTTTCTGACCAAGACATAGAAAAAATCAAAATATCTAATCCCAAAACAATTTTACCAATACCATCCACAATGACAATTCACCAAGTCATCGTCACTGAAAATAAAAATACAGTTAAATACAGACCTCTAAGCTGCTTCTGTATGCGAGGTCTTTGTGACTGTTTTTCTACTAAAATTCACATTCTTATAAAGGTTCGTAGATTCAAGACAAAAAATATACAATTAGATTCATCTTCCGAAGATACTAATACGGAAATCGAATATGCCGAAAGTGATCAATCTGATTGGATAGAAGCTGAATATTTTGATGATAATGATCCTAAAGAACAGGAAACCTGTAGAGAAAAAGCAGAAGAAAGAATGTTATCTGGAGAAAAAAAACAAGATAAGACTGAACTAGAGACTGAAAACCATTTAACAAAAGACAATGTAATATTAAAAACAAACATAGAAGAAGAAAGAGTGTTACAGCTAGAATTAGATAGTGTCATGCAAAAAGGATCAGGAAGTAAAGGGAAAAAGAAAGGAAACTCCGGAGTGAAAATCCTCGCCGATGTAAGGAATACGCCTGAAAACAGGAGGTTTTTTGATTTTAATACATCTGGAAAGCTCACAGAAATAGGTTTAAACTTTGATATAAGTTCAGGAAAAATACCATCATCTAATAGTCAATCGGAGAAAGAAAATCATGAAGATATATATTTAAATCCTATTCCGTCCTGTTCTGGAGTAAATACCGCGATGAATCAAGAAGCTAATGCGGAAAATAATGATTTTTTTATAAATGACGTTGTTTTAGTTAGGTATTATGTCAGAAAAATATGGAGGTACTATATAGGATTTGTTCAGAAAATTCATAATGAAGATGGTAGAACATTGTTTACGATCTCCTTCCTAAAGACTGTAAAAGCCCCTATGCTAAAATTTTTTTTACCAAAAAAAGTTGATCTCGATGTTGTTACAAGCGATTCGCTTGTTAAAAAAGTAAGAGTATTGCAAGATTCCAAAGATTACTATTTGGTTGATGATTTTGACGAAGTTTATTTTGTTTAGCTATTTTAGTTATTTTTTTGTTTTCTAGGATTCATCGTGAAGTGAGTCAGGGTCTAAACAGACGGTCCGCATTTCAACTGCAATCCAACTGCAAATTGCAGTTAAAGTGCAGTTTGAATGCAGTTGACACGACTGCAATGGAACTGCACACCGACTACATCCGAACTGCACCATGCGCGAGAGGGCGGAGCGTGCGGGTATGATGCAGTTCGGATGCAGTCGGGTTTGAAGTTCTATTGCAGTCGTGTCAACTGCATTCAAACTGCAATTTGCAGTTGGATTGCAGTTGAAATGCAGTCCGTCTGTTTAGACCCTCATTAATCAAAGCAATATTATGTAAACCAATGACTGATTAGCTTATTAGTAAAGATTTTGATATGTTTTAAATTTATGTTTTGTGACATTATTAATGTGAGAAAAACAAATGATAAAAACAAAGCTCTTATTTTGGTTAATTGGGTTATTGGTAAAACACTAACAAACTAGCAGGCCTGGCTGCATTACTAACATCATAAACAACAATTTTTGTTAATTATTGAATTTTTAAAAGTCAAAGAATAAAAGATAATCCTTATGATGGTAGTAAGTAATACAGGCCTGTAGGGTTGTTAGTGTTTTACCAAACTGTTTTGGATTCTATAAGAAAGTTTTGGTTTTCTAATTTAATTTATTTGGATTGTAGATACTACTTATTAAATATTTCTCGAAATATAATGTTTTTTTTTTATTTATTCCACTTACCTAACTAAAATCTTACGACTATTTACACACACCCTAATAATTCTATTGTGCTACATTAATTTTCCATTGTGACACATTCCGTTGTGATTTCCGTTGTGCGATTACGTCAAAAATTTGGTCCTGACCCAATATCTACACAGTTTCAAAACAAATCATTTAGAAATCTAGGACTCTCGTTAATGTCAGGTAATGGTACGGCGGATAATTGCTTTAACCTTCTTAAATCAAAGTTGGCACAGTATGGTCTGTCACTGAACGATGATGTGGTTTGCCTGGTGACAGATGGCGCTTCGGTGATGTGTGCTCTAGGAAAAAAATCACCATTGTACCACCAATTGTGTTATGCACACGGGATCCTTCAAACGAATCTGTGAGACTGACGATTATTAAAATTATTTCTACATTTTTTGACACACAACAACCAGATCAAACAGCCATAACTTCAGCGCATAATACACAAGATTCAGAATGTTGCTCTTCTTCAACTGTAAGCGTATCAATTAAAACACAAATACGAGAAGAAATCATCCGGTTTATGAGTCAGCCATCTTCTGCGCAGTGACCGACTTCTTCAACAAATGATTTAGACACTACAATTCGAGTAGAGATGGCACTATTTGATGAGAATGGTCAGAGAAGCAGGAATTTAGAAAGGGTTTACAATCTACTTTTATCAATACCACCGACCAGCGTTGAAGCAGAAAGAGTGTTCTCTGCTACAGGATATTTATGTAACCATTTAAGAACTTCCATGAAAGAAGATTCATTAGATAGTTTTAGCTTTTTAAGACCATATTACCAGAATTTGGATAACAAACAAAAAAAAAAAAGCTGCAGCAGCTTTTTTTTTACAAATACCTAATTAAAAGTAATATTTTATTATAAAGGGCTATTTGATTAATTTGAGAAATTTTGTTAATTATTATTCTATTATATTTGATTTTTACTACTGTTGTTTAATAATTGAGCTGATTTGCCATTTTTATTTAATTATTATGTTTTAAATAAGTTGATTTGGTTAGGATGTTGTAATTTGTGATAAATGTAAAATCTCATTTTTAATTAGAATAGTTTTTAGTATGAGAAGAACAGATACAAATTATTTGTGCGGCATCGGTATTTTATTGTATAATTTTAGAAAGTGAACTAGTTTTTTTATGTGATTGTTACTTGAAATATTGGTATAGTTTATTATTTCTTTGTCATTTTGTTTGAGAGACTGATTAAAACGTGTTACAAAACTTTATTAGTTTTATTTATAATAAAAACGAAAAAATATCTGTATTATCCGCACTATCCGGATCGGATAGTAAAATATTAATATTCGTATTATCCGGATAGTGAAAATGAACGGATATTGCAAGCCCTAATGCCGACAATGAGACTAGCCGTCGGCAGGCGCAATTTCTAAGACGAAATGTTTTCACTACGAGAGCCGATGATTTCGTTTCTGCATATCGCCTTACCGAGGAACTCATATTACAACTGGAAGCAGACGTAAGTCCGTATATGAAGGACTCTGCAAGAGGTATTTCAAGGCGGGTAAAGGTAGACAATTTGATTTTCAACTAATAAAAGTTAACAACTTATGAACTAACAACGCGATGCCCTATTTTATTTAATTTTTAATTTCAGATTTTATCTGCACTATCTTTTTTGGCCCACGGCACCTATCAGAGGGCAGTGGGACAGCAAACCACAACCTGTTTTTCCCAATCATCAGTTTCGCGTGCACTGAATGAATTTATAAACGCAGTAACACAGCCATGTGTAGTAAAAAAAAATATTCGTTTCCCACAAATCCGCGAAGAAAGGGATATTTTGAAAGGACAATGTGTAATTTCCATAATCTAGAGGGACAAAAGTCAAATTCTACACTAGTTTATGCTGGTAAAATAATCATTCCTATATAAAGAAGACAAACCATATTACGTGTCCCTAAAGGTTATTTTCCAATAACTCGTAACACACAATTAAAAAAGGGTCAGAACGGCCGGCTACCTGAGCTGTGTCGACCGAGCGCTCAAAGAGACGCGTCATTCGGCTGAGTTCGCTCGTTGAATACACTCAGTTTATGTGCGCTACTAGCTATTGTGAGTTTTTATTGTTTTCTTCGAAGTATTGAGGTAAGTTTTCATATGTATTTGTTTTGATTTGTCTTAAAACGAGCGCCATTTTACTAAAGAGAGATTATTTTTTAGTCAAAATATTAATAAGTGAATTTGTTGTTGAGTTTTAGTTTATTATATCGAAGTATACAGATACCGTATTATATTTTTTTGAAAGTACTATTTGTTAGCTACAGGAAAAAGGTTCTGTTGTTTGCGAATATTTGCGACACTCATATAACTTTTTTTTAATTTTCAGAATGCCTTCACAAATATCTCGTAGAAAATTTTTCGACGTTTGGTTTGCTAACGCAAAAGAAATAAGACCGGATGCTTTGCTACACCACATATTGCAAGAAATTGGTAACCCGTCCTTTTCGGATGATGTTATAAGTAGTTTAAAAGTGACTATCAGAAGTTTTTCCCAAAAAATCGAACAAAAATGGTTGAAGTCGGGAAGACATCGAGATCGATTCCTAAAAACTTAATAAATAAATAAACTTAATAAATCGATTATTAATAACATCAGACCCCTACATTGCAAGCTTACGTGCTGCTCCCAAAACTAGACGTAGCCAAATGAATCCTGAAGTCTGTGAACTTTTAGAAATAAGGTCTTCTGACATTGAACACGAAGGAGTTCAGTCAGATAATTCAGATTCTGATACCCAGAGCAACTTTGAAGAATTTCACTATTCTGACTAAATTTCTTCATGTTCAAGGTCTTCATGATTCTTAAAATTAATCTCTCTCTCTTTATAAAATCTGTTTTTTTTTGTACATTCAAATAATTACTAATTCGTGTTATATGTTATATAATATGGTTGCAATATATGTCTAAAACCTCGAAAACGTCTTTAAATTTCATTCAATACATTTTATCCCGTAGTAAATTTGTATAGTTTAGGTTCAAGACTTTTGTCCCTCTAGATTATGGAAATTACACACTGTGGGACGGTGAGAAATTGGTGTTAATAATAATTTTTGTTTACATACTAAGCAGCTCTCAGGTACTTACCAACATAGATAAATTTGAAACATGCATTAGCAAGTGAAGTTGCTGCGGTATATTTTTTACCGCCATTACCTACTGCCTCCAAGCTTAGGTTTTCCCGGCTACAAGAAAAGCTATAATTATTTCGCTGGCACAGCCGTGTACAACGAGCAATATAGAAAGGTCTTTTTCGACCTTGCGACGTGTTAAAACGTGGTTGCGGTCTACGATGACCGAAAACTGTTTAAATGGTATATGTATGCTAAGCGTTCACCGGAAAATTGTTAAAGAAAAAGAAGGTGAAATTGTACGAGAAGTTTTGAAAAGATTTTGTGAAGAGCCTCGTAGATTGATTGTTAAGTAATAAAGCTATTTCTGATTTTTATAAATATATTTTTAATTACTACTACCTCCACATTCCTGCTCATGTGAAACTCATATGTTAAAAACAACGATCAAAACAATATAATCTAGGATTTTCTTTGTTCTCCCCCCCCCCTCCCCCTATATACAATCCTGGCTACGCCCTTGTCTATTAGTAAAGGAGAATCGGGGTTTAGAGCTACAGGAATAGTTCCACTAAATCCGGAATTATTCACAGAAGATGATTTCATCGCTGCAGAAATTCTCCAATCTGAGACTATTGCTATCCAAACTGCAATGAATCTCTCGCAGCTGCTAGCACGATTCCCAGCACAAAAGAAGTTCACTCACCAGTTTCGAGCAATTCAAAACAAATTGATCCTTCGGTTCTTAGGATGCCTAAACAATTAGGCCCACTTGATTCTGAACCAGATATTGTATCACCAGTACCTGCTACGTCAAACCAATAGTGCTAATTTGCATGATTTAATCAAGTTGCCAGAGAAAACACCTGTTATAAATACAAGAAAGGGCTGAAAGAAGCAACACGCTACAATTTTAACTTCAACGCCTATCAAAGAAAACCTGATAGAAAATGAAGATAACAGGGGGTAAAGAAAAAGAAAAGAGATGGAAAGGTAAAGGCCAGGGAAAAAATACTAGAATACAGAAGAAGGGTCCTGAAAAGGCAAAGCACCAAGTTCTACAAGAAACGAACAAAACTTGTGTATCAGATGCTGACACTGACGACTTATGCTTATGCTTAGCTGGAAACAACACATTGAGTTACTTTGCAAGAAACTAAGTACCTACATCTGCATATGCTCTATATACCCTATCGGCTATTGTAAATCTGGATGCATGCCTTACTGCGTACTATGGTATAGTTGAATGCTATCTGCGATACGGAGTTATCTTTTGGGGCAACTCAACAGAAAAAGAAACTGTATTTAAGGCACAAAAAAGATGCATACGGTCTATTTTTAAACAGAAAAGTACTGATAGCTGCGTGCCATAATTATTTTAAACAATATAGATTATTAACCCTACCATGTTTGTACATTTTAGAAATGGCAGTGTTTGTAAAATTAAACCCGGATCGCTTCGCACGAATGGCTGACGTATTTCCACGGAATAGGCGTGATAATAGTAGTCCATGTATCCCTAGTGCTAGAACAACTCTGATGCGCAAGGGTGTCTGCTGCATGGCACCGGTGATATATAATAAACTACCAAGTTGTTGGAAGGACTATAATTTGACTTTATTCAAAAAAATACTTCAGAACTTTTTAGTAGACAAAGTTTATTATAGAGTTGCAGATTTTTTATTGGAGAAAGAAATTGTTTGACTATTTTATATATTGTATTTAGATAACTATTAGAAATTGTGACATTAATTATATTATTGACTGATGAAATAGAATTATTTTATTTATTGAATGAATTGAATAGTTGAACATTGATAATTATTAGTGAATGATGAACTAGAAATATGTTATCTAATGGAATAGTAAATATTTATTTTAATTGTAAACTCTGTACTTTTGCATGCCTTGTAATTGGCAAAATATGGCTGTTTCTGTATCTATATTATGTACCATTATGACTTGTACCCATATTTGCAAAATAAAATATCTCTATCTCTATCTCTCTATGCCAGGACGATGAAAGAAAGAAAATACATTTATAACGATACATTTATTTCGATGAGGATGACGACGCAGAAGATGCTGGAAACATATGCCTAGTATGCAACGATTTTGGAAGAAACAACGAGACGACAACGAGATGTGTGTGTGGGTGTGGTTCAGATGCACCTCATGTGGGCTATGGGCTCACGCGGAATGCACTGGGTGGGACTCAGCTGAAGGTTATGTCTGCGATATGTGCTAGATTTTCTGGTTTTTTTTTTACTTTTAGATATCCAAAGTTGATTGCCAGTGACTGAAAATTTGTTCTAATGATAGTTAATTAAGTAAACAATGTTTAAAGGCGGTTGCAATAGTTTGTTTATGATTAAAATTTTATTTGAGTTCTCGCTTATGTGACCCCCATTACCCTCCTTTACCCTAGCTATTATTCTTTTGTCTAGCATGTCTCCCACTGGTAGATTACGTTTTATTTTTTATTAAAAAACAGAACGTTAACGTTACCTAAATAAAAATTTGAAAAAGTCAACTAATTAGTTTACTTTTATTTATTTTTTTATTTTACGTGGCATTTACACTAACTCTTATCTGTTTTGCTGTACTAAACGAAAGTGAATTCGAAAGATAGACACTTTTTCTCCCCCAAAGCTCTCAGCAACCCTTCAAACACAAATACTCCTAGGTAATGATAGAAAAAAAAACTACTGTCAAAAAAATCCATCTGTCACAAGCTGGTCAGCTCGAGCAGATGCTTGTAAAAGTTTCAAAGAGTCATTTCGAAAAATTCACGATGCTTTGATTACTATCGAGAGCAATTCTGAGCCAAAAGGTTCAGCTGTTTGGGAAGCTAAAGGCATAAGATTAAAATTAGAACGACTAGAAACTGCCTTCATGATCGTGTTTTGCGGTTTTATTTTGGTTCACATTAACAAAACCAACAAAAAATTACGTCTGTTGATTTTGACATTTGCACAGTTAATGAAATGTTTAATTTACATCATTTCTGCTGAAAGGGAAAATTTTAATATATGTGAACAGCAAGCCCTGGAACTCTCATTAGTCAATGAATATGAAAACAACACAAGAGCATACGGAAGAGAAAGCTCACAGCAGATGAATCTGTCGAAGATATTACTTCATTAGCCTTGTGGTTGAACTTCAACAGAGACGAGAAGCGTATAACAATTTTTACAGTAAATTTTCGTTTTTAAGCAATTTGAACACTGAAGTAGTTCGTGTGTTAGTAACAATATATTCTGGTGATTTAGAAAAGGGCTTTGTTGATGGATGTAAGTATCCATCTACGCTCTTATTTAACAACGATGGCTCGAGACGGGAAGACCAAAGAAACGATGGATGGAATGTGGTTAGAAAGGGGGGTGACTACCGAGATGACGACTAATAGAGAAATATGGAAAAAAATGTTGCGCCGACCCCAAATAAATTGGGATAAGAGCAGGAGAGTGGCTTGAGATTGAGAATTGTCCTGAACAACCAGCGCAATTTTACAGGTTCTAAGAAATAAAGAACTTGAAATAATTTACCCATTGACATAGCCTTAAGAGCGTTGACAACGTACGGCATTTCATACAAACTTTCAAGTCCTTGTTTTTCGAAAGGCATGAACCGATTTTAATGAAACTTCATACGCATAAGCAGGATAAATAGGTCTAAAAAGTTAGGTAAGAACATTTTCGAATTGTTTTATTTAAACAAAGATAATTGGAAATCTCTGTTTCTATGGAAAATTTAAAATCGGTCGAATTTACATAACACTATTTTTCGAAAATGTTCTCCACTAACTTTTTAGACCTATATATCCTGCTTATGCGTAGGAAGTTTCATTAAAATCGGTTCATGCATTTCGAAAAACAAGGACATGAAAGTTTGTATGAAATGCCGTACGTTGTCAACGCTCTTAAGAATGAGCGTATCGACGGCAGTCAGCAATTGCAGTATTGGGCGGAGTTTTTTCTGTCTAAAGAGAGTGACAAATTATCTTCGCTCTACCATGACAGATAAGAGATTAAATTCGTTAGCAATAGGTACTTAATATCGTATCAAAATGAGTGCTATCTTTAAAATATGACGATGTTATTGACAATTACGCAAGACAAAAACAGAAATTTTTAATTGTATTTGTTTTTACATTGTCATGAATGTCGTAAATCATGAATGTGATAAATCCTTGTAAGAATATAGCAATTAATATGGTGAATACTATAAAAAAGTCAAGTTCGAACATCTTTACTTGCAAAAATTGTTAAGGAAAAAAATGTTGGTGAAACTTTGAAGTTGCCATGCGATGGTGCAGTTATAACAAAGTATCGAAAATACTAAAGTAGACCAGCAGACCTTAGCTGTTCATGAAAAACTTTTTACAAAAAAAAAAAAAAACTACAGAGTGAAAAATAACTTTATTTTAGGAAGTCGGTGTCGTTGGTTCCGCATTTTCGGATTTTTAGACCGACTTCAGAAATTCAAAGTTATTTTTCACGTTGTGTTTTTTTTTGGAAGTCGGTTGTTTTTTTTTTTTTGTTGTAAAAAAGTTTTATTTTTCATCTGCGTACCCCTTTAGAGCGTACAGTACGTAAACAATGCACATACAATGTCATAAGAGTTGCCTGACGTGTGCACGTGAATTGCATTATCAACATCACAGTTGAGAAAGCAGGGAAAATCACATTTACAAGATGTCAACTTAAAAACAGAATTATTGAAAAAATATATTTTCGTAGGTAGCTACTTACAAAATATTACAATATGTATAACTAAATAACAGCGATTATGAAAATGACCTATGCTGTTTAATTACATTTCAAATTATCATGAACAATTTACATTACACTTTCCATATTCAACTTGCAAATTTAAGAAAAATTGTCATATGATAACGTTTTTTTATAAAAAAAACTTGTGACAATAAATATATCATTGTTAGTACTTACATTTTTTTTAATTTATCATGAAATGAATACTATTAGTATTATTTCAGGACAATTTTATAATTAGTATCTACACTTTTTTTTTAACATTGGAATGCGACTTAATCAAACTATTACATTTTAAAATATAACAGACACTGTTTACATTTAGTTGTGCATTCATATATAAAAATGTTTATAAAATTCTAATATATAATACGTTAACAAACGTTTTAAGAGAAATGGGAAAAAATATAGTAACAAAACACATAGGGCAGATTTTTAAACAGTCCGATAACTTTTGTCCCAAGAACAAAAATATGACAGCTTGACATATTTTCTATACAAATGCTGTCAAACAGCCAAATTAATTTGTCAGTTAAAAGTTAATTAACTATTAAGATATCAGCCCTTGAACAATTTTATACTATACAACACTTTTTCGAGGCACAATAATTCTTTTGAGGAAATGGTTCAAAAGTTATTTGCTAGTAGTTATTGGTTTTGGTATGGGTGGGCCACATAGACACAAATAACTTTGGCAGCTAACTTAGACCCAATACACCATACGCCTTAAACAAAACTTATAAACGCTGACGTACAGACACATCGACCTACTGCAATCTGTCAAATTTCTTTAATAGATTTTCAACTTTATCGCTAAAGTCTTAGGTTCAAGGTTGATTGGGAAAATTTTACAGTTTCGGGTAGCTTGGTGTGCTGGCGTCTGTACATTTAGGCGGGCCGCACCACACACTGTATGAACCATCGTTCACTATAGGCCGGCCGCACCGTGTCTTCTTTGTATTGAAATTCATTGCGGTGCGGCAGGATGCGGTTTTAAAGTGTAAACGCCTAAGGGGGAAGCGCCGGGGCGACGACATTAAAATTTTCTTACGTTTTTTGCAATTTGCAAGTCAATGGCGCCGATTACCTTGTTCACAAACTAAACTAAATTTAAGTTCAGTGCATCTTTTTCTTTCTATTTTATTAAGAAAAGGACAGAAGATCGCAACCGATCGATCGATTAATCGCAACTGTAACAAGTATGTATTTACAGAATTATAATAATTAAACTCATCAGTACACACTTCTAAGCTCATATAACACTGTTGAATGACTATCGGTGCTGGGCTTCCCTGGCGACTCTTGGACGAACTGGCGGCTTATATAAACAGTGTGGTCGAAATAAATAAACATTACTTAGCAAGTTCTTTGGCTGAGATATACAGGGTAGCAGGGACATCGACGCGCAAACTGTAACCATGAATTCAGCACATGAGTTCAGACCCCATAGTGTAGAAATTTTTCGTCGGTTATCAAAAAAAAAAATCTTCTGTTTCATAGAAAAGTGCAATACCTACGCGGTCAAAATGTATGGAACAGCAATATTTTTTTCCCCCGTCTTTGTCTTTCTCTTGTAGTTTAAAAGTTGCGTTACACTGACAGGGTTTCTGCTTGGCCATACCATGTGCTAAGTAACGGCTACTGAGAAATCATGACTGTGATCAATAACATTAACCGCTAGCTATCAAAACATTTAATAAAAACAATTCTTTACACCCGCCACATAGAGTCCATTTCCCTATAGCACTTGCAGAAATATTCCGACGAAAATAATTTGATTACGTCCTTTATAGCCGGTAGACGTTTCGTCGTTACACCCGGATTCTAAAATGCTACTCAACATGAAAATTCCTGACAAACCGTCAAGTAATTAATGCCTCCTTTAAACGAGGCGAGACCTTGACCGTCACGAGGCGAGAATGTCCATGCGAGAGTCGTAGGCGAGAATCGTCGAACTCGCATTCGTGTGTTTGCACTCACAATCAATCGAGAATTGAACACGGCTTTAATCACTTGACACTAAAACGTTGATAAATCTTTTAGAAAAGTTGGACTAAATAGTTACATGCTCCTAAAACGATTTTTTTAAGTAGAAGTTAGCTACTTTGGTCCACTGAGCGTCATTTCGCACGTCACAACACTTTCGTGTATTAGCGCCAATATCATTGTTTCCCCCGCTTCCCTGGCGGCTTCTGCAGCTGGAAGCCGGACGACGTGTCGGCTTGTGCGATACCGAAGCTCGTGTTTAGAGATGTGTTGAGAGACGGCTGCGACTGCGGCTGCCATGTTGGACCTGAAAATTGTTTTTTTTTTAAATAAATAGTGTTTTTTTTAAGAATAAATAGTGTCTTTTGTACTGACACTTCACGTGGCGTGTATGTGCGTTATTTCGCTAATACAAAATCAACTTAATTACAATGAGCATAGAGTATATTTTGTATTAACCAAGTTGAAAGAAAGAAAATACATTTATTTAGCATAACAACATTTTTTGCAAATAAAACTCAAATAAAAAATGCGTTACGTGCATACGTTATAAGTTCTCTTAATTCAATAAAATGGACACGTGCACATTTCTATGTTTTCTTTAACTCTAGCGTATGGCACTCGTGTGTTGCAGCTGAAAATCAGCGTCAGGTGGTATACCTTTTGTGCCATCTGACATTATGCCGAGCTGAGGCCCTTTTGGCATTACCAACATTGTTTTCTGTTTTTTTTAGAGCAGTTGCCCATCTGACGGCAGATGCGTCGCGTATCGTCGGTCGCGTAAGGCCCAGAACGGAAAAGTAAATAATAAAACATTCACTCTACCGATGATGCGTCAGTGCGTCGAGCGAATAAATGGACGGGACCTAAATTACGCCCACGCATCTTCCCTCAGATCACAAACAACTGTAAAACTATAAAAAAAAACAGAAAACAATGTTGGTTATGCCAAAAGGGCCTCAGCTCAGCATAATGTCAGATGACATAAAAGGTAGGCTCTAGGCGCGAAGCAAACCACCTGTCAGCACTCCACTAAAGATACTTCGATACAATCGCTTGGTGGAGTCCAGGCTAAGATACAGCATCGAGTTTTGAGGTAATAGCTACAAGTACAACATACAAATGGCATTCGTGATTCAGAAAAGAGCTTTGAGGACCATGTTCCGCCTGAAACAGACGGAATCATGTAAAGACCATTTTATTAAACTAAAAAACTTGACAGTGCCATGCCTTTACATTTTAGTGTTGCTTAGTTTAGTTTAGTTAAAAATTTGCACAAAATTGAGACTGATGAGCAGAGACAAACTAGAGCTAGCACACGCACGTAGGAAAGATTTGCCCAACACTATTCAACCGAAATTAAAAGTTGTCAAACATAGCCCGAGGTATAAGTCTGTAGTTTTATACAACAAGTTGCCTATATAGAATTCAAAACCATATAAATATGGTGTTAACTTATTTGAAAACCAACTGAGGACCTATTTATTGACGGCACGGTTGGCGCAGTGGTTAAGCGATTGACTGCTACGCTGCGTGTCGCGGGTTCGATTCCCCCACGGAACAAATATTTGTATGACCTACAATTAGTTGTTCCGGGTCTGGCTGTTTGTGTATGTGAGTTTATATGTATGTAAACGCACCCACGACACAGGAGAAATTCCTAGTGTGGGGCAACGTAAAAAAAAATTAAAAAAATTATGATCTGTTGTACTTGAAATCTTAATTGACCGTTATTGTTTTTATTTACTTTTCTAAATGTATTTAATGAATTTTATTTTAATTGCAATTGTATATCTAATGTTATTTTTTATTTTTTCAACACAATGTACTTATATTGTTATGAAATAAATTACTTATGACTTTATGACAAGCTAGAATGTTAAGTGACTAGGCTATAAGGAAGCCTTTTTTTTTCCTGTGGCAACACTGGTAGCCGGTTGTCAAAAAAACGGTCTCTAGGTTAATTATTTTGATAAATTATTAAAAGTGTTATAAATACGTTAAATTAGTGTAATATAGTTAAACCTAGGTATTAAGTATTCCAAAAAGTGATTATCAAGTGTTTTTTGTCGCGAAAACTTCGTAAAAATAGAGGATTCAAAACCGGCTGTCAACTCAACGTACCAACGGTGACGGATTTCAAACTTTCATCGATCCCGGGGAGTATTTTGTTTTATTTAAGTGCTTGTATTACAGACCACAGAACATCACGAAGTACTGCTCAGGTCTCTGAGCTACGTCCATCACACACCGGCACGGTTTATGTCTCCTTTTGCTTGACAACTAGTGGAAGCAAAATCGACGACGAAAACATTCGCCCAGACAATAAACACTACATAATTTACTGCACAAAAATAGGGTCATTATAGCTTATTCATATTCCTATTAATAACCTGCTAAGTGTCATAAAATTGTTATTGTCAGTTAAGTTTCTTGTTTTATAATAAAAGCAGTACCTATTCCTTGTAACTTCACTTCTATTTATCATCTCCATCTCATTCCAAATAACTTCAACTAATTTTAAAATCCATTTGTTAACATTTCACTACTTATTTTTAACTTACTTTAGTTTTAATTTTATTTTTCCCTTCTACCTCCTACTAATCTAACTATTGGAACATCTTTTCTCACACTGTTATTTAGCTGCATAACTTCACACATTTCAGGTGACTGACATTTCGAGAAACATGATGACCCGCAGTGCTACAATCAAGGAGATGGAAGCAAAACTGAGAGCTACCTTGGCAAAGCTAGAGGTTTCTGAAGCTACTTGCAAACAGCTGCTCTGTGAAAGGGAAGACAGTGAGGTGGAAATAAAGCTTATTAATGACAAGAACACTGAGCTTAAGAACCAGCTGTCTGAACTACATGTACGGCATATGGACATACTTGACCAGCATCAACACCTCCATCAACTAGTGTCAAATTTCCAGGAATGTAGTGACACCCACGAACTGGCTTTGAGACGCATATCTGAACTAGAACAGGAATTAAGCAAGGCCCACAACACAATAACTGCTTTGGAAACTCTCAAAGCCCGTGAAGAGTCTGCGATCACCTGCAGTCTTTATGATGAGTTGGTTGGTAGCGGGTCGGGTCCCATATGTGTTGAGCCAGTTGTAACAATAGATTTAACTGATGATACTATGATTAAAAATAAATTGTTTACTAGTCACAATAAGTTAAAAAAATATATTAAAATTAATAGATTAATTAGAAAAACGCAAAAATCTTTAAAATGCCAAAAAGTAAACAAATTAAATACAAAACTTAGGCAAAAAAAAGTAAATTTAATACAAGAATTAAAAAACTGTAACAGTGAATTAGAATTGTGTAATGCTATGTATGACACAGACACTCGGCACCTTCAGGATGAGTTGTTTGTTAGGGAATACGCTCTAAAGGATATCTTTAGTAAATATGAGGCTTCTCAACAAGACCTGAGTAAGCGCATGCAGGAGGCTAATGAGTTGGCAGACCTGGTCAAGTATAATGCGGAGAGGTATGAGTCTTTGACAAATAACCTCTCTTTTAGCTGTACCTGCTCCCAGGGACCCCAACTTATTACACCCACACCCTCAGTAGCCCAGCCAGTAGGTAGCTGTATTAGTGATGATAGCAATAGTATGAATAATTTGATGAACACTACTTATATTTTTTCTGATAAATTTGGTCAAGGTTTTGGTAGCTTGTTAAATCAGTGCTCGCAACAATATGTAATTAATCATTGTTTACCTGGTGCCAGTATTAGCCAATTAATTAGTAATATCAAATTGACAAAAATTAACCCTAGTTCAACTGTTATATTATTATATGGGGATAGCTTAAATGTAAGAAAAAAGGACATAATTGAATGTGTCCATTTGATGTTGCATCTTAATGAGACTAATAATTGTAAATTTATTTTTTGTGCCTTGCCTTATTCCCATTATTTAACTGATGAGCAAAATAAGCATATTTATAATTTAAATATGTTCATTTATAATAGGACTTGTCGTCACAGTGATGCTATTTTATATTTTGATTGTAATCAATTCATTACTGATTACAAACTGACAAATAATACTATGTATTTGCCACCTAGTTGTAGGAGACAAATTGCTAATCTTTTAGCATACAATATACACAGTGACACTGGTACTTGTAGTGTACCATCGATTACTGTTAGTACTGATACTAATACTACTTTTGATACGCCTTGTAGTTTAAACTATTAGGTGCGACAACGGGTCAGCCACATATGTTGAATGTTGTACATCAAAATATGCAGGGTCTGTCCGGCAAAGAGCTAGAATTAAGTTTATTTATGGAGAACTATGATGTTCAGGTGTTATGTTTGACTGAACACTGGTTGAAGGAACATGAAGTAGTGTTTATAAATGATGAAAACTTTACCGTACAGAGTGCATTTGTGAGAAAAAGTGCTATTCGCGGTGGCTCTTTAGTTCTTGTTTCAAACAAGTTGAAATGTAAACAACGTTTAGATTTAGTTAATCTTTCAATCGAGCGCACTATAGAGTTGTCTTGTGTTGAACTTGAGCGATATGTTATAATTTGCGTTTATCGACCCCCCTCTGGGGATTTTATTAGTTTCGAATCGGTAATGGAAGATACTCTCAATAGGTTAAAATCAAATAACAAAAGTATTATTTTATGTGGAGATTTCAATATTAATATTTTAGATGTTACTCCATTAAGTATTAGACTTCTCAATCTTTTGAGGTCTTATAATTTAATTAACTTGTTTTTTGAACCTACTAGGATCACAGCTTCTTCGTCAACTTGTCTTGATAATATATTTAGTGATTGTGATGCCAAAAATAAATTAGTGTTAACTGACTTAACGTCCGACCACTGTGGTTTATTAGCTAGCTTCCCCATGCCATTACATAAAAAGCCACATAAACTTGAATGCAGGCCTTATACAGCTAGTCGTTGCAAAATGTTTAAAAATAATATAGCTCATAGAATTACACCATCGATAGTAGAATACGAGAATCCTAATGAAATTTATGGTGCCCTTTTTGATGTTGTGCAAAAAGAATACCAATCCACTTTCAAGACCAAAACTATTAACATTAATGGATCCTCTGTTGGCTTTAACCAATGGGCTACTCCCGGTATTTATAAAAGTAGAGTGAGACTATACGAGTTATATGGTTTGAAAAAATACAGGTTTGATACTCCCTTCCTAGAGTATGTCAAAACTTACTCAAAATTATTCAAAAAGATTAGTGCTTTTGCTAAATCAAAATTTTTAGGCGATACAATAAAAAATTCTACTAATAAAGTAAAAACCACTTGGAAAATTATTAATAATGAAACGGGAAAATCGGTTAAACAAGAAAAACTACTTGAGATTATGGTCGACAACAAATTAGTTAACAAAGCAGCTGACGTAGCTGAGGCATTTAATGAGTTTTTTGCCAACATACCGATAACTACGACTCGCTCCTTAAATTCGTCCTCGTCTAAAGCTGAAAACCTTTTGCACAGTAGTGTACTTAAATGTAGTCCCTTATTTAGTTTCGAACATGTAACCCCGCGTGATGTAGTTAATGTTTTTAATACACTTAAGTCTAAAAACACCGGTGATTATTGGGGCATCTCCACTAAACTTATAAGTAATATAATAGACATCGTAGCCCCCTATCTAGCTGTTACTTTTAATAAATGTGTTGATTTAGGAACTTTTCCTGACCTCATGAAGAGTAAGTAAAGTCATACCATTATTTAAATCAGGTAATAAGAATGACGTTGGCAATTTCAGGCCTATTTCTATCTTACCTGCATTTAGCAAAATATTTGAAAAGTTAATACTCAAGCAGCTGCTAAGACATTTTAATTTAAATAGCCTCCTCCATAATGAGCAATATGGCTTTACAAAAGGTCGTTCAACTACAGATGCGGGTGTTGCTCTGTTGAGACACATATTTGACGCATGGGAGAAATCACAGAATGCTATTGGAGTTTTCTGTGATCTCTCCAAAGCCTTTGATTGCGTGCACCATGACACGCTTTTGCGTAAATTACGTCATTACGGTGTCCAAAACGAAGCTCTCAACGTAATTATTTCGTATTTACATAATAGGGTCCAATGTGTAGATGTTAATGGTGTGAAGTCATCCGGGCTACCAGTTCAGTTAGGTGTTCCGCAAGGCTCAATACTGGGTCCATTCTTGTTCTTAGTTTACATTAATGATTTACCATTCCATTTGACGGGCATCTGTGATGTTGTACTGTTTGCAGATGATACCTCTCTTATTTTTAAAGTAGACAGGAATAGACAAGATTTTGACGACGTAAACAGTGCACTCTCAATAGTTACAGATTGGTTTACGTCAAATAACTTAGTTCTCAATGCCAAGAAAACCAAATGTGTAAAGTTCGCCTTACCGAATGTTAGAAACCTAGGACCCAACATCGTCTTAGATAAAGAGGTGCTTGAAACTGTAGGCTCGGCAATTTTTCTAGGACTAACAGTAGATGCCAAACTTCAGTGGGGACCTCATATATCAAGTCTAGCAGGAAGGCTCAGTTCGGCTGCCTACGCCGTCAGGAAAGTAAGACAATACACTGACGTTGATACAGCTCGTTTAGTCTATTTTAGTTATTTTCACAGCGTTATGTCCTACGGTATTCTGCTGTGGGGCAAAGCCGCTGATATACAAAATATATTTGTCCTTCAAAAGCGAGCTGTTCGAGCAATTTACCAGCTAGGTGCCAGAGTTTCTCTAAGAGATTTCTTTAAAGATATTGGTATTCTCACGGTTGCATCACAATTCATCCTTGCCAATATTTTATATATTAGGCAAAATTTACACTTGTACACTAAAAATAGTGATATTCACAGTGTTAACACTAGAAATAAGGACAAACTACGTGCCCCCTTTCACCGGCTTCATAAGGTTCATAACTCATTTGTTGGGCTTGGTATAACCTTTTATAACAAGATACCCTCTTCTTTTCTAGACTTGCCTTTTAATGCGTTTAAAGCTCAACTAAAATCCAACCTTTGTTCAAAGGCATACTATTCCATCAACGACTACTTAGACGATAAGAATAGTTGGTCACCCTAGTTTAACGCAAGACAATGTTTATGTTCCTTCTCCAGAATTAGCTTACTGCCAGGTCTTAGAACCCAGCAATGCATAAATGTGTAAGCTGTCACGCCCTTTATGCCTGGAGGCTTTTATTTGGGTAGTAAGTTTTTTTTTTATTTACATTTTAATTAATTATTTTTTAGCTTGAGTACGTATAGTTTTTATTATATTTGTTGGTATATTGGCGTGGCTAGCTGACATATTATGGCAAATAATTTAATTTTATGTTCTGTTTTGTAATGTTAATTACCGAACATCTAGGTAACCTAGTATTGTATCCAATCACGTATTTTCTTTTTAATTGAACAGACAGCTGTGCTGCTGGGGAGTTTGTTGCGCCACTTCTTCTTCCCAGCGATAGCACTAGGAAGTGGTGAAGGGCGGGCGTTTTTGGGGGACTGTCTTTTGTAATTTTGACGTTCAAAAAGTGCTGATTCTCAGCCTAATTTGAATAAATGACTTTTGATTTGATTTGATTTGATTGCCACCTGTCAGTGCGTACATTGCTGTAAGTTCGACGAAATTAGCTCTTAAGGTTGGTGTAATGAGGTTGACTTACCACTAGCGTCTACCGAAGGGAAGGGCGACATTGCGCTGCCGACGTAAGTGAACGGCGTTGGTCCCGCCAACTGTTGTAGATTGCCTGTAAGGATAGTTTAGGTAACATTAGTAAAAATAACTTGAAATCTGAAATAAAAGGATGCTTTGTCATAAAATTGTCATTGTATAATATCTTTCAAGGAAATATGGAATCCTTTTGGAGATCAAATTGGTTTGTTTGTGGCATAACTGAGACAAATTACTATATGAGTTTTCTCAGTGGCCTGTCTATATTTAATGTCCCACAACCAACGTTAAGACGTGTGAAAAAAAAACCGGTCAAGTGCGAGTCGGACTCGCGCACCGTTGCACATTGTTTTCTGTTTTTTAGAGCAGTTGCCCATCTGACGGAAGATGCTTCGCGTATTGTCGGTCGCGTAGGTTTCCGTACAAATTTGTAGGTATGTAACTAAAAAAGAAATTAACGAAATGACTAGTTGAAAAATGCTATTACGCTGTCAGCGAGTTTTTAAATGATAGCACCCTATGACAATGCTCAATATTATTTCAATTTATTAATTTGCTATATCCTTATTTTGTATTAATGCATGACCATTAGTTATCCAGTGAATTTGATTTTCAAGAATATGACTTTAATAACTGATTACCTGACATTATTGATTAAGTTAGATTTGCAATTGAAATGTTTACATATCATATGACATAAATCTCTACTGTATATTATCTGACTGAAGCATGCATTTTAACATAAATTTTTCGATTATTTAATATTTCTTACTGTTGACATTTTAAATTATTTTTTTTTTTTCTTTGAATTAATTGTAAATGGATTATAAATTATTCATATTTGTACGCCGTCATCGGCAAAACATGGTGTACCTATATATTTTAATAATAACACCTGTTTTTACACCACCTATGTTTTACAAATAAAAAAACTTTGACTTTGACTTTAAAAATTTACGATTTTCGGATATTTTCCTTTACTTCTGCTACATGACATTGCTTTTTACCAAATTTCGTGATTTTAGGTCAACGGGAAGTACCCTACAGGTTTTGATTCTCTTGAGAGTGTCAAAATATGCGGCATAAACGGAACATAAACGCCCGTATCTTTTGATAGCGTTGGCATAGAAGTTTGATTTTTTCACTGCTTCAAGGGATTGCAAGCCTGAGTATTTGATATTAATTTCAGCTAAATAACTCCACGCTTTCCTGAGAAAAAGGCAGACGGACAACGAAGTGATCTTATAAGGGTTCCGTTTTTCCTTTTGAGGTACGGAACACTAAAAAACATAAAAGAAATAATATTTACCTAAGGCAGCTCTCGGATCGGAAAGCACAGCACTTCCCTGGTTGAAGTCGGCTAAAGGTCCGGACTTCATCTTCTTCCGATTGGTCTCCGCATCCCGAAGTATCTGGTCCAGACTAGTGCTGGCTGGAAACAATCATTTTTGACTTATAGATTTATATCTGGTTGTAGGTTTACGTTTTATATTTATTTATTTAACACTTCAAGCACATAAATGTACAAAGACGGACTGAATGCCATAGACATTTTCTACCACTCAACCTTTGGGTGATCTGCATACAAACAGTGGTAGGTGCAATCATGAAAATTGAGGGAAATATATATTTTAGTACAAAGATTACGCATAAACCTATATATGCATATAACTATACTAATAATAAAGCTGAATTGTTTGTTTGAACGCGCTAATCTCTGGAACTACCAATCGGATTTGAAAAAATCCTTTTGTATTTGATAGCCTTATTCTTAAGGAAGGCTATAGAGGCAACACGCCCACGACGGGGTGGGTCAAGCAAGAAATATCGCGCGCACGATGTCGCGGGCAGAAACTAGTTAATACTGTAGGTGAAAGCTAAAGGACCGTAACTCCATTTTTTGTCATTTTTATATTTTCAACGACTCTTATAATAGCCTAATAAAACTTCATAATCATACTTTTTATTCTACAACGATACACTATTTACTTTTTATACACGGCCGATTTTAATATCTAATTTCGGGTATAGACATCTTTAATGAGCTCTATTAAATAATTTATAAAATGTGACTTAAGGTCTTTTAGCTTTCACCTACAAGTCTGAAATCGCCAACCCGTCTTGAGCAAGCGTGTGATTAATGCTAGTGCCTTCTCGTGAAAAGTTAGGTGAAGTGAGGTGAGGTGAGAGTGAGCTGTCAATAGTGTCAATCCCTAGCATTAGTTGGAATGACAGATCTCTCCACGCTTACTTCACCTAAGTTTTCACGGTGAGATGGTTACAGAATTGCATTGCTGTATGAGAAGACGTCTTTACCCTGCAGTGGAACAATTAATTGCATGTAATTACTATGGGTACATCTTTGCCTAACTGTTCGGGAAAACAGGCTTTAGGGTATTATGTGTTTTATATAAATACTTACGTGATGGCGCATCAAACACGTTGGTCGGGTCCTTGAGTATGTACTTCCGTAGGTTGAGATACTGGTCCTTCTGAGCTTCTACTTGTGTGTGCACGGCTTGCAGCCGACCAGCTAGCGCCACCAAGGATTCGTGCATCCTTCTGATGCCCATCGTTAATTCTAATTACAAAAAAGAAAATACTTTACAGCACGTGACGCGAATTTGATTCTGTATTCAAAGATTCAAATATTACTGAAGCATATATCCTACTAAGTGTGTTTACACACGAGTGGCACGCGTCAACGGACGAGGTAACTGCAGCAATCGAGACCCGTCGACGTCTGCCGTCGACAACGTGCCGCTCGTGTGGATGAACATTAACCTGGCTGATTTTACCAACGACTTTCATCATCTGCCTAGCCTTTTCCCAACTATGTTGGGATCGGCTTCCAGTCTAACCGGATGCAGCTGAATACCAGTATTTTATATGAAGCGACTGCCTATCTGACCTCCACAACCCAGTTTTTTTATTTTACCAACGACTTTATCAGACGAATTATTTTTAATTTTTGTATGGAAAAACTGTCAGGTCGGGAGTCAGTTTTTATTCTATGACTAAAATATATCTGACATTCACAAAGATTTTTTACATTCTGTGACTACTGTAACTCGCACACTTATTAAAATTTAAGGTAAATCATCTACTTTTATAATATTTGTAAATATGTGAGCACCATGTATCTATCACATAATTGGTTTACATGTCATTGCTTTATTTTTAATTCTTTTTGCCTTTTGTGGTAGCACCCTACCACAAACGGCAAAAATAATTATATAAGGAACTAGCTTCTGCCCGCGGCTTCGCCCGCGTGGATGTCGGGGAACGTGCTACCAGGATAAAAAGTATGTGCATCCCCAGGATGCCATCTATCTCTTTGCCAAATGAGAAGTTCTGTGGTCTAAGCGTGAAAATTTAACATACAGTTTCAAGTTCAAATCCTCCCCTAAGAACCGAATTACCCCTTTGGACCCGCCAGGGGTCAATTTTGGACAACTTTACATACTTATTATTAATTATTTTCTGTCGAAAGTATCAATACTTAGTTTCGAGTTAATCGGACCGCGCATTCAATTTCTTCCACACAAACTTTAACACCCCTATATCCCTTTGAGGGGTAGTTTCGAAAAACTAATAATGATAAACTTTATTGCTTACTTAGGCGAGTATTCATGCCAATTTTCAAGATTATTAACCTAACGAATAAGATTTTTCATATAAACTGTATCCCCGCTTTTCACCCCCAAAGGGGTGGAATTTTGAAAAATCATTTGGGATGTGTTCATAACTTGACTCAAATATTATTTATACCAATTTTCGAGTTAATCAAGCCACGCTGTAAAACCCTCCCCTGTAAAATTGACTACCCCTTTTCAGGCCGTCAGGGGTAGATTTTCGAAAAACCCTGATACACATTATTCTTTCCTTTCAATTTTAGGTATAAATACTAAGTTTCGATTAAATCGGACCGCGCGCTAAAATTCTTCCATACAAACTTTGAAACACCCCAACCCCTTTTAGGGGGTAGTTTATAAAAACGAAAAATTCCCAACTTCATTATTTACCTAGATAAGTATTCGTGCCAAGTTCCAAGTTTATAAACTCAAGGAATAAGATTTTTCATACAAACAAAATCCCCCCATTTCACCCTCTTAGGGGTGGAATTTCGAAAAACCCTTTCTTAGTGGATACCTACTCTTCACGAAGAATACACCCTCCAAATTTCATGCCTCTAGGACCAGCAGTTTAGGCTGTGCGTTGATGTCTCAGTCAGTCAGTCAGTCAGTCAGTCAGTCAGGACTTTGAATTTTATATACAGTGTGGGGAGGACAATAGGATCATAAATGAAACTTCGTATAAGCCATGATATTCCCAACCGTCACACAAAAAATCAAATGAATATATCCAGTAGTTTAGCCACAGGACTTTATTTTTCATTTTAAGTATTTTCTACACGATGTATTGTAAACAGAAAAGCACGCGACAGGTTAACGACAGACGTTGCCAGCTCGCTACTATAAAAACTACGTCTTTTCATTCAAACTTATTTTCTCAATGCAAATTATACTTTATGCCCGAGCCATAAGAGTCATAAAGCGTGTCATCACAGCTACTATAAGAAAAAATGCATGCGAAAGTTATTACTTTGCTGTTACGCACTCTTGTCAATCGCAAAATATGTATGTGCGAAAGAGATAGCTAAGTTTTCTTGTTCCTACTTTGCTACTTGTCAGCGTGTCTCGGTTACGCCTTCAGTCAGTGAGTCACCGGACGTGCTTCCTGCCTGTGACGCGTTTTGTTTTTCTCTGGAAATTCGGATGCGCCCGCGCCCGCCCGTTTGAAGTCGCCGCGCGAGTGTTATCGTATCATTGTTGGTTGTGTTGTGTTGTGCGAAATTTGACGCTTTGTTTTAATAGTGACAGGACACATAAACGTATTAACGTAATTAGTTAAATAGCTAAGTAAACTTAGGTAACTTGAGGATACGGGAAAATCAATCCTTGATCCCGCACGTAGATGGTGCTCCTCCACGTGCAAATGTGATTTCAGACGAAAGAATTATTAATTATTATGATCGCAATCCGACGTGCAGTCTGCGTAATGCAGGTCGACATTTTCGTGTAAATCACAAAACTATTCAAAAAGTTTTGAAACGTGACAAACGCAGACCTTATAAGTACAAGAAAGTACAAGCATTGTTACCGAGAGATAAGCCAATAAGAGAAACTTTCTGTCGCTGGTTGGAAACCAAACATCTCGAGAATCCTGACTTCCTGTACAATGTGCTGTGGACTGACGAGAGTACATTCACAAGGAATGGTTTATGGAACCGACAGAACCTTCGGTACTGGTGCCGCGTGAATCCGCATCTAGTACGGGAGTCTTCGCACCAGTACAGATTTGCGGTCAATGTGTGGGCTGGCATACACAGGAATACCATTATTGGTCCGGTATTTATTGATGGCAATTTAAATGCTGTAAAGTTCATTGAACTCCTCGACGGATCCGTTTCCGAGTACACGGACGAACTTTCGCTGGACGTGTACAGGCAGATGTGGTACCAGTTAGATGGAGCACCAGCTCATTCAGTGGTGTCTGCAAGAGAGCGTTTGACTCAAATGTTCGGACAGCAGTGGATTGGCCGTTTTGGACCAGTGCGGTGGCCAGCGAGGTCACCAGATCTCACGCCCCTGGATTTCTTTCTGTGGGGTCACATAAAGAATGAGGTATACTCAACAGAAGTTACTACCGTTGAGGAATTATAAAATAGAATAATAATATCTTTTAATAAATTGAAAGAAATGGCTGCTAATGGTGACCTATTATCAAGAGTGAGAAATAACATTATACGTCGGTGTAGTTTATGTATTCAAGAACACGGCGGACATATTGAAAATAAAAAAAATTAATAACTGGCGACATAATTATGTGATCGAAAAGTGATTGTGAATAATAAATTGATTAGTGAATAACCTGCGGGTGAATGATGCCCGACTATTTGGTTAATATTCTGTGATTTGATTTGTGTAATTGAGCATTAATAATAATAAGAATACGCCAAACATTACGTCGCCGTCGTCCGCGTCGGCCACAGCTATAACATGAATGAAACCAAGCTGCGTTGCCATTCTTATCGCAGGTCAGTGTACCAATTTTATAAATGGTGTTTTATTTTGTTTGCAGTTTTAAGCTATTTAGTTTGTTAGAAAAAATTGTTTTTTTAATTTCGATGTTCGGATTTATTTGATAGTTTACAAATGTTTCTATAAACCAGTATTGCCAGTGTTTTCATTTAAAGTCATATTGTCATCTCCACATTGTATATAGAAGATGTATATAAAACTTTGTAAAAAAGTAATGGTGGAGTATTTTGCCCACTCTTCTCCATACTTTAGCTACCCTTTGGAAGGGGCGACTAGAGTCAATTCTATTTTATTGTAATTTTTGATGTTCAAAAGTGGCTTTTATGTAGGCATTTGAAATAAATGATTTCTTAAATCATTCCTGACTTCCTGAGTACTAATTATAATGTGGACGTTAGAATGTTTGCGAGTTTGGGTGTCTGCCATTAAAGCATGATTAACGGCCTAGCGACATTATGACCCGGGTTGGCACAATAGATTACTCTCATCCGTAAGTAGTAGTTCAGGGTGCGAGCGAAACCGCGGATAAAAGCTGTTACCATCTGATTTTTAGACTAAAATGACAGCTGCGATCGACCTTTTTCATCATGCATCATGCTCATTATTTAGTATATTCACTATCATTTTGGTCTAGCAAATTAAGTCTGAATTTAGTACTATACTAAATGTAACATAAATCCTGTCTGATCCGTAAGGGTGTTTGAAAGCATCGAGCTAAGAGTCTATTTACGTGGTTATTTAGTTGTTGTTTTTTTAAATACTCTGGGCTCCCTTTTTCATGGGGAATTTTAATTTTGTCTGACTATACGCGGGGCGTGCAAGGCCGCCGTCTTGTCTACAACTCTTAATTAATGAACTCCGTAGAAAATTCGCTAATTTTTAATGAAATTGGTGTAATTCCGCTACTGAAAACGTGAATTTGAAATAGTAATAACTTTTTTATTTTCAATAACAATTCGATTCTTTATTTCTTTTTAGTAATGTCAGACAGGGTTTTTGTACACATACCTTGTTCAGTAAGAAGTTTAGGAGAGGACTGCATCTGCTTGTCGGCGACGTCCATTTGTCTGCGGAACGTGATTAGCTGTTGTTCTAACTCGGCGATCAGATCCTTCACGTATGACGGTGGCGCTGTGCCTTCGAGCTCCGAGCCTATAGACAAACGTCAAGAGATTATTATAGAAAATGAATTTTATGAAATTCTCATCCTTGCCACTGGGCTGGATTGAGGTCAAGAGTGAGCCATTTGTCAATAAAAAAAAATAGAAAATTATTTGATTATCTCATACACAAAGTTTAAAAGATGATGCATCCTATGAACAGGTTTTTGGGCCGAATCTGACGGAATTTAAGCCACCGCGTAAATTCCGGCAGATTCGGCCCAAAAACCTTCCATTGCGTACCTTATAATTATTTGCTTTGATAGTAACGCATCGCATCTTCGTTCAAATGTGGCAGCAGCGCGAGTGTGCGCGCGCGCGGCTCAGCTATCGTCAAGTAGTATAGTTACCTGGAGTAGTATAGTCTCTGGTAGCGGTCTCGGCGGCGGCGAGTGCGGCGGCGGCGGCAGCGCGCAGGCGGCGCGAGTGTGCGCGCGCGCGGCTCAGCTATCGTCAAGTAGTATAGTTACCTGGAGTAGTATAGTCTCTGGTAGCGGTCTCGGCGGCGGCGAGTGCGGCGGCGGCGGCAGCGCGCAGGCGGCGCGAGTGTGCGCGCGCGCGGCTCAGCTATCGTCAAGTAGTATAGTTACCTGGAGTAGTATAGTCTCTGGTAGCGGTCTCGGCGGCGGCGAGTGCGGCGGCGGCGGCAGCGCGCAGGCGGCGCGAGTGTGCGCGCGCGCGGCTCAGCTATCGTCAAGTAGTATAGTTACCTGGAGTAGTATAGTCTCTGGTAGCGGTCTCGGCGGCGGCGAGTGCGGCGGCGGCGGCAGCGCGCAGGCGGCGCGAGTGTGCGCGCGCGCGGCTCAGCTATCGTCAAGTAGTATAGTTACCTGGAGTAGTATAGTCTCTGGTAGCGGTCTCGGCGGCGGCGAGTGCGGCGGCGGCGGCAGCGCGCAGGCGGCGCGAGTGTGCGCGCGCGCGGCTCAGCTATCGTCAAGTAGTATAGTTACCTGGAGTAGTATAGTCTCTGGTAGCGGTCTCGGCGGCGGCGAGTGCGGCGGCGGCGGCAGCGCGCAGGCGGCGCGAGTGTGCGCGCGCGCGGCTCAGCTATCGTCAAGTAGTATAGTTACCTGGAGTAGTATAGTCTCTGGTAGCGGTCTCGGCGGCGGCGAGTGCGGCGGCGGCGGCAGCGCGCAGGCGGCGCGAGTGTGCGCGCGCGCGGCTCAGCTATCGTCAAGTAGTATAGTTACCTGGAGTAGTATAGTCTCTGGTAGCGGTCTCGGCGGCGGCGAGTGCGGCGGCGGCGGCAGCGCGCAGGCGGCGCGAGTGTGCGCGCGCGCGGCTCAGCTATCGTCAAGTAGTATAGTTACCTGGAGTAGTATAGTCTCTGGTAGCGGTCTCGGCGGCGGCGAGTGCGGCGGCGGCGGCAGCGCGCAGGCGGCGCGAGTGTGCGCGCGCGCGGCTCAGCTATCGTCAAGTAGTATAGTTACCTGGAGTAGTATAGTCTCTGGTAGCGGTCTCGGCGGCGGCGAGTGCGGCGGCGGCGGCAGCGCGCAGGCGGCGCGAGTGTGCGCGCGCGCGGCTCAGCTATCGTCAAGTAGTATAGTTACCTGGAGTAGTATAGTCTCTGGTAGCGGTCTCGGCGGCGGCGAGTGCGGCGGCGGCGGCAGCGCGCAGGCGGCGCGAGTGTGCGCGCGCGCGGCTCAGCTATCGTCAAGTAGTATAGTTACCTGGAGTAGTATAGTCTCTGGTAGCGGTCTCGGCGGCGGCGAGTGCGGCGGCGGCGGCAGCGCGCAGGCGGCGCGAGTGTGCGCGCGCGCGGCTCAGCTATCGTCAAGTAGTATAGTTACCTGGAGTAGTATAGTCTCTGGTAGCGGTCTCGGCGGCGGCGAGTGCGGCGGCGGCGGCAGCGCGCAGGCGGCGCGAGTGTGCGCGCGCGCGGCTCAGCTATCGTCAAGTAGTATAGTTACCTGGAGTAGTATAGTCTCTGGTAGCGGTCTCGGCGGCGGCGAGTGCGGCGGCGGCGGCAGCGCGCAGGCGGCGCGAGTGTGCGCGCGCGCGGCTCAGCTATCGTCAAGTAGTATAGTTACCTGGAGTAGTATAGTCTCTGGTAGCGGTCTCGGCGGCGGCGAGTGCGGCGGCGGCGGCAGCGCGCAGGCGGCGCGAGTGTGCGCGCGCGCGGCTCAGCTATCGTCAAGTAGTATAGTTACCTGGAGTAGTATAGTCTCTGGTAGCGGTCTCGGCGGCGGCGAGTGCGGCGGCGGCGGCAGCGCGCAGGCGGCGCGAGTGTGCGCGCGCGCGGCTCAGCTATCGTCAAGTAGTATAGTTACCTGGAGTAGTATAGTCTCTGGTAGCGGTCTCGGCGGCGGCGAGTGCGGCGGCGGCGGCAGCGCGCAGGCGGCGCGAGTGTGCGCGCGCGCGGCTCAGCTATCGTCAAGTAGTATAGTTACCTGGAGTAGTATAGTCTCTGGTAGCGGTCTCGGCGGCGGCGAGTGCGGCGGCGGCGGCAGCGCGCAGGCGGCGCGAGTGTGCGCGCGCGCGGCTCAGCTATCGTCAAGTAGTATAGTTACCTGGAGTAGTATAGTCTCTGGTAGCGGTCTCGGCGGCGGCGAGTGCGGCGGCGGCGGCAGCGCGCAGGCGGCGCGAGTGTGCGCGCGCGCGGCTCAGCTATCGTCAAGTAGTATAGTTACCTGGAGTAGTATAGTCTCTGGTAGCGGTCTCGGCGGCGGCGAGTGCGGCGGCGGCGGCAGCGCGCAGGCGGCGCGAGTGTGCGCGCGCGCGGCTCAGCTATCGTCAAGTAGTATAGTTACCTGGAGTAGTATAGTCTCTGGTAGCGGTCTCGGCGGCGGCGAGTGCGGCGGCGGCGGCAGCGCGCAGGCGGCGCGAGTGTGCGCGCGCGCGGCTCAGCTATCGTCAAGTAGTATAGTTACCTGGAGTAGTATAGTCTCTGGTAGCGGTCTCGGCGGCGGCGAGTGCGGCGGCGGCGGCAGCGCGCAGGCGGCGCGAGTGTGCGCGCGCGCGGCTCAGCTATCGTCAAGTAGTATAGTTACCTGGAGTAGTATAGTCTCTGGTAGCGGTCTCGGCGGCGGCGAGTGCGGCGGCGGCGGCAGCGCGCAGGCGGCGCGAGTGTGCGCGCGCGCGGCTCAGCTATCGTCAAGTAGTATAGTTACCTGGAGTAGTATAGTCTCTGGTAGCGGTCTCGGCGGCGGCGAGTGCGGCGGCGGCGGCAGCGCGCAGGCGGCGCGAGTGTGCGCGCGCGCGGCTCAGCTCGCCGCTCAAGGACAGTACCTCGCGCAGAGTGGACTCTGCCTCGCGGGACACCTACACGGGTAAACAATCGTCAGAAAGACAAAGCAAAACGTTCATTTGGCACAGTACCGTATGCAAGGAACACATTTGTACAAATTCAAAAACTAACATTAAATTAAAATAAAGGATCATAATATGCTTCACAGCCGCGCCAAATAGGTTCATATCAGCAATAATGCCAGTCTGACGTTGATTTTTGTCAAGTAGTCAACTCATAGTCATGAACAACACACACGGTTTCCATATAAAAGGCACTGAGACGGTATATTTATGTAGGCATTCGCCCGCGGCACAGTTGCAAAGACTTGTGAAAGCTTTGATATCAATGCCTACATAACTAAACTATACAAAGTACCGTTTATAAAGATATATAAAATAAACCGTGTGTGTGTGTGATAAGGGCCTTACGCCGACGGCGATTGGTCAGAACACAGGTTTAGTTAGACTAAAAAATTTTATTTTATGCTTGCTGTTACTATTTAAAAAAAAAGCAAGAGACGGGTTTTGTATTGTCGTTTTTTGCCACCAACTTCCGAAATTAAAGTTATTTTTAACTTCGTAATGTTATTTTGGAAGCCGGCTGTTTTTTTTTTTGCACTTAGTTGTACTATCGCCAAAATCTATATCTGACCACCGTAAGGACTATTCTTGCTTGCAGCGCATATTTTTAACCCAAAAAGGATCCCCTTTTGTTTTACTTACGGACGCAGCAGCTGCGTCCGTAAGTAAAACCAAAGAGGATCCTTTGATCGGATCAAAGGATGCACACGACGACCACAGCTGCTGTGGTCGTCGTGTGCACGGGATTTTGTTTTCAAAATGGTCAGATATAGGTTTTGGCGATAGTACCTACCCCACATAAATTAGTGTACTACTACTGATTATGTAACTAAACAACAGTAACAGGAAGTATTATAACATCATTGACATACACAAAAGAGGATTTAATACGTATTATTGAAGCTAACTCAAAAACTACCAAAGCAAACTTAATCAAATTCATATGGAACCACCGTGCGAGTTTCCTCTACCAAATGAAAAAATAATTTTCAAAATCAGTCTACAATTTATGAACATCTCGATTACCATAAATTAGAAAAAAATACATACAGACGACATACTTAAAACATCCTCTTTTTTTTATCGGAAAAAAAAATGATTGCTTTAATGTTTCTCTAGTAATAAAGTCACTAGCAGATAGACACAATGGCGCCGATTCCCATATTCACAAACTAAACTAAATTTAAGTTCAGTGCATCTTTTTCTTTCTATTTCATTAAGAAAAGGACAGAAGATAAATATTAGTTTAGTCCTGTCAAATTAAGATACTCCCTAGACAAGTTAAGACGTGACTAAAAAATTGGCTACTAAAAATACGTCAATTTATGACAGGCGCAGACTAATTTGACAGGACTACACTACACACTAAACTAATATTTATCTTTTATCCTTTTACTAGGGCTGATTTTTCTGTCGACAGATAACTTTTATTCATGGACTAAAATTGACGTCTGAGAGATTTTCTATAGTAAAACTATCAAAAATTCAAAATTATTCCTCAGGTAAAATTATCTGGCGTTGGAAAAATCAGCCCTTACTGAAATAGAAAGAAAAAGATACACTGAACTTAAATTAAGTTTAGTTTGTGAACTAGGAAATCGGCGCCATTGCCTTTTATAATACGCAGGAAATAATAAGTGCATAAGTACCTTATGTAGAGGTTTGACGGACACCCTCATTACTTCAGAGCTGAGAGATTTCTGTTTCTTCACGAATTCCTTGAAGGACTCTACTGTAGTTGATATCTCATTCGGCAACTTATTCTGTTTGGGTGGCTCACCTGTAATTAATTACTTAATGTGAAAAAAAGGTTGAACGGATTTGAATGAAATTTGGTACACCGAGAGTTTAAAACCGGGATTAACACATATGTTACGTTTAATTCCGGCAGTGGGTTCCCGTGGGATATTTTCCGACAACCACGTGAGCGAAGCCGCAGGAAATTGTCACAGAAATTGTATTGACAAACCAAGATGGCGGCGTTAGTTCCAATTTTGGCCACGCCCATAGTAAACTTGTAGCGTTGTACTTACTTTTAGCGTTAGTTGTGGTATTTGCGACGCCGATGCCACTAGTGTTCGGGGCAACGCCACCCAATCCGAAGCTGGGCGTAGCTAAACAAAAAGGAAGGGGTTATTAACACAATAATTATGTACAGAATCCAGAGTAAATTAAATAAGTTAGTAAGCTAAAAAGCTGGGTCTACACCAGACGATCCAGTGCGCTCCGAGCGGGCGCGGCAGGAGCGCGATCCAAATACGCGGTCGGTGTGGACGTGCCGCATGCGAACCGAACCCACCCACGCGGTTGAGCGGCCGATCCGGGCGATGTCAGTATGACGCGCTCGGTGTGGAGGTTGCGTGTGGATGGGGCGATCGGGCAATATGGATAATGCGCAAAGTCGCCGTCTACCTAAAATTGGAGCGCGTGTCAGGATTGCGGGTTTCCTAAAACGGATCGTGCGTAAGAATTTCCGATCTACGATCGGCGCTCTATGATCGTGGATCGTCGATCCAAATTAGGATTGCCCGGTGTGGACCCAGCTAATGACGATTCATTAATAGAAAGGACAAGGAGATTAGTATAGGTACTTAGAGCAAAATTTTTAAAGCTCTATTTTTTAGTAAATAATATCAATGAATTTGAGATTAATCACTAATAAAAGCTTGGTGAAAATGTTTTATTAACCTGAAATTGAAGGTTGCGTACCAGTCACACTAGTTGTACCCAATTTTGCACCTGGGAAACAAATGAAAAATTTAATAACCAGCAAGTGAACTTTATTCGCCATTTTAACTATTGGGTAAAGTACAGTACTGTAATAATATTTTTTTATTATTATTACAGTATAACAGTACTGTATATACTACGTAGAAAAATAATGCATACTGTACAATATTTTTTTAATATACTAACTCGCAAGTAACAATAAGGCCTGTTAATCTATTTATACGCCACTTCTTCTTCCCAGCGATAGCACTAGGAAGTGGTGAAGGGCGGGCGTTTTTGGGGGACTGTCTTTTGTAATTTTGACGTTCAAAAAGTGCTGATTCTCAGCCTAATTTGAATAAATGACTTTTGATTGATTTTGATATAAAATTCAAAGTCCTGACTGACTGACTGATATGACATCAACGCACAGCCTAAACCGCTGATCCTAGAGACATGAAATTTGGAGGGTGTGTTCTTCGTGAAGAGTAGGTATCCACTAAGAAAGGGTTTTTCGAAATTTCACCCCTAAGAGGGTGAAATAGGGGGATTTTGTTTGTATGAAAAATCTTATTCCTTAAGTTAATAAACTTGAAACTTGGCACCAATACTAATCTAAGTAAATTATGAAGTTTGTCATTTTATGTTTTTCGAAACATACAAACTTTGAAACCCCCAACCTCTTTTTACTTAAAAAGAGGTTGGGGGTTTCAAAGTTTGTATGGAAGAATTTTAGCGCGCGGTCCGTTTAACTCGAAACTCGAAGTTTCGAAAAACATAAAATGACAAACTACCGACGGGCTAAAAAGGGGTAGTCAATTTTACAGGGGATGAGGGGAGGATTTTACTGCATGGCTTGAATAACTCGAAAATTAGTACAAATAATCTTTGAGTCAAGTTATGAATACATTGCCAGGGCGGTCCAATTAACTCGAAACTCAATATTAATACTTTTGACAGAAAATAATAATTAAATATAAGTATGTAAAGTTGTCGAAAATTGACCCCTGACGGGGCAAAAAGGGGTAATTCGATTTTTAGGGGAGTATTTGAACTTGAAACTGTATGTTACATTTTCACACCTAAACCACTGAACTTCTGACTTGGCAAAGAGATAGATGGCATCCTGGGGAAGGACATCCACGCGGGCGAAGACGCAGGCAGAAGCTAGTTAATAATAATCTTCAATGAGCGATAGAACAGGTGGCCCAGTGGTAACGCCCCCAACTTACGAGTTGTTAGTCGTGGGATCGAACCCAGGCAGGCGTTTTAATTTGTGTAAATAATTTCACCGCCACTGCACTACGGTTAAGGAAAACATCGTGACGAAACTGGCATGTCCTAGAACTAAAAGATTCGAAGACATGTGACATCTACCAACCCGACTGGACCCGCGTGGTAGATTACAGCCCATAACCTTTCGAAGGAGGAGAGGAGGTCTGTGTCCCAGCAATGGGAACATTATAGGCTAATTATGCTTATGCTCACCACAACTAGGGGTAATGGTATGATAGCGGTCCCTTTTAGCGCTTAAGACCTTATACCCGCTATCCGGTTCACAGGGTATAGGGCTTAGCTCGAAGTTAGGCTTAAACATACTGGTTGGTGGCAACATTTGAAATGTTTGCGTTACTGGTATGAACAGACCACGGATTGGAGAACTTGGGTTTGGGTTCATGGTACTGGAAAGGAAAAAAGGATGGTTTAGGAAAGGTAAACGGATTAGGTGTGCGTGATTGATACCTTTTGTTACAGTATTTTTATCTAACGAAGCGACGCGCGCTTTATTTGTGGTTACCAAGTGCACAAACATGCTCTGAATGTGTACGCGCAGGAGCTCTTGGTACCGTCCGAGATAATAGCGAAGTCGGAAATGTGTGCGCGTGTGTTATGTGCTGACGCTACTCTTCTACGCACACATTCACTGTTTGTAACTTTGCACACTTGGTAAACACAAGTAAAGCACGCGACGCTTCGGGAGATAGAAATATTATAGAGATATTGGTAACCACAGAGCACGGAGACGACATCGGCCGCTGCTCCATACAAACCAAAAGTGCTGCAGTTCACTTGCAGTATGACACTAATGATGTATAGAATAGAAACTAAAGTCTATAAGGCTAACTTATTTTTTTGTATGACTGTGCCATAAAAGCTTCATGATTATATTGCTAGTTTACAGTAGCCTCGCCCCGTATTACATGGGACTTAAAAATAACTGGCGACATGTAGGTGTGCTATAGGTCACACCTCTGCCTAACCTCTTTGGGGATTAAGTTGTTTACAGTATTATCACACATTCATGCCGTGTCAGGGATGTGGCCATGCCATGATTCCAATGATTTTTTTCTTATTTTACCTAATACCATATGAGCCCCATGTAAAAGCTAAATTCAAGACGACACATTGGCATGACTTACCTAAAATGCTAGTAGTAGTGGTAGCTGTACTCGTAGAACCGAATACACCAAACCCGGTGCTCTGCGTTGAGGCAGCGGTACCGAATCCAAAACTTCCTAGCCCACCAAGCCCTGTGCTAGCAGATGTAGCTGGAGCACCAAAGTTTAACCCTGGAAAGTAACAAATGATGATAAAAAAACTGTTTATTGAAAACTGTAATTTCAAAGAAATGTAGTTCTGTGAATGTAAAATTGCAAAATCTTTTTTTTTTAATGTAGTTCAAGGCTAACAGATTTTTATTTCCATCAAAAGATTGTGCACATATTGAAAAAGGGTTATTTTTTTTTTTTTTTTTTCTATGGATTGTGCACTTCCTTAGTAATAATGCCTCAATTCTACCAAATACAGACTGGGGGTCTGTATTTGGTAGAATTGAGGTATTATTACTAAAATTACCAGCAAGATGTCCACTAGTTAAGGAAGTGCACAATCCATAGAAAAAAATAAATAATTGGAAATAATACATTTTTCAGAGTCCAGTGCATGAAAAATAAAAACAGGCTGTTTACCTGAAGTAGCAGTTGGAGCAGTGGAACCGGGGGCCCCAAAGCTAATGCCGCTTGCACCCTGTAGCCCTGCCGTACCAAATGCTGGGGGAGCGGTTCCAAATGTGGGGGCAGTGCTTGCACCAAATCCTAGTGTGATAAATAATTGTATTATTTACTAATTAAAAAAAAATTTTTTTTACTCTAATGTATGTTGTTAAATCAAGTCATTTATATAAACTAGGCTGAGAATCAGGACTTTTTTAATGTTAAAATTACATAAGACAGTTCCCCTACATCCCTGTCCTTCACCACTGCCTTTTCCTTTAGCTGGGAATAGGAAGTGGTGCAACAAATACCCCAGCAGTACAAACTCCTCAGCAGTTATTAATGTTCATGTGTTGATGTCACTTCTACAATTTAGAAGCATCCTGTATTGTTTTAACCCTTCATGATTTTAAAATAATAATTTACATGCACTCCTACTATACCACATTGAATAAATATAACTTTATCTAAATGTAATAATAGTATTTTAATTAAATAGCTACCTACTTACTTACTACCAGTTTATATTTATAGAATTATTTATGTTATTGTTACTAACTTATTAAGCAAATGTTTAGGTTATTAATTATGCAGTTTTCATATATAATTTTATTTTTATTTTAGTTTCTACAATTTAGATCTTTAACTTTAGGTAATAGCTATGTAGCAAACAATAATTTTTGCTGTGCCCTGACGGGGTCTACAACGGCTCTATGTTCTAAGTAGCCTTTTGTTAAAATCTTGTTTTACCTTGTGGAACGCAAATAAATGAATATGAATTTAAACATCGCACAGAATATGAGTTAAGTTTTGTTGAACTTTCAGATTAGATTATTGACTGTGGGCTGTCACACATTGCTTAAGTGCTCCTCAAGTTTTTTTATCTTACTAAATATTATAAAATTCACATCACAATATGTACATTTTAATACAATATTCACGGGTGAGCAATAATCTAAATGGTGCTAACAAAACTGTAACCAAGTGGCACTTGCCGCTTCATCAATTTTTTTGGGTTTATTAACAATTAATATTCCTAAAAAGTAGATGTTAATCATGACTTAATTTTAAGCAATGTTTGTAAATAAACCTAGAGATTTTAAACCCTTATGGTCATTACTTACCAAAACTAGGTGGTGCTGTGGCACCAAAGCCCGGCGTGGTGGTGCCAAAAGCGGGTGCTGAAGATGTTGCCCCAAATGCAGGTGTTCCAGTACCAAATGCTGGCGCTGCAGTCCCAAAAGCAGGGGTCGTGGTGGCCCCGAACGCCGGAGCTGCTGATGTCGCTCCGAAACCAGGCGTAGCAGCACCAAAAGCTGGCGTTTCGGTCGCCGGGGTGCTCCCAAAGAGACCAGACTGCTGCGACGTCGCCGTCAAGCCAAACCCAGGAGTTGCAGGTCTACAAATTCGAATGTTAGTAGTACAGCAAACATTAGTATAAATTTTCTCAGCAAACAACTCCGTTCAATGGAATAGAATTGCCGAAACAAAAATTGTTGTAGGATTTACAACTAGAGAGGTTATAATTAATGACAACACATTCTTTTTTAATTTTGACGTTCAATGAGTCCAAAGATTTTGTTTGTAAACAAAAGGAGTTACTACACCAAGGAAGTTTTAAGTCTTGTGATTGTATTTAACAAAAAGTTTATTTCTGCACTTACTTGTTAGCGCCGAAGTTGAAACCTCCTGAAAGTCCAGTAGTTGCAGGAGCACTCGATGGAGTGCCGAAAGAAAATGACATTTTCACTCACTACTTTATTTCTCTATTCTCTTTTATTTATTACAACGAAACAGATAAATTTAATTATAAATCAACGCGGCGGTTACAAAAGCTGGAGAGGATGAGGAACGGCCATTTCTGTCTGATTGTCAATGATTCTGCATGACTGAGATAGTGAACAAAGTTGCGTACGTTGAAAAGGGACGGAATATGTGACATTTCATTTTACGCAAAATATTTCAATACTAATTTGAAATAAATCATCGCGTTGGGGTGGCGTATTGTAACACAAGTTACTATTACTTTTGTTGTTGTACACATTTCATATTTTATATGTACCGGAAATATTTTAAAGAAAAATATCTCAGATTAAGAACAATGCGGCGGTATATGTTTTGTTTTCTTTTTTCTTACTGAATGTCAGCAATTGTCAACGAACTGGTGGTTGAATTCATGTTGAACTATTTCCTCAGACTCTAATTCATTTACATTTTAATCTTGTGATCTTGTTAAAACTCAAAGCTACGAAATGAACCATTTTGCTTGGGGTGGACATCTTGCACGATCTTGTAGTGTAGTTTTCAGAACCTCGCCTGTTAGTGTTGGGATTCCTCATAGGGTGACAAAATATCCTTTACCGAAAGTCGTCAGACTCACACCTCCGCCGGTAACCGTGACCGAAGACATATATCGTACTCTGCCAACTGGAAACCTGCGGGTGGAATCAGGTTTAACGGATCCGGCGAAGATTGTTAATTCTGCTTTATTTATGTAACTGTACTAGTTTTTGTGATAATAATGTAGTTTGGTGCGCGTACTGAATTCGTCATCATTGATTTATAAATTCTAAAAGTAATTCGGGTTACGTAGTCATCACGAAAATGATTTGAAAACAATAGAAATAAAAACAATATAGTTTTTCGGAAACTCATAATCTTTTATTATTATTCTTTGACATCTCAAGTAAGAAGATAAAGCCGCATCCACTTAGGGGTCTTGCAGCGAATCGGCCTTCGAGTGAGCATGTTAGAGCATGCTCCGGAACACTTAGGTACAGATTATTAATAAATTCCTAAAAATGCAAGCAGCAGTCTTATGCCCATCCCTGATGAGACTGCTAAACCCCACTACCGACTCGTAGTCACACCAGATTATCACACCAGTATGACAAACAGGATTTTTTTTCTCGTTTGTCACACCACTGATTTTTCCACATCATGTATACGATAATTGCTAGTGTAGGTACCGTACAGTACCTACATATTCTAATAAAGTCGATCTGCTGATCGGCGTTTGCCGACTTTCGTTCTTTGCCGACTATTTAGATTTTTCTACTTTTAATTATATTTCTGCTGACTTTTACATAATAAGGTACAAAGTGTTTTCATTTCTTAGTAAAAAACAAAATAAAACTAATAAAATGTAATTATGTATTATATTTTGTGGTAAGTAGTGCAAGCTATAGCCTATGTTCAGCTGTGGATGTCCAGTGGTTCATATGATAATGCAACCTTATCTAGTACTGGCCGGTTGGAAACGCAATGCTTGAGATAATGATAAATGCAATTGACAGACCAACGTCAATAGAAATGATTCAAACATCAACGATTTTGCAAATCGTGCATTGGTTTCACATTCGTTTTGTAGCATGGATTTTTGTATTATTCATAGAAAACGTGGACAAGTGTTGTTATTTAAGCAACACCAATACTATAAACAGAAAGTTTATAAAAATTTATCTCAAATATGGTTTTTTCGTAACCGTCGTAACAGTACAAAGTGCTCAGGTTCAGTCACAATAAACGTAAGTACCATATACCTACTTATGTACGTGATTTTGTCAATTCAAACGGTTAGCCTAAGTACTTAGGTACAGACGCCAGCACATCAAGCTACTACAATCTGTCAAATTTCTTTAATAGATTTTCAACTTTATCGCTAAAGTATTAAGGTTCAAGGTTGATTGGGAAAATTTGACAGTTTCGGTTAGGTTGACCTGCTGGCGTCTGTACTTACATTTTTATCTCATTTCTTTTTATATTAACCAACTTATTAACTAACTATAACTAAGTCGTACGTAACCTTTTGGACTAGCATCAATATCCGTCTAGAAACATAATATATTTATTTAGTTATATGTTAACATAGTCGTTGTTTAACTTCACAGGGTGAAAATGTTGTAAAAACAGTCGAGCACAAAAATACATGTCAACCAGATGAGAACCAAAATGAAATAGCTATTTCGATACACAAAATACATGAAGTAGCTAGTACTTCTGCGGGGCCAATGACAAAAATCTACAAGGAAAATATAAGACCTTTAAAAGAAAAAGGGTTGAAAGTACCACAATTCGATAGCGTAAAGTGCGGCCTTTACAATGCACGAAAACGGAAACTAAAAGTCAGCAAGATCGTTTTCAAACGTATTGAAGAAGTACAAGTCCCCGCTACATTTGAGAAATTTCTCGTGGCGGACTATCAATATAGGCATACCAGACTATTAATATTTTGTTCTGAAGAAGCAAAGCAATTATTCAAAAGTGTGAAAGAATATTTTATAGATGCGACTTTTAAGAGTTCTCCACGACCGTTTCCACAATTACTTTCTATCCTCGGCGACTTGGGGAGCACGTCTCAAACAACTTCAGTGATACCGCTAATACATGTGCTTATGAGCGACAAAAAAGAGTCGACATATGCTGCATTGTTTGACATCTTGAAAACTAAATTTCCCGATTGGTGTCCCACTGTATTCCACGCAGATTTCGAGATTGCCGTAGCAAATGCCTTAAGATGTTTTTTTCCACATATATCGGTAAAAAAGTGTTACTATCATTATTGTCAGAGCTTATGGCGAAAAGCGAAATCAATTGGTTTGAAAAGTAAACTACATAAAAGAATTGTGGGACTATGTACGGCATTGCCGCTAACTCCATTAGAACTTGTTAAAAACGGATGGGAGTACATAAAAACAGAATCTAATGCATTTAGCGGGATAAAGATGAAACAGTTCATAGCATACATGGCCCGACAATGGGTAAATGATGAACAATATATCGCCGACTGGAATATAGTTGGTCAAAGGCACAGAACCAACAACGTTTGTGAATGTTGGCACTCCCAATTAAATAAAAATATAAATAAAAACTACGTAACCATACTAAAATTATTAACAGTATTATTCAATCAAAACGAAATTACTAATATCGAAAAAAGAAGAAGGGTCGACCAAACTGATAAAGATAATTTTATCATTTTCTGCCAATTAAAACTTTTAAATGGTGAAATATCATTGGGACATTTCCTTGAAACATTGCGTTAAAAATATAAGCTAATACTTAATTTGAAGGTTTATAATTTAACTAAGTAGTATAACTAGGACAGCACTAGTTAGGAATAAATGGTGTAGAAAAATCAGTGGTGTGACAAACGAGAAAAAAAATCCTGTTTGTCATACTGGTGTGATAATCTGGTGTGACTACGAGTCGGTAGTGCTAAACCCGTACGGCCCATGCTCTGTGGTACGGCCTAGAGCTAGGAATGTCCTATACAAACCACAACGAAAATTTGGTGAAAATCATAACTAATTTCAAACAGAGATAGCAAATGATCTTCAATAAACTTGCTAATGTTAATTAATACCTACCAGTCTTGTTAAATAATTGTATGGGCCAATGGGCTATTAACTAACTAGGACTGTATCGTCGAATAAACACGAGTTAAACCAATTGAAAAGCACTTAACCCATAAACAATGGCACCTTTGTAATATTGAAGTTTGATTTGCCACGATTCATTACGATTTCAATCCGAAGGCAAACCGAGGGGCCCCGAGTGCTGCCAAAGTTTAATTGACTTTCAAGATTTTTAATTACAAATTCGAGAAAAGATACAGCGGAGAGAAACTTGAGAGATTGAGGGGACGCATTTGGGGTGTAACTTTGGTGCTTAGAACGAAAATAAAAAAATACTAATCCGGACACATACCTACCTACTGTAGATACCTACTTTTTAAAATTATGTTTTGGCCAAAATAGTCGGACCTATCATTCGTGTTTTCATGACTTGGAATTAATTTTGATGTGTGATTGCTGTCTACGTAGTTCACGACCAACGGGATAGATGGCGTTGTCGCCAAAATATTTGCTATACATCGTTTTTAACCATTTTTTAACCCCCGACGCAAAAACGACGGGGTATTATAAGTTTGAAGTGTCTCTGTGTGTGTGTGTGTGTATGTGTATGTCTGTCTGTGGCATCGTAGCTCCCGAACGGATGAACCGATTTTAATTTTGTTTTTTTCGTTTTGTTTGACCTTAAATATTTGACGGTTGTCCGGGACACGTAGATAAGACAAACGAGACCACAATTGCGCAATTCTATATTCTCTTACATTGATATAAAAATATTTCGAACTGATTTTGATCAAACTGGTGACCTTTTGCTAGCTAGTTCGTGCACGGTCGGTTGGCGCCGATTCCATGTTCACAAACTGAACTAAATTTAAGTTCAGTGCTTCTTTTTATTTATATTTCATAAAGAAAAGGACAAAAGATAAGTATTAGTTTGGCGTAAATTGGCGGTAATCATTAATCACGTCTAATTTGTCTATGGCACAGACTAAGTAACCCACAGACTAAAAACCTCGAGGTTACTTAGTCTGAGAAGTAACCTTACATATTCTGTGGTCTATGGAGTATCTTAATTTGACAGGACTAAACTAATATTTATCTTCTGTCCTTTTCTTAATGAAATAGAAATAAAAATATGACGCTGGCAGAATAGTCGACACGGCTCAGTTGCCAAAGAAAAAAAAAAATAAGAAGATGCACTGTACTTTTTAGTTTAGTTTGTGAACAAGTGAATCGGCGCCATAGTCGCTTTGATAGATCGAAATAAAAAAGGAATATAAAATGACGGTCATAGATGACCGCCTTTTATATTCCTGAACCGTCATTTTACAAATGCCCACAGGCTAGAGAACATTAAAAACTTGCATCTCAAACAAAACGAGATTCGGACCTGGCTGGCCCGCCATTTGCAATGAAATATTTTACAATTCATAGAGAAAAAGTTAATATTTCATTCTGCCGGTCGACCAGTTTTTAACGAACGAAGTTCCTTTCTATTTATCTTGTATAATTAGTGCATTGTTCTGCAATGGCGTGCACTTAAAATTTTATGTTTTAATGATTTTTAATTTAGTTAGACGTAGGTACTTTACTTTATATGCTGCCATCTTTTTACCCAACTTCTTAAAAAAAGAGGAGGTTTCATCTGCATATATGTATTTGTAGAGAAAGCTTGCGCGGCAGTCCCATATAAGTTTATTAATTTTACTTGGGTAGTTTTTGAGTTAGCCTCAATAATACGTATTTCTTTCCACTTAGGGCTGATTTTTCAATCATCTGATAACTTTATTCGAAGAATAATTTTGAAATTTTGACAGTTATGTCATACAAAAACTGTCAAACGTCAATATTATACCTCGAATAAAAGTTATCTGGCGTACACTAAGGGTTGATTGTTCCATCGCCAGATAACTTTTATTACCTACTAGCTTCTGCCCGCGGCTTCGCCCGCGTGGATGTCGGAAGTTATCCCACGGGAACGTGCTGTGCAAAGTATGTGCTTCCCCAGGATGCCATCTATCTCTTTGCCAAATCAGAAGTTCAGTGGTTTAGGCGTGAAAATGTAACATACAGTTTCAAGTTCAAATCCTCCCCTAAAAACCGAATTACCCCTTTTTGCCCCATCAGGGGTCAATTTGCGACAACTTTACATACTTATTATTAATTATTTTCTGTCGAAAGTATCAATACTGAGTTTCGAGTTAATCGGATCGCGCATTCAATTTCTTCCACACAAACTTCAACACCCCTATATCCCCCTTTGAGGGGTAGTTTGAAAAACTTATAATGATAACCTTTATTACTTACTTAGGCAAGTATTGTTGCCAAGTTTCATGTTTATTAACTAAATTAATAAGATTTTTCATATAAACTATATCCCCGCTTTTCCCCCCACAGGGGTGGAATTTTAAAAAATTCATAAAAATTCATTACTTGACTCAAAGATTATTTTATTTATACCAATTTTATAATTAATCAAGCCACTTATTATAATCCTCCCCTGTAAAATTAACTACCCCTTTTCACCCCGTTAGGGGGTGATTTTCGAAAAACCCTCATACGTGTTATTATTTATTTTTGTCTTAAGTACACTGAGTTTTGTGTTAATCGGACGGCGCGTACAAATTCTTCCACACAAACTTTAACACCCCTATATCCCCTTTGACGGGTAGTTTTGAAAAACTAATAATGATAAACTTTATTGCTTACTTAGGCGAGTATTCATGCTAATTTTCAAGATTATTAATCTAACGAATAAGATTTTTCATATAAACTGTATCCCCGCTTTTCACCCCCACAGGGGTGGAATTTTGAAAAATCATTTGGGATGTGTTCATAACTTGACTCAAAGATTATTTATACCAATTTTCGAGTAAATCAAGCCACGCTGTAAAATCCTCCCCTGTAAAATTGACTACCCCTTTTCAGGCCGTCAGGGGTACATTTTCGAAAATCCCTGATACACATTATCCTTTCCTTTCAATTTTAGGTATAAACACTGAGTTTCGATTAAATCGGACCACGCGCTAAAATTCTTCCATACAAACTTTGAAACCCCCCAATCCCCTTTTAGGGGGTAGTTTATAAAAACAAAAAATGCCCAACTTCATAATTTATTTACATAAGTATTCGTGCCAAGTTTCAAGTTTATTAACTCAAGGAATAAGATTTTTCATACAAACGAAATACCCCCATTTCACCCTCTCAGGGGTGGAATTTCGAAAAGCCCTTTCTTAGTGGACACCTACTCTTCACGAAGAATACACTCTCCAAATTTCATGTCTCTAGGACCAGCGGTTTAGGCTGTGCGTTGATGTCTCAGTCGGTCAGTCAGTCAGTCAGGACTTTGAATTTTATAGGCGCGAGAGTCGAGACGCGTCGAGCTTGATTCAGTATTCACGCGCGATGGCTTATTATTAGCGTATTTCATGTATAACTTTGGTGTTTCTATACCGATTTCTATGATTCTTTTGTATGGAATAGTTAATAATGTTAACTTTTTTAATTAAGAATGACTGAGAGTGTTATAAATGTAAGAGTAGACAAATATAATCAGAAAGCTTCGAACTGCTAAGCTATCGGGAGTTACACGTGTTATTGTGAGTCAACCATAAAAGATAGACATATGCTGTCGTGGGATATTTTTTATATAATTTTAAGGAGAACATTTCCGTCATACATGATTTCTGTGTAGCTTTAACCATTAAGGTTGCACACGCGACGGAAGCGTAAAAAATGGAGTGAGAAGTTACTCCATTTTTCCCAACATTTCCCTTCACTGCTCTGCTCCTATTGATTGTAGCGTGATGAAAAGTATACTATAACCAGCTCAGGAGTATGAAAAATAATTGTACCAAGTTTCATTAAAATACGTCGAGTAGTTTTTGTTTCTATAACGGTTATACAGACAGACAGACAGACAGACAGACAGACAGACAGACAGACAGACAGACAGACAGACAGACAGACAAAAATTTTACTGATTGCATTTTTGGCATCAGTATCGATCCCTAATCACCCCCTGATAGTTATTTTGGAAATATATTTCATGTACAGAATTGACCTCTCTACAGATTTATTATAAGTATAGATTATTAGTGAAGAAGTTATGAAGTTATTCATTTAACATAATATGTTAACATATATTATGTTATATGAATAACTTCTGGTCACTGTTATTTACATAGCACGTAACTAGAAATTAAAAAAAAAACACATTTTTAATTACAAAAAAAAGACACTGTAGTTCTTTTTTTATATCTGTTCGTTTCTTTTTCATGACAGCCGTCACTGCGGCCTTTAGGTAATGTGGCGGCCACCGCTCATCCAGGAAACCATAGCTTAACGTAGAGGTAATTACAATCTACATGATAGATTGCTGTGGCAGTGCACTTAGGCTTTGAGACCACAGAGTACTCAGTAGTACTCTGTGGTCTCAAAGGCTAAGTATCTACCAAAGGAAATTGGACGGTCAATATTAAATAGGTTATAAGTATTTTAGTTAACCTTTAACCTAAAATTCGCCGTGTGTGTGTTCCTAACTTCACACAGTCAACCCCCACATCGAAAGTAAGCAAGAACATATAAAGGGTATAATGATTGTAACATAAAAAAAACATTATTATTTATTATCGTCATGATATGTGCCACTTTATTTTTATTTGGATCGGCGGCGGCGCAACATATCTTTTTCTTCCATACTTCTGTATTAGTGGCTAAGTAATAACAGCCGCACGGGTCGATCGATCAGGTTAAGCTACGTTTGCCGCGGTTGGTCCGTGGATGGGTGACCATCTTTACATACCAAGATCACTCCGTGCCTCGGAAAGCACGTTATGCCATTGGTCCCAGCTGTCATTCGTGTTGACAGTCGTTACGGGTCGTCAGTAGCCCGAAGGTCTGTCAACCAGTCTTAACAAGGGTACCTATCATATTACCCAGTAACTGGGTTGTGGAGGTCAGATAGGCAGTCGCTCCATGTAAAATACTGGTATTCAGCTGCATCCGGTTAGACTGGACGCCGACTACAACATACCTACTTAAAACTTTCATAAAACTAAAAAAAAACATTATTTTTATAAAAAACTAAGTACGAGTACCTAAATAAAAACTAAAAAAAATATGACATTAAATAGGTAACAGTTGAAGAAATTAAATACAATGGTATTACAATAGATATATTTTATGTAAGTAGGTACAGACGACAGCAGGTCAAGCTACCTGAAACTGTCAAATTTTCCCAATCAACCTTGAGCCTTAATGCTTGAACGATAAAGTTGAAAATCTATTAAAGATATTTGACAGATTGTAGTAGCTTGATGTGCTGGCGTCTGTACATTTCTATGGGCATTACCTATAATATGTACAACATTGCATTTAATTTTAAATAAAGCAAGTAATCGTTGCTCACTGCTCCAGCAGGTTAATTGCGTAAGACCACAGATAAAGTCTGTGCGTAATCACACTAACAGTAGTGTTATGTTTCATTTTGACAGTTCAACAACTTAAATTGCGTCATTTACGTTGTTGAGCACACAAATATTTCGAATCCATGAAGCAATGGATTAGCAATATCATTTAAAATGATTCAGATTGTGATTGATGGTGTGTTACCCAATTAGGGTGCTGGGTCCCCTAATTAAAGCAAACTAGTAGGTAGGGTACAGGTAACCTAGTACCTCTACCTACCCACATCTAACAAAGCGGAAGAATAATTTTTCCGCCTCAAATAAAGTAGGTACTCATCACATACAAAAATACATAGAAAATTAAGTACATACAAACTACTACCAACATTTCTACCGTAAAATCTGTAAACGCTATTAAGTCTAAACTTCTCTTAACACATCGCTTCCTGCACCGCACCATGGCAAATCTTGCAGTTCACGTAAACCTTACGTGGTGGAAATAAGGGTGGTTATGGTATTGAATATTTGGTGAGTTAGGTTTGCATGCGCACCCTTTGTTGTCTAGTGACTAGACTAAAGGGGAGGGGGGCGCATTTTGTTTTATTTGCCTTAGTCGCGTCGCAGCTTTGCGTCTGTGTGCCTGTGTGCGTTCGATCGATGCGTGACCGGGATGCATTTATAAGATTGTTAGCTGTTCAGATTAGGCTGCTAGGGGGAGATTTATTCAATCATATTTGCGTTGTTAAGTAGCTGGTCATATATTTTGTGTTATTTTGGAGGGTTCGACGGGATACTCCGATGCCTGATGAAGATGGTTTTTAGATTATACATGGGCTTCTGGCCCAGGTTGTATATAAAACAAACAGTAGCTCCAAAAATACTTTTTGATTTCAGAATTTATTATTTTTTACAGCTAGTAACATTCAATGTAAAGTGTTGCCAATTAACTCGACCGTGTTTTCTTCTTGTCTAAACCAGAAACAGATTAATTTTATTGGTCTCCCTTATTTTTTTCTGGGACCTTACTGGTATAATGTAAGTAACTATGTAGGTTAGGTACCTACACAATATTTCGGTATGTTTGGAAAACGAGATAACGCGACTAGATGGGAACCGGGAAGTGGTTACTGCTATCTAAATACGAACACCTGTAACATTGAGGTTTTTGCCAACTTCTAAAAAAAAAAAGGAGCAGGTTCTCAATTCGGATGTTTGTATTATTTTTTTTAGATACTTGATTCATATTTAATTGACTGAGGATTTAGTTGAGTGGAAAAAGGAAAGGCAAGCCTTTGCCCTGCAGTGGCACACAGATTAAAAAGGAAGAAAAGGGACTCGCATAGTATTAACACAAAATAAACTTAACACGTTCTTAAAATCATAAAAAAATAAAACAAAGTCTAAATTACCTTTTAAATCGAAACTCGACATACGGCTTACCGGCAGACCAATACAAATTTAAATAAATTCTTTCTTATATCTATGGGCAGACCTTGTACTTACTTCATTGAAAGAGCCCTTTTCTCAGTTCAACCGCTGTCAATTAAAAATAGGTAACTACCTTCCACAGTTCCCACGGTTAACGACCTAATAGTGTAGCGACAAAGGTATTTCCTGAAAAATCTAAATGCATGTGTAAATGTATGTATGTATGTGTGTTTAATCAATTTTTTTAATCAAAACACAGGCAGTCAGTTTGTCAGTTTTGATTGATACCACAGTAAACGGTTTTTCCATACCTTCACAAATTGCCAAATTAAAATCTCTACAGGATATTTAGGAGATATGTTTTTTTAATAGGGACCTTTCCTCCCTTACTCTTATTACATCATCCCGATTTAGGGAAAGGGTCCCTGAATATCACGTATCCTAACAAGGCTTTTAGCAAAAACCTATACAGAATGAAAGATGTAATAATTAATTTTCTGTTTCTTTCACGTAGGGATGGCGATCAATTTATAATCTTATAAAAGATACCAAATAATAGTAGTACCCTATAATAATAGTTGGTGACCACGCAATGGGTGCCTGAAGATGAGAGGTGCAGAAAGAGATGGCGCGATGACCTAGACGCGTACCGCGAAGGCTGGTTCGAGGTGGCGCGGGAAAAGAGTTCCTGGAAGGATTTGGGGGAGGCCTTTGACCACTAGTGGCATAGTACAGGCTAACAAAAAAAAATAGTTACCCAGTTACTAGCAGAGTGCCGACCCCAATAATAGTTTAAGGGCAGGAGAAAGATGATGATGAAAGACGAGCTGACCACCCTTCCTATCATGTCGGGACGAGCTACAGGAGAAAACGTCTCTGCCTGGCCCTTTACTACTATGTAGGGGTCGGCTTCCAGTCTAACCGGATGCAGCTGAGTACCAGTACTTTACATGGAGCGACTGCCTATGTGACCTCCACAACCCAGTTACTTTGCCTTTTTTTACCCATTGGCAGAACTGGTTGTCACACTTCCGGGCTTCTGACGACCCATAACGACTGTCAAAGATCCACGAATGACAGTCAGTACCAATGGCTTAGCGCGCTTTCCGCGGCACGGAGGGGTCTTGGTATATAAAAATGGTCACCCATCCAATCACAAACCGCGGCACGCGTAGCTTAACCCTATCGATCGAACCATGCGGTTGTTATTACTTATCCACATGAGAAATTATCATGTAGTGCTAAAAAGATTAGTCAGTCAACAAAGAGGTTAGCGAGGCTATTCAGGGTGCGACGTACTAAGTACTGAACTAAATAGCACACCCCCCCTATAAAATAATAAAAATAAAAATAAAAAATAAAAACCCCCCCTAAGACACAGTAATGTTATTACCGTGCCTAAGATGTAATTTTGATCAAGTCTTTTATTGACAATCATTGGCGTATCTAGCTTTTGGCCTTGGGTAGGGCAAATCAATCCAGGGGGAAGAAGAGCAGGTAAATCATGAATTTACCGTAGACCGACTCATGAATCCCTTTCATCAATTCTATGCCTAACATAGTACCAATTTACCAAAGGGATTCGTGAGTCGGTCCAGCTTATACGTGTGGCGCGGGTTCAGGGTAGTTGCCCTCAATGTGTAACCCCTCAGTACACCCATGTAGAGATTCGTTAGGTACTCAAAAAGTTGGATAGTCCAAAAGGACTAAGTATCCAACTTTTTGTAGGTTCCTTGTACCTACCCTACAACCCCAAACTCCAACCAATCGGCTAATCTTCACTGTCTTGTCTAACAGCGCAGGTGAAATCAAGTTATTCTTTCAATCATAAATATTGTATCAGTTCACAGGGCTGGCACGCCGTGTCGTCGGCTCGTCGCACAGCCGCGTGTTGCGTTGGTTCGACGGCCGGACCGGCGCGTCGCATCGATCGACACCTGTGGCAGCCTTTGTGGCGGCAGACTTCCCTATTCGCTGGAGAATGTACACGTTTACGTTTCGCACAGCGTAAATCCTACTATCTACCTTATCTATTATTACTAGCCATTTTAAATATCCCACATCTTGGCAAAGGCCTCCATACTCTCTTTCCAAAGTGTACTACGTGAGCTCGACAAATGGATGTGCGAATAACACTTGTGCGACAAAACTGTACTGCAACTCACCATAGTTCGAATGCACGCTTGTGGGACAAGCAATAATATTAAATGTTCGACGTCAGAGGCACCCCGAGGTTCTGTTTGGTTAGGTTCCTTTAAGCCCTGCAGACAGAAATAGGGGCTCCGTCGACTAAGTCTTAATAATATTGCTTGTCGCACAAGCGTGGATTCGCACTATGGTGAGTCGCAGTACAGTTTTGTCGCACAAGTGTTATTCGCACATCCATTTGTCGAGCTCACGTAGTACACTCCTCTTTCCACCTCACTCTGTCCAGAGCTGCCAAGGACCAATCTTTATTAAAGGAGTCCAGCTCATCTCGCCATCTCCGTTTGGGCCTGTCGTGATAATAATAATAATAATAATAATATCCCTGGACATTTCACACAGCACCATTTGTCCCAAGCTAAGCTACCTAATGCTTGTGTTATGGTAACAAGATGGCTGATAAACTACTTATATACATTTTTTTTTTTTTTTTTTTTTGTGATGTCGTTTTATCTATATAAAAAATCTTTAATTCGCTGAAAGAGAAGTGATGCCTAAACCGCGGTGTCCAGAAGCATGTTTTTTTTTTAACTATCATCTGGACCACGAGGCCACCAGTTTACCATACAGCATATGAGCATAGCAGTCATTGAGAGGGTCTCAAAACCGGCGAGGTAGTTGCGTAACACACTAACAGTAGCAATGGCTTTCATTTTGACAGTTCAACAACATTCATATTAGATGTTGAGCAGACAATTTTTTCGGACATATTATGAAGCAACTAGCTGACCCGGCAAACGTTGTTTTGCCATATAAACTATTTCTAGCTGCCCGGCGCTACATCGTTCGCGTGGTGTCCTACCCCCTACCCTACTCCTACACTACTCCTACCCTACTCCTACCCTACTCCTACCCTACTCCTACACTACTCCTACCATACCCCCTACCCTACTCCTACACTACTCCTACCCTAGTCCTACCCTACTCCTACCCTACTCCTACACTACTCCTACCCTACTCCTACACTACTCCTACCCTACTCCTACCCTACTCGTACCTTACTCCTACACTACTCTTACCCTACTCCTGCACTACTCCTACCCTACTCCTACCCTACTCCTACACTACGCTTACCCTACTCCTACACTACTCCTACCCTACTCCTTTTTCCACATTTTCTGCAGCAATATCTTTCAAAATTATTCAGATTGTGATAGAAAGTATGTAGTAAGTAAGTAAGGACAAAGCTCCTCATGTGCAGTACCTACCGAACACAACAAGACCCATAAATTCCCACCTCTAAACTTTAAACGCATGACAACTCGAACAAAATCAACGAGGGAAAGCGAAAAGCCACTCCAAAGATAAGGAATTAATTCGGTAGGGTGTTACACTCATTTATCACAACTTATCAGAGTAATCTTCGTACCTACCACTCCACGGAGGACATGCTAGGGGAATGACAGATAAACCACTGGAAAGGATAATGACCAAATTTTCTAGCGCCATAGTGATTTATTGCAATTTACACTGTACTTAGTTTTTGTAAGTTCATTTATCATTTAGTTGAGCTCTTCAAGTTCTGAGTTGAGTTGCACGATTACTGACAAATGCGCGCACTGCCTGGACAGGTCCACTCAATCTGTGTGGTGCTTTCCTCAAAAGACCATTTCAGACTGCAATCTACATGGTCTTCACAAGATCTGATAAAGATTATGTCTGGACTTTAAAAGAGACTGTGTCTTCTCAGAGTAGTCAGATAGGAAACGCCGACCTCATCTTGTTTTAGAAAGGGTAGCAATAAAACGAGTGACTGTAAATTACAATTTTAAGTGTCAAAATTAATTAATTTGGGTTATATAATTACTAAGTGAGCGACTGACTGTAAGTGACAAAAAATCAACAGAATAGTATCTTACAAACATTAATTTGAGTTACTTAAAATACAAAATGAGCAGCTTCATAATATTTGAGCGACTTAATATTTGTTTAGCAAAATGTTTCTGGCACTCGCCGGCCGCTGCCGCGGCACCGCTCGCTTCGCTCGCTCGGCTCGTGCGTTATGTGGTCACAGTTCTAACCTAACCTAACCTAGCTTTTTCGATTTCATTTTTAGCCGTTTCATTTCGGTTAATGTGCACATTAGCCGGCTAAGGATGGAATATCACGACACAAACTGTATTTCCAGTCGCTCACTTAGTAATGTAGTCGCTCGGATAAAATTTTAATATATGAAATGGATTTATCACAATCCACTTTTTGTAAGCTTGTTCTGGATTTTATTATTAATCAATATTCGTCGTTAGTTTAGTTAATTTTTCGGTTACTCAAATTCATACCGCTCAAGTTTATTAATACAGTATGTCATCATCAGTCGCAAAGCTTTTTTTTAATCGCTCGTTTTATAATTCCCCTTTTAGAAATATGATTGACGTGTAAAAGTGTTACAGAAACAATATCATTTATCATTCAAATTTAATTATTATTGTATGGTCCCTGGGGACATACCTGCCTCTCTTTCTAAGTCTTTCTTTACATGCAAATATCGAAGGAGAAAGTTCGATTAAATGTACAGCCAGCGACATCTCTTATTACTTCCAAATTTTGTTAATTATAATATCATAGAATCAATGTTTGTTCATAAACAAAAATTGATTACTACTATGATAATATGCTTATTTATTATTATTATGATATTTGCTTGTTTATTATTACTATGATTGGTTTTATGATTGGTGGATTACTATGTTTGGCTAATACGTGATTATACCAATCATCAGCCGAAAGTTGTCCACTACTAGACATAGGCCCAAGCATCGCCACTGCGACCGGTTTTGTGCTTCTTGCATCCAGCGGATTCCTGCGGTCTACACCAGGGGGCCTAAAAAGGTCAATTTGGCAGAATCATAATAGGATAACAATATGAATCAAATTAAAACTGGTAAAATGGCCACAAACTGACAATTCATAATATGATCTGTGTGCAATTCATATCACGCAATTCACCTGTTTGACAGTTTTGTATGGAAATTCGTAAACTGGTCCACCAATGTTTACACCAAATATGTAACCACCTACCGTCTGATTAAACTATTATGTGTAACCATTTAACGAAAATTAGAGGAATTGCTAATGATCTGCTGGGAATTTAGAGGTATTGCTTAAAGTGGCCTTTTTAGGCCCCCTGATCGGGCATTGTGGTAGGCCTTTTTTTTTGGGTGGGAAATCATCAAAAGACCTCTCCCGCTCTGGTCTGAGCGGAAGGGCGTGTCAGACTTTTACTGACTAAAACCCACCCGTGTTCCTTCAGCTGCCTGTGCCAGGGGCCACGGTATCTCTTTCGAACAACCCGCGGCCCTGGCTGAGCAGGAAGGCAGCCCAAGGAATATGCGCCACTAAGCCGTCGCAGCCGCGCGGGCGAGCGTCCGCAGCGCACATTACAAGGAGCGTTGCCTGGCAACGAGCGCGTGACGTCACGTGCTGTAGACCTTCTAACGAGAGCTATTGATCTATAATATACAGTTGTAACATCACACTAAAGAACACACTTCCACATTGTGGTAGGCCTTCCAACGCTACATCTTCCGGAACACGGTCGCCACTCACCCATCGGCAATCTGTTCTCGAGAAATGTGCCTTGCCCGCTGCTACTTAAGTTTGGCAATTCTTATAAACCAATATTGTTAAAATAAAAAACTACCAGATTAAATAAAAAGGGGAAAGTAACGCAACAATTTACGTCCTACGTTCGTCTGTCTGCATTTTATTGCATTACCGATCCTTCGAGCAAAATGTTAGAGAGTGGGCAAATTCCTCAGACACATAAATTGTGCCCCCCACCCCGCACCCCGCGCACCTAATGTAAACGCTAAAGTGGCTCCCCCTGTAATAAGTGTTTCGTTCCAAGACTAATTGGTTTAGAAAACGTCTGGTAAAAGCTAATGAGTGAGCAGCTCTTTGGAGGCCATGTTGGAAAAAGAATCAATTAGGTGTGTTAGAGCCTTTTTGGATTTGTTACAACTTTTAAGTGGGTTCAAGATAAATAATAATATATGAAGTTTAAGTGGACTTAGCGTTAGGTAGCTATTAGTAGCTACTTTCCGAGGATAGAGGACTATGGCCTCTAGCGGTTAAATGGGGTATTAGGTATTGGGTCTCGGAATAGAAAAATGGTTATTCTAGGCTGAGCGGAAACCTTTAGCGGAATAGGTATCTGAACTTTACTAACGACTTGGTCGCTCAATGTGAAAATATAGGTTGAAAAAAGTTTGCAAAAAAAAATCAGACCCTAATCTTGAGTTTTAACCTTTTGCTAAAAACTAAAAATGCAGTTTATTTTTTTACAATATCGAGCTGTTCCTTTGACCACTTGGCTCTATATATCATAGTTTCGGTTTTCGATCCGAAGTCTAAAAAACTCACCATGAAGGTGTAAACCTAGATGGTGATTTTTTTCAGATGAAACAAAGGTATTTTGAAAAAAAAAGAATTGGTACTGACCATCTATTTTTTTTTTCAAAGATTGGGTAAATGGTTAGGGGCCAATCAGTTCTACACGATTGAATTCGATAAAAAGTCCTTTGTTTAAGTGTTCGTTTCGCGTGCCAACATTTCCGTGAAAACCTCCTTAGAAGAATATTCCAAATAGAACTTACCTTATTTAAATAAAAGAAAATTAAGTAGGAACAAAGATCCGGAGATTCTAACTAACAAATTCATGCTTAGTACGCACAGTTCACAAAAATACTCATATTAAATTAAATAAAGTAGGTTATATTTATGTTTTATTTTATTCAAATACGGTAAAGAGGAAGGGTTTCCTCAATCCTCAACACCCCGAGTTAGTTGTAAACCCAAGCGCCAAACTATAAACGTCGATAGTAGGCATCGTCATAAACTTGCCCGATTATGATACAATATGGCTTCAAACTTTGTTTTATTAAGCTCTGGAAGAATCACAAAAAAAAGATGGTTTCAATAACACTAGGTGAGGTCAGCATGGAAGCGTCGGTGTACTAATAAATTAAATAAATACAGATTAACTAAAAAACCTTCTCCGTCTTTTTCAGCCCTTTGTAGATATTTTAGAAAAATCTGAAAAAAAAAAGAACTTTTGGAAGTCAATCTTATTTATCTGTTGTTCACACAATTCCAGTTATCCTTTTATGAAAAATTTGTTGTTTTCAAAAGTTTAAACAAAACACTACCTGTCTAAAAAAAACCTCCATTCATCTTAACGCTGTCAGTTCCATCGTTTGCTACTAGATGGCGTTAAACTTCATTTTCGGCACAGGCCCCAAGCGCTTCATGTTTCTTTGAAATCTGATAGCCACTCTTTACTCCTATGGGAAATTTTGATATGTAATCAATAGCCTTTTACCTAAGAGCATGTCTTCTCCTCTTTATAGTAAAGTAAAGTTTAGGAGCAGTGGCTTTAAGTTGTTACTGTTTTCATTAGTCGATCATATGCCTATTATGGTGCCCCCCTACCATAGGCATATCATAGAATAGGCATCATGGCATTCTCCTGTCTTCTAAAAGCTATGTACAAAATGCGACCACCAATTAAAACTCTTCCATGACATTGAATAGGTAGGTACCTATTTACTAATTAATTTCTATTAGTGGTAAGTACCAAACACAAGTCTCCTCATAAAGATGGATAGCAACGTGATTTTCATACATTATCCGATTATCAATACCCGGTCATAAAAAAAAGTAAATAAAGACGGAAAGGTACCTTATTGTACGCGGAAAACATGAAATTAGAAGAGCTATATTTTGTTAGGAAAACAAGGGGAAGTTTTCCGGGAACCTCTCTTAAAACATATTTTATTCAAGGAAGTTTTGAAGGGAATATTCATATCTTTGATTCGTAAAAAGTTGAAGGAAAGTCGTTTTTGGGGGAACAATAATTAAAGCGGATAGGGGATAGCATGGGCCAGCTATCCTCTCTTCTATCCGCCCATCCCATTAATGAGTCCGTAGAATAAAAAACACGTTATAGCGGTTCTGGTGATTTAGTACTACGAGCGCCGTATCTTCGCAACGATTGGACATTGTCGAAGTGTGGAGCCACAAAAAGAGCATATAATATGGAGCATAGCTGCATCCATCAGTTTAATAACTGACTGATTCTTAAAGTGTGTCATATCGTGGAAAAGGAAACAAAAACTCCGTGACTCGGAAAGCACATTACCTAAGTCGTTGGTCCCGGTTGTCATTTGTGGATCTTCAACAATCGTAACGGGTGGTCAGGAGTCCGAGAGTCTGAAAACCAGTTTTACCAAGGGATGTTGTGTTATTCAGTAACTGGGTTGTGGAAGTCAGGTAGACAGTCGCTCCATGTAAAATACAGGTCAGCTGCATCGGATTAGACTGGAAGTCGACCCCAACATAGTTGGGAAAAGGCTAGGCAGATGATGATTAAAATGATGAGAGTGGAAAAAAATCAGGCGGCCAACCTGATGGTAAGTGGCTTCCGACGCCTATGGACGTAGTATTTTTTCCGTTAACCTATATTGTCCAACGGCTGGGAAAAAGTCTCCCCCATATTTTTCCGCTTTTCTTTGTGCTGTGCCTTCTCCGTCCAATCGGTTAGAAACGAGTCCAAATGCACATACATACATAAAAATATCTCATTTTGAAGGTTCATTTTTCCTAGAGGCGGTCAGGGTGTTTGAAGAAACGATTTCTCGTATTGTATGGTCTGTGAATAATGAAGTCGCGTTATGATGCATGAAAAGCGTTCCCCAAACTTCAGGGTTCCAAACTCGATAAAGATTTATTTTAGATTAATAAATTACAACTTATCTATCTTCTATAATATAAAAATGAATCGCTGAATGTGTTGCTAAGCGCAAATCTCGAGAACAGCTGAACCGATTTCGCTAATTCTTTTTTTTAGAATATTCCTTGAAGTACGAGGATGGTTCTTACGGAAAAAAAACGTAAGAAAGTTGCTGCAGGTGAACGAAGTCGCGGCAAAAGCTAGTTTTTTATAAATCGATACAAATAAATATTAAATGCTGTCCGTTGGTGACCGTATCTCTTGAGAACGGCTGAAAAAATTTGGCTATTGTTAGTAATATCTAGTCTAAACTAGGTTTTTATAGAAAGAAAAATTGAGAAAGTTTTCGAATTCGGGAAAATCTGACCTTTTTTCCATGATTTTTTTGTAAATTATGGGACAACGTCTGTCCGGTCGGCTAGTTGAGTTAAAATTGCAACATAAAACGCGCAAAATGATTTGAAATCACGGAATCGTTAGCTTTAACGTAAATGGATTGCGGTTCAAAAACCTAGTCGCAATCTCATCTCAGCGACAATCATTAAAAACTTGTGAAAAATGTAAGGAAATTAGATGTATTTTTGACAGATTGAAACTGAGATCAGACTGTGACCGTTCTTAAAATTACGAGAACTGCCCCTCTGTTTTTAGTGCCACAACGAAAGGCAATTCAGTCGGTTCGCATTCACCTACTTCCAAAAATGCGGACAACAACACTAAACGCGTCTAAACCAACCTTGACCTTTTTATTTGTACGTTTATTCTCTCGGCTCCATTAACGTTGCCATGGTAACCGCTTCAGCTAACTCGCTGTCGTTTTTGGCTGAATATTTTAAGCTCACTTTCTTCATAATAAATTTTTGGATTCTGAAAATAGGTATTCTCTTCGTACGTGCATAGAAAGTTTCTAAAGTTATAAACTATAGGTCCTAGACAAGTCGCAAACGCATTCAAAGCGTTAAGTATTTCTACAAGGATTTTCATCAGGATTGGCATAAACTTTCAGGAGCTTCATCATCATCGAAAGACGGTCACTGCTGCACGTAGGCCTCTCCCAAGAACCGCCACTTCGACCGGTTTTGTGCTTCCCGCATCCAGCGGATTCCTGCGGCCTCCACAAGATCATCGGTCCACCTTGTGGGAGGCCTTCCAACGCTACGTCTTTACGCTTCGGGAGCTTATGTCAATCCAATACTTTTTGACTTTTCCATTATCGTTATTGCTGATAGAACGTCACTTCGCCCTGTGGTGAGATCATGGAATTAGTAAGTCCTTTATCTCACGGCACCCTTGCACTGGGGTAGCGGGATCGTCCGAAAGGGTTACCGCTGCCCTGGAACAGAAGGGCTAAGGAATGAACACGGGTGGGTTTTAGTCAGTAAGAGTCTGACACTCCCTTCCGCTCCACCCAAAGCGGGAGGGGTCATTTGATGATTTCCCATCCTCAAAAAAAAAAAAGTTAGTCCTTTATAGTACAGGTAAAATGTCTAGCACCATCAATACTGACCGCTGCGTTAGTCTAGTGGTAGCAACAAGCGAGTGCTGCCGCTGCTGTCGACAACGTGCCGCTCGTATATTTGAACACCGCACTCAAACATGAACACCTAGATTCAGTCTCCGGGTTGGACAAAGCGTTATTGGCATTTTACGTTTTACCATTATCTAATAGACTGGTGTTATCTAGTTAATTAGTAGTATTAGGCTTGCCAATTCTATTGCTTACATGAGGATTTTTACCTAAGTACTTATATGGCGAGGTGTACTACCTCTGCCTGACCGCTCTGGGAATACAGTCGTTATGTTATGTACCTTGAGCTGAATATTTCCAAAAGAGTTATGTCAAACAGATGGCCTAATGAATGAATGAATGACTGTAATATGGTTCTACATTGTAGAGTGGAAGGGTAAGCCAACATTGTAAACGAGGTTATGTAATAAGGTCGAAAGCACGAGAAAGTGGTGAAGGGCGGGTGTTTTTGGGGGACTGTCTTTTGTAATTTTGACGTTCGAAAATTTTCAGCCTAATTTGAATAAATGACTTTTGATTTTGATTTTGTTCTCTAGGTATCTCGTGCTAAGTAAGTAAGCTTTATAATAATTGGAAAAGTCCGACGTGGAAAAGGCTTGGATCAAAAATAGTTTTTAGTTTACCTGCCACACATCTCAATCAACTAGGTCTGCTTTACACATCTGCCTTAAGGAATACCAACATCATGTTATTGTTGCGCGACACAATTAATGCCTGATACATGGTGACATTAGCTACCACTAGCGCCATCTAGTATCAAGTGGCAAAACTAATAGTCACTAGCACCATCTATTATCGAGTGGCAGAACTAATTTACCTCTAGCGCCATCTAGTATCGAGTAGTAGAACAAATAGAGGATCTATTTGTTCTAGAAATTTCGATACTAGAACTATCGACAGAGGTCAGTCGGGGCCGGTATATACCCGAACATTCTAGATGTTTCTACAATAGAAGGTACTAGAACAATCTGCTGCACTATATAAGGCCGGGAATAACCGCGATTCGACACGGTGTTCGTTTAAGCGATACAGGCGAATACATCGAAAGCGATCTTCAAGTGCGACTTAAGTGTAATTGTGTTTTATAATCAGTGTGGGTTGAGTTGTTATTAGTGTGAATTAATTAAAGTGTAATTTTTGGTAATTTATACCGGCAGTTTTTATTGTCACAAACCCGAAGCTCGTACCATCATATTTCTTCATCATCATCATCTTTATTAGCAGCCTTATCCCACCCACTGCAGAGTATAGGCCTATGGCGGGGTAATTGCGTAACACACTGTCAGTAGCAATAGCTTTCATTTTGACAGTTCAACGACATTCATTGCGCAAATCATTTGTGCAACCAAATTTTTCGAACTTATGAACAATGGATTAGCAATAAGTATCCCTCGAAACGGTACTTGCCCATGGTCCCCCAGCCTAGTTCCCCTCGGGGTACCACGAGCAAATATTTTTGCCCGTGGAACACCCTGAAAAACAACATCCTTATTAAATATTTTTTTTTATTGCCCGTGAATGTGCCCGAAATGTTTGGAATGGGGTATCCATTCCAAACATTTCAATTTGACATTAAAAAAAAACATTAGCCATTAGCGGGGTACCATGGGCCAAATAATTTGCCCATGTTACCCCTTTGTCCCCCTTGGGGGTTCCACGGGCAAAAATATGTGCTCGTGGTACCTCAAGGGAAACAAGACTGAATCATTTTGAAGCGGTACTTGCCCGTGGTCCCCCCACAGGCAAGTACCGCTTCAAAATGATTCAGATTGTGATTGAAAATGTGTTACGCAATAAGTTTATGTTACTAACAGCTTTCATTTAACCCGTTGAATGCCGTAATTACAGACACAATTAAAAAGTCATTGTGTCTCGCGTGGATCTACGTTCCGGCAAATGAAGGGTTAATATAAAACAATATAGGTATATAAACCACCAAATTGAGAACCTCCTGCTTTTTTTGAAGTCGGTAAAAAACAGTTCTATCCTCTGCGTAAAAAAGAGTAACCTTTTCGGTAAAATCTGACTGTACATAAAAGCGTTACATAAAAGTGACAGAATTTATAATTACACGTGATTGAATATTTTATTTTACCAATACTACATTCGGAAATCCCGCCGTCGGAAATTGTAATCGTCAGTTCGAAACGATAGGTAGCTTTTATTTTAATTTTCGGCATGCGAATGTAACGGCTTTGCCTGCATGGAAAAAATAAGACAAAATTTATATTAAAAAATCATACAGGTTACGGTGAAAGCAGAAGTTTAATAGGTTTCAGTTGTTAATGAAAATGTTCTTAAAATCATCTGAACAGCCTTTTTCCAATTTGGTTGGGGTGGGCTTCTAGTGTAACCGGATGCAGCTGAATACCAGTAATTTACATGGAGCGACTGCCTATCTGATCTCCACGACCCAGTTTAAAAAAGCACTTAAAATTGGAAAAGGTTGGTTATGTCCTCAGATTTTGTTTGAATTGTTTTGAGATAACAGTGCTGGTACAGACTTTAAGACCTGTTTATTTATTTGTTATACAACAATAACTTTTTTTTAACAATCACGATACAGTTTTCATAACTAGCTTTATAACTTGTTGTTAAAGTTTAATTTACAATTTTTACATTGATTTTAGTACTAAGACCACACACACACACACCACACACACGCACACCGACGCATCGTACGTCTGTGTATCACATGACTTTGCATAGTTTTTACTTACTCCCGTGGGAGCATAGCGTGATGCTATGTGTATTTTCTTATTTAATGGTTTTCGTAGCAGCTCTACGAACGCGTAGCACCGGTTACGTGCACGTCGTAGCAATCTCTTGAGGATGCTACGGATGTACTACGCCGCTTCGGTATACAGGTAGTTAATTAAATGAAATCAGTGTGGTTTCCTTTTTGAACATGTGTTTTAAATGTAAAATATAACCATATCGCTTTGGAATTATTGCATAATTTCATCATATGAGGGTCACCACTTTGTTAAGCAACTTACGATGTTTTCCTTACGATGTTTTCCTTTACCTCAGATTTTGAACTTAAAATTGATGTGATTGTGATGATTTATTCATGTATGAAAACTTGCTCTTTATTTCGCTTTGTATGATTATGAACATTTTTATAAATGATGAATTAGCTGCAAATACGATTAAGTATAAAACTCAGTTTTAGTAAGAATAAGGAACAACTACATACACCTGATCAACATAAATTCAAAATAATGACAAGTTTTCAAACAGCCGACCTATTCTGTAAAAATCTCGCCGTGAAAACTTAGGTGAAGTGAGCTTGAAGTAAGCTGTGTGCTGACTAGTGTCAATCCCCAACCATCTCAGCGTGGAAACTTGTGAAATGAGCTGTCAATGGTGTCAATCTCTAGAATCAGGTTGAACGACAGCCCACTTCCGTCCGCAGACCACAGACCGCGGATCGGCAAGCGTAGTGTGGGACGCCCCCCAGCTAGATGGACGGACGACCTCAAAAAGGTGGCTGGGACAGACTGGATGCGGTAGGCAGAGGACAGGGTATTGTGGCGCAGTATGGGAGAGGCCTACGTTCAGCAGTGGACTGCGATGAGTTGACTGATTGATTGAGATCGGCAGCTGGAATGGCACCTCAATTCACCTAAAGGTAGCCATTGACGATACGTCCATTAATCCAAATGGAGTGGACGTCTTCCAAAATGGTTTCGGGAATGTGATAAACGTATGCCAATCAAATGGACACCTTCCAGTTTTGGATTTCCAAACGGATTGAAATCCATGTATCCAATCCAAATGAACGTCATCCGCGGCCGACTGTCAATGTCAAAAACGTGCGACACGCAATTTGGAAGCCGTTCGAATCGTCTGTGAATGGGCAAAACCGCGTCCATTTTTTTGTAAATTTTGTCTCAGTTTTTGCTATGTGTTGACGGGGTACATGTGCTACAGTGCTAGAAAGAGCTGAGTCTATGTAACCAGGACTGTTTTATTTGTAAAGGTAGCCATTGACTGTCCAACCAGCTTTTCATCCATTTTCTCCTTCGTCTTTTCTGTCTTTTTATCGAAATACACACTGCTGTTGCCACCATTAAAAAATCCATTGTGATAATTCTTCCGTACGACGCGACGTCGACTTGATAGCGTGCTATCTTCGAAGTGGCGGCGCGTACGTCCAAATGGAAGTAAGTCAATGTGCCTTTAACTGAAGTACCTCCTCATGGAAGTCTTCCATTTAGAAGCATTCCAAACAGACGTATCGGCTACCTTTAGTCTCACGGAATACATCGGCTAGGATTCAGGGATTAAAATAGCGGGTGCCCAAACCGTGTCGCCGCGCCATTTTGAAAGAACCCTCGGCTAGTTCCCACGATAAATGATAAGAGCCCAATTAAGCCCTACGTAACATTTCCTAATAGCCCCCCCCCCACAGTACAGTACAGTACGGTACGGCGGTTCGGCGGTACGGTATAGTTTACCTCTATTGTAATCTTAATATAACAGGGGAATGAGTTATTTAAATTAAATTAGAACGCAGAACAATAGCCCGTTTGAAGGGTTTTGTGACGATTCCCGTAATTGTTACGTAAAAACGATACCTCTTTAATGTTATTTTTAGGATTTTGTGTAGTAAAGGTATTGTTATTTAAATATGTACTTTTGGTGTCACTTTTGAATTATGGGGATACTAAGAAGGAACTTATCAAAACAATTGTTAGTAGGCTTCATCAAAATCCTTGAGCATCAAATTCAATGAAAAATGCATAATGAACTGTTGATTGTTGTTGTTGTTGATGAATTGGTTTTGATTTCATGTATTATTTTTTTTTGTTTCCTTTACTATTTCACACGCTGTCTACAACTCTGTATCTATTGTCCTGTCTCGGGTGTGCTTCAAGAGATTTGAGATGAAATAAGCATCACCTTTGTACCAATTTTTTCTGTTCTGTTTTTTCTTGTCTGTTTATATATGTGTGGTTAAATAAATAAATAAATATAAAAATCATAATTATTATCATCATCATCAGCCTGCAGCAGTCCATTGCTGGACTCGCCAACTGCACGCCATTAAGCTCGATTCTCGGCAACTCTCGTCCAGCTGCTACCACTGATGACCCTTCGAAGATCGTGGCTCCACCTAGCCTGAGCCTTTAAAAAACGATCACATTTACTATAATATTAGTTGGGTACTTAGATTTAAACAGGCTTACTTGGTTCGTGAGAGCAGTGGTAGCCCAGTGGTAACGGTCGCTACTTACGGGTCGTGGGTTTGAACCTAGGCAAGTGCTTTACTGCGTGTAAATTATTTCATCACCACTGCTCTCAAAACGGCGAAGGAAAACATCGTGAGGAAACCAGCATGTCCTAGAACAAAAAATTCGAAGACATGTGACATTCACCAATCCGCACTGGGCCCGTAGACAGTCTACCAATAGGCTTAACGTGCTTTCTGAGGCATGAAGGGGTCTCGATATGTAATGGATGTCACCCATCCTTCGATCAACCCGTGCAGCTTTAGTCTTTTAGCCATGAGCCCCACTCAAAAACTCGTAAATACTCGAAAAACTTTGTCCCAAAACGTAATAAGTAAAATTCCCTAGCAACGATTTGGAACAACCTTTATCACACCGCCCTTCCCTTCAGAGGTAAAAGGAATAATTATAGGAATGCCCAACGAATAATAATTGTTTGTAGAATTGGTTCCAATGAACAGTTTGACTGGTCCACGCCTCTGTTTGACAAATTCGTTAATTGCGCAATCGCTCAGGGTAAAATCATAGTGTTGAGTAAAGCGTTTTTTTATGGATGAAAAAAATGCTTAGAAATATTGCAAATTAATGTTTGGCAATAGGTGTTATATTTGCTTGTCTGGGTACTCTCCTACCGGAGAACCTGGGTCCGGTTTTTGAACATACTCCGGACTTAAAAACCTATTCAGGTGGAGATTCATAGACGACTCCTCCTTGGAGTGTAAATGTGGTGCTGTTCCACAAACGATAAGACATTTAATATCGTGTCCTGCGTGTCCTGTCAGCTGCACGTTACAGGAACTGATGGACGCTGGTGATGGCGCCAAACAAGTAGCCGAATTCTTTCTAGAATTTCAGAATCCATGGTCATGGTCACACCAATTTCCAGATTTATTTCAGAATCTTCTTCGACACGCTAAGAAGAAGATTCTCCTGTCCTTATCCCATTTATCCCATTTATTTGTGGTCGGCGCAACATGTCTTTTTCTTCCATACTTCTCTATTAGTCGTATCTCGGTAGTCACCCCCTCCTATGTAACCATTCATCGTTCACACAGTCCATCCATCGTTTCTTTCTTCATCGGTCTTCCACTACTCTTATAGCGATCGACATTCATACTCAAAAGTCGAAACGTATCCTTTGAACCGTAAAAGATAGAATCTTTCAAATTTTCATTTATTGTGTTTTCTATGGCCGCTGTAACAACAATTAATAAAAATAAAACAAATTAAAAACTAAGGCAAGAAACGTGTTATAGAAATATGTAGTGTTCAATATTTTTTTATCCATTTATTTCAGGCATCAAGGCTCTTTTAGACACACATACAATACAATATTAATATTAACTTAAAAATTCTATAAATACATACAACATTATAATTACACTTAAGTGTGAGAGTCTGGTGAGGCTCTCACCCCGAATTAAACCTTATTAACATTACATACAACGGTTATATTATATCCTCTAGACAAATTATAAAGAAAAAAAAAAGAAAACGTGCTTTAAAAAATTAACTAAAAGAGAAAAAAAAATAGAACAAAAGAAAAAAAAATGGTGTAGCGTAATGTGTGTTTAGTGTGCAGGTGAAGTGTACAAGTAGCTAAGTAGCTTGCTGCAGTGCGATTCTGTAACCATCTCACCGTGAAAACTTTAGTGAAGTGAGCGTGGAGTCGTGGACTGATCTGTCATTCTGCCTAATGTTAAGGGATTGACACTATTGACAGCTCACTCTAAGCTCACTTCACCTAACTTTTCACGATGAGATTTTTACAGAATCGATCGGCTGGTATTGAAATAGACATCATACCGTAGAAATTACCACAACTGTTTCGCCTGATATTTAAAGTCCAATTTACTACAGCATATTACTCGAATAAATATATAGGTAATACATACATCTAAACTAATCTAAAACTAATAATAAAGCTGAATAGTTTGTTCCTTTGTTTGTTTGAACGCGCTAGCCGCTGAGTCGGATTTGAAAAATCTTTTTGCAAATTATCCCTCGAGACTTGGGCTAACAAAAGTTAGCCCAAGTCTCGAGGGATAATTAACATCACGCTAGAACTCTAAAAGGAACCGAGCAAAAAGTAAGAAAAAACGCTAAGTGATTACGAAGTATAAGCGCGGGCGGGCGATGCGATGCGACGGGTTGGGCCGAAGGAGCAGTAAATTTCACGCGAGCGAAGTCGCGGGCAGAAGCTGGCTTCCCATGGGGGTAGGCAGAAACTACAGAACGCCACCTTTCATACAAATTCGAATATATAATAAAATAAATAAAAATATAAACATAATATATTCATATTATATTCTACTAGCTGCGCCCCGCGGTTTCACCCACATAAGTTTCGATAAAAAGGGATCGGGATAAAAAGTATTCTATATGTCAATCCTAGTTATAAACCATCTGTGTGCCAAATTTCATCCAAATCCGCTCAGTAGTTTTTGCGTGAAAGAGTAACACACATCCATCCATCCATCCATCCATACAAACTTTCACGTTTATAATATTTTAGTAAGTTATTGCCAATATCAATGTCAAATTCAAACTCTGGTGTATTGCCTACTAAGAATTTCCTAATGGATATCCATATACTTTAATACTATAAATGCAAAAGTAACTGTCTGTCTGTCTGTTACGACTGAACGGATTTGGATACTTTTTATACTGGTGAGTAGTACGTTCCCGTGGGATAATACGACTTCCACGCGGGCGTATCCGCAGGCAAAAGCTAAGTATAAACTTTATCCGATCCGGGACCCAGATCCCCACTAGATCAACAAGGCACTCACATGAATCGATTTTGGATCTTTCGGTTTGGTTCGGTACGATTGATCAGTTCCGGTTATACATCGAACTGTTCTGAATTTAAAACTGTTCTATAAGAAATCCTGTTTCTCAACGACACATTTAGCTACCGTCAGTTTTTCCCCGCACTACGTACGGTCACCCAAGGAGATAAGTAACCAGCGTCGTCGGATACAGTTGATGTTTATTTAAAAACCGATTGATTGTTTCGAATGAAATTTAATTTTATAAATGAACTGTTTGTTTGTTTCGGTTTCTTATTAAACTTCAACTATATCCGACGACCCTGGTTACTTATCTCCTTTGGCGACTGTACCTACCTCCAATTCATTTGTTCATCGCTCACCCTTATCTCGTTCGTGCAGAGTACATTTTCCTTCAGCTATAATGATGCGACGACGAGCCTTCGCGATAACGTCACTATTGTTAATTCGCTGGAGGATTCCGCTCACGTATTTTGTTCCCTTTTGTCACTTGACTGTTTATTAATCTATGTACTTTTTTTTACAGGAGTATGCTCATCATCACCTGCCCAGCCTTTTCCCACCTATTTCTGACCACTAACTACTGGAACTGTTCCAGTATAACCGGATGCAGCTGAATACTAGTATTTTACATGGAGCGACTGCCTATCTGACCTCCACAACCCAGTTACTAGATAATACGATACCCCTTCGTAAGACTGGTTGTCAGAGTTTCGGTACTTGTACTATTTATTCTGTGATTTTGGGCTTCTGACGACCCGTAACGTCTGTCAAAGATCCACGAATGACAGCCAGGACCAACGGCTTAGCGGGCTTTCTGAGGTACGGTGGGGTCTTCGTATGTAAAGATGGTCATCAATCCACGGACCAACCGCGGCAAGCTGAACCTGATTCAACGACCCGTGCGGCTGTTATTACTTAGCCACAAGCCCCTCTTTTACAGGAGTTAGCTGTTGATGGTGATTTATGCGTCGATTCACAGTTATACACAGGTTGGCAGGGACATCGACGCGCAACCTGGGGGTCTACTCCGAAGTGGTATCGGCCGAATGATCGGCCGTTTACTGCTTCGAAGTTACTATTTGGTTCGGTCGCACCCGATCCTACACTCCTACACTCTTTCGAATATTAACTATGGTCCCGACCCAACTGAGCCGATCCGAACTTTTTTCGCATTTTTTAATAATATTCGGTTCGGCCATGTGTCGGTCCGATCCAAACATTCGCACTTTGCACTTCGGAGTAGACCCCCTGTTACCATGGATTCAGTACATGAATCTGAACCCTTTAACTGCGTGGGTATTGCACTTTTCTATGACCCAACAGATTTTTTTTTTTGATAACCGACCAAAGATTTATTCGTTCAGAATCATGTGCTGAATTTGTGGTTACAGTTTTCGCGTCGGTATTCCTGCCATCCTGTATACGGCAATAATTAATAGGTAAAGCCGGGTACTAACTAGCGAACTGTAATTTTAACCGAATGACTTATTTATTTATTAAAATCTCCCTTACAACTATCATTACAGATGTGTGTTATGTACTCGTTGCGACAGTGCGGTCATTTTACAAAACTATACTAAATTATTGATTTACAATTTAAATATAATAAAAGGACTAAAACTAATAATCTAAAAAGAATAGGAACATAATACCTTATACAATACATAATGCTGAACACAATAATATGCTGCCTACCACTACACTACCTACCTACCTACCTATAAATATACGGCCTCTATGTGCTGATGATCGAACATACAGTATCTGTGCGGTTTGATGTGGCTATCTTTAATATGGTATGAGTAGCATAGGCGACGCTCTACATAGCCTACTTGGGCATAAGTCATACATGTATGATACTCTCTTTCCAAAGCCCCATTTACATGGTGCAGGTTTCTCGAACGTTTAAGAACAATAAATCACATGCACGCTCAATTACTACATAATCAGCCTATAACGTTCCCACTGCGGGGCACAGGCCTCCTCAGTGAGAGGCAACGGGCCGTAATCCACCACGCGGGCCCAGTGCGGGTTGGTAGATGTCACACGTCTTCGAATTTTTGATTCTAGGACGTGCCGGTTTCCTCACGATGTTTTTCTTCACCGTTTCGAGAGCAGTGGTGATAAAATAATTTACACATAGTAAAGCGCCTGTCTGGGTTCGAACCTATGACTTGCAACTCGTAAGTCGCGACCGTTACCACTGGGCCACCTCTGCTCTCGTTCAAATAATTGCAAGGCGATTATTGCATGCAAGTTTTGCCTCGTCTAAACACAGCAGCACGTCCTTGTACAATTGATTCACGTACGCATTTGTGCGATTTTATTGTACCTACGTGCTGTTTATACCTATACCACTTTTGAACGGAAACTTACTTGCCCGTATCGTGTAACAATTGTGCAAACGCCAGCAGTTCAAGCTACCCGAAACTGTCAAATTTTCCCAATCAACCTTGAACCGTAATGCTTTAACGATAAAGTTGAAAATCTATTAAAGAAATTTGACAGATTGCAGTAGCTTCATGTGCTGGCGTCTGTACGTGTTATTTAGACGGTGCCAGTCAAGTGTTGCTTCAGTTTCATGGTATAACTTTTGGAGGTTACAGCCAACTGGTTTAATTAGCCGTTTAGGTAACCGCTTAACTAAACGGCGGCCGTTCAACTAACGGCCTGAATTATATTCAATAAATTATAGTTTAGGTTGGAACTGTAACCAATCACGTGAGAGCCGAATTGGTCACAGTAACTACCCCGACCAAAGGGTTAGGTTAGAACTGTGATCAACCGCGTGCGAGCCGAGCACTACTTCCAAAGGCCGGGCGGTTGACTAAACGGCTAATTTAATCAGTTGGCTGCGACATATACGGAGACCCGTGTATATCGATAAATGTTCCTAATAACAAAAGATCGCTGGTTCAGACACAACAAGTTCACATTCGATTTGTACTTACTGTACCTACAGGTAAATGTAATTACCGGAGTACTTAAGTACTATCCTGTGTACTTAACTGCTATCCTGTGTAAAGTGCTTTCACATTAATAAGGAAAGTTTCGTTATTTGTTAGAACTACGTCTTAGCGCCTGCCTCCCTCTAATTAATTATTTTCTTGCGGTTTACTAATTGAGTTATCAGAACGAAACAGGATCGTATTGTTTTAAATTTTCTTTTTTGTGACGCCCTTTGGTTAAACACTGCTGTTAGTAGGTACATTTCATGGTAATACATGAAATGTACGTATTGTGCTTTACAAGAGCACAAACGAACGAAAGGAGTACAGTGCTACAAGGATCTTTTGGCGCTCGACTGACGTTTGATATGGGGGCGCTGTTGGTAAGTATTTGTGAAATTGATTTGTAAAATTGTATTAAAAAACAAGACGGCGTTAGTTCCAATTTTCGTCACGCGCCAATAGATTTTTTACAGCTACATATATCTTCGGTAATAGACAAGTATTTCTACCACAGCATGCCTACCGTGGTAAAAAATACTGTACAGGGTAGCAGGGTCATCGACGCGAAAACTGTTACCGTGAAATTCAGCACATCATTCTAGAGCCCATTGTAGCGGAGAAATTTTTCGTCGGTTTTAATACAAAAATCAGCTACTTCATAGAAAAGTCCCTGACCAGTTCTTAGTTCTTCCTACCTTGGCGGTCAAATTGAATAGAACTGCTATTTTTTTTTTTAATAACCTACGAAGTTTCCTTGGTATGTATTTTAAGAATCCATGGTAACAGGTAGCACGTCGATGTCCCTGCTATCCTGTATAATCATTTTTCGTACCGTGTCGCCGCTGAAAACCAGCGCTGGGGCTCTGTCTCGTATAGGGTCTTAGCATTATGCTGAGTGATGGCCGTTTTGCGTGGATGTGACGCATGTTTACCCCTAACTTATTATTTTTTTGAAGTTTTTCTTCTTTAGGCGCGTTATGAAAAATTGATGGGAGTGAAATTTTAAGATGCGCGCGCATCACCGTCACACAAAATTCACAGGTTGAAGCTGTCCGCAAAACCGCTCATTATTTTTAAAGCTATACGTCACTTTTTTCAGCATAAGCCGGCCTGAAACACAGGTTTTTCATAAACCTAGATCAGGCAGGTCTATATTACAGTTAGAATTTAAGTTTCCTCGGTTGTAATTAATGTAAATCATAGTTTTACTTTATACTTGAATAAAAAATTTATTTTTATTTTTTGTACCTATTTTGAGCATTTTTTATAGCAACCTGTTTGTTCTTATCGATAAAAAAAGGCAATGGACATTTCACTATAAAAAATTGGATGCCATAAAATTCTGGTTTTTTATTATGCTTTTAATTTCTTTAAAAGGCCCGTGACTTGTTACCAACATTATTCAGCCTAAACAACGAACTTTATTGAAACATTTTTTGTAATTAATTATTTGCATGCAATTAAAAATTGTTTTTTAAAAGTATAACTCCTGACGCGCGTAGGTACATACGTACACGCACCCATTTTTTTATTGTGTTTCTGTTCTTTTATCCTCTTAATAATCTTAATATCCTAAAAATACCTACTTCACATCAAAATTACAAGAAACCAATTTCAAAAATAAAGACGTATTCACTATATATCATACTTGGCACATCTATATCACTGTCACTACCCGCGAGGCTATTTAAATGCAAATTTTAAACCTAAAATAGGTAGATACGTTCCTCGTTCATAAGACTTCTGTATAGTTAATTTTGTTCGAAAGTCGCTTGCTGATTTATTGAAGCTTATCGAGACAAATTTATTCGTTCGAGTTTGCTAGATAGAATCTATTTAGACTAGGGCTTACGGCCCTATTAAGTGATACCGGTAAAGTGTTTTTGTTGGTATTTTCGGTTTGTGAAACTATTATAGGTGAGACATATCAACTTTGTCTTTTATTTCAGCACACAGATTACTCAGAAGAATAACACGGCCAGCAGAATCTGCAAACAATTGAAGAAGTCTTTGACCAGTATTGAAATGTTAGGGGTGGTGACGATGCTGATGATAATTGACCAGCACCCTAATTGCGTAACACACGATCAATCGGAATCGGTTTCATTTTTACAGTTCAACAACATTCATTGCGTTATTTACGTTGTTGAGCAGACACAATGACACATTTTTTGAACATATGAAGCAATGGATTAGCAATATCCTTCAAAATGATTCAGATTTTCTTTTTTTTTAAAAACCTTGCCTCACACTAGGAATTACTCCTATATCGTGGGTGCGTTTACTAACATTTATACTTACACACACAAACAGCCAGACCCGGAACAACTACCTGTAGGCAATACGTGCGGAAATCGAACCCGCGACACGCAGCGCAGCAGTCGATCGCTCAGCCACTGCGCCAACCGTGTCGTCAAAATTTAAAGTTTAGTAGTTGTAACTTCGAAATTACGTAAACACCATTTTTTTTTTAAATGTTGTAGTAGTTCTGTCCATAGACTATACACTTATAAACTGGTTCAGTCAGGTCGCTGTTATAACGAAAATAACACTTATATTCTACCGACATACCCCCTTCGCATTGCAGACAGATTGATGAATATTCGTACCTATTTGTTTTCGTATCCTCACAATGAAAAATGCGCATCTGTTATTTATAGATACCTAATATTACGTACCAGCTGCACAGTATTCAACAATGCCCAACAATGAACAACTTTTGATAATAATCTGCTTAAAATATGTACAAACGATATTGAGTCTTTTAGCTACAAAGTTACAGTTCAAATTCGGAAACAAAATTTGGTTTACACTTTACACTCAAATAGTTCTTGTTACACATGGCAGATGGCGTTAACCCGTCTCCGTATTTGTTTTTTTGTAACTGATGATGATGTTACTGACTGATTAAAATGACTGATGAATGGTCACTGTTCTGCACCCTAAGTTTTGCGTAACACATTTTCAATGACAATCTGCATTATTTTGAAGGATATTGCTAATCCATTGCTTCATATGTTCGAAAAAAAATTCTGCTCAACAACGTAAATAACGCAATGAATCTTGTTGACATAATGAAAATCATTACTACCTACTGTTAGTGTCTTACGCAATTACCCCGCTGAATAAGATAAGTCATGCTAAAGTTCTGATGATGTTATAGTTTTTTGTAGGTATACTTTATCCTTTTCATACCTGTGTGATTACCTATAGTTTATACCTTTGGGATGCCATGGAAAAAAGCCCACAACAAGATCGTCTTACCCAAAACCGGGATCACCTCATGTTCTTAATATTTTCAATACTTAAATAATATTTAGAATTAGCTCGGAAAGCACGTTAAGCCGTTGTTCCCGGCGGTCAATCGTAGATATTTTGCAGTCGTTACGGGTCGTCAGAAGCCCGAAAGTCTCATAACCAGTCTTAAGAAGGGGTATCGCATTACCCTGTAACTTGGTTGTGAAGGTCAGATAGGCAGTCGCTCCATGTAAAATAATGTTATTCAGCTACATCCGGTTAGACTGGAAGCCGACCCCAACGTAGTTGGTAAAAGGCTAGGCAGATGATGATGAATATTTATAATTAGCACTTTTCCTACCATATGGCCTTTATTTTCGCCATTTTGCATTAACAATATTTTCCCATGCGCAATTTTTATGAAAAAACCTTTCACTTTAAATTAAAGATGAGAACACACAGAGTTCCGTGCCGCACTTCGTAAATCAGAATCGAGGATTTCGCTCCGAATAATTTGCACTTAACGCGGCCCGGGTGACATGTGCCGATTAAAAGTGTGTGTTCATGTTGACACGTTGCCAACGTAAATTTAATTATACTTTGGTATAGCGTTACTCTTTACGTAGATTGCGTGTGAACAGGATGAGTTTATGATGAGTAGATTAGTTGGCAGAAATTCTGTAATTCGGCACCTGTCGATCTTCTGATTCGGAGTGCAACAGTTTAGATGATGTGGGTAGTGGAAGTGTGGTGGCGCGTCCACACCTCGCATCTCATGTTATACTCACACACAAACTGGCACTCACACTCTCGTACATATACTCATACACTCCCGCATATTCTCAAATACTCACACATATACCAACTCACTCACACACATACACGCATATACTCACACATTCACACAAATAGTGTATATTTTATTATTAAAAAAAAAATGTTGTTATCCAAGTAGTATACGGTATGGAAGAGCGAAGTATCCCAATACAGGCATTACTTGCTACTTAAAGGGAGGCTCCAATCACTAATCTGTTTAGACTAATTTATGTTGGAGAAATAAATAATTTTTGATTTGATTTGATTTGATCTTCTGTAAATATCGCTTGAAGTGGCTACCCGCTATCAGCGGTATTCTAGAAAAATCTCACTGCTGTGAAAACTTAGATGAAGTGAGTTGTCAATAGTGTCAATCCCTAGCATCAAATGGAATGACAGCTTACTTCACCTAAGTTTTACGGTGAGATTTTTACATTGCAGCTAATAATCACCTTGTAGGTAAGTAGTAAGGTTGTAATATGACCTACATTGAATTACCTACCATGTAATTTTTTAAAACCAACCCGCGCTAGGCCCACATAGTGTATTATGGCCCACTCCCTCTCGAAGAGAGGAGGCCTGTGTTCCATCAGTGGGAACATTGGAGGCTGATGATTGATATGTAAATTTTGAAGAATACCTAACCTAATGGTTTAAAATAGGTATATATAACGGATATAATTTAGCGTAACCAGGCAAAGGGAGTATGTAAGGTGGCGTTCTGTTGTTTGTGCCTACCCACATGGAAAGATGGCGAGGGTATGTGTATGTTTTAGAAATGTTTATTCATAAAACATGAAATAGTAGGTACTTTATACATGTGACATACCTATTTATTACTTTAGGGGGTGAAAGCGTTCATGGAAATAAACAAACAAAAAGTGTTCCATTCAGTTACATGTATAGCATGTGTGTGTGTGTGTCCTAGTGCTGAATTGCTATACAAGAAGAGAAACCTTCAGGGGTGAAATTAGTGCAAAATCAATAAATATAAAAACGTGCCGGGTCCTTCCATAGTGATCCATACGACACTGGCGACCGTGCCTACACACGGCGGAGAAACTGTGCCGTTGAAAAAACGTATCTGTCAAAATAACTCCACAGTGACTCATACAACACTGACGATCTACGAGTACCTGCACACGGCGGAGAAACTGTGCCGTTGAAAAAACGTGGCTATTAACAAGCTTCCATAGTGATCCATACGACACTGACGAACGTGCCTATACACGGTGAATAAACCGTAGTTTTTCACGGCAAGAAACACATGTGTGAATATAAGTATACCACGAGTATAATTGCGCGTAGAAGGTTCTCGATATTCGATTGCCTGGCAAATACCAATCATGCGATCACATAATATTATTCCAATGCAATTTCACTGCGTATCAAAGCGAATTCGTGTACCATCCCTCATAGTTAATCGATCGCTCATTGTATACACAGACGGCTCACACAGTAACCATGTAGTAAATAGGTACATACGCGAACCCCATGCAATTCGGCCGATTCAAATGCAGATATTTTGACGAGGATGCACGTTCTACAGTCCTACTATAGGGATTTAGGAGGGACGGGCCCTCCCAGACAGACGTATTGATTTTCGGGCTCACCCCCCGTAGTTGGGGTTGATATTATTAAATATAAATGCCGCTGAAATGTTGGTGGTGCAAATGATTTTGACGTGGGTTCGTTTGATTGTGTTGGGGAGTAATAAAGTATTGAGGTGTGTTTGTACTTAGAAATGTATTTTGAAGTTGTATACGTTATCTTGAGGTTTTTTTATGGTTTTTTACCGGGATTTATATTCTTACTGATACCTTGAAAGTAATACCGTTCGATAAATGAGATACGTATTCACTAAAGTTACAATATAGCTCTTATAACCCTGTGTTATTTCGAAACAGACCTTTGCAGTCAATGTTTTTCTAGGTCGTTTTTCTTCACCATAAGTTTGTACGTTTAAAAAAAGATGAAACTAGTTAAAGATTTGAAATTGTAATAATTGTAATTCGAGCATATTTTTAACTAATTTTTCGTCTGCATAAATATAAGGGAATGGCTTGGGACAAAAACGTTACGTGGGTTACGTACGTTTGGCTGGCTGTTCTTCTGACTTTTTACAACAGGTATAGTAATCAATAGTCAAGATGTAGCTATTTAGCTTAATCAGCCTTTAATGTTCCCACTGTTGGGACAGAAGCCTCCTCTCTATGACAGAGTGGGCCGAAAATCACCACGCGGACCCAGTGCGGGTTGGTAGATGTCATAGGTATGTCTTCGAATATTTGGTTCTAGGACATGCCGGTTTCCTCACGATGTTTTCCTTCACCGTTTTAAGAGTAGTGGTGATGAAATCATTTACACCAAGTAAAGTGCCTGTCTAGGTTTAAGCCTACGACCTACAACCGTAACTACTGGGCCACAAATGTATTACAAATGAAACAGTACAAGTCAATGTATGCAATTTATGTTTAGATAAATAACGCATGACGTTAGGTGTTTATGTGTAAAAGTATTATGAGAAAAGCAGTAGGTTCATCGATACTTTTAATATATTTGTCTACCATTATTTTTCTTTCCAGTGTCTTCGATAAAAACCGTCTGTTTCGCACCACCTCCACCGTTCCATTGAATTATTCTATAATCGAATCTGTATTCACGATACCGAGTGAATATTCATACCACTTGACGCTGTAATTGGTTGGACGAGTGGCCAGTAGTAATGCCGATCGACGCATAATACCATACCAAGAAATATGCACACGATAACAAACACAATAGATTCTATCATCCTGAAAATAAAGTTCGATTTTGTAGATGAAGTTGGGTGCTGTACAGCAAAAATAAGTTTGCATAACGATCCAGTGATTCGATAGATCTATGCAAAGTTTTATTTGCTGTTAATTTGGTCGAATTTTCGCGAATTCTATCCTTGCTTTGTCTCATTAAGGTTTAATTTTGTAAATTACGTGCGGTGTCGTTAGCAAAGCAAACAGGCATATCGTCGGCTAATGATTGACGGCAATTAGATTGAACTATAATTTGGTTTAAGGTATTGTCATGTTGCGCTTGTTCCACAACTATCACTGAACAAATCAGGATTTCGAATTTCTAGAGGAGAGCTATTTGAGAGGGTTTTGCAGAATCATTACTCTTTCATCGTTTAGTCTGTCTCGTTGGTCCAGAGTTTGCAAACGCGACTGCTGAGCATAGGGTCCTGGGTTCGTTTCTTAAATCGAGCAAATTGTTATTGGAATTTTCCGTCCGGAATTTTTCAGTAACAGCCTGGAACCTGTCGAACAAGAGTAGCTGATCGAGTTAAATGACAGGCGACTGAAAAGACCATGTATTCTTCAGCCGTGGACTGATATGCTAGCCTGTAGCTTGATGTTACATGTGATAAGCTGTAATGGAAGCTACCGATTTGGGGCAACCTGTAATTGTGGTTGTGTTGGGAATAATAAATAATATGTATAAATGTATAAAATAATACATATAGTAATAATAATAGTAGTAGTAATAATACATATAGTGTATGTATGTAATAATATGTATAAAACAAAAAATACAACAAAAAATCTGCTGGTTTTAAAAGGAGCCAGGGGTCTACTCCGAAGTAGAATCGGCCGAATGTTCGGCAGTTTCCTGCTACGTTACTATTTGGTTCGGTGAGTTCCGATCCTACAGTCTTTCGAATATTGACTATGGTCCCGACCCAACTGAGTCGATCCGAACTTTTTTCGCATTTTTCAATAATATTCGGATCGGCCATGTGTCGATCCGATCCGAACATTCGCACTTTGCGCTTCGGAGTAAACCCCCAGGTTACATAACCGTCTAAAGTAAGCGCGAATTACCCCGAATACCCTCAAATGTAAAATGACGTAAGTATTTCGTTGGTTATATTTTTTACGAAAAACTTACCTTAAGAAGCCTTGTATTTTAGCGCAGTCGTTACGCAAACGTAGAAGAATTTCTAACTACCTACTTAGGTACTTACACAAGTTTCGAAAGTGACGAGAAACTTCTTTAACAGTAGGTAGGTCTTCTTTACCCTATGGCGAAAAGCTTTCCTGTAGAACGATAAAGGTATTTTTTAATTTTTACGAGTAAGTACAGACGCCAGCACATCAAGCTACTACAATCTTTCAAATTTCTTTAATAGATTTTCAACTTTATCACTAAATCATTAAGGTTCAAGGTTGATTGGGAAAATTTGACAGTTTCGGGTAGCTTGACCTGCTGGCTTTTGTTCCTATCTATTGTGATTATGAAAACTTCGCTTCTATCTATAAAATTAGCACGTATGCATGGATACTAAAGCATACTGGAATAATCTGTACAATTTTCAATCAAAATCAAAAGTCAAGTGTGCAATCACTTGACTTTTGATTTTGATTGAAAATTGTAAAACTTACCACTGTTTGTCTCTGCATCACCTAAAGGTTGACTGGTAGAAAATACCTTGGGCATTAAGTCGCCTCTGTACATTTATGTTCAGTATTGAAATTGTAAAACTTACCACTGTTTGTCTCTGCATCACCTAAAGGTTGACTGGTAGAAAATACCTTGGGCATTAAGTCGCCTCTGTACATTTATGTTGTATTAAATAAATAAATTTATTTATTCACACTAGGCGGAGAAGCAGCACATTTTGAACGACAAAATTACATACTTAACACAGTCCCCCAAAACGCCCGCCCCTCACCATTTCCTAATGCTTTAGCTGGGAAGAAGTGGCGCAACAAACTTCCCACCAGCACAGCTGTCTGACCAGTTAGAATAACTTGATTATAGGCAATAGTAAGTATTTTTTTTTTATTATTTGCCATATGTCAGCTAGCACACGCCAATACAGACCAATGAAGGTACCTATGTACCTAATTTGCAGCGGCTAATCATTGCCATACCATTCCGCCAGTCACTTGGGTACATTACCAGTCAACAGCGATGCGGATGAATTTTTCGACGCCATGTTTTACTTTGCTATAAGTTGGAATAGTATAAAGTTATATTTATTTATTAATTGGGTATAAGTTGTTATTTATGTATATTTTATTTTCGGGGAAATAAAAAACCCACGCGTTACATAGCAAGTAGAGGTCGTATCTTAATATATGTAGATAATAAATCTAACATATGTTTAATGTCGCATACTGCATCGAACCGCATAATGTGATACAAGGGCATTGTCTTGATAACAATTGATGTTCATAATTCCGCCTCGGGGAACCGACGATGGTTTATCTTAAGGCGCCGCTCCACAGCGGCCCAAGGCTAAGCTACGCACGTGTACTTAGCTTCGTTTTGTATGAAAATGTAGGAGGGATCAACCACTGCACCCACGGCCAAGCTAAGCACGAATGGGTGGCTGGCAAACAAGGAAACTGCGCAGCTAAAGCGACGGTTTCCTAGAAGAGCACTAGCCGCCACATAGCGTCCGTAATTTAGTAAGTAGGTGCGTTTTTTGACACGGCATTTCATGGCAGCTGTCACTTGCCGCCGTTATGTGGCGGCCTCCGCTCTTCAAGGAAACCGTAGCTTTAGCAGAGCGGTTCCCCTGTTTGACAGCCACGAATTATTTTGAAAAATTTACTTATAATTCATTCAAAAAGCGCTAATTTAGGCCAATTTAATTATCTTGTCATTTTCGGTACATTATAAAAGCGTTTTTTTTTGTTTTTTTTTTAAACTACATATTTTTTTGACGTGTCAACGTCTAATAAATCGATGAACGCCGGCTGCAAGCACGAAAAAGGATGACTCACTGTCCCGTTACGCTCATTGTACGCATGCGCGTTTGCAATCATTTTATCAATGTTTTGTTATGACGTTGTCACGTTAGACTATCGTCCGTAAACCAACTTTACAGACAACCAATTTTTTTTATTGTATATTTTTTTTGACTTTGACTCTCCGTGGACGTCCTGTGTAACAGTGGACGGTCGACTTAATATCTAGCTTCGTAGATGACGGATAAGATCTACATGGTCCCATAGATGTCCGATACAGAACATGAACTGCTATAGTACCTGGCTAATATGACACACTGAGCATCAAACTGTGGCTTTAGAGAGAGAGACTGTTACACAGATATATGAGTGTGAGTGACAAAGAAGGTGGCTGGAACAGACTGGGTGCGGAAAGCGGAGGGCCAGGATTTTGTGGTGTAGCCTGAGAGAGACCCGTGTCCAGCAGTGGACTGCGATAGGCTCAGTTGATTTGATGAGCGACAAAGACAAAACTCATACAATGTGTGACTGAATGCGCATTAAGCACATTATGAAAGTAGTTTGTTCAGGATTGATTTCTGTCATTTTAAATATAGGTAATTTTTTTATCCCAAAAATAATGCAAAATACGTAAATTACAGTTACACTTCCGATGAAATTACAGTTCCCTACAATCAAAACAAAGCAAAATGGACGAAATACCTACTACGCTAGACCCATATACGTGTGCGACTGTGTGCGTGCGTTGAAATGTGACCACAATTTTCTCCCACAATAAGGATAACTAATTAATTCAATAAACAATGTTCTATACATAATAGTGAAAATTCACATGATGTATTATGATTACAACATAACATTCTAATTCGGGTGTTTGGTGGTGTGCGTAAATTCTGGGACATGTTGTATACAAAACACAGACACAGAGCCTAATTCTTTTTTTTAAAGTGTATGCGGGCAGTTCTAAGATACAGATATATAAACCAAGCTTAGAAGTCAGGGTTTTTCACTTTGGATCACTAACTTAAGCCATTTTTAGATCAAAATAATGTAAATGCATTTATGAAGAAATAAAGATTTTATTATTATATGATATTTTAGTTAATGTACGGTTACCCTATAATGTGTGTGACTTCTTTGGGAGACCAAAGAAATAGTACGTCTCGCTTCCGTGAATTAGAATTCACGGAAGCCAGACTGCTGACCGGGGGTCCTGGTTTCGTTTCCCAGGTCGCGCAAAATGTAATTTGGTTTTATAAGCAGGATTTGTGCCCGTTTAATGGGAATAGACTTCATCATCATCATCAGCCTACAACAGTCCACTCCTATTGCTCGCCATTCAACTCGATAGAGCAGACTTGTCATAAACGTAACTGGTGAAATGAGAGTGTACCTCAATACTCAATACTTTATTGCATTCCATAATGTGTACATATGATAGTTGGTATGTCAGAACATCGAATCAATTATGGACCCTGCTGGGCATAGAAAAAATAGTTTTTAGTAGGAGCGCCTTCATCCTCTATGAAGGCGCTTTTTGTTAAGAAAAAATAAATATTAAATTAAAATATATTAATTAATATTATATTATTAATTATATATTATATATATATTATCATTTGCTTTTATGGTATTTATATTTTATATAAATATTTATATATTTGGTTTTAAGTTATATTTATATACTGCACGATTTACATTATTCTTTATTTTTCATTATTATTATAGACTATAAATTATAATAAAACCTCTGTAAAGAAGTACGGGCGAAATGATGGTGATAAGTCATAGCACCATTATAAGCAATTCTTGAAACAGTAATTCCTGTATTCAACATCCCCAAACGTGATTTTGCAAAGACATTTTTTTTTTTTTTTTAAACTTTGCCCCACACTAGGAATTCTCCTGTGTCGTGGGTGCGTTTACAGACATAAAAACTCACATACACAAACAGCCAGACCCGGAACAACTAATTGTAGGCCATACAAATATTTGTTCCGTGCGGGATTCGAACCCGCGACACGCAGCGCAGCAGTCAATCGCTTATCCACTGCGCCAACCGTGCCGTCATTTTTAATAACAAAAGCATAGAAACTTGGTTGCTTGAAAAATTCCCGAGTGGTGGAGTGAAGGCACACGTAATATTTTAATGCAAATGTCTTCACCCTCCATATTCATGAGCTGGCATTGCAATTAGAGAGATGGACTTCCATGTATAATGTTGATTTTGGCTCCTTTTTACCCAAAATAATATTGTGGAAAGGAAAGATCTTTGACGTTTTCGACTTGTCTGGAAATGTTTCGAGTTGTGTGTCTATTTAATTCAGTAAGAACTGTTTACCCGACCGTGGCTAAGAGGGTAATGTTTTTTTCTCCGGTAACAGCCGCGACTTACGGGATGAAGGTCGTAGGTTCGAACCCAGACAGGTGCTTTACTTTGTGTAAACACCACTGCTCTCAAAACGGTGAAGGGAAACATCGTGAGGAAACCGGCATGTCCTAGAATCAAAAATTCAAAGCCATGTCACATCTACCAACCCGCCCTGGGCCCGCGTGATAGATAGCCCATCCACGGGGCGCAGCTAGTAATATTATAAATGCGAAAGTTTGTATGAATGGATGGCGGTTTGTTACTCTTTCACGCAAAAACAGCTAAACGGATTTGGATTAAATTTGTCACACTTATAATTTATAACCAGGATTAACACATTGGATACTTTTTATCCTGATATTCCCACCAGATCGAATCTTATGCGGGTGGAACGGCGGGGCGCTGCTAGTTTTTTATAAAAGCGTGGAGTGCTTTTTGGTTGTGTCTACTTTAATTAATTTATTACATTGTTACTTACAAGTGAAGCTAATAAAAGCGTGTTAAAATTCGTAGATAGTGTACGAACTTTTTGTCGATAATTTTCTAAAATACACAACATATTCAGCCTCTAAAGTTCCCTCCGTTGCGACATAGGCATTCTCTCTGTGAGAGGGAGTGGGCCGTAATTCACCACGCCTACAAAAACAATTAAATCCTATTAAAGCAAAATTCATGAACATGAATGTGTTTGAACAGATAGTCTTATCCTGATGAGTTAAAGAATGCAACTATACGCCCAGGGCGGATTGGTAGATGTCACATATCTTCGAATTTTTGGTTCTACGACATGCCGGTTTCTTTACGATGTTTCATTCGCCGTTTTTTTTTAAATACACATGCCACTAGCATGTGTATTTTCAGGAAACCATATCCAATTATTCTGTTTCCCAATACCAACGAAGAAGAAAATAAGTTCAGCGTATAATGAAAGTTAATCGAAAGTTGAGACTCAACGCTGAAGTAAATTAGTCTGAAAATTAAGATGGCCACTATTTCCCGCCTAATTGCGTCCTACCCTCGTAAATATGCTGTAATCTACGGGGAACTTTCTAGAAAATATCGTCTGGCTATGATAACGGCTAACTAGCTGCTTCATCATGTGCTAATAATTAATTTCTGGGGGATTTAGTCGTATTTGAAGTCGTAAGTTCTAGTTCTATTTATTAGAAACTTTTTGCACACCACAAAGAAGGTATAAAGGCGATTTTACTGCCTTAGACATTCTCTACTAGTCTACCAAGGGGGTGTGTGTGGGGGTGTTAGTAGACTATTATCATTGTTCCTCTTTAAATATAGATTTAAAAAAACAATAAAAATAAATGTGTATGTACAGTCACGAGCAAAAGTATGTATACACTCGGCTTTATTCAAAAGCGATTTACTCCTTTATTTTTGAATGAAATTGTATATTGTTACGAACATAGCATTTTCGAACCCATAGGTTTATCTAAAGTGTCGTATTTCAACGTTGCATTCGTTATTTCACGAAAAAATCGCAATTGAAAGTTACCAAGTGTTGACATATTGGTGCTCGTGACTGTATGTGTCTGTTATTAGACATAAACATAACACATCGCCTATATTCCCGAAAGGGGCCGGCAGCGGTATAGATTGCAGCTACATATCGCCAGTTATATTTAAGTTCAATGTAATAGAGGATGAGTTTATTGACAAAAAAAAAACGAAAAAAAAAAAAAAACGAACACATATCCAGACTCTAGACTGCTCCTGAGAAATTCTTGAAGAAAGACCACTTAGCCCAACCTAGGCATCAAATCAACATCCTACCCTAAAGAGTGTCGTTTATTCCACGTGATAATAAGTTTGAGCCTAAAATTATGTTAAACTAGCTGCCCGCACGGTTTCACCCGCATAAGTTTCGATCCTGTGGGAATATCGGGATAAAAAGTGTATGTGTAGATCCAGGGTGCTACGTCCATACCAAATTTCATCAAAATTGGTCTAGCCGTTTCAGCGTGAAGAAGTAAAAAAACAAACACACAAACACACACACTCACAAACTTTCACATTTATAATACAGGGCGGGCAACTTGAAGGTATACAACTTTTTTTTGCCGCCATTTTGTCTTGGCGGCAAATTTGACAGTTGTTTCATGAAAATGAATTTTGCGTAGATAAGGCAAATTTGTTATGGAGCGTTTTACGACTGAACAACGTGTTTTAATTATTAAAACATTTTACTCAATCCGATCATATATTGGGAAATTATAAGAAAATTGCGGCCAATTTTTGGTAGAAATCACTTACCTTCACGGCTATCAATAACAGATAAAGCAATTTTCTTACATTAAGTGAATCATTGGGCTTAGGAAACATGTGGTTCCACAAGACGGGGCCACATGTTATACGGGACGAGCCACAATCGAGACATTGAAAAGAACGTTTCCGAGTCGATAAATTCCGAGAAACGGTGACATTGATTGGCCCCCAAGATCCCCGGATCCAACAGTTCCTGACTTTTTTTGTGGGGCTATCTAAAGGAACGTGTCTAGGCAGGCCAATGAACCTTCAAGAATTAAAACAAAATATCTGAGACACAGCCACTGAAATAACGCAGGAAATGTGTGAAAATGTCATGAAAAACGCACTGAAAAGGGTTCACATCTGCCATGCTGCTAGAGGTGGACATTTGTCTGAGATTATTTTCCATACTGAATTGCCGGCGCTAAATACTATATTTAAATAAAAATACTTAATCTATATATATAAAATTCAAAGTCCTGACTGACTGACTGACTGACTGACTGAGACATCAACGCACAGCCTAAACCGCTGGTCCTAGAGACATGAAATTTGGAGGGTGTATTCTTCGTGAAGAGTAGGTATCCACTAAGAAAGGGTTTTTCGAAATTCCACCCCTAAGAGGGTGAAATGGGGGGATTTTGTTTGTATGAAAAATCTTATTCCTTGAGTTAATAAACTTGAAACTTGGCACGAATACTTATCTAAGTAAATTATGAAGTTGGGCATTTTTTGTTTTTATAAACTACCCCCTAAAAGGGGATTGGGGGGTTTCAAAGTTTGTATGGAAGAATTTTAGCGCGCGGTCCGATTTAATCGAAACTCAGTATTTATACCTAAAATTGAAAGGAAAGAATAATGTGTATCAGGGTTTTTCGAAAATCAACCCCTGACGGCCTGAAAAGGGGTAGTCAATTTTACAGGGGAAGATTTTACAGCGTGGCTTGATTAACTCGAAAATTGGTATAAATAATCTTTGAGTCAAGTTATGAACACATCCCTAATGATTTTTCAAAATTCCACCCCTGTGGGGGTGAAAAGCGGGGATACAATTTAAATGAAAAATCTTATTCGTTAGGTTAATAATCTTGAAAATTGGCATGAATACTCGCCTAAGTAAGCAATAAAGTTTATCATTATTAGTTTTTCAAAACTACTCCTCAAAGGGGATATAGGGGTGTTAAAGTTTGTGTGGAAGAATTTGAACGCGCGGTCCGATTAACTCAAAACTCAGTGTACTGTGTGTGTACTTAAGACTAAAAATAAATAATAACACGTATGAGGGTTTTTCAAAAGTCTACCCCTAACGGGGTGAAAAGGGGTAGTTAATTTTACAGGGGAGGATTATAATAAGTGGCTTGATTAATTAAAAAATTGGTATAAATTAATCTTTGAGTCAAGTTATGAATGTTTTAAAATCCACCCCTGTGGGGGTGAAAAGCGGGGATACAGTTTATATGAAAATCTTATTAATTTAGTTAATAAACTTGAAACTAGGCAACAATACTTGCCTAAGTAAGTAATAAAGTTTATCATTATAAGTTTTTCAAACTACCCCTCAAAAGGGGATATAGGGGTGTTGAAGTTTGTGTGGAAGAAATTGAATGCGCGGTCGGCGGTATTAACTCGAAACTCAGTATTGCTACTTTCGACAGGAAATAATTAATAATAAGTATGTAAAGTTGTCGAAAATTGATCCCTGGCGGGGCAAAAAGGGGTAATTCGGTTTTTAGCGGAGGATTTGAACTTGAAACTGTATGTTACATTTTCACGCCTAAACCACTGAACTTCTGATTTGGCAAAGAGATAGATGGCATCCTGGGGAAGCACATACTTTTTATCCTGGTAGCACGTTCCCGTGGGATAACTTCCGACATCCACGCGGGCGAAGCCGCGGGCAGAAGCTAGTAATTTTTATATTTCATAGAATAAAATTTAAAAAATAAAGTAAGTTAAATGAAAACTTCGCGAGTCACCGAATGTACCTATGTTATAACGAAGCAACAGTCTGCTTATCCCTTCTAAAGAAAATACACATGACTTCACTCATTAAGGGATCAGTTACGTAACGCAACACAGTACAGTACCTCCTCATTATATTAATGTTCCGTCATACACGTGCCCAATTAAATCATTTGAAAACTCTTTATCTTCCTTAGCTTATAGCCTCCAGCAATGTTCTCTTCAATGTTTGAAACGTCTAGGATATACGGCAATCTTTCGACTAATTAAGAGAAACTGCTGTATAGATATTTTGTTTCATCTCATCGTCAAAGTTTTACGTTTTGAACACTGGCAAAGGAGAACAAAGAATACCAATATATTGACGAAAGCTTTCCAACTTCACGTTTATAATATAATTAGGAGTCGTAAAAGTATTATACTAATCATATTATTTTGATACTAATACATCATAATATAAAAAAAAGAAAATCATCAACATAATATAAAAATAAATAAATCAACATACTTGCTTGAATTACTAATCATTCCACTGGCTCACTGACTATCAGTTGGCGTTTTTCGAACACCAAATCCAGATTTCCTAATGTTTTCCTTCACCCAAGTCTGACATTGAAAATATCACAACAGGTCATTCATACCATCTTTTAATCAGCATCAAAATATACAAAGATATTTGCTGAGATTGGAACCTTTGGCCTCGTAGGTATAGGACTTTCTGTTTCATTTTTCTTTTTGTTACTTTTTTGTACAATTTGTTTTTTTTATTGTGTTTAGTTTAGTTTTATGATCTTCCTGTACGAGTCGCAATAAATACTTTTTCTTTCTTTCTTTATAAATTCAATGTTAAATCAAAGTACCTACCTGACCTTACAAAGGTTATAATCAAAGCTATCCCAGCTACCTATCTATCCCATACATACCCGTCTGTCTGGCCGTCGCAGTCATGGTGCAGTGCCAAAAATCAATAAATGCCTCCCCATGGGATTCGCCGAACCACCTCTGTGAGCCCCCTTTATGTGTAAACAGATAGTTATATAATATATAATGAACATTGACATTGAAGGGTTCGAAATATTGAGTTCGTGTGTGGGGGACGGGATTAAAGAGTAGAAAATTTTGAGGAGAATGGTCCAGGGGCGAAGAAGTGTGATAATAAAGTTTTAACATACACACATAATATGAACTTTGAATTCTTTATTCCCAGTAACAGAATTATATATATACAAAGGTTTCGGGGCGAAGATACAGTTTCGTAAATTGTATAACAGAGAGTCACTTTTCGGTGCGCAGCCCGGTTAACGATGTTTTTAAAGAAAGCTTCTAGAATCGTCTGGAACAGTGTTTCCCCAACATTGTTCTGCCATGGCCGGGGAATGTTTGGGTTTACGTTTCGTATCCATGCTATGTTGCTGTCTATTAGAAAATATTCTTGAAGATTAATTTAACGCGCGCTTACGATGCATCGACGCATCGTAAGTCGATCGCATCGGATAGTCTTCTTTTATAAAACAAGACGGGAGTGCTGCGACCCGGTATTTTATTTGGATGGCCCGGTACCGGATCGCGACCCACCAAATGGGAAACGCTGTTCTAGAAGCTTCGACTCGCCCTCATTGGCCGAGCGGGAACGAGAGGCGTTTCCGCCAGAAGCGCGCGGATTGTGCCGGGAGCGGTTAGAAATAGTTTCGTGTTATAAAGTATTATTTCTAAGTCATGCTCGATTCTTGATACTTACTTATTTCGGTAACACATCAACTTATCAATATTTAAACAGTTAATCAGAGGGGCAATTCTCGTAATTTTAAGAACATTCACAGTCTGATCTCAGTCTCAATCTGTCAAAAATACCTCTAATTTCCCTACATTTTGACAAGTTTTTGAGATTTGTTTGTCGCTGAGATGAGACTGCGACTAGATTTTGAACGTTTTAAATTACGAGAATTGGCCTTCAGATATCTGACGTAGGACGCGTCTCAAGGATTCAAACTGTTAACTGGCGAACATGTTTAGAGGACTGATGGGATTGGTAACTATTTGCTTCCTCCAACGTGACAGAGTATTAGCATTTGTACAATAGAAGCTTCACATAATTAGATATTTTACATTTTTGAAGTCTGCATTTATTGACCCGTAAAAATAATAATAAGTAGATTTTACAACTACCACTAGATCTTAATTAATGCACTATTAACAATTAAATTAAATCTCTATTTATTTTTAATATGAGAGGTGCAATACTTAGGAACTTCTCAATCAGATTTTAAAGATCCGAACTGACTCAGTAACTATTTAGTAATCTGTGCTCATACCCAATCAAATATGTATCAAAATACTGTAGGTATTACAAAATATTCACCCACTAGTATTTCATCGAACTTCCATGTTGAACAGCTCATCGAAAACTGAATCGCAGCATCCCAAAATTCTCCACTGATGATATTTATCTGTTCTACGCGCAGCAATCCCCTCGATGGCTAATTAATTGCATTGCCATCCATTCGTAAAGACAAGTGCAACTTTTAATAACCAGCGACCCCTTTGAGCCGAATTTAATTAGTCTTTTTTGGATTCTAAGCCATGTTGATTTTATGATTTTTCTTTGATGTTGAGCAGTGGTGCAGTGATGTTGTGATGTCGAGCCGTGGTGCAGAGCAGTGGTCACGGCCGCCACTTACGAGTTGTAGGTCGTAGGTTCGAACCCAGTCAGGCATTAATTATTATCATTATTCATACATTTTATATTATATCATACTATTCCTTCTGGTCTGTTCAACAACGTAAATAACGCATTGAATGGTGTTGTAACTGCCAAAATGCTACTCACAGTGTGTTAGTTAATTACCCCGCAGGATGTATTTTTTTACAAAAATATGTAAACATTATATTAATTTAACTAGTTTCGTTTTTATAGATGTGTGCTAAAAGTCTTGTACTATCCTTTATAAGACTTACTATCCGGACTCACGCGGTGGCTCTGATTTCCCAGGAGAACCAAGTTTTACTATCGTAGTGCGCTTAGAAATTAGTTCCAGAAATTGTAGAAGGTTTAATCAATTTTAATCTTAGGAACAGTTACGTGTTTTACGATGGAGTGGCTACTTACGAAATGAAGTCATATTTTGACCATGACGCGCAAAATGTAACCATGAATTCAGCACATGATTGTAGACCAGAATTATCGGGGAATTATCGGGGTTATCGGGTTCGTCGGGTATCAAAAAAAAAAATCTTCTGATTCATAGAAAAGTGCAATACCGACGCGGTCTAAATGTATAGAACAGCAATTTTTTTTTAAATTTCAACTACCAGGGTCGTGGGTTGTTCGAAAAAGTAACTGTGGTGGCACAGGCAACTGAAGGAAGACTGGCGGGTTTTAGTCAGTAAAAGTCTGACACGCCCTCCCGCTCCGCCCAGACCGGGAGAAGTTATTTGATAATTTCCCACCAAAAAAAAAACAAAAATAAAAGAAGGTGGTTCAGAATCTTGAATAATAATAATAAATCGTTTATATATAAAAAGGGAACACATTTTACATTGATTACCTTAACAATTAAAAATAGCGCACAGTTGCTATTTTGCCTGAACTAGGTTGAACCTGTGCTTCAGGCTAAGAAGTGCATACATACTTAAAATAATAAATTAACAATGCGTGAATGAATGAGAGAAGAATGTTCAAATTATGTACTGAATCCATGGTCACGGTCATGCTCGTCGATGTCCTTGCACAGGGTGCCATAGAACACCACAAACAACAAACATAACATACAAACACACATACAACATGCACACACACATACATTCCAACATATTTTTATAATCAATTGGCTTGCTACTCACTTCTGATATTACAAACCTGTACACTAACTTCTTCAGTGAATACAGGTGTTATGTAATGTTTTGTGTCTGGAAAATACAGAAATTACACAATACTACCTTACATAGGTAATATAAATCCACAGTAATATTGTGTAATGAATAGACTGTTATAGAGGCCTGTCACTTCCCATAAGAGCTTTCAAGTTACCTACCACAATATTCTTATTATATAACATAACGTTCTACAGGCCGACCGCTTAACTGAGACGTTGCCTGAGGTAGCTGCGCGGTGCGGGAGGGGTGATAGTTCATCACGCACCACATCCCTCCCGCACAGTGGCGTGCATTGGTTTTCAGAATAGGTAGGCAGGAATTTAATTTCGTCGTATTAACTTGATTGAACGAGTAAAGACCAATGACAATTTGCGAATAGTACGGGAGCCGAGTAGGCTGTCTGGCGACTGCCTACTGCCGCGCGTGTTTGTATAAAGATTTAGTTTTTTGTTAGGTACGATAATTTAGTGAGTTTCTTAATTGTGGGGCACACACACTTAAATGTAATTGACAGGCTTAAGATGATTTATCGAGGTAGGCACTGCTTATATGCCTTTATGCAATGCACCACACCCCTCCCGCACCGCGCTGCTGCCTCAGGCAACGTCTCAGTTAAGCGGTTGGCCTATAGCTTCTGCCCAGGACTTCATCCGCGTGAAATTCTTTATGCCCCTGACCCACCCCGTCGCATCGCATCGCATCGCCCGCGCTATTACTTCATTTTCGCTTGATTTCTTTTTGCTCGGCTCCTAAAGGTGTGATCTTACACATAGTTCCAGAGATTACAAACAAACTCTTTAGCTTTTTGTTTATTTCGTCCGACAAAGGATCTTGGTAGGCACAAAACTAAAAACATACAATCAAAAAGATTTAACAAAAACATATAACAAACTTTGATTGCTCAGTACGTGAACCTTAAAGCAATGGTTGGGGTAGTGACAATCGAACCCCTGCGCAAATGCCCTCCGGATGCCGCTGGAGCTAACCGAACCGCAGAGTTCGGGCTAGCTCCAGCGGCAAGTTTCACATCCCTGGTCGTAGGCACCTGGGATGTGCATCGTTTTCGCATAAAAACAGTCTACTTACGACTCGAGTTCTGACCCGAAACTGTCAAATTTTCCCAATCAACCTTGAACCTTAATGCTATAACGATAAAGTTGAAAATCTATTAAAGAAATTTGACAGATTGTAGTAGCTTGATGTGCTAGCGTCTGTTCATAAAAGGTTTATTACAAAAAAAAACAAATGACTTCCAAAAAAAAAACTACAAAGTGAAAATAATAATCGGAAGTCAGTGTCTTTGGTTTCGTGTTTTCGTTTTTTGCCACCGACTTCCGAAATTAAAATTGATTTTCACTTGCTTTTTTTGGAAGTCCTTTGTTTAGGTCGCTTAAAAATTTTGTTGTTTTAACGTTTAAAAAAGTTGGGAAAAGGCTAGCCTTTTCCCAACTTTGTGGGGGTCGGCTGCCAGTCTAACCGGATGCAGCTGAATAGTCATAGTCAAAATAACAGTTTTTTACTTAATGTATAATTATGAAATAAATACGGCAATTAAAACAAAAAAAAAACTATTTATTTGTTTGTCTCTCTGTCTGTTCCGGCTAAAATGTCTGAAACGGCTGGATCGATGTTGATGGAAATTTGGTATGAAGATATTTTGAACCCTTAGAACATAGGCTACTTTTGATCGACATAATACGTGGGCGGAAGCTAGTAACTAATATATCAAATACCAAAATTTAAATTTACTATTATTTTTTTACATCACAGCTTATTAACGTAAGTCTCAACATGAAAAATCGAATAAGTAGGCCATAATATCCCTTAGAAACGCAACAGTAGCGTATAAGATAATTCCATTAAAGTTTTTTTGCTCAGTTTTCTTGATATAACAGAGGATTAATTAATTCTACTGCAGATGTCTCTTTAATAAGGCTTTCATTTTAATCCTGGCAACTTTTCTTTTGAACTTATTGGATAATATTGTGTAAAGATATTTGTTTTATTATCCGGAAAAATGATTTCTGATTTAATGAAAGGTATAAAATTTGTTATTATAATAAGTATGTAAATTAAAAATGTCCAGCGACTATTGATCGTGGGGTCCGAGGTTTGATCCCCGGGAGTGGGCAAAGTGTAGGTAATTGGGATTTTTCATTACGAAATCCTCTGAAGACTGGATTTCTACTCGATTAATGGCAATGTTACGTCTACCAACCCGCACTAGGCCCGCGTGGTAAGGGGCTGTTCATTTATTACGTAACCCCCTCCGCCCCTTTCAATCTTACGTAAAAAAAACGCAAAAAACTTCCTTGTTGCTTACTTTTGAGATCTTACGTAAGAACAAACTGGACTCCCCCCCCACCCCCCCGTGGAGGTCCACGTAAGAAAAAATAAGACTAGTTTAGACCCCTCCCCCCTCAAATCGTCTTACGTAATAAATGGACAACCCCTAAGTATATTACGACCCACTCCCTCTCACCGAGAGGAGGTCTGAGTCCCAGCAGTGGGAACATAAAGGCTGATATGCAGCAGCACGACTGGTGAAACGTGGGTTTACGATTTATCATAAGAAGTAAGTGGTAGGTCGCTCAGCGCGCTAGGGAGCGGGTTATACTCGGAGTTTCTTTGAAGGATAAAATCAGAAATGAAGTAATCTGGAGAAGAATCGGAGTCACCCACATAGCTTGCAGAGTAAGCAAGTGGAAGTGAGCTGGCCATGTTTGTCGAAGAACCGATGTTTGGTGGAGCAAACAAGTCCTGGAGTTAAGACCGCGTATCGGGAAGCTTAGTGTGGGACGCCCCCAATTAGACGAACCGACGACCTTTTAAAGGTGGCTGGGACAGACTGAATGCGGAAGGCGGAGGATAGGTTGTTGTGGCACTGTCTGGGAGAGGCCTATGCCCATTAGTGGACTGCGATAAGCCGAGTTGATCGGTAGGCTAGAAGGTCATGGAATATTAGCGTGGCTTTATTGTGAAATGGAGAAAACACTTATGCAGGATGGCGATTTAGTCACCTGCATCCAATTAAACAATATTTATTAGTTCAAGACTTAAACCTATTTACATTCAATTTTTGTACCTTAAATTAGACTGCAACTTAGTGGCAAGATACTTAGACATGTGCAACTGGGCTTAAACTAGGATGACTCCTGTGCTATAAGCACCAGTTACTTCCGTCAACACCGTGATCGAGCTGCCATTACAAGTGTGGTGCGGAGCAAATGTAAGTACTACAATATTAATATTTTTTCAATTAATTAATTTATTAATTACTATAATATGTGAGTGTGCGCGACTGTATGAATATATGTGTGTTTGTTTGTGTGTGAGTGTGGTGTGTTTGTGTGTGTGAATGGGCCTGAGAGGCTTTATTTTATTTTATACTTTTTAGTATATTTTCAGTATCTACATAATTTTGAGAGAGAAGGAAGTTATCTACGGTAAGTTTTAGTTTTTTTATCGGTAATTTATGTAACTGTATATTTTTACTTTCTTTTATTTTACAGGCATGGACCCAAGTAGCACGGTTGTCTCCTGAAAAAGTCTGTTTTTCACGGTTTCAGGTCAAAAACCAGGTCCTTCCTACGTTTGTTTTGTAGCCTTTCCGGGTCGTACGTTGAGCCTTTATGGCTTATAAGCAGAACCCTCCTGATATAAAGTTGCCGAACCGTTAAAACCATACAATCCGTATATAGTTGTTCTGTTGGATACTGGAAGTATTTTTTAGTGGCGAGCATTGAGAACTGCTCGCTGAGCTCTTTCTAGGTTTAAGATATGAGTTTTGTGTGTACTAAATAAAATAAATAAATCCCTGGACATTTCACACAGCACCATTTGTCCCAAGCTAAGCAACCTAATGCTTGTGTTATGGTAACAAGATGGCTGATAAACTACTTATATACATTTTTTTTTTTTGTAAATACATACATATTATAGATAGAAAAACACCCAGACTCGGAACAAATACATGTAGGTCATACAAATATTTGTTCCGTGCGGGAATCGAACCCGCGACACGCAGCGCAGCAGTCAATCGCTTAACCACTGCGCCAACCGTGCCGTCGCGCCGTTGTACTCCCCCAGATAGAGATACAGTGTTCTAGTACTGACTGGCACAGGGATAGGTAGATTGTTTTCAACAGGTTCGAGTCGCATACTCTTCGTAACTTCTTAAAAACTGTTATTAACTTTCTAACCCTAGAGCTTAGTGTTTTTATGCGGTGGTGGAAGTTTAATCGGTCATCCACTTGTATTCCGAGATATTTTATACAGTTTGTTTTTTCAATGGACAGACATCCGCACTCACTGATATTGTTTTGACTACAGGTGTGTGCTCGGAGTTCAACCAATTCATTAACAGATGGTGGAGCCTTGATCTTTATCGAGAACATGAAGTATTTGGTTTTTTCTACGTGAAGGGTAAATAAGTTTAGGTTAAGGTATTCAAGAACTGTTCTCATCCTGGCGTTTGTAAGTGCGGCAACCTCTGACCATGTGTTACCATGGAAGACGATTGGCGTGTCGTCATAAGTTATTATTTGACCATTTTGTAGATTTAAATTACATATCTCATTTATATAGATTAGAAAACAACTAGGACCAAGCACACTCCCCCGCGGTACACCAAAATCTATATTTGCACTGTTACTTATGTACTTGTCAATTTTAACTATATTGGGTTCTATTAGTTACATAGTCCGTCAATAATTTAAGTTCCTAGAATCCCTATATTCTCCATCTTCTCCACTAGCCTGGGGACAGAGACGGTGCCAAAAGCTTTTGCAAGATCTAGAAAGACTCCTATCCATTTATTTTTGCTGTCTAGTTTGCCTGCAATAAGATCTGTTAGTTTTATTACCGGGTCCTCTGTAGATTTCCCTGATACGAAGCAGTATTGGTTTGGAGAGATTAATTTATTTTTATTTAGATAAGTTTTTCTATTATTTTAGAAAGTAGTAAGTATTGGAGAGCACAAAAATTGGCCTTTAGTTGCTGACACCGGTCCTGTCACCAGACTTATAGATTGGATGGACTAAAAAAAATTTAAATAGTGTGGGGAATGTTCCCGAGTTAAAACTTAAGTTGACAATATGAACAAGAGCGGGCACCAGGACATCTCTAGATAATTTAATTATCTTGACAGGTATACTGTCCGAACCTCTAGCGCAGTCTTCTCTTAGATTTATTATAATTTGCTCAACTTCCTGTTCATCTGTTTCAAGCAAAACTAACGAGTTACACACTTGTGGGTCATTACTGTTTGTTGGGATGTCGTTAGGTGCGTTTATCTTACTTGCTAGGGTTTCACCTACTTTGACAAAATAGTTGTTTACACTGTTTACAGCCTATTCCGGGGTTTCTTCTAATATGAGTAAATCTAAATTAGGTTCACGTGTTGAATTTAGGTTTGCGATTTCTTTGACTAGCTTCCAGGTTTCCTTTTGGCTTTTTTGTTGTATGTTTCCTTCATTCTGATTTTTCGTGAGTATCTCTAAACTTGTTCAGAATGTCGTTTTTCTTCAGAATGTATTTCAGCGACACAAACGAAAATCAGGGAAAAACTCTTAGTTCATTATGTAGTGCGTTACTTTCACTCAGTTTACATCAATTTTAACCTTGATACACCCCACAAAGTCCCCTAAAGGTGTGCAGATCATGTGAATTGTACCATAACATTGATTAGAGTGGGGTTCCCGCGGGCAAAACTATCGATCGGTTAACCGACGATATTTTATCGTAGTGTGTGTAGTAGGGGCTTATAGTGGTTCTGTGAATGTTGTTATTGTTGAAATATTTGTTAGAACAGAAAGTCCACTCGGTGTTTCCCTTGGGTAATGTATGGGTCTGCTTTGATGTGTTAGAGTTCTCTGCCAGATAAGGTAACTGGACGTTCCTACGAGATTTTGGAATCAGTCGTAGAATGAGCAGCATGTTGTCGACAGATGCAGTTGCCTCACACGCGTCAACGGCATTGACGCGTGTCGCTCGTGTGTATGAGCACGTAAGGGAATATCTAGCCTAGATGATCAGATTTTTTCTGAAAACGCGTTAAAAAAAGCGTTTGTCTATTGTTTTATTTTTCTGGCACAACGTTCTACGCTGTGTAGTGGTGGGTCTTTGGGGGTGATATATTATTTTTATTAGGCAATACATTTTCGTGGTGGCGCGGCAAAAGAGATCCTGGAAGGATTTGGCCTTTGCTTGGTAGCGGGACAGTATTTCATAGTTTTGCGTGGATGTGACGCATGTTTTCCCACAGCTTGTTTTTTTTTATGCGTCCTGTTTACCGCTAATAAACATATTTTCTTTCTTTCTATAGGCAAACAATAAAACAGTTTCTCAAAAAAAAAAAAATATAGCGCTGTAATCGCCAAATCCTAGCCTACTCTACATGAATAATTAAATCTACTGCATAATGATGTTACTAGGGTGTCTTTACTGTGACGTTAAGCAGCGTATGCCGTGGTCAAATCATGGGTCGGTTTTCGATCGTAGAAGGTTACACAAAACATTCATGACCATTAATTTTAAATCCAACCAAACTGCACCCCATAGCAACCATTATTATGCCATAGCACCCTCCCGCACAACATCTGTCGTACTGTGCACGTGGTTATCGCCCTTATGAGGTACTGTTAGTGATTCTAATCGCGTGCAGAACATTGATAGATGACCACTCATTACTTGTCATAGTGGGATTACCCTACATGGGAATATCCAGGGGTGCGGCATATGTACAGTGGCGATTGATTTTTGAAAGTAGTTTTATTTTGTAGCTATGTAGCTGTTTTTAATTTTAACATTATTTTGTGAGTAGATAGGTCGGTCTCATTATTATATAACACCCTAAGGTTGAATATCTTTTCCATAATCAGCCTATAATGTTCCCACTGCTGGGACACAGGCCTCCTCTCTGTAAGAGGGAGTGGGCCGTAATCCACTACGGGGGCACAATGCCGTTTTGTAGATGTCACATTTTACATTTTTGGTTCTAGGACATGCCGGTTTCCTCACGATGTCAATGGGATGTAAATGGGAAAATTTAACACATTAGAACGGTATCCAGACGAACCCATTACCTGAAGCGCTCAACGGAAGGCCGGGTGAGCCCCAACCCACTACCATTTGTCTAATGGTCGTGGGTGGCTAGTAGGTCCATGTGTATTTTGATGCAGACACATTAAAAAAACTATTTTTATCGCTTCTTGCAACTCAACTTCAAGAACTACAGCAAATCTCAATTTCTGCGAAAACATTGAGTCTAAAGCACAAACGGCGGCCAAAAATCTGGGCATCCTGAACAAGGTTAAGCGGTACTTCACACCGGGACAGCTTTTAACCCTTTACAAAGCACAAGTCCGATCGTGTATGGAGTACTGCAGTCACCTGTGGGATGGCTCAGCTAAATACCAACTCGCCACTTTAGACTCAGTCGAGCGCAGAGCTAAGAGACTCATTGGCGATAAAAAGCTGGTGGAGGCAAAGCTTCACAGTTTGGCTCACCGGCGAAGTGTTATCTGTCCGTCTTCTACAGACTGTACCTCGGGGAGTGCGCTTAAGAGGTTCATGAGCTCATCCCGCCTTCACCTTTTTACCATCGAGAGTCCACACGCACTCAATCTGTCAAAAAATACCTCTAATTTCCCTACATTTTTGACAAGTTTTTGATGAGATTGCGACTAGATGTTGAACGTTTTTAATTACGGGATTTGGTTTTAGAATTGAATAAAATAACGTTTAGATTGTGGGTTTTCGTAGTGGTAATCACTTCATCACTCCAGTACCTAATCATTTCTTTACGAATGTTCGTTAGACAACTTCAAAAGTACACAAGCAATTTATAAATGAAACAATTATTTCCTTTCAAAGTAAATGTTTAATTAAGAAATACAGCCATCCATTTAAGTTGATAATTAGATTTGTTGAACTACGAGGAGATCATTGAGGGCTTTAAAATCTATATTCTAGACCCTTTCCCAGACAAACAAAGGATCTTTGTACTACTTACTTGAAAGTGCCCTAGAAATAGCTTCTATTCGTCAACAAACTCTCCAGCTTTATCTATATAATAATATATATAGCGTTATATAGTATATATACGAGTATATACATAAGGTGAACGGAGACCGTCGCCTCGGGCGTGGGATACAAATGATCAGGACGAATTGACCTAACTGTAAGTATACAGCTCCAAACAGAACGCCAGCCCTTCATTTTCTCTTCGAAAGAAAGAATAGAATTGTTATTAGTGTGAGATATGTATTTTTAAATAATTTTAATAGTTCTGCTTTAATAGATTTTATTAGTCAGGCAACGTACATTTAATAAGTAAGTTAACTATTTTTATACAGTTACTAACGATGCGTTAGTTATAAAAACCGTGCGAAGCAGGGGGCTTCGTACGTTTTTTTCAAAACCTCGAGATTTCATTATTTTATTAAAGTTTAATATGAATGTATAGGTAATACACATAAGCTTTTTGGAATATGTTCTCAAAATTTTGGTCAAAATCCATTGCGAAGTTTATATGAACTAAGCGGTCACATAGACTGACACGAAAAATTACTTTATTTTATTCTATTTATAGATCCAATTACACTGCTTTTTTGGTCTAGTGTTCGCATTTCCAATTGCAGACCATGGGGATGCATGTCCATCTCGGTTCGATCCCAAAGTAGGGCAAACTCTGATAGAGCTATTTTCAGTAACAGCCCGGAATTTTTGAATGACCATAGGCTCGCTTCCCATTACGTAGTTGTATAGAAAAAAAACATTTAGCACGTTACTGCTTGCTGCTTTGAGAAATTCAGGCAGGAGAAAATTCTTGACCATTCAACCTTATATCCTTCTTAGGGTCCCATTCAAAGGCGTCGTGTTATACTGGGGGACACGTTAAATCCTACACCTGACAAACGCAGGCCACCTCTCAAATAAGAATTAGGATCTCCCGAGAGGCTTTCATAGATTTTTTACCTGACTGTACCGAGAAAAAGTTGGGGTTTGAGTAATGACTTGCATGTGAAGACTTTTTATAAGAAAGTAAGAATATTTTTTTAATGTAAATATTTTGTTTAATTGAGCTTAGACTGAACCCTGTTTGTTTGGCTGATGGTCTGTGTTCCGAAGTTTCGCTTAATGTATCTGTATCTGGCAGAAAATTATATGAAAATACCTTTTTTTAATTTATCTGGTAGAAGATTTTATGATAAATGATTTATTATTTATTTATTTTATGTAAGTAGGTTTGTACAAATACTTTTACACGTCAATCATATTTTGTTTAAACTAATTGTATTCGGCGTTTCCTATCTGACTACTCAGAGAAGAAAGGCCGAAAAAAACTAAGAGGTCACACTCTGTTTTAAAGTCCAGACATAATCTTGGTCAGATCATGTGAAGACCATCTAGATTGTTATCTTGATAGGTATCTTATCGAACATTGTGAATAGAATTGTTATATTTGAATAAATATTATTAAATTACATAAAATTTCATTTATCCGCAGACATCAACGTGTGTTCATAATAATTAATAAGTCTAGTCTAGTATTGTCTAGTATTTATAATTTGTTCTATTTTTATTTTTAACTGTGTTTAGTTTAGTTTAGTGATCCTGTATGAGTCGCAATAAATACTTTTTCTTTCTTTCTTTCTTTCATAAATAGATTATCATTCTCACGTCCTTATCCCGATTTATTTGGGGTCGGCGCAACATGTCTTTTCCTCCCATATTTCTCTATTAGTCGTCATCTCGGTAGTCACCCCCTTTCAAACCATATCATCATTCGCAGTCCATCCATCGTTTCTTTGGTCTTTCCCTACTCTTATAGCCATCGAAATTCATACCTAAAACTCTCCTCACGACATTTTCCTCATTCCTCCGTATCACATGCCCATACCATTACAACCAATTTCCACACAATTTTTCAGTTACCGGGGCAACTTGTGACACTTTTGTAGCACACGGTGTGTTCATAAATAGATAACGCAACCAAAGCATTTATTACACAAGAATTGTTTTGTGTTTTGTCTCTCTCTCTAATAGCATAATTATTAAAGTTCCTACGATGAACTCAGTTGCAATAACTTATACACAAGTATGCACATTTTAAAGGAAACACCTAAAACTCTGAAGCTATTTAAATAGAAAGTGGCCGAAACATTTTAAACTGAAAACATATTCCTTTTCTGGTAGCAAAGTTAACACTTCAAACGGATAGTCATGAATTTTGGACGGCGTAGCGTACTACGCGGCTACGAGAAGCTACGCCGTAGACACGTAGCGGTTTACTCTGTTCGGAGAGTTTGTATTTTCGATTGCAATTTTTATACACGTCACGACTTTAGTGAACCCAAGGGGGTAGGCAGTTATGTATATTATGTGCACTGGTGTTTTCAATTCAATATTATAGATAGAGGAAGAGCCTATTGCCGTTTATTGGTAATTTTAAATTTCAACTTTAGCTCCGACTTTTTTTGCGTCTAACGTTTCTTTTTCCTTGCTTTTTCATATAACTCTATTTTGTATATTTAATTGTCTATACAGAGTTTGATTTCAGGATACGTAAACGTGTTTGTGTTTGAAATGTAGCTTCCCACATTAGAATATAAGTCCTGTGTATGCATCTAGGTCCTTACGCCAGCATTTCTAGGCCTCCCTCGGCAACGACGCCCGTCTTCTGGCACCCACTGCGTGGTGAATCTGGCCCACCTGTATAGATGCATCCTGTATATATGGCCCGCCCAATCACACTTAAGTCTAACGTTCCCACTGCTGGGACACAGGCTTCCTCTCTGTGAGAGGGAGTGGGCCGTAATTCACCACGCGGGCCCAGTGCGCGTTGATATATATCACAGGACTTCAATTTTTTGGTTCTAGGTGATGCTGGGTTCCTCACGAAGTTTTCCTTCACCGTTTTGAGAGCAGTGGTGATGAAATAACTTACACAAAGTAAGGCGCCTGTCTGGGTTCGAACCTGCGACCTACAACTCGTAAGTCGCGGCCATTACCACTGGGTCACCACTGCTCTAGCGGACTTCAGTCTAGTAAATAACTACATCCGTCTAATTTAAGAAACGCCTAAAATAACATAATCAGCCTATAATGTTCCCACTGCTGGGACACAGGCCTCCTGAGACTGAGAGATTGGGCCGTAATCCACCACGCGGGCCCAGTGCGGGTTGGTGAAACGCCTAAATATACAATAAATCTGTCAGCTTGTGGCTTTCAGCATGATATACGACTGTCTAGCTGAACACTGGACAGTGAGTTCCCATTCTTTGGTTAGGGTTTCATAAGGAATAGGAAAACGGAAATCGAATACTTTATTTCTTGACTAACGTGCACCACTCTAGTGAACGATTATGCTTTAAATAACGAATAAAATAACAACATAGAAAGTTTTTAACATTCCATACAGCAGTCCTCTTACCCAACTGTAATGTTTCTCAAGACATAAACTTTTTGCCCTACGCACGGAACCCATACAATGTCACTGTGAAACTCGGCAACATTTCTACAACCCGCGACATATCCAGATTGACGCAGGCCGCACGTGACGAGTCAACAACACTTGTTCCAGGCAACGTGACGCCAAACTACGTCATTTCGGCGCTCCTAAACTTTGTGAGGTGAAATGAAACAATATTCTTTGACGTTTTTAATGGTTGGGTGGTGACGTAAACTGTTGTCGTAATCATTGTCGTGGTTTTTCTATTTGCGTGGTTCGGACTTGACCAGGGGAAAATAACAAGCGCATGACTTGCTTACTTTAACTGAAAGGTAAGAGTTTATACAGGGTTATGGTTAAAACACTAACAACCTTGCAGGATTGGATTACTAACATCAAGTTTTGTTCTGTGACTTTAAAAAAAACATAATACATTTAAAAACAAACCTTTAAGATTTCGTTGTTCTATCTAACCCCCGCTCCCCTCCGCTACATTTTGTACTAGACACGGCAGTTTGTTTACCTAATTAGCGCTTTCTTTTGCTTCACTTAGAGTTCGTAACAGAAAATCGAATATTTCAATTCGTTGAATTGATTTTATTTTTGTATGAAAGTCTGATGAATTAATAAAAGTCATTGAACAAAAGTTGTTGTTTATGATGTTAGTAATAGTCCTGAGAGGTTGTTAATGTTTCACCAATAACCTTGTATAATACCAGGATATAACTTTTATAAAATAACTAGCTTCTGCCTGCGACTTTGTCCGCTAGAAATTTCTTGTTCCCCGACCTACCCCGTGGCCAAGTATACCTTTCCTCAAGGATTGGGCTATCATACACAAAAATAAATTTTCAAATCCGACTGATAGTTCCAGAGATTAGCGCGTTCAGACAAATAAACAAACTGTTCAGCTTTATTTTTAGAGGTATAAATCTATATCTTTAGACAATATAAAATTCAAAGTCCTAACTGACTGACTGACTGATACATCAACGCACAGCCTAAGCCGCTGGTCCTAGAGACATGAAATTTGGAGGGTGTCTTCTTCGTGAAGAGTAGGTAGGTATCCACTAAGAAAGGGTTTTTCGAAATTCCACCCCTAAGAGGGTGAAATGGGGGGACTTTGTAAATTATGAAGTTTGCCATTTTATGTTTTTCTAAACTACCCCCTAAAAGGGGATGGGGGGGTTTCAAAGTTTGTATGGAAGAATTTTAGCGCGCAGTCCGATTAACACGAAACTCAGTAATTATACCTAGGATCGAAAATAAAGAATTATGTGTATCAGGGTTTTTCGAAAATTACCCCTGACGGGCTAAAAAGGGGTAGTCAATTTTACAGGGGAGGATTTAACTGCATGGTTTGATTAACTCGAAAATTGGCATAAATAATCTTTGAGTCAAGTTATGAATACATCCCAAACGATTTTTTAAAATTCTACCCTTGTGGGGGTGAAAAGCGGGGATACAGTTTATATGAAAAATCTTATTCATTTATTTAATAAACTTAAAACTTGGAAAGAATACACGCCTAAGTAAGTAATAAAGTAGTCAAAACTACCCCTCAAAGGGGGATATAGGCGTGTTGAAGTTTGTGTGGAAGTAATTGAATGCGCGGTCCAATTAACTCGAAACTCAGTATTAATACTTTTGACAGAAAATAATTAATAATAAGTACCTATGTAAAGTGGTCAAAATTGACCCCTGACAGGGCAAAAAGGGGTAATTCGATTTTTAAGGGAGGATTTGAACTTGAAACGGTATGTTTCATTTTCACACCTAAACCACTGAACTTCTGATTTGGCAAAGAGACAGATGGCATCCTGGGGAGGGCATACTTTTTATCCTGGTAGCACGTTCCCGTGGCATAATTTCCGACATCCACACGGGCGAAGCCGCGGGCAGAAGCCAGTAGATTTATAAATTGGCCTACTGCAGGATGAGCATTGGGGTTATTTGAGGCCATCGCATTCACTTATATAGTCAAACATACATACGTAGCATTCTGTCTATAACAATAACACTGAACGGCCTTGGGATCGAACCCAGGACCCAACGAGCTCAGCAGTCTAGCTTAACTACTCCACGAGAGACATAGAATTACATCCTTACTAAATTCTGACGGCACGATTGGCGCAGTGGTTAAGCGATTGACTGCTGCGCTGCGTGTCGCGGGTTCGATTCCCGCACGGAACAAATATTTGTATGACCTACATGTATTTGTTCCGAGTCTGGGTGTTTTTCTATCTATAATATGTATGGATTTACAAAAAAAAAAATTGTATATAAGTAGTTTATCAGCCATCTTGTTACCATAACACAAGCATTAGGTTGCTTAGCTTGGGACAAATGGTGCTGTGTGAAATGTCCAGGGATATTATTATTATTAAATATAACTGCTTTAATAATTCTAGAATCTTCGATTTCCTGAGGCTCTAGGAAAACTTGAGAAACCCTTTCTGAATGTAACTTCTAATATGGGAATAACCAATTCCTACAGACGAATGTGGATCCTACCAATGCGCTAACCATTTTGCACCATACTTACTTCATTCCTCTCTTATTACAGGATCCTGGGAATAATATAACGGAGTGGCGCGCAGTGACGTCATCACAGGCCGGGCGGTCTGGTCTTGGCTTGATGCAGGTAAGTACCCATTTAAAGTTTATGAATACCGGGTTTAGTGCAGGGACATCGACGCACAACCGGTTAACATGGATTCAGTATATGATTCTGAACCCCCTGCGTTAAAATATTTCGTCGGTTATTAAAAAGAATCAGCTGTTCCATACATTTTGACTGAACACACTTTTCTATGAAATAGCAGATTTTTTTTTATAACTGACGAGAAATTTCTACTATAGAAGCAGTGCACATGATTCTAGCGTAGAAATTTAACAGTAACAGTAATAATTTGCGCGTCGATTTCTCTGCCACCCTGTAAATGTTTGTAGTGTCGGTATGAAGCAACGGTTCTTTGGAAAGGACTCGTTTTGTACTAGGTTTGATATGGCATTTGGTATGCTGATGAACTGTAAACGTTTACGTCTTTTTTTAAGATGTTTTTTTTTAAGATTTAAGATGGGAAGCATATTTGTAGTGTTCCCTAACTCATTGTGCAATTAGTGTCATGTCAAAAGCGGAACGGTTGAGTCTCGAACTCACGACCTTGCACTCCCATGTTTATCATTTTTTTATATACTTACATTACTTACTGAGTGAATATCCGCCGAAACTGTGCCTCGATCTTACAGCTTAGGTACCTGCAGTTGCTGGTAAATAGGTACAACGGCTCGTTATACTGGTGTATAGTATTTTTACCTCACGAAACGACGCGCGCTTTACTTGTGTTTACCGAGTGTAACACGCTGTGAATGTGTGTGTAACCGCAGGAGCTCTCGTTACCATCCGAAACAATGGCGTAGTCGGAAGTGTGTGTGTGTGTTATGTGACGCTACTCGTCTTCACACATACATTCACAGCGTGGTTGTATACTTAGTTTCCACAAGTAAAGCGCGTGACGCTTCGTGAGATAAAAATTGATAAATATTCCAGATTATATTAAAGAGGATTGGCTAATAGATATTAACTACTTTTTTTCCCTGTATTTCGACAAAGTATCCGTATCTTATAGGTTTCCCAACAAAAACGTTGTTCGAATGTCGGTGCAAATAAAACACTACTATTTTCAAACCAGTTTCTTTATTTCGTGTTCATCATTTTAATACAACATACAAGTAAATTTATCATCAGATATTATTTTATCAATTCTTAAGATCTACCTTAACTAAGACTTGAATAACAAGTAGGTATGTATGAGTATTCATATCGATATATCGATACATCGAAATGGTATCGATATATGTACCGAAAATCGTACGGGATTTAAATGTTCAACCCACACATAGTTAATCCACAGATAAATAAACAAATTAACAAACTTCTTTTTCAAAAAAACCGACAATGGAATGTTCAGTATTAAAAAGTATCAATTCCAATAAAAGCCTTTATAAAAAAATGCTTGGCTAATAAAAAAGAAAACACAAAAACGCACAAATTCACACAATAACTTAAACATGGAAGATGAATGTCTTAACTGTTTACGAATTACGATGCCCCATTTTTGTGACGTCATTTGACGTTTATTGTTGTGGCAGTATAGTTTTCCAAGATGGCGTTTACGATATGAGCGGGTTTTATTAAATATTCAAAAGTTATGTCTGTTTTGGTGATTAAGCTTAAACCTCACGTAGGCTATTTTAATAAAAAAGAATGTGTACATTTTTATATTTTAAAGATAAGCAATTTTTTATATCGCAGACTAAGAGCACGCCAAAAACGACTTTGTGCGACAAATGACATAACAAAATGGCGCGTAAAAAAACAAAACCCGAAACTCCTTTTATCTCAAAGACAAATGACTGTAACATTAATTCCAACTGCAAAATATACTTTACAATATACTTTTTATTATTTTAAAATAAAACAAGAGGTACACAGTCAGTATTATTTCGACAACGATTAGCTAACAGGGAATCTAATTTTCCATATATTATTATAAATATTGAGAATCGATTAAGACAGTCACAGCGAAGGAAAGTTACAAGCTAGGGGGAAAACACAGGGTTTGTAATAGTGAACATGAAAAATCAAGTTTAAAATGTGGAGCAAAGTTTGTTAGACCAGCTCGCATTACCAAATCTCATCATTCTTCTTGAAATTACATTTGCCAGTCGAATTGGAAGATTTATTTGTGTAGTATATTGAAGGACGTTCAATAAACCTATTATACTTTCATGTTCAGAATTATCCCTACAGACACACGGTAAAGTGTCGAGTGTCGTGACTAGAGAAAGAAATAGTAAATGGAACTCCCGAGGGGATAAAATTAAAGAACACTATTATTAAGAGGGAAAGTTACAAACAGTTCCTTATAACTTAACACGCGTATAAGCGAGAAAACTTAGAGTCTAACCTAATCGAAAGTTAGTTGACTAGCGTCGGCGACACACGATAATAAATTACAATAAATTATTAATAAATTACATATTTTTCAACAAACAAAATCAAATAATTTCAATGAGACGAGATTTAGTTTTGACAGAACCGATCAGAGGTGATATGTCCAAAAAACTGGATGGAAAACATTACATTTTTAGCTTACCCGAAGTAGCCTTCCTTTTGAGCCAATTTAACATTATTTTTGTATCGAATACATTGTATAATAGTGATAGATTTATCGCATACGAGTACTCTTAAATAATCAGGTATACTATTAAAATAATCATTGATAGATCGCATGGTTGAAGTGCCCCGCTTGTTCACACTGCTATATAAAATTGACAAGCGGACAACCCAATCATCAACTATTTGACCACCATGACAAGAAACTGCTAAATAAATAATCAGTCTCTTTAAAAAAAGTGTTGATTGCTAACAAGAGAATCAGTAATAACTTTAAATGACCAACCCGTAAGATATTTTATATCTGTAGGTAACCAACCATTTTGAAATTTTAACCGGCGTTTAATTAACTTTTGCATGTAATCACGTTTAATCCTTCAGTACAAAGTTGGCCGGCTCTATTGTTTATCTATTGTTTGGCGAGAGTTGAGGGATCAACTTGTGTTTAAACTTTGATTAGGTAAGTTGGTATCCGGAGTCGTGATCATTTAGCCTTTGATAGATTCAATGTCAAAACAATATGTTACCGAAGTGGAGAGATGAATTGATGGTGAAAAATTGTGAACGAAACGCGTTCGGAATTTTCCCCGTAATCTACCTAGGTATAGGATTCAAAAGGTGTTTTTTTGATGTACAGAGATTAGATAACCTTAATTAGGTATCTCTGTACTATTAGAGATAGGTGATGTTTTTTTGTTTTTTTTTTTTTTGTTAAAGTAATTAGGGTTATCAACCAAATCTTTATTAATTTCGGTTTTTTCTTTGTTATAATATCATAAAGTGCTGGAACCCAAAAGAACCCAAATAAGCGCCTTAATAAGCACCGTTTGTGTTTTTTATAATGTGATGGGTTTTTATTTATTTATTAGTAAGAAAGAAAAAAAGGGCATTGACCAAAATCACGCACATTTTCCAACCGTAAATCCATCTCTGCACTTCTGCATTAAATCATGGATAATGCCTAGGTAACGGTTGATTCTAAATAATGCTAAGAATCAGTCACTAGGAAGTTTTCCTCTAAATTGAAATTATTGCGGCAAATGAACTAATGTTCATGAAGGCAGTTTATTGGAAGATTTTGAAGATGCATACAAATAAATGTCAGTGGTATTATGGGATTTTGGTATTTGGGATTAATTGCCTGAAAATCACTCCTTATGTATGCAAGAATGTATCCTTAGTATTGCGTTTTGAAGATAAAGCACTATTAAGAAATCAACCGTCCTATCAGACACTGCCCCTAAAATGAAATATTTTGTGCAATAATCATTAGTGCGGTGAAAATAAAAAGTGGGTTGATTATCGATAAAAATGGATGTGCTAAAAAGGCGGAAACAGGTGTACCGATTTAGAGATCAGAACTGTCGAATACAATCTAATGTAACATGAACACTAAACAACTAAATCAGTTGCCATGATTTCACTGTGTATCGAGTGAATACGAGATCTTAATCATCAATACTTTTGGTTACAATATCATCATTATCTCAAATAATCAACAAGAAATTGGTAGTTAGAGTATACAGTTAATTGAATGTAATTGCTGTTTTTCTACAAAACACAGTACAAATCATGGTAACGATACATTTTATTACCACACGTTAAGTTTAAATTCCTACACAGATATAAACCTTAAGTATCGATTAGCATTCAAGTTCATTATGAAAAAATATATCATTGGAAATATTTTTCAACTTCTCTCCTTAATTTCAAACCACCCAAGAACAACTTAATTATGCATGTGACAACCGATTTTTATAACTACATGTTTATCCCTAACAACACTTTGGCAACAAATAGTATTTTCAATTTTTTTTTTCATTAAGTTTTTTCCATCAATTTCAAATGTAACGTCAACATTATTGAAGTTAACATTACCATGGTTTTTATCGAACCCGATCAATTATCGATTTTTAACGTCATCTTTAAAGATAGAAGACATAGAAAAGTATCGACAGAAGATGAATATCGATCGATAATGTGACATCACTGACTTTAGTTGGCGAAACATGTTATACCATTCCTTTATTAAATTTGGCTATCAAAGTTCATTACACTATCCTACAGTTCCGCCAACTAACGTCGTATAGAAGCGAACTTAGAAGGTCTACCTAACATAAGAAACAGTTATCCAGGATTTTCAATAATTTTTTTTTTTAGTTTTTTTTTGTTTTTCTGTCATCAGTCTTAAAATTGAGTCGTACCATCTAACTAAGAATGATGAACTCTTACATTTAAGTTCCTAGGCCTGATCTAACATCGGAATTTTGCGGTGATTTTCTTACACTGTAGCTTAGTGGAAGTTAGAATAGGGGATGTAAAAAGTATGGGTAATAGCAGACGAGTAACATTTAAGAGATGTTAACGAGTGCCATTCACATCATTTAACCAACAGTTAAGAGTACAGTTTGAAGGTATACGTCTAAGGAAAAGGTGTCTCAACTAGTAAGGCTCTCGGGGAAACTATTTCACACATTCCTTATTCAATAAGTTATTGGTATTTTAGAGTAATCAACATTGAATAGTTTATTTTAATATTAATTCTTAATACTAAAGAGTACAAAAAATAAAGGAAATATTATTGAATATATGAAAAACAACAAGTCATCAGCGAAAACCATCGCGTTTTCATATAAGAACAACATTGTTTTTTTTTTCGTTTACAGTAACATTTAATATTCGCGCTCACGAAGATGCGGGAGTTAATAAGATCCTCGCAGCGTGGCCATGAAAGGCTCTCCCCACAGGACGGGCCCTCGCCTGCCCCCCCCCCCCCCCCCCCCCCCAACCCTACACTACCAACGTTTCCCTTCGATCATCCTCAAAGTATCAAAAATATCTGCTAGAACATCCCTTTCCCTTAGTGAAAAATTCTCGATAGTACATTTTGAACAGTCTCAAAGTAACTAATGCGTAGGTAACAATTACAAATCTTCATTAAAATGTGGATATGCAAGAATGAAAGTATTGAAATCAACAATCGTTTTACATTAGGACGAAGTAAAGCATTCCTACGTAGTATCTACTGTTTAATATCTAACCTATAGGGTTACCATACACGTCAATAAGATATATTAGCACTTATATTAAAAACAGTTTATGATAAATGACTGAACATGTGAAACACAGAGGATCATAGTCTGTACAAAATTTCCCAAATGATTTTTTTTTTATTTTTTATCAAAGGTTAACACATTCCTTCAAATTTAAGGCCACGGCGCATTATGGTGTTTCAGTAGATTTTAAAGTTAGATTACTGAATTATATTTATGTTTTTAATGATGACGTTTATATCTAATAACGGCCTTATTTACACCCGTGCACGTGAGTAGTGCTCGACGGTTCCGTGTTAAGCTGTAGCGTGTCCGAGTTCAAATGAAAGGGTGCTGTGTGCAGTGCTCAAGCTGTAGCACGGAGTGAGTGACAAGCGTCACTGGTCCTTACAAATCTACAAGTGGTATATTAACCGAGGAAAGCACGGCTTGAAACATTACATTAACATTACTACGTCTCGTATCGTAAAAAATATCGGTGACTTACACTGATTCAAAGCTCACGATGTGCCTTACCCACTAAACTAACATAGACAATGCGATATCTAAAAATACACAACTACTCGTACGCTATATAGGATATAATTTAAATTTAGTTCATCATAAGCATTGTGTTCTCCTTACGACTGGCAGGATGGCATTTAGTGTGTAAAATCGATTTGTGTGTGGACAATTCAAGCTTCGTATAATTAATATAGGTTTATAAACTTACGTGCATACACAATATTATGATAATATTTAATTATCTAAAAGCAATTTCTTTGGCGACTAGCATCGTTAAGAAAGATTCCAAATTTTACTATACTTCGTTCCAACCTAAACTTTCTATGCCAGCGACAATCCGAAATCATTCGTGCATTGGTCTCTGAATTTGTCCTACGTCACCACTATGTGGACGATATGTCGCTTTTCGTTAATATTTCTCTATTAAATATATCATTTGATCAACATTCGAATACATAATCCGTCAGTATTGTCAATTTAGAAACAGTGCCAATATATTATAAACATCGCCTCACACGTCTTCCCATCACTAACCGTCCCACTCCCGCGCATCCACTCATATAATTAAAAACATTACTTGATATGTCATTTGCTACCAACTTTTCCTATCATTTGGAATCTTTCCACTTTGTAAAAATATTTATAACTAAAAATCACACACCTTAGATTACAAAATTACCTACATGTGAAGAAAATGAAATCGTTACTGTAATGGCTTCATCTTTGTCAGAAGACAGGAAGATTTGAAAGCTAGAGAGATGAAGTAGCGTTATCAATACAGAACGCTGTCTAATAAAAGTAGCAACACCGACCGCTATGGTACACAAGGAGCAAAGAAATGTATACGATAATACACAATCACATTAACCTACGTGTCAATATTTTAAATTAGAATCAATATCATATAAAAACATTTCAAGAAGTCCATAACTTCGTCACTAAAAAAATCGTCACCATTGTGAAAATAAATACTATTATAATACGCAAACGTCTCAACTAACTTAAGCGATAGTAAAATATTTTGCTTTTAATTTTTACAATAAAATGTATCATAAATTCAAACGTGAGTTAATTTTAAAAACATTCAGCGTAGTACTTCTTCGAGGATGGATGGTTTGTGCTAATATGTGCTTTGTTAATCACCTTAACTTACAATCACAATTTTTGAGACAACGTGTTCTGACGGAAGCATTCCTATAGAATCCGTTCTACTAACAGCGGCTCATAACATCACGCGGCAACTTGAGGCTCTCAGTTCCGTCAAAACACATTAACGAATTTTACATTCATTATCAAACTCAACATCAGTCGTGAATACAGTAAAATCATTGAATACAATTCTCTTTTAAGAAAAAATACATCAAAAATTAAGTGAAACACCAACGTTCTGTGCAATTCACTAAAATTATACTCCTCCATTTAGCGTATTCTCAACAATGACACAACATCGCTTAATACATATAGAAGCGACGATAGATAAAAACTTATCGAATTTATATGAAAACGAATACAATTCCTGAGCAATTGATTGCGTGGTACGTCGTGTCAGCCAGCTCGAACCAAACGCAGAAGCGGCTATTGTATTTACAACTTCGCATGGCTCAACGAATATCAAATTCAACGACGCACTACCAAGTAAATGTATTATGTGACCAATCGTTAACCACATACAATATGATAAGCTACCATCGATACATTATATCTACCTTGATGAATACATTAACAGGTGAATCTTAACTGACACAAAATTATTCGATTTCAAACAATCATTAAGAGTAGAATACACTATCGATATGGTTACTGTAAAACCCTTATTATATCCTGTCAAATTCGGATATCGTTCCGTTTTTTCTGTCAACAATGTGCTACCTGCCTCGAATCGTCCGACTTTCTCAACAAACGTCATACCTAAATAACACACTACAAATATTTGGATTCTTAATTTCGTTTTATAAAAATACTCTCTCACACTACGTACCCTCTCTCTAATAACCCACGTCGTGACGTCACCATCTTGTACAGATCCTGGCTTCCCTTAACATCTAGTTAGTAATACTACCAACATCATTATTCTAAAACTATTTACATTTTTGCTCGACACACTTCCTGACGATAATGGTGTTAGAACGGCAATTAAATCAAACAAGGGAATAATGAGTGGCTGAAAGCTTGAAATTTCATCAATGATCAAGTCTTCTTACCCTCGATTCTAACAATGACATGCTTGAATTAATGATTTAAGAGTTGAACGGAGCAGCAGCAATCGAAATCCTTATACTCAATATCTAATGGCGAATCGAATGAGAGATTCTTTAAAAACGTTGATGTCAATGTAAATAAAGAGGGAATGAAATAATTTACTTCGATCTTAATTTTAATCTTAAGAAAAACTGCTGAGTATAAAATTATAAACGATCTTGTAAGCCTAGCTTGCGCTTACGTAACTAGTAGGTGCTAAGTTAGTAGTAAAATGTTCCCTAGAGTAATTGACTTTGAAATATTGGTTGTTTGGTAGCGCTCTTTTGAAGCAGTGCAGCTGACGGGAACTGTATCCAAGGAGTCCTAAAACGGATATTAATAGCTACGTTTTCGTAGAAAAGTAAAGCTTAGTTGGGATATAAGGTTCTTACATTAGAATACAAATAGTTCTTACACACGAAGATTTATAGCCTACATTCATAAGAATATGTATTTTTTATTAAGATATTTAGTGCTGGGAAATGTACCGCCTAATTCACTGAGGAGCATCGTTTGTGTTTTGTGATGGTTGTCTTCTGATGGTAAGAAAATATTGTTCATGGCAATAAATTATTGCGCTTGTGTAAACCAGTCGTTTCCACAAAAATTGGACACTTTTTGTTATTTCTTAAAAATATTTTTTTTTATGTTGCTGGATGGCTGTATCGTTGTGTTAAGCTTTAAGCTCGGTAGAGGGGAGATTATTGAATTAGTATATTGAAATTGGTTTATTATTATTTTGTAAATTGTTTTTATTTTATACAATTTTTGTGCGACCGACTGATCGAGAAATTGGATCAGGATCAATATTTCTGCAGAGATGTTGTGTGGTTAAGAGTGTCTGTATGTTTGTTGTATTTAAATGTTTAGTTCGTAAACTACGCTTTGGTTTTAACTTTACTCAGAATATATGTTTAGTAAATACCTTCATATTTTAGCTATCTGAAATTGAAACTGCAATAATTGTGATTTTAAAACTGAAATTGTTGATCCCAATCCAAAATGTGTGTAAAAAATACTAAAAAGTGTGCTACAATTTGCTCTGGGTTACTCTAATTCCTCAATATGGAATGCTAGTTGACATACTGTCGTAAGAAACGTTTGTATGTTAAATTGTGGATACAAACTGCGTACACACATACCTATTCAATTATCTTGTTGGTGAATAATGAATTTCCTATGGTAAGCACCATTGCTCTTAAAAAATGCAGACAAATTGAATGGAGTATTTTTTATAAAGCTGCCATTTTGAAAAGCTAATTAGAGTAACCCTTTTTTCATTTCTTGCACTTAAGACTAAAGCAAATACTTACGATATTCATGCCGCTTGTTCCCCTACACCAACTGTATTAAGTCTAGTCAAAATGCACACACACGGGGGTAACACACAGGACCTACACCGGGACATTTGTGCTAAAGAATCGATGTGTAATTGCGTATTGAATAAAAGTGCTCATTGTGTAAAATGGTTTTTTAGAAGCCAACACCAAAAACTAGTGACTACTAATTACCTAGCGAGAAAATGATCCATTTTCTGAACTTACTAGAAGAAGTACAAAATTGCTTGTCTGCTAGTAATTACGTAACTGGGTTTGTAAATACATGTAGTTTCTCGCTAAAGGTGTGGTTCCAGTGAGTTTTAAAAGTGAATAAGTTAGTTTTTCATTTTTTCCTTAAGACTGACCTTACCTTTTAGAAATTAATGTGACGAAGACCTAAAATTTAATGTATAATCTACAGGTAGGTATACTTACTTTTTATGACTAATCTAATAAGGTAGTTGGGTTCAAGAACGTACTGGTAATTCGGATGTCCATAAGGAACAGCTGCATTACAAAAAAAAATCTTAGGTTAGGGAAAAATTTAGTGTTTAAAATTGTATTTAGGATTTAGTAGGTACTTTGTGGAATTTAAAGCGTTTATTTCTATCATGATAAATATCAAAATATTTACAACCAGAATAAAGTTACCCTATTTTAAAATTGTGTGGCACTGTTTTATTACATCACAAGCAGATTCATTAGCACAAACATGCATAGCAAGTTGTAACTAAATTAATTTTATTAAAATAGTTACAACTCCGCAGGTGAAACTACAGAAGCGCTACTTTGGTAAAAAAAAAAGAAAATAAAAAATAAAACACACATCAAAACTGCAATGAACTGGTATTATTATAAAAAAGCAATTACAACAAAAATAATTCAAAACAAAACGATGTACATTAATTTAAAGAACAATTGTTTATACAAATAATTAAAAAAATATAATAATTATAACAACAAACATCGACAAAATATATTTAAAGACAAAACATGTTTCAATTCAGTCCTCGAGCTTTAGAAATGCAATTTTTAAGAATGAAAATGTTTCTCGTACAGAAAAATCATTTCTTTTTTCACTAACATTATTATGCGAAAACACAAAAAAATATTGGGAATTAAGTTTGTAATAATAATTATAACTGAAACTTAAATTACCAATTTTCTGGTTAAAAAATAAAGAGTAACTATCGGTCGACAAAAAAAAAAACTAAAAAAATATAATCGGGATTTACACAGTTTTACTAGGCGTAAACGTGAAGTTGTCATAATTTGCAAATCTTACTTTATAAAATTTCGATACACTATACTATACTTAATATAAATATAATACGATGAAATGATCTCAATTAAGTAGAAGCGTATGTTGTTACCAAAATCTAGATTCCTTTAGCGAAAATTACAACAAAAATATGACCTAGGTCAGTAAAAATGGCGTAATTTTCACAAAGAAATCCGGACATTAAAGTCTAAAATAACGGTTTACCCAATTTCTTGCGTGACCTCAGTTCATTATGACGAATTGTTAATAAAAAAAATCATTAGTGAATAAAATGGATTAAGTCGATAAATTCATCAAAGCAAACTGAGGTAAGGCAGATTTACGGTCAATTGTCGACTTACAATCAATATTCAGTTGTCAGTGGATTAAATGAAGTTCATCAATCACGCCGCCTTATGATATAGGAACAGGGCAGTCTATATAATAAAATCATTGGTGAATAATCACTGAAATTTGGACACTAAGACGCGTGACGTGCTTCAACTAATCCAGTGTCGATTAACTATTTGATCGAAGATGCGTCAAGGCGACGAATGCGTGTGCGCAGTGGTAGGCAAAATACAGAAAACAATGCGAGAAGAAATCAGTTGTTCTCAAAACGTTCAACTTTTAGTGCAAGTATGGTAATCCTAAATTCGAAGTTCGAGATGAATACACTAAAGTTCTTGCCGTTTAACTGTCAGCCATTTGTATTTTTTTTTTTACATTAGGCAATCAGGTAGATATTTTATTATTTATTGAGCAGTCATCATTAAAATTATATTGTATATAGATTGCCAAAACTTATTATAACAAGGTAGGTAATCGGTGGTATATAAATATTATTATTATTTTAATTAAATATTAAATAAAGACGTGTAAAATTTCCAGTATAACAATTACGATAACTTGCACTACAAGTATAAAGATGAAACAATCATAAGTAATTCGATCAGATACCCTTACGATTAGATTTATATGAAAATATGGTACATATTTACAAACAATACTAAATATCACTTATTAAATCACAACATGATCTTATGGCACACGATATACAGGTCGCCACGGTGCGCACGCGACGTCTGCCGACGCATCTTCAAACATTTTAAATTTATTTAAGAAATATCACCAAAATGGAAACGCGTTACCTAAAACTAACAGATCTTCAGGATACCGACCCTGAGTCAGATCAGATCTCTCTATTGTCATAGATTCAGAAAAAATACTAAAAAACCATTATTTACTAAGAAAACCAAAAAAAGTTCTAATTAAAAAAAATCAAACTAAAATAATTCTGCTAACACACTCAAACACACGGTAATGAAGTAAAAAAATAATAATAATAATAGCGCAATATCCATAAAATACAAAAGGAAAGTATACGTTACACATGCACCGTAATACTAAACACTACAAAAATAAAGTTGTTTCCATATAAAAAAAAAATATCTTACCAGAATAACAAATTGTATAATTATTTTGTATACCGAGCTGTTTATAATACTCCCAGTAAGAAGACGCGCTCTCGCGCCTTTTTTAATCTGCTAAAAATCTCAAAAAATTAAAAAAGATGCTAGCGAAACGACCATTTCCTAAGTGCTCTAAAAGTTACTACCGTGTCCAATGCTTATAACATACAATCAATGCATAATAAAAACGAACAATATCAACCAAATGTTACTAAAACAACATCAGAAGACTTAGGTCCGCGGGCTCTCAGCGACTAGGCGGTATCGATAACATTACTGCTGAAGTACTGCCCTCCGATATAGAACGAGAGAAAAACTTACAATCTTTTTGATCTAAAAATGCTTTATAAATCCTCAACTGAGGGCATCACTAGTTAGAATGCATAAAATTTGGAACTAAATTGAGTTCTATAAAACATTCTTGATCGCCACTTTGTGATGTTACTATTACGTATAAAAGAAACAGTATAATATTCAGTAGAGGTTAATAGTCATTGCTTTACTAATGTCCAAACGCCGCAGTCAACTTTGTCATTGATAAAACCCCTAACATCATTATTTCCCTAAAATTTAGTAACTACGTTTAGTGGGGTAGTAACCAAAGATTGTCCATTTCAGCTCAATCAATTTAACACTTACCTAATTAATAATGTAACAACTCCTTACTTAGATTTTTTTATAATCCATAGTTTCCATCGACACAGAATAAGTGCTAATTAAAAACAGGAAGTGCTATTGTGCCGTAGAAATAATCTTAAAACTAACAACAATACCGCTCGATGCTCTCTTATTTACGATAAAATCACACGCTTAACGCCTAACAATTTGTTAAGTAATAATAGTTAAAATATTGGTCCAACAAATGGGCTAAATAATACAAATGCCCTTAATATTCATCCCTAATTTAACGATGTGGGATATGAAAAAATATTATTCAATAGATTAAAAAATGATAAGGATTCGAGAACACCGTCGCGCGAAATTTTGGATCGTTCCAACGGAATTTTATCTCTAACCATCAATCAATAGGTACTCGAATAACAATGTCAATACTATAACTAATCTCATTACAGTTTCGTTTAGAAATAATTCATAAAGAGATCTTACGCCGAATAATGTAGAGAATACCCATCTTAAGCCAGTATGATCACATCGAGACAGCCACAGGGTTACACCACTTGCACACTTTTAGCAAGTTCCGTTCACAATCGTCACTTGAACTACAAAAATTGACACGCTTCGCCGGAACGATGAGTCCTTAAGTCGATTTATAATAGTATTTACGTCTCAGGGTGTCGATTTTTGACCTATAGTTCATCGGTCATTCGGATCTCCTGTGATCAGAGCGTGCTACTCACATGCCTATTGGCGGCACTTGCACGTAGCGGTATATGTAGAGCCGGTAGTCCTTGCTAGCGAGGACCACGGAGCCGTCGTCCATCAGCGCTACGTCGAAGCATTGAGCATGTTTCACTTTGCTCTCCAGTGCGGACACTAGTTGTCCGTCTTGAGTGAATATCGTCAGATTGAAGTTGTTGTGGTTGTCGGCGATCAAGATCTCACCAGCTGCGTTGATTCCGACACCGATCGGGTAGTTAGTGACACCTTCACCACCAATTTGACGTAGGTATATACCTTCGTAGTTGAACACCTTGACGCAATGCGCGCGATTGTCGCTGATGAAGATCTCTTGCTTGTCGTTCACTACGACTCCGTTAGGGAATTCTAGGTGTTTAGAGCAGCCGAATTTCTGCAGTACATTACCGATCTGGTCGAAGATTATGACGCGCATTACTTTGCATTCGACAACTACAATTCGGCCTTTGTTGTCCACTGTGACACCGCGAGGATGCTGGAGGATGTTGGCGCCGAATTTGCGCACGAATTGCCCGTATTGGTTGTAAATCTGAATCTGGTGTGTTGGTGATCTCTCCGTCACAATAATGTCGCCAGAAGTGCGAACTACGGCTACTCTATTCGGGTACAGTAGCTGGCCGTCACGCTTGCCACATTCGCCAAACTGGAATTTGAAGCGTCCTTCCTTGTCGAATATCTGGATGCGGTGGTTGTTTGTGTCCGCAACGATTATATCGTTTTGCGCATTGACTGCTACTCCACTGGGCTCGGTGAACTGACCTTCCATTACGCCGAACTCACCGAATTTGCAGTGATAGATCATCTTTTGCCGTTTGATTTGAGATTTCGGCGGGAAAATGGCAGTGGAGATTAGCTTGTTCGTCAAGTCTAAAATAGGATCGTTGTGAGCGGCACTTGTTAGCGAGTAGGGGTCGGTCGTCGTCGGCGGGAAGAGCGAGTCGCAACCACCGTTAGACCACTTCTCATAAGGGTTGATGCCATTTAAGTTGATATCTCCAATAGCAGAAGAGAATGGGCCCAGGCTGTTGGCACTATTGAATCGTTTTGAGATAATGTTGGACTCGAACGGCGAAGTGGATTGGCTTGTAGGTCCTAGGAGACCATTTGTGTACGGGCGATCCAGAACTCCGTTCAAACCGGTTGGTAGGTGGATTCCACCGTTCAGGCTGCCTGAACTTCCATTAACGCTGCTACTGCTGGACGATGACCCTCCGTTCAATAGATTGCCGTTGGTAGGGCGAGCAATGGGTGGCTGTTTAGTGGGGCCAACATTCGCTTCTGAGCTAGAGCGGACGTAACCAAAAGTGTTTCTCACGCCAACCTGTATGGCTTGGTAGTTGGACACAAATTCAAGCTCGCAAGCCGTCTGTACGGTATGTTCCGGATTAGAACTCAATAAGGTTTGCAATTTCGTGTCTAACAGTTTCCTGAACATAAGTATCTCTGCAATGTTGGCGCATTTAGTCAATCGCTCTACAAAGTCGCACGTCTGGTATATCTTATCAACAGTCTCTTGAGCTTTCTGCCCGACTACTGTGAGAGCAATTTGTTTCGTCGAAAATACACTTTCGAGTTCCTTGAGTAGTTCTTGCTTACGCTCCTCAAGCATGGAGCGGTAGAATTGGAACGTATCGTTTATTTCATTTTGAGCTTTGTGGTACTGGACTTGTAATTTGCCAGCGGCATGTTCAACAGTCTTAATAACGTGCCTTATTTCAGTGGCGCGAGTCTTGGCTTCAGTTACAGCCGATTGCATCAGCTCCAATTGTTTAGGCCCAGCATCAGATAAGTGCTCGCAGTCGTGCAGAGCAGCTGGGTGTTCGATTATCGTGCATTCCTTGCATACTGGCACGGAGCAAGTGCGGCAGAAGTATTTAAGAATATCATTTTTGTGTCTCGGGCAGAAAGCGGTTTTGTCACCGCTTGCAGAGAGGGTAGATCCGAGCATACCCTTGTCATCTTTCAGGTCCGTGAATGCAAGCACACGGTGGCCCTCAAAGCAATGCATGAATTGGTGCGCCATTACGCAGTTTGGGCAGAGGAAATTAGCGCAATCGACGCAACGTGCGACCGCGTCTGATTCCTTAGATTTGCAGCCGGTGCAGCGGGCTGAAGGCGAGTTGGTCTGGCGAGCAGTTGGCAGGAGATCGGCGTCCTGCTCAACGGCGGCGGCTATCACAAGGTTCGTGAGTAGCCCAGGTACGCCTGCTGTCGGTAGCTGACTGTCTACGCGACAAGTAACGCAAGTGACTTTGTCGGGGTGTGTTTGTTCCCTCTCCAGGCAGCCCCGGCAGAAGGTGTGGAAGCAGTTGAGTACTTTGGGGTCGACGAATATTTCTCGGCAGATTGCGCAAGTAGTGTCGAGTCCGTCGAACTCGCGGAGGTCACATACGGCGGAGTCACTCGCTGGGGGCGAGGATCCACTAAGAGTCAGGGGCGATAAGGAGCCACGCTCTAGCGAACCTATTGAGTTGGCACCGGGCAGCGACTCAAGGGACGGGGTGCGTGAGGCCATCTTCAGGAAACCGGCATCCCTGAAACAAGAAACATGAGCTATTAAAAAACTAGTAAAATAAACAACTCTAGAAAGGCAGGATCGTAAAAGTAACCATTTCTGTTATTAAACGTTTGAAAGCTACCTAATATATCTCAAATATCTTTCATACAGGCATCCTTTTACGGCTTTCAGAAGCTAGAAAATTCCTACATGAATAGTGGGTATTACGTAAATGCATTTTCCGTCGGAGCCGTGACCTTAGATACAGGGGATGCCGCTGCTATAAACTTGATAAATAGTGCCAATATTTTCGGGAAATTTACGAGCCGCCGAACGATACACCGGAAGAAGCCGAGTGAAGTAGCGAAAACATCAATAACGGTGTCGAAAATGCAGGGAGCCAGGAATGTTTACATCAGATGCACTTCCCAAGGGCGGGGGTTACCATGGCAACGCGTAGGGTGATGCGGTAAGGGGATCCGTTCTCGAATTAGAGGGTGGAGTATTTCGACTCCCTCTTTTTACCTTAGGGGAGATATTTGAGGTGAATGGCCCTGGCAGCGAGTTGGTTTAACGGCTCTAATGTCTATTTTCAGAGTTGCAATTCAGTTGCAAATTTGGAATTGTAATGACGCTAATCCGGAGCTTGCGGTGCGAAACTTTATGAAATATGACCCCCGTTGTATATTTATATCGTTTTTAATTAAAAATGCACGCTGATGAGGCGATAAAAACGCGTCTGCCAACATTAGGTAGTGATATTAAACTACCTACCTACATTTTAAAGGAATATGACTAACTAAATTTTGCAGGAACCTCCCAGAAAACTAGTTGCCGTTTGTCTAAAAGATTGCAGTTTATCTTACAGAAAACGCTTATTCTTAGCGCTTTAGTTACATATTCAAAGTGCAATCTTACTGCAAAACGTTGCGTTACTATTATAAGATCTATTTGAATATAAAAATGCAGTAATTAATAGCAGTGAGCGAAATTAAGTGATAAGTAAATTGACACCCTACGCCCACCTTTACATCTATTTCATACAACTGCCAATGACTGACAGTTGTGATTTGAATGTGCGGAAAATTTAAGTAGGTAGTTAAGTGCTTGCATGCTTCAGCGTATGTATGAGGCTATGCAATCACATATACGTTCGAATTATTTATGTTAAAAAAAAAAAATAGAAGTTTGTGGAAATAAACTATTTTTTTTAACTCTAGTAGGTAACTAAAACCCTCGAACAATAACCTCCGACGAAATGATGTTCAGTGTAGATTTCGGTACAGTTAGCACAAAACTTAGCACATATACCTACATATACATGAGTAGGTACAAGAGATTCCGTCCACGTAGACCGTTCCCTTTACAATACATCACAGGAAGCCGGCCTGTCTAATTCCTGTTACGTCGTAGGAAGTTTGGCTCGCACTATATACAGGGGTACCATTTTCGACGATCATTCTAGGACAGATTGACGTGTAAGTAAAATTGATGAAATTACTATACTAGTTGTATGAAGAATGGATTTAATATATCTGGTCGACTCAATAAATCATTCTTTAATAAAATACATACATAAGTGTGAAATATCTCTCTGTGGTTCCAAATAGACTTCTAATATCCGTTTTTTGCAAAACAGAAGAGTCGGATTGATATTCTTCTATTGAAGTCCTTATAGTTTGAGGCAAGTAAGAATTTAACACTCTAATTGCGTAACACACTAATCTCAATCTGGAGGAGAGGGAGAGGAAGGCCGAAGAAAAGATGGATGGATTGTGTGAGAAATGATATGAAAGAGAAGGGAGTGAATGATAGCGCGACGGTTGACAGGGGAGAATGGAAGAAGAAAACGTGTTGCGCCGACCCCAAGTAACATGGGATAAGGGCAGGAAAATGATGACTAATCTCAATCTGAATCATTTTGAGGAATATTGCTAAGCCATTGCTTCGTATGTTCGAAAATGTTCTCTGCTCGACAAAACGTAACGCAATGAGTGTCGTAGACATGTCAAGATGAAAGTCATTGCTACTGATGTGTGTTGTGAGTGCTACGCAATTATCCCGCGGGTCAGGTTTGAAAGAATAATAATGTTAGTATTAATTTGACGTCGTCTAAATAATTGTGCTTTTTTTATTTTTTTATTTATTTTATTTTACCATTTATGTACACACATATAAATAGACAATGAAAAACAGAACAGAAAAAATAGGTACAGAGGTGATGCTTATTTCATAAGAAATCTCTTCCAGCATACCTTAGATAGGACAATAGATACAGAGATGTAGACAGCGTGTGATAGAGCAAAGGACACAACAAAATGATACAAAGAATTAAAAAAGCAATTCACTTAAAAACTAAACAAAAATTACGAGACTGAACTAACATACATACAAATAAACATACATAAATATATACTTCTAAAATAAATATTACCAGAATGATAATAATTAAATCATACTCAAAATAATAAATATATACACAACTATGATGATGTGGACAGATAGTGTTCTTTCACTCTTCTTTTAAAGGCTGCAACCGTTTGACAGTCCCCAATGTCAGGCGGTAGTGAATTCCACAATCGCACCGCGTGCACTGTGAAGGAGTAGGAGTAGAAATCGGTGGAATGTGGAGGGGCCTTGAGAAGGTTTTTAAGATGCGACCTGCAAGGTGCATCTGCAGGACGGGCGTAGACAAAACGCTCCCGCAAATAGGATGGTGTTTTAGGATTGTGAAGGAGATTGAATAGCAGACACAATATCCGAGAGTTCCTGCGAAGTCGAATGGGGAGCCACTTGAGTATCTTGCGAAAGTTGGAGACATGATCAAACTTGTTAAGGTTAAAAACAAAACGAATACAGATATTTTGCAAACGCTCAAGTTTATTTAAAAGCTCCTCCGTGGCATCCAAGTAACAGGCATCGGCGTAATCAATAATGGGCTGAATGAGGGTTTGAGCAAGAGAGATTTTGGTGTTCAAGGGCAAGAAGCCCTGGAGACATTTCAAGGAATGGAAAGTAAAGTGCACTTTGCGACTGACTTGAGCAACATGAGCAGTCCACGACAGGTAGGAGTCCATGGTCACCCCCAGGTTTTTAACCGTTTGTGCGTATTCAATCTGAACTCCATTCAGACAGAGTGGAGACAGCGACGCTACATCGAGCCTATTCCGCATATACCTGCCGCCGATAATTATGGCCTGGGATTTCCTAGGGTTGATCTGCAGTCCAAAAGACCGCGACCACTCGCTAATCAAATCCAGGTCGCTGTTCATGGCTGAAACAGCGGCTTCCGCATCTTCCCTTAGGAAACTATTGTAAAGCTGCAGGTCGTCAGCATAGAGATGGAAGTAAGAAGATATGACTCTGGTGACAGAGTTAATAAAAATAGAAAAGAGAAGAGGAGAGAGAACGCCACCCTGAGGCACACCAGCGGTAAGAGAGCACCAATCAGAAGACGACTCGTCAAGACGAACCCGCTGTGAGCGGCCATTAAGATAGGAGTTAAACCAACCAATAGAGGAAGAGGAGAAATTTAAAGATTTAAGGATCCCTAGAAGGATGTCGAAATCAACAGAGTTAAAGGCACTGCTAAAGTCGAGAAGTACAAGTAAAGTAAGAGATTTGTGGTCCATAGCCCAGCGGATGTCATCAGTAACCTTCAAAAGAGCCGTTACTGTGCTATGACCAGGTCGAAAACCAGACTGAAAAGTACTAAGGAGGTCATTCGCAGATAGAAAGGCAGAAAGTTGTTGATGAACAATATGCTCAAGAACTTTAGAGAGAAATGGGAGGATAGAAATGGGACGGAAATCGGTGGGTGAGACCGGCTTAGGAATTTTGGGTAAGGGGATAATATGAGCTTGCTTCCAGACCTCAGGAACAGTACAAGAAAACAAGGAGAAATTAAAAATGTGGGTCAAGACAGGAAGCAGTGTAGGGAGGATAGGAGAAACCATTCTTGAACAAATATTATCATTACCAACTGCAGTAGAGGAGATGGCACAAATAGATTTTTTGACCTCACTTTCACTCACTTGATTTAATTCGAAAGAGGAACACTGCGGCAATGGCAGACCAGAAAGTTTATTTAACGTCGCTGATCTGACGTGCGGATCAAAAGCGACAGGGGGATGTGAGAAATGTTTGTTAAGAGCACACACGTCAACGTCATTACTGGAAACGACTGGAGACTTGCCAATGCCGACAGTTTTAAGAAACTTCCAGACATCAGACGAGTTACGATTGTCAAGAGAATTATGGAAGTAGCGTCTCTTTGCATCTCTACACAGACGCCTGCAGCGGTTGCGCAGCACCTTATACGCATTCAAGTTGCGCTCAGAAGGACTGCGTTTCAGCCTTCTTTTGGCTCTGTCCCTAATTGCCATCGCATCCTTTATGGCAGGAGTAAGCCAAGGAGCCGGAACATATTTAACCTTGACTCGACGGATCGGGGCATGCCGGTCAAATAAGCTGAGTAAAGTGCTGTTAAAAATGTAAACCATATCGTTTATACATGAGCTCTCCAAGACGACCGTCCAGTCGATATTACCAGCATCACGCAGCAATGCCTCCTGGCTAATGCCCTTGTAGTTCCGAAGGAACATATATTGTGGCTTACGCTTGGGAGGGCGAATCCTGTAGGACATAAAGATGAGGTCGTGGTAGGAAAAACAAGCAGTGAGCTGTCCGTGAACAGATACATTATTAGGGTTAGAGACAATCATCAGGTCCAACAGAGAAGGGGTGCAATTAGGAAAATGATGAGTAGCAGAAAGAGGCAGAATATTAAGGTTATAAGAAGATAAGAGAGATTGAAGTTTGTGAGTACGACTATCGTTTTTAAGAAGACAAGTATTAAAATCGCCCATCAAGACTACGTGGTCATAAGAGGGACAGAAATCATCTAAAAGCGAATCAAAAGAGTCAAAGTAATCGATACTGAGGTTAGGGCTGTAAACGACACCGAGAAGCATTTTAGCGTGATGCAAGGAAATTTCAAGAAATAGATGCTCTGCTGACCCCGAGTACGATGATGGTGATGTGCTGATGATCTTGTAGGGAATATCAGTACGCAAGTAGATGGCAACACCACCACCACCCTTCCCAGTTCTATCATTACGGATAAGGACAAAGCCAGGAAGGGCATAATTAACAGATAAGAGAGAGGGTTTGAGGAAGGACTCAGAGATGAGCAAAGCATCTATATGTGCACTATTAAAGGAAGCCAGAAGATCTGAGTAATGGGCAGGAACACTCTGGGAATTGATGTGGGCTATGTTGAGATTGTTAGGGAGGTGGGACATCAAAGAGGAAATCTGATCGCTGAGAGTAAGAGGAGAGGAAGAACCACTCGCCGCACTAAGGAAACTGCTTGAAGAGGACGAACAAGAGAAAAAATCATCATTAAGGTCGACACCGATCATAGTTGGCAATTAAATATAATAATAATATATATTTAAAAAAAAATAACTAAAAGCAAAACAATTTAAAATACTAACAATTGTAAAATTACTAATGTGCATGCAAACAAAATAATAATAATAATTTAAAACGCTCAACCAATAAAACACCTATCGATTCGCTGGTGCTGGTAGAGATTTTAACACAACATTTATAAACTGGGTACGTAAAGAGTGAGAAAAAATTATACTTAAGGCAAGAATTATGTTAACATTAAAAAATAAAAATTAATAAAATCAATAGTTAATTAACGATAATGACGGCCCCAACACTCGCAAACAAACCATAACAAACACACGTGTAACGAAACGCACACGTAACGTCAACATACAGAAAAAATAAATGACACTGACACTTGAGCTTGACAGACGTCACTACATTACATCAGAAAAATAAAAACATCTACCGGCGAGATAAACGTTGTGAGAAAAATATTAAGTAAAAGTAAATGCTTTGGGTAGATTTGCAAAAGGATAATATAAATTTAAAGTGTACCGACATTACATGAATCTATTACAAAACGGTGAACGAAAAACATGCAAGGGGACGTCTAAAACAGCCAACTCAGCGACGAGCCTTCCTCACAACCTTTGTTTTGGGGGTTGCGGTTACAGTCGATGTAGAAGCCACTGCAGGCGAGGTAGACGCGGCCGGCACGGGATCATAGGATGCGGCAGCACTAGCCAGAGCGGGGAATAACGCGATTAAACTATCGAGCTCACCCATGGATGCTATCTTCCGGCGTGTCTTGTCAGGTGTTAAGACAATCACTTTGCCCTCTGCAGACCAGCAGTTATTGATGCTAAAATGCTTGCGGGCCGCAATAAAAACCTGGTGCCGGGACTTGGTCAGGAACTCAGAAATGGTGATGCCGCTGCCCTTGAGTGTAGTTTTACTGTCCCACACTAACCGACGATACTCCATATCATTGAATCGCACCAACACAGGTCTTGTTTTGCCCTGGGAGGCTCCCAGTCTGTGGCATACATCCAAGTGATCCGATTTAATGTCATCGATCAATAGTTGTTTAGACAACATAAGCAGAATCACGTCACACAGCTTTTCATTAGGCTTCTCAGGAATACCGTGAAATAGCAGGACCTTTCTTCGCATTGCAGTCTCATGTCTGTCCAGACTCAGAGATAGGAGTTCTATCTGAGTTTTGAAGTGAGCAAACGTTTTGCAAACGAAGGATTTAAACTCAGAGAAGTCAGCGGAAAGTGCAGCAAGGTCCGAGTGTGCAGGGCCAGTTCCAGCAGTAGCTCTCAGCAGCTTATCTTCGTACTCGCGCATGCGAGAGCTAAACAGCTTCTCCAGTTCTTCCATACTGTGCACAAGCTTGCTGTCCATGGCTTGTTGGAGTGTTTCACGTGTTGTGGTGGTAAAGTGAAAGGAAATTCCAAGCGAAGGTGGGTTTATTGGTAAATTAGCACATAAATATGGTAAAAAAGAAACAAATAACTATTTTTAAATAAATATTAAATATGAGAGCTAAAAGTATGCCAGCCAGTTTTAGCCAGACAAATCTGATCATCTTTGAAATAACGATATACCCAAACCGCATAACAAGACTCTTATATTCATTCAACTGTAACCTTTTTAAAAGCATGTGCAAGTTGCCATCCTCACGATGTTTGTCAATTCAATATCTGGACGATCTAGCCTATAGGTATTTGCGTGATAGATGGAAACGGCCGCAATACATTATCGGGAACAGTTTAGTCCCGAGTGACGGGCGGCTCGATTGCATTGCTGATGCTGCATACAAAATGGCCGAGCGGGGACCAATGAAGACATAGCGACGAATTTGTACCGGTTTCGGCGACAAATTAGGTACGTTTGGTACTTGGTACGTTATGTGATTGGATGAAATTGAGTTTCACAGTTTAGAGACGTTTGGGTGTATCGGGTTGTGTGATTGCGCTGCAGTACTTAGAACCTGCTTTATCGTCTAAAAGTTTTTAAGCCCATTTCAGTGCGTAATCAGCCTATAATGTTCCCACTGATGGGACACAGGCCTTCTCTCTGTGAGAGGGAGTGGGCCACCACCACGCGGGCCCAGTACGGGTTGGTATCTTCGATTTTTTTGGTGCTAGGACATGCCAGTTTCCTCACGATGTTTTCCTTCACCGTTTTGAAAACAATGGTGATGAAATAAATACACATAGTAAAGTACCTACTTGGTACTAACTCACGACCTACAATTCGTATGTCGGGACCAATTCCACTGCGCGACCACTGCCCACGCATGATGCTCATTACTGTTCTGCTCATTACAGTGCATGGCTTTGAAATGATAATTAAATAGAGTATTCATTCTTCGTATCGTGGGTTGCGGAATTTACATTTTATACCCGATATCAACATTGCTCTATAAAATAAGTTTCAATTTGGCCAGTGAACATTTAGGGCCCCAATAATCCTGTCTAGAAGCATAATAGTGCCAATTTCTTTGGCCATATTGACCAATAAAAGGGAATTACGTAAAAGCATTTACTTTACCTTTAGCTCACTAAATTGAGACCCTGTACTAATAAACTGTAATCTCTAGGGCTATTGTTTGGAACACTAGAATATGCAATGGCTTCGAGACCTAGACTTTTAGCCGCGTAATGTAGTGCTTAGAACACATTATTTTGAAATTGGGATGACTGTTTTCGCATCGGTTTGTGAAATTCTAAGCCAGAAAGTCAGCTCATAACGGTGAAGGAAAACTTGTGAGGAAACTGGCACGTCCTTGAACCAAAATTTCGAAGATATGTGGCATCTAACATCTCGCACTGGGCTCGCGTGGTGAATTACAGTTCACTCCCTCCCTCTCCCACTCGAAGAGAGGAGGCCTGTGTCCCAGCAGTGGGAACATTATAGGCTGATTATGGAAAAGATATTCAACCTTAGGGTGTTATATAATAATGAGACCGAATATACCTATCTACTCACTAAACAATGTTTAAAATTAAAAACAGCTACTTAGCTACAAAATAAAACTACTTTAAAAAATCAATCGCCACTGTACATATACCGCACCCCTAGATATTCCCCTATTAATGTTTATTATGTAGGCCAGAAAGTGAAATATTTTTTGTTTTTTTAATGAGCCAAGCCGATAAAATTGTTAAAGAAACATGGCGTCCAGTCAACATTGAACCACCCCTTCTCTTATCGCATATTTCAAAAGAGATCTCAGATATTGTTTAAGGGATTATAACAGGTGGATGCCACTGCCCATCCATTCTTCTAAGCATTAACCCCACCTGTGCCAATCCGATTTATACGCTCAAAATATATAAGACGCGATCATTTCCATTTGAATGACTGGTTGCTTTTTTTACTTATTTCGTACATCACTAAACATCTAGAATTCATTATTAAATGTAAGTTTAATATTAATGTTTTATACACATAAACCTTCCGGAATAAATTCTTTAAATGATGGTAAAACCGCATCAAAATCTGTTACGTAATTTAGAAGAACAATGCGGTCACAAAGCACCAAAAAGCGACTTTAATGTATAAATGTACAGATCTATACTGGTAAATGAGGCTTTTGCCCTTACTGAGACACTGTAGTCTAAAATGAGCGATGGCCGTTTTGCGTGGAAGTGACGCATATTATCCCCCAACTTGTTCTTTTTTGTGTTTCTGTTGTTTCTCTGCGTTATGTTTACCGCAAATTAACGAATTTACTTTATTTTCTTACTTTGAAATACAAATCTTTGTTTCTAATTTCTAAGACAATTAATTTACCTGCGTTAAAAATCTTTACTGAATCAATCATACACAGCCACACACACAGGACACAGGCCTCCTCTCTGTGAGAAGGAATGGGTTGGTTAAATTCGAAGAAATGCGATATCTACTTACTGAACAAATGACTGTCACAAAATGTATTCTAATAACACTCCATATTACGTCACCAAAACGCAATTCAGCAAAACGTCCTCATTAATTTGTCTTGATGCAAGTCTCATCTAATTTACGGTAATATTCCAGTTGGCTACACCGTTGCTTATTCAGCAAATTGTGACGTGTTGCCCTGCAAGCATATTGCGGTGTGCATCAGACGTAATTACAGCTGCATCGATATCCTGCCCAGTGAGCGGTTTGGGGGTTACAACCACCTCTATGTAGTGATTAACGTTCGGAGGTTAATGGTATCGGGAAAGGCACAGTTTGACCGGACTAATAACGACCTGCATGTTGAAATGGTATTGCAGAGTAATTACTGTCAGCGTAACTATATGTGGATTGTTATCTTCATTTTTGATTCTTTTATTTATTGTGATAGAATCGATTCTATTTAATAGCAAATTTTGAAAAAGAAAAAAATTGGCAATAACTTCAAATGTTAAAGTTTTCAAAACTAAGAATTTTCGTGTCCAATATTAACAAAGATCATTTCACGATGATGCCAAGGGTGACCCTTCTCCTATCACAGACGTAGTACTGCCATCCACAAACTATAAGTACGATAGGACCTTTCCCTTACAAAGATATCAGTCCTGCTGTTACATCAAAATTCTGCCCTCCCATCCCCTTTTCCCCCATATCTATGAAATAAATTCACACCTTCATAAATGTCGAATTTGTAAGGAGAGAACTCAATTTAAAGTCAAGATTTGTATCAGACTATATGCCTTGGCACAATAGTTGAAAATTGTGTACCGTTGTGCCCACAGACCTCGGTGGCTTCTTTGACAAAGATATAGGAAGGCTGGTTGGCAGGATAAGGCTACATTGTGTGGCAGGTAAATGTGAGTGTTGCGTTGGAAGGAAAATCCTTTTGTGTGCTTTTCTTCATTTTAAATGGAAATGTTGTTGCAGTAAGGGCTCTTGGCTCCCTGTAGCGTTTCTGTAGAGGAGAAGCCGTATAACATACACTAGTTTGCTTTTCAAATATAAAAATTTCAATAATCATATTTCTATTTCAGTTTGTGGCATCATAATAAGACTTGACACCTGACAACAATGCCGATGGTAAGTGCTCGCTTTGGTAGGAATAAGACTATCTAGGTACTTGTTTGTAGGTATCTAGGTATAGCTTATGTCTGTTAGAAGGCTCTGTTGATTGTTTGTGGTAAGAAGGTAAAGGCAAACACTTCTAGTTCCAACCCATCTTCGCAAGCCCATCGCAACGCCCGGCCCGCCATTAATTGCGATTGGGTCGAAGCAGATTACTGAACCCCAAAGGGCTTCTCGAACTATCGTAAATCACAATTTGTCCGACACAAAAATAGACTCAAATACCTAGCCATTAGAGTAGGTATTCGTGTGTGGTGTACGGTGACAATTGAAATGTTGGGGCGGGTCTAGTTGTACGAAATTGGACGGTAGACGCAAGGTGAAGCAAAGACTATTATTTTAGGGTAACATGTACTAATTTCGGCCATTGTTAAGAAATACGCAGGCAGTGGTGAAAGGCCGTAGGATTATATTAAGCGGCTCCTATTTATTAGCATTGTTGGGCCAAAGTAATCTTTAGTTCACAGACGAGAACTCGCAGGAGATTAGGTTTTTACCCTAGAACTTATATCTATGGTTTTTACAGTGTGAAAGTCTTAGCGGTTATCACCGAATTAGACAAGTATTTTAGTTTAAAAACCAATCCAGCAGTGTCTTGTAATGAACTGTTTCCTGTGGTATATTTATAAAATAATGGCAGGCAGTTACTGCAATACATTTGTTCTAAAGTTTGCACATATGTTGTAGGTAATAGTCGCAGACATAATTATATGCCATACAAACAGAAGCTGGAGCACTCATTAAGAGACGTAGCCATGAAGTTTCTGACAGATAGGTTGTTGAACTAAAGCCCTATAGTGACTTTCAAACAAAAGGGAGACTAACCACCATCTAAGTTCGAGCGTACTACATAGAAATCTAAAATTAATATGCAAAACACGCACAGAACAGAAATTATCATAACTAATTAAACTTTTATTACTTACTAAGATTATTTCGGCCAGATTGTTGAAAATAATTTCGTTAGGTCTTATCGGGAGAAGTTTTAGTTATCAGATTCAGAATTCGAGTAGATATTATTAGAATAATAATGTTTGGTCAGAAGATAATTATGTTGTCCATGCGTTGGAGCAGGTTCAGTTATTCATTAAGTTTCATAATTAGTTTTTCATAGAACTAATTTTCCACTTTGAATTTACAGCATTTCTTTTAGTAAATTAAATAAACAAAGAGAAACGACGCCTTGCTTATAAAAAATATCATTTTTATTAGATTTATCTTGATGCTGCGCCCCGTGGTTTTACCTTCATAAGACTTAACCCCGTGGAAATATAGGGATAAAAAGTATCCTATGTTTTAATGCAGGTCATGATCTACCCATGTGCCAAATGTCATCCGAATCCGTTCTGCCGTTTTAGCGTGAAAGTGACACAAACAAACATACAAAAAATCAAATCTTTTCTCTTTATAGTACTATTATATAAGTTTAGAGGTAGGTAGGTCACATAGCCGCGTACGCTATTAAAACATACACGAAGCATATAAACCAAGGAAGACCTGTACATGTGTCCGGAATATATCAAAACGAGAACATAAAACCTTTCAGTGCTTCCTATCCAAAATTATCATTACACATCTTTGCGTAGACAAATTTACTATGGTATACCCGGAATAGACCACATTTATACCGTGCCCAGAAGTGGGAACGGTCCACACGAAAAAAGATACGAGTTTCTTTACCCGTCGCGACTTATGTGGGTTTATTTTATTAATGGACCGCACCGAGCTGTTGGGGCGGCCATCTTTCTTTATTGCTACCTTTGTTGTGGAAACGTGGTTTAATTTTTTAATTTATAAGATGAAAAGGTTAGAAAGAAGTATAAATATTCTTTCTTCGAAATTGCAGGAAATACAAAGGTTTGCCGCAAATTGCATTTGTCTAGTGTATTTGACGGCCAAGTGGAACTTTCTAGACAAAAAGTTGACACAATCGTGTATTAATAATTATTTAAAAATGCACCTCTATTATCAGTTTTCAACATGAATTTTAAATGAACAGCTATTATCATGCACTCGATATGATCAAACGAGCGTTAAAAATAGTTCGTCGGTTCCCAGGGCTGCCACACGGCATTATTCAAAACACCCTGCTGCTTGTAAAAGTTAAAATTCATGAGGACCGTGTAGGGACAGTGAGCATATATTTCATGGAAGGCGACATCCCTACTTTTATGACGTCACGTTTTACGTTAATGTAGCGGGTGAAGTTTTTTAATGTTAATAAAAAACGTGGATTTTTTATATTAGAAAAGTTTGCGAGTGTGTTATTTTTGTAAATCTAATGTATAAGAAGATTTTTCCTCACAAATCCTTTGTCTGGCTTCGGTATTTGTACATTTGTGTAAGAATCTACTCCTAATGTGAAACACTTTAAGGGCATCATCAGTCAACATGTTGCAGTAAGATTGCATTAGAGCGCAAGTAGTGACGACCGCACCGCGCTAGCTTCAAGCTTGTGCAAAAATTAAGCAATAATAAGACACTCAACTTTCACATCTGCCGGCGAGGTTATTTACATAGCTCTCTTCCACCCCGCTTTAATATCTTTGAAAACACGACAACATAATATTTGATGAAAACTTTCATGCTTAAACCGTCTTAATTTCTAAGAAAAGTCTAAATATATTCTCCAGGCGCTCCCTTATCTTTAATATTGAATGACAACACATAAAAGTTATTCAATATACCCTAGAGAAATGCAAATCCCTTGTCCTTTATAAATTAATAATGTATGAGGATCGAAAGCACGTCGCAAGATGAAAGTGACACCGATCTTTATTATTTACGGGAGCAATCAAGTTGGTTCGTAAAAGTGACGAAACGTTTGGATGTAACTTAGAACTTGTGGGATACCGCTGTAAAAACCTCCGAGGCAAGTATCTCGTGAAACTACAGATCGAGTGATTAACATGTGTTTGAAGGTAATATTTCTTTTTTACTATCCGATTTCTGTGACCGTATGAGTCGTGAAGGTTGACGGTCCCCAGTATGTACCAGGATTTGTAATATATTGATTTAAAAACGTGTCCTTGGAGTTTCTCGCCCGTTGTTCTCCATAGAGATTTACGTTTTGGAACGGGCAACTCGCTCTAACTTTTTCACTTACTTGACACACTCTTTAACAATTTAAAAGTGCCTGTAAATGGTTTAATTGAAATTAATGGTTTGAGTTTGAGAGTTTGGTCGTCAGGCTGAGATGGTCATGATCATGCGAAGATCCCAAGAAACAGTGGATAAAATATTGAAATGCATAAAAGACAGGACGCGTAGATGATGAAACAGTTATTTTAAGGGCGAATTTTACCAATGAAATTGATCGCGTTCAACATATATCTAAACTGCGTTCAAGAGGTGTCTGTCAGTGTCAAAATTGCTGTGGAATATAGACACTGACAGCTCTTGAGCGCGATTTAGAAGTGCTGATCGCGTCTGCCTGCCGCCGCGCGCTGTAACCTGCTGACGGGTTAGCGCGGATTTCATTAATGACACTGATGTCATTAATGAAATCCGCGCTAACCCGTCAGTAGGTTAATTGCGTAACTAACACGCACACTAACAGCAGGCATGGTTTTCATTTTGACACTTCAACAACATTCATTGCGTTATTATAATTCAGCAGAATTGTCAGCGTTGCCGGTAAGTATGATCGCAGTCGCAAACAGAAATTAGTGCTAGTCAGTATGGGTAAATCCCTCGTCAATCAATGGTCATGCCGTGAAACCACTAGAATGTCAGAATGTACATATTAAGTATGCGTTTTGTTTCGATTTGATAGTTGGTACTGACAACGTGGGTTTTTAGGCTATGTACGTACCTACTTATAAACCGATTTTTTTTTGTCTCCCTATTACAAAATAGTTCAGACGCTAGCACATCAAGCTGAACCTGTACCTACACCCACATTTCGGCAGTTATGTGTAGGCAGAAGTGATCCTATGAGACTTACCTACACCTCTGTATTACCCTTCGGGGAATATTATGTTATTTAAAAAAATATGTGTTAATTACATTTGCAACATATAACATTTTCTGCAATCTAAATCATTAGCAATATTTGGTTACCATAAAATTAAATTATAAGATTTGAGAATTGTTTTCTAAAATAATTGTGTACTCAAATATTTTTACAATTAGACATAATATTTTTCCGCCATCTATCGGCAATTTCCGTAAAAAATCGCCCACGACCTACGCAACTGTCATGTTATTCTGTAATCCGTCACATACGCACATACGTCATTTACGTACGTATAACGCGGGACACGTAATGCAAATCCGGCCAATCTAACCACTCGGTGCGAATCCCCCCCACATTTCCCACTTTAGGCCCTATGTTCGCTATTACGAATAAATTTTCGATTAGATTTCGCGAATTTGAATAATTCCAGCATGAGTTATTCGGAGTTTATTGACGGCTTTTTATGTTGGATAGCATATTTTTTTTTAACAAATTCCCGGTGTTATCGTTTTTTGTTTATGTACCTACCGATATTTTTTTTCAGCTAACAAATTATCATACACCAATAGGATATAAATTAATTACGTTCCTATCTCTATGAGAACTGAAAACCATACTTATCGGATACATCGACTACGAAATACGTCACGTTTGCGAATTTAATCGATATCAGGAGGCCAATTCCCGTAATTTAAAACCTTCAAAATCTAGTCGCAGTCTCACCTCGGCGACAAACAAATGTCAAAAACTTGTCAAAAATGTAAGGAAATTAGAGGTATTTTTGACAGATTGAGACAGATCAGACTGTGAACGTTCTTAGAATTACGACAATTGCCCCTCAGCGCTACATCTCTATTAACGTCTGACGTCACACGCAGCGATGACGCCGAAGTCCCGCTCATATAATATTAATTATGACTTAAATACAATCTTCGCGACTAAGACGATTACGTCATCGAGATAGCGTCACACGCCATCGCAAATTGCCGCCATTAAAATTCAGCGGAGATCTAAAATACGAAATTGTAGGTAATGAATCTAAACGCTCCTTCCAAATTGAATTTAAAGTATATTGTAATGACGTGTCGCTGTCTCTTTCGCACTTACTAATAAATATCGACGGTAATTCGAGTGATGGTTACGATCTAAATTATACATACATACATAAACTTATGCCTTCTTCCCTTGGGGGTAGGTAGAATAGAAACTACAGAACGCCACCTGCTTCGATTCTGACATACTCCTTTTGTCTCGTTTACGTTCATAGGTACATCAGAGGGGCAATTCTCGTAATTTTAAGAACGTTCACAGTCTGATCTCAGTCTCAATCTGTCAAAAATTCCTCTAATTTCCCTACATTTTGACATTTTGTTTGTCACAGAGATGAGAGTGCGACTAGATTTTGAACGTTTTAAATTACGACAATTGGCCTTTAGGTCATACACGCACGCCGGTTGCGAGTAGGTACTACGCACCTGACCTTTCTGAAGAACCATCACCAATAAGTTCTTCTGATTGGCAATAATATATTTTTTATTACTCTCTCTCCAGAGCCAACCAGAACCAATCCCCCAAAAAATCCAATCCAATTCCTTATAAAAGGAGACCTAGAAGATACCTAAGTGAAATTGTGTGTATTCAAATTGTATTTATGTTTCAAATTGGCGTTATTTCAAGTTAAACAAATATCAACTTTATTTTAATGGTAATTAAGTTGATTTCATAGTGACTAACACTATTGAAAAAGTTATAAAAATGTTTGAAGTTGTAGCGTAAACTGAACTTTATTGTGTCGGAATTAAAGTTATTTTTCCAATATTTTTGGCGAATATGTCGCGAATCAAATTGAGGTAGTTATTAGGTAAAGCCGAAACATTTATTTAACTAAAATCATTACAATCCATTCATAACGAATTAATAGCTTTAATTAAGAACAGCAAACATTTCAGCTGAGACATCAAACTCACTAAACCCCGTGGGAACATAGCAGTATGTTGTTTGCATAAATAAATAGTTATTTACCATTATATACGACTCAATTTAGAATACGAAGTTGATAGCCCGAATAAACACTAAATAAACAAGAGAATAGCGACAATGATAAATATTAATAAAGGAGAAACTAAAAGCATTTGGATAGCATTATAAACATCTTCAATCAAAGCTTGAATCTTTGTAACGTTATTTACTTACAGTGAACAATTCACTAATTGGTTAAGTGTAAACATTTAACGTTAAGATTTGAGTTTGTCTTGATATTTACTGTCATTTTGAGAGGTAATTAATACAAGTGAGAATATAATACATGTATACTACACGTAGGCATTGAGAAAAATTATAACCTTCATTTTCCAGTAGGGCTGTGGCATTAATATCGATAAATGAAGGGTTGTTTTGGGGGAAAGTCTTATGTAATTTTGACGTTCGAAAGGAGGTGCCTTATTTGAATAAATGACTTTTGATTTTGATTCTGAAATTTTTGTTCATAATTCTTCTTGATTCTTTTGGGAATCAGGGAATAATAAGAACCTATATTTTGTTGTTATGATTAGCTATACTTACATATATGCTGCAAGATGAGATGTCTACAGTAAACATTTTACCTCCTCTGCCCATCTTAGATTAATCCCAAACTCGATACTTACCTGAAAAAGAAAAAAACACATAAATTAATACGATTTCAAGAGAATACTTTTACAAAGGCTTTAAAACGTTTTTATTAAAGAAAGAATATAAATATTTAATTGGCCCCTTAAGATACTTTGTTGTGAGGTTTTATAAAACTCGCAATCAACCGCAAGTTGTTACAAAGATTTTTATGAGATTTTTTTTTAATTTTTATTTTTTTATCATTAGAATATTAAGGACTTTTTGGCCTTATCATTACTATATATATATCTAGATAAAGAACACAGTATGTTAAGATAAAACATATTACCATTAACAAACACAAATAAATGCTTACTTCCTCACATAAATACAGAAAACAGAAAAACAAATAAAAAGGAAACAATAAACTATTTGAAACGAGTAGAATTCATTTAACCATTTACTTAAGTGCAGTTGAAATTTAATTTCGACTGTCACGCGTGCAGACAATGGTAGCAAATTTTGAATGCAGCTTATTATTACGCCATTTTACAATAGTGCATATTATACTGGTGCAATTAAATATCCAATTTAGTAAACTACTTAATTGTTCTCTCCTACATTATTTTCATGTTATAAAAATGAAATCTGGAATGTGTCACATCCCTATTCGTATTTGCTTGTTTATAAGAATGTCGCAATATTTTTGCCCAGACTATAGTAAGTACTAGTAAAAGTCGTAGGTTAGAAGGTAAGAAACTTCAAAAAATATTCTTCAGCACTTCATAATTTTATTCAGTCAGCTAAACTACATCATAGTATATTTTGCAGTAAAATCTGTATTCGCCGAGTGCTAAATTAAAATTCCGACTGTACTCTGAATAAATTTCCTCGTAATTAAGCTAAATAGTCTGATAGGGGTACCTATTCTTTAGAATATGCAATTAAATTTTGATCTAACATAATTTAGTTTTCTTGAGAAAAAAATACAGGGTATTTTCCAACGACAGTTTTGCTTTTTATTTTTCTTCAAATAAACGTAGGAGCAATTGCCGATCAGAATCTGTGTCCTCACTAACATATCATCTTGTATATCTGTCTATAACAGTCTTTATAATCTCAGATAATTTACATTCCATCGCCACTTAATAAGTTATCTACTTTAGTGAACTGTATTTTAAGTTAATTTTTGAGTGACCACTAGTAACAAAAAGGTCCTAATAAGTTTTTGGGTTGAAATGGAATTTAAACTTTGTAAATTATGACATACAGTTTGTGGCTCCATAACTTGAAAATTATCTAATATTCTTATACACGCCTATATCAGCTATATACTTTAGCTGTCGCAGGGCAAGTCACATCTCCATTTACAGTTCTATCTCCATACGCACATATTAAATGTCCGTAGATATGTCTCAATCGACTTCGAGTTAAGCACGACTCTGAGAAATAGGCTACCGATACTGTAAAGGCGAAGATATCAAACAACACTACATACATAATACCTATGTGTTTATTTCTATATGTCGAGACTACCAGGAAAACACGACCTTTGAAGAAATAGATATGCCACGTGCATGCTACCTGTGATGTTCTTTTATTTTTAAGACTGCATCTCGGCAAAGGAAACGGTAGTTGTTCCTGTAAGCAGCTTATCATCTCGGGTGAGTAGGTTACCTACTAGCAACGTATGCGCTCCTGGTACTTTCGAGCTAGATTGCATCTTGCTGTATTATCGTCTGTATTTCTAAATTGGACGGCAAAGTTCGAAGCAGTTACAGAAAATCCCAATAATATTTTGCCAGTTCTGGGAACGTTCGGTAACCTTGCAATGAGGCGACACTATCTATCACACCCTACTGCAATTTTACTAACCATATTAATACCAAACTTGGCTTAAGACCAGATTTGGCACGAAACGTAACTTTCATTGCTCCGTGAGGGCTCGTAGCTCGTAAGCACAACCTTATTTATTAACCAATAATTCCATCTCCAATTATAAATAACGTTGCGAAACACTACATACAAGTAGTACATCACTAGGTCCCATTATGGGAAAACTTTGATAATCACACACTAGTGATGCGAAAAACATCGAGATATATTTTTCCCAGGATAACACCTATTTCCCAACACCGTACAAGTTTGACTATACTCGTTAATGTGAGTTACTAGTTTACGAACGTGTCAGTGCGCGCGGGAATCCGATGAGACTCCAACCGAACTTTGTTATGTCACCGAAGGAAGGATGCATTTTAAAAACGACTTTTACACTTTGTAATAAGATTCAGAATCAGTTTTGTTGTGCTTGTTTACCGTATGTTTGCGTTTCAATTTCTTTAACACCTTTTGTTTGAACTGAGATGTCGAGACGTATTGGTGTAACTTTTGATTCAGTTTTTTTTTTTTATTTACATAAATTTTAACAATATCGTACTATTTATAGCACTGTGTGACCTGAACCCGCACTGAAGTCACGCTTTTCTGGGTAAAAATGGAATATGGACTACTAAGTCACACGTATCGTTATGTACTATTCTTTCTAACCCCAATGTCATTCAAAAATATATCGATCATACCCTCAAAGTCAAACAGACCTTGAATTAAACGATCAATCTAAAGTTAACTCGTAAAACAAACACTAATTGTAAATAAACCGATCTAAGGACATCAAACAGATAATATTCCGATTATTCCTAATCGAATGGTCCACTATCGATGTTCCATATAGACGTCTTGCGTAATAGCTGAAGTTTCGTAATTAACGATCCACAATAGTCGTAATTACGGCACTGCCGGTAATTAGCACACAGAAATGTGGTACGGCTCAATCAAATATAACGACGGCACCTATCTTGATTGCTTCTCACTCCTAATTCTGCGCTAAATAGTCAACAGTCGGTTATAATCGATTTGATGTTGCATTTCGATAATTATTCGATTAGCGTTCGACAAATTTTGTATATGTTTTAGTGATTTACCTTTGCGTAAATTGCAAATGGAAATGAAAACGCCGGAATAACATAAAATTAAGTATATAAAAAATACTGATGACTTTTTTGCATAAATCGATTGGGAAAAAACGATTTTCCCATCGCAATTCCTAACTGTCATGTCCGAACGTTATTCAAATCGCGAACGTTTCTAAACATAGAACGTGTCATTTGCAAAGCGCCGGTTTAGAAGCACTGTGTAACGACCCCCGTTCGTATGATTACTTTTGTTTCAAACAACAGATGTCCGGAATAGACGTTGATAGCAGTTTCGATTGGGACAAATCGATTCCTACGTTTTGAATTATCATCGAACACGAGTAGAATTAAGAGCTGTACAAAACAGCTGTCTACCTGAAACTTGGTTGTGAATAGATTAATTGTTATCTAATTTCATTAACAATTCCGTCAAGCCGTCAGCGGGTCTTATTCTGTCTTCAGGGAAACCACATAATCAGCAACACAAAGCTAGCAATTTATATACAGTATTCGGTCTGAATGTACCGAAACTAAGAGACTGCATTAAGACAGTATGACGTCACAGATTAACATATTAATCAGTCGGTGGAAGCAGGAAGTCTCCTACTCTATACAGAACGAGGGAATGTAGTTTGCAAACTTTTAATTACAGTTCGAGCGATACAAATTGACCTCTATTAGTTACGAGATAAGATTCAAATTGGATGAAACTGACAGTTTTAATAATTAATAGGAGCATTCGTTTGAGTGTCACGTTGCTGCATCATTCTAAGCGAAATATTTATAAGGGGATGAAGGTAATACGGATTCGGAAATGACGTTAAGCGACAGATGGTTCGCGAAACGTGCTCGAATAAGATTCTGGAACATTAAAGTTACTTACTGTTATCAGAGGAACAATACAGATAGAAAATAAGTAACAGAAACTGTACTAATATAACATCTATGTAAAGGAAAATAAGTCACAAAATACTTTAACACGAAATAAATAAAATTACGTAGTTCGCCAAAGTCAAACGACCCAACGCTCGGTCAGACGATCCATCAAATAACAGGTGAAAATAGGCCAATAACAGGGTTTCGCAGTAACAAATCGAAAAACATCTATGTAACGACAACACTATCAGCTGACGGCCATTTTTTTCGCACACACGTACAAAAAAAACTGGCTCGAATACGTTACAGACGGAAAATCGTTAGTCACTCGAAAAAAAATCGTTGAGAATGAATGACGCTTTAGCTCACTCAAGTTGCCAGCTGTTTCCGTTGCACAGCTGATCGACCGGATATTGGCTGTTAGACTACCCCTCTCTTTCCAACCTCATATCCTCTCTTTCGCGGCTTTTAATTTTTCACTCTCCATTAATGAGGCAATGAACGCATGAAATGATTTTTTTTAAATCGAACGTAACGTAAGTAACGACTTTTATGACGTCATTTTGCCGGTGATTTTACAACATGAGGCACGTTTTGAACAAGCTGAAGAGTGAACAACTTTTACGAGAAACGAAGTAGTTAAAACTTATGAAGAACGTCATGCGACAAGCAGTAGCAGCATAATGAAGTAATTTACCTAACTAATGCAATTTTCAATAATAATAAAAAGTTGCAAACAAAACAATATTATGCTATCAGACACGAAGCAAACAATTTTCGCCGTCTAGCGTGATGAAGTCGAAACAAAAGTATTGCAACTTCGTGCGGCACACGCGATTTGAAAGCAGGGTTTGAATTTTTTAAAATTAAAAAGTAACTGGCACATTGCAATTTTAGCAAATAAAAAAGTTTTATAAGTTACAGTGCACGCCTTCATCGGGATTGAATAATCAATGTTGCTAGGATTTTTTTTTTAATATAGTTTTCTAAAAAAAAAACCCGAGAAATTTTAGCTTACTGCTAATTAAAGGATTTTTCATAGCAAGTACCTACATGCTATAAAAAGCATGTACATATATTTAATACGATACAATTTCAAAGATCCGTGGATTACATACCAAGACCGCTCCGTTCCTTGAGAAGCGCGTTAAGCCGTTGGTCCCGGCTGTCATTGGTGGATCTTTGACAGTTGTTACGGGTCGTCCGAAGCCCGAAAGTCTGACAACCAGTCTTTCTAAAGAGTATCTTATTACTGGGTTGTGGAGGTCAGATAGGCAGTCGCAGCGTAGGCGTGTATTCAGCGGCATCCGGTAAGACTAGAAGCCGACCCTAACTTAGTTGGGAAAAGGCATATTGATTGAATTCCAAAGAGTGCCTAAATTACTAAGAATTTCATAAGTTTAAATTCCGTTAATATATCAATATTTTATCCAGAAACTTTGTAAGCCTTAAGAAATCAACATGTTGGTAGGTTGGTACAGACGCCAGCACCTCAAGCTACTACAATCTGTCTAATTTCATTAATAGATTTTCAACTTTATTGCTAAAGCATTAGGTTCAAGGTTGACTGGGAAAATTTGACAGTTTCGGGTAGCTCGATCTGCTGGCGTCTGTACATTATTGAATATTTTATGATAGGTACTATAACACTAGAACATTAATTATCGGTTCCTAAGAGTGTGAAGCCTCATTTGTCAGTTTCAAAGTAATTTTCGTTATAAACAAGTCTATAAACCTTTGACATTTACATAAGAATTACTCAAACTTCTATGTTGGTACTCAGGTAGGTGCTCATTGAACGCGAGGGTAGCCCGTGAAATTCAAATTTTCAATTTTTCTTACGTTTTTTGCAATTTGCAGGCGAGTGTCACGTTGTATGTTGATTAAAATATGATTCGCGACCGTAACAAATATGACTTTACAAAATAATAATGATTAAAATCATCAATACAACCCTCTAACTCTAAGTTCATAATTATAATCCTATTGATTGATATTTCATGAAAGAGTCCATCAATAGGATTATATGAACTTGACTTATATTGTGACTTGACATACATATATGAGCTGACACCCTGGCGTTCCCCTTAAGTTAAAATAATTGTATACATTGCAGAGTCCGATATTTCTGTTTATTATTTTTATCAAACTAATCTTAAAGAACTCAAGAACCACTTTAACCACAAAGATAGCACTTAACTCAGTGACTCACAATAACTTTTTAGAATAATAGTATTTTAAAACGTGACGTTAATACCCATCTACTGGCAATTAAAGTTATAAAACGGGGTATTAAGGAACGATATTGTCCTTTTAAAGTATATATACATGGTATATAAGCGCGTAAAGGAAGCACGAGTAAAAAATAGGTTTATTATTACAAAACGGTGACTGTTTAATGAATTATTATGTAATTGATGTTAAAAATTAAGGGACATTTTGCAAAACAGAGTAATGAATGAGTGAATATGAGGTTTAGAGTACTTATTTAAGCGACACGCGGTTGTATGGTATCGCTTAGTGCTTATTTATGTTTAGATGGTACGGTACCAAAACTGCATTAGCGCTCTACAGCTTGTTTTATCATTCATACCCCAAGAGTCTGTCCACATTACCCGAATTTTGAACATGGATTTTAAGTGAAAAGTTTTTGACAGTTTGAGTCGGAAGTTATGAAGTTTATTAATAAACAACAAATTGTTCGGACTAATGAATTAATTTGCACGTTGTTCCGTTTAAATATCCGGCCCTTTTATAATTTTGATCGAAACGACTGGTGGTAAAAAGTATTGACTTATAAGATTGAAATTATGTTTTAAAACCGTCGACGCTGACGGTTGGAAATAGACGCGTACATAATCAGCCTAAAAATGTTCCCACTGCTGGGACACAGGTCTCCTCTCTGTGAAAGGGAGTGGGCCGTAATCCACCACGCGGGCCCAATGCGGGTTGGTAGACCTCAATAGACACGTATCTAAATGTTTCTATTTTAATGTGTAGAAGAAAGGCGCGTGTCTATGTATGCCATTTTTTTTGTACTTACTGTTTTTTTTCTTTAAATTCTGTTTTTTTTATGGATCATGTGGTCTGCAATAAAGATTTTTATTTATTTATTTTTAGCCGTATACACATTATACGTTATGCAATTGTTTTTTTTTTGTATGTCGTATCGTTCTCGTGTCGTTTCATGTAAAATGATAAACTCGTCTAATAGGTCCGGTTTGGTAGATTTATAGCGTTGCCCTGTTTCCGGAGACGCGTTTTTATTTAGTTACCGGTCGCTGATTATGATGTCATGCCGGTAGAAATAAATGCCTAATGTTTAGGCAAAACTTATTATGTAAGACATGACAGTAATACCAATTTGTGACTACTTTGTATTATTATAAGAACTCGTATGACCTAGCAACTATACAGCACGCAATTGTGCAAAAAACTAAGGTTTATAAAAGAAAGAAATTGTGAAAAAAACATGTAATTATAAAATAACGTTGTAATTACACTATTAACATTGTTAAATCCCTCAGCAATTTCCATATCCAACATACAGAGAACAACGTAAAAATTGAGTTTAAATTATGTAAAAGATAACTGAATGTTTCATGAACATGCCACCAGTGACGTGAAAGCATAGTTGATATTACACCTGCATTTTGCTAAATCAAACTTTATTACCAACACGGAAAGGTGGAAACATCAGAAAATTTAACTTTGCCCATACATCGCGTGTATTGCTACATTGTAGAAAATTACACAGGCGCCACAGTGTCCCACAGTGCTAAAGCTCCCGTACTTCCGAACTAAAGATCCCTAGTAAAGTAACACAGTATTACGTAGCTGGAATACACGGGGTATTTCACTCGGTCTTATGAAAATTCATGTTGCAAAGGTTGGCTAAAAGGATTTCTTGGTTTTGGGAAATGTGTATTTTAAAATGTCGTGTTGAGACTTCATAGCGGACCGTATTTTATAGTTTTCGCGAGAAATGAGTTAGTGCATAGTTTGGGGCGAAATGCAAAACGGTGGCAATGCAATCAAGAATTCATAAAATTTTGTGCACATTCCGAGTTTTAAAGCACGTACAAATAATGAAAAGTATGTAATGTTGAGATATGGCCTAGAATTGCAAACTGCTAAGAAATCTTTCAACTCGGTTTCTGCTAAGCCTAATATTATCAATTGTTCATTTAGGTATATAAGTTGACATAATATTTAGCCACAGAATACAAATTTGACGAAAAACTTTAGGGTGATCAGTCCATGATAAAGTGCGTCTTGAGTCGGCAATTCCAAAACCACGCGAGTAAAACATTTATTTTTTAAACTACTAAAAAATTTAAAAAACACAATAAAAACATTTTTAACACATTTTAAGGCAGATAATAATAAACTAACTAATCTTGACTTGGCTCGGGAGGTTGTCGACATGTGGGATGTGGACTCAGCGATCATTGTGCCGATAGTCGTGACAGCCAATGGCTTAATAGCCAAGAGCCTCGACCAATACCTGAGGAGGCACTCGTTGGGCAGCATGATCAAGGGCTTGATTCAGAAAGCGGTACTTCTGGACATGGCTCGCATTGTCAGGAGGTTCCTCTCTCTGGAGCCCTGACCGCCGTGACATCTGCCGCAATGGACCCGCGAGGTAGATTACAGCCCACTCTCTCTCGAAGAGAGGAGGCCTGTGTCCCAGCAGTGGGAACATTATAGGCTGATTATGTATGTTATGTAAACATAACAAACACGAGAATATGACCCATAAAAGCTATTACATAATCTACTTTAAAAGCATCCTTTTATCCCGGTTTACCGGTACAAACGGTCCACTATATCTGGTAGCAATTTAATATCACTCAATTAAGGTTACAGTACCACGCTATACGCTGTTACCCCGTGTGTCCCAATGGGGTAAACCAGATAGCTGCAATGCGGTTACCAACACGCTAACCATTACTTCAGTACTTCTATAATTGTTACTATACAGGAGTTCTCTATTGAAATTTTCTTGCGGACTTTGCAGGTCATCGTGAATGAATAGGTAAGGGATTAATGTGTGTATTGTCTTTGGTCCCTGCCTGGCCCTTACAGTACAATGGACAAAATTGACAACTTTTTAAATGCTTGAGTACGAGCCTTTTGGCTACTTTGTACGAGTATGTGTAAATTTTTGTGTTTTTTTTTTGTAATTGGCCTTTTATTTGAGCAGAATAAAAAAAAATCGTTTCTTTTTTTTCTTTTAAATCTTTGCCAAATTTTAAGGGTATGGGTAGTAAGTGGTAATTTTGTCATTAAAGTTTAGCTATCTTAACATTTTATTTTGTGATTACAGCATCGTACTTCCTAGGTGTTTGAGAGCTTCTAATGATGGCTTCTAAAATCGTTCATTTGCAGTGTTTTCAAGCAACCAACACCTTAATTGCGTAACACACTATTAATATCAATCTGAATAATTTTGAAGGATATCGCTAATACATAATTATGTTCGAACAATTTGTTAAACTGTCCAAATGAAAGCCAGAAGTCGCATGAAAAAAAAAACCTGTCTAAATATTTTTTTGAAGATTGGACTTTCTGTGGGGTAATTGCTGAACACCTCCAGCAATTATCCCATAGAAAGATCAATCTTCAAAAAAATACAGACATACATATAAAAATACATACATTTAGACAGGTTTTGTTTTTCACATTTGCGACTTTGATATTAGACCGAAACCAGATTTTAAACATTTGTATGTACAAGAATTGGCATTTTGATTCTCATATCCTTCTATTAACTTGCTTAACGACAAGTCCAACTTTATCAAATATCAAAATATTCCACTCAAATAACTTTCACCAACATAGCCACAAAGGTCAATAAGTCGTTTGTATGTAACATTTTCACTCAAAACGACATGTTTCAACAACCCTTGTAGCGCTTGTATTGTGCGAAAATCACGTCGAATTAGGAAAATGAGATTCGTTCATGTTTAAAAATACAAACGGACAATATAAAATACAAAATACAGACTCTTGTATGTGTGTGGGTAAGCTCGTTTTGTATTTCTCGTGAATAAGATGACAGTATACATTCAAAGGTAAGTTGCTAGGATATAAATCTTAGTCAAACGCAAAGGTATCTCAAGTACCTACCCAAGTATATTGTAATATATCTTTGTCTCGAATAATGCTGGGCAGTCTAGATTTTGGTACGGAAGAGTATTAAGAAATAAGACAGATGTCAGCTAGGGCTAAATTCATTGCATACATTTTTGTAGACCGACGCAATTCTGATTGAAAAAGAAAGCCGATTCAAAATCGATTACCGTCTATACTAACATATTAAAGTTGAGGAGTTTGTTTGAATTCGTTAATTTCTAGAACTAATCAATCGGATTTGAAGAAAATCTTTTTGCATTTGATAACCTAATTCTTGAGGACGGTTATAGGCTATTTAACATCACGCTACAAGCCTTAGGAGCCGAGCAAATCGAAAAAAAAGTCGGAAAAAACGCTAAGAAAAAATGAAGTAACAGCGGGCGATGCGATGCTCGGGGACTTAAATTTGACGCGGGCTGAAGCTATATAAGTAATAAAATAACAAAAACCAAAACATATAACCATTCCTGACTTGCAAAATCGCTGATACTTGTGCGTTCCTCCGCCTCCAAATGTGTGCACCCGTCACTATGCGAACAGATGGGTCATAAAAGCACCCCACGGGTCGCATTATAACCTAAATATGCCTCTATATCGATAATAGTACTGATTTATCGTCCCAAGTCGATGGTAATATTTATGGATACCATGTGATTAGAGAACTGTCGTAACTATACCTACCTATATGGTTTAGAAATGCAACGTTTTCGTGGGACGTGATGTATCGTATACGGAAACTGATGACGCATTTATCATCGTACTTTTACGGGTGAAGGGAATTCAAGTGGAAGACACATTAGTAGGTTATCGCCTTTTTGTTAAGGCAACAGCGATATCAGACTGGAAATTTTCCAAGAAACTGCTGTACGGATCAGTTGGCTATCTTTAAGGTTCAGTGCGGAATGTACAGCTCAGAATTGCAGTTCCAGGTCCGATTATACTTTTTTAAAAGAATGGATGCTTATTGCAAAGTATTTTTCAAATTATTGGCCTGTATCGATATCATCATCTGCTTAGCCTCTTCCCAACTATGTTGGGGTCGGCTTCCAGTCTAACCAGTTGCAGCTGAATACCACCAGTATTTTGCCTGTATCGCTACTGGCCATTATTCTATTTTCTTTTAAAATGCTAATACAACTGAATGTTATCATTACGATATTCGTATAATAAGGATTCATAAAATCTGAGCATATAGCCCGAAATAAAACTCCCGCATACAACTGCATTACAGCCAGTTTTATTTTTTCCTAACTATCAAACTGCTGTAAGTTTTATTTTGAAACTAAAGCTAAACGAGCTCTGTACGTGTCCGAGGTACAGTCGCGCGTAGTACCAGTTGCTTGAGTTAAACTGTGGGGTTACAGCGTTTCGTTTTAAGTGTCACTATTACCCCCACAGTATTTTTACTTTAAATTCTCTGAAACTTTCAGACGGTTTCGTATTCGTTTTTGGCTTTTATTGCTAAAAGATGGAATGGATGAGCTTAAATTTAAATTTTATTTTTAAGGTAACAAGGTTAATTAAAACAGGTAATAAAGTTGTACCTGAATAAGTATGTCACTTTTAGCTGTCCAGCCTTTACATGACGTAGGTTGTTGTAGTAAACCGATTAAAGAACAAAGGTATTGTAGATACCAAAAACAAATGTCAATTAAACTGTAAAACGGCACGTAGGGCGAACGTGACGGCTGCCAGATGGGGTACAAAACGCCCCACTTGTTCAGGACCGGCACATTACGGGTTACCCCTGTATACCACAACCCTATTCTGAACTTTGTAGAAACTTAGAAAATTTCGTTCGTTTCGCATTTATGAATTATACATAGCTTGGTTTTAATACGCTTCGGTGGGTAACCTTTCGCAGCCAAAATGCCGGAAAATGTGACATGGTACAATATTAGTGGACGGCGATATAATCTTGTTGCAATATAGCCAACATTCGAAGCAGTTGCTTGGATGAATATTGTATTTATTATTTGGTAGAGAATAGAGAAATAACAAGTTTACTGTACAAGAAAAGGTAAGCAGGGTCGCCGGATATAGTTAAAGTTTAGTAAAAAACCGATGCATGTTTCCGATTGAAATTTATTTGAAAAATTTACTGTTTTTCTATTAATTTAATTTATTCCAAAACATCCACCGGTTTCTTACCCACGACGCCCATTTCTTCTTAGGAAAATACAAGATTATTATAATATAGTAAGTACCCATAGGATCGTTTTTGCAGCGATATTCGCACTAAAACCAGATATTTTTATGACTACCCACAAAAAATAATCTGGCTAAAAAGTTTAACATTTTAACATTATCTTGAAATTATTCGACGGGCCATTGCGTGCTGCCAAAAGCTTTGTCTTTTATTATTAATGGGATGTTTTAGTTCAAAAAAACTTTTCATTGCCCCTAATTTATTCAAGTAGGTCTCTCAGGATTTTTGATGGGCCAACTTAAAATTTTGACCTTGTTTAAAATAAATTCAGATTTCATATGGGTTGAGATTGGTTTTTTGTAAATCTGGTCCAATCATAAGGTGCAAATAAAGAACGACCTTAGTTGAAGTCACATTGACGATAAAGCCAAGTCTTCTTCAGTCTGAGAAAAGGCCAACGCTCTGACAATAGCTATCATAATAGGCAACTTAGAGATTATATCAGCTGAATGGCAACAAAATGGTAGTTGCGCTACTGATAACAAAAGAGATGATTCCTGCCACCGTGCAGTCCCAGCTTTAGAAACAAAACACGATCTCGAACCGTCTGAACAGTTCGATATAGTTCCTCTGACCGTTTTCGATAGAATAGGACGGTTACAGATGAGACGTGTACAATGTGTGCATGGCGCAAATATTCTAGATAACCACTACGGTTGAGAATTTATATGGACTGAAATGGTCGCACATTCTTTTTATTATATTTTGTCTGTCTTCTGTCGTATTCAACTGTCCAATGTTCACTATTTTTGAAGTTACGGAGTTGTCACTGAATGTTAGAAAATAAGTGAAAATATTTTTATAGCACTGTGTGACCTAAACCCGCACTTATGTCACGCTTTTCTGCGATTTAAGTAGTCCATTTTTACACAGAAAACCGTGGCTAAGTGCAGGTAGGTCACACGAGCTATAAAATAGTATACGATACTTGTGACTTTAGTAGTCTATTAATGCACGGCTTAATTGACTACTTAAGTGACACTTATAGTAACACTAGCTGCGCCCCGCGGTTTCACCCGCATAAGTTTCGATCCCGTGGGAATGTCGGGATAAAAAGTATCCTATATGTTAATCCTGGTTATAAACTATCTGTGTGCTAAATTTCGTCAAAATCTGTTCAGTAGTTTTTGCGTGAAAGAGTAACAAACATCCATACATCCATACATACAAACTTTCGCATTTATAATATTAGTAGGATACTATGCGAGTAAAAAAAAGTTTGAGTGTCACATAGGATGGTCAATGTGCTGTCTTTTATTTCCAAGTTCTCATCAAATGATGCCTGACATTCTGTTTGATCTCAATGTGGTTACCAACAATACCAATCGAATTTAGGAAGTTATGCAATAACCATTATTATACCCATCTCTTTAGTTACAGGTCGAAGGTTTAATTGATTTTCAACCCTTCCTTCCTTCCGGAAACTCCTGTTTGGCTTGGTTAAACTTAAACTAGACAAAGAAAATCCAATCAAACAAGAACCTACATCCGATGATCCATCTAATAACTTTAAAGATAAAAGGAAACCCGAAACCACAACAAAAAGACAGCACAATAAAAAAATAACAAAGAATTACAGTGTACGATATCGTATCAAGAAATTCGAGCAAACCCGCATTCGGGGTTGTTAGGAAGAATTCCTTTGGTCCAAAGTTTTATAGCACAGAAAGCCAATAAAATTGTATAAAGGATCCGGACAATGGCACTCACTGAATTGCCTTGGCCTATCTGAGACTCTGAGTGACATTTGATACATACAACTTTTTTATACAGAAGTAATATTTTGGCAACTTCAGAAATTTCTTTGAGTGGACTCCGGATTCGGAAATTAATTCGAAATTTCAATTTCGACTTTCTTCTTTGTTCGCTCATTGTAGCTCGTTTTTATTGTGTTGTCATTACTGCTCGAATACACCGTTGTGTTTTCAGAAATTTTGTTGTATACGTATTAAACCAGTAGGATTATGACAAACTTGTTACATCAACTCCCTTTAACAATTACATACAACTTCCTTATATCTTCGTCAAACATATCGAACACATTTCAGTTATCATCAGCAACGTTGTACAAATGTTTGCCATCTGTTCAATTTACGCTACTACAAAACCAACATTTGACCAATCAGCCAAGGTTTTAAACATTGCTATTGCAGCCCATAAAACCGAAAGCGCCGAGAGCAAATACATTAACTGATTAAATTGCAACAGGGGTTGTCGCTGACGAGTTATGTAAATGTCCTCGGGAAGCAGGGTATGGATTTGTATTGTCTACATTGCTCCCAAAAGGGATTTCGAAATGGAACACATTTTACCGATAATATTCTCCCGATAGAACCCGATACTGAAGAAATATATACTTTTTATTACATGATTTATACGTTCACGCCGAACAACAAAAGAAAACCGGTCACTACTTTAAATAAAATTAATGATTTGATTCGTTTCAAATATTAACTAACAGAAATCTCATACAAAAGCAAGGCGAGGCCAGTCCACATTCATGAAATCTATTACAATTGAAAGCAACTCGATAAAGGCTCAATCAATCATCGCCATCATCCATCAAACATTCAACAAGTAAAAACAAAATGTTATCGGGCGGGCCCTGAAAGCAGTGTCGCACAATAAAGTAACACCCCTGTGGACGCGCGGCAAGGTGCATGTGCGTGTGTGCGTACAATCGAACCACTTCTACGCGAGTGTGCGTGACGGAGCGCGTCGGCGAGAGGGTGCCGGAGTGTGCGCTGTCGCTGTGTGCATGCTTAGGGCTGGCAGATGTACGGTTCTCACGCAGCTGTCGACATTTCCCCCCGTAAGCTGTAAAGTACTGTATTATAATACGGCACGCTTTCACGTAATTATGCATTATTATTACAGCCGCTTTTTAAGCTTATTATTAAACGATTGTATTATTTTGTTTCGATGCAGTTGCTACGTCGCCATTGTTACGATTATTTTACTATGTAACATGTTCGCCCGGGGGTGACATGTCCTAACACTCGATGTTATTATGAGCGAAAGTAGTTTGTTTTTGGTCGTGTTCGTGATAATTACTGGTTGTGTTGTTAATAATTGCGCTGTTACGATATTCTAAAGTTAAATTAAGTTATATATTTGTTTGAATATCTATATTTCAGATACAATTCTCAAACGCATGAAAATGCGTAATACTCGTGTTTCTGAAATCAGTTAGAATCTCTCAACAGTTATTTATATTAGTTTACCTTTTCGGAAACCTGCCTTACCTTCCAGAGTTCTCACTGAGAGCATTCTGAGAAATACTCGGCGAAAAATGAAACAATAAAATTGTGTGCCTTATATTTAAAGTTTTGTACTTATGTATTGCCCACAGTTGCCTTTTATTTGAGTGTGATCACAATGCTACTTGCACGGCACAAATGTTTTATATACGGACCCGTTTATATTAAAAATGAGGTCAAAGTTGGATTATTCTTTCGCACCCAATAAGTGTGTTTTATGACAGTCGTGTGTATACGGTTTAATACACATTATTATGATTTAAAGACGGTTATGCATACATGTATTTTCCTTTATTCCCGAAACAAAATATTTCAGGCCATAAACCGTCAGGTTATTTTTTTTTCATTTCATAGAAAATGATATAGACAAAAGCTAAGCTTATTTCAGTCTTCATTCAAATACGCTTCTTTTACTCCCCAACTTACTAGTTGTAGGTCGTGAGTTCGAACCTAGTCAGGCGCTTTACTTTGTGTATTTTTTCCATCACCACTGCTCTCAAAACGGTGAAGAAAAACATCGCGAGGAAACCGACATGTCCTAGAACCAAAAATTCGAAGACATGTGACATCTATTAACCCGCACTGGGGTCGCGTGGTGGATTACAGCCCACTCCCTCTCACAGGGAGGAGACCTGTGTCCCAGTAGTGGGAACGTTATGGATTGATTACGCACACAACCATCTATCATACTCCAACATAAATGTATACCACAAAAAGCATAGACAAAAACAACATACTTCATTACTTTTTACATCACACTTTCTCCGAATCATTAATAACGATACCCCCTCTTTATATTTTATTGCAGCAACCCCGCTTTTACTACCTACATCTATAACTACAGAAATACATACCCAACACATAAATTAACTTAATGTGTTCATTTTATCTTTCGTGTTCACACATAACTCTGTCTTTGTCTAAAATTAACGTCTGCAACTCCCTTACCCACAAATACTTGTTGAAAAATTGCCCGTCTGCACATAGGCTGTGGGAATAAGGCAAGTTTTATGGATGTATAAAAGAAAAATCATCATTTTGTTGTGAGTGCGTGGACTTGTTCTCCTGTATCATAATATATAGTGAGATATTAACTTGTATATATGGAGTCCATTCGGAAAGAATCCTCAGTATGACACAGAGTTGCCATTTTTTTGCCTTACGGACGAGTTGCTAGTATGTGGAGTATGGGAGCGTGTGTAGCTTCTTTGGAAGCCAAGACGTTTGTTTACGAAGAGGGATTGTTATGTATTGGGATATGACGGTAAAATATTTCGTAATGTTTTGTTATTGTGGCGCAACCTGTGGCTTTGAGAGAAATGGTGTATCCATTTTGAATGAATTCGTGATTACTTTGACCTTTTCTATGATTTTAATTCAGAATCATAGGCATGATTAGATTCTTGTTTCTTAAATTATGCGTAGGTGAGTTTATTAGTTATCGCCAATATTTCGAACACTCGGCAGTTGGTACTATTTCAAAATATCCCCGAAAATATTACATAATCTGACATTAGTTTGAAAGAAAATGACAGGGTATTAAGATGCAATTCTTGATGCGAAATTTTATTTTGCTTAGTAGGTATAGAACAAAAATCGGCGAGTTTGAAACCCTACAAAATGGTTAAGCTGGATGGTGCTGATTCACTCGTCACGTTCGTTAATGGGCAATGGGTAATATTTGTTTGAATTTTTTCCATATTTTATTTATATACTTTGTTCTCACATATAGCAGCAACAAGAACAGTACTCAGGATTTTGTAATATCTTGATTTAAAAGAGTGTTCTTGGAATTACTTGCCCGTTCTTCTCCATATAAATCTACCTTTTGGAATGAGCAACTTTCTGACTAACTGACAGACTCTTTGATAATTCAAAAGTGCCTGTAAATGGCTTAATTGAAAATAACCACAGCCTAAACTAATAGTGTGGGAAGCAAACACTACAAAAACTTTTCCATTACACGTTAGGGCGTTGTCCAAAGTAACAATTTACGTAGTGTCTGTTCATGTATCGATTGTAACGTGATCATTAGGGCGCGTCTGTCTGTACACAGCCTTGTTTATACACCACGACACGAATTGTGGTGTGACGACCTCGCTTTATAGTTTTAACTGACTTGATGTACTGTTTGTTTGGGCTCAAGGCTTGTTTTCACTTTTTTTTTTCAGGAATTTCAATAGGGTGTGAAGTTGGTATGTTTTTGTCACAGGTACTTTGTTTTGGGTTAAATTATGCATAGGTGATTACCGAAATCGTGATTTGTGTTCGTAATCAGCACACAATATACTGGTATATAGTATCGCACCTTCTAATTCTACATACGGTGGCAAAGACATCGACGCGCAAACTGTAACCATGAATTCAGCACATGATTTTAGACCCCTAAGGTAGAAATATTTCATGGGTTATTAAAAAAACAACAGCTGTTTCATAGAAAAGTGCAGTATATACGCGGTCGAAATGTAAGGAACAGCAAATTAATTTTTAAATAACCGACAGATATAGTCAACGCACGGTTCAGAATCATGTATTGAACCCATGGTAAAAGGTTGTGCTTCGATGTCCCTCCTGGTCACTGGCAAAACAGGGCTAGGCTATACAGGGTGGTATAGCCTAGCCCTGTTTTGCCAGTGACCTCAAATCAGCTTAAGCATCTACTCCAGTCTTCAAAATAACATTAGCTCAGTTATGCACATTACAAAACTTTACGCTATAGATCATATTATAAGCAAAATGGATAGGCTTGGATGAATTCATTTAAACTTTGCAGACTGCATAAGCCCGGCGTAAGTTTTTGTGCCACTAAATTATTCATGAGTAGAGACATGCCCGCGGCTTCGCCTGCGATTTTCAACGGTTTTAATCTTGTTTTTCTGTCGTGATACAATGAATAGATTATGGAAGGGGTGAACTGAAGTTAAGATATTTTTGCTTGTGCGTTATCTTGGTCCTCTTCTAACCTTCATATTTTTAGTCTGTTTCTCCAAAACAGATGTAATAAATCTACTTGCAGCAATTTGTATGAATACTGAAACTGAAAATTGTCTTCTTTATGTCCTTGCAACTGTGTACAAGAATTGTATGACGAAGCTTTTACAAACAAACAAGCATCCCCCAGTCTTAGTAATAAAACAAAGTAATTTTCACGAAATTCACGCGAACTTCATTTGAAAGCGCAATATGAGTGTTGCATTTCATGAAAAAATAATAAATTAAGGCAATGCTTCAGCTGAAGCTGTCTTACAAAGCGCCCCTTACATTTTCCCCGGTGAGTGCGGCATAATTACTGAACACGTTAGCAGAAAGTAATGAAAAACGTCTTCAGAACGCCCAATTTGCATACAACAGAACCCAACAACGCGCACATTATATTACATTTTTATGTTTTAAGCCCTCGTTCTTTATAATAAGCAATTTATTTATCACAGACACCACTGCATTATTCATTTACTTTAACATAAATGTTGCTCATTAAATAGGTAGCGGTGCTAAAGAATTCTACTTCCACCATTTTCTTTAACCTTCTCTTTCTACGAATGGAAAATGACATTGCATTCTATCCACAAATTATTCAATTTAAAACCGAGGGGTGAGATTAAATGGCACAAATTAAACCGTTTAAATAACGCTTCTACGGCCATTTTGGATTCCGAACTGTCACTTTTGGCGCGCATTTTGACGACCAATTAGCGTTCCGAATTTGAAAGTGTTTGTGTAGAATGTTTTAATTGAAACAGTGAACAAATGAACGAGTGAACAAGTTGAAACGACAGTTTGCTATACAGGCGGGATGCAATTTGCTACGGCGACCGTTTTCTGCTTAGTCACCCATCAAGCGCTATACAGGGTGTCATAAACACGTGCTGACGATATCGGCTCAATTTTTTCTGAAGCTCATTAGAGGTAGTATTTTTATATGAACGGTCGTTTTTTTCCTCTATTTCTTTTAGGGGAAATACATTCAATGTCCTAAATAAAAGTAATGTACTCTGTCCAATTACTAGCCCCATGTTTTGTACATGAACGAGTAATGTATAAACCAGGATTATACGCAACAAACCTCTATGAATCATCCAAAAAATCCTTAATTAAAACAGCACTTTTTTGGTATTATTATGCTAATATTTCCCAGCAGCATGACAAGGCAAAAAGTGCTTAATGCCACTATATTTAAAGCACCTAATAACATTTTTCACTACACGAGCGCAGGACATCTTTATTACTTTCGAACCCTCTTAGAACGGCGGATTAAATGTGCATCTCTTTCACACCTGGGAGTTTTATAATGAGTGTGAAAGGGACGGTCATATTAGGCTTATAGAATACAAAAGGCAAATTGGTTTCGCTAGGCACCCCTCAGTCGCACCCCAGCTTTGCATGACACGTGGCCTGTTTGGGGGATGATTTTGAAAGGGGGTGTTTACTTAAGCTCTATTTTGTACAGTTCGGTAGCTTTAATTCTTTTTTATTATTATATTATTTTTAAGTACTTTTCTGTGCCGAGCCGTTTGTTTACATTTCAGGCATGAAAGGCATTGAAGATTTCCTTGTTTTTGATCCCTTGATACTTGATGCCTAGTACGATATAATTTAATTAATTCACCCGTGCTTTTCTGACGAACGGCGAACACGAGTCGTGAAGTCTTCTCATAATTTATAAAGGTAAAATCTTTCAGAAGTAGACTGTTGATTTGTAGACATTTTTTTAATTTTTTATTAAGTACCGCGTAATTGTTGACAGGCCTACGCTGTCTTCCCATACCTATTAATACTACAATTTGAAAAAATTGTAAAAGCAAATTATTTTTAAAAGAGGAACCGTGGAGTTTCTTATCGACGCTTCTCCATAGGAAACGACCAATTGGTACCGTGCAACTACCTTCTGACGTTTCATGTAGGTTAGTGTAAAATAAAATATTTTGATTTTCAATCTGGCAGATTGTTTCATTTTTATATGGAACCCTTTGCAAAAATAACAAAAGAGAAAACAAATTGGACCAAAAAAATTGATACACCTTTACAAACTGAACTTATTCAGCGAGCATCGATGTATGACGTCAGCATCCCTTATGTGTAATCATTGTATTTAATCAACGGGCGGTCACGTGCCGGTCCAGGGATCAGGGAGGGTAGTTTATTTCGTCCCATTGTGTAGCCAACTGTTGGGTACCGAAAGTTTTGGCGATACAAATCTTGTATGATTGGTACCGTAATTGGTTTCGAGTTTAAATTATGTACTATAGAATTCGGAGGGTTAGTGAAAATTGCTTTATTTTACCCGGATATATTTCGGCGTTGCTAACATATATTTTTTGTTAGGTTAGGTAAGGTAGGTTGTTTAGTCACTGATTCTAAATCTAATCTTGACAAATAGTCTAACATCTGACCGTATAATAACACTGGAATAAAAAAGTTTAGGTACCAATAGTACATTTATTTTAACACAAGTCATTTAAGTAAGAGCGAACTAAAGATAAAAACATTTAAAACAGATGTTTTTCTTTTAAAGATTTCAATCAAGTGATCTGTAATAAGGAACATCCTGTTTATAGTAGAACGTTCTGGTTCTAACCCAATAGAAATGCTCAGCAAGTCATCTGTTCAATTGTGTGTAATAGCAATTTACTAGTCAAAGTAACTCTCATTAGGAAGATAGAAAGCATCAAGGAGCCCATACTTTAAGACAATGTTAATCACATCACATACACAAATACATATATTATAAATGATTAGTTATATGTAAATCATATTTCTCGGTGTCGAAAAAGCTAGCTTCTATATAGTTCTTCAAGAGAAGAGGTTTTATATAATGTTATATCCCTAGTTTAGATGTTATGGTTGGTTAGATCCCTTTTGAACAATAAGTCTGCCTAGCCTTTTCCTAAGTATGATGGGATCGGTTTCTAGTCTAACCGGATGCAGCTGAATGAGTATTTAACATGGAGCGACATTCTATCTGATGTCCACAAGCCTGTTACTGGGTAACACGATACCCCTTGGGAAAACTGGTTGTCAAGATTTGGGCTTCTGACTACCAGAACAGACTGTCAAAGATTTACGAATGACCAACGGCTTGACGTGCTTTTCGAGACACGGAGGGGTCTCGATATGTAATTAATGGATGGTCACCCATCCATGAACCTACCATGGCAGCGAGCCGTGCGGCTGTTATTATTAAGCCGCGGTCCCTTTTGATAAAACTATTATATTCAAAGAAAATGTTTTTATTCCAATATCAGAACGACTCATTAGACAAACACTCACCAATCAAAAACTTTGATCCCAACATGGCGACAGATCATCGTCACGCAGTTACCTTTTTCTATTTACCCTGAATGGGATTTAATATAAGCTCCATAGCCGTAAATAAAATACGTTCAAAGCGAGAATAGAGGATGAAATAGATTCCGCTCGAGAGATATCGAAAGGGACATTAATTTTCTGCCTACTTAAATTGCCAAGCTGTGTAAGGTAAAAGATTACAGCGATTCTGTGCACGCAATACACAAGCGGTTAGTACGTTCCAACCCAAACAGGCGCTTTACTTTGTGTAAATTATTTCATCACCAAAAATTTTAAGACATGTGACATCTTCCAACCCCTCCCCTGGCTGATTACGGCCCGCTTCCTCTCACCGAGAGGAGGCCTGTGCCCCAGCAGTGGAAACATTATAGGCTGATTATGTAAGACTAAAAAAGGAAATGGCAATTTTTGAGATTGTCTTATTGTATAGTATAACGACCGTCATGAAAATCTGTCACTTTCCCCTTCAATCCCAATCTGTCACTTTTTGACAGCGTTCATGGTCTCAAAAAACGCTCTGTATTTGGACAGCCGTTAGTGTGATCGGAAACCAAAGCTTAACCGGGCCGCGCGTCACTGAGGTTGGCGCGATATCTTAATGATTTATAACCGGCGGGTAAAGGCAGGGAGGAGAACTTTGCTCAACTGCGGGATAATACGGCGGCAACACCGTACTGCGATACGATGACCAATTTCTTTGATTAAGCTCTACGATTGTTAGGCTCTTACGTTGTCATTTTTAGCCTATTATTATGCTACCGGTCTCAACTGCTTCGAGAAAGAAGTTGCTTTATTCAGAGGTCACAAGTTATTTTGCGCATTGCCTACAATAATAGCAATAACTAGTTTCACTTGACTACAACTTCCAACTGACACAACAGCTGATACACTGTTCTCATTCATTCGACTTTGCCAACATTTTGCTACTGAGTCAACTTTAAAAAATCCTTTTAAAAAACGCACAAAGGAGTTCGCTACCGTCTTGGCATTTCTAGTTACTTTTCATTCAACGCAATAGAATATGCCAAGTAAGCACAATCGGAATAAAAATTATATGAATGGTACAATAAAAAATACTAAAATGCAAAAACGCTTTTGACTTGGGGACTTGTACCAACAGTTACTAAGGGACACCGTTTTCCGCCACCTGTCATCACCGAGTCCGTACCAGAGGATTTGCAGGGCACCTTTTATGCTTAACTTGTCTTTAACATATAGAATTTTTCAGATATCCCAATAAATACGGATTAATTCCGTTCCATACAGGGTACAATGACGTGAAATATTTCTCTCAGATTTTAATAATCGCGTCATGGGGGATAGCTGTGCGTGCTAGAATTTTGTTGCTGAATTTGCGTTTTTTTTTCGTACCTACTTTGGAGCTTGAGAAGAGTTTTAATACGTTTTTGATTAGCTAGAAAAGATATTACGTAATTACTTAGACGGTATTTGCTAAACTGTCTTCGACTACATTATTTTTTTCTATCAGAGATCGCCTTTACCACTTGACTGAAAGCCTTGCTTTCTCATAGTGACTGTTCTATTCTTTTACTCTTGTGTGGGATCACACGTCTCACGTAATATTAGTAAAACACACCTTCCAATATATAAATAAAATAATAATAAACGTATTATTGAAATCCTTAGAACGGCCTTTCCTTTGATGCCCCTCTTTAACCCTAATAGTGTTTCTATCTGCCTTATGTAAGTAGCTATTTATCAAACAGTTTCAAAAACAATTTTGACAACTTAGTATCGTGACTAGACTATCAAATCTTTATCCAAAAAATCGGCATTGCTTGCTCAAACTTCGGTAACTCAAATGAAAGCAGCTTCTTAGTACTTTACACAACAAATAGTTGGCAGACTAACATTATTGATGAACCCCAAATTGAATTTTAAAAGTATGCCGACACAGATCATCGGCATTTTCAACTTCGAAAATGAGGTTCCCAACTTTACCCTTACGCCGTTCGAGGCAATATTGAAAGAATTCCACCAAGTTCATAAACATTAAACAATCTATTTAATTTAAAATTTAATTGATGGATAATTAAAAGTTCAAGCACCCGAGTGAGCTACATTTTTTTTAATGAATAATGGCTCTTGAAACGTTATTCTTTTAATTATTTCAGTTTGGAATAAGGCGAAATAAAACAGGTTTACGGCCTATTTTAAAAATTAGATTTTTATTCCTTTTTTTACGTCTGGTCTCCCAAACCTTTTTTTAGGGTTTTTTTTTTATTTAACGTTTAAAGAACGCTTATTTTACAACCCGTAGGGTGGATACACCGAAAGTCAACCTCATTATTATGGGTCTCACACTTTCGGGTTATGGGATCCCAAAAATTCGTCGATTCATATCTTTTTTAATTGAATAAGCCCCCGTCGGGATTATGTGACGTAATACCTCGACTTTTTTCGAATATCTCTTATATTAACGCACAAGATGATGTCAAGATTCCTTATTAAAATTGTTCGGGAATAAATTACATACGGTTTCGTTTTGGCAGATTAACTTTCTTCAATTCTTTGTTCGATTTACTCAGCTACTTACCTGCAAAAAAAAGAAATCAATTGTTAAATTTGAAAGGTTAAGAACAGAAGGCCAATTCTCGTAATTTAAAACGTTCAAAATCTAGCCGCAGTCTCATCTCAGCGACAAACAAATGTCAAAAACTTGTCAAAATGTAGCGAAATTAGAGGTATTTTTGACAGATTGAGACTCAGATCAGACTGTGAACGTTCTTAAAATTACAAGAATTGCCCCTCAGATTTAAACATTGAATACACAAATATATTATTAAAATATTATTTAATGCGGTCAAAGAAGACATTAAATTGTGATCTTTAATTACAATTACTTTAAAACTTCGCTTGAAGCATAAGAGTGCAGTTTTCAATCAGCTTACTTAGTTTGAAACTTAAACCTAGAATCAATAACACGGGGCGTAAGATAAATAGGAAATTAATAAAACATTCCTTCTTCGAACGAGAATTATTTGCGGAAAAATTAATTACTTTCTGAAGAATTCCTATTACGAAGTCGACCTTTGGATATAAGCTTTCCACTGGAGTTTGAGAAGTACCTAATTTAGGTACTGAAATTTGGTGATGGCATCAATTATAAGGAAAGCAAATTTTACCTTCATGTCGAAACATCCTTCTAATATTATAAACGTGAAAGTTTGTATGGATGGATGGGTGGATTTCACGCAAAAACTACAGAACGGATTTGGATAAAATTTGGCACACAGATGGTTTATAACCAGGATTAACATATAGTATACTTTTTATCCCGATATTCCTACGGGATCGAGACTTATGCGGGTAAAACCGCGGGGCGCAGCTAGTATTAAAATAAATCTTAAATCAGTAATTAATTATATGAAAACTATATTCGCGTGTACCGCGGGCACCGCTTGCATGATTAAAAATACTCCCGCATAAAAACTCAATCTATAAGTACTAACAATGGAAAATTAAGAAAACCTTCGGAAAAACTAATCTAGATTTGAAACTGCAACTTCGATAATAATAGTTTTTTACTCGCTGGAGTTTTTGAAATTGGCATAAAAGCTGCGCAAATCTCTGGCCTCACTCCAAACAGTTTTTCTTTTGCACTTAAAAGAAAAGGTGAAACTTAGTAAAGAGTGGAAATTCTATTGCCTTGGGCATAAAGGGGCTCTTTGTGCCCGAAACCCGTAGAATAATGGTATCGAAATAGGATCGATTCATTCGCGACAAAGCTCAGGAGGATTTCCAATTCCGATCATGTGTGAAATGCTGTATGTACTATTTGATTGTGTGTGCATCTACCCGGGATGTGTGAATGAACTGAGGCTGTTAGTTCTCGGAGATACAAGAGGTACTCGGGATCTATAGGTAATCACAGTGAAGGCAGATACGAAGATTTATTGAGGTATGGTCTTGACGTAACACCTACATACATACTAATAAACAACAAGGAGTTACGCCGAGGGTAACTTTTGTATACATGGTAATTTGGAAATATTATAAAATCCAATTAGTTGTAAAAGAGTAACCGCGGAGTTTCTTGCCGGCGCTTCTCTATGGATAACGACCAATTGGAACGTTGTGACGTCTCATAAGTGTCCATGTAGGTTTCACCCGCATAAGTCTCCCCGTAGAAATATCGAGACCAAAAAGTTATATTATGTCCTAAGCGGTATACCTATGGTCTACCCAAGTGGGAAATTTCATTCAAATCGGTTTAGCCGTTTTAGCGTGAAAGCGTAACAAACAAACCAACGAAAAAACAAATATTTTCTTTTAGATAAAATATTTTGATTTTGATTTCATTCGGACACTTATCACTAAAAACCTTTAAAAAAATCCTTCCCCACCCACCCCACCATCAAACCCATCCTCCCCATTAACAAATTCTTCCTCCCTCTGTACCAAGTTAATGTTTACGACAAAAGCACTAATTCTGTATCCACATCGTTGGCGACCTTATAGCCATATTAAACAGCCAACCTTGACCTCACAAACCAATATTTGAGCAAGTAACTTGAAAGCTTGCAAACAAACGAAACGCGACGCCAAATAAACCCAAATTGTACAACGAAAAACGATATTGACGGTTTAGGGGTTTTTCGTAAGCAGAATTACGACCCTTTGTTCGGGAGGGAGGGAAGGGATGAAACTCCAAACGACACCCAGATAAATAGTGTGATTTGCAAATGTTCGAGTTTTTTTTTGTTCCGGGACCAATTTTTAGTAAGCCGACTATAATAACCCTTTGAAGTGGATTTGGTGTCTATGATATAAATGCTGAAGGCTTTTTTTCAGGGAGAATAACTACTTTGAAAGGAACTTTGGTTTTCCTGAGGACCAATGTGAAAAAATAAAATATATATTCTGCAAATCAAATAATTTATTAGTTTGCATTCATGTTTATAAATAAATCATCAATTCCTGTTGAATAACTATATTCCATTTACAACATCAGAAAAATAACGGCGAAAAATAACGAATTATTGTGTCAAATTGTTGAAATTCGCTGCTATTTAGATACTTTAAAATGTAAATGGTAATCAGATTACATTGCTTTGTATTTATCGTGAAATAACGGCGTTTCTTATACGTTTATATGAAAATAACGGGTAATAACCGTTATTACTCTAATTAAAAAAAAAAAAATGAAAATCCACATTAGATACAAGTTCCATATACCAACTTTATAATACTAAAACGCCTCATTTGCAAGCAGAGATGAGAAGCTGACATCGTTAGACCAATGTAATATTTTATGAAGTTCTACAAAGACGATCCGACAGGAAACGGAATGGACTGCAGCGACAAATTGTACCGTCTCGTCTCTCGTCTTGGAAAATATACTGATATTTCTGTACCAAAGGACCAGAGGTCTGTAGGACCAAATTAAGGAAGTCTGGCGCTTTGTTAGGTGGAATACAAGATAGGAACAGGGCGGTACTTAATTTGTCGAGAAAATTTCGCATCTGTATTTATACTTGGTTAAGAAAATTATAGATAGGAAAGAAAGAAAGAAAATACGTTTATTTGCGGTAAACATGGCGCAGACAAAGAACACAACACCAAAAACAAAAAAAAATAACAAGGACTAACAAGGACGAACAAGGAAAAGGGTTATAGGGAAGTACTTGCTGGTAGAAAGATAAAATAATGCGATGGATATAGTTCCTGGAGTTCAATGACTTAAAATACGTAGTATTTTTGCCGAAATAGGAAAATCTTATAACTCAAATCATCATCATTAGCGTAGACTCTTCCAACCCAGGGTAACACGACACCCCTTGGTTAGACTAGTTGTCAGAATTTCGGGCTTTAACTTAGCTTCTGATTCATCTTGATAACTAAAATGAAATCTAAATATGCCATCAAATGTAAGACGAATTAAAATAAAATAAAGTTCAACAACCGACGACAAACCGACTAGTACGGTCGCCATTTTGTATCGAATTGAACAAAACTAAAAGGAAGAATCACAGACCAATGCGATCCTTTGCTATCAGGCTTCATGCATGCGTTCATAAAATCCAATAGTTAGAAAAAAAATCTAGAAATGCCGTGAAATTTTATCCGCTCAAAAGGGATAAAAACTAGATGGTAGGTACGAGTACGTGTCACAAATGGACTTGTTGCTCGCTTAGATACGGTTTTAGTAAAAAAAAAAATCTAACATTACTGCTAGTTTATCCCTAAAGAAACTATTTTTATGTCTAAGCGATTGACTTCATTATTTAGACATTTCAAATGCGACGTTACACTGAAAATCTAACCTGCTATACGAAAACATGTGCCACTTACCCTGTAGGTAAATTATACAAACGATCACACACTATCTAAAAGTACAGTCACCGACAGACAATGTCACTTTATGGCCTTCAATCCGACCAGTCCAAGTTTTATCATCTAAAATGTCGCAGGCCGCGCATTTAGCCAAATAAGGCGTGCCATACCCAAACAACGGTGTCGCGGGGGGCCTGTATACACCACTTGTTGCTATACCGCCTATTTATAGCTATGGCCTATTTGCTACAGTGTGTACTCTGGCTTATAAATAGAATTTATTTATGGAATGTACTTAAATCTTGTTGTAATTGGCGTCGCAATTAGAGGAATGTTACTCTTAGCTATAATAAACAACTTTTGAAGTTTTGACTTCGTGTGTGGCAACTGCGAAGATGAATTCATTTTTAATAGTCTTTGGCTCTAAAGACGTAACATAACATGGTTGGTTTTAAAATTCCGATTCTCATAAGAGTTACTGAGAAAAACTGCTTAGAACTAACCGTTTTCCTCACAGAATGCATTAGTACATTCAATAACCGAATCTATTGATAAACGCCATATCTAAAACGTAATATTTTTAAGTCCAAACAAAATAAAAATGCTTTTCGCGCGCGATAAGCAGACCGTGCGAATCGCGTTACTGGGACGCGTGTTACACTACGTGATTCCGAATAAAGCCGTTCCGATATCTCGATATGCGAACGAGTACAAATTAAAATCGATGCTAAGCGGCACGCCAAATGGTGTAGAAAACGGCCCAACTTGATAATGTATGGCTAGGCCTGAGGTTTGAGGAATTTCCTGATTCTATTACGTAAGAATATTAAGGGATTTATATTATTGCAAGGTAAGCGTTCAGGTACTTTATTTAAATCATATGCTATATTATTTCAGAAAAAAGAACCTGAATTCTTACCTTGTAAATTAATAAGAATATGTTATGTAAAATAATAATAATATGTCTTATATAAATCAATTTTATATTATTGAAACAAAAAATATTGAAAAAGTCAAACAATATTTTTGTGCTTCATCCATGTACTTTGTTTATTAAATTGAAATAATGAAAATTTCCACCCCTACACGTTCAAAATTCGGCCTACCGCTCCAGTTATCACCAAATCTAATGTCGATTGAAGAACTTATATCGAGCGTAACTTTAAAATATCGTTTTGCCAATTTAGAACCAAGTTCGGTTGAATAATTCGCGTTAATTCAGGCATAATATATCGATAAGATATGTTGCTGAACTTTAATAAAATCGGTTCACGAAATCACTTAGTGTGAATCGGGTTCTGAATATGAAATTGTTTTTTTTTGCGGTAATATTGATCAGGGTCAGAGGGGTAATTTTATTCTCGTAATTTTAAAAACGTTCAGTCTGATCTCAGTCTCTATCTGTCAAAAATAAGTCTAATTTCCCTACATTTTTGACATTGGCTGAGATGAGATTACGACTAGATTTTGAACGTTTTTAACTACGGGAATTGGCCTTCAGGTCGGTTTTAGAATGTGTTTGAACTTGATAATAGAAAACGAAACAGCTATCAAATGAAACAATTAATTACTGTAGAACTTAGCATTCCATTACTAACATTTCAATAGGATTACATAATATTTGCATAATAAAACATTGTGAATGTCGTAATTAGCAACAGCTCAGCAAATATATATATTATGTCATGTCACACAACAGTAATATGTTAAACATGTCACAAATTACATTTACATGAAGAGAAAACATAAATAATTCCAGTTTGATTAACTGAAGGAAAATAAACGCAATGCAGCGACCAGCGACACGGCATAATGAAACAGTTTAAAGGTAAATAAATAAATACAAGGCCTTTTTTTGTTAAACCTTGCAATAAACTTGGTACCTAATTTACCAGTTTTTAAGGCACTATCCAAACGTAGGACACCGTAAAACGCTCAGTTTTTGTCGCACAGTTAGGCGTAACATACATATATACGAGCCAGAACACACACACACACTACACAACTACATATTACATACAAGCCAGAAAAAAAATAAGTGTATTGTCAAATGTTCAAAAAAAGACTCATTCAAAAATATTTCATAAAAATAAAATAGTATCATGATAAAACAATCGTAAAACAGAGCTCAAAAAAAATTTTTTTTTTCTTCGCATTAATCTCAAAATATTGAGCGTAGACTATCATATTTTATTTTAATAATAAAAGGAATTCAATTAACTAAAGAAATACCTAAAAATTATTCCACTGAGCCGTGCATTTATTTTTTAATTTAATCAAAACTGCAAGATTACTTTTATTTTGGTGGCTTTTCGATTCAACTGACATCAAACGCATCGCTGTTTTGAACCTTATTTGTTGCCGCGATGCGCTATTTTCAATTACCAAAAAAATTGCTTCTTACCGCGCCATGAACAGGTAAATTCATATTTCGAAAGTACAACCGAAAACCGGCGATATAATCAATATACTCAGTGAGTCTTGGCTATTCGTTGGGTGATTTACTGAAATATTCTAAGAGTTTATGAAGCACCGCGCTTTAAATGTATTTTAATGAATATTATCAACAGTAAAACTCCCATAAATATACCAGATAGCATAAACTTAGAAAACCAACCAGTAATGAACTTTAAAAAAAACACCTAAATATTCAACGTACAAACCACATAACCACCCTCTTTCCTGTGAAACTTTAAAAAAGTAATTAATGAACTCAGTTAACGCTGCTTACAAAAACTAATGTAACTTGAACTCTGGTGGTGGAAGACGGAACTAAAGTGCAGCATACTCGAATTTGGTTAAGTGACAACTAGCGCCATTGTTGGGGTTCAATTTATAGTGGTGGGAAAAGGAAGTCGCGGCGTCCATTTACGGGGCATGATTTAAATACACGGCGCCATGTTTTATCTGGCATCTGCGACGTGACGGAACAACTAAGCACGCTCGTTTTGACGTTAATCATGAGTCGGGGTGCGTACAAATTAAAAAAAAGGATTTCTTTTTTTTACAATACGTTTAAGAGTGACGTAACACGATCGATGTTACTTTTTATATTTTGTGGCGTTTTTGGTTGATTACACTTCGAATTTGAAAATAAACTTTGTTAGATTGTTTGACGAGATAAGAATTCAACCGATTTAAGTATTTCAATCATTCAATCAACTCGGCCAATTGCAGTCCACTGCTGCTGGCTTCAGGAATGAAATTATCCGGATAAGAACCGGAGCTACCGACATAGTTTGCAGAGTAAGCAAACTGAAGTGGCAGTGGGCTGGCCATGTTTGTCGAAGGACTGATGGCCGGTGGAGCAGACGGGTCCTGGAATGGAGACCGCGTATCGGCAAGCGTAGTGTGGGACGCCCCCAACTGAATAGACCGACCACTTAAAGAAGTTGGCTGGGACAGGTTTGGCTGGGCTTGGCTGCGGGAGGCGGAGGACTGGGTGTTGTAGCGCAGTCTGGGAAATGTATTTAGATCAAAGAAATGTAACTAATCATGTACGAAATTAGAAAAAGAAAGTGTAAAAAATAACCTAAAATCATGCCCATCCCTAATGAGTCGTGTCGCTCGATATTAAAGCGTTTAGCGTTAGCGATATTACATAAATTGTATCGAAATTTCGACTCAATTTTAGCAACAAATTATAATCTCAGTATTATGTTAATGGAAAAGCTTTTATAACAGTTCTAGGGCTTTGAACCTCGACCTTACAGTTCAAGGACTAGCTGATTTAGACCGTAAATATTCAATGCTGAAATAAATACAAATTGTTATTTTTTTACACTGAAGGATGCTCAATTATCTTCATATTTTTGAGAGACCAACTTGTTTTCTTTTCTATGAATATTAAAGTTGGATTTTAATACTTGTTTTTTACGATACAGACGCGATTACATTGAGGTTCTATGTTTAGAAACAAAGTATTTTTTCAATACAAGAATACGAGCTGGTTTGAGGTGGCGCAGGAAAGTACCTGGGAAGATTTTGCCCAGCAGTGAGACAGTATGGGCTTAAGAAAAAAAAAAAGACTTCGACCATATTTTATCGTATCTATTTAATGCAATGAGAGAGGAGGCCTGTGTCCCAGTAGTGGGAACATAATATGCTGATTGTAAGTATACGTTGACATAGTAAAAAAATGGAAATTTATTTACGGTGTTTGGAAGTTTTTCACAACAACTGAATAAATAAGGCAAACCGAAATTCGTGAGTCACTCAAAAAAGTCGCTCGTCAAACAAAAAAAAAAATAACACGCCTGGCTGAACATAAACAAAGACGACAAAATTCGACCTTTTAAATGAGGAAAAGAAAAACTGTTACGATTTTTTTTAAACGCTATTATCACGTCTTGCCACGGTAACAGTCCATTAATCCAACAAGGGTTTCGAGTAAATTAAAAACGTTTTAGACTGCTAATGGTCTAAGTTGGGCCACGTCCGGCCGCAGGAAGTAGTATATGATCGAGTTTTAGATCCGATTTAAATGGCTCGTTTTGGGTGTGTGGTTTTGTTTGAATATGTAATAATATTATACTGAGTATTTCATATGTTTATTTTAATGCATCATAATAATCAGAATGTCATCATGAATCACCGTAATTGGGAAACACACCAATCAATCACTATCTGAATCATTTTTAAGGATATCGCTACTCATTGCTTCATTTTCGAAAAGTTTGTCTGCTCAACAACGTAATGAATATTGTTGAACTATCAAAATGAAAGCGATTGCTACTGATAGTGTGTGTTTTAACCGTTTTTGCTAGGTACGTCAGAAAAGCAAACAATTTTGTACCACAATTATTTTATTTCATACGTCTTCTCGCAAATTACTTTACATAAATAACCCCGAGTACCTAATTGTTTTCTATATTTCAAACTCATATTTCGATACAAATTGATTGATAAGCAAAAACCTCAATGGCTATAAAAAGCTCGATTATAACAATTCATTCAAAAATATTAAGGGTAGGTCTACTGGTACCCAATTAAAATCAGAACAAAGCAGCGCGGCCTTGCACCGACGATACTGAGCACGAATTTACGAAAATTCATCTACATTTAGATTAGAATTACTTTCGTGATAGAACGGGAGTGGGATTTTCGGGATCAGTTTTCCCTACTCAAGTATTTACTTTATTATGTTTACGAGGGGCATGATAATATTGCGCAAATGGAAAACCGACATCAGAGTTCAGACTTACTTATGTAAAAGAATATACCTAACTATAAACTTCTCAGAATGCGAGTGCCAAGACTTTTTCATGATGTTTATTTTTATTGGAAGGTTCCACACACTCGTTTCGGTGTTTAATTAAGACATTACACACAAACTATTATAAACATCAGCTTGGTTATATAGCAAAGGGCAAACTTCTAGCGTTATGTTGAAAAACAAATAGTAAATTGTGTAATTACAACGTAAAAGGACGCAAAGAAAAGCTAATATTACGCTTCAGAGTAAATGAACATTTTAAGCTGAAATAAAAACTAAACCACATTTTCCATTTACAACTCCCGAGCTAATATCAAGGCTCGGTAAACATTCCATTTTGCTTACCCCTTCGTTCCGACGTGGGTTGTTCGTCAACTTAATTTTACAACTCCGGAACACGTAAGCGTGATATTGTTAAATTCTGTATTATTTACGGCCAAGTTGCGCCTTATGGGGTGCTAGATGTCGGCCCGCCGCGGTTGACTCACGCATTACTTTAATCGTGCGATCAACATTCGACGTAGTGAGACGGTACTTTTCGATTGCTTTTTATTTTACGTAATTGTATTATACCAATGGTGAATTATTAAACGTTCAATATTAAAAACGAACGGATTTATTAACGAGGCTTCAATTTATTCAAGTTTAATTAGATTATTTAGATATTCATATTTTATTCGGCCACAGAGGTTATGTAATCGAAGCCATATTCGCACATACTGAAACGGATTACGTAATCATTTTTTTTTACAACTTTGTAATGGGATTTTAAAATTATAAAATAAAATGTAAATTATTTGAGCGAATTACAAGACGGGTTTCATAAAAAAAAACGTGTCGGTTCACATTATTGTAATGAGTTCAACGACTTCGCTCTTTATGTCAAACAAAAGCCATTTAAACCGATCCTAGAAACTTCTAACCTATGAGGCTATGACTCAACAATGGCTATCCCGCAAACTCTCATACATTAAAACGATTAACTGACGTCACCCCAAAAAATACACACCACTACAAACAATTCACACAAAAAGGTCATGAAATATTAACAAAGAAAATCGTTGGGGCGCCATATTGAGACAGGTCTAGTCCCAAGAAATAGTTAAATGGACACCTGATCGTGAGAAAGTTAAAGAAAAGAGAATCTTAGGGGGTCACACAAAGGGCGAATAGTAAATTCCCTGGTAAAGCCAACGGTTTTCCCTTCCCTAGTCATAGATATGGGAGTTTTTTTACTCTATTGTCGTAAAACTAATTTGTATGTGATGCGTATGTTTTTTTTTGTGTTTGAAATCTCGTGAGAATCTTAGATTAACGGTCAAGTCTGCACTATGATGCAGTTCTATTATTTAAATAAAGAATGTGCGTTTTTATTGTGATTCTAAAAGTGATGTTTATTATTTTATTATTTAAATTTTGTTCTATGTTCAGTGTTTAGAATAGTGGTCACTTTAAATGATAAATATGATAATATGCTACTGATTATGTAAAACAGTTTATTTTATTTGAAAGCTGTTGTCCCTGCTACAGGTGACTAACGATATCTGTTAAGAACATACTTAGTTAAGAGGGCAGAAACTTGGTTACTCTTTTATCAGCCGTTGGTGTTCCACCTTTTTTAACTAAAACTCTTTCCTCCTTCCATTTTTAATCTACTGCAGTATGTGGCTAATCTTTTGAAAAGAGAAAAGAGTCGAGTACGTTCTGCCATTTCATCCTGGATCTACCGCGTTGCGGTTTCCTGCTGTTTGGGAGCCGCCGTGTGGTTATTTAGTTACTTAACAAGCCTATTTTATAAAGATTCGCAAATGACCTCGGGCGGAATTAAAAAATAAAGGAATCTAGCTATTATCACCAGAAAATTGCATTCAGAACTCATTCCATAAATAAAGTAGGGAAGAACGGACCCAAAAGAATTTTAAACACAAAATTACAAGCGGAACTCCTTCGCATATTACTCTATAATTTGGTTAGCTCCTGCGCTGCCTACATACATCACATGCTTCATATATTTAACTTAGTTCACTACTAATTGCGTTACGGCCCGTTGCCGACGCAAATACGCAGAAATCGTATTAATCCATCCGTTCGTTCGTATCGGGGGTCTAACTTTAGTTGAAACTAAATATGGTTCGCAGTTAGCGGCAAGTGGGCGAGCCAAACTTATAGCTAAACTAAACTTAGTATAGTTTACTTAAAGTTACTTTTTGCAGGAAATCAGCTAAGTAAATAGATCGAAGATCCAGGACGAACATTAGCCCATATCCTTACCATGGCCTGTATGTGTGCTTAATTTCATCCAAATCCGTTCAGCCGTTTTAGCTTGAAAGCGTAACAGACAAAGAAACTCACCTTCGCATTTATAATTAGTTAGGATTTTTCAAATATATTTATTATTTTTATTCGAATAATCATAATTTATGTTTGGCAGATCAGCAGGAATGGTAAGTGGAACTGAATGCCGACTGCCAAAGGAGCGCCAAAGGCTTCTTTAGTAAAGTTCTATTCGAATCGAAATCATCTTTTAATTCGAATAATCAAAGAAAAATAACAATCTGGCAATTACTGGCCTGCATTAAGTGTCAATATTATATAGAGCGATAAAGAAGTATCGTGTATCGTGATTATCGCTCAATTGGCAAGCTCGTGTGACGGTAATCAACGGTTTATTAACCTGTAATACAGACAGGTAATTATCCTTACTACCGAGAGTTTTGTTACGTAGTTAAACGCTGTATTATTATAATCCTACATGATTTATTAATCAACGATAATCGCGATGATACCGAAGTTATGCGCACATCGCATAGGTAATCATAATCATTTAGTTATGTTTTAATATTTTTCTCAAAGCACTGATCGAGGGATGGTATGGAATCAGTGGTGGCCAAGTTGAAGTGAGCATGGTGGTCCACTTGTAGGTGCTTGTGGTGGGTTCGAACCAAGACAGGCACTTTGCTTTGTGTAAATAATATCATCACCACTGGTCTCAAAACGGTGAAGGAAGATGTGAGGGAACCAGCATGTTGTAGATATGACATCTACCAACCCGCACTGGGCCCGTGGTAGATTACACAGCCCACTACATCTCGAAGAGAGGAGACCTGTACCCCAGTAAGAGGAACATTCTAGGCTATTATGCTTATGCTGAAAGAGAGAAACCTTTTGTTCAACGGTAAGCACGCACGTATAGAAATAAAACCGTGTTAATGAATTTTGAAATATTCCCATTAATTTACGACTAAAAGGAATTTTCACACAAAATAGGAAGAATTTCATCAGGGGATATTGTCAAAAGCGATGTGCTAAAAGCCTCTATAATTAACAAGATGCCATCCTAGGTAGGCGTTTACCGTTTTCTTTGCGGGCGCTTTATATAAAAGGTGTAGCGATATTCTGATTTTATAAGGGTCGATTTTTCAACCGTCAGATTATCTTTTATCTGGAGTATAAATATGGCGGTTTGAAGTATTTTCTATACAAGCTTTTGTCAAGCCACATTTTTTTATTTTTTTAGTTATTTCTGTTTATAAATTCAATCCGAGTTTTTGTTGATTCATGGAAAACTGCTTTAAAATGTTATTTGGAGTCCACTGGATCTTGAAGAACGATAAGGACCAAGATCTGACTGCTTCGCGGAAGCCAACGAAGGACTACCTCAGAAATTGTCATTCTATCAGTATTCAGATGATCTGTAGGCACCTACCTTGTACTGTCTTTTGTGTGGACCAAATAAATGCACGTATCATCTACCTTGTAGTATTGTACCTATTAGTTATGGGCATTGATATATATATATATATTTGTTAGCCTATATTATGTACCACAGCTGGGCAAAGGCCTCCCCTTTTACCATCCAAACCTCCTGCCTTGTGCGATCTCTGGCCAAGTTGGCCCTGCAAACGTTCTCAGATCGTCAAACTCAAACCATTTATTAAGTAAACCAATTACAGGCACTTTTGAATTGGTCAAACGGCCGGTCAGTCAGAAAGATGAAGCAAGTTGCCCATTCCAAAGCGTAGCGTATCGTCTCACCATTTAATAATGATTACAAGAATTTTTCATTCTCTTCTGATTATACCCTTCTTTGATAAAAATCCACAGGCTGCTCTTAAACAAATCGCTTCCGCCTCATCGTAACCATTAAGACGGCCGAAGACAAGCTCTTACGAGCGAAATGAACGTAATTAATTTGATTAATCCAGAAAGGCGTCTCCGAGGCACAGCCGCGATGAGTAATGGGGGATATTCGCCTTTTTCTATCTTCCATGATCTATGGACAGTGCAGCCTCGCTCCCCCCTACCCTCTGAATTCAGAAGGAAAGATTTTCGGATGCTACTTTTTTCGATCTTGCAACTGTTGAGAGTGAGTATGGCTGATATGCATAAATGGTGAGTGTCTTTACGATATACATATAGCTTTTCAGGTTTTTTTTAGTCTACATAGGTCGAAGTTATGGCTAGACGTATACTACTGAATGTGCTTTTAATTTACATGTGTTTTTTTATGGTTTGAAAGCTTTCAACGATTATTTCAGTAAAATAAAAGCTTTACAACTGTTGTAGCTATTCGTCTTGATTAGACAAAACTGGTTTTTCCTGTTAAATAATTAAATCATTTTTAGGTTACGAATTTTTGCGAATATTTTTCACCAAAAGGCATTGAAAATCTAGTGGACAACCGAAAAAAGCTTCGTTGCGCGTATTTTTCATACGAAACATTATTTTGCCTTGTTTTTCAGAGTTTCAGCTTAACCTTACCTGTATGTAATGGGATTACAGCCTTGCCAATTAACTAGAAGTGGGCTCAATCGGAGCGACAAAAAGGGCACCATATATATTACATTCATGAAAATAAAAAATTAATAGGTCCAGAGAGGATTACTTCAGCAAAAAAAAATACGCCTTTTTACCTATATTTTAGGGCACCATTTAATAACGTATAATGATATTACCTAACGGTACAAGGGACAATAGATTTTGCCTCAAAGGAACAGGTAGTTACAATAACAAGGTTCTATTTGCTGTTATGAAACTAGAACGCCAAAGAAATCAAAGGGTGAAGCGTGTTTCTCAGATGAAAATGTAAGATGGTAATAGTAAAAGCTTCTTGGAATGTAATATTTGGTTAGTCATCGTGGGAATTACTGTTAGCAGATTACTTCATAACTTTTTTTATGTCTGCTGTATCGCTTTATCCGAGTGGCGAAGAAAGTGATGTAGTAACGAATATGTCATTGTATTTGTCTCTGTAGGAAGGTGATATTTGGTTAAGTGTTTTATTGGCACGTAAAGACAACGCACAAGAATAAATACACCTCGGCACTTAGAGCATCAAGTTTCAATAACGCAAACTATTGCAATAATATTATTATCAGGCGTTACGAGCTACATATGCGAGAACAATATTACTGTGTGCATGGATTTAATTAATGTTACAATAATCACATATTATTACACAGTCAGCTACAGTTCAGTCGCTTAGAAACCGCAGCCATTCACGACGCCTTTTACGACATTGAATTTCGTCTAACCTAAAGAGTTAAAAAGCCTTACTAGGCTAGCCTAACTTTTATGCAGCATTAAAAGAGTTACGCATAAAAGGAGGTTAAATAAGTGGGCAGTTTCAGGCGGGAAGCAACGCTGCAGGGCGAAACAAGTTTCAGAATGTAAACAACAATTCTTTTGATAGATCGCGCTTCAAAGAGGGAAGTTTTAAAAGAAAATAAAGTCTCCTTTGTGACATGTTGATTTTGTGAGCGAAAGGTTTTTGTATATAAATTTGGTTAATGCTAGAGTTTGTGTCTGGTTTTACGAACGTTTTTTAGAGATAGAATATATTTTGGGGTTATAATGGTATTAGGCGTTCCATTCTTGACTGGTGGAGTTTCTTGTTATTCTTCTAAATACGAAAACTACTTTTTGGAACGGGCGACTAGAATCAATTCTATTTTATTGTAAATTTTGACGCTCAAAGGTACCTATTTGCCTATTATGTGCCTATTTAAAACAAATGCTTTGACTTTGATTTTAAAATTTGTAGAAACAAAACATTTGTGGTAAAAACTCCTACAGACAATTATAGCAGTATAGACCTTTTCCGCAAAAACAGGGATCAAAAAGCTCATAATTCCGTAACTTTGTTGTTTTTGACATTGAGCTTTCATTTGCGTCAAAGTGTCAACTTCTAATTTTTGTGTAGGTCGCAGGGTACTCCGAACATCCAAACTTTTAGACCAATTGCACACGGACTAGCTTTTAGTGGAATCCTAGATAGTTTTTGAAAGTCAGTCGCCGAGGGGTTCGCTTTATTTACGATGTTCGGGACGGAATGGACAACTACATCTATTTATGTTTCAATCTTTTAACCTTTGGATGTTCGGGAGTTAGTTGCTTCAGGGATTGTGATCAGATTTAGTTGCTTAGTGATATTGGGTTCAGAGTGGAATGTAAATATAGGTACTGAAGTATACAAATGCCTTGGTTGTTGTTGTGAAACTTCGAATTCGTCATTCGCCTCTGTTACACTTTTATATATTCACGTACAATTTGCACACACCATAAAAAATCAACGTTTTCATTTTTGCCATCTCCGTAATGTATTTCTTTAAACCAATGATTTTTTGTATTCTTGAAACTACTTTCAGTGGGTTAGAGCTGGGTGAGGTGGGTTAGTCGACGCCTTTGAGTCGCCGATTTTTAATCTTTTCACAATCTAATGACATTGTTTTGCTAAAAAATTAATTCAACACCTCAAATTGTCCATCCTTTCTCTATATCTATCACTACAAGTTAAAATCCAGTCTCCCAATTCAATTAAGACTTTCCGAGATAAACAACGAACCAAGTTGACAATTTGCTCGCGGTCGCTCCACGCTACAGCATACCCGGTCTTACTTGCACGTCATAGTTCTAATACTTATTAGAACTACTTCCGAGTCTAGTGTAATGGTGAGGACACAGTAACGTAGGTATATTAGCGAATAATGTATTATTTATTTTATTGACGCGGTTCTTACATTATTTTATTTTTTTCTGACCTACAAGTCGCTATGCGTTTGTGTCTGTCACCGCTTTGATCTTCTAAACTGCACAATAAATTGTGATGCGATCATCACTATTAATTAGATCATTTATTGCGGAAACAAAAGGCGCAAGTAAAAAAAATACTGCACAAAGGCGGACTATGGAATGGCGGCGTGACGGTATCATGGGATTTTCCACCTTGTGTATAGGACAGCGTTATTTTCGTGTTCCATCTTCGATAAAAGCCTTAATAAAACGGCGTATTACAAAATTGAACCTTGAGCAGTAGGACAATCCTCGAAATTTTAAGAACGTTCAGTCTGAAGGCCAATCAATTCTCGTAATTTAAACCGTTCAAAATCTAGCCACAGTCTCATCTCAGCGACAAACAAATCTCAAAAGCTTGTCAAAATGTAGGGAAATTAGAGGTATTTTTGACAGATTGAGACTGAAATCAGACGTGAACGTTCTTATAATTACGAGAACTGCCCCTCAGATCTCAGTCTCAATCTGTCAAAAGTGGATTAATTTCCCTACATTTTTCAGAAGTTTTTGATTGATTATTCCTTTGTAAATTATTTCTAAGACTTACGTAAATATTTTACCAATTTTATTTTAAAAATATTTATTCCTTTATTTCATTAAATACACATACATTTTATGATTATATATAAAAAAAAACAATATTTAATGTATTTACCTATTGATTGTCGCTGAGGCGAGACTGCGACTAAATTTTGAACGTTTTTAATTACCAGAATTGGCCTTCTGATCATGAATATCGTCGAATATATTACCTAGATGACTCGTAACAGTTTCTCCAAACATTTCCTATCCGCTGTTTGCACAGCACGATGTCGCAGCCGAATCGCTCTGGATTTGCCATTCAGATTTCTGTTAGCCGTTCGGCCCGATTTGATTAATGGATCTAGCAAATATCAGTGCACAGTTCGTTATGAGAGTCGGATATCCGCGAAACAAGTTGGATGAGAGACTTTTTGATTTCTGGAACGTTAGGTACTTCGACGGAAAATGGATGACTTTGAGGTGCTTTTACGCGTGCAGTTAACAGCGAAGCATATTTTGAGGGGCTTGTATTTCCTAGCTACTGGTTGTTGGATATTTTTGGTAATCACTTTCTATGTCTGTATAAATTACAAAAAAATAAAAATAATTTCATTTCTGTGAGTAGATTTTTACAAACACTTTTACACGTCAATCATATTTAAAAAACTACGAGTACATCGGCCTTTCCTATCTGAGCATTCTGAGAAGAAAGTCCGAAACAAACTGATATTTTGGGGTGCTTTTAACGCGCAGTTAACACCGAAACATGTTTTGAAGGAATTAAGAGTTCTGAATGGGCTAGTATTTTGGAGATTACTGGCAGTCGCTTTGTTACTTCAGTGTTTTAAAAAAAAATAATTTGGGAAACACCAGGGTACACCTCGTCACGACAGTCGGTTGAGAGGCTTAGATTTCTCAACGTTATTTGGGCAGTAACTCGAAATGCCCGATGATATTGTGTTTTGGGATATTTTGGGGTTCTTTTACCGCGCAGTTAACAGTGAAGCATGTTTGGAGGGACGTATATTTCTGGATGGAATTGTATTTTGGTTTTTGGCAGTTATTTGTAGGAAAAACTAGAGTTTTTGAGGATTGAACCGGTATTTTAGTCAAGCTACTTAATTTTTTTTTTTCAAATGATGTTATCGTCCTGTTAAGTTTTGAAGTAATGTGCATGAATTAATAGTAAACAACAGTTATCGTAACAGAATAGTAAACTTAGTAAATCTAGTTCGTTCAACCATAATTCTAGGTAGTGCAGCATTAAATTCAATAAACAGATATTTTAATTGCTTCCTGCTCTACTAAAGCTCTTACATACAACGCAATTTCTACTAGAAACTTGTTACTTATCCGTTTGAACTTAAAACAAACAGCACCACTTGATTAAAACACCAAGACAATATAATACGATTAAATCCAGTTGGTCACGAAAGATAAACCAGTTGATTGGGCAATATATCTTTTCAATTTATGCGGGTTATAAAAACGTCGCGCCCGTTTGAGTTCCGTGACGTTTATTGAAGACCACCAATTGAAACTTTGATGACGTCATCGGCCTTGGTGCCGGTTATATATATATTTTTATATATTTTAATGTTATGCGTAACATGTTCAGGCGTGTTTAAAGTTGCCAGTAAATACAACATGTGTTCGGAAAGCAGGTGTTGTTATGTAATGTACTCGTTATGTTTTATTGATGGTTTCCGATATAAATAATGTAGGTTCGTTCGTATTTTAACTTGTAAACTGTTGTCTTTAACATATTATGTTATGTACGGCAAAAAAAACTTTCGAGAAAATAAAATATTAAGACAGACAAACACACAACAAGAAAAAAAAACAATACAAGACATCGACATTATAAGATTTTATTTATTTATTCATTCATTTATTTATTTTAGGATCTCCCACAAAATATATAAGTACCTACACTAAATATATAAGATTAAAAACAATACAAAGAAACTCATAAAATAACACATGTCACGTCCTATGTACAATTCCACGAAGTCACACGAACCACCAAAGGTTGAAAAAAAAAATTTTAAAACTCACCAAAGTAATCCAAATCCGTTCATTAAAGTCAGTCTTCTTCAGAAAAACTATTATTTAAATAATTAATTTAGAAACACACAACCGTTAACAGCTAAATTTTAAAACTAAAAACACCAACTCACGTTCGAAAACACTAAACTAAAATACTTTTGGACACAATGACTAGAATTCAACCGTTAGCGGAGACACAACCGCTCGCGTCGACTGCCGAATCATAACTGAATGTGGGGGTCAAGTTTTCGAAAAAAAAAGTTGTGCTGCAGGCAAAGGCACCCATACGTTACGGACGAGATCATTACAACAAAAAAGAACCCTAAATATTATCGGCCGACAATGGCAGTTCTCAAAGTTGCCAGTGCATTTATTTTTCGGTTGTTAATTTTTGGTAATAAAGATTTTTATGACTTCAAGTCATATAAATCTTTTATTTCTATATAGGGATTTTAGAAAAAACTAAACAAGTAGGTACTCAATAAATGTATATGTTTAGCTTTGTTACAAATAATTTCAGATATAATTTATATTTATTCGAATCAAGACAAGAATCTTTAATAACAGATATCATTCGGACAATTTAATATCTACAAATTCCATACGTTTTTTTTTTGTTTTGCGAATGATTTTCAACAAGTTCTCAAGGCGATCTGGCTCCGTTCATTGTACTCGCCTTTATTACATGGCAGATATTAAAATTATATTACTAGAAAAAAAAAGATAACTCGTTCCCGCGTAAACAATTTATATGGATATCTCTTTCCATTTTTCACGTGGCAATTAAAGATTTATCGTTTTTTAACGTTTTCACACTTTTTTGGCAATAATTGATAGGTATTTGAATTTAAAAGGCTACGTGGTTTGTAAATGAGGACATGATGGATGTTTTAAAAGTTACGCAACTTTAGGTAACTTTTAGGTTGTGCGTAATCGTTCGTCGTGAGACTAATTTATGACGTAATAGATAGGAAAGTTTTTTTTTTTCTCTTCAAGAAATAAACATTTTGCATATTATTATGATGAAATAGTCCTCTGGCAGGTTTTTATGATCTACTTTAGATCGAATGATTAATTTACTATTTTTAGTAACTGCTTTGAATATTTTTCCTCCTAACATTTTATAGGATGCTGTAATGTCTCCACGTCTGCCTCATAAATTAAAAATGTCTGTACCTACATCTAAATGCCCCTTCAAATGTCAAAAAGGTAACAATACTAATTTCACACACACCACTCATCAAGTTAACAAACATATTCGAACAAAAGCTTAATAACGAATCATTAATTCACGACACCGGGGCGCCGTTCTAGTTAATAATAAAACTTTGACATTCGCAGGCAGTTGGATTCAAGTTTTGCAGCTGCCGTCCCTACATATACACACACGGTGAGCATGTGTGCAAGGCACGCGTTGATATATTTGTGTGCGCGTAATTCGTAGGGGTGCAACGTTAATAATATTGATTATTTTTTTCAGTCGGCACATAAATTGATTTTTTATCGTGTAACGAACTTTTTGTTTATAATTTTGGCAACGGCTGGCGTGTGAAATTAGGTAGGCATATAAGTTTACAAATAATTACAGCGGGAGCAGTAGAATTTAATTTTATCGGTTTTTGTTACGTTGTTCGTAATGTTATTGTTATTGTTCTAACGGCTTTAACTCCGAAACCTTTTCCATTAAAGCTAAGGATCGTGGAATAACATCTTATCTTTTAGGCTTACTTATCAAGTGTAACACTTTTTTTGGTACAGTAATATCTTGCTTTATCTATCGAGCATAAATGTGTGTTGTATGAGGTAGCAATGGACTAGCCTGCTGTTTCAGTCAGTTATAATATATGTCAACGGATAAGAAACTATCCTGCATCCAGCACCCTAATGGTCACACAATCAATCAAAATCTGAATCATTTTGAAAGATATTCCTCATTCATTGCTTCATATGTTCGAAAAATTTGTCTGCTTATAAACGTAAATGACCCGATGTATACTATGTTGTTGAACTGTCAAAATGAAAGCCATTCCTGTCAGTGTCTTACACAATTACCACGCAGGTCATAGTTCACCTGTGCGCCAAAATGATCTAAATGATCTAATTACCACGCAGATCATAGTTTACCTGTGCGCCAAAATGATCTAAATGATCTAATTACCACGCAGGTCATAGTTCACCTGTGAGCCAAAATGATCTAAATCCATTCAGCAAAAATACAAACTCACATGATTTAAAATATAAGATGTGATGTGAAGGCTTTTCTTACTGTTTATTTAAAAGAAAAGTGAAGAACTCACAGCAGACTTGTATAAAAGTTGTTTTCTTTCGTTTTCCGAGAACATGACACTCGTAATTATGCTTGTGAAGAAGTTCTTATGCCGTCGCATCATTATGACGATTTGAGTCACCCCATTTTCCGGAAGCATGACTCACTGTGTTAAGAATGGATTTGAAGGAAAAACCTTGTGATTTCATAGTGACAGGGGTATGAATGTTTAGATTACTAGGTCAGTATTTTTGTGTTGTGACTCGAAGTGTGTTACGAAAAACCTTTTTCTTGGGTTTCCTTGACAGTTTGGATGGTATAATGGACTCTAATAGCAGGGTTTACAGTTACTATGTAAGGAAAACTTCCTTGTATTTTCGTTCGTTTGTTGTGAAAATATTTGAACAATTTGTTTTTTTGTCGGAGACTTTCTATAGATTTGATTTTATTTTTTCTAACTACATAACTATGTACTTATTACTTGCTATAATTAATTGTGTTATTATTTGAGCACGCTGTGTTTTTGTGTAACCAATGAGGTGATTGGACTTAATTAGTTAATTAGTATTGCTATGTACAAATTGTAAAGGTAGGTACTCATTGTTCAAAAGCCTATTAATAAATAGCTAAAGATAATTACTACCTAAAGTTATGAAGCAGACACATAAAAAGTATAAAACTTGTTTATTTATTTAACTCCTGTTTCAAGTCAAACATCTTCACTGTAGTTACTTATTATCTCCTCAACAGAAATAAATACATTTAACGAGACGTCCCTCCATCTTTTACGACTAACCAGATGACAGCTGACAGATTACACTTCTTATTTCACTCCCAGATAGGCAAAGGAATCTCGTACATACGTCCTTTAAAAAAATTACAAGTAACAATGCAGATATTTTAATTAGATACTTTTAAAAGGACTTATGGTAATTTTAACTGTCATTTGAAAAAGAACTTTATCGATCTGTGTTTAAAGCTGTATTCAGTTACCGGTGAACAAATTGCCAACAATGTTGGATACATATGCAAGTATCGTTCGTGGCATATAAAATTAACGCATTCATAGTATGTTGAGGCAGGCCGGATGCTAGTAAGTATAGGTAGGTATGGAAGGGTCAACAGTCTGGTGACTGACCTCCGATGACAGGCGCGTATTTATGTATTGTTGATTGGAAAGGTCAATCGAGTATGCGATTAGTGATTTTGCAAGTAAAGGCCTACACAACATGGCGACGACTTTGGAAAAAGATGTCGCAAAATCGCAATAATATCATTCTCAATTATAGTCACCGCCGTGCAAGTCTTCTTTAGTATAGTTTGGGGAACAGGCCATCGTTGCACCTGATAGTCAGTAGCTACTGTCGCATTTTTGTAGGTACCTGCAACACCAAGGGGTCTACAGATGACTTGTCAACCCTGAGAGTAAAATCGCAATGCCTCGTGTGTCCTTAATATTACGAGCACCCTTCGTACCGGAACATAACGAAATTGCTTGACAACAGAAATGCGTGTTGTAGCCATACCTACTTTGCCAGGCGAAACATTTTATTGAGCTTGCTGATTATTAGCTGCTGTTGATACGAGTAGTAATAAATTAAGCTACACAAAACATAATTTATTGTGCAAGATTTGACGGGACATGTAAGTACTACTTGGCTTGTCTGTGTTGTGCCTTAAAAATGGTAATAGACTGGCCCCCTGTTACATAGGACTTTGACATGACAACTGGGAGATGACTGACATCGCACCTACTACAAGTATCTGTCTATCCCATCGGGACGTCCAACATGTTATTTGACATGACTGTGACGGTATTTTGTGCTATTATACTCTGACTAGCTTCTGCCCGCGACTTCGTCCGTCTGAAATATCTTGTTACCCCGTTGCATCGCATCGCCCGCCCGCGCTGTTACTTTACGCTTAGCGTTCTTACTGACAAATTTTTCTTTTTGCTCGGCGCCTAAGAGTGATAAATGCATAGCTATAGCCTTCCTGAAGAATTGGGCTAACAAATGCAAAAATACTTTTTCAAATCCGACTGGTATTTCCAGAGGTTAGCTCGTCAAACAAACAAACAAAAAATAAACCAATATAAATATATATAATTATGAATAAATATATAAAAATACTAAATAAATAAATAAAAAAACTTCAGCTTTATTATTAGTATACAAGATAGATATAGATTGGCATAGCTATAGACTATAGATATCAGTAGGTACAGTCGCGTCGATATAATCGCGACAAACCACCGATACAGTCGCGCTACTGAATCGATAAAAAACGCGACGGATCATATTGCCATTGTAGGGCGTTGCCATTGATACAAATACAATAGGCAGCCATTTTGTCAATTGACCTTGTGCAGCGATGCAGCTGCGGTCGTACGCGACAGTCGCTGCAAAAAGCCGCCATGTGTGTAGACTGTGCAGCCAGACACTGATTACTCAACCGACCAATCAGGAATTGGCATCTTAATTCCGTAAGGTGAAATATGTAGTATGCTGTCGCAAGTGGTAATGTATGAAACTATTTGAAATTAATGTCATATTATCTTGTTTGTGTTTCGAAACCCGATAAATGACGGTTGGCGAACTGTCACGTTTCAATTGCGTTTTGCGATTTAACACCTCGCTGATGTATGTGTACATAAATTAGTCTAAACCAGATCACAGCTACTCGACGACTCTTTGATTAAGTTGCTCCAAAAGATCGCCAGTTGCAGGCTAAACCATAAAGTCCGGAGCATCTGACACTCCTTGGCACCGCACTCCAGTCGAGTGCAAGCCACTATAACTTCCCAAGAAAGATTAAGTACCTAAGTCCGACATAGGTACTAAATTCTAGAAAGAAACTTGCAGGCCGCTCCTACCTCCGGGGGTGATATCGAACCCCCACTGCAAGGTCAACGACCGGGTAAATGACCTGGCCAGATGACTCCAACAGTCTTTTTTTTAGTCATATGATTCATACATGCTATATAAATTATATACAAAATGTTGATCCAATGAATAAGCGCTCGCCAGTCTCAGGGTTGGCAAAAAACGAACGTAATTGGGGGAAGGCTAAAATAAAATAAAACGTCTAGATTTTAAATGTGTTATTAATAAAGGATATGGATCGACCATGCGATAAAAGAAGGTCGAAACCGAAACAGATTAAAATTTTATTGGTTCGGCAAAAAAGGGTTATGTTTTAAAGATTGTTGAACAAGAGATTTTGTTAGTAGCGAAGTATGTGAAGTTTTTACAGCCACGTTGAATTCATATCGTGTAGCAGCCCTGGGAGGGTCGAGTCGGTGTCAAGTTCGAGGAAGCAAGCTAAGTTTTTTGCCTCCAAAAGGATAAGGTTTGACATTTGCATGCAGTTTCTGGTTTCATAAATCTGTAGTGCATTTAGTTATTATGATTATGATTGATAGGCGTTTATTTTAATCTGTAGGTAAAAGATTTATTGGCTGTAAGTTTTTTGCTAGAATTTGCCGATGAATCGGGTATAAAATTACAGTTTATTTTGAAAACTACCGGTTGCGTGTTCTCGTAGTTTTAGCTCATAATTCTGATCTATTATTATTTGATTGAAGTGATCCAATACAGCTCAAAGTCCTTGCAGTCTAAAATTAAAATGCAGGGCTCGACTTCGATTGGCTAACGGAATTTTGCACTTAGCGTCTCACAATTCGATTATATCCTAGTGTAGGGGTCCATTCCCAGGTCGTCCGCATAATACAATTTTTTCCTTAATATATGATTATAAATGCTAAATGGTTCGTAAACAGTTATTCATGTTAGGGGGTGAGTCAGGGGCGAGTTTGTCGTATGACAGTTAATAGGATCACTGCCGAATTAACTATGTACAATGCTATCCTAGCTACATATATGGTCAACCCTTTGAGGGTCAAAGATGAGATTAGAGACATGATACTCTTGGGTTGATCTTGTTAGTTTTAAATATCAGCTTTTTTAGTATCATATGGCCGTGATAATGACCGAAGGGGTTACGCAGAGGTGTCCTATTCTAAACACATATTATAGAGGGTCATTCAATGTTAGTGATTATTTACTTCTAGGTACATTTATAACGTAACGTAATCAGCCTAATGTTCTTCCTTTTGGGACACAGGCCTCCTCACAATGTTTGCCTCCACCATTTTGAGAGCGTGGTGGCTCAGTCGTAACGGCCGCGACTTACGAGTTGTAGGTCGTAGGTTCGAACCCAGACAGACGCTTTAATTTGTGTAAATTATTTAACGACTTCTAGGTAGTCAGTAGGTATTTATATCACAACAATATGCAATTAATCATTGTTTACCCGGTGCCAGTATTAGCCAATTAATTAATAATATCAAATTGACAAAAATAAACCCCAGTTCAACTGTTATATTATTATATGGGGATAGCTTAAATGTAAGGAAAAAGGACTTAATTGAATGTGTCCATTTGATGTTGCATCTTAATGAGACTAATAATTGTAAATTTATTTTTTGTGCCTTGCCTTATTCCCATTATTTAACTGATGAGCAAAATAAGCATATTTATAATTTAAATATGTTCATTTATAATAGGACTTGTCGTCACAGTGATGCTATTTTATATTTTGATTGTAATCAATTCATTACTGATTACAAACTGACAAATTATACTATGTATTTGCCACCTAGTTGTAGGAGACAAATTGCTAATCTTTTAGCATACAATATACTCAGTGACACTGGTACTTGTAGTGTACCATCGATTACTGTTAGTACTGATACTAATACTACTTTTGATACGCCTTGTAGTTTAAACTATTAGGTGCGACAACGGGTCAGCCACATATGTTGAATGTTGTACATCAAAATATGCAGGGTCTGTCCGGCAAAGAGCTAGAATTAAGTTTATTTATGGAGAACTATGAGGTTCAGGTGTTATGTTTGACTGAACACTGGTTGAAGGAACATGAAGTAGTGTTTATAAATGATGAAAACTTTACCGTACAGAGTGCATTTGTGAGAAAAAGTGCTATTCGCGGTGGCTCTTTAGTTCTTGTTTCAAACAAGTTGAAATGTAAACAACGTTTAGATTTAGTTAATCTTTCAATCGAGCGCACTATAGAGTTGTCTTGTGTTGAACTTGAGCGATATGTTATAATTTGCGTTTATCGACCCCCCTCTGGGGATTTTATTAGTTTCGAATCGGTAATGGAAGATACTCTCAATAGGTTAAAATCAAATAACAAAAGTATTATTTTATGTGGAGATTTCAATATTAATATTTTAGATGTTACTCCATTAAGTATTAGACTTCTCAATCTTTTGAGGTCCTATAATTTAATTAACTTGTTTTTTGAACCAACTAGGATCACAGCTTCTTCGTCAACTTGTCTTGATAATATATTTAGTGATTGTGATGCCAAAAATAAATTAGTGTTAACTGACTTAACGTCCGACCACTGTGGTTTATTAGCTAGCTTCCCCATGCCATTACATAAAAAGCCACATAAACTTGAATGCAGGCCTTATACAGCTAGTCGTTGCAAAATGTTTAAAAATAAAATAGCTCATAGAATTACACCATCGATAGTAGAACACGAGAATCCTAATGAAATTTATGGTGCCCTTTTTGATGTTGTGCAAAAAGAATACCAATCCACTTTCAAGACCAAAACTATTAACATTAATGGATCCTCTGTTGGCTTTAACCAATGGGCTACTCCCGGTATTTATAAAAGTAGAGCGAGACTATACGAGTTATATGGTTTGAAAAAATACAGGTTTGATACTCCCTTCCTAGAGTATGTCAAAACTTATTCAAAATTATTCAAAAAGATTAGTGCTTTTGCTAAATCAAAATTTTTAGGCGATACGATAAAAAATTCTACTAATAAAGTAAAAACCACTTGGAAAATTATTAATAATGAAACGGGAAAATCGGTTAAACAAGAAAAACTACTTGAGATTATGGTCGACAACAAATTAGTTAACAAAGCAGCTGACGTAGCTGAGGCATTTAATGAGTTTTTTGCCAACATACCGATAACTACGACTCGCTCCTTAAATTCGTCCTCGTCTAAAGCTGAAAACCTTTTGCACAGTAGTGTACCTAAATGTAGTCCCTTATTTAGTTTCCAACATGTAACCCCGCGTGATGTAGTTAATGTTTTTAATACACTTAAGTCTAAAAACACCGGTGATTATTGGGGCATCTCCACTAAACTTATAAGTAATATAATAGACATCGTAGCCCCCTATCTAGCTGTTACTTTTAATAAATGTGTTGATTTAGGAACTTTTCCTGACCTCATGAAGAGTAGTAAAGTCATACCATTATTTAAATCAGGTAATAAGAATGACGTTGGCAATTTCAGGCCTATTTCTATCTTACCTGCATTTAGCAAAATATTTGAAAAGTTAATACTCAAGCAGCTGCTAAGACATTTTAATTTAAATAGCCTCCTCCATAATGAGCAATATGGCTTTACAAAAGGTCGTTCAACTACAGATGCGGGTGTTGCTCTATTGAGACACATATTTGACGCATGGGAGAAATCACAGAATGCTATTGGAGTTTTCTGTGATCTCTCCAAAGCCTTTGATTGCGTGCACCATGACACGCTTTTGCGTAAATTACGTCATTACGGTGTCCAAAACGAAGCTCTCAACGTAATTATTTCGTATTTACATAATAGGGTCCAATGTGTAGATGTTAATGGTGTGAAATCATCCGGGCTACCAGTTCAGTTAGGTGTTCCGCAAGGCTCAATACTGGGTCCATTCTTGTTCTTAGTTTACATTAATGATTTACCATTCCATTTGACGGGCATCTGTGATGTTGTACTGTTTGCAGATGATACCTCTCTTATTTTTAAAGTAGACAGGAATAGACAAGATTTTGACGACGTAAACAGTGCACTCTCAATAGTTACAGATTGGTTTACGTCAAATAACTTAGTTCTCAATGCCAAGAAAACCAAATGTGTAAAGTTCGCCTTACCGAATGTTAGAAACCTAGGACCCAACATCGTCTTAGATAAAGAGGTGCTTGAAACTGTAGGCTCGGCAATTTTTCTAGGACTAACAGTAGATGCCAAACTTCAGTGGGGACCTCATATATCAAGTCTAGCAGGAAGGCTCAGTTCGGCTGCCTACGCCGTCAGGAAAGTAAGACAATATACTGACGTTGATACAGCTCGTTTAGTCTATTTTAGTTATTTTCACAGCGTTATGTCCTACGGTATTCTGCTGTGGGGCAAAGCCGCTGATATACAAAATATATTTGTCCTTCAAAAGCGAGCTGTTCGAGCAATTTACCAGCTAGGTGCCAGAGTTTCTCTAAGAGATTTCTTTAAAGATATTGGTATTCTCACGGTTGCATCACAATTCATCCTTGCCAACATTTTATATATTAGGCAAAATTTACACTTGTACACTAAAAATAGTGATATTCACAGTGTTAACACTAGAAATAAGGACAAACTACGTGCCCCCTTTCACCGGCTTCATAAGGTTCATAACTCATTTGTTGGGCTTGGTATAACCTTTTATAACAAGATACCCTCTTCTTTTCTAGACTTGCCTTTTAATGCGTTTAAAGCTCAACTAAAATCCAACCTTTGTTCAAAGGCATACTATTCTATCAACGACTACTTAGACGATAAGAATAGTTGGTCACCCTAGTTTAACGCAAGACAATGTTTATGTTCCTTCTCCAGAATTAGCTTACTGCAGAACCCAGCAATGCATAAATGTGTAAGCTGTCACGCCCTTTATGCCTGGAGGCTTTTATTTGGGTAGTAAGTTTTTTTATTTACATTTTAATTAATTATGTTTTAGCTTGAGTACGTATAGTTATTATTATATTTGTTGGTATATTGGCGTGGCTAGCTGACATATTATGGCAAATAATTAAATGTTATGTTCTGGTTTTGTAATGTTAATTACCGAACATTGTATATATTATTGTACCTAGTATTGTATACATTCAAGTATTTTTTTAAATTGAACAGACAGCTGTGCTGCTGGGGAGTTTGTTGCGCCACTTCTTCTTCCCAGCAATAGCACTAGGAAGTGGTGAAGGGCGGGCGTTTTTGGGGGACTGTCTTTTGTAATTTTGACGTTCAAAAAGTGCTGATTCTCAGCCTAATTTGAATAAATGACTTTTGATTTTGATTTTGATTTTAATTTTATCATTTTCAAACACTGAGCCATTGCTGAAAATTGTCCTTTTAAAAACGTAAATACGCATTGCCTGACATTTGAATTGAAAGATCGCAATGCAATCGTTTTAGCGATGACCTAACAGTAAGGTGTGTTAAAGCTACGTTCCGTTAAATTAAGGCATTCGAAACCAATACCAAAACTAAAAGGCACCGAACATTATACAAAGAAGTAGTTTGTCTACGTCTAGAAACGTTCCAGTCTCCAAACTAGCCATTTCTAGTTTTCAGTCAAACCTACCTAGGTATCTTTGGGCGGGAAATTCGGAGATTTTCCAATGTTAGAAGGAAATGGAGTCTGAGACGAAGCCGCTGGTACAGTTAACAGCGGAAATTTATGTCTACCGAATATTTCGCTAGTGAAAAATTGTGTGGCGAATTGTAATTTTTTGGTCTGGGAGGAAATCAGGTGCAAATAGTAGGGAAATGTGATGATTATTTACGACGGTTTTGAAGTAACGTTATTTCATGTGCCAGAAATATTAAGCATGTGCATAAAATAACTGATAGAAAACTTGTTTGTTGCTTTGCTTTGGCATGACAGTTAGATGTTGATGAAGTTTTAGGTTCCCCTTTGAAAGACAACGACAGGTAGATAAATGCTTTTACTTGCCGAAAACGGTAAGTATAAGGTTAAAACGCGCTATCGGTAAACAACTTACAGTAATCCTTGCACTAATCTACGGTTAAGTAGAGGTTAACAGTAGTATTAGTCGTTAGAATCAGGCGGTGAGTTACCGGGTTTAGATTATCTTTAATTGGGTGTGAATGATTCTAGTGACGAGTCTCACATTTTATTGTTGAGTACAGATTTTTCCTAAAAATGGGTGAATTACTACGTATGTTAAATATTCATGGATCTAATCTACTGATTTTCAGAATAGAATAGTCATGAATTTCGCAGAAAATTATTATACCATTATTGGCGTCAAAAATCACAATACGAATAAAAAATCTGCAAGCATAATTCAAGAGTAGTACAGATTTTTCCCAAAATTGGTAGGTAGGTATGTTAAATATTCATGAACACAGTAATAAATCTATTGATCTAACCTACCGCTTTTCAGAATAGAATAGTCATATCATGTATTTCGATGAACATTATAATTATTTTGCGTCGAAAATCACAATACGAATAAAAATCTGCAGGCATAATTCAAGAGTTACTCACAACAATAAAATAGAATGCCGAAGTGCATTCGAATTCATTCTATTGCTTCTCCGTAGAGTGACCTCATTGCGTGGTGGACTGTACCGGGTGCATTGTAGATCAATCTTTAAGACACCCTGACTGATGCGACGCTATTAATGCCGGTAATAGGAACCTCTTAGCTTTTGTAATAAAGGAGATAGAAGGTTTATAATATGGTGATTAACTGGTAATGGAAGTTGGGGGTATCAATTTTGTCTTGATGAAGTTTTGGACATTCAGAATGGAAGGTTTTGCGGTTGTGTATGTCAAGTTGAGTACTTATTTGAATAATGTTAGCTGTTGGGTTTATGACGTGTTAAGTCGAAAAGTTTTTAACATTTTCGTTTGTAAATTGAACGAGATTATTAATTAGAAAATAGATATCATGTAGGTACAACAGGTTGATTGTGTTTACATGTAGCGAAATTTTCATGCAGGCACTTTGTTTGTGATGAATAGTTTGGTTTCTGGTAAATATGTTGTCCATTTATAATTGTATGCTGTATATAATAAGTTCATAGCGCTATAGATAGGTACCTAGTTAGATCAATATAGGAATTGCGTGCATTTTATGTGACTCCTATTACATATAAAGATTTTGTTGTTTGATACTTAACCCAACTTCATAATCAGTCTATAATTTTCCCACTGCTGGGACACAGGCCTCCTCTCGATAAGAGAGGGCCGTAAACCACCACCCGGGCCCAGTGCGGGTTGGTAGAGGTCACATGTCTTGAATTTTTGGTTCGAAGACATGCCGGTTTCCTCACGATGTTTTCCTTCACCGTTTTGAGAGCAGCTGTTACCCCATCTAATTCTCTGTAAATATCCCCGTAGCTTTTCCATCTTTCAGACAATACTTTCATCGAACAACCACTGACGTTTGACACACCAGCAGTCCTTCCGTTTCTCCTAGAGTTACACACCGCACTCGTATCTGTATCAGTAACCTGATATATTGCATCACGCGGTGTCGCTTGCAGGTGTCGAGGTTGACTACTTGGTCTAGAATCTAGATTGTTTTAGTCTTATTTTCTTTGTTAAGATTGCTTCATAGAATTAACACTGAGTAAGATTGCTTAGGTCCTGAATTCTTATAAATAGAGTAACTGAAGACGCTATAGGCTGGGTATATAGGTATAGATAACACATACTGGGGAGTTTGTTGCGCCACTTCTTCTCCTCTGCGAAAGCACTAAGAAGTAGTGAAGGGCGGGCGTTTTGGGGGGCTGTAATTTTGATGTTCGAAGATTCTCAGCCAAATTTGAATAATACGACTTTTGTCTTTTGTTTCGACTTTTTTTTAAATAATATTTCTTTACCTTTTCAGTATTTTTATAGTTCCAAACAAGCAGAAGTGGCCAGTCGTTACAATAAATGAACAGAAGGTAACTAAAGTGTAGGATGTGGTTCTGGTTGGTGCCAATTACCCAAAGGAACCTTGGAGATGACTATAGAGGACCCAGACACGAGTAACAGGGTAAAAATTAAGCCCATTTAATCCTATATTCAACTACATATTTACTAGCAACCACAAACTGTTGATCACAAACAACCATATGTGTAGGTATATGAAAATTTCGCTACGTAAACACACGACTCGGTTCAACACAGGGAGCATTAAAACCAATCGAATAAGTAAATACGAATCGAGTTATGTGGACGTCAAAACGTAATTTATTCCTTAACAATTATTCGAGTTGGTGCGCAATTGAATTTAAATGCGCATGGACGGACAGACAATCGATGTTTGTGTACGATTTTATAATTGTTAAGTATATCGGTAACGATTCGATTGTGCGTGTGTAAAAGGTTATGGTTAATTGTTGTAAGTATTATATTGTGTTCATTGTTGGACTGATTGTGCTTGATCTCTGTTTCCGTTTAAGAATACGACAACTCTGAGGTTTGGAAAATAGCTGTCTCTTACTTTGAAGACAGACAGATGTTAATGTGTCGTCCATTGAAAGAAAAGAAAGAAAATACATTTATTTAAAACAGACTTAAAGGCACACAATATTAATATCAGATAAAAAAGTGCAAAAATGTTGCATCAGATGGGAAATTCTCGTAATTTTAAGAACGTTTACAGTCTGATCTCAATCTGACAAAAATCTAATTTCTCTACATTTTTGATATTGATCGTCGTTCAGATGAGATTGCGACTAGATTTTGAACGTTTTAACTATGGGAATGGGCCTTCTGATCATTGCTGAACAGGCAAGAGTTTTCACGTCAATAACTGAAAGGTTTAACATGAGTTGATAAAATTCAATAACCAAAACCAAACCCCAAAAATGTTTAACTTCAAAATTACAATACACAATACTTATTTCCGACTTTCTTTTGTTACCAAAGTCTGGAACACAACCACAAGAAACCTTGTACTTAGCTATAATTATATGTACAACCAACCGCACGTACAAGCAACACTTAGGGAGTACGGAAACCCGTTTAACTACTACAAAACAAAGAGCTGTCAAATTCAAATTGTTAACATGCGCACGTTGTTGACTGTCCCTATCCACCTTTATTCCTACCTGTTTGCATTGCGTGATCCCCTGACAAAGGAAAACCGAAAAGGCAACAAAGAAATCGCATAAATTTCACTTGATTGACAAAACAATTACTTAAATTAAAAACGATGTTCACGCGAGCCCGCATTGAATATAAATTGGTAGCACAGGAATAATTACGACTCCAGCTATCTTTTTAATCTATGTTAAAACGAATGCTAAAATATTAGATTGCAGTTTCATAAAGAATTTCTAAGATAGAAAGAATTCATCATTGTCTATCATCCTCATAATAGGCTTCTCTGATCGCATCACGCCATTTAATTTGCAAATCCATTTTGTTTTAATTAATAAATTAATATTTCTTACAAACACACGATTCTTTAAATAATAAATAAACATTATATTTCTCTTACACAAATCCGCCTTAAACATATTATGAAGCTTATAACATCTGATAAATCCTTTGTGAGAGACTGGTATTTGCACTAGGAAAACCTGTCACACAGATTACTAGTCACCAATGATGGTACCTTTAATTATTCTGTGTTACCTACACTTATGAATATATATGAATCATGCTCAAATCACCGTAACAACCAAACAAAGGAAAGACAAAGGGGTCTGAAGCTTCCCCGTCTAGTATTCAAGTTCTAATATATCAACCTATCTAATGAAAACAAGCTCCTTTCCAGAGAGAATCCTTAGATACTCTGCAGACTAGAAAGTTCTAACAAGTTTTATTTGCGTTATTCAACCAGAAATCGAATCCGAATCCCCGTTGCAACGCCGGTATGTAAACAGGGAAACGCAACGATCGATATGGCGGGGTAAACACGGCGGTTGCCATGGCGACGCGCCGGGAGTTTCGTCACTTCCGCCCCTTCGCCCCCTGAACCACCCTACCCCCCCGCTGGGGGCGCTGTCCGCGGCAGGCTTTGTGCCGTACCACAGGGACGATATAGCAAGTCAAATTGGCTCCGTCCTTGAATTAATGGTTATTTCGATGCAAGTCTGACGCTGTGCATATAACGAGATTTGAGTATATCAAAGCTTCGTGAAATATTCTGTCATGCAGTCCGAGGGGCGTTTTGCTTTTGTTTCGTGTTAGACCGTATTCATTTTTTTGTTTAACTGACGAACTGCGGCAATGGGAACGTACTGCAATTTAGGCAGCTCCGAAACTAATCTGGAACTGAAATATGGGCATGGCTTTGCAAAATTCTCTATTCAACTTTTTTGTACATTGAGTTGTAATAATAAATAACAACTTTGTGACTGAAAAGCCTGCTTACATATAGCATCTGGCGAGCAGCATATGGTGTACATGTAATTGTTTTAAATATTTCAATAATCCCTCACTATTGTTTCGTCTAAACTTACTTGTTTTACTGCAGAACCTACATTGTCTATACCCCGGACATTTTCAATGCGTCGGCGAATTTTAAATTGTTTATTATCAACTGACGGCCAATTATTTAAGCCGAGATAATTAGTCTTTTGTCATGACATCGGCATTTGAACAAAATGGGGCTGATGGCTTGATGAAGAGCAGGGGGTGCCAAACGGTTTGTTTTTGCAGATTTTTTATGGACGAGACAAACGGAATATTGGGAATTTAAGCTTGAATAAGCCACTCCTGTATCCCCAGCTTGACATTAAAATAAAATAGTATACATTGGCATCATCGGCGTTTGTATTGAAATGGCTTGTGGAATTTACGTAGCTAAATCTGCGTTTTTGAAATCGAGAACAAATATCTTGACAAATCTATGGAAAATGGGTATGGCTAGCGAGAAACCACGAAGTAAACATAAAAAGACGTTAAAATCAGTACCCTAATGGCGTAATACACTTTAAATCACAATCTGAATGATTTTGAAGGATATTGCTAATCCATTGCTTCATATGTTCGAAAAGTTTGTCTGCTCAACAACGTAAACAACGCAATGAATGTTGTTGAGCTGTTTCGTCATTACCCAGCAGATCCTTATGAGTCGCTGCTAGGGACTACAATGATTCCGCCATTTTTTATATTGGTAGGCTAGGGTCTCGTGGTCTAAAGGCTCTAGTTCTTCCAGCAATTAAGAGGCTTATGACCAGCAATATACTCTTATTAATATTCCAATGTCCAACACAATAGAATCAAACGAAACAGCTCTTTCTTTCCACATCGTCAATGATAATTTTCTATAATTTATGTTAATAACAAAAGCCCTTCGAAAAGGGAGGTAATGCCCCTAGGATACGGGGTTGGTGACCGCCATAGAGCCCTTACCAACCGGTAACGCTGTTGGCTGTTGCCTGTCTACGACTTGATTTAATGTGGCACAGACATGCGTAAGTATATAGGTACATAAATTCACGACGTCTACCTATACTATACATATGTCGATTTTGACTCGTTCCTAACCGATTGGACGGAGAAGACAGCATAAAGAAAAGTGGAAACATGGGGAAGATCCTTGCCTAGCAATGAGACAACATAGATCACCTAACTGAAAAATAAAACGTACATCTTGTAAGATGATGATGCACATCGACAAGCCTAGATAGATCTGAGTTTTTAGCCCGCCCCGACGGAAAACAAGGGTGTTATAATCAATAATTTTCATACAACGCTCACGTCGTTGAGGTAGGTTAAAAAAAAAATGTGACACTAGGAAATTAATGATATGGCAACTGGTATTGTAGTTAATGCAAATGAGTAGGAATCTGTTGTTGTAGTGTTTTTTATCAGAGCTTTTTGTATGTTGTAAGCATTACTTACCAGGTTTTATTATTACTCTATTCGTACATACATAAATTCACGCCTTCTTCCAGAACGCCACCTGCTACTATGCTTTTTTTTTGCTAGGTACTATCCTTACATACTCCCTTTGCCTCTTTAACGTTCGTCATAGACACACGCCGATTGCGAGCTAAAGAGAGCAAAGGTAAAAAAAGAGCAAAGGTCAGGTGTGTACCTGACCTTTCTGAAGAATATCACCAATAAGGCCACTACCCTTTCAATATTTGAGTAAAGAAATTATATGAAGATGGCCATACTTACTTAAATTCATCCTATCAAATTATATTTGACAACAGAACTAAAAGAGTTGGTCTAATTCTAAAAGACTTTCCACTTTTTAGGAGGATATATTCTATTTAAAGGTGATGTACTAATTATCAACCAATATAGCACTTCTCTAAATTATGAGATATCGTCTATTTTAGCATAATAGGGAACACATGTCATCAGCGAGTCTGGAGACATTCGTAAGGAAACTTTTGGGCCATAAACACAAGTTTTACTTGTAAGTAAAATACGTGAGATGCATAGAAAAAGTGGCTAAGAATTATTATGATCTTAAGAATAACATGTTTTTGAGGATATATTTGTTTAACAGAAATCTTTCACTCACTTTATTTGCCTCTTCTTATGATAGTCCCCTTATCTTTAGATAAGCGCTATCATTGATCAGGTGCAGAGTCAAAAAAGCTAGGTTTTAAATCACTGTGACAATCTTAAGCTTATAAGTCCAAAACTCGTGCTATTTTTAGTCAAAAAAGTAACTGGGTAACATGATACCGCTTGGTGTCCCTAGTTGTCAGCCTTTGGAACTTCTGACTACTCGTAACGACTGTCACAGATCTACGAATGACAGCCTGGGCCTTTCCGGGCACGGAGGGTACTCGGTATGGTATGGACCCATCCACAGACCGATCTCGGTAAGCGTAACGATTAAATTAAATACGAATATAATATACGAACAAAAATTGAATTTAAAATAAAGTAACAAACGAATTATCCAACACTTATAAACGAAATTAATCCAATCTGATAATCTTCCTTTAATTTTATCCGCAACCGCGAACGAAGAGGGCACAATGGAGAAAATAATAATTTAACCATTTCAATAGGCAGTACAAAGAGGAATTAAAATTAGACTAATTATAATGGGAAAACCGGGTGCTTGCCTAGTCTCTCTCTCTCTAAATCTCGTACCACATCCAAATCCATGTCTTATTCAGATCACTTACCTGTAACAAAGAAATTAACAAATGAGTTATAGAAAACACAAAAACATACATACAACATAATAAAATATTAACCTGTAGGCAGACTATGTGCACTGGGTGCCAGGAGATAATACTCAATGCACTCTACGTTGTACCATATTTACTGTACGTATGTAACCTTTGTAAACTTTATACTGGAAATAAACATTATTATTATTATTATTATTATTATTTTATTATTCCTAATGTGACGATATTGACGTTCACGTCAGTTATCACAATAACACAGGGAATTAGAATGTTTTTTTTTATGGAAATATATGAAGACGCTTTTGAATTTTCGTCCACGATAACGATATAACGAGCACATATTTCCATATATTTTATGGACGTTCGTATGTAGGTATAATGTACCGATACCTCTTTAATCTACGCAGTCTTGTTAAACGAACGCACGACTACACATCAAGCTATAAAGAACTAGTATAAGCTAACTTCTGATTGTACGAAAAACCAAATAAAACTGGAAATGTATAGCCTGATGTGTTGCCGTGCGTTCGTTCACAAGAATATTGCTATATTCTCAATACTCAATATATTTATTGCTTCCACATGTGAACTTAGGTGGTAGGTTTTACAGAATATGATCATTGTCGACCCTGTCGGACACAGAAAAAGAAGAATATTGCTTTAAGCTAGACATAATCTGCAGTCTGTCACAAAAAAGAGTTCTTTTACCATCCCAGTCAACTACTAGAACAATAAGTCAATACCGATGCCTTTCCGACTCCAGCTTATAACCCATACATACTCCACAGACAACCGAGAACCTTCTCTCTTGAGAAACCCTTAATCATAACATAATAGAAACCATGTTATTTTAGCTCAATACGAATTCGGGCCGAAATTCAAACAGAACCGTGGGGCCACCGGTAACCCTTCGAAACAAAGGCTTTTCTGTACAATAAACCCTCCGGTGGGATTATTTATCTGTTGCAAGGGAACCACCAGACCCATCAGATAAAAGTGTTGGGTTAAAAAGCTTTATAATTTTGAATATAGTTGATGGTTGTGAGATAATAAAGTATTACCTGTACTGAAGAGATTAGTCTAATGCTAGTGTTATCTTAGTGGTTTTATTATTTTTAATGTGTTTGCGTTCAAATTCAAGGTGTAATTTCTAGGATTTAGCCATTTTTTAACCTATCTTAATGCAGCTATGTTTAGATCTCTTTATCCGCTGGTACGACGTTGCGGTTGGGTAGTGTAGCACCAAAAAATTTTTTTAGACGCTCTTGCAGTGGGTTGTTCTGCGACGTTAGCCCTACATCACAGCTCGCGAACGCCGTCGTGTCTATGTTCTGTGTTATGGGTTTGGTTTCACACTTAGTCCTTCAAGTGGACCATTGTGCGTGACGCCGTCGTGTCAGTAATTACTACTCGGAATCACTTTAGTATTTATTTTGAGAGCTCCACCTATTGATAATATTATAAACCCCTTAATATTATCAAGATGTTTACCGATAGGCCATATTTACAATGACAAAATTAAAATGCTTTAAAACTTGTCTGTGATTTGCTAATCACCTTAGTACCTTTAGATACCACATTACCTAGAGAGTAGAGAGAGAGAGAGAGAGAGAGAGTAGAGTATTCTATTCTATTACCTTAGCTACTTTCAAAAACATTGATGGATGAGCGTTTCAACAAAGATGTTTTCTGTACTGTTTACTATACTGTACTGTTTTCTATTTTTAATTTCATAATCATCAGTAGACTGCCAATCCAGACAAATAACATTACTCAGACTACAGCAAAGCTGAACTTTTAAAAGCCTTCAGCGTTACAGCAACAACCTCGGGAGCTACGTTACAGTAACAAGTCCGTTGCGCGCTTGTCATTCCTCGTTCGTTCAGTGATAATTGGATGAAATCTCTTAGACGCTAAGGGATCCGTTTCCCCTTTGTTACGTAAAGATTGCTACGATTTGTTTTGTAGGTGTGTTGTATTGGACGTTCATGGTGTTCTGTAGCTGGAATAATTGGATCTGATTTTGATGAGATTGTTCGAAATTGGAGATTGTTTGTGTTCTTAAAATTGTTATGTTTTGGCGAACAGACGCCAGAACATCAAGCTACTACAATAGCTGTCAAATTTCTTCAATAGATTTTCAATTTTATCGCTAAAGCATTAGGTTCAAGGTTGATTGAGAACATTTGACTTTTGAGCTTTTAAAACTGTCTAAAGCATGAAACATAATCGCCCTATAATGTTCCCACTGCTGGGACACAAGTCTCCTTTCGGTGAGAGGGAGTGGGCCGTATTCTAGAACGCGGGCCCAGTGCGGGTTGGGAGATGTCACATGTCTTCGAATTTTAATTAAATTTTTCACAAGAAATAATTGTATTAGTTCCATAATAATAGAAATAGATGTTTTGTGCCTTCATTAAAAAAACCTCCATCTATATTACTCTTCATAATTTCAGTTCCACATTAATTCGATAATTCATTGTACTTCCATTACTCAGTTGAAAAACACCGTTTGAAGGTCACAATCACCTAATGTTAACCCTATTCATGTCATTAGCGAAAAATGTATGAACATACGATATATTTCCCTAGAGCTTGTTAGCTTTAATTAAAACGAAACGAGTTTACAAAAAAATATTTTAGCCTTTGACCTACAAATCGTTGTTAAAATCGTGTAATTTGAAAATTAATGTTAGTTAATTAGATGTATATAGTTTTGTTAATGTTGGTTTAACCTACCTACATAAGTAAGGTAGAGTTTAAACGAAGGCTTACGAATGAATACAACAAAATATGGAATGAGTATCACTACATTCACGGCATCCTACTAATATCCTCTCCTATCTTACTAATATTATAAACGCGAAAGTTTGTGAGGATGGATGGATGGATGGATGGATGTTTGTTACTCTTTCACGCAAAAACTATGGAACGGATTTGGATGACATTTGGCACACAGATAGTTTATAACCAGGATCACAGGATATTTTTTATCCCAATCTTCCCAAGGGATCGAAACTTATGCGGGAGGAACCGTGTGGCGCAGCTAGTAAGTATTTAATCATTTTTCAAATAAAAAAAGTTGATATTTTCTTATGATTCTTACTATAGGTACAATAGTATTTTTATATCACGTAGCGACGCCTGAAGTGTACAAACACGCTATGAATATGAAGCGCAGGCGCTCTCGGTACCGACCGAGACAATGACAAAGTTGGAAGCGTGTATGTTTTGTGCTGACGCTACGTTTTCAGACACACATTAACAGCGCGTTTGTTGGGTACCACAAGTAAAGTGCGCGTCGCGTCGTGAGATAAAATACTGTACCAGCCAACGCTACCTGCTAAAGTAGAGGGGCGGCCTTAAAGATCACCACAACAATATTAAGTGGTCCCAGGAGGCACATAACTCGATGAAATAGGTAGGGCCTCTGAAAGCCCCATAGCTAATGGGCAAAACACTAGCACATCTTTGAATCTGGGAATGAATTCTCGTATTTTAAAGAACAGTCGCATCGTCGCAGCGTCAGTTAAAAAAAAAATTTTGGTAAATTACCTTAATTTACCAAAATTTTTAATAAGTTTTTGAGATTGATTGTCGCTGGAATTGGGCTGCTGATGGTAAAGCTTATCTATAGCATAAGTTATAACACTGTATTACCAATCAAGACCTCGCAATCAAAATTTCCTTCAAGCTCGACGAGAAACAGTCAATAACCCCTTAATTCCCACATTGCCACGAAAATTGACGCGACGACACAAATTCGTCAAAACTCAGTCAACAAGACAGAGGGAACACCGAACGGGAGGTTTTATGCAAATGTGCGCACACACTACGCGAGTCTTAATTATGGATGATAATTAATTACATTAGCAGTTTAAACTCTGGGCTGTTAATTTACATTGTAGGTACGTGTGACAAATCCTGAACTATTGTGTTAGGAGTTTGACAGCGTTGCGTTACGTCACGCCGGAATTGCGTTCAATTATTCAGATTGCCGGTGAGAATAGTGTTGTCAACGTAATTAGATGAACTGAAAGTGGCTTTTGGGCTGTGGATGGCGGTGTTAAAAGTTTTTGTTTAATGTGAATTTATATCTATGAAGAGTTTTTTAGTTAGTTGGTTTGAACGCGCTAATCTCGGGAATTTGAAAAAATCTCTTTCATTTCATAGCCCAATTCTTGGGGAGGGCTAGTTAACATTACGCTACGACTCTTAGTAGCCAAGCAAAAAGAAAAAAAGTCAGAAAACGAAGAATGCAACGGGGTGGGTCGGGGAACAAGAAATTTCACGCGGAAGAAGTCGCAGGCATTCGTGACATATTCGCCAAAAATGTAAACAAACATGAGTTTATGGAAAAATAACTTTAATAAAGTTCAGTTTACGCTACAACTTCAAACATTTTTATAACTTTTCCAATAGTGCTAGTCACTCTGAAATCAACTTAATTTTCATTTAAATAAAGTTGATATTTGTTTAACTTGAAATAATGTCAATTTGAAACATCAATAAAATTTGAATATAAGTGGGTACGAATTGGGGAATAAAACAGTGTTTTAAAACTACACGTTACATTATCATTAAATACATTTTTGAGAATCAAATTTGAAGACTTTGAAATACCTACATGTAATTTACTTTGACACCATCAAAACTATACCACACAACACCAACACTTGACAAAAAGCGACTGAAAACATCTGTTTTGTTTCAAGTAGGTAAAAAATATACGCACTCCGGCGCAGAACGACAAAGGTTGAGTATGTAGCAGTACTTGAGAGTAAATGGATGCAAGCTACTGTTTATTTGAAGTGGTTGTTTTTATTATCAAAAAAAAAAACTTTATAGAAAAAGCAAAAACTAGGTTTTTTAGTTCAGTGGTTTTTCAAGTACCTCAAGTCTTTTTTCACTAAAACAGCTGTCTTCTTATATATTTTTACGATTATCCCACGCTACAGTGAGTTTCTGTTTTATTTTTTTGAGAATAATCCCTTTACGTTCATATTAGTGAGAGCGAGCTTTCATAATTTATTTGCTTTTCAGCGGCTTATTTTTTAATATCACAAAAGAAAATTGAGTTATATATCTGAATTAAGACAACCAAACTGTACAAAAAATCTCATCTCCGTCCAACCAACTAAACAATATTTTAATTCTAAAAGGGTAAGCAACATTTTTGCGGAAGGTGAACTGACAGTGGATTAGGGAATTGTGTATTGTGTAGCGTTTAGAAAAATGTTGGTAAAAAAGTAAATTACGTCATGATAACATACAGTATACAATGTTTTTGTTTGGTTTCTTTTACGTACATCACATCTGCCTAGCCTTTTCCCAAATATCGGCTCGGCGGAGGTCGCCTTCCAGTCTAACCGGATCCAGCTGAATATTTATTACATGGAACGATTGTCATCTGACCTCCATAACCCAGTTATTAGGTAATACAAAACCCATTGGTAAGACTGGTTGTCAGACAACGGCTTATCGTGCTTTCCGAGGCACGGAGGGGTCTTGGTATGTAAAGATGATCACCCATCCACGGACCAACCGTGGCAACCGTAGCTTTACTTGATCGATCGACCCGTGCGGCTGTTATTACTTAGCCACAAGCACTACCTTTACGTAAGCAGCAAGCTTTCTTTTACGTACGCTTGTAATTTCAGGCTTAAAAAAACACGTGAAAAGAATACAAGATTAAAAAAAATCTTCTTTAAAAAATATCTTTTAAGAGAAAAGTCACGCGTAATATGCATTTTATTCCGAACATTCATTTAAAATTGCATTTCAAACCGAACGTCATAGCCAGCAACCGAAGCATTGCATTGCCGCGGTTTTCTATGACGCGTCCGTTGCGACCGCATCCGCATTCGAAAAGAGAATTAAACATTAAATCCGTACGGATTTTAAACAATTAAATTCAATTCGGATTCGCGGAGTCGACCCGTGTGTATCAGCTTTGATATTCTCTTGGAATGAAAAGTTTTGGACACGATCCGTGATCCGGTTATCCGTGTTCGTGGAATTCTGGGTGGATCAAAAGAGACATTCTTTTTTGGGCTAGCCATACAAATGTGTAAATATTTTCCGGGTTTGACACGTCTTACAACCACGTAAACTTAAAATTGTCTCGTTTTGTTTGCTTGCCGCAGCAGCGGTCTAGTCACTCGATTGTGCTAGATTAAGCTGTTTTTATTATAAACATAATTCCTATTAAAATAGACTAGTTACAGATTTTTCTCTGTCTAAGCACTATGACAAAGACAAACAGAAGATGGAGAAGCACAGGTAATACCAGCTCACTTAAGACTCATACAACGCAATAAGAATTTCTAGAATTGCTCAAAGATGCTCACATTACGCGAAGACAAAAGAAGACTCGGGTTCCAACGCTCTTTCGAGTGCTTCAGAAGAGGGAACGCTATCTGAACTTGAACACTTTTGTCTGGAGAACAGAATTTATCTCTCGAACAAAATGTATCTTGAAATCGACTCATTAACAATAAGGTTTATAGTCTTATTTGTTTAAAGTCTAGACGAATCTACGACAAGCGTAAATGACGACCCTTTCCAGTTTTACGGGAGGTACTAAATTAAATGATAATCTGTTTCATGCAGACTAAGTTCTCAGTTTGATCGAAATCTGGTGAATAATACAGTTTTACTTTAAAGGTCACCAGTCTGTCTATACATTTTATTAATTACTTGATGTGCGTGTGTCTATGACAGCGCTTAATGTAATTACGCTAATTATTGTGTACAGCACATATTTATGAAGGTACTATACGATGTCAAAATTATGCCTCAGCCGCGTTTCAGACTATTTTGAGCTTTATTGCCTAAATTGATCTTTATTGCTTTAATGTTAGTAATAGGGCAAAGTGAGACTCTTCTTAATTAGGTAACTAATAGTAGGAATGGCTTCATTTTGACAGTCCAACAACAGTCATTGCGTTATTTACACTGCCGAGCGGATTTTTTTTTCGAACATATGTACACAATGGATTAGCAATATCCTTCAAAATGATTCAGATTGTAATTTATCGTGTGTTACGCAAAGGCTGCTGATCAGAGAGTTTATGTTTTTCATATGCTTTCATTCTCAAATGCTGTATTCCAAAAATGTTGAATCTTTAAATTGCCACATAGATGTAACGTGAATGCCGTTCGGTGTTATTACGGCAAAAATGGAAGCAAAAATACTACCCGCAGTTGCAGAATCCAAACATTTAAGTAAACGAAAGATTCACAGAATATTTCTTTCTACAAACTCATACGATTCCCACTTCCAACTTATTGTGTAAAACAAACCAACCAGTATTAAATTCATATTTCGGAAACTTCTTTGTTTCCGCAAAGGCAATCGCTTTCGCGCCCACGGCGAAAATTGCTCCATGTTAGCTGTCAAATTTATCTGTAGGTTGCAAAATATTTATTTGATCCGACTGGTCACGTAATTAACGGACGTTACAAAACAGAGGGGCTATTCCCGTATTTTAGAAGCGTTCGCATTTTAATCTCAGTATCAATCTGTCAAAAATACCTCCATTTTCCAATTTTTTTTGACATTGATTGTCGCTGAGATTAAATTGCGACTAGATTCTGGATGTTTTTAGTTACGGGAATTGGTCTTCAGGGAACCGAAAATAAATCCTCAACACGTCCTTTCTAAGTAGGTATTGGAAGATATTTTTAGTTATTTGCCTCCGGATCACATCCGGTTGATCCGGTTTTTCGGCTCTTTCTTATTTTAGGATATCCTACGGCATTACGGATGACAGGAATGTAATAGAATATAACGTGACAGGATGAAATTGAGTTCATGCATTAATTGATGAGTGTGTGTGGATGAAGTTTGGAGGAACCGGGTGCTTGCCAAGTTTCGGCTTGGATATCCTAGAACAGATTCAGGGAAGTATCTAAGTCTGCAGTATTAAATCCTGCAGTTTTGATTACTGACTTGGTATTTATACCTACGATACTTTACTTCGATGTAAGATATTTCAATATAATTCTGTAGAATTTATCCAAAACAGATTAATTTGATATTTGTTTTCTAGTTTAATTATCATAATAGAAGGTATCACTGGCAAAAAGTTCAAACATCTTTGGCCCAAAATTCAGCTGCGTGAACCACGCTCACTGACGCAGCCAAAATGAAGTGCACAGGTATACATGCGGCGAAGGGTGGAAGGTAGGTTCATCGGTGTGGTTAACAAACTAATTCTTTCAACTAAATTCCAGTAACGAAAATTTCAAATAAACTATCGAAAAAATTCAAAAGCCAGATTGAAAACCAACAGAGCTTCGGTAAACGAAAACTTTTGAAAGAGCCTCGAAACGAGAAGTGCATGGAAATGAAAAAATGTCAGATTCAACGCATCACGCCACAAAATCGGAGCTCTTGGCTTGGAGGGTAGAACGATAGCTTGGCTTTCAACTATATTTGAATAACTCTCGGAACCACGAATCGGGGTAAATATTGCATTTTTGACATGCGAAGTCGGTATGAAGGATGTTGTTTTGCGGTTCGTTTTTAAATAGGGAGCCTCCAATTTCTGTTTGGCTAGGAGATGGTTTTTAGTTGTTTACTTTTCAGAATATAATTACTACTAACTAGTTTCGAGGGAGATTGCTATTAAAATTGCCTCTCCGACAGGCGATACTTTCCATCCGATCCCTGCTACCTTATATGCACTTAGTTAATGTCGGAAAGAAAGAAGATAACAAAATTAAGTAGGTACCGAGGTAGCTAACTGTAAAGAATCAACAACGAAACAAGGGGCGTGCAGTTATGTGATCACAGTAGGTACCTACCGATGCTGTTTGAGTTCTTTGTAGAATAAATGTCAGGTGTGTATAACCAGCGCTGCAGCGGGGGTAGTTTCCTGGGTAAAAAAAAAAAAGAAAAGTGACAAGTGACTTTTGACAAAAGAAAAAATACGGGTTCAATATTTTTTGATAATCTAACTGACGGACTAATTAGAATTTTTTAGGGAACTAGCCTATTGCGTGACACAATAACAGTCTGTAGCGATGGCTTTCATTTTGACAGCTCTAGAACATTCATTGCGCGTAGTTGACAAGATTTTTTTTTCGAACATATTTATGATGCAATAGATTATCAAAATCCTTCAAAATTATTCAGATTGTGATTGAAACTGACTTAGGGTGGAGATGTTTTTAAATGTAAACGAAGCAATAAGCGTATGTCAGGATCGTACCTGGCGGCGTTCTGTAGTGTCTGCCTACCACTATAGGAAGAAGGCGAACTGCTGCATACACATTTAAAATGTTTGTATAGAATTTTTAGTGCAGGGGCGTGCAGTTTTGAATTAGACGATCTCTAAGTACGTTTGATACTGTTTCCTTGCTCACTTTGAGCGACTCAATATCTTAATTAAAGAAAGGTGGTTGTAATTCTTTCCTAAGTACAACTCGATGCATTCACGAGCTATCTGACCTTGATAAACCAAGACCTAGTTTAATTAAAAACAATAATGAACATTACTTTGCATACGATGTTGCAACATAAACATAACGCAAGAATAGGAACAATTATTTTTATTACACAGTGCTAAAACCTTGGGCTTGTAACGTACGTTTCATTGGTTATAAAAAAAGCACAAGCTGGCATAGTGACCGGCTCTTACTTTAAACAACCGCATAGAAATCTCAACTTGAACTTCTATACTTACATAACCTTTGTAATATCAAAATGGCGTAACAGTAGGTACGGTCGCGTATGTAAAAGATAAAGTGGAACGAACAATTGAATCAGATTATAGTGTGTTCTTTTTATATGTCATATTTGGTAAACAATTTGGTGAAAGATGATTTGTCTAGAAAGGGATGTATACCAAGATGACGACTAATAGAGAAGTATGGAAGAAAAGGACATGTTGCGCCGATTCCATATAAATTGGGATAAGGGCAAGATTAAACAAATATGGCGAACAGTAACATTGAAAAATAAAAAAAATAAATTCTAAAAAAAACAGTTTGTGTGGTCACATGGCATGTACTATTTACACAGATCATGAAGTTAATATCTAAAATGTGTGAATGATGCAAGAAGTCGTGATTTTCGACCCGCGATTGTTTACCAAATAAGTCTTAGCTATTAGGAAAAATGTATTACACCTACGTCGATTTAGAACAATGCTGGTTGTGTAAATACAACTGTATAATTAGTCTGAAGTTAGCTCCAGTTATGAGCATGGGCGAGTGATCTACGGTTGTGATGTGATCGGGGAACTGGTGAAAGGCGTTTGAGCTAGCACTGAGCGTATGAATAGGGAGATGGATCGCTGGTTAAGACCTTCAAAAACTCAAAGCGATTTCCTCAAGACACTTGGCTTGAGGAAAGGGCTATAGTTTATCCAAAAGTAATATTATATAGAGAAAAGATCCGATTTTTGGCATGTATGTTTGTTTTGCTTTCACGCTAAAACGGCTGAACGGATTTGGATGAAATTTGGCACATGGGTAGACCATGACCTGAATTAGGACATAGGATGTACTTTTCTGATATTGTTATGGTTAGGTTAGCGCGTTTGTGTTTTAGACACAGGTAGGTGCCTAATGAATGGATTTAACGAAAACAAAATCAATGTAATATTTTAAAGCTTCCCCAAAAATACATATATGTGTCAATGAATATAACAAACAGAAGGATTATTATTAGATATATTTTATACTTCTACTCTCATATATTTTAGTCGTTGCCACTTGCATCAATTTTACTGTGATTGTATGAAGGTATCTAATCTTTGTTATGTCACTCTTGTATGTCGAAGGTGCGCTATACAGCTTATTCATACCCTGTGTATCAACAGCAGGAGTTTGAAATAAAGTGTTCTGGTTGTTCTAATAAATCATGGTTTATTGTCATAGTAAACTTTTTGATCGATAAGCAGTGAGTGATAATTACGTAAGAAAGGCGAAAGGAGATGAGCAATCACTAGCAAGATTTGAAGACGAAGATAGATAATGACAGGAATGGAACGATGAAAACTGACTGAGACTTTGTCTAGGTAGTAGAGGACGATCCTAAACTTAGTTGATGAAAAAAGTTCTAGACACCTAGGACTAATGTTACTTAGTAACTACCCAAGTACTGACCGTAGTTACTTAAAGAAATAAATTGCATTGTAGGACAGTTTCCTACATCGGATGGGTTAGGTATTTACGCCCATTTTCACCAAAAATAGGTGACACCTATATGAATGCCTAAACAAAAGCGCGCTGATGGATTTTAAACTATCGGCGCTAAGCCGAGCGATGAAAATCCAACAGCAATCGTCTAGAAGTGGATTTTCCTAAGCTTAGTATTTGAAAAAGTTCTAGAAAACTTCTAGGACTATAGACGTAACACAAAATGGTATTCGCAGTAGCTTTAAATAATAAATTGTAGGACAGTTAGGTAACGGTCCTACAATTTATTTAACATCAGATGGATTACTTATGGGATTAATCTACTTTGAAGTTTCTTTTAAACAGTTAAGTAGTTCTTAACGAACCAGTGTCAAAAGATACGATAGATGTTTTCGAACAACAATTAATGTAATTAATAAAAAACAAACAGTTAATTTATCAAATTAAAGGAGAATGAACAAAAGTCGTTCCTAAAAGTCTCATGCATCAAGATGAAAATATTATAGTAATTATTTTCATAATTTTTTACGACATTACGCGTCGGGGATCAGATTTTTGAACAAGGAATTTAATTTAAAGTAAACATGTGTTGATATTGTTTTATTCCCTTTACATGACGTTTCATTTCAAATTATATGATTAATATAACCTTGAATTTTGAAAGTGTCATGATCACGTCTTTAAAAAAACTTGTAAAAAAAATATACTTTGCCGATTCTACATTATTCAAAAATAACTATAATATAATAGAATAGAATTATCATTTAAACGATTATCATTTTTTTAGAGAAATAATGGCCGTTCGTGTATGAAATGTCAAACAAAATAACGTAGGTACCTTTTTAGGTTATATCGAATTTTTTGAAAATCTCCGAGACCCGGGTTTTTTTTACTAAAATAATTTTTGTAGGGGTTATTATGATAAGAGTAGTCTATAAAAAACAAAGTTTGACTTTGATGAAGCATGGTACGGGATTCCATACATCCATGGGCATTGTCCTCTCATGCGAGAACATGCATCGGTTTCTTACTAAACTTCAACTATATCCGACGACCCTGCCGGTCGATTCTGTAAAAATCTCACCGTGAAAACTCAAGTGAAGTGAGCTTGATGTGAGTTGTCAGTAGTGTCAATCCCTAGCATTATTTGGAATGACAGCTCACTCCACGCTCACTTCACCTAAGTTTTGGTGATATGGTTACAGAATCGCACAGCAGGTTACTTATCTCCTTTGGTGACTTTCTCTCCTTAATTTTAATCCATCCAAAGGTTGTCTTTAAAAGATCGCTTTTAGCGATAAGACCGCCCATTGTGTCACCCTTTGTAAAAAATAAATAATTATATTTATGTTCTGTAATTTGTATGGTGTACAATAAAGAGTATTCTATTCTATTCTATTCTGTACTATTACAAAAGCTACAACTCCAGTTGACAGTACGCCAGCTCATTATTGCGCATAAGCAGGGGCAAGTCTTCGCCCACGATTCATACTCCTTGCGTAACTCGATGACGTCACAGTTGGAAACTGTCAATTAAAAATGTTAGGCTGTTTTAAGCTTCGTAAACTAGGCTGAAACTGCGATTTCGATCTTTTGTTTGATGTTTGAAATATCTTTCGCTTAAAAGCTTTTTGGGGTTTGTGGTTTCTTAGTCCGATTAAGAGCGTTTACAACGTACGGCATACCATGCAAACTTTCAAGTCCTTGTTTTTCGAAATACATGAACCGATTTTAATGAAACTTCATACGCATAAGCAGGATACATAGGTCTAAAAAGTTAGTAAAGAACATTTTCGAAATGTCTTATTTAAAAAAAAAATAATTTGAAATCTCTGTTTCTATGGAAAATTTTAAATCGGTCTAATTTAGCTGGAACACAATTTTTCGAAAATGTTCTCTATTAACTTTTTTGGCTTATTATCCTGCTTATGCGTAGGAGGTTTCATTAAAATCGGTTCATGCATTTCGAAAATCAAGGACTTGAAAATTTGTATGAAATGCCGTACGTTGTAAACGCTCTTAACGAACAAACGTAGGTATGTATATCTTCTGTGTGTCTTGATCACAAGGGCAGGCAGAAGACTTCATAATCACTATAATGTACCCATTTCTGGGACACAGGCCTCCTCTCTGTAATAGGGAGTGGGCTGAAATCCGCGCCCAGTGAGGGTCGGTGGATGTCACACATGTCTTCGAATTTTTGGTTCTAGCACATGCCGGTTTCCTCATAATGTTTTCCTTCACCGTTTTGAGAGTTATGGTGATGAAATAATTTACACAAAGGAAAGCGCCTGTCTGGAATCAAACCTATGACCTACAACTCGTAAGTCGCGGCCGTTACCACCAGGCCACCACTGTTCTCTAGGCAGAAGGCTTCGGCAAAATATGTATTTCCCTACCTCCTTAACAGCTGTCTCGTTATCATTCACTCCCTTCTCCTTCACATCACCCGCTAACACGATCTATACATCTTGTCCTTGGTCTTCCTGTCCCCATCCATCCATCCATCATTTACATCCATTTATCACTCTCTTAGTCACGTTATGACTGTTTCAAAACCGAAGGTGCTACTTAGTCACAAAATCTGTCAATTTAAACATTTATCACTCATACTTTTTCCAGTAGGTACGCACGATGGTATATCATGCTAAACATTTCCAGTATAAGCTGACTTCTCATTGTACGAAAAGCCTATATAATGCGAGGTCAGCTAAAACTGGAAATGTATAGCTTGATATGTCGTCGTGGGTAGCACCGTAAATTATTTGCTTCTTATTTTACTGAATAAATAAGACCACAAGTTCTTTCTCTTATTTATTTACGAGGGCCATTCTCAAGTTACAATAAATCACTACGTCAGAACAGTGCGAAGCCACTCACAGTCAGCATGTGCTTACTTCAAGTAGAATTCAAGATCAGTTACAGAATCGCCCTTTGTTGCTTTATCCTTTTACATAACAACTACTTTTAGACTTAAAGACAGCTCGTTGGTGTGGATGTTGCAAACTTGACTGTCCTAGGTTCCATTCTCAAATCGGACCATTTTATTAGTTTTTTCAGAAGAATATGTCGCAAGATAACAGGCTCGCCCATAGATTACACCCATAATTGACATGATTATAGATTACCCAGTTTTTTAGCCTTTTTCTCAGATTTATTTAAAGTAAGATCGTTCAACATACAAAATTACAATATGAAGGTATCGTTGGTCCAAAACTAGGCACAGCCTGTATCTTGGGCACCAGAAAATTCAATTTGCACGTCACAAATTCAGCAGAAAGCAGTCCTGTAGTTAGTACCTCTACCTACCTTTACCTTGTACCTTTTGGAAATAGAGTCGTAATAATGTTATGTCTATTTTATGTAATAATTTAATACCTTTATAACTGAAATACTTGTCTTGTAATAAGTACAAGAGATTTAAAAGGTTAGTGACGGTTGTCGAAGAGCTTTAAAACAGTCGTCTTTAGATTAAGAATTCGCTATTAAATTCCAGACGTTATTTCATGATTTTAGTTCAAGTTCGAAGCGTTAGGGTGGGATCCGACGAGGCGATTTACGTTTGCTCGTGTGCGCTTTCAATATGTCAGGAATTTCGTCGAGAATAGTTACGAACTTAGGCTAGTTTTACGAACCAGGTAAACTCTAATAAATCTTTTGGTGTCCTCGCAATACTCCAGGCATTCCAATTCCTTCAAAATTTCAACTCAAGTTTTCATTCATTGAAAGTGACAAATGCTTGTCTACTGTCCTTTTTACGCACTTACGCAGTTATTTAACCTCGTGAGTTTGCATCACTGTCTAAATCAATGTGATCTTTATTCTCATTCTGATAAGATTGGTGTTGGGTTGCTGTCCCTGACGAGTCTGTCAAAATCACTGTGATCCTTATTCTCGTTATAATAAGGTTGATGTTACAGAGGTGAATGGACTGTATAATAGTGTGTCCTAGGTCTGAAGAAAATGTGTCTATGTAATTTATGTTACACAAAGACTTGGCGCACTATTTTAGCTGGATTTCGTGTTACGCTGACGACGGTCGAGTACAGTCGGTCACGCGTAACAAGACGCTGACGTCAATTGAACGTGTATAGTGGAATACCGTCGGTCAGCAAGCGCAAGTGAATGAATGAATGAAATGCACCGACCCTAGCGTGGTTTGACCAGACTCGATTAATGAATGAACCCCAAGATTCGCACTAGCCCTTGTAGCCTCCTGTTTCATGGTCTACTCATCAAGGAGTAGACCCGGGGGCGCCGTGACAGACACAGACGTGAGCTTTGGATAGGGAAGGATTTAAGAGTCGTACCGAATATGCATGCTAAAGTAGACATTGGAATAGTGGAGAGATGGGTGATATTTATCTATGGATCTTTTAACGCTGTCGCCGCCAGGTTGACTCAGGTCGAGCTTCACTGGTGAATCTTTTGGTGGGGTTCAGCTGCTTTCTCGGGTCTTTTGTATGTGTCAAGACGGTCAACGAGCGCGAGTCCATATAAATCGGTACGCGATCGATGTCAGCGCTGACCGTCGCTCGAGTCTTAAATCGCCTAAGCCTGTATTATCTCCAGAAAATTCAAATAGCACCGTCGTAACAGATTCCGCTCGCGAGCGCAAACCGCGTCGTGAGCACAGGCTCTTATCGTAAATCAAATATTCATATTTGAGCAAACTGAATTTGGTATAAATCTTAACGTAAGTTCGCCAGTTTGTAAGTTTAATACGTCGTTCGTAGACAGCTCAGGGGATTAATTTTTAATAAGTTTCACTTGTCTGCGCTTATGACACGGTTATGTTATATTCTGGCGTCATCATGAGCCTTTGGGAGGGTTATAGATAGATTAAGTATGAAGGTAGATTGGGAGGGTCAAGTTTGGTTCTGGAGAAATTATTTTGTTTACTTGGTGAACTTTTGGACATTTAAATAGCATCGATGAGTGGCGATATGTATGAATGTGTGCAGTGCAGACTGTCAGTCCTCGTTGCTGGCTGGCTTGTTATTTTTCCAAGACATGAGCGGTTCACTCCCTCTCACCGAGGAATAGCCTGTGTACCAGCACTGGGAACATTATAGGTTGATTATGATTATGCTTTAAGCATTTGAGCTGTTTTTCTACACCTAGGTTGTGAGAGTTCTTTGTTTAAAAGCAAGATTATGAAGAGTAGCTAATTGAAAGCAGTCTTCCAAAAACAAATGACTAGCTCTTTGAACAGAAACTTGTAAATTCAAAAACTTATTTCAATAAGAACAAAAGTAGATTGCCGGATTGAATAATCAGAGTTTCGCTCGTTTTCATTAAGAACATAGACCTCCAAATAGGTCCTCTTTACATCTCAACATAATAATAATATCAAGCTTTACGTTGCCAATGTTGCCATTTATTTATAATTAAAAGTAAACAACAGAGCACCAACGAGATTCGATTGAAAGCATAACTCTGTCACAAGTACTATTTATTTTTGAACTGAATTCGAAAATTATAAAGTTGAGATGTTTAGGGTCGTTAGGATATTTTAAAGAACAACTCAGATCGGCTGCCAAAAGTATATTGTCTATATTTAATATGAATACAAGTAAAAGAACATAAAACGCTAATCAAGCATTAACTTGATACATAATTATAACGGAGCATACATACACGATAGTGTAAAGGAGGGCTATACACTTCACCTCCGGTAATTAAGAAAAAAAAAAATCTTAACTATTTTTTTTTTTTTTAGATTTCATAGAACATTCAGGATACAAATAGTTTAGTTCGGTTTTTGTGAACAATATCAATTTTGTTATGCTTGTTTAAAATTTTAACATTACATCCCAAATCTTCTATAACAGTAAATGGACCATCAAATAAAGGATCTAATTTCTGACCAGTTTCATTTTTAATCAATATCAAATCATCCTTATTATATTGAGTTGGATTCAAATATTTATCATAATAGTTATCTTTACGATTACATTTGCTTAATATTAAATTATTTCTAGCATCTTTATTAGCTAATTGAAGCTTATACTTAAGACTATTACAATAATTTTCTGGATTATATAGTGGTTCAACATCATTATATATTCTAGAAGGAACAATACATGGCCTACCAAATACAAGTTCAAACGGCTGGTATTTTGTTGCTGAATGGACAGTGGTATTATAACTAAAACACCAATAAGCTAACCAATGTGACCAAGTTTGAGGTTTATTGTTGCATTGAATTCTGAGAAAAGCTCCTAAATTTTTGTGTGTATTTTCTAACGAACCAATAGATTGGTGATGGTACGCAGTTAATGATATTTTATCAATGTTTAAAAGCTTACAAACCTGTTCCATTGTTGATGACATAAATTCAGCACCTCGATCAGTTGCTAATGTTTTTGGTAGTCCAAATCTAAGAATAAAGTTGTCAACTAAAGCTTTACTTACAGTTACAGTGTCCTTAGTTCTAAGTGGATATGCTTCCACGAATTTACTTAGCTCGCACTGGAGACTCAGTATCTATACATTACCTTCATAATCTTGTAGCAATGGGCCTATAATATCTAAAAAGATTTTTTCAAAGGCATAAGATGCTGTAGTTGTTATACACATGGGTTCCTTAATAGGCTTACCATGCTTCATCTTTTGACATTTCTCACATTTTGATACAAAATCCTTGACATCCGTTTCAAGACCTGGCCAGTAAAATTGTCTTTTAACGTTATTTATCATTCTGCGCACACCAGCATGTCCACTGGTTGGCAGTAAATGAAAGTCATGTAAAATAAATTTAATATTTTCATCATTAGTAATTCTCTTGACACCTCTTAATACATGAAATCGTGGTCCGGACCAAGTTTTCATTGATTCAATTTCTTGACTTAAGTCTTTAAGAAAGCTAGCATTATTTATATCTTTTATTATGCATATCTCGTTTATATTCAATTTCTTACAAAATTTACTCAATATCGACACAAATTCGGCTCGCGTAAAATGTGAATGATAATCGAGATTTATGAATAAATTCTTTCTCTTTTCTTCATATGCAAAACATTTTTCCGTTAAGGATATCCTATTATTTTTATTTAATTTATTTAAATCTTCACCTTTTATTAAAATCATTTCTACAGAATTATTTGGTTTCTTTAATATTTCCGCAACCCTTGGCTGATCAGACCTTGCGTCTGCGGATCTATTAAACAAATCTGTATTACTTGCATCATTCATATCATTCATCCTCTTCTTTTGAGCTCTTGTTAATATAGTCACTACATCATTGTTCATACTCTTCAGTTCATCCTGTTATCACAATCCTAGATAATGCATCCGCGGCGACATTTGTTTTTCCTTTTACATACACTATTTCATAGTCGTATTCCTCTAGAGTTAATCTAAATTTTAATAAGCGACTTGAAGGATCTTTCATCCCAAATAAATATATTAAAGGTTTATGGTCTGTTTCTATGACGAAATGTCTACCGTACAAGTATGGTCTAAAATACTTGACTGACCATACAATGGCTAACAATTCCTTTTGAATTGTTGGGTAATTTCTCTCGGCTTTGTTTAATGGACGACTTGCATACGCAACAGGTTTCATATTTTTATTACATAAAACAGAACCAATAGCTATTCCTGAAGCATCAGTTTTTAATATAAATTTGCTTGTATCTGTGAAATCTGGGTATTGTAAAATAGGTGGATTAGTCATTGAATGTTTTAAGTTTTCGAAAGATTTTTGGCAACTTTCTGACCAAATAAAAGGTTCATTTCTTCTGCACAATTTGTTTAATGGCACTGTAATATCAGCAAATGAAGGTATAAATTTTCTATAATAATTGCAAAAGGCTACAAAACGTTTAACCTCGTCTGAATTTTTGGGTATTGTATAATTTTTTAAGACTTTAATTTTTTCTGGATCTGGCAAGACACCTTGCGCAGAAACAACATGCCCTAGATATAATAGTTCTTTCTTCAAAAATTGACATTTGTCGGGATTTAATTTTAAATTTACCTTCCTCAGTCTCTCAAATATGTCCATTAGATTACGATTATGGGACTCTAAATTACGACCAAAAATAATTAAATCGTCTAAATAAACGAAACATTTGTCAAAAGTTAAACCAGCCATTGCTACCGTCATTACTCTACTGAAAGCACTTGGCGAAATCGTTAATCCCATTGGCAGACGTTTCATCTGAAACTGACCTGAATTAGTACAAAATGCTGTGCATTTTCTGCTTTCTGGATTTAATGGAACTTGATAGTAACCAGAATGTAAATCTAGATGGCTGAATAAAATAGCTCCTGAAAGAGAATCTAAGATTTCACTAATATTTGGTAGAGGAAACCTATCATGCTGAATTTTTTCGTTTAGTTTTCGATAATCAACTACCAAACGCCACTTCCTTTCATTATTGTCGTCACTTTTCTTGGGTACTAGTAGAACTGGACTAGACCATTCGCTATGTGTTTCTTCTATAATATCATTGTTTATCATAGTTTCAATTTGTTTATTTAATTCTTGTTTTAATTTTTGTGGTAGTCTATAAGGTTTAGTATAAATAGGAGTAGTATTAGGTTTTAGCGTTATTGTTTGTTCATAAATATTTGTTACCGATAGCTTATCGCTAGGTAAGTGAAAAATATCGGAATATTTTTTGCAAATGTCTTCAATAGACGTTTTCTCTTCGGAATTAAGATGTTGTAGTTTCAAAAGTCTTTTTAAAGTCTGAGCTCTACTTGCATCAGCATTGTGTTTATCGAATGTATAGCATTCATATACTGATAACGGTTGCACAACTGGATTAAAGACAGGAACACGAATATGCTTTTCACTTACATTTAAAATTTTTAAAGGTATTTTACTTTTATTTTCTCTAACAATTGCCCCAGCTATAAACAAATCTTTCCCTAATTCACTTGCACAAACCACACAATCTTCTTTTAAACTTGAATTTAAATTTACATAGTGAAGAGATTCGCTTCGCGCTGGAATAGTCAAAATTTCTGGATTGCATTCCGTTATATCCAATATTTTAGTGCTAATTTCCTGTTCATTTATATTTAAAGTCAAAACATTTGTCTCTAAATTAATATTTGACGAGTATTTACTTAAAAAGTCTAGCCCGATAATTCCATCGGCCTTGATAGGTAAGTTATTAAACACGTGAAACTTATGTAAAAATACTTCTCCCGTCGGTGATGACAATGCAAGAGAAACTTGACCAAGTGAACGAATTTGTCCAGCTATGCCGTTAACTAAAATATCTTTTCCAAAAATTGGTATATCTGGCGGTAAGCATTCTTTCCGTACAACTGACAAAGAAGCTCCCGTATCCAACAGCCAATAATATTGATTATTATCTAAATTAAATGTAACTAATTTTGTTTGTCCATTAAAAGCTAATATTTCTGCGTTGGGCACGAAAAAACTTATCAGTCTGGTCTACCCCTGGGGTTGTCTGGTCTTGGGCGCTATTATCACGCGTCTCAGTTGCTTGAGCTGAATAAATCTGACGCGAATTTCCCCGATTGTTTGACTGATAATTGTTATTTCTAAACTTTCCGCCTCTAGAGTAACCTGAATTGTGGTAACCACGTGAACGGTTACCCCGGTTGCTAAAATGATTTCCACTTACGTACCTATTTGATGACTGACCTCGTCCTTGTGCTCCTCGTCCTCGATGTCCTTGATTCCTATGACCATTAAAATAATTATTATACATACCTCTCTTTCCTCTTTGGTGGGAAGAGGACTTACCAGAACAATACATGACATTGCCGTTGCTTGTACTCGCACTCGGCGACAGGGAACACTCCTCGTCCTTAGCTGCCTGGATAGCGTCCTTCAGTAGGGTATAATTACGAGCTGCAACTATAGTGCTAAGTTTTGAATTTTTCAATCCCTCTGAAAATTTCCTGATCGCTAATTTTTCATTTAATGGCTTCAGAATATCATATTTATTACAATCGCCATCTGCTTGAGTAATTGTCAAGTCCGTGAATAGTTTTTCGATTTCAGAAGCATATTCATCAATCGAACGGTGACCTTGTGAAACATTTTGTAGTCGCGATTGTATTGCCGTAAATGACTTTCTCGTTAAAAGATGCGTGCGCATGTCCTTGACAAGTTCTAAAACAGATGTATATTTTGAAGCCATTCGTAACTTCGCGTTTTCCGAAAGTCTACTTTTCAAAATAAATTTTATTAATAATTCCATATCCGTTCCGTTAATCATATCTGAATACATCTCAATACCGTCTATTAATCGTTTCGTCACATTTTCCGTATCGTCCATAACAGGCAACAAATTACAAGCAGTTTTCAAATCGAAATCCATTTTGACAGACTCGGTTTTAGGAAAAGTACACAAAGTTTTAATATTTTCATAAAGTTTTCTTATATTTTGTAAAATTTCTGTCGCAGACGAAATAATCTGCGGGTCCCCCTTAGACTTTAAAAGTAAAAATAATTCTTTGCATTTATCAAGAATATTTGTAGCTTCATTTAATTTAATTTCAATAGTTTTACCTAAATATCTAGACTTTCCCTTTTTTACTAAATATTTTCTTATATTCTCTAGTATTACATAATTGTCAATTAATGTATCAATCATAATCTAAAACCAAGTAAGTATTATATTTCATTACATTCTAAGTTAATTATTCTATAATCGTGCACTTTAGCTCACGTAACTCGATACTTAGTCGCAAAATTGAAACGTTCTGCATTCTTTCGCCGCGCTACTAGTAACTTAACACTTTTGTTTTGACATCTTTACATAGAATTATAAAATACTGGAATGTCTTAATAACTTTTTTTTTTTTTAGTTTTTTGTGTTACTTATTAAGGATATTTTTTTTGTCTTTATTCACTAATATTTTAGCACTCGCGAGAGATTTAACCGCACACACGACACACACTTTTAACATAGTTTATGCTGGTTACTCACGGTTCCTTAGGCTGAAGTTTCGGCGTTATTGTGTCCTCGGATAGAAGCCCGGATACGTTGCATGGCATTAAGACCAATCTCCTCCTGGATCCACTGACGATGGCATCTTCTGTATAGCCGCACCATAAAGTAGGCAATGGTCATGGTGAATACAGCCAGCAGTGCAAACATAACAATATTCATTTGCTCCATGTGCTGACCAATGCCCTTCAAAGTGGCCTCGTTGCTACCCGCAGCGCTTTGGGTGATGAATACCTCATCTTTTTCGACCGTTGAGCGGCACATCTTCTATGGTCAGTCCGATGATTCCGGTAAAGTATAGTTTGGTAAGGTTATACTCTAAACTTGCGATTCACACTACCGAAACCCAAAGACAGCCCTAGGCAGGGTCGCCATGAGATGTTTAGGGTCGTTAGGATATTTTAAAGAACAACTCAGATCGGCTGCCAAAAGTATATTGTCTATATTTAATATGAATACAAGTAAAAGAACATAAAACGCTAATCAAGCATTAACTTGATACATAATTATAACGGAGCATACATACACGATAGTGTAAAGGAGGGCTATACACTTCAAAGTAACAACTGTCTCAATTAGCGATCGAAACGAGAAATGTGTTCTGAATAGTAGCATTAGAGTTGAAATTCCAAGAGCTGCTCGCTCATTCATTAGTTAGTACAATCAGGGCCTAAGCAAACATCAGACCGGTGGATTTTGTTTGAATAATTATTATTTCTGTTTGAATTATCCTAAACAACGCGAGTCCCGAATGGAAAATTCTTGTTCTGTGTATGAAATCTAATTAAGTACGTAGTAAACCCCTGTTCTGACTCGTTTTCGCGGGAATCAAGATACAGGTGATCAGCGAATTTAGTACAACTTTCATTGTTATGTAATTGTACCTACAGCTCTGGGAAGTCTCCGAGGCCCTTGGGTTAGTTATGTGAGTTAACGCAACAACGAAGTTGGCGTTAGGCTGACGTCAGTCGCGGACATTTTCAACGTAGCAATATCCACTTTATCATAGAAGTGCAAAATAAACCGCTGACTGGAAGAGACGTGAGTTTCATACATTTACTAGTATGCATGTCCGACATTCGTGAACTATAAGTATTATATATTAGCTTCTGTTTGTTTGATACGACAATTACCAAACTCTTTGCAACATTGGTGACGTCTTTAATGCACACGATGACATGACTCATTTTGCCGGGCCAAACAAAGACATATTTTTGGAATTAGTTCACAATGAAAATAAAATAGCCTCTTCTTAGTAGTTATTATCGTAGAGGCAGCGAGCATTGCATAATCACTAGCGTCCATAACACATACAGGCAGAAACCACAGAACGCCAGTGTGCTAGGATCCTTACTCCTTATGCGTCGTTTGCGTCCATACACCTGACCTTTCTGAAGAATATCACCCATTAGGTCACTTTATGTCCAATTAGGGCGTCCCCTACCGGCGTTTCCTCCCACATCTGCCTTGTAAATACCTTTTGTTAGTCGTGTTCACTTCATCCTCTCCACACCACAAGTCATCTAAGAACACCCTTTAAATATTCGTCACATAAGTTTTCCATAAGTTGTACTTATATAATAATGCTACTTGGAAAACTTCTTTTAGCTTCTAACTTGGGCCGTTTTAACAGAAAATGTAAGAAAACAAGAAGACGAAGGGAGCATTATTTGTAGTTCAGATGTAACGCATTAAATACAACAGAGACAAGCTTGTACTTATTTGTACGTAAATAAGGGAATAAGTACATATATTGTGTCAAGTGCTAGGTAAGTTAATACATAATGTTCTGTGTGAAGTTATGGTACCAAAGTCTGGTGGAATAATGTCGTGTCACTCGGAGAATTACACTTGTACGGTCACCAAAGGAGATAAGTACCCAGGATCGTCGGATATATGTAAGTAGTTGAAGTTTAGAAAGAAACCGATGGACGTTTTTGGAATAAAATTTAATTTCGTTAATAGAAAATACGTTCTGGATGACTGTAGGTATAGTATGCTATGAAACGATCAATGATATACCTATAGACTGTTCGACGTAAATCGATCGCAATCTACTTGCACATTTAGAAAACTATAAAATTGGTACAGTTGTACTTACGTTTCGATATCGTTGGAGCGATATCTAATTCATGTTTGGCGGCCAGCGCGCCGATTCTCTCGTAACTTCAGTTCTGAAACAATTCAGAAATTAATATTAATATTATCGTCTTACATTTTGTAAGGATAAAAGGAGACGCTGAATTCTTAGAGATATTCGTAATCCTTTTGGAAATGGTTGAAAGAGAACGAAAATGTTTAGGTGATTTAAGCTATTTAAAAAGGATTCAGAGTCTATTTATGTTACGTAGTGAATGAAGGGTTGCTCATGGTAACAGTAACACGAACGACGAACCTACAAATCTTTTTTGTTTACCACAGGTCCTGTGATGTGTTATATTAACTGACACTGTATGTTTCCTCAGAATATGCTTATACACAATTCATGAAAGCATTTCCTATGATTAACAGGATAACGTTGAAGACTTCACCTCGTGTTTCTGTCACTAATAAACCTATTTTTTTTCTCCACGTATGCCGTTTACATCCACCCAAAAAAAAAACAGTTGAAACTACCACAGATCCGCACAAAACCTTTCCTCAACCGTCTATTCGACAAAGAGTACCAAAAACGGCGCATGATCATTATAAAAGCCGAATAAGTTCGTTATGCGTTATCCTGCGACGGCGGTAGTGGGGCACGTCCCAACCGTTGCGTCGCTCTATAGCCGTCTCGGCCTTGGATAGACAAAAAATATATAATAAGCGAGCTCAGGTAGCAACAAACGTGATTCGACAACCTCCAGACGATTTCTAGGACTTTGGGGGTTGAGTTTTTATAGAATGGACGCTTTCTTTATTTCTGTCCATTTATCTTATCTGGGGTCTTTTGTTGGAATAGTTGGTTATTGGGAATACTGGTCCCTAGGACTGTGGGCTGTGTGAACAGATAAATACAAGTAAAAGTATTACCAAACTGTGCCCAGAGACAGACAGAGAGCAGCCAGTGAGTTGTAGGTCGTAGGTTCGAATCCAGACATGCGGCATTACTTTGTGTAAATCATTTCATCACCACTGCTCTCGAAACGGTGAAGAAAAACATCGTGAGGAAACCGACATGTCCCAGAACCAAAAATTTTAAGATATGTGACATCTACCAACGCGCACTGAGCCCGCGTGGTGGATTACTGCCCACTCCCGCTAACAGAGAGGAGGCCTGTGTCCCAGCAGTGGGAACATTATAGGCTGATTATGTGTGTGTTTGTATGTGCCCAAAGACTGAAACTCGAATTGGTAGGAACATTGATCATCATCGTTGGTGTAATTATCTAATCATTTAAGCATTTCTTTCCACTAATTGCAATAAATGATAAACTGAGCAAAGTTAGGTATCTTAAATTGATTTGTCTGAGCTGGTATTAACAATAAATATAACATGTGACTAATATTAGCAGTCTGTGATGTGACTGCCCAAGCGCAGGGCAAGGGCCTCTCGTTCGAATGTCACGCATGTCAGTCGTATATTCTCTCAAAAACTGCTAAAACACTAAACCATTCCTACAATTTCGTGATAAAATTGCCAAATTCCAATTTCAATGAAATATTTACTTGAAATCTCGAAATTGGATTCGTATTACAGATTTTGAAGTTCATTGTCACTAGTGCAAGGTTGTTACGAACTTGCCGACACGCTTTCGTTAAATTGACGGACAAAACGATTTTGTCATTACGTTGTATAATGCCAAGAATTTTTATTAAACCTTGATAGATGAATAAAATTAGGTTACTGGACTTTTTAAATATTTTGGATACGACTCGTACTTAGGTAAAAAAAAAAGAAAACTGACCTATATGGTACTTATTTTTTTTATACAAGCAGAAAGTATACAAATTAATTACAAACTACTTTGTTGTGTGTGTGTGTCATCGATTTTGTTTTTGGAGAAGTACTGCAGTTGCAGTTTGAAGGGTTCGAAATTAAGTACAGCGCCATCTGGTCGCTTACACCAGAACTTTGTCTACACCAATATAGTTGCTAGATGGCGTTACCTCTCGAAAGGTGTTCAATAAACGGCCGTGCGAAGGCGAATTTAAGAATGACATTATGCGATTTCTAATCTATTGTGAATGGACCTATAGCATTATCTTACGTAAGATTACTCATGTGAGGCAATCGGGTATAGAAACTGAAGATTAAACTAGGTATTCAATGCAGTAGAGACCACTCTTCACGTCTTCACAAAAGACAATCTAGGTAATGGAAGATTTTAAAGATAGAATTGGAAAGACGTAATAAGTACATACTTATATTCTCGTCTTTATTTCTTTAATAGCTATACATTATTTATTCATGTTTATTTTACTTTTAAGTACCTACTTATGTCTAAGTTTAGATGAACACGGTCCGTCAGTTTTGAGATTTTTATGATGAACTGATGAACGGTGGGAATCTTTTATTTTATTTCATTCGAAACCATTCTAAGGAGCTGTAGTGGGTTGGGTGTGTGTAAACATTGTCTCCTCAGGACTGGTTTTTCCAACGCCAGATAATTTTATCGGAGGAATAATTTTGAATTTTTGACAGGTTTTCCAAACAAAAACTGTCAGACGTCAATTTTATTCCACGAACAAAAACTATATGTCGATTGAAAAATCAGCCCTAAATAAACTTAAAATAAATACTTATTTCGAACAAAATGTGTTTTTTTTTTACAAATGAAAGAAAGAAAGAAAGAAAAACGTTTATTTGGACACAAATAAATGAAGGGTTTATCGTATTAATAGATTGAGATACTGACTTTTGCATTCATAAAATGATTCTTACTTTTAAGGAAGTACCTATATTATAACCACAATGTAACCTTGAACTTACTTCAAATATAATAAACTCAAAATAAGTTCGATAAGTACCTATTTATTTATTAGGGACAAAAAAACACCTACATGTATACCACCTACCTACATTATGTTTTACCTTTTTTTTTTGTTTACAGAAGGAAATCTTCAAAAGGCACCCGACCTCCGGGGAGTGTGAGATTTTTACCTCATCTACCTCACTAAAACCACACCGGTGATCACCATCAACACATAGGGGTGGTCGCCGTTCCTCTTAAAAGACATTATGTTTTACCTAGAACACCAATATACGAGTATCTAAATCGATGTCAACATAATACTATGATAACTACAACGTCGTCGTTGAGGTCCCAACTCAAGCTTTGTAATTTCACACTCTCTCACTCATCAACTCAAGTACTAGACGTTAAAGGCGGCTACACACCGACTGCCGAGCACTTGCGTCCAACTTTATGGTTAAAGATTTTTTTTATTTCTCAATAAGAAAATACAAAGATTTCACTTACTTGAGAACATTTTAAAACTTAAATATATTATAAGAACTTTCCGTATATGAATTTGATAATATACTGGCCTTTCTTATTTTCCTATATAATGTAAATTATTTCGTAACCACTATTCTCAAAACGACTCTAAATTAAACTGGCATGTCCTAAAACCAAAAATTTAAAGACATGTGACCTCTACCAATCCGCACTTGGCCCACGTGGTAGATTACAGATCCCTTACACAGGGCCGGGATGCAGGCCTCCTCTCTGTAGAGGAGGCCTGCATACCGGCAGTGGGGCCACTATCGGCTGAATATGCTAAAGTTTTTACAAAGTAATATCTTCAAGAAGCAATAAACCGTTGATCACGGTTGTCAACATGCAGTTAATTCTGACATGTTTGCCTTCAAGCACCGCAGTGATCCTTTCACTTAACTGGCCTTCACCATTTACGTCAGCTATGGATGCATCATCTGCCTACTTAATGTAACAACAAATAATTGTTATAACATACGGATATACGGATGCAGCTGAGTACCAGTATTTTACATGGAGCGACTGCCTATCTGACCTCCACAACCCAATTACTGGGTAATACGATACTCCTTGGTAAGACTGGTTGTCATATTTTCGGCATTCTGACGACCCGAAACGACTGTCAAAGATCCACGAATGACAGCCGGGACCAACGGCTTAAAGTGCTTTCCGAGATACGGAGAGGTCTTGGTATGTAAAGATGGTTACCCATCCACGGACCAACCACGGCAAGCGCAGCTTAACCTGATCGATCGACCCGTGCGACTGTTATTACTCAGCCACAAGCCCCTTAGCCAAGTACCTATAATACACCCACATTTCGAAAGTTATCTTTAAGTCCCATGTAATAATATTGAGACTAATGCCATCAAGCGGCCAGAAATCCAAATTCCGGGTTTCTACTGAGAATTTCCAGATGAAAAAACCCAATAACTTTGCTCGACCCGGAAATCGAACCCACGACCTCATCCTCAGCAGTAGCGCTGGCGACCACTAGACCAACGAGGGACGAAACTATATTTTAAGAAATAATATGAAGGCAATGAATTTAAGAGAAGTGAATACATATAATGCATTCTCTTTTATTTATGACGTTCGAATGGTAAACTGTGGGGGTAGTTGCGTAACTCACATAAAAATACAATTGATCTTTGACAGTTAAGCCTCGTTCATTGCGTTATTTACGTTGCTGAGCAGACGATTTTTTCAAATCTATGAAGCAATGGATATGGAATTTCCTTCAAAACTCTTGGATAGCGATTGATTGAAAGTGTGTTACGCAATTAGTGCTGGTTTACTTATGGAATTATGGTAAGTTTTACTACTTCCGAATTCATAACATTTAAAAAATACTAGCTTTTGGCCGCGGTATCGCCCGCGTGGAGGTCGGAAATTATCCCACGGGTAACTACCGGGATAAAAAGTATCCTATTTAAGAACATAGGACACTTTTACCAGAACATGGTCTACCTGTGTACCTTTTTACTTTCGCATTTATATTAATATGTGGATCTTGAATTAATCTGGTATCCGGAACGGGGAATATTCTGGAAAAAGCCTTGATGGTAGAAATAATATATTTTTCCTGCTCATCATTCAATTCGCGTGATTAAGGCCCAGAAATAGAATAATACCTGCTTACACGTGTAAGAAATATGTGAGCCAATAACGGACTATATCCAAAACGCGCAAGCCTTCCTATATCAACCTCACACCAAGTGGAACTTACTGAACACAACACAAACAAGTACTATTCTGCAAACAATTTTAGCTTACAGTTCATTAGTAATAGGTGTAAGTTTAGTGTGTCCGTGACTTTAGGACGCTCGTCGTAGGCGTTGACAAGGGTCCGACTTTATTTACTTGCCAGCGACGCCCCTTTTCATTACTCGGCCCGTATGCTGAATGCTTGGACCCTAATTAAGGAAACCAGAATTGGAATATGGGCAGAATGATATTAACGAATTATTACATTTCTGTAGGTTGGAGTCCTCAAGATTTTTAATGAAAGATCAGGTATGTCGTTTTGTGGGTGGCGTATTTTTTTGGTTAATGTCAATTCCGGTTTATTTTTATTTTTAAGAAGCTTGTTTACAACGTAGCATAGTTCAACAATGACAATACAGTATTTTAGATCAAAATCACTAACATAAATGAGCTTGCGGGTAATGTAAACACACAGGTTATGTAACTCTTTTGTGCCAATAATAAGCATATGCGCTACCAAAAGCTCATTTAATAACCAGTTAACTAAAGGAGCTATACCTATACACAGGGACAAAGCTTTTCTGTACTTTTTCATACCTAAATTAGATTCCTTTAGCACTCATACTTTTCATAACCATTAATGTTCCCACTGCTGGGACCTCTTCGCGAGGGAGTGGGCTGTAATCTACCACACTAGCTCAGTGCGGGTTAGTAGATGTCACATGTCTTAAAATTTTTGGTTCTAGGACATGCCGATTTCCTCTCGATGTTTTCCTTCACTGTTTTATTAGCAGTGGTGATGAAATTATTTACACAAAGTAAAGCGGCTGCCTGAGTTCGAACCCACGACCTACAAATCGTAAATCAGGACCTTTACTACTGGGCCAGTACTGCTCGACCTCAAACTTTTAATCAACTAAAAATTATAACATAAAATTTCCTACAAAAATTGGGTTACCCCAGGTATTATGTACTAAAAGTAAATGGCTTCATAGAGAATAGTCTTTATCTACAGCGAGCAGTCGGGAAGGTCATAGATAAATAGAGTACACAATGGAAGGGACAGTTCATAACATGTAACGTCAACCAAATAAGTTGTAACTCGGTTAAACTTGTTGTTACTGAAGCTGATGTTGATGTTACTGTTAATTTCTTTGTTTATTTAGTTAGTGTAAACTGTACCTAACTATTGATTGTATTTCGCAGTTTTTGTTTAGAACTAGCTGATCCGATTGACGTTGTCCTGTTCAATAATTCAGACTGACTGACTGCACGGTTGGCGCAGTGGTTAAGCGATTGACTGCTGCGCTGCGTGTCGCGGGTTCGATTCCCGCACGGAACAAATATTTGTATGACCTACATGTATTTGTTCCGAGTCTGGGTGTTTTTCTATCTATAATATGTATGTATTTACAAAAAAAAATTGTATATAAGTAGTTTATCAGCCATCTTGTTACCATAACACAAGCATTAGGTTGCTTAGCTTGGGACAAATGGTGCTGTGTGAAATGTCCAGGGATATTATTATTATATTATATTATACGAAAATCCTATTGAAAAACGCACTTTCAGTTTTTCCAGGAAATTTCCCCAATTTTTCTTTCCATAAAAACCTTATTTGGGCCATTAGGAACATTTAAGAAAACAATTTCCAAATCGGTCCAGTCGTTCTCAAGGTAAGCGCTTACCGTTACCACAGAACATCATTTCATTTTTATTATTATTTATATACTTTTTTTTTTGAGGATGGGAATTCTTCAAATGACCCCTACCGCTCTGGGTGGAGCGGAAGGGAGTGTCAGACTCTTACTGACTAAAACCCACCCGTGTTCCTTCCTTAGCCCTTTCTGTTCCAGGGCAGCGGTAACTCTTTCGGACGATCCCGCCGCCCATTATTTATATACTTAGACTTGACTTAAAAAAAAGGTGACAGAATAATATTGTTTTTTTTTTATTATTAAAAAAAGACTGTTTTATATTTTATTAAGTACTACTCGGTCTTAAAATATGTTGACCGATATACCAAAAACGTTCTCATAAGTTCAAGGTGTACCTACCAAACGAAACGAAATAAAAAAACGCGAAAACGAAATTGAATAAAAATGAAAACGTAAGCGAATCAAGTTAAAACGCGAACCGCCGACGTAATTACCCCGTACCCAGAAAATGGCGGACGAATCGAAATAAATTTTAAATTAACCCGCGACAAAAGGTGGGCTAATTAATTTTGAAAACTGTTGCCGTGTGTGTACAGTATTGTCCTAATTAAGTTATTGTTGCATTATATTAAAATTGTTACCCGAGTTTTTGGAGCGAATACGTGCATTGGAGTTTGTTTATATCGTGTATGTTCTAGAATATGCCAACCTTCCCATTCGTGGGTGTCGTGAGTAAAATGTAACAACAAACTGTCTGTTAATCTGTTTGATAAACGGGATCATTATTGCAAAACAACTTTGTAAAATTCCATGTTGTCGAACATGGAATGTTTTGACGTCCATTTCCAAAGAGTGCTTTGGAAATGAATGTCAAAAAGTTTCTTTGTTCCGGCACACCTCAAAAATGCACTTGTTCTATTACCAGTACCTATAATGCTTATTGTCTCCACATACACAAAACTATAATACCGGAAGCAAAAGGTTTAAGCGTCAGCATTATGCTCAGGTGGGTACCTGAGCATAATGCTCACGTTTAAACCTTTTGCTTTTGCTAAACGCTGGTTTTCAGCTTAAGCCCTTGACTCCTTTGACTTGAAAAAAAAAGTGGTTGTTTGACTAGCAATTTGTATCTAATAATCATCACACTTTGCTCTCAACCTTCGTAACAAGACGCGTTAGCTAATCCCAAGGCCGGACCGGCTGCGTGGCACTCAAGTACTTACTTATCTTAGTTAGTCTCCCAAACAAGCTACCAAAAACACTCCAAATTGCCAAACTTCATTAAACAAAAACATCGTAATCCTGAACTAAACTTCTAAATTAATGCCAATAAGTTCGAAAATCGAATCAATTTGGCACAATGAAAATATACCTAATATTATTATAATGAAAAGTAAAACAGAAAGTACACAAACGGATCTGGTCGTATCATGTAATCGTATTATAAAAGCCAAATTAATGATTAAGCTGCCAACTTTCCGACATCCATTAAATCTCTTGTTGAAGTTCCAAATAAGTTTTCGGTTGGAAAGGGAATTATGATGAAGGACGACTTTTGAATCAACGATATCGTTATGGGGAAAACAAAAACGTTAGAGGTAGGTAGGTTATTTGAACTTAAGATTTTAGAAAAGTTTGGGACACCTACCCTAATTGCGTAACACACGATCACTCACAATCTGAATGCTTTTGAAGGATATTGCTAATCCACTACTTCAATCAACTCAACCTATCGCAGTCCACTACGGGACATAGGGCTCTCTCAGGCACCCTGTCCTCCACCTACCGCAACCAGACCGTCCCAGCAACCTTCTTTAGGTCGTCCGTCCACTCCAGGACTCGTCCGCTCTACTGGCCATCGGTCCTTCGACAAACATGGCCAGTCCATGACTTGATTTGTTCAAAAAATTAGTCTGCACAACAACGTAAATAACGCAAGGAATGTTGTTGAGCTGTCAAAATGAAAGCGTTTGCTACTGTTGGTGAGTTGCGCAATTACCCCGCTGGTTTCTGAAAGGTCATCCAATCTCAGCAGTAAGATAAATCAGTTACGCTGTTGTGATTTGCTGTCTAAAATTAACTAAATAACAACAGCGACCACGAGATTTGACATCGAATATCGAACGTAGGAGATGATAATAAATCTGTTGTCGGTGAGTTTTGAAAGTATTTTAGACGATTAATCACTGAGTGTGGATTAGTCAACTAACAACCCACGCTGAATTTCAAGACCACTGATAGTTTTTTTTAGATTCTCAGAAACTTCAATTTATCAAGTAAATATTCCAATTCATTCTTCCCCCTATACGAAGTTTGACGTGCATTACGCCTTAAGCTGAGGGGGATATTTGGGCTTACACCGGACTCATCAAATTCTTTGCATTGATAGAAGAAGATAGCCAGCAATATCGTCACGTGTGGTTACCTAACATAGATAATCATCCTTATAAAGTTCCCACTGCTGAGACTCAAGCCTCCGTTCCGTGAGAGGGACTGGGCAGTAATTCACCACGCGGGCCCAGTGCGGGTTGGTGGATGTCACATGTCTTCGAATTTGTTGGTTCTAGGACGTGCCGGTTTCCTCCCGATGTTTTCCTTCACCATTTTGAGAGCAGTGGTGATTATACGTGTGGTTATAAGTACAAACATATTAGTTATGGCAATAGTCCCTTTGATTGTAACGATCTTTGAGAATGACGATGTTTAACACGATAAATCTCTAAGAATACTAGCAGCGCCCCGCGGTTTCACCCGCATAAGTTTCGATCCCGTAGGAATATCAAGATAAAAAGTATCCTATATGTTAATCCTGGTTATAAACCATCTGTGTGCCAAATTTCATACAAATCCGTTCAGGAGTTTTTGCGTGAAAGAGTAACAAACATCCACCCATCCCTACAAAATTTCGCGTTTATAATATTAGTAGGATTTGATGTTATGCGACTTTAATAAGATGAAAATCCAAGCCTAACTCTTGCGACACTCCCAATCTAAATCATCTTTATTTCATAGATCCCTTTTAACGCACCATCTCTTTGGCAAATCAACAAAAGGATATCAATGGAGAAAATATTTATTTATTCATCAATGCAAAGTGGCCGGCGGGAAAACCCCCAATACAAACATAGTGTAATTCACGACAGCCTTGAGATCTGAACAAAAATTATTTAGATCTATAAGGGTCTATATTTATTTTATCGAGATATGGGTAAATAGGAAAGTGTAAGTGTAAGTAATGGGAAGGTACTTTTAGAAATATGTATCATGTATAAATAAGGGGCTTTCTTAAACAACACACGACAATGAGCGGAGGTGAAGAAAATATTCTCACGCTCACCACGCGTAACGTTTAACAGCGTAATAGTGATCGCAGCAAATGTAAGTTATTATACCACACGAGCAGGATGCTATCAATCCTGCACCCTAATTACGTAACACACTATCAATCAGAATCTGAATCATTTTGAAGGATATTGCTAATCTATTGCTTCATATGTAAAAAAAATGTGTCATGACTGTGTCTGCTCAACAACGTAAATAGGGAATGAATGTTGTTGAACTGTCAAAATGAAACCGATTCCGATTGATCGTGTTCGTGTGTTACTGAATCATTTTGAAGGATATTGCTAATCCATTGCTTCAATTATATTTGAAAAAGGTGTGCGCGCAATGTATATTGTTTTTCTGTCAAAATTAAAGCCGTTCCTACTGTAGTGTTACCCAATTATCCCGCTGATAAAGATAACAGTCCTTTAGAAAATCCACATAAAAAAAACAGTTGGCCTAGTCTGTCAGAATTCAAACAACAACTAAAAGGCTATTATTATACATAGACTATAACAATTAATTAACGTTCCTGACAGCAGATAACGAATAGACACAACACTCGCAGAAAATAGAATATTCATTCACATTAAAACCAGATATTTATTTATTCAAATGCACTCCTTATATCAAGACCACTTGATTTACTCGACCATGGCACTTTCATTTCATGCGAACAGGCCCTTACTTTACATCATTTCGTTTTACATAATTTCGCACGATCACAGACATAAGGCCATGCATAGACCTGCTAGTTGAAGTTACACGATTGAATTGTGATGCAACATACGGAATAGTTCGCACGCAATGATGGGAGAATTGGATAAAGACGTATTTGTTTGTGTAGTGTAGACTCTTCTTAGCATTTGATAGCATTTGTGCTTGAGTGAGCTGATTTGGTTTTGTAAACTGGAAGCGTAAATTAATGTACCTCCATTGAAACAAAAGTTCCATAGTACCTAATATTATGAATTCGAAAGTGACTCTGTCTGTCTGTCATTATGTTACCTTTTCACGCCTAAACCACTCAACGGATTTCGACAAAATTTGGCAAAGAGATAGATGGCATCCTGGGGAAAAACATAGGACAGTTTTTGTCTCAAAAATGATTCTATAAGTTATAATAGGGGAGACCCAGTATTTCTCAGGTTACAGTAGTTAATTTCCGACATCCATGCTGGCGAAGCCGCGGGCAGAAGCTAGTGAGTTTATAATCTAGGAGAGACATCTCCATTTCGAAATCGACAATAAAGTTTGGCGCCGATTTGTCATCTTAGCATTCTGGTTTGGATGTTAATGTCTATTCAAATTTATGTTTCCAATTGATTTTATTTCAAGTTAAACAAACCAGAACTTTACGTCACCAGTAACGTAACATAATCAGCCTATAATGTTCCCACTGCTGGGACACAGGCCTCCTCTCTGTGAGAGGGACGTCAGTAGTAATTAAGCTTATTTCAGAGTGACTAGCACTATTGAAAACATTATAAAATGTTTGAAGTTGTAGCGTAAACTGAACTTTATACTGTTGTAATTAAAGTTATTTTTCCATAAACTCATATTTGTTTAAATGTTTGGGGTCTAAATCGCAAACGCTAGACGAACATTCACAAGAAATTGACGTCAAGGCGCATTAGCGTCGCCCGTCTTCAACATCGTGCCTCGCTCGATGAATGGTAGGCCTAATATTAAGTGGACTTCTTTCGACACTAGCATTAACTGCGGTGAGATCTGTAATTTCTGTTTGGTATGATGCAAACAAGTGTGACTCAAGATACATTTCTAACTCTAAAAGTGTTTCAACAGTTCTATTTAGTTGTAGCTTCTGAATTTTAAACAACTAGCTTATGCCCGCGACTTCATCCGCGTGAAATTTTTTATCCCCGCATCGCATCGCTATCAATTCGTTTTCACAGCGATCTTTCTGACTTTTGTTTTGCTCGGTTCCTAAGGGTCATAGCGTGATGTTATTAGCTTTCCTCAGAATTCAAATGGCTATCAAATGCAAAAAGAATAATCCGACAAGAAGTTCCAGAGATTAGCGCGTTCAAACAAACAAAAAGGCAAACAAACTCTTCAGCTTTACTATTAGATATAGATTTCGTCGACAGTATTTAAAACAAAACCAACCTAATCATGTTTACTCTTAGAACTCATATTTCGTTCTCAGTAATAACTCGGCAAAACGCAACACTTTTCCTTAATCCCAACAAATTCCTTTAAGTAAATTTGATCCTTGTTAATACAGAGTTGGAAGGACAACGACAACAGAGGCTCACAGATATTCCAAAGTCGTTGTCATTAGCCAAAATTGAAGGCAGGATATCATGAAGGCATTTGTAGGCATTCATCTACAAATATAATTGGCCAGTCTTGTAAGTTTCAGAGAACTTTGGCTTTGAAGTCTGCCGAGGTCTTTACGCACAATCGCACGCCGTAATGATAAACGTTCGGTCCTTGACGGGTGAATAGCTAGACGAGAGCATGTGTGGGTGTTTTTATGTAAGATTTTTCCTATGAGATCCGAGTTTTCCGGTTCTATTGTTAGTACTTCCCTTTGCAAGGATTTGAGTATCAAAGTCAAAGGGTATCGTGCCATTATTGCTAAGTACAACAAGTTAGCTCTTTTGTGATGGTTTCCGATTACATGAAATCGCTGATGTATTACAATTTTGTCCAAATATAGCTTATAGGTACAGATAATCCTTGATTTATCTGTACCTAAAAGCTTATAGAAAGCTTACAGACAACCTCACAGGCCTTTACAGTCATACATACATACTACATACATACATAACATCACGTCTTCGTCCCATGGGGGTAGGCAGTAACTACAGAACGCCACCATCCTACCATACTCCTGTTGCCTCGTTTACGTTCATACGAGTACATCTGAAGGTCAATTCTCGTAATTTAAAACGTTCAAAATCTAGTCGCAGTCTCATCTCGGCGACAAAAAAATGTCAAAAACTAGTCAAAAATGTAAGGAAATTAGAGGTATCTTTGACAGTATCTTCTGGTCAGTATCTTCTGGTCATACACTCACGCCGGTTGCGAGAACTACGCACCTGACCTTTCTGAAGAACACCACCAATACGGTCAGTCTGCAATAAAAGCTGTGATAGCCAAAACAGCGACACACAACATGCCAACTCGTGTTATTCTTTCCCTCACTTCCCACAGTTTCCAAATAAATATTGAAACTCATTCAATATTTACCTCACAAAACATTATGTAAAACCAACATACAAAGTGCCCATCAAGATATTGATCCCTTATAAAGAATACAGTTATAACAACCCGAGCCCTAAATAAACAAGTCAAACATACGTTACATACGGCAACACGTATTCAACATAGAAATACATAATAAATGTATTATATTTACATATGAACTAGGACGGGGAGCAGAGTATATTTTTGCGAGTAGCCGCCGGTTTTATGTTTACGCTTCGTTTTCTGCAAGATGGGTTGAGAATGTGGATATGTTATATGTATGAGAGTAGTATGACTTCTTATGCGTAAAATATCGCTCTGTGAATACGGACCACAGGATAGCTCCTTGAAGAATGCCACAGTTATAATCTTTAGAAGGCCTGGTGGGTTTGGTGATGTGTAATTTTGGAAAGGAATGTTTAAGCATTAAGCAGCACTATTCTTCTATTAATTGCCACCACATTATTCTCATCTTTACATATTTAGGCCAACACTGCTAATCCGTTCTGCTCATCAGTTAAGAATGCAGTGAAATGAAGAATTCATCAGAACCCGTGTTCCGCAGTATTCAGAACCACAGAGACTCAATCCAAATTCCAATCGGCATCATTGAAACACTGATTCCTTTTCAATTAAAAGCAGCACAAAGCCTGCTAACACATTGCAACGTATCGAAAGGATTAACCAGAGTTTTCGTGCAACGCCGTGAAATCGAACTGGTCCTTTGTGGTTCCAGAGCATTCGACACTTTCAGTATAACCAGATTTACAGGAATCTAGACATGAAGCGACAGAACGATTGGAATTCCCTCTACGCAGAATGTGTGAAAAACGCCATTCGATGTGTCGAATGCCTATATGAGGTCCGAAACTATTGGGCTAGTCGGTTTTTTATACTGTAGTGAATGTTCAATGAATTTTTTTAAGCGCTTTTCCATTTGATCTGGCGGATAAAACTGTATGTAAAAATGGCATTTTTGGTTTGTGTATTAAAACGTTCGTACTTCTATGAAGGGAAATGGTGATATATTATGAGGTGCCAAATGTGTTTTATTTATAAGTTGGACTGCAAATGGTACGCATCAAGTGTGAGAAATGGGTCAAAACAGTGGTCGAAGGCGGTGAGTCACTTTCGACGACTGAGTTTGGATTGGAATTGTTCGTAGCATTTCATACTAGTCATACTAATATTACAATTACGTAAAATGGTTTAGCAAGACAAAGCTTGGCAGCGTACCATGGTCTAGTAGGAATGGCCTTTATTTCCAGTTCACCAAGTGAATGTTTTAGCATTTGCAAACAACGTTTATGAGTCATGTTAATTTTCTAAGTTATGTGTTACTTAATACTGAATAATTGGTGCTTCTAAACCCAAAACTAAATCAATAATCCCCAAGCCTAGATAACACTTCCAGTACACCAAGTAGGTACTAAATAGTGAAGTCATTCACTCTATGATCCGCCACACGCATCGAACAGATGGCGTAACCGTTGATAATATCATGCGGGACTCATTTGACGATTACTGACAGCTGTTAAGGCCGACCATAGACGGATCGCTTGAACCAGGCGACAGAGACTGCTAAAAAAACAGTATCAACAAAGAAAACTTAACATGGCTTTATGCAGTAAATTATAAAAGAGAAATTTGGAAATTGCTTGACGCCGGGAGGGGATGTCCTAGACGGATACATAGTGACCTTATTGGTGACGTCAAAGAAAGGTGCGAAGTATTCGCAACCGGCGTGCTAATATGAACGTCAACGAAGCAAAAGGAGTGTGTAAGTATCATAGCAGGTGGCGTTCTATCCCCAGGGATGTGCCTTACAGGCGTTGCGCAGGAGTGGTTCCGGAATTGGTCTTTTAAGAGGAACCGGGACCACCCTTATGTGCGGATGGTGATCACCGGGGTGGTTTTAGTGAGGTAAAAATCCCGCACTCCCCGACCCCACTCCCCGGAGGTCGGGTGCCTTTTGAAGGTTACCCACCGAAAACAAAAAAAAAAAAGGGTGTTCTATAGTTCCTGCCTATGCCCATGGGTAGAAGACGCGAGTTTATATGTGGGCTTGACTAGTAAATCGAGGTTTGAAGAGAGTGGTTATTTGTCACAAAAACTGATGCTTACCTCTTACATGTTATTTAAAGTCTTTCAAAAAATTCTGTTAAAGAATAGAGTCGTCTATTATTTGTCGAAACTATCCAGTAAGTGACATTTTCAACGTAAAATAAATGTTGTTTCAGCATGCCGTCGACTGCCTTTTTGCCCGTCTGATGCCAGCCTTAGATGTGTACTTTTTATTAGTATCTTATCTACAAAGGAAATGGAGAAAACAGTTCAGGTGAGATTATTAGTGTTACATTATGCGGTATTCGAAATAGGGATAGGTTCTCGTAAATGCGATATTGTTCGTAGCTGTTGTTCTAGAGATAAGTTATATTTCCTTATCTATAGAATAGAAAAAATATAAATAGAAAATATTTTACTGTCCAGGTTGTCCAGTAAGCAGGTTCACAGGTTAACAGCAAGTTGAGACGACACGAGTAGCTTAAAATATTACCTACAGCTAGGTTACAACATATTTGCCAGTGAGCCCCAAACTAGATAGTTAGCCTGTATCTTGAGGCTCGTAATGACAAAGTATACTGCTTTTCATAAAATTTGAATATAATAGTCTTTATTAAGTCCCTCATACAAGTTACAGATGTAGAAATTTTACATAGCATAAGCATACTCAGCGTATAAAGTTACCATTGCTGGGTAACTTCATCTACTACGCGGGCGCGGGTTGGTAGATGTCATAATTATGTCTTCTATTTTTTTTTTCTGTTGCACACAATGCGCGGTCTTATCGCTAAACGGTCTTTTAAAGACAAGCGTTGGATCGATTTAAAGGGAGAAGGAGAGATAATACGCACGTAGTCTGTGGTTACACTTACTACTTTTTCTTTATTCCGCTAAGCTTATTGATTCCGACGAAAATGATAATTTGAAAGTAACTAATCAATTTAATCAAGCATTATCTGGAATTCAGTTTCCGTTCCCGGTATGAGATTTGATATGGTTTTTAACATTATTATTTTCAATAAAGTTATCGTTGAACTGGTTAATAATTACAGGAAAATATCAGTGATGTGACTGTTCGGGAAAAGCCGCGGGATTGAGGAGCGATACCAGCATGTATGTACATACCTACCTACATATAGCAGTGTTCATAATCTCAGATAATTTACAGACCATCGCCACTTAATCAGTTACCTACTTTAGTAAAATGTATTTTAAGTTGACTTTTGACCGACCGTTTGTAACAAAAAGGTCCTAAGAAGTTTTTGGTTGCAATGGAATTTGAACTTTGTAAGTGTGACATTCAGTTTGTTGTTAACTTGAAAATTACCCAAAAATAATCTCTCTCTTCCTGGCTCTAATATACTAGTTATACGATGATTGATCATCCAAAAAATGGGTAGGGATACCTGCTGTGATCTAGTTAAATACATACCTACATAAAAAATATAGGTTTGTTCGTTTCGTTGTTATTGACAAAGTAGGGCTTACGCCGCAAGCTTTTGATCGCCAATGCGGTTAGTCGAATGAAGTAAAATATTAAATAAGCCAGTAGGTAATCGAAACAGCACTAAACCGTCGCAACGGACTCATAGCTGCGTTGTTTAAAAATGTCAAGGATGTTTAAAATATTTAAGTATTCAATAAGACGGTTTGATTAATTAAACTAAAGAACATGATCATCTGCCTAGCGTTTTCCCAACTATGTTGGGGTCAGCTTCCAGTCTGACCGGAAGCAACTGAATACCAGTATTTAACATGGAGCGACTGCCTATCTGACCTCCACAACCCAGTTATTGGGTAATATGAAACCCCTTGGTAAGACTGGTTGTCAGACTTTCCAGCTTCTGCCCGCCGCCATGACAGGCGGTACTAATGTCCCGGTTGTCTTGTCATTCGTGGATCTTTGACAGTCGTTATGGGTCCTGTTGAGCTTAACGCGCTTTCCGAGGCACGGAGGGGTCTTGGTACGTAAAGATGGTCACCCATCCAGGAAACAACCGCGGCAAGCGTAGCTTAACCTGCTCGATCGAACCATGCGGCTGTTATTAGCTTAGCCACCAGTCCCTCTATTAATTAAACTAAAGAACATGATATCGAAATTGAAAAGAGTGATAAATGCATTTCACAGCATGGAAATAAATCGTAGGTAAGTATTTGACTTTCTGTGAAAGCGGTTTGGCACATCTATACTAATAATAAAGCTGACGAGCATGTTTGTTAGTTTGAACGCGCTAATCTCCAGAACTACCAGTCGGATATAAAAAAATCTTGCTTTTGATAGCCCATTCTTCAGAAATGTTTAGCCTATTTAACATCACGCTACGACTCATGGGAGCCCAGCCAAATACTAAATAATCCGAAAGAAAGGTCAGGCGATGCGATGCGACGGAGTAGGTCGGGGTAGCAAGAAATTTCACGCGGACGAAACCGCAGGCCAAAGCTAGTCGCTAATAAAACTCCGAATTTCTCCATTCGGGTTTCAATTTACTTTAACAAAATATAGACGCCATTACGCCTTTTATAACGTCGGCTCTCAAAGATAATGAATTTTAATTGAACTTTAATGATTTTCGCAGAAATTCACGATCGTTATATTATATCTTATACGGTTTATTTTGATTGATGAACGCCTTAGGTAATTTTATTTTGATAATTAGGTGAGTATTTGTGATTTTATTTATTTATTTATCTTTAATTCAGGTAGAACCCATAAATTTGTTAGTATTCCTTAACCTATGTTAGTATAATAGAATTTACACACAACTAATAATACTTAATTTCGCCACCTCACGGCTACACCTGACAACAGTACATGCACTGCGCACAGGTGCCCCATAAGGCGGCCCTCAGTCTTACTAGCACAACGCTCAGGAGACTGCTGTCGCCACCCGCATCCGACGCAGCAGTGAAGCGGATCTTTTACGAATAATCGCAAAGATTTTGAAACACGTCAAATATTTACGGCGTCTTTGATCTGGGGGTCTACTCCGAAGTGCAAATGTTCGTATCCGACCGACACATGGCCGAACCGAATATTATTGAAAAATGCGAAAAAAGTTCAGATCGGCTCAGTTGGGTCGGGACCATAGTCAATATTCGAAAGAGTGTAGGATCGGGACCAACCGAGCCAAATATTAACTTCGTAGCAGGAAACGGCCGATACTACTTCGGAGGACCCCCCAAGGGTCAAAAATACATGTTCCGGAATTAACGCACACCACCAACACCCCAATTAGAATACTATGCTATGATCCATAATACATACACTGAATTTTTACTCACCATCTGCCTGGCGTTTTCCAACTATGTTGGGGTCGGCTTCCAGTCTAATGCAGCTGAATACCAGTATTTACATGGACCGACGGCCTATCTGACCTTCACAACCCAGTTACTGGTTAATACGATACCCCTTGGTAAGACTGGTTGTCAGACAACCAGCTGGCTGGTGGCTGGAGCTGGTAGTATGTGCTAAATAAATGTATTTTCTTTCTTTCTTTCACACGTATAATTAAGTTACACATTGTACTCGTACAGCGTCGAACAGACTGAGTAACGTAAAGAGTGTTTTATGGTCAGAAAATAATAAGGTTTTCATGGCACTTTTTAGGGTTCCGTACCTCAAAAGGAAAAGCGGAACCCTTATAAGATCACTTCGTTGTCCGACTGTCAAGAACCTTTTTCTAAAGAACGCGTGGAGGTCTCAAGTTGAAATTAATATCAAATACTTGGCTGCAATCCCTTGAAGTAGTGAAAAATCAAACTTCTAAGTCAACGCAATCAAATGATGCGGGTGTACGGGTGTTTATATTCCGTTTATGCCGCGTATTTTGACTTTTGACACTCGCAAGGGAATCAAAACCTATAGGGTACTTCCCGTTGACCTAGAATCATGAAATTTGGCAACAAGCAATGTCATGTGGCACAAGTAAAGGAAAAAATCCGAAAACCGTAAATTTGTAGTTTAGTCTACAAATTTGTACGGAACCTTCGGTGTGCGAGTTCGACTCGCACTGGACCGGTTTTTTTTTTGTTTTACAACTAGTTCCTTTTATGTTCCCATCGAACAGACGTCTGTCTCATATTTATAATCATAACACAGGACCAAAGTTTGTATTCAAAGGGCATAAAATACATCCCAACAAACATTTAATACATCATAAACGTCAATTAATACAATATATGTCCCAATTAAAACTTTATAAGCCGTATTTACATAATCCATTCAATCCACCAGCTATGCCTAATCTGGCATAACAGGAAACTTCACCAAAGATCCTTATTACAACCGCATAAAGCACAAAGTCAAGCGATCTTTGATAGTTAAACAAGCAAAGTTATCTTTGCCGGGACATACGGGCACAAAAGTGCTTATGAAGCCCTAACGAGTAGTGCACATGTGAGACGATACGGGCGCCCTCTATACTGAACAATGCCTTCATTATTCAAACTACTCAAGTACAACAATAATCCTTATCCCTAAAGTTATAAGTCTCGAAGTTGAATGAATCTAATCCGGACAAAGGATGGAGTTTTACAAAGAAAATCAACAGATGGCACTGTGATAAAGATGGGCACATCTCGAGTGAGTGTTCATTATGAAAATAAAGGGTCACGTCAGGAGGATTTGGACCTGTTAATTTTTTTCGGGAAGGGTCTGCGGGTTTCCCTGACACGCTGAGGAAACGTACGGGTACGGGTTAAGGGGAAAAACATTTTGAATTAATATAAATTGTTTACTTGACACTGCGTTAATTAAAATGTTAAAATTCTTTAGATTACTTGCAAGCAGACGTGCATTAATTGCAGATAAACAAGAGTTGCAATTATGTATCTAGTTTCACTGAAATAATTTCGTATCAAGTAAAAGTAAAACGTGCAATATTTTGCGACTAGATTTAATAGAAATAGTTTATTGTAACATAACATCACGACTGTATTCCACGAAGGATTACACAGAGGTGTACTTACCTATAGTACACCCACATTTCGCGTGTTATGTTTAAGTCCAATATAATAGACGTCGAAACTATTCTTATCAGCCGTGCAAAAAACCCAATAACACTTTGCCCGACTCGGGAATCGAACTTAGGACCTCTGCTCAGCAGTAGCGCTTGCAACCACAATACCTAAGAGGCAGTCAGTAGTTTATTGTAATCGGTACCTAATACACGAAATTATTCCTTTGTATTCCCCTCTTGTAGTACACATTAGAATAATTTACAGACTTTATTCCCTAATGGCGAAAAATGTTATGAAAGATGGATGATTATTGTATTTAAATGTAACTTTGATTTACCGTGAAATTAATGACAGCTATGAATAAATGAAATTATGCGTGTTCAGACTCAGAGTACTTATTTTAACTGAAATATTTAATTTCACGATTTACCAAAACACGGTACAGCTGAACTAACACTATGATAGTAGTTATTATAAGACTATGGTAGTAATTAAAAATAGATTTTCTTCCACTCATCAATCAAAATGGGATTGATGCCTACTTTTATTTATAGAAAATGTTCCTCTATAATTATAGTTAAATTACTGTAATTACATAAAAAACTGTTTTACACCCTCTGTTATTTTTTTACATGTTAAATAGATTTGTGAGAGCAGTGGTGGCATAGTGGCCCCCTTACGAGTTGTGGGTCGTAGGTTCATACCCAGACAGGCGGTTTACTTTTTGTAATTTATTTCAACACTATACTGCTCTCAAAACAGTGAAGGAAATTATCGTGAGGAAACAGGCATGTCCTAGAACCAAAAATTCGAAGACATGTGATATCTGCATCCGCACCGGGCCTGCGTGGTGGATCACGGCCCACTCGCTCTCACAGAGAGGAGGCCCGTGTCCCAGCGGTGGGAACGTTATACGCTGATTATGTAGAAAGACAGGTTCAGTTATTCAAATAGGTAGGTACTGCAGGTACCTTCTAAAAGAACCTGTTCCTTAAACATAAAGTAGACACCAGCTTTGTATTTGCAAAGAATAGGATTGAAATAAAACAAGTAAATTCCATCCAACTTTCTTTCAGCCAGTACAAGTACATATTTTACACAAACCATTTCAAGAGCTTAGCGCGAATCCCGTCAAATATGCAACACGTGGTACCAACCTCCCATAAATAAGATCGACCAGGAAAACGTTAGGCAACCGTAAGAAACAAAATAACGGCGAATAATATAAAAAGGCCCAGGTTTTATGTGAATGCCCACATTAATAATTCATCCGTAATCCCCTAAAGTTGGTGGTGGGATCTAAAATGTATTTTACGACACAATCGAGTGTGTTTTATACACAAGCCACAGGGGCGGACTGAGGTGCTAACTCGCCAATGACGCTTTCTGTTTCCATAATATTTTTACTTCTCTAGTAATGTGTACTCGTCTTTATGGTTACTATGTTTTTTTTTATGGCCAGCTGCCCTAAATCGGGGTACCTCATAAAGTCGGTAGACAATTCTCCAATGTAGAACTTTCCTTTGTTAAACGCGTAACATTTTTGTTACTCGATGGTTTTAATCGGTTTCGTTAGGAGTTCTACTATTTTCCAGATTAAAAAAAAATAATTATTCTAAGGATAATACAAAACAAAAACAAGACATAAATCATACTTTAATATTATAAATACGAAAGTAACTGTATCTGTATACCTTTTCACGCCTAAACAACTGAACAGATTTCGATAAAATTTGGCAAGGATAGATGGCATCCTAGGACAATTTTCGACATCCACGCGGGCGAAGCCACTAGCAGAAGCATTAAATGAAGTTTATAAACTCATAGCTGATCAAAATTAAAAGAGTACCTTACAAAAATATGCCGCGTAATAACAGTGTTACCTCGACCCAAGAGTGACAAGGAAATTAAAGACCACGTAGGTAGGACCTCGTAGCGCCAGTTATTAACTAAATAAGAATGATGAGCCACCCATCTCATTGTATGAGCTGTTTATTTATATCTAATTTAGTTCAACCCACGGTACGTGTGTCGTTTGAAGAACTGTCTTGTTTACGGCTTTATTTGGTGTAAAAGTTTTAGTATCTGATCTGAAATGTCATGTGAATAAAGTCGTATATTTTTATTGTGATTTAGGTGTAACGGAACGTTATCTTGGGAATGGCAAAGGTGAGACCTGGAATAATAATGTAGACCGTGGTTGGCAACATGAAAGTATGTTAGGAAATCTTAATGACATAGAAACTGGCGCCGATTCCCTGGTTCACAAACTAAAAGGACAGAAGATAAATATTAGTTTAGCCCTGTCAAATTAAGATACTCCATAGACAATTTAGACGTGATTAAAAAACTGGCTTCTAAAAATACGTCAATTTTCGTCATGCGCTGATAAATTTGACAGGACTAAAGTAATGTTTATTTTGTCCTTTTCTTAATGTAATAGAAATAAGATGCACTGAATTTAATTAGTTTGTGAACAAGGGAATCATCGCCGCTATCTATACGCGTTTAAATGTTTAAATTTACTGAAAAAGCAAACATTAACAAAATTACTGAACCTTACACCGTAGAATGTTAGTCGCTTCAAAATCTATTTCTACCCTTACTAAAATAGCTGAAACACCTACGCGCACTAAAATACCGACACCAGATTGCCACACTCCACCCCTGTTCCCATTCCCACCACACAATGCCCTTAAATGAAATTTAAGTCACCCGCCGAAAGTAGATAAGACTTCAGTTTTTGTCGTATAAGCTTTCGGTTAACTTTTTGGGTAGCGAAACTTCAATGAATTTCGGTGTCGTGTTTCCCCAATGGTTAAATGAAACAACCGAACACGCTATCGAGAAAAAATCCTTAGCAGGTAGGAATGTCCGAGATAAATTCTCAGATGTCGATCCTAATGCTAATTTTGCACCAGACCTCATAAAGCATTTTTGTTTTATTTTATGTGTTATAAAAACCGCCGAAAAAGGACCAGATGTAAATTTGGAATAATATGGCGAAATTTAGGGTTTGCCAATGCGTTGTTCTAATGCCAACCACCTTAGGCGATGTATAAACCATCTTGCGGTCCCACAAAAAACGAAAGCTATAAACAAAGACGATAAAGACAAATACCAAATTGAAACGTCATGTCCTGAAAAAGATATAGACACACAAATATTTACCAAAAAAGGAAAAATAAATAAACCTAACGCACTATATTACAAAAAAGGAGCTGTATAACAGGCAACACGTCAGGACACAAACTAACAGAAAATGCGTAAAAATAACTCATCTAACGTTTTTATGATTTTGGGGAACAGGGATGGCGTTCATTACTGTCTCGGGGCTAAAGTAAACAGCGGCGGTGGAATTTTTTCATCAAAATTTGACTTATACCATCTGCTTCCGCGGTAATCTTGGCTAGGGCAAATATTTGTACCGCCTCTGTTACGCCGCTCCATAATTATACCTAGGGCCAGGGATTACGAGTAGGTCACAGTGAAATCTCATTATCCTCGCTTTGTGTCATCAGCGATACAATTTGCGTGAGCTTGAATCAATTACTGTATGTTTGGTGATGCGCTTTGGGGATTATCAAACGCCAATTAGGTTTAGCAGCCGATTTAAATAACTAAGTGCTTCGTTTGTGGTCCCGAGGATTATAAGATAGAACAGTTTGCTGCGTTTCCGTTTGTTGGAACTAAGCTGAGATTATTGTGGTTGGAACTCTGGTTTGAAATATCTCTTGGAACTGCAAATGTTGTACAACAAATCCGTTAAATCTACAAGATATACCGGAACTCATATTTCCTGAATTGACGTATCAGATAAAAGAGGACCAGTCCAAAAATTTGTTTTGCGTGTTATTTCGGGACTGAGAAAGTAGTCACTAACGAACGCATAACTTCATTATGTAAAGACATTCATAAATTCTTAAACTTTTCTAAACTTTGTCAGTTTTAATTGTTTTTGACAGACTTAATTCCAGAACATAACTCCGCTGGAAAGGTTATCAAAATTACGAAAGCTACAACAAATGACAGCTAATTCACTTGACGAAATACTTATGTGTAAACAGCGGTATTCCCTTGTTCACAGACTAAACTAAATTTAAGTTCAGAAACTGAAAATAAATATTAGTTTAGTCCTGTCAAATTAGTCAGCACCTGACGTAATTGACGTATTTTTAGAAGCCAATTTTTTAATTACGTCTTAACTTGTCTATGGAGTATCTTAATTTGTCAGGACTAAACTAATATTTATCTTTTGTCCTTTTCATAATTAAATCGAAAGAAAAATATGCACTGAACTTTAATTTAGTTTAGTTTGTGAACAAGGGAATCGGCGCCAGTGTCTTAAATCTCAGGTAGCGAGGAAAACAAAACACTACGCCACAGAATAAACTAGAATTTACAGTGCCCAGTATATCTTTGTGGTTCGTGGTGGCGTTCCTCGTAAAAGAAAAACATCAACAATATGTCAAGTTCAGTATATTTAAATTTAGTTCCGCATTCTGCCGCATACCAAGATAGAGCGCTATAGTCACTCACTGTATCACCGTTTTCACCGCTGTGCTTGACATTACCTGAAAATAAATAAAATACAAATTAGGTCACGCATATAAAACATTATCAAATGACATTTATTATGACGGGACACGAATTTCTTCGGTTGTTAAGGTGGAATAATTTAAAATTAATTTACACACGTAGAAATAAAATATTAACATTGATCACGCTTCCTGAAACTGTTTAAGTACTAAATAAGAAAGAGAAAATAAATAAGGATAATCGAAAAAATGGGCCGATAGACGACACGAGTTAAATTAGCCTATAGCAAATCCGCAATTAGCTTTGCCAGATCATAAGCAGAAAAACCTAACCGCTTTTGTTTGTAGCGGTATATTTTTAGGGTTCCGTAGCCAAATGGCAAAAACGGAACCCTTGTCATGTCTGTCTGTCTGTCCGTCCGTATGTCACAGCCATTTTTCCGAAACTATAAGAACGATACTGTTGAAACTTGGTAAGAAGATGAAGAAGAAGAAGATTCTGTGAACCGCATTAAGATTTTCACACAAAAATAGAAAAAAAAAACAATAAATTTTGGTGGTTCCCCATACTTAGAACTGAAACTCAAAAAACTTTTTTCATCAAACCCATACGTGTGTATCTATGGATAGGTCTCCAAAAATGATATTGAGGTTTTTGATATATTTTTTTTTCTAAACTATATGATGTAATTACCATGTAAACTTCCACCGAAAATTGGTTTGAACGAGATCTAGTAAGTAGTTTTTTTTTTTAATATCTGGCGTTGGAATAATCAGCCATTAGTGTGTTATGCAATTAACCCGCTGTATAGTGTAGACGTGTAGTACCAAGGCTAAAAACATTTTTTTTTTTTATGGAAAACGAAGGCAACAGATTTTTTAAACTCCAAGTAAGTTCTCATATCGAAATCTTCATTTTTATTAAAAACATGACTTGTAATCTCTAAAACCCGACTTCAATCTCGAAAAAGATAAAGTCTTAACAGAATAACTGTTCAGAATCCATATACCCAAGTCAGCGGATAATAATGTGCCCATGCGACGTGGAATAAGCTCAGATTTATGTAATCCTAGTATTCTTATATTATCCGCCATCTTTGCAAGGACTTCTATTTTACCATGTCGTATTTTTGAAAAGAAATTGTCTCAAAGGACGGACTAAGTTAGGAATATTTGATGGAACAGGCATTTTTGTTTTACTTTGCATAACATAGGTATTACTGTTTTAGTGAAATTAGGTAGTCAAGTTGGAAAAATTATGATAATATTACGTTTTGTTTTGTCTGTACTGTTCTGCTTATACTACCTCGTATAAGCAGAGCAATGGTCTAGTGATCACAAGCGCTACCTGCTCAGCATGAGGTCTTGGGTTCGAGTTCCAGGTCGGGCAAAGTGTTATTGGGTTTATCCATCACGAATTTCTCAGTAGCAGCTTGGAATCTGGATTCGTGCCCGTTGAAGGCAACAGCTTACCCTCTGTTACATCTTTCTGCCCTTATCCCATGTTACTTGTGGTTGGCGCAGCACGTTTTCTTCTTCCACTCTCTGTCAACCGTCACGCTATCATTCACTCCCTTCTCTTTCATATCATTCCTCACACAATCCATCCGTCTTTTCTTCGGCCTTCCTCTCCCTTTCCATCCATCAACATGTATATCATCATCTTTTCTGATGCGCACAGCAAAGGAGTGGAATTGTCTGCCTGCGCCTGCATTCCCGAGTTCATACAACCCTAATCTCTTCAGGGCGAGAGTGAATAGGCTTCTTCTGGGCAAGCTCGTTCCACCGTAGATCTGATCCCTGCCTCTGGGCTGGATTGAGGTCAAGACTGAGCCCATTGACAATAAAAAAAAAATCATCACTGTTTTAGTCACATGCGTTTCGTCCCTTCTCATCACATACCCGTACCAAGCTAAACGATTTCCTTTCAACTTTTGTGTCACTGGCGCCCCTTTCAAACTTCCTCTCTCATTTCTTACTACAACATTCTCATCTCCGCTGCATGCAATCTTCTTTCATCCGTCTTCTTCACAACCCTCTATTACATGGGACTTAAACCTAACTGGCGAAATATGGATGTCCTATAGGTACTCTGCGTAACCCTTCGGAGAGAACAGGTTTGATGTTGTGTTCTGCTTATTACCCAGCTGTGAGAAAGTTCATGTTAACAAATAGTAGGTTCGCTTACATACAGTGTATCACAATGGGAGGGGGGGGGGGAGAACTTTGCCGAATTTCTAGAATTTTACCAATGCTGTAAGTTTACCAATGCTGATCCTTGGACGACATGTTGGAGGCTTAACACAGATCCAAGAGTTCCTCAAGACGCTTTACAAGGTCCATTGTTCAGGAGGCAGCGCCAGGGTAGCCCACGAAATTCAAATTTTCTTACATTTCCATTCAAATAGCAATCAGTAGGATTATATGAACTCAGAAGGTTGTATTGATGATTTTAATGATTATATATATAATTCTGTAAATACTTGTTACGGTCGCGAATCATATATTGTGTATCATGTATTGTTATATGCTGAACAATATATGATTCGCAACCGTACTCTGACGTGCAAATTGCAAAAAACGTAAGAAAATTTTGTTTTCAGCATTTTCTCCCTAAATAAAATATTGACCGGGCAAAATAGAATCGTTTGAGCAAAAGTACATAGATGTACAACATAAATTTTCCATTTTGAACGATACATTCAAACAATAAAACTAAAAAGACACACAGGCGTTAAAATGAAATATTGAATCGTTCAGCTTTTTATTTAGATTTCTAGTTTAAACCGTTTTGACTGGGGATTGGCAGGAATCAAATAACATAATACATTTCCAGTATAAGCTGACTTCTCGTTGTACGTAAAGCCTATACAATGCGAGGTCAGCTAAAACTGGAAATGTGTAGCTTGATATGTCATCATGTTTACCTTCAAATCCTGACACGTTTGTATTCGTTCAAGCTTTGTCTAGCATAGCCGTTCAATGTTCTATTTTTCTAACACTGTTAACAATTAACAGATCGCTTTTTGTTTGATTTTCAATAACCAAATCACGTTTTTTACAAATACATGAGCGATTTAGGACCACAGACTGAAATCATGTTATATTAAATTGTTACTGTCTACCGTATCTATACTAATAATAAAGCTGAAGAGTTTGTTTTTTTTTTTGTTTTGTTTGAATGCGCAAATCTCTGGAACTATGTACAGTCAACAGGAAAAGTAGATGATCAAAATCAGAAATTCAATACTAATGAACGGAGTTCTCGTCAGAACTGTGTGGCATCGAAGTAATTCGAAAGTATGTGATTGTAAATTATACCAAACATTTACTACTAGTACCTACAGCTGCCATATATGCGTGATCAGTTTTCAATTCAATTTCAATTTCTGATTTTGATCATCTACTTTTGCTGTTGACTGTACCAGTTGGATATGAAACAACCTTTTTTTATTTGATAGCCTATTTAACATCTCTACGACCCTTAGGAGCCAGAAGGAACAAATGCCAGACAGAACGCGTAAAAGAAAACGAAATAATAACCCGGGCGGGCGATGCGATGCTAACAAGAAAAAAAATTCAAGCGGACGAAGTGGCAGGCAGTAGCTAGTTCTATATAACTAACTATAAAAGGAATATCCCTTGACACTGCTCCGTCTAAATTGACAATTGTGAAAACGATAACAATCACCATATTAGAACGAGGTCCTTCGACCCTAGAAGTTAGGTTCTCATTCTAAAGTGTCCCAGGAGACCAACTAGACCTAACTTCAACCATGTCCTTAAGTATATCTAGGAAAGTTTGAGAAATATATTAGTAGTAAGGACCAGAAATTCTTATCAGGGTTGTCTAAGGCTTACACTATCCTATGATTTTATCCCAAGTGAAATATGTAAGAAAAATACATTATTTCGAAGCTCAAAAATGGCATTATTGTCTATATCCTACTTCCTACTAATATTATAAACGCGAAAGTGAAACGATAAAGTAATCAACACAAAACATACCCTTTCCGAGACATCGCCAGAAACATAATATTTGACATCCTTGAAAATTGGCTCTTGCTAAGTTAAAGAATCTAAATCGTCAACAATCGTTACCATTTTCTGTTATACGACAACGTTAAAAAACACTCGATTTACAAATTAATTACACATTTTCGCTGTGTGAGGATGGATGGATGGATGTTTGTTACTTTTTCACGCATAAACTATTGAACGGATTTTGATAAAAAATTACAAAGAGTCGCCATACTTATAAAATCTAAACACAAACACGCCAAGAAGCTATTCATCAGTATTATTTCAGTTCTTTTTAGTTGATATTTTTTTGAACTACGGAATAGGTGGGCCCTTAAAGGAATACGACCAATTTATCTTTATCGACGTCTAGAAGAAGGAAAATAAATTGACTTCGCGTCGTAGTTCTTTCGTAGGCTTTAAAAAAGCTGTAGTTTTTATTATATTTCAGAAATAAAATGTGGACGGTATTACATTGAGAAGAGGACATTTATTTATTTAGTGAGAAAATTTATACTGTACAATGATCGTATAGGTTTATAAGCGCAGACGCACACAATGCAGACGGAATTGGATTTCATAACGGCTTTAATTTTGACTAAAAACTATGATGAATGATGAAAGTTTGATGAAAATTGGAAATAAATTACTATGAAGTTTTATTTTAGATTGATTGAAATCCATACTGTACGAGTAAGGTAGGTTCTGAACCGGCTGGAACAAAAATACTAAAATAAAATTCAAATACTGCTGATCGTAGTTCAAGCAAGCGCATTCGAAAAAAAAAGAACGCAATTGAAAATCGAACTAACGAAGCTCAACTTTTTCACAAAAATCAAAGGGCCGAGACATCTCGTTATACAGCCAGCAACGCCACTACATGGCCACACGTGGCGGAACACACGGCCAGCTCCAGAAATACACAGAGTAAACACGGCAATATGTTCACAAGTAATGAAGCGAACACTTGGCCCGGCCTATAAATAGATAAATAAATAACTACGCGGCCCGTTTGTGTTACTATTGGTGTATTGAAGTGCTTTTTTTGTTTAGGGGATGGGTATGTTTACATCGTTAGAACTCGGCCTTTCGCATGTGGTACTGTGATTATTACACGTGTCTTCCTTTTACAGTAAGATCAATGATTATCTGTGGTAATTGAATTTTTAAGAACGCCTGGTTTAGACAGCTTAGTTGAAATGAGTTGAAGTAAGAAGGATAATCTCCGGCTTGAAAATTACGAAAGTCAGAAAGCGATTTTGAAACTCGCATGTAAAAATCGATTCCGACGAAACACAGACCCGATTCTTCCTTAACCCTTTAATTTGACTACCAGTATTTAAATTTCCTACAAGGGATCCCAATCCTTGGTCTGTTCGTGACATTGACAGCGGTCAAAACGTCGTCTGTCCCTAAGGATATAGAGGGCAGACCCAAATCACTTGATAGCATGGATGTATTGTTTTTAGAGTCGGTGTCTCGGACTGTGGAAGGTGACTTCGAGCGCCAGACGTTTGTAAATATTTTTTGGTCCCTAGAGGAAAGTTTTGCGAGTTGGCCAAACATTTTTGATTTAATCTGTGGTGTCGCTAAGCCGCTTAGTTAAGGTGTGTTGTTAGCACGTAGCATTTATAATAATAACCAGCTTTTATTATCCTACACCCAGATCTACAGAAAGGAGTGGTATGTAAAAAGCCCCTAAAACCGTACGACTAATGACGCAAAAAGAATAAAACCCAAGGAATTTTATCTCTAACATAAATTAACACCCAATAAGCGAAGCTCCCATCTATTTAAGTAAACATTCCGGAGCGAAATTCCAGAAAACGTGACATGTTCAACAACTGAATGCATCTCAAAATGTTAAAACGCTTACAGAGGCAGCAGAGAACATCTCCGAAGGCATTGCTCCTTAGGTGGAAAAAAACAAGTCCAGCCCACGGACCTTTGTTGTGGTGGTCAGTGCTTCGTGCAAAACAAAAATAAGACAAAACGAACGGGACAGAACAGGTCGGGGCCGACCGAGACCAGTCCGACGACTTTTGACCACTTTTCTGGTCCCACATCCCGACAAACTTATCTCTACAGATACTTTCGAACTTCTCCAACCTTATTGTGAAAGCAACAAGATCGAATTTTGTCTTATTAAACGTTTTTGGATATGATATCTGGTTTATTGAGCTATGATTTAAGAGCATTTCGATTTCTTTAGGAATTTCTGTGGTTACGATTACGACTATGAGTTTTGGAGTGATGTAAGGTTTTGTGCGTTTATTCATAATTTTGGTGCGACGACAAAAGCCATGAATTTTAACTCGTAAAGCCACAAGTGTCGACAAAGATATCTTTCACATACATTTATCGTGAAGCAGTGAAATTAATTCGCAGTTGAATTGAAAGCCTGCGTCGGACAGGATAAATTCTGTCTTACTTAAGTAACCTAACTTGAAACTTTAAACAGGATTAAACGCAAAACTGGGGGAACAATCTCATCTGAATTGGATGGCTAAATTATTTTAACTCCGGCTTGTTTAACAATTAACGAGCTTTAACAAGAATTACATTCATATTAATTATTTACAAAAACCCTATAAGTATACTTGTCTATAATTAGTTATTGCCTTGAAACTTGTTTCAGATAATTTAGAATTTAATACGTTACACCGATACAAAATAGTAGCGTATAAGCACAAAGTACCCATTATTGCAAGCAGAGAAAAACATACAGCTATTAATAAAGAGACATCAACCCGTGGTGCACTAACCAGACATTCTTTCAAGGCCAACAAAACGACCAGAAAACATATGGTTGAAAAAAGAAACCAGTAACATTCATGCGCACACGAGACCACTGTAACTTGACCTCGGCGAACCAGCCAACTTCCTTTATTTCACGTTTTAAAATAAAAGCAGAAAGTAAACGTCGAGAAATATAGAATGAACAATGCATTAAAGACAAATATACTTGACATATTCAGAACCACATGTTTCGTTTTAATGTAAATTTTCGCGTAAATGTCACAAATCATTAAGAGAACTAAGGGCCGAGGGAGGTCGCTGTAGACTGGCTAAGTGATATCCATGACTTGTGTAAGCCGACCCTCCGTGCCGTTAATTTAAGTTGGAATGAGGGGTCTAAGGATGTTGGCGGAACAGTCACCCCAAGCAAAGGTCCCTTGTGGTCACTGACCATCGACGAGAATAACGCAAGTACCTGGACTCACGCGCAGCCTGTACTCGTGACGTCACTCTCGACTCGATTTATGGGAACAAGATTACTTGGACTTAAAAGAATGTATAAAAAGGTCCATCATTAGCACGGAATGAAAAATTGAATTAATGGTAACGGAAAAAGTAAGATGGGTTCTCACATAGAAAATAGGAAGGCTGGTTGTGACGGCCATCCGCCATTTTTCTTTTGAAGCCTCATTTAAAATAGAGTAAGGTTAATTAAGCGTTTCATTAAGAGTACTTTTTACGGCGAGTCTGTGATACTTAGCGAATATTTAAATAAAAATATGTACAGAAATATTATTTAAATATTTTTTCGGAGAACTTTTCAGTTCGTTTTTGTCCCTGATTTACATTTAAGTTTTGCAAAGTAAAAAGGTATTCAGACAATAACTTTCTTTTTCGTTATTTTGTAAATAAGAAGGCTGCTTCATATTTTAAAATGTTTCTAGTTTCTACAAAAACATTCCTAATTTGGGCTTGTGTTAATTATTCACGACAAAAATCAACGCGATGTTGCATCTCGTTTAAAAAACCAGATTAGGGTGAATTACCATAATTTTATTTTTAAACAAGCGACGTTTTGCATGGAAATTATAGGAATTAAAAGAGAGATACAATTTAAATAATCTAATCATTTAGCATGGCATCCGTTGTTGGAGAGAAATTTCCAAAATTTGATTATTTGGCTGTCAATATTTTTTTTAATATTCAGTTTCGAATTTCCAGTTCTTTGTTTCCTTTTCGGAAACGACTGCCGAGCTTGATAATCCGAATTAGAAACATCAAAAAATCATCTCAAAGTAAAACTGTATAGGGGGTAATTTTACTAGTCATCAAGATAAAATTGACGTCTGACAGTATGGAAAAACTGTCAAAAATTCAAAGGAATAGAAGAAAGGATAAGATTTATACTAGATATGAAAGTTTGGTGAAATTCGCCCTAAGAAAGTCAGTATGTCTATTAATATATCGTAAGAACAGGGACACGTCATCATCAACATCTTTCAAACGCCACGTCATAATTTAACCCATCAAAGACGGCGGGTCACTAGTCTGTACAGTGTACATACAACTCCCATATCATACACTGTACAACATAAACATATATTCAATCTACTGAGCAGGAAAATACGCACCAGTTATTTCGCTACATGCAGTACGACTGTTCTCGCTGAAGACCTATTTATCCCGATACTCAGTGTACCTACTTTTATATACCGACTATATATTTTAATATATTATTAACATATTGAAGCTAAGCTGATATATTAACTGGAGTGAGATGCAGCCTCTGATACATAGCTACCCGGAGTCAAACTTGCAACTGATGATGATTTTGATGTGGCCACACAATCATAGAAAGAAAAGAACCAAAATAAGTTTATTTGCGGTAAACATGACGCAGTTAAAGAACACAAACACAAAAAAATAGCAATAGCAAGTTGGGGGAAAATATGTGTCACATTCAAGCAAAACGGATCATCGATTGAGTTGTTACACTTTCAACTATTTTTACTGAAATTCACGCAACATAACATCACGTCTATAATCCCCGAAGGATTATGCAGAGCAGTGGCGTGCATTGCATATAGGCATATAAGCAGTGCCTACCTCGATAAATCATAAGCTTGTCAATAATTTTAGTGTTTGTGCCCCACAATTAAGAAACTCACTAAATAATCATACCTAACAAAAAACAAAATCTTCATACAAACTCGCGCGGCAGTAGGCAGTCGCCAGACGGCCTAATCGGCTCCCGTGCTATTCGCACATTGTCATTGGTCTTTACTCGTTCAAGTTAATAATACCACGAAATTAAATTCCTGCCTACTTATTCTGAAAACCAATGCACGCCACTGATGCAGAGTTGAAAAAGTCCTATGTAACAGGAGGCGAGCCTAGTGCCATCAACGGGGCACATCCATACTCCAGGCTGTTACTGAAAAATTGCTGATAGAAAACGTCAATATTACATTACTCGTCAGGTGAATCGAACCACTTGCTCGGGAGTAGCGCAACCACTACACAAACACAGAAATTCATTAATTTACTATTGAACTTCTTAACCATCTAGAAAGTAATTTTGATTCGATTCAATGACAGTGACATTGAAACAATTGAACTTGATAAACTAGTTAAGTCAACACTGACATTCCCATATGTGGCCAACAAAGATGGCATTATCTAGAACTTCTTATCACTCAACATCACCTACGTCAATATCAATGCTAACGCACATATTTAAAAGCCTGTCTATAACAGCTGTTTCTTCTACAAAAGCAAGACCTTTTACATCTTTAACCCTCACTTCGTAAGACACAGTTAACCTAGCATCTGCTTCTACGTAAGTGCCACCCTTCACTGTAAGACCGTCACCAGCGGATTTATGGCCCAAGGAAATTAACCTAAAGGTGTCGTGCCGAGATTTATAATGAAGGAAACGAGGTATTTTTGAGGGTAGTTTAACACAGCTTTACGGGTATAAGACGTTTGGTTTGTAATCTGAGGATTAAGTAAATATAGTTGGGAAGTGTGTACTTTATGACAGATGTATGCTCAGGAAGAACGTTTGGTTGGGTTTCAATCGTCTGTATAATTTTGAAGTATGTTTAAATAAAAGCAGCAGTTTTCTTTAATCTCTATTCTTTACACATATCGTCGTCTTTTATAGATACCGTGGCAACACTCGAACTGTTTACATCTCCGCGTATTAAAAATTTGTAAACAATAAAAAATAAAAATCTAAATGGTATCAAAGTGGCGCCACTAAGTGCAATAAGGATTTTGCAATAGTGACATTGTTTGTGACAATTTTGAACCAGTGAAATATCAATTATGACAATAGTGTAATACGGAAACTAAAACCAGTGCTAAACGAGTTAAACACAATAAATTGGTGCTTCCTGTAACGTAGCAACGCCAAAAACCTAATATTTGGTATGAATAATGACTTGAGTGGCAATATTAGGAACCCAAGTGACTAAAACTAAAAAACAATAAACAATTAATACCGTTTCGAAAAAATATTTTAAAAAATGAACTTTGGACCCTAAATATTGTATGACAACTACCGCCATAACGACCACAAGTGCTCACTAGGCGAACCAAAATAACTACGCTACTCGCCGCCAGAGGGCCAAAACTACTATTAGTGTTACCAACGTAGGAATAATTAAGTATTGGTACGTATTTGTGCGAATGTAAAGTTGAACACATAAAATAAATAAAAATATTATAATTGATTTATATAATGGATTTCGAAATAGATAACATTACTGTCCGGAAACCATTAAGGTCTAACTCCGTGGACAATATCTTCAATATCAATCTTAGAAATAATTCCACATTACTTGACACTACTATGATGAGCTTGCCAAACACCTCAATGAATGACAGCGACGTAATTGAGAGCTATAAGGACAATATCAAACGGCTCACCGCGGAACTAGAAAGCGCTCATCTGGAGATCGAAAACTTAAATAGCGAAAATTTTAGACTAAAAATGGATATCGGACAGTACCAGAAAGTTATAGAGACATATAAAAAGGTGAACTTACTAGAAACAAAGTGCCTTACACCGAAGTCGGCACGCAAAAAGAATATTATAAGGACCAGTTGTTTCTCTACTCCGTCCAAGTTGATTCGTCCTCCTACAACGGCTCATCAACCTGACACGGTCGTGGTAGTGCAATCCCCAAGCGAGGTCGGAAATGTATCAATCAACACAGCCGGCTCATTATACAGTTTGGAGGGAATACAGCCCACTCAATCACAATCCCCACATAAAAGTACGGAAAAGGACGTTTTAATAGGTTTGATTGACGAACAACAATTCCACCAGAAGAACGCGGATGATGACACTGCAACGGATTTCATTGATCAGCAAAAATCCCGCCATAAGAGCATGAAAGAAGTTGCTCCAATCAGTGTAACGGACAAACATAAGAGAATAATAATCTTCGGAGACCAGCAGGCCTGCGGCCTCAATAAAACTATGACTAATACCAGGTTAGACAAATGGAATGACGTATACAAAATTACGTCTTTTATTAAGCCAAATGCAACAAGTGCTCAGATTCTTAACAGCTGCAATGACGACTTCGTAAAGACATTGACCATTGACGATATTTTTTTTTTTTTTTTTTTTTTTTTTTTAAAAAAAACGTTGCCCCACACTAGGAATTTCTCCTGTGTCGTGGGTGCGTTTACAGACATATAAACTCACATACACAAACAGCCAGACCCGGAACAACTAATTGTAGGTCATACAAATATTTGTTCCGTGCGGGAATCGAACCCGCGACACGCAGCGCAGCAGTCAATTGCTTAACCACTGCGCCAACCGTGCCGTCAAATATTATAGTTTTAGTGATAGGATCTAATGACAAAAACCCTTTTTCATGGATAACTGAGTTGTGTAACGTCCTTTATAAACTGCGAAATAATACTGTATTTATTACTAACGTACAATATAATCCTTACCTAAACGAAAATACAATTAACTACAACCTAGAATTACTAATACAAAATTATAAAAATTGTAAATACATAAAAATACACAATTCAGAATACAAAGATAGCATCAACGACAGGTCTATGAAAAGTTACCACCAGCACTACCTATCACATTTATGTTTGAAGCTGAACACAAGAATTGACTACAAGAAATACCAGAATGAGTTTCTTAATCGATTTAAAAATAAACATACTATCCAGAACAGAACAAACACACATACGCCGCCGCGTAAAACCATACAAACTAAAATGACTACCTTCTTTGAGAAAATGAAAAAAATCGGTAATGTCACGAAAACTAGGTTTTTTCGGAAACAAATCTAAATATACTACAATCACGGTAATCCACCAAAATATTGCTGGGGTATTGAACAAACAGGAATTAATAGAGTTGGCTATTTCAAAGGACATGGCTAAATGACTGCCCCAAGCATGTCTAGTAACTTCACATTAACTCGTAATATTTAAATATTCATTCATGAATTATTAAGCTTTTAATAATTTCCTAGCGCTTTCGTGAACTGTTAAACATAAAAAAAGTATCTTAGTTGCTTTTTTTGATTGACATGACAAGTTCAAGGGGAATAATAATACAGTACTGCAACTAGGGACGGGTCATGTCGCTTTTCTAAAATGTCAAATCAAACTATACTTATATCGATTTTTGATAACAGGTATCAAAACGATTTATTTTCTGAAACTAAGAAGTGGCAATCAGAGTTATTGGCGGGAATCGATGGAATTCAATTCGGTGTCCTGTTTAGTTGCTTCTTATTGTGTTTTCACAGGGAAACGGGGTTGTTTCTAAGTGACAATCAACTCTATTCAATTCCACTCTTTTCGTATCAAAATCAAATAAAAATAATTGAAAGCTTCAGAATGTGCTTCTACGTTTAATGTACTACCTATTTTGTGTCGAAAAATATTAACTGAATACAGGTCGACAAAAACTATTTAAGTATATTTTTATTTTTCAACCCAATCGATTATTTTATTGATTCGATTACACTTGACGTTCAATCCCATCTCTATGAAAAAAAACAAACGTCAGATGTTAGACATCGTTGGAACACTGCCGTTTGCTTGTTCGTTGTGGTTTTTCATTTTGGATTTTCATTGACCCTCGCTTGCTTATTGTGTGTGCTTGCCTACCTACTGACCTCTTGCTACTCGACACGGACTTGACTTGCAATCAATTCATCCTGCGATGCATAAACTGCGGTGTAACCAGGCAAAGGCTGCGGCAGCATATCGCCTCTTCATTGCCTGCTTTTCTACTTACTATCTTAGCACGATGGTTAACAATTGAGGTAAGTCATCTACAGCTAGAATCATTCTAGAACCGATAAATATAAGAAACATCGAACAAATGTGACTTCAAGTAGTTTACCGTGTTTTCAAAATACATAATGAACTCAATGGCAATGAATCAGAAAGACTCATCTCGTCTCAACACGTCACGACTACAACAGACTGGTTGCTTTAGATGTCATAATAATCAAATGTGTAGGTATTATAAATAATTCATGTGGGTAATAAGGTAATTAAGTTTGTTCTAGGTTCCAAGGGATGCCAACATTTGTCATCCTTGTTATGAGCTGCTGAATTCAGAAGCAACTAGTGATGTACGTTTATTTGGTCATACAATAGTGCGCATAACTTGAGGCCGTTTGCAGAATTTACCAACGTCACATCCAGCTTTCTATTATCTAAATAAAATGTTTTTAAACACAGTGTGTTTTTTTATCTTTACATACCCGTCCGGTAGCATTTATCATCTTCCTCTTCAGATATTCAGTTTCTCGGCCTACAAATCGTCAGGACTACTGTCCCTGACCTCTCTCTCTCTGGTTGTGTTATTGGGCAACATCCAATCAGAATGATTTGATCAGACAGACAGATAACCTAAACTAACTTTTTTATATAATGTTCTTATAAGATTCACAGAATAAATAAATTAATCGCATTTTTGTTTGTTGTTTTATTTCAATATCTTTTAAAGTAGTTTTGAGTATGAATGTCGATGGCTATAAGAGTAAGGGACGACCAACGAAACGATGGATGGACTGTGTGAATGATGATATGGTTAGAAAGGGGGTGACTACCGAGATGGCGGCTAATAGAGGAGTATGGAAGAAAAAGACATGTTGCGCCGACCACAAATAAATTGGGATTAGGGCAGGAGAATGATGATGATCTTTTAAAGTCCTTGGTTACTCACTGTATTCGTTATCTAGTTTAGGCAGGATTTTACAATCACCACATACTAATTAAACTAAGTCCTCCTGGCGCGTTTGTCTGTCTGTCTGTACGGATGTTTCAACAAACATATTTTGATGGGGTTGTCACTTCCGGAAGGTTTAGCTATACATTCGTGTAGGTTGTATTGACCAATGTAAATCAAGTCAGAAAAATCCTGCCGCCTGAGTGTTTTCTTGCGCGCGTTGCCCCATTCAGCGTCCAGAACCCATCTCTCGAGTACATTTACTATAGGGATTTGGTTTTGGACAAAAATCTAGTGTTGTTTGGGTAACACCTAGGTAAAAGTTCATAGCAATGTAATTTATTTGCAGTTTTTTATGCCTATTGACGTAGGAGTTACACGATTTTATTTTCAGGATTATAAAGATATAAAAAGCGCCTGAAACTTCTTCTGTATGAAATACTAATATTCAGCTATTCAGCATTACATATTGCTAGGTACCATGTCTAGACATTGCTGGAGATTCGTCCATACTTCAGTTTAGCCATCTCCTTTACAAAGGGAACTGGGTTCCGTAGATATTATATGTTTAAGTGAAACTTTCCTTAAGAGTGGTTGTGAACCAAACCTTAGACTTAATAACTATAAGCTGGTATCCTTCTTCTCTCGAACTAACCAACGACGGGGAGGCTCGTGTATATTATTAAAAAATAACCTTCAATTTAAAGAAATAAAAAATCTACCCATCCCCATTTCCTTTCAATTCGAATGCTGTGCCATCGAAATAATTAAATTTAACTTAATTATAGTGTGCATATATAGAACACCTACTCGTGATGCCACAATATTTTTGAATAATTTGGAACTTCTTACCAATAAACTATGTAAAAAAGCTAGCAAAAAAATTATCATCTGTGGCGATTGGAATATTGATATACTGAAAACAAATAAAACATCCAATGACTTAAATTCTATACTTGGTAATAATAATTTAATAAACTACATAAAACTGCCTACGAGAAAAAACGCATGTTTGGACTTAATAGTAAGTAACATACACGACGCTAAATCAGCAATTCACTATCTAGCGCTTTCAGACCATGAATCAGCACAATCAATAACGGTTTGCTTAGAGTCTGATTTTCAAGTTAAAGACATTCATAGCTTTTGGTTTAAAAATGTAAGAGAGCTCAGTGACGAAAATATAAGTAAATTTAATAACTGTATCTCAAGTCTATCTTTTTGCGAAGTTTACGAAGCTCAAACAACAAATGACGCCTTCGATAGACTACACGATATAATTACCCTTTTCTACAATCTATGCTTTCCCATAGTTAAAGTTAAAAATATTTGTAAACAAGTGAAAAATAGAGGTCTAACCAAGGGTATAAAAAATGCTGCATTAAAAAACGGACATTATATTTAAAATACCACCTGTACAAACATAACAAAAAACAAAACAAAAAAATATATGACGACTACACTCAAATACTGAAAAAATGCATACACAAGGCTCAGCAGATTAATAGCTTAGACTATATTAATAAGGCTAAAAATACAAGTAAAGCGGCCTGGAACATGATTAAAACAAACACAAATAATATGACAAGTAACTCTGAAGTTGACGTAATTAATGCTAATAGTAAAGTTTACCACAATCCAAACCAAATATGTGACTTATTTAATGATTACTATATATCCCAAACAAAGACGACCAATAATGCTCATAAAAACATGCAACATGACGTAAAAATAACCACTCCTCAAAATCCTAAAAGCATTTTCCTTACACCAGTAGATGAATCAGACGTTGATAAAATAATTCGCAGTCTAAGAAACACTAACTCGACTGGATATGATGACCTGAGCACTAAAGTTTTAAAATTATGTGCAAAGAGTTTAGTGTCTCCTTTAGCCTACATTTTAAACCTGTCTCTAACAGAAGGAGTATTCCCAACGCGTCTGAAAAGGTCAATTGTCAAGCCTCTTTTTAAGAAAGGTGTAAAAACTGACATGAGCAATTATCGACCAATAACCTTAATCCCAATTCTATCCAAAATCTTTGAGAAGGTTATGTGCATTAAAATGGAGAACTTTTTGACATCATGTGATGTTCTTAAAAAAGAACAATTCGGTTTTAGGAAGGGCAGTTCCACTGCTTTAGCATGTTTCACGCTAGTAAAATATATAACTGAAAGTTTGAATAAAAAATGTAAGACAAGTTGCGTGTTCCTAGACATGACAAAAGCCTTTGATTTTGTTTGCCATAAAAGACTACTCTCAAAGCTTGAACATTATGGAATCCGGGGTAACGCCAACGACTGGATCAAGAGTTATCTCTCGGAAAGAGTACAATGCGTGGAAATAACAAAAACTTGTCAAAATGAAAAAAAAACCTATAGGTCGGGATATAAACAAAATAATTCTGGCACGCCACAGGGAGGTATCGTATCCCCACTACTCTTTCTAGTCTACATCAACGACATTTCGGACGCGATAGGCAAAGATTGCATACTATTCGCTGATGACACTACAATAATGGTTAAAAGTGACAATAATAAAAATTTAGAATATGAAATCGTCCAAGCTCTTGATAATGCAATCAATTGGCTAGAAATAAATAACTTAAAAATAAATATGACTAAAACGAACATAATACAATTTCAGACATACAATTCAAACATAAATAAAATAGACATTTATTATAAAGATTCTCACTTGACCACTGTCGATAATTGTGTATTCTTAGGTATAACAGTCGATAAAAATTGCAATTGGAAAACACACATAGATAAAGTTGTTACAAAAATAGATCGTTTTATATATGTGTTAAAAAGAATTAGACAAACAGTAAACTGTGAAACTGCAATGCTAGCTTACCATGGTTACGTATCATCCGTACTTAGATACGGCATTGTAATATGGGGTAACTCAGTAGATTTTGACAGAGTTTTTAAAGCTCAAAAAAAATGTATCCGAGCAATTTGTGGAGCTCACTTTTTAGACAGTTGTAAGCCTCTATTTCAAAAACTTAAAATTCTACCTTTGCCATGTTTATATATTTTTGAAATATGTATTTTTGTTAAGAAAAACTGCAATATATTTGAAACCAACACTGACAGGCCAAATAGCCGAGCACGGCATAAAGATAGACTTCGGCTGCCACCAATAAAACTAAAATTATTCAAGAAAAATGTATACTGCATGTCGATTATTATTTACAATCACTTACCAAATACATTTCAAGACTTACCGATGACCAAGTTTAAAAAAATACTTTTCAAACTATTAATATTTAAAAGATATTATACTATTAAGGACTATCTAGAAGACAAATCAATAGAATCTGTAAGTTAGATTAGGTGACATCGCTGAGTGTGAATACATTTGCACGCCATGTTATGGCAGGATATGCTGAAACAAATTTACTGTAACACCTTATGTACCATATTCTAGCAAATAAATATTTTGATTTGATTGATTTGATTTGATTTATTTTATGTGATCTTTAGTATGGAAGTTCGATCAAGGGTTTTAAAATTATGCCTCTATCTTAATCCCTGTCTACCTTCATAACTTGGAAAATATTCGCAATATCTCCTCTTTTCTGAAAGCCAATTCTATTTAATAGATTACCGAATCTTATAACAGTGTTCACGACTGATAGTAGTTACGTTAGGCCTATCACAGCTCAGCTTAGTAAAATAAGATTTGACATCTGATTAACCCAGAGTTTCAGAATCCGGGCGTACGTGAGGCTTAAAAAATCAAGTTCATTATCTAAATGGCTGTATTTTCTCTTGGTAATACCTCATCGTCCTCGTCGTTTACTGCAATGAAACTAGTATTTTTAATTATAAAAGGTTCACGACCGCCACTCGAACCTTGGACTGCATCAGATCAACAGTCCGCTGATTATGTACAATTATGTTCAATTGAATTTTCATGTGGAATTTTAATACCATCTGGTGTGGTGTGTAGAATATATATGTTCAGGTATTTTCTGATAATTGTATCTAGAAATTTTTGCGCTACCGGTGAAGTTTCAAGGAAAATTTGATTGCTACTGTATCTTAAGAACAACATCGGTCGATTATAGTAATTGTAGTCCTTGGGGGTTCTTAGGTGATTAAAGATAGAATTTCACATCAATTTGCAGAAAGTCCCTCCGTCACTTGTCCCTAAAGGTTCATTAGATAACCAGTGTCAGCCAGCATCAGTCTGGCATTAATGCTGAAATGAACCCTTTGGCGCAACCGTGATGCACACACTACTGCTTATTTACGCTTTTTCATATTAAAAAAAAACTTCTTGTTATTCATTATTAAAGAAAGAATAAACGTTATTCTTTCTTTTCTTAATTCAAGTTCTTCCTGCGTCCAGGGTGAGTGCGAATCATCCGAGTAGCATCCAAACAAAGGAGTTTCCAGCCAAAGGATTTAGAATTTGACACAAATCATAAACATTTTATGCTACTTCCAATAGCAGTGGCTTCATTTCTGTTCTCTGACGTCACACGGTAAGACTATAAGATCTTTTCTTCGAAGCGGAAGCATACGACGCATTCGAAGAATTCTCGAAACAAGAGAAATATGAAGTAAATTCTATATTTATTTGCTGGATGACATTTTCTCAAGTGATTTCACAACGGTTGCAAGATTTTTCTTCCTTTGATGTCACATGCATATGAACTTTAAAGACGCAGAAAGTAATTTTGAAACTTGTTTTCGTCTTTCTTTGAGATGCTCGATCAGGGGAAGTCTGCGGAAGTATGAAGTCTTTGTTTGTTGTTCATTTGGTGCAGCAAACAGACTCCATGTCAAATATGTAGCCGATGGCATAACAATATCGTGCTTTTAACTTTTGTATACCGACAGTGACTTTAGAATCCAATGCTATATATATGTGAATAAGGTTTATGATTCACTCAGGCATGGTTTGTTATGCCAAAAAATTTCTCTAAGAATATGGAGGTTTGTTGAAGGTATATCAACTCCATGTACTAACATAGGCTAGATTGAAAACTGTATATATAAAAGTTCACATATAGTTTTGTAAATTTTTCACATTGTTCTTAGATAAACCTTATACCTTCCTAATAAATGCTTTACAGTTTTACTGTGTTTTCTCTCTGCAGACCTTCCCAACAAGCCTGTTTCCTTTATACACCCCCTCCTGTTTCCTTTTTGTTCTTTAGCATGTATTATGGTGTAAGCTTTGTTGGTTGTCCTTAAATAAATAAATAAATACCTTTTGTCTGTATTGTTTTGAAGGATTAATTTATTATACAAGTTATTATTTGCAAAATCTTCCATCACAAAATGAATGTGTACAAGATATTTTTGATATCATTTTCACGTAATTTCTTTTTTATTTCTAACAATGTTTTAACAACATAATCCCCGAAATGTGTATGTAAAGAGCCTTTTTAAGTTAAACCCCTCCCAAAAAAACAATTAAGCATTCCCTATCCGACGTCGTTTAAGGGTCCAAGAGCTACAAATTTGAATTTCAAAAACTCAAAGTTAAGCCTAGGGTTTTGAATTTTAACATAATTTACATACACAAATGAGTCATCTGCGTTCGTTACGGTGTCTGGACGCCGCCTCCACCAAAAACTGAAACATAGCCATGTATAGCGTGCACTGCTTGATGGGCTGCGAAGTCTTTTGAATAAACCAAAAGTTGGCGCGCATTGGAAATTGAAGCGCCGAAATTGTCGGCCGAAACCATGATCACAAATGTCGGGAAGTTTGTTTAATATGCAAGGCGAGTGAGATCTCTCAATGAAATCGAAAAAAAACCATCAAAATCATGCATTTACATACACACAACAGGATGATTCAATGGACGGAAATGGTTATTTGGTACAATGGTTTTCTGGAAATTTATGTGTAGTTAGGACGGAAACACGGGGCTTGGTCATGTCCTAAACGGGGATAAATGGACATTTTTGGAGCGTAATGTGTTAGTCAAATGTGCAAAATTTTATTTACTTCCACAGAATGGTTGACAAGCTTAAAATTATTCGGTGTGACAAGCGAGAAAACGATTTAGAAACGAGTCATTGAAGATGACAAAGAGAAAAGAAAAGTCTTAAGAAGCAAGAGACGTATCCAGCCTCCATGCGTGCCGTGATTCATTCCATCTACTCGTAAGAGAGTATTCTTCTTTGTCTGATACATACAAATAAATAAAATTGAAGTCTGCTTCTCTCTCTGTTCTATTCTCATCTGTTTTAATGTCAAAATAACAGATTTTTACTAATGCATATGACGGTAAACGGTACTAAAAAAAAAAAAATTGTCTGTCTGTTTATCTTTCTGTTTGTTCCGGCTAATCTCCGCAACGACTAGACCAATTTTGACGGGACTTTCACTGGCTGATGTTATAAGGAGTAACATAAGCTTCTTTGTCCCGATAGCACGAGAGAGACAAAATTATAAAACCCCGGTGAAAATCCCGGTAGACCTGGAAGTACGTTCCCGTGGGATATTTACCGACATCCACGCGGGCGAAGTCGCAGGCAAAAGCTAGTGCAATATAAATTAAAAGCTAGGCAGCATGATTGCACATAAACCCTACGAACGAATTGCTGGCAAAATGACTCCCTGAGTCCACATAATCAGGAAAAGAATTATAATTTTATTATTCTTGGCTTATAATTCGTGGGCCTAACTTATTTCGTGTGACCTCGGCTTTTATACTCGTACCTCCAAGGAGTCACTGCGAACAAATTAGATACTACAGCGGCGAAAAATTCTTATTATGATAAAATATTACGGCTGATTACTAAAAATAATAACAAACATCTCATCAGAATCCTTTTTCTCTTTTTCGACGTTTTCCGGACGTGAATTTTCGGCTAATCCATCAATGTTAGCTTTAATAAGTACAGACGCCAGCGCATCAAGCTACTACAATCTGTCAAATTTCTTTAATGGAATTTCAAATTTATCTCTAAAGCATTAAGGTTCAAGGTTGATTAGGAACATTTGACAGTTTCGGGTAGCTTGACCTGCTGGCGTCTGAACTTTGTTTTTTTTTCTCCTAAGCACTACATTCGTGAAGGTTACAATCAATTAGGTAGTAGTTTTGATTTTGTAGAGAGCAGTGGTGGCCCAGTGGTAACGACTGCAGCTCACGAGTTGTAAGTCGTTGATTCGAACCTTTACTTTGTGTAAAGTATGCATCACCTCACCTCAAAACGGTGAAGGAAAACATCGTAAGGAAACCGACATGTGACATCAACCCGCAGTGGGCCCGCGTGATTACAGCCCACTCTCTCTCACCGAGAGGAGGCGTGTGTCCCGGCAGTAAGAACATTACAGGCTGATTATGCTAATTATTTATTTATTTATTTTATTATTTATGTACACACAGTAAAATACATAATGATATGACATAGATATAATATGAGTACAAAGGTACTGCTTATTTCTTAAGAAATTTCTTCCAGCAGACCTGCGAAAGGAGAAGTAAAAAAGAAATGTAGACAGTAGTGTGTGAGAACAAGAAGAGAAAAATATGAATGTGTGAAGTCTAAAACTAAAATATTAAATATACCTACACATATAATGCAAAAACAAATTATATATATAAGAGTACACTTAAATAAATACATAATACAAAAATATATAAACATATATATATATAAATACTCACACGATTAGTATATATTATTTATTTATTTATTTGAACTTTTCGCACAAAAAGGTACAAAGGCGGACTTAATGCCTTAGGCATTCTCTACCAGTTAACCAAGGGTGGTGAAGAGATTAGATGGCAGGTGCTTTGGTTGAGAGGGACAATGATAAAAAACTTAAAACTATGTATATAAATAGGTTATATACACATACATACTATATACTATATTAATGCACGTTCTGCAGATAATAAAAAGACCAATAAACAAACCACTCCTTTTCTTATTTGCAACAACATTCTTAGGTCATTTTACTCGAGATCCTCTTTGCTCGAATCTATCAGGCTAATCTTCAAAGAAACCACTGGATTATTTAAGAGGGTATTTAAAATCATTTTATGAATTCTTGAGCCGCACCACAGGAACCGCAAATCCCAAATCCCAGAGGGTTTTAATAATAAATAGCAGAGCGCCCCAATTTGAAAATAATAAGCATTTAATATACAACGATTGGAACTTTGCATTTAAAAGTAAACATCCACATTTTTATGCTTTGGAGAAAATTGATTTCCTTTTATTCACAATTCGTTTTGCAAAAATCAAATTACTCTGCTATTGACAGTTTATGATTTTGGAACGCAAAAAAATACTTATTAAATAGCAATAAGCATTTTTTTAAAGGAACCCGTTACACGTTTTTTTCCTTTCTTTCCAGACTCTTCTTCGGGTTATTCAAGTAGCAATAATACATTTTCTTTTGAGTATTTCATTACACTACATTTCTAAAATATTCAAGAAAAGCTTAAAGTTTTATCATCGCATTGTCAAAATGACATAACTAAATTCCAATATCTCGCATTGTGTGAATATTTTCGAGCCTCGCTCTCAATCCTCAATTCAAAATGCGACGTCTATCCTATAATTTGAAAGATCGATCGCTTGAGAAATTATGTTAAAACCTTATATTTTATACGAAACGAAGACAATCAACACAATTTCTGCCTCTTGCGTGATTAATAACCCGCGGTATTCCTGTGACAGGTTAAAAAAAAATAAAAGGCCACACGTCACATCATCGCAGACCCCAAATCAGGTTCAATTCAATAGGTTTTTTGACAAACGAAAGTACAAAAAGACCTTTATTCCGAGACTCGTAAAGTTTATTTTATAGTTCTCAATTTGATTACCACTTTAGATTTTGGTCTTTGTTCAACTGTAATAAGGTTTATATTTATTTGGGGACGTGAGAGGAAGGAATTTCAATATGGCGAGTGAAGAAAGGATGCGTTCGGGATATAAAAAATACGGTTGAACGCACGTGGGCGGTCGCATTCTATGGGGTATTAGTTAGATACACATCTTCGCGCTATGTTCAACGTGGAGTGGGCAGGAATGTTATGAATCCTTCATATGAATCATAAGCGTATATTCCTAGATGAATGCTCCTGTTTCAGTAATATAAACAGACTAGATAGTAATATAACAGAAAATAAAAAATGAAAGCAATAGTAAAGGGCAGTAATATAAACAGAAGTTTATATTACTGCCCTTTACTATTGCTTTCATTTTTTATTTTTGAGCTTTAGAAAACAGCTGAACCAAAAACGTGAACTATAGAGAATCGTTTACTCAGAAGAGGTCAGCATAGCTTCTCACAACCATTCGACAAAGCTCCGTACCGAATCGAACATCGATCAATGATATCATAGGAGTCCTCTTAACGCTGTTCACAGGTACGAAACCCGAAAATGTTGTCAGTTAAAATCAAATAGACGACAGCATTATTTCGACAGCTGTTTATCGTCGGGAACAAGGCAAATCAGGGGGTCTACTCCGAAGTAGTATCGGCCGAATGGTCGGCCGTTTCCGGCTAGGAAGTTACTAAGTATATGGTTCGGTCGGTCCCGATCCTACACACTCTTTCGAATATTGACTATGGTCCCGATCCCGACCCAACTGAGCCGATCCGAAGTTTTTTCGCATTTTTCAATACCTAATATTCGGTTCGGCCATGTGTCGGTCCGTTCCGAACATTCGCACATTGCACTTCGGAGTAGACCCCCAGGTTATCTAAATGTGTCGTTTTCGATACGATAGCCTGTCGGATGGTTATGAATAACTAAGCAGAAGTCGACTCCAGGTGATTGAGTTGGTTGTTTAGTACCTTGGACAGAATTTCAATACATTAGATCCTCATTTTACCCAATGCTCCAAGAACTTATGTAACAGTTCCATACAAAGGGTGAACAAAGACAGCTGATCGATGCAAAACCTAACATCATAACAAACACTGTTGCGTTATCCAACGCTGTTTTAATAACAATAACTATATTACGAACGTAAATTAATAATGCAATGTAAATTAATATGAAATTTCAATATTTATTGCAGCGCACACGTTTTTGTGTCATAACCTTGCATATACTACGTTTTGTTTCACGCTATTTTGAGCTTAAAAATCTTTGATTAAAGGTGAGAATTGCCTGGTTTTATGTAGTGAGAGTACTACGATATTCCTATATGAAATCAGATTCGTCTGGCGACACACGATTCACGTGTCTTGATATTACAGACAGTGCCTTATCGCTGTAATAATTTGATATTCAAAGAAATTCGTAACAAGTCGGCGTACATTTTGTAAGTTATAGTTTATATACACGCGAGTCTAATTTGTTAAATAACATTATATATGTTATTTATTTCACGAATTGATTCGTAACACTGGAATCTGGATGTGTTATAATTACTCGTAAATTGGTTGGTTATTTTAATTATGCTTGTTCAAACAGAATTTATAAAATATAATAACATGAGTATTTTTTGCAGCTACAGGAATCTAGATGTACTTTATCAATTATAGAGTGTAATGTTACTAATATTTCTTCTTAGGGTATCGAATTATCGATGGCAAAAAGTTCAATAATCTTTGGTCAAAAATTCAGTTGCGCGAACTGCGCTCTCTGATGCAGTCTTAAGATCATCAAGTCCACAGGTGACAGGGCATGCGGCGCAGTATGAAAGGTGGGCCATTGTCTGTGGGGAGGTGCCGCATACGCACTTGAAATCTGATCTGTGATGTGATTAATGCGAGTAATGAATGACAGACAAAAAAAATCGCAACATAAAACATAATATTATTCGCTAGGTATTCGGTGAGGTGCCAAGGGTGATACAATCATTCAAGATTTGAAACTATTCATAACGTGCATATTATGACTATTTCTTTTATTTCTAAGAATGTTGATTGTTTTAGCATGAAATCTTAGTACATTACAACGTTCTTAGAGTCAATGCTCATCAATAAGATATCTAGATTATTTAGTAGCCTCACAAACCTAACATCCAATAAGCTTCGCACAGCTGTAAGCCCCTATGAGCAGATTAAGTGTTACTACGAGATATAATATGAAACACTTCTCTCTCCTCTGCCTAGCCTTTTCCCAACTGTGTTGGGCGACCCCAACTTCCAGTCTAACCGGATGCAGCTGAATACCAGTATTTTACATGGAGCGACTGCCTGTCTGACCTCCACAACCCAGGTACTGTGTAACACGATGCCCCTCGGTAAGACTGGACTGTTTAGACTTTTGGGCTTCTGACTACCCGTAACGACTGTCAAAGTAAGCCTTAATCTGCCTTAGTAATTAGCACCCTTTGGGTACGGAACCCTAAAAACAGACGGTAATTCTATTAGAACCATTTCTATGAAAACTTCATGGAGACTGTTTTACCAGAATCGCGCCACAGTCATGTCTCACCTGTCTGCGGAAGGCTTAAATCGACATTCAACTCGCCTATTTACCAGTACTACCTATAGCTTACATCCCGTTCATTTCATAAAACTAATAGAGAAATATATTTCTTTAATAGAACAGCAATAACATTATGTTGTCCGCGTTTGTATCCGGTACAAGAAAAATCACTTCGAAGCATTTATTATGAAACCTACTATTGCTAACATCGCTAATATTATTAACTACTGCATATCTATAGAAGAGTGCTATTGTTTTTCTCCATTGACAGCATAAGGCCCTTAGTACACACACGTTTTTCTTGCCGTGAAAAACTACGGTTTATTCACTGTGTGTAGGCGCGGTCGTCAGTGTTACATGGATAACTAAGGAAGCTTGTTGACGGACACGTTTTTTCTTCGGCGCGGTTAAACACCGTATCGTAAAGAAACCGTGCCGTGTACAAAGGGAAGAAGGCCCAGAAAAAGTAATGAAGATCTTGCGGTTTCTGGCACAGAATACCACTTCTACCTTCTCTTGATGTGGTTGGAAAGGGATATCGTCAAAAGATAGACAACGAAGCCATCCTACCAGGCAAAAGCAAAATATAATATACTCACAGAAATTCCAACAAAAACTGTTCATTGGGAATTTGGTAAGCCCAGTGGCTACATCTATCCTCATCCATATCGTTATCGTCATGGGAGACCCATGACGATAACGATATGGATGAGGGAAGCACGGAACCGGGGAGTTTGGCAGAAAGAGGGGAGGCCTATATACCCAACAGTGGGTGCTTCCGGGCTGAAATGATGACGATAACAATGATAAGACTATTTTTAATAGCGGCCATCAGTACTTCTTAGAACCAAAACCCACTCCTACACATACAGTGAAAACCTACTTACATCGGAGTTGTTCATAGGTCACAATTATTTCCTACATGACGTATAAAGACTAAACATAATAATATCACTATAATAGCAACCGGAACTAAAACATGTTCAGGCTAAATGAGTCAGGGCTATCGAGTTACCATTGATAAATGCATTATAATCGTTATGGAGAAACTGGTGGGTATAGGCATGAGAAATATAACAAATGTTACGCGTGTCTTCGAACAGTATTTATACATCTATGATAACTGTTAGTACAACCAACCTCCGACTTGTTAGGATAATTTCATCTCTGACCCTAGAAATAATCTAATAGTCTTTCAATATCTATATGATATGAATCTTATTTGAAGTATGTCTTAGGTAGGTAGAGATCCTTGAATTTTTTACGAACACTACATATGCTAACTGAATGATAGCGTGGCAGTTGTCGGTGAGGAATGAAAGAAGACCTCATATTGGTCTACATTACCTGTAGACTTAAATTAGCGGAGATCAAAGATTCTGGAGCTACTACTACTACCAGTATAGATGGTGTTACATACCATATTGCGACAATTAATACTATCAATATTGCATCTAAACATCAGCCTAGCCTTTACCAATACAGTTTAATTAAACACAGATTCGGATTTCCACAAGCCAATTACAGTAACGTAGGACATCAATATCCCAGGTTAGACGTAGATAGTTAAACATTTGATCTACAACAATCACCTTTGATTCCCCAGCATCCAATAGCAAGCCAGATCTTACAGTAGATCTAATGTCTCATGTATTTTTTATGTAAATGTTGTTTGCTCTCCAATTGAGAGTCCTTTCCTATTGTTTGAAGAATAGCGTCATAATGGCTGGGACAATGGGCTTCGAAATATCTAGAAGTTAAATGATATGTTTGGATGGAAACGTATGAATTACTAGCATCGTATATAAAGTCAATCTACAGTTCTCTTGGGATTGTAAACACAAGATAATTTTAAGCAAAAGGATTGGTTCTATTAGGAGACATTCTTTTTAGAAAAAAGAAACAAGGCAAAGGGAGCATGTAAGGACTGCAGCAGATGGGAAGAAGCTGAGCGTAGAATGTATTGATTACTGATGGTGCATCTTCTAGGGCAGAATTAGGATACCTCAAGCAGCCACAGTAAGGTTTACTAAGCGCAAAGACTGACTATCAGATGGTTTTGATTATGACAAAATTTTTGCTATAATTACAATATCTTGGTGAATCCCATCTTACCCATCTCACCAAACGCATTTCTAATGTCAATCAACTCAACATGCTGCCGAACTAACGCATCCTATAAGCTCAAATCTAGTCCACTATAACCTGGCCCATTCGCCCACGCACCTGCCACCTCGTTTACAAACGTAACCAATGTTTCTATAACAAGTTTACGCAACCACACACGTGACATGGAGGAAACGTAGCACAATGGTGGCGGGTGACGTCATCCGATATGACCGCTTGAAAGTAGACTGGTGTCAGCTATTGGTTTTATAGATACTGTTGATAGGCTGGTTTTTACTGGTGTTGATACGACACATAATGACGGTGTTGTGAGAAGTGTAAGCAGAGCTGTTCAACCACTTACACTTTTTACTGAACTAGCTGATGAAGATACTAGAGACGAGTCGAAGTCGAAGCAAAAGAAGTTTTGGATTGTGTATCAGTTAAAACCAGCTCCAGGCCAGGCCGAAAGTTTAATCGAGAAGGACTCTAGCTGGGAGAAAGCCTGTTAATAGTCAGGTTTTGGAAGAGTCCAGTAAATGACAATAGATTCGCATAACATGTTACTTTATAATATCGTCATAGCCATTTTCTGAGCAATGTGAGCTCATCTTTGCTTATAGAAAATACGCTTAGAAAAACAAAAAAATATAGCATACATTTTTCCAAGATGGAATGGCGATAACTTGATGTAATAAATGAAGGTAAAATAATGATCATTCGCATGATGATGTTGCAATTAGGAAAATGTGGAGTAGGTCAGCTGATTGTCATCTAGTTTGCGCAAGTTGCAATAATGAACATTGCTGGCAGGTACATTATGTATGTCGGTGCTTCGAGTAGCAATACCTTTGTCTTTATTAGTTTTATCCCACATAGCATAATCAGTCTATAATGTTCCCACTGCTGGGACACATGCTGTAATCCACCACGCGGGCCCAGTGCGGGTCGATAGATGTCACAAGTCTTCGATTTTTTTGTTCTAAGTATGTAAGTTTATGATATTAAAGCCTTTAAGATAATAATAACACACCCAGAGATTCCAAAGACGAAAAGCGAAAGAAAATACTGAAAAATTATACCTAGATAATGAGACTCAAACGAATACTGTTAATGGTATTGTTGTTACATTTCATCTTAACAAGCAGCACCATCTGTAACTGCTAACACAAACTAGACAGTTGTCGAAGCCTCGAAGGTAACTTTCGATTGTCTCGCGATAAAAAAAGGCCGGATAACAATGCAGAAACCCAATACGTTGATGACAACGGACGTGGTTAAAATCCTTGAGAACGCGGAAACCATGGTATGGGCACAAATAGGTACATCATTTACCTCTTATAAAGTCCTTGGTGCTGTTGATACGATTTATTTTTATAGATGAAAAGCCGGAAATTACCTGTAACAAGAATAGAAAAATTATTAGAAAACATGTTTTTATTTTTTTATTTTCTTACGTAGTTAAAAGATATTTCTCGAAGTCTTAATTCAATGGACGCCAGTTTATGAAAGCCTCTTAAGCTAAAGTTTCCGTCAAGAGCGTTGGCCGCTACATAACGGCCGCGGCGGCCGACATGAAAACACACCAACTTATTTTCATAAACAACGTTTCAAAGTCAAAGTATTTTATTTGTTTAACATAGGCAACGGTTCAGTGACGCCACTTGGCGTTAACAATTTACCGGCGAATGACGCCGGTAAATTGTTAACGCCAAGTGGCGGCCACCGTAGTCTTGGTAAGCCCTAGCTTAACAGTTATACCTTATAAGTGTATTATTGCCAATCACATGATTCTTGTCAGTATAGAAGCAGATCTTTAAAGAAGACCAAACCCAAAATGAATAAGTAAGTCTGTAAACATATCACCAAGCGTCTTCAAAGCCAAACTAAAAGGTTTCCAAACACTGATTTCTTATATTTTAATCTCATTATAGAAGGCTCCATCTTATCCAGACAAAAACAGAGCAAACATATAAAGCAGACCGCACACGGGCGGCCCGCATTTCGTCACTGGAACAAAAACGGTGATCACAAAGATTAACAAGTCAGTGAAGAGCCTAAACACATAGTCCTTTCGTGTACCTACCGCCTTGAGTGAGGCTGACAAAACAGCGGTATAAGATGTTACATACGCTGAAGCGGGGAAAAGATTTTAATATAATTTAGAACGTATGTTGGAAATGCAATGGTGACTACCGAGATGATGACTAAACGACTAATAGAGAAGTATGGAAGAAAAAGACATGTTGCGACGACCCCAAATAAATTGGGATGAGGGCAGGAGAATGATGATGCTGTTGGAAATCCAATAAAATGTAGCTCAAAATTACAGCACTTCAGTTACTGAGCTAAACTATCTTGGTGTCTGTTAAGATTATAGAAGATGATGATGTGATTGTAGCTACGTAGGTCATGGTCAGCAACTTCTGGCTGTTATTTGGCCGACTGAACATATAGACATAGGAGACTATGCAGAAAAGCAAAGACCCTTTGTCGGAAGATCTGAATAAACACACATTTTTTGCTCAAATTGTAGGTTGGCCCCCAAAAAGTTGCAACATTTATAGGCACAACCTCGTATTGGTGGACTTTAAACGCCATTCCAGACTCATTGCAACTAAAGCCAGTCACCCACTCACTTCCGTTCCACACCCCGCTCCTTTTAACGCCACACCAGCCCCTAATCCTACGCTCATACTCTAAGCACACTATGTTTATGTTTTAGTACAAGAAATTCGACCAACCGCTCGTACCGTGGCTTACAAAGATATAACACGATGGTACAGGATTATCACACGAGAGACCTTTGCCTTATTTTTATAAAGATTTATATAGGGATAGTTAGGTTAGCACTTTAGTAGCGTTATAGAATGTCTTGCTATATACGGGAATGTTAGGAAAAAGTTCTGCGTATTTTGTATTTCAAAACGGCAAGGGTCTATAATGGTATGAAGAAGAGGGTGTAAAGATCACTCATGCTCCATAGAAAAGGGAGGACCCTCCGACCAGATGGCTATTGTGCCTGGTGGCCGACAATTGATGTCGGGATGTTGTATATATGCTATTTGCGCGGTAAACTTCGCTTTCGCGAAGCAAGATTTTGAATGTCAACAGTGTGATGCGTAGTTTGCATGTGGCGTTGTAGATGCCGCCACGGGTCCAAAAACTATTTTTTGAGAACCTGAATTACCAGAAAAAAGAGAATTGACTGGCTTGAAGATTTTTAGGCGAGGTTTATGTTTAGCAGTAGAGTTGATAATTTTGTGGCGCACTGGAATTTTCACTCGTTAGGTATTAATTATTGAAAATCGTTTACAATATTACTATAAACGTCGCTAAAGACAATCTTCGACAATGTAGACATATACGGAATTCTAATAAAACAATAGCTCACAAATTAATTACGACCAAGAAGCTTAAGTTACATCGGAAAACAGATCGGCAGAAGGCCTGGTCGTATCAACGCGGTAGACAGGAGAATTCTGTACCAGATGGTCCCCAGGATCTTTTTTTTGTGATTGAAACTGTGTTACGCAATTAGGGTGCAGCATTCAAAGCAAACCACCTATAGTATAGATTAATTAAGTTGATTTTAAGATGGCTAGGGCTAGGTATTGAAAAATTCATAAAACATTTTGAGGTTTACCACAAACTGACCTTTATGTAAAGGTATTAAAGTATTTTTTCCAAAACTCGTGTTTGTTTACATGTTTGGAAATTAAAATGCGAACGTAGAATACCTAGGCATATTTTGGAAAACTACTCTCTCTTCTTACAACGTAGGACCTTTCCAGTTATTTCAATGCTTTGTTTGTCAACATGGACTTTTCAATATTTTTTTTGAGGAAAATGTACGTGTGTGCTTTCTGCATTTCTCTTCCATACACAAAGCCTTTTAAGTTACTCACACACCATTATGTGTACCTTTTGGAATATTCATTATTAGCGAAATGATTAATTACTTCACAAGAATTCCTTTAGATTCGTATTAACTGAAGGAAATTGAGATACTTACATAAGTAATAATTTAGGAGCGGAGAAGTCTTTGGAAACTCGTCGTTCGTTCATAAATAAATCATTAAGGTATTGTTGAGGTACGGAGTCATCCTAAGAGAAATGTTGAGAGATTATGTTTAATGATAATCTTAGTATGTGTCTCTTCATTCGCGACAAAGGGTTGGTACTACTTGGTGTATTTGTTTCTTTCTGCTGTTGGTATATTTATTAGTTTTTGTTTTGCGCCTGGGGGTCTACTCCGAAGTGGAAAGTGCGAATGTTCGGATCGGACCGACACATGGCCGAACCGAATATTATTGAAAAATGCGAAAAAAGTTCGGATTGGCTCAGTTGGGTCGTGACGATAGTCAATATTCGAAAGAGTGTAGGAGTGTAGGACCGGGACCGACCGAACCAAATAGTAACTTCGTAGCAGGAAACGGCCGAACATTCGGCCGATACTACTTCGGAGTAGACCCCTGATCTCTCTCTGGTCGTGTGGGATTGCCGTCCCATCGGACTATGAGAGTGAGGGAAGAGAGAGCACCTGTGTTAGCGCACACACTTGTGCATTATAATATCTTCCGCGCCGAAGGCCGCCATGACCGAAATACGGTCTGGAACACTATATTATTATATTATATTGGTTAGTAATTCAACATTTTCCACGTTTACAATAATGACACCACTTTTGTTTCACATATATTTTTAGGTTCCTGAATCTCTCTATTCTTATTTAGTTAATGGAAAAGTGATTTTGAATTAGTAACAGTAAAGTAAATAATTTATTAGCACATGGTATACTAATGGTGTTAATATAGTTAGAATGGCATAAACATGTTCAGTAAGGATAAAACATTGCAAGCAAAAATGAAGGGTTCAGTAAAATGCTGCTTATTATATTAACATTTTTTATTCATGAATTCTTTTAAATTTAATTATAGTAATTAAGTACACCCACCTTAACAAAAGGCTGGAAGTGATGTATTTTTTTATCTAGTATTTTATGGACGGGGAAGATTCACGACATTTATTAGAGCACAGAAATTGTAAATTTCATGTAAAATCCCTATTACGACGCATGTCTTCACCTTCAGTAATCGAACACTGTCTACTGAAGCATGAACGAACCCTTTTAACTAAACTAAATATAGCACCATAATTAATTAAGTTCCAAAAGCTGAACAAGTCAAAATCATCGATACGAAATAACCTAACGATCCCATCCCTAATTTTACCATAACAAAGAAGAAGGCTGGTTGTCATCAGCCATTGTTTGAACCAGACGTTATTTAAATATTCCGTCGCAGACGGCTCAGTCTGGCTCCAGACTTATTTTTTTTTAAACTTTTTTTTTCGAAATCTGACGCGGCATGTTTCTGTCGGGCATTATAACGTGAATACTTTTATTGCTTCCTTCGATGTTTTAAGTATTTTTGAGTCCGATTCGGTGTAATAAAGGTCTTTTAGTAATATTGGGGGTTTTAAAGATATGAAATTCGGTTTTTAGTTAAAAATAAGATGTTGACCATAGTTCGTTTTAGCCAAGTTTAGTCATTTTTGTAGATAAAATCTAGATTTTAATGACGTCAATGTTAATTGTTAAACCTTTTCCAAATACCTATTTATACTTGTATTAATAGGTATTTGGAAAAGGCCTAAAATTCATGAGTCATTTAAAACCGCTTCAAACAGAAAATTGAGTCAACAAAAGATTCATTAAGCATTTATCGACGCTACCTTTCACATCACTAATTGCAATAAAAGCAAATAGTAATCCTCAACTGGCGGTCGACTCATACAATGAAACCAAGTGAATCCTTCACTTCTTCTCGCTCTTATTGTCATATTTGTAAAGTTGGCTTTCCTTTTCCGTGACCGCAACAACAACTTTGCATCCCCTACCATTGTTTCGACGCAGATTGTATATTTTGACAGAAGTTGACACGTGCAGTTTTTTTTTAAAAATAAAATATTAATAAACCCGCTTGTTTAAAGTTTTAATTAATAATTCACTGAAAGCGCAGTGTTTGAAAACACGTACGAAAGACAAAGGTTTAAACAAGGCAGACTTAAAACGCTAACGGTGACTCACTAAATTATTCGCGTTGTTTAGAATCAGGTTTAATAATACAACCTTAATTTTCAGTTAACATACATTATATGAATTTAGTGGAGTTTACTCCTGAAATACTCGGTCCCGTGATAATTTAAAGCTACGAGGCACGATAACGGGGTTATATTACCGTCTAAAACCTGGCTGCTGTTATAAAATGTAGGTATTTTATGCAGCCAAAATTGTGGTGAAATATTTGCCGCTCATTTGCACAAAGAGTGGGTAATGATATGAAGAATTTTTATCACTTGAAGTTGGGGTTTGTTATTTGATCATTAACAGGTAAATGGAGACTATTTAAAAAGTTATTAAAGCCCAGCTTTGCTCGACACTAATAATAAATTTTTCGATCTTATAACATTTGCAGGGCTAACATGGTTAGAGATCGCACAAGACGGAAGGTTTGGAAGAAACAAGGGGATGATACCTTTGCCCAGCGGTGGGACACAATGTAGGCAAACAAAAAAAAAAGTTTCACTAGTAGTTTTTTTGCTAAGTCGTAGTACATAATCCTAATTCTTATAAATATTCATTACAATCCGTAAAAGAAAGACGGAAACATATTATAACTTGTGTTTACTAAAATATACATAGGTGTACCTATAGAGGAAACGTCAACCTCATCTAGCTTATTATTATTTTATAATATGACGTTTACAGTGATTCCAATACAATTTACAGAATAAACAATTTCATTTAATTTCATTAAACTTCGCATGAATATATGTATTGATCTCTCCATCCATAACCAAGAGTTACAAATAAAATAGTCTTACAGAAGACCAAACTTCTTCATTTTCATTTCTCAGTAACCTCGCTTTCATAAATAAATACCTATAAAATAAAATAATACAAAAGAAATAAAAAGATAAAAGAAATCTTTTCACGTTTTTCTGAGAAAGTAATATTCCTTTATATCTTTTCAATGCTCAATAAACTGCTGTAAATAATGAAGATATTATTCTCAATATTTAATGTTAGAAAATTATCTATTATCGTTCGTTAGACTTGGATACTGAAACAAGTAACTATACATATCTTGTTATTAGCTCTTGTATCAGAGAAAGAAAGAAATTCTCCTTAACTACACTGGTTTCGTCAGGTAGAATGCTTTTGCGAATCCCGCACCGTGCCATAGGCAGAGGTGGAACACCGCGGTGGTTTTAGCCGGTAAGAGTCCGGCATACCCCTCCGTCACCCCCACGATGGAGGAAGTCCATGAAGATTTCCACCGCGAAACCAAAAAAAAAGGTAGCCCACGAAATTCTTTACTTCATTTAATTTTCTTACATTTTCAGGTCAGTATCAGGTTGTACGTAGATCTAAATATGATTCACGGGCGTAACAAATATTTATGTAAAGAATTATAATCATGAATAGGTACATCTCTCTAATTACTATCGCCAAAACTTATGTCTAACTATTTTGAAAACAAAATCCCGTGCACGTGATGACCACCGCAACCGTAAGTAAAACAAAAGAGGATTCTTTTTAGGTCGACTAATAATATGCGCTGCAAGCAGGAATAGTCCTTACGGTGCTCAGATATAGATTTTGGCGGCAGTAGTACATATTACCCTGCTGGATGATGCGTAGTTTAGAAGAAAAACGCGGTCACATAGAGAGACACGAAAAGCTGTATGGATTTTTGGTGTAAATAAAGCTGAAGCGATAAAACTAACTTTTATTCACTTCGTAGGAAAAACGTCGTCAATACAGAAGTAATCTCTTAAACCGATCTAGAATTCTAGACCCCACTAAAATTGTTCCTAGACTCGTCCACCAAAAACACCCCTTTAATTAAAAGGAACTTTACATTAAAAAAATCCAATCTCTTTCAACATAAGCTCTAAAGCCCGTTCGATGAAATACGGTGCGGTCCAGATGCAGGTAGGTAACCGGAGTGCGCTCGAGACAACGTATTAAACTGCTAATGTATTTTCAAGATCGATGTCTCGCGACGGTCGGTGTCGGCAACCAATCATAATCCATATTTAGACCTGTTCCTTGGCGAAGTTTTACGTGTCTCTGTTGTTACAGGTTATAATGTAAAACCGTTTTAGATTGCAATGACATGCGCGATTGTTGTAAAAATAAGGTAAGGGGTAGCTAAGCTACGTCCGATTTTGTTACCCTATTGGACTGGCTTGCTTACCTAGTTTGAGGCCAATGTCAACAAAATTATTTTTTTATTAATTGTTTTTAGCCTTTGTTGTCCCACTGGTAACCCGCACTGGGCCCGCGTGGTGAATTATGGCCCACTTCCTTTCACTGAGAGGAGGCCTGTGTCCCAGCAGTGGGAACATTATAAGCGTGAGTCTCACTGCAGGGCAAAAGCCTCCCCTTTCTTCTTTCCACTCCTCTGTGTATTGAGCAGTGTGGATCAATCCTGTCTTTAGGCGTCAAATATGTAATAGGCTAGTTTCCTAAAAAAATCTGATTAGTCCGTCAGTTAGATTACCAAAAAATATTGAACCCGTATTTTTTCTTTTGTCAATTATATAAAAAATGATAAAGATATCAGATAAATTTTGACGCGCTTTATGTTTGTCATTTTTTGTTTGATTGACAAATGAAAAAATTCGTGTCCATTATTTTTCGATAATCTAACTGACGGACTAAATATATGTAATAATTCTTTTTTTACCCAGGAAACTACCCTATTGTTTTCTGTCTGGAAATCAAATCTTTAATCTTGACCTTCTAAATAGTTTTAAGATCTCAAAGATAATGTGATTCTTCAAAAAACTTCATATTGTTGACAAACGGCTGCCTTGAGTGAAAGTGCATTTTCATCTAGACATTCTTCTCTGTTACAGAATGTAATATCTTATTTTCAATCATTGGAAAAAGAATAAATACAATCTCATATATTTTAGTTCCTTTCTTTTAATAAAATATTCTTGTGCAGTAACATATCAGAACATTCATAATAGTAATTGGATATTTCCATTCTCTGGAAGGTAAGACGCGGGTGCATATAAAATTAAATTTGTTTGTGAAGGCTGAGACGTGAAAATAATATAAAAGTAGCTGATATACTCTTTCTAATACATTATAATGTTCTTGTATTTTTACCTGACCGCGGCGGAGCACAAAATGAGGCAAGGTAATGCTTTTTTTAAACTTGTGAAAATGAAAATGGGCGATTATTGACCTAACTGACGCCCAATGCGAATGCGGTGCTTCTGACTAAACCATGCCCCATATGTTGGAGTGTCTAACGTACACCTCCATCCATACACCTGCAAGGCTGCAACTCGGAGGACGTAATAAACGCCACCGATGCCGCGATTGGCATGGCCAGGGCCCTACTGATATAACATAATAAAATATGTACTTTTGCCATCGACTCGAAAAGAAGAAGAATATTTTGGTGTATAGCAGACGTAACGTCATGGGTAGAGGGCTTTGCCCAGCAGTACGATGATGCAGGTTAACAGTAACAAACGTAAGAAATATCAGTAAAACAGTTAATTTAGTAGTAATAACATAGTTGTAAACAGCGTGCCCTTAACCCCAGGCGAAGCTCAGCAGGAAACTGCAGCTATTTCAGTTAGTTAAAATAAATTGAACGGCCGAAGTTTACTCGCCCACGCATTTTATTACCTTTTCCGTTTGCTTGCGACGTTTGAGTTTCCTTTGATCGGAATTATTGTAATTTTTTTTGTAAGTTAATAGCTGTGCCCCGCGGTTTCACTCCCCGTTTAATAAAAAATCAGCCCGGACCCAACGCGTCGAATCGCATCGCCCGCCAGCGCTATTACTTAGTTTTCGCTTAGCGTTCTGACTTTTTTTCTTCTTTTTGCTCGGCTCCTAAGGCCCGTAGCGTGATGTTAAATAGCCTTTAAACTTCCTGAAAAATTGGGCTATCAAAATAATGCAAAATGAATTTTACAAATACAGTAGTTCCAGAGATCTCTCTGGAACTCTTCAGCTTTATTATTATAGTTAATACAATAGCATTGAGGAAAAGTTCTGTTAACGTTAGTGCAAATTTTTTTATGTGTTCATTTTGTCAATAAATTATTTTTATTTTCCTGGAGTCATCATGGCGTGTACGCAAAAGGTTGCACATTAATTTAGTTTATCAGTTATAAAGTAATTGTTTTAGCAAGTATTCGTTAAAAGGCTTTTTATGATAAGCTTTTCCCTAAACAAAATTTCACCAGATTAAAAGTCTACCCAAATCAATCGCCAATCAAACTAAGGTCAAACTCAGCTACCTCCACAAAACTGACAAGAACCCAAGACTGGTTGTAAGTACAACCAGCACCCTCATTGCATAACACACTATCAATCTCAATCAGAATCGTTTCGAAGGATATTGCTAATCCATTGCTTCATATGTTCACAAAATTTGTCTGCTCAACAACGTAAATAACGCAATGAATGTTGTTGAATTGCCAAAATGGAAGTCATTGCTACTGTTAGCTGGTTATGCAATTACCCCGCAGCATGAACAAGCTGTAGTATCGATCGGATAAAGCAGTAGCTCCATACCGTGCAAGATCACGATTCAGGAACCATCACCTACCTATTTATTTATTTATTACAGCATGGAAGACTTACAGCTAGAAAAACAAACAAAAAATAGGAGACAATAGTCGACAGAAAGCCAATTACAAGTCTTCGCGTTTAGACTTATAATAAAATTTGTGTTGTGAACATACAAGCAGTAACATAATATTGCTATAGTATACTATATTTAATAGTATAAAAGTGTTAAACGTGTGTTAAAGTGTTAAGTGTTCCTGCCGGGGTAGCGGGATCGTCCGAAAGGGTTACCACTGCCCTGGAACATAAAGGGCTAAGGAAGGAATACGGGTGGGTTTTAGTCAGTAAGAGTCTGACACTCCCTTCCGCTCCACCCAGAGCGGGAGGGGTCATTTGATGATTTCAAATCCGCAAAAAAAAAAGTTTTAAGTGTTTAGTGTTTGTGTGTGTTGTGTGTGTGTTAGTGTTTAATAGTTTTGTAGTAGTGTCTGTTTCTGAATATCCCAGGACTGATTACACTAAAGTTGAATGGAGAAAGAGAAGGACAAAAAAAAACCCTAAACTTATGATTGAACCACATGCCTAAAACCCCCGAACTTTTTAAATCACATTCTGAAAGCCTTTTACAAGCCCCGCCACAAATTTGAACTTTTATGCCCCAAGTTTAAAAATTACTGCAAAACTAGAATACACTGTGGTAGATAAACTTTAAAATACTTTTCAAGAGAACCGTTAAGAGCATGCTGTTTGATTTAGAGCCCCTGCAGACGGTACCACGATACCCGGACACCTGCTAAGCGAATAAATTGGCCGGAACACCGGATTGGCCCGGATATTATATTACGTTAATATAACAGCGAAATACGGGGTAATTTTCAATTTAATTTAATTATGGTCGAACTGTTTTTGTTGTGGATGAAATTTCGGTTCGGTGCGCAGAGATTCATTGTTATCACGAGTGCTTCTCGTTGATACGTTTAGTCAATTTGGCTTGTTCATTGGCAAGTTTTGTTTTAATTAATTTTGGACGATTTTCGGCGAATGAGTGAAATGGATCCGTAAAGTGTTCCGTTTAATGTTTTTTTTTTTACTTTATTTTGTGGTAGGTTAATCTTAGCAAAGAGTATTTTATGTACGAGCGGTTGTGTTAATATTTTCTCTTTGGATAAAATATACCAAATGCTGCGGCGAGACCCTTTTTTTTGGGTGGGAAATCATCAAATGACCTCTCCAGCTCTGGGCTGAGCGGAAGGGCGTGTCAGACTTTTACTGACTGAAACCCACCCGTGTTCCTTCAGTTGCCTGTGCCAGGGGCCACGGTATCTCTTTCGAACAACCCGCGGCCCTGGCAATCGAACAACCCGCTGCCGTGGCAGAACAACCCGCGGCGAGACCTGCAATGCGAATTCATAGTCAGCCTATAATGTTCCCACTGCTGGGACACAGGCGCCCTATTTTTTCGAGAGGACGCGGGCTCTAATCTATCACTCCGGCCCAGTGCAGGTTTGGCGGATGCCACATGTCATCGAATTTTTGGTTCTAGTACATGTCGGTTTCCTCAAAATGTTTTCATTCACCGATTTGAGAGCAGTGGTTAGGACGTTTCCTCACGATGTTTTCCTTCACCGTTTTGAGAGTAGTGATGGTGAAATAATTTACGCAAAGTGATTTGCCAGCTTGGGTTTGAATCCTCGACCTACAACGCGTAAGCCGCGGCCGTTACCAGAGGGCTACCATTTCTGAATTTCGCGTAAACAAACTAAACCGCTTATGTAAGCAGAACTCGAGCAGTCTTTAGTAACAAAGTTCCCGAAATGCGAAGATCGTAATCTCCTGCATACTAAGAGAGTAGCCACAGGTTATCATCAATCAACCATTTTGTAGTAACAGGTCGCATATCGTTAACCACTTAACCTCACGGAAAATAAACAGCCAACAAAACAATACAATCACGGAAAAATACCGGATGATTAATACACGAACACGTCTTACAACCTAATCGGTTTACACAGGGGAGTAAGTTTGGGCTTGTGGTCACAAGCGCTACTGTTGAGCATGAGATCCTGGTATGATTGCAATAGTGTTATTGGGTTTTACCATCAGGAATTTCCATGAAAACTTTGTGGAAATTGCTCTACCAAAATCGCGTTGCACCGTCGTCTGCGGGAGCCTTGAAACATAACTGGCAAACTGTAGGTGTACTATAGGTACTTGTCTAACCCTTGGGAAATCCAGGCGTGATGTTATGTTCAGTTTAGGTAGGTATCAAGATTTTTTTCCGGTCAATCAACCCAAGTACCTGGCTTCCTTTTTTTTATAGTTTTTGTTTTGTTTTTAGCAAAGGTTCTGCGTATCGATACCGCATAATTTACCCGCGCAGACGCCGTGAGAGGTCAAAATACCCACATTTAACATTACCTTATTAATGTACCGTCGTGAGGTAAAGTGAGAGGAGGATTTAGTCGCGTTCTAAGTGATTGTTAAGTGTATTTCGTAAAATATGGCGTAGAATATTCGCGAAATGTCTGTTATGAATTATGAACTTACCAAGCAGCACTCTAATTGCGCGGCACACTATCAATCACAATCTGAATAAATTTGAAGTATATTGCTAATCCATTGCTTCACATGTTCGAGAAATTAGGCCGCTTGACAACAAAAATAACGCAATGAATGTTATTGAACTGTCAAAATGAAAGCCTGATAGAGTGTTACGCAATCACCCCGCAGGTTAGACACGAAGCTGAATCAATAAGAGCCCTGTCTCACTGGACACCAGTGGCGGCGTAACCATGGTCGCACTGCCAAAAAATGTATGGCTGGTTGCGCAACCGATCGGACGCCTGATGAGACACCCTCCATAAAGCTGTGTATATTTTGACGGCATCGTGCATCGCGACCATAGTGTCCTAGTGAAATATAAGCCTAAGAGGAAAATATGAAAAGTTTACTCACAATGCGCATGTGCGCATGTTTATTTGCGCATGTCGCACTACCAGCGCTGGGCTTCTATGTGGTCTAGGGTCTTAGCATTTTGCTGAGCGATGGCCGTTTTGCGTGATTGTGACGCATATTTTCCCCCAGCTTGTTATGTTTTTTGGTGTTTATGTTCTTTTTATGCGTCATGTTTGCCCCAAATAAACGTCTTTTCTTTTTTTCTTTCTTCTTTCAGTAGCATAGGGATTAGGGGTAGACTTCTAAGGATCAGCTAGGCCACGACTTCCTTTGAATAAAAATAGTGGCAGTTTTTAAGTACAGACGCCAGCAGGTCAAGCTACCCGAAACTGTCAAATTTTCCCAATCAACCTTGAACTTTAATGCTATAGCGATAGAGTTGAAAATCTATTAAAGAAATTTGACAGATTGTGGTAGCTTGATGTGCTGGCGTCTGTTCAATGCAAAAACTGTACGAAAGGGATAGAAGGTAAAGTTCCTAAGACTCCTAAAGGATTTTGTAAAAAATGTACCAAAATATTGTATGAAGCTAATGGAAGCCTACTTCAAAAACAAACCTACCCATTGCTACTCGTCGCTGTCACTTTCACCTCAACTAAAGCAAAAAATGACTGACCCACGAAACTGGACGCCGCCGCCACAATGTAAGAAAAAGTTTAATATCAAACGATAGTGATCTTAAAAAACAAATTTGAATTGAGGAAAATTTTCGAATTAAGAACATTCAGCGAAGTGAGGTCGCTGACATAACTCAAATTAGTGACCCGATCACGATTGTCGCAGAAATGTGACCTTCGACCAAGGTCACAAGATGAAAAGGTGTTGCGTGAAGGTTTTTGCCTATATTTAAATTACTTTTCAAGACAGTTACCAACGGCGACAGTCTATGTCTTTAAGGCTCCCGCAGTCAGGCGCGACGCGACCCTAGTAGAACAATTTATAAGAAAACTTCATAGAAATTGAAATCTATTTAGTTAAGAAAAGGACAGAAGATAAATATTAGTTTAGTCCTGTCAAATTAAGATACTCCATAGAAAGTTTAGACGTGATTAAAAACATGGCGACTAAAAATACATCAATTTACGTCAGGCGCTGACTAATTTGACAGGACTAAACTAATATTTATCTTCTGTCCCTTTCTTAATGAAATAGAAAGAAAAAGATGCATTGAACTTAAGTTTAGTTTGTGAACAAGGGAATCGGCGCCATTGTCCCACTTAAAAGTCGCGTCGCGTCTGTCTGCGGGAAGCCTTAATGTAGCTTATTTTTTTTTTACTTTAGTACCTACATAAAACACTCATCGCGATTCAACAGTAGGTACCAATCGCAAGAAAACATGACTTAGCACGAATTTCACCAACTCACAGCCCCTATTCTATTCAAGCTCCGAAGAAATAAAGCCAAAACCCTTTGAAATTAAACACCGACAAAACATCGATTCCTAACAATAAGTAGCCAACCTGTTGAACGGTTTAATAAATTCGTAAGACTTGAGTTCCTGACTGTACGGACGACCGACATGACTCAACCCTGCCACAGGGATGCGATGCTACGCAGGTAGAGGTAGACCGCGTAAAAAAAGGAACAGGTAGAGAAAGAGACGGAAGATACGACTCTCCCGCTCGCATCCTTGTAAATAAGGATGTAGCACCACCGGCCGTAGTCTATGAATATCTAATAGAGGAACGTTTTTTTTTTTGTTTCAGTTTTAGAAATATGTTCTTTCTTGGTAAGTATGTATTTGTATAACTTTTGTCTATTTATATTTACAGACCAGAAACTTGAGTACTGCGTTGCGCCACTGTTGATAAAAAAATTGTAACAAACGTGCAAGTCATCGTGGAAAAGAAGCAAAATGGTCGGATACCTATTTTAATTAGAAGTATTTTGTCATTTTAAAGATTGTCCTTGAAAATATTCGATCAAAACAACAAGAATTACGCACAAGCAGTATAAACATTAAAAACTTCTTACTTTAACTGTCGCTGAAAGCCTTAATTAAAAAGTAAATTATACAGAAAAAAGTTGCGATACAAAAAAAAACAAATGAGGTAATTTGAATAAAGAACGAGCTCTCAAAGTTCAACAGTTGTTTGACGTTTGACTGACGGCGTTGACGGTTGACGCAAGAAAAAAGCCAGTCAATAACAATTTTAGCAAAACTACCATTGCGTAACGTATATGATGGGTTTCCATAAACAATATCCGTGCTAAACATACGGTGTGAATGACCTACGTAGCCCCCAACCGCGCCTCTTTGTTATAATATAAGACGTAGGTACAAGTTTATTGACCGTTTTCAATCTACCTGTTTACTCCAAGTGTGAATTATTGACACATGATGACCGACCGTGAAATTGTGCATTAATGTTGCCAGTGTCAAAATATGGTGTTAGTTTTTTTTCTGCAGCTGTGTTGCGGGTTGTTGCACAATCGGGTGAAATTGGTTTTGACTAGTTTTTGAAATTCATCAAAACCGTTTTGCCTACCATAAAGACTTGTTTTTATTACAGAAAACTAATAAAAGATAAAATTAAGCGTCTTTCCCTTTATAGAACTACTCGACTTAACATAAATATCGGAAAAATTCGGAAAACTAGTAAGAGGCAATAAAACGTCTAGAGAGCATGATTGTTATTTCTCATATCATTACACGTACCAACTCAGGTAATAATACTTACTGTAAGTACTTAGCAAGGTCACGTGTCTTCGAGCCAAAACTGGAACGCGGGTTTTTCTTTGAGTTTTTTTCCGGAGCTATTTTTTTTCGAAGTTTGTAGCATTGTAGCAAGAGTTATTCATGTTGTGTTCTCATTTCTTGCGAAAACCACGCAATACCATACATATTTGTTAGCAAGTAACGAAATTCTTCGATCTTAGATCAGTACTGGGGACTCCCGAGAGAGCAATCATGACTCTCATTCAATTTATCCGCAGAAATTGTATTTTTTTTTCTCCCACGACCTACAGACTCCTTTATCAGATTACATAGAATTTTCCCTTTTCGTGTATTAGCATAAATTGTATACTTAATTCTATACTAATAATAAAGCTGAAGAATTTGTTTGTTTGATTGAACGCGCTAATCTCTGAAATTACCAGTCGGATCTGAAAAATTCTTACACCTTTGATAGCCCAATTTATGAGGAAGGCTATAGGCTATTTATTATCACGCTAAGACACATAGGGGCCGAGCAAAAAGAAAAAAATAAGAAAACGCTAAGCGAAAACGGGGAGGATTGGGGGAAAAAGAAATTTCACGCGGACGAAATCGCGGACAGAAGCTAGTAATTGAATAAAAGTAGGTAGTAGCTTTGACAAAACATTCAATGTCTACAAAAAGACGGTGATTCATATTTTTTTTTTGGTTTTATGTGTAACCTTCATGTTAAAAGGTATCACAGATCAGTGCCTACGCTTAGTCCTTGAAAAGATAAGTGTTATTTCACAACATTACTCATTCTTGTTCAATCTATTACTTAGACTTAGACATACAGTCGAAGCCCTCATAAAATCAATCTAGATTAAACAAGTAACAGATTAACGACACGATTTAACTAAGTCCTTCGTAGAAACAAAGCTTACAGACGAGAATAAACTTAATAACCTTTTAGAAAAATGCTCCATAATACTTAAAACTAAGACAACGTAGATTCAAAGAGCCGCGCCCTAATCTTTAGTGACGACTTTCTTGGAATAACCTCTATTTATTTTTCGTTAGTCAGTTTTCCGCTCGACTATCTTTTTTTTATGAATCACGACAGATAAAAAATCCTACTCCTACTTTAATATTATAAATGCAAAATTTTGTGAGGATGGATGGATGGATAGATGTTTGTTACTCTTTCACGCAAAAAATACGTATTTGGATGAAATTTAGCACACAGATGGTTTATAACTAAGATTAACATATAGGATACTTTTTATCCCGTTATTCCCACGGGATCGAAAGTTATGCGGGTGAAACCGCGGGGCGCAGCTAGTAATATTATAAATTATAAATGCGAAAGTTTGTGAGGATGGATGGATGTTTGTTAGTCTTTCACGCCAAAACTACTGAACAGATTTAGATGAAATTTCTCACACAGATAGTTTACAACCAGGATTAACACATGGGATATCCCAAAATTCCCAAGGTATCGAAACTTATGCGGGTGAAACCGTGGGGCGCTGCTAGTGTGTTATATATTTATTGTGTAATCTATAGTAATATTCTTTATGATAAGCCGGTAATCTGATATAGATAATGTTTTAATAATAGATACTTGACAGCATTCGCGTGTAGCTTGCACAAATGCATATAACACGTATCAAATGCAATAATAAACACTGCACCCGGCTTCAAAATGTATGACCGACTTAGCACTTTCAAACGTAAGTAAGCTTTGTTTACATTTCCGAAAGTAGATAAAAAAATAACCGTTGCGAAGTATGGATCTATGTGCAAATATTTTGTTAATTGATATGCAATCGCAAGCGATAAGAACGCGGAATTTAACTGCGTGAATGATAAATATTTACAAAAAAAAAAACGCTTGTAGGTACCTAGTGTGATAGTAGCAAGCAACTGGGACATAAAAGGTTTTGACAGTCTCATCGGTTTTTTTTTTAACAAACTAGTCATGTTCAACTTAATGGATAAATAACTTTAATACTAGCTGTTCGTGACCGGCAAGGCTCAGGTGAATTTCATGTCACCATCAGTCCAGTGGTTTGTACGTTGTCTGTTTTCATACGAAAATACCATTCAAATGCCCGTCATTTTCGGTGGATTTAAAAAAAAAATCTGTTATACAAACCTTGCCAATAGGGAATATAACAAAAAAAAATCTGCCATATCGTTCGAGCCGTTCTCAAGTGATGAGAGTCCATTTAGATTTCCATCGACACTTTAAGAAGAATTGTCGCATGAATCTCTGCTCAGGATTCGCCATCACTAGAGTCCATCAGTTCCTGTAACGTGCAGCTGGCAGGACACGCAAGACATGATATTAAGTGTCCCATAATTTGTGGAACAGCACCACATTTATACTCCAAGATGGAGTCGTTTATGAATCTCCACTTGAACAGGTGTTCCTGGTTTCGGCCATCCTGAGTCCTGAGTCTATTTAAAGACTTGCGGCCATTGATTTTTATTTATATAAATTATTACATTGGTCACAAAAACAACAGGAGCTCTACAGCAGGATGTGAAAGAGGAAACATTAGAAATACTTAGATATTTCTTTTTTTTACGGAAAACTTGCGAAAGGTCACGTTTGTGTCATTGAATGCAACACGCGATTAGGGTCACGTAGCCTGCGCTGATTCGTAATACTTCCTTGTAATACTTCATTATTGACAAAGCAACTGGTGTATCAGACGTTGTTAGACAGATATTATATTGCATACATTTTATCAGCTGTATTTTAAAGAAAACCATTCGGAAATGGATTAGAACTGATCAATTAATTATCTTTGAATTACCATGTGTCCGTAATTGCGTTTTTGAGGAAATTCCTGAATTCACATGACTTGCCGATGTTACAAAGTTAATAATTATTTACATCACGGGTCACGTGTGCATAATGTTCCTGCTGGGACACAGGCCTCTTCTCGGTAAGAGGAAGTGGGTCGTATGGCCGTAATCCACCACGTGGACCCAGTACGGGTAGGTAGAAGTCACATGTCTTCGAATTTTTTATTCTAGGACATGCCTGTTTCCTCACGATGTTTTCCTTCACCGTTTGGAGAGCAGTGGTGACGACATAATAGAGCAGTGATGGCCCAGTGGTAAAGGTCGCGACGATTTGTAGGTCGTAGGTTCGAACCCAGACAGGTGAATGACGCCGATATTGCCAAGTAAATAAGTAATTACATGGCTCACGTGTGCATAAATTAATAATAAATTATGTTGAAGTTGAAGCAAAAAAAGGCCTTATGATCACACCTACAAGAATTGCAAAAGTGAAAGTATGAAGGTATTTTTACTATTTTCCGAAGGCTTTTTTCCATATTCAATGTAATAAAATGCCCCTGTTGTGCCAACACAAGGTGCGAATAGTAAATAAGATTAGTCACATTCCACTAATTTATACAGCTATTAGGTTTTTTTACATAAAAGGCAACCCGGTAATGCAGACCTAACATAAATGGATCTAAAAGGATTTCCCTATTATAATACGTCGTGTCTATGCAGCGAGACAAAGAATTATCAACTAGACAGCGACCGCAACTTCGGCCTCACAAATACAGGGGGCCTCTTCTCTAAGTTCGTCAACGAAAATACCGAAAGTAGTAGACCCGTCAAAACGAGTGTCAAATTATTTATGTCCGTCCTTGATACCGAGCAGGGTACGCCCGTAACTTCGACCGAAACTACGGGTTTCGTGCTACGACCCACAGAACATTATGTCTTAAGACTCGACGGCTCGTCGGCGTCAGTCTACTGCTTGCAATCGCTACTACTGAGCACAAGGTCTTAGGTTCGATTCTCAGAGCGGGCAGTGTTATTGGATTTTTCAATTAGGAATTTCTCAGTAGCAGCTCGGAGTCTGGTTGATGGCCATAGGCTTGACCCCTATAGGGACTTAAACATGACCGGCAAAATGGTACTATAGGTAGACCTCTGCCTAACACTTCGGGGATTACAAGCGTGATGTTATGTTATAAAAGTTTTAAGCCGATTTGAATAAAACACGATCGGGACGTGCGTTGTAGAAATATCTACATGAAATAAATATATTTTAATGTGTTGGTGAGCAGTCAGTAGTTCTGTGCTTATCAACGGACGTACAACTGTACAAGCTGATACGTTGAGTGTTATACTGTTGGTAATACAATATCATAGTAATAACTGCATGAATACAATTTACAATCACTTGTCGATACAACAATCGTTAACTATACCACTGATTCTGTAACTTCACCAAGGAGACATTACTGAATACATTAAAATTGTTTATTAAAGTTATCCTGCCACACAGTGCGTCCACACGGCCTGCGTCGTGGACAAAATGAAAAAAACATTTATTATGCGCATAAAAACGATGGTCGCGTTGCGCGCCGTCTTCACGTCCACGTCCGACGCGCCTCCCGGTTAGATAACGTGAATTATTATTATTACTCGCTCACGTTTCCACGTAAAACATGTGAACAATGTAAAAAAAAATGTATTCCGAGACTCCAACACAATCGAGACACCCCATCGTACTACGATACACGAAAAAAGCATTAAAAAAAAAAACATTTAATACGACCTCTTTATATCCACGATAAAACATTGGGCTCTCTAAATTGAGACATTTTATTATTAGAAATACGATTTTGACAGTCGTAAAGCAACGTCGATCCGAAGTTATTATATCAGTTTACGAGTCGAAATATCACAATACGGCCTAGAAATAAAGCGAGAATGTTAAATTATGGCACAACTGAAACTCAATGCTGAAAATATTTAAAATATTTATGCCCTGAGGGAGTGTGATTTGTGCCACTAGGCGACGCTGTCTTCCGTTTTCCGCGTTGACTGCGAGCCAATGTCATTGCCATTCTCTTAGCAAGGCTATCGTTACGGTGCGTATTCTAAATCCGTCAGTGGCGAAAACTTCTAATTGAAGAGATTGGACTGAAACAAAGTGTCGCTACAGGCGCGCTAACAAGATGGCAGCACATGCTAATTCGGCCAGTACTACGTGTTTGTGAGTCACGTTTTTTCGTCTGTGACGCAGTTTTTCCTGTCGCCCGCTGCGTACGACCGTGACATTTGGTTGTCTGACCGATTGCACGGCCTTCGCTCGCGGTCATCAACACCGCGTGTGAGTCGGGTACCTCACCTTACGCTGTGTTTTCACTAGGCAAACGTGTTGCCTCTCGCTCGCACTTATGTAAACATAGGCATCGAGATAAAGAGCGTTCGTTTGTTCCTCTAAGCGTAAAAAGTAAAAAACGTTGCTCACATGTAAAATAGCTTAAAATAGTAGTGGTCGTTGCCATGTGGTTTAAAGCTGTAAGGTATACTTAAGAAATCATTATTGTGAATAATCCGGTTGGTTTGTCAGGCGGAATGGAATTTTGAGGCAGGAAATGACCGGTACTTGATGTAAATCTATCAGATCTACGATAATAGCGAACAAAATAAACGTTTTAGTTTCTAAAACAATGGATGTAATTAGTTATACAAAAAAATCTTCGCCAAGTGTAATGTCCTTTGAATAGGCATGTTACTGAAGTGAACCTTTACGATTTAGTTTTAAATCTGCGAGAGAATGCACTATGTAGGCTGTTACTTAAGTACGTATTTTCTTTTCTCTTTTTATCACAATTTGTACATTACTTGTGGGTCAAAAAGAATCCTATTAAGTGCGCAATTTCAGTCTAAAATTGTATTCATTACGTAAAAAACTTTTAACAAAAGAACTAAGTTTCAATGCGTATTTGCTGGTTTAGGTTAGTACATATATTTCAATAGAGAGCATTTTTTGTGACCTAACCTTCGTTAGGACTGAAAATTCAAATTAATCACAAAGTAGATCCATGTTCCAAACATTATTATTAATGACTTCACTAAACTTCGACCACACACAAACAACATTAACTGTTGGTTCGAATAGACCATTAACAACGGAATTAACTACAAAGTGCGGAGCAGTTGCAAATCGACTGCGACTAACAATATGCCTTATAGATAGATACCAAGAAAGGCTGCAAAATGTTTGCGGAACTATTTACAAGGAAACGCAAAGCAGTCTGTGCTATATCAACAAGGTTAGCAGCGAAGGTGGTTTGGATAGTTGAGAAACATTTCTCTACACCAAGCCCCATTTAGACTGTCTTAAAGAAATAAGACTTGCTTGAATAAAAGCGTCTGATTTATATGATGACGACGTGACAATATGACTCGACCAAAATCCGTCACGCTAGGCCCAAAACAATTGTTTCGTGAGGTCACAAACGGAGTCAACGCTCTTTAAAAGATTGTATCTTTGTTCGGAAGATTCTAGAAAGAAATGCGTACGTGGCTGGAATTTGTATATAAAATGATCATCACGTCAGTTCAGGAGTATATTTCGTTCAATTTAAATAGTACATACGGAGTGTTTACGCACTTGGCGGGCAAAAAAATTGGCATCGTTTCTGGATGAAATACAGTTCAAGAACAACATAATATTTCATTCACGTTTTCAAGCAAAGTTATTCAAGGAAACAAATTAATTTTAGAAACGAACTCGCCGATCATATTTGAATGCCTTTGTTATCGCAAGTCATGTGTTCGTGGAAACATTATCAATTCTGCTGTACCAAAATATTGACCGGCTTCAAGCAAACATTCTGAATTAAATTCTAAGTTGAACAGTTAGTTCATAAATCACAAAACACTTTGTAGTATACATAGTCATTAAAACAAGAGAGGAACAGCATCAACAAAGAGACGTATGACTAATTTTACTCGCTACATATGACTCAACGGCTTAGTACTAAATCAGCACGAACGAGGCGCAGGCCTGAGAACAAACTTGCGTGGCGTTACGCTTCTTGAACAAAGAAAAAAGGGGATGTTAAAACACGGCCAATGACTATACTATAAACCTCTGAGAATTCGTGTCTGGCTAGCATAATGAGACACGTCCTTCCTCCCGTGTGACATCTATAAGTTGCAGGAGGATAGGTGACAAGGCGGTAGGTTGGAGGTCTTCCTAGCTTGGTCGGTATTAACAAGTCAAAAGGGGAGGTGTGTTAGAAAAAGAGCTGCGTTGGTGACTGATGACGTCGATTCCCATGTCTGTTAAAAGCGATTAGTTCGTAATTGCCCGCCGGTTGAACTGGAGCGATCGCATGTTTTTATCGGATTTTTTCGGGAGCTCAGGAAATAAATTGTTGAGAACCGAGTGCTTTTTCAAGTAACCAATTTTGTGGATTGTTGCTTTCTATCAGTAAGGAGGTGGAACAAGGTTCACATAACGTATTACGTCGTTTTTACACGTCTGCTGCAGGATTTACAAAAGTAATGGAAGGCTATTTTGCCGTTTGGTTGTTTATTTATGCTTTGCAATATTCGTTTATCTATTAACCTACATACTTACATAAAAGTAAATTGGTCTAATACAATCTAATGTGCACTAAGTATTTTGTTTGTTACATAATTTAATACTGACGTTCGAGTTTTAGAGAATAAGAAATAGGTATATTTTATTAGTTCGCATATTTTTATTATTCATTTCAACATTTATAAAGCTCAAATATAACTTAATAAGAATTTATAACATCATTCATTTAACCAAATCGGTGCGCACTGTGTAGTAAAATTAAAAAAAAAAAACAGTCGCCATGACAACAGTAATAATAACGTCGCCCTAACGTACTGGCTAATTGAATGATTGCTTGTAATTGTATGTTCCAGCCCTTTTGTTAAAGTACCGAGTTTGTGGTTTAACGGCCACATGTAGCAATTTGAAAGGGAAAATTATATTGCTAGACAGACAGAAATAAAATGGCCGGTCAAGAGTGGGGGGCACGATTTGATTGGTTCGGAACGTTGGGATAGGTCAGTTACACTTGGAGCAAAGTCGGGAAAAACCTTACCTATGTGTCATCGACGTATACGTAAGCAGTTGAAGATTATTAAGTAAACCGGTTATTTTAGAAGTAGGTACGAACATTGTCATTATCATGCAGCATTGACATTGGTCTTTAAAATAAATAAGTCATTAATATGCGCACTGCAGTACTTTAGTAGCTAAGTAATACGACTCATTGCATTTATCAAGAATTTGGTTCTTATAGAAAACTATTATTTTTGCATTTCTGACTAGCCCCCGCGACTTGGATGGCGATGAAACTTCTACCCTCGTTTTAGACCCTCAGGGTTGAGTGTCGAAAAATCTGTTCTTTACACCTAGAGTTCAGATCAAAAGTGTTAGTATTATTTTATCAGACATTGAAAACTTGTACCTTCTGCGTTTGTCTCCTGTTCCAACGAAAAACTCCAGCGTATCCAACGTTAGAGTTTCTTGCCGGCTCTTCCCCATAGGAATCGACCGATTGGAACTGTGCACCTAGCTTCTGCATCCCCTTCGAGGAGAGGAGGCCTGTGTCTGTGTGGGAACATTCCTTTTTTTCCTGACGTTTCATATGTGCCCATGTAGGTTCATATGAAATATAATACAGTGCAACGTCGATATAACAAATCGGAAGGGAACAAGTAAATATTCGTTATATCAAGTAATTCGTTAAACTGAGGTTTGTTATATAGGTTGGTCTAAAATTTGTTAATAAAAACGTGTCGAAACCTGTCGCGACTGAATCACATACTTTTGGGAACGTTATATAAAGGTTTTGGGTTGACAACATTTTTGATAGTTCAAAATTCGTTATAAAGAGGTTGTTCGGAAAAAATCTTCGCAATCTATATTTTACATTGACTGGACAATTCAAGGGGATTACTAAGAATTAGTTAAATCTAGGAATTCGTTATATTGAGGTACGTTATATTGAGGTTGCACTGTATTTTGATTTGATAGGTGCCACGAATTTCAAGGAAATATTTCAGAATATCATTATTACACTAGGTACTAAATATTTAGTTCAAAATAGAAGATCGATCTACAGGCATCGATATTGAGTCCGTGGTTTATGGAAGAACATCAAAGCACTCAGCTATTCTATACCTACTTCGTAATGGTTGAGGAAACCTACAGTTCTATGGAAATTAAATTGCGCAATGTACTGTTCTGTTTTCAGGTGAAATACTGTTCTGTCTGGTATTGAACTGCTAATGTTATGGGCATTAGTTCTAGGTTTTTAATTTAGTAGGAAGCAGAGGTGTTTGTGTACCCACCATCAGTCTATAATGATCCCACTGCCGGTTGGCAGATCTCACATGCCTTCGAATTTTTGGTTCTAGGACACGTCGGTTTACTCACGATGTTTTCCTTTACCGTTTTTGAGAGCAGCGATGATGTAATAAATAACATAAATTAAAGCGCCTGCTTGGTTTCAAATGAAACCCACGACTCGTAAGTCGTTCTGTAGTGTCTGCCTACCCCCATGGGAAGAAGTTGTGAGTTTACTGTACTAACCGTAGCAATGGCTTTTATTTTGACAGTTCAACAACTTTCATTGCCTTATTCACGTTATTAAGCAGACACATGTTTCGAACATATGAAGCAATGGATTAGCAATATCCATGCATGCAGATGCAGAGCATGATTCAGATTGTAATCGATAGTGTTACGCAATTAGGGGTGCTGGTTGGACGTACCTATTTTGATCTTACACGAGTATGTACTTACAAGTATTTTATTGTTTAATCATTATGATATGTTATTAATAAACTTTCATAACGGCTTGCTATTGAATGAAAGTAAAAACAGCAGTTCGTATAACATTTTTATCGAGAAATTGCAAGCGTGTAAGTTTTTTGTTTTTAATTAGAATTAGATAGCTTTATATATAAAACGTATATATTTCATCTATATTATTTACCGAGTTAATTACGTAAATTAATCAACTATTTTGACAACTGTTGATTAAAATGAAATTAAAATAACCTTCACCATATTTAATTTAAATATGTAATAATTTCGTCTATTGTGCAATTAATGGCAATCGCCCCGAAAGAGGTTAATATCACGCAAATTTGTATGGCTTTATGTATTTTGAAGCTACACGATCATTGACAAATGTTTGCACTGAATGTTTGGACTGGTCCTCACAAATCTGTGTGGTAGGTACTTTGACTTTCCTCAAAATATCATTTCAGATATCAATCTACATGGTCTTCACATGATCTGACCAACTATGATTATGTCTGGACTTTAAAAGATTTAAACTGTGACCTCCGAGTTTGTTTCGGCCTTTCTTCTCAGAGTAGTCAGATCGGAAACGCCAACCTCATCTAGCTTACGCGGTGTCCTGCGTGAGCGACGAATAGGTACGACGGCGACGCGACGCGACGGCGACGCTGCGAACGCGACGAACGCGATCAACTCAACGGCATACCCTGCTTGCGGCTTTTTTTTTTGTTTTCGGTGGCTAACCTTCAAAAAGTGGGGTTGGGGAGTGTGGGATTTTTACCTCACTAAAACCACCCCGATGATCACCATCCGCACATATATATGACACAGTCTGCGGCGAGACACGACGTAACGCGTACTTGTTTTGAGGGCGACCAGCAGACGCGTCACTTCAACCTTCGAGCAAAATTGTACTGTACTTCTCCATGATTCGAGAAGTAATGACCAAAATCACGTAGGACACCAATTGTCGCGTGTAGCATCGCGTCGCATTACGTCGGGTCGCGTCGCGTCGTATTCGTCGCTCACGCAGGACACCGCGTTATTTATTTATAATATGACGTGTAAAAGTGTTTCTATCCTATTTACAGGATAAATAATTTCATTTATTTTCGTGTGTACCTATTTAGCTATTACAGGACGCACAAACAAACAATTTTATTACCTTCTGGTCTTCCTAGTATTATAATAATATAATTTACTATTATATGACTTACGCACGACACTTTTAATAGCTAAATAATACTCGATATAATTTAATTACTGTCTATGGTCGAGACCGCTTGTCAGCGTCGCATAGACAATGAGGAATGAACGTAGCGCTTAGATACTATTACTACCGAGGATATAATTACTAAGAACTTTTCCACTAGTCTCATATTTTCAATGACACAATTAATGACCCGAATAATGAAGACATTTTATTTATTACCTCTTATTATCTTTTGTGTATTCCCAGGGTTCTTGTTGAATTAAACTCACGAAGACTATTAAAGCAGATACAGTTTATTCGTCGACACTCAGAAACTAACAAATACAATTATACAATTTTCTAAGAAACGACTTCTTCATCTGACAGCTCGCTCACTCGCGACCACAGACCAACTATATCGACAAATCGCGCGCCAGGCCCGCGCTTTTTATTCTTGAACGACACACACAAGACATACATTTATTTTTATTTTATTTTATGAAAATGGAGTCACAATTACAGAATGTATTAAATAACTAACACTCTGGCTTACATAATAACATTAAGTATAAAAACTTCGAGCCCTGCCCGACTCGCAGTCGTCATCTGCCTAGCCTTTTCCCAATTATGTTGGGGTCGTTTCCAGTCTAATCGAATGCAGCTGAATACCAGTATTTTATATGGAGCGAGTAATACGATACCACTTATGACCTAACTGTCCAAGATCTACAAATGACAGACGGGACCAACAGCATAACGTGCTTTCAGAGGCACGAAAGGGTCTCGATATGTAATAGATGGTCACCCATCCACGTGACCAAGCTCGGCAAGGCTAATCTCCGAAACGGCTGGACAGATTGGCGGGACTCTCACTGGCAGATGTTATGGACTAACTTAAGGCTACTTTTATTTTGTCAGTAGTCAGTAATTAAATAAAGTTAAAGTCAATAAAGACAGATTCTCTACTCATTTTTAATGTGCTCAGGGTATTCAATGTGCTACTTATACCAAAGAACCTACCCATAATTTACTCACCAATTTCACACAAGCCCACTAAAACCGAATGAATACCCACAAAAGGGTCCCAATTACTAAGTGCGGGTATTAATACCCGTAGTGACAAATAGGGTGAAAGATACTTGAGTTATGAACTGTACGGAAACTCTTTGAACTTTATATATAAGAAGCTCCCCTCTCATGAACTACAAGACAATCAATCAACACGAAAGAGGTTTGCATTTCATTAAGTGGAGCTATGAATAACAAGTGTCGTATCGGCGCTCTGAATCTTTTTATAATCTGTGTCTCGTGTGTGCTGTGTGGCTAAGTAATAACAGCCTTACAGGTCGATCGATCAGGTTAACCTAATCTTGCCGCGGATGGGTGACCATTTTTACATACCAAGACTACTCCGACCGTGCATCGGAAAGCACGTTAAGCCGTTGGTCCCGGCTGTCATTTGTCGATCTTTGACAGTCGTTACGGGTCGTCAGAAGCCTGAAAGAATATGGTATTCGAGGCGTTCGCAGCGCCATAAATGCGCCACCATTTTGGATCGACGGTCTCTTTTTTGTTGTCAATGCAAAAAAATTGTGTAATTTGATAGAAATACAAAAGTGGTACATTTTAAGCGCCGCGCCTGTTCAGTATAGGTTACGCCTCCCCTACCCAGTGGGTTGTGGCTTGTGGAGGTGAGCTGTCGCTCCATGTAAATTCTGGTATTCAGCTGCATCCAGTTAGACAGAAAACCGACCTCAACATAGTTGGAAAAAGGTAAGGCAGTTTTTTTTTAGGTAAGTATTTAGGTTACGTTCAAACTTTATTTCAAGAACTCCTTATCAACCATTAAGTAGTTCATGCTCAAGCTACCTACTTATCATTTCATTGAGTGTTTTTGCAAATTAAATGATAATGAAAGTAGAATGCATCAGCTGCTTCCTTTCTGTCAAGGAAATCGGGTTATTCAACGGCTTGTAGGCGGTAGGTCCATGAGTTGACTCTCATTATGACTACCTAGGCACCTTTAGTATAGGTATAATTTGTGATATCACATACCTATACGTACAAGATTTTGAAGGGTTGATTTTTCCAACGCCAGATAATTTTATCCGAGGAATAATTTTGAATTTTTGATATTCTTCCATACTAAGTCTGTCAGACGACAATTTTATTCCACGAATAAATCTCTTGTACTTAATTTTTTATGAAGTTTTACTTTTATCACGTGGACGGTGCTGCTTGCGCAATTTTATAAAGGAACTTTGTGAGAGATTTTTTTTTTGTTAAAGACGTACCTAGCTAATTTCAAAACTGATGGGCACACACTAAATAGACAATTTAATGAACGGATTTTTTTATTAATCTATGGGGGAATATTAATCATTTTGAACGATCATAGGTATTAAGGTATATGATTCGAGTTGATAATGGTCACGAGAAATCTTATTCGCTTAGTTTTTTAAATGCTATTGTTACCTGAATTAAATCTGACCTTATCATTTTCGTGTCAAGGAAAGAGAGGGCAAGCTGTATGAGAAATTAATAAGAGGTTGGTCCACTTTGTTTCCTACTTCTCCACCTACCTACTAATTTATTACGAAAGCAATAGACCCGACAAAATGTAGTCATAATAGTCATCTAGTAAGGGTAATGTAATGACTAACTTGTTTTAAAAACTTGATACAGATCTCAGGACTATAAAATTACGTAAGTAAATAATAAAACTATTATAGGCATGTTATTAAAAAAGACACCATGCCGGCTTGCGTGGGTGATAACGTGGGTCAGGAGAACATTAAACTATGGCAGGTACGTATTATGATTAATAAAGAACATGGAGAGGGAAGTATTGACTCTTTAGTACGAGTAAACTATGAAAGAAACACCTACCAACAAAAACAAAAAAATATGTAAAAAAAAAACATGTACCTACAGTAATAAACACAACCGACAAATTCATTATAAAAACATAACAATAAATCATGTAGATAAAACACTGGATTATCAGAGTCGAGATGTAACCTTGAACGGTCGTCTTCTGGGCCGTTCACCCTAATTTATCAACAAATAACCTACTCTGGTACGTCTGTAGGATTATTTTCTAATCTATGAACTACAGCGTACCTAAAATAGTTTGTTTGAAAACAGACCGGCGAAAATATGCTTGGTACTACAACAACACTAGCTTTGCCAACGAATCAGAGCAACAAGTTAACGATTTATTCAGACGATTTGAAAGGCTTCGACTTCAAATGTCAAACAAAAGGTTACACATTATATAAGGTGTGCATAGCCACGATGCCTTGCTTTGACATGCAACACAATAGTTTAATTACATGCGAGTACACGGATAAAAACGTTACGTAAAGTGTACGCAATTTGCGCAAAAAATAACTTCTTACCTACTTAAGCATAGACAATGAGGTCAATGACACAAAAACGGATTACGCTTCGTTTCCGTGCGATAGATACGTTGTAGGCATTTCAAATTGTAATTAGTCATGCGGACGCCGGTTTAATCTATGGACTAGGATCTGACGTTTCAACGATTTAAAACTTCATTCTATTTGACACTTGGTAAAATTTCAAAATTATAACCGTTCGTAAAAACATGTGTTTTGAAATAGATTCAAAATTCGAAAAAAAATTACCCGTAGGCGTGAGTGTGTACCGATGAATGAATTTCTTGTTCAAACATACCTGTAGCGAGTCGAATGAAGATCGTTCACCTTCCGACAATGTAAACCTTTGTTTCAACACAAGTCAACGGCTCCCAATCAATCCCAACAGTTTATCTGGAAATAGAAACGACTTATTCAATGTGGGTACTCCGTTTTATGATTCATCCAACGCGTTGAACTACCCGTTTATTAATAAAATCCTTACATTACGAGGGATAGTAGAAAAAAACGAAACACATGCCTATAACTACAGATGTAAACAATGAACATGTGTAGACAAGGCGAGCGGCTACAAAAAATCCCAACTTCAAAAGGGGATACTAACCGTTCACGTTAGATAAAAATCACGTTCACAGAATGTCCACAAACACGTAAAATTTAACAGCGCACAGGAGGCGGTATGTCGTACCGGAACAAAACTAGTTTATTTTTCCGATCGCATCACAGAGAGCGACAAACGTCCGACCTCAGCGGGGGCCGGCGCGAGACTGAGCGACGGTAGCGCCCTCTCAGTCGCCCTGCGTTGCGCGTGTGTGTGTGTGTGCCGCTGTGGGGGTGCCGCCCTCAGCGCCCCGTGTCGCTCCGGTCGTTTATTTATTTTCGAGTGTGGGGTGTTCAGTGTACAAAAATGGTGCATTCATCATACGAATAGGAACGCACCGAAGATCCAGCTCGGCCAATTACGAGCGTACAAGGATAAAAGCGTTTTTAAAACATAAACGTCTTTTTTTAAACGGCCGTGAACCGAACATCAGCCGCGGTCATTGCCACAGGCGTCAACATAAAAATATTTCACGTCACAATAACGCGGCGTGTGTTTTTTATTCTTTTAAATGATTCTATTATCTAATTGTTATTAGTAAATTGTCCGGATACACCTGGCAACGCGTTTTAGGTAGCGTAGGATTAGATCTTTTCATAGTTTTTAGTTCAGCGCCGGATACGACCGGATAAATTAAGTCGGCACATACATAAACCATACCAAAACATGTTTTAGGATTAGCTTCAAAATAAATGATTATCCTTAACCAATGACGTAGTTAAGCGAAATCTTTAGTTCATTTTGTGTGGCAATTTTATTTACTTAGTGCATTCTTTTTATCTAAGTTATTTTTGTATTCAGGTAAGCAAAAATAGCACGTAATACCATGACCTACGTGAGACCTCTGACAAATTAATTTACGTAAACAAATAATAATATAATGTAGTACAAAGACACGCTAGGGACGAGTTTATTTTCGTCCAATAAGGCCAAAGTGGTAACATTCTACATAGCAATATTAAATTAGATAAGTACCTACATGTCATCATCTGCTAGCCTTTTCACAACTACATTATGTTGGGATCTGCTTCCAGCCTAACCGGATGCAGCTAAATACCATTATTTTACATGGAGCGACTGCATATCTGACCTTCACAACCCAGTTACTGGGTAATACGACACCTTGCTCGGACTGGTTGTCAGACTTTCGGGTTTCTGACGGCCCGTACATAACGACGGTCTTCCGCGGCATGGAGGGGTCTCGGTATGTAAAGATGGTCACCAATCCACGGACCGACCTCGGTAAGCGTCGCTTAACCTTCAAACGACCCATGCGGTTTTTATTATTTAGCTACGACCCCGTCCAATACAATATTAAATAACGAAACGTAAGATAATTTATTAACAATCATAAATCTACTCTATTCGGTATCGCGCTCAGAATCATTACTCAGCGTTTTTAATCGATTACAAAACAATAGAATCGAATTATCGATCACTTACAAAAATACTTTATCGATGATCGGTAATCTTTTCCTTAATATTATTTATTACACGTGCTTAGTTTGGTGGGGGGAGCTAGTTTTTAGGTGGGAATCCTTAGGCTGAATGACGATAATCCCTACTAATATTTTAAATTTTCGAGCTGAACAAAATAAAAGTAATAATATTTGTTTAATTCGAGTAACAAGACTCATATACAAACAGATACATAAAAGGACAGGATAACAAGCACAGACAAAAACGAACACTCACAAGGTAGCAATTTGTCTGCTGCAGCCACATACGTCTGTGGCTGCAGCATTGCCGGATATAAGGGCAATCCAGTCTGTTGGCGATCATCGCCAGGACGGTGTTGGTAATGAATGAAACATTTGTTTTGCCGGTTTAGCGGTCAAACTACAAACTATTTTTAATGGAATTAGTATGTACTACATAGTACACTATTTTTAAACCCATACCAAAATAAAACTGCTGACTCATTCTAGTAAAGTTGGTAAGTACTGGTTTGGCCAGGGCCAGTCTTGATCACGTAGAAGGTACAAGAAACAGTGAAAATAATGAGATTACAAAGTTGTTTAAAGATATTTACTCTGAACGATTATAATTTTAATGTAGATGTGGTTTTAACAAAAACAATAGAAAGCAGCTGTGTTTTACTCGGTAGGTGGGAGGAACCTAGATGTTGAAGCTGATCCTGAGAAAAACATGTTGCTTTATAAATATCATTATTGGATTGCAATTTTAGGGTTCCGTACCATTTTTTTTTTTTGGTTTCCCGCTGGGAATCCTCATGGACTTCCTCCATCGTGGGGGTGACGGAGGGGTATGCCGGACTCTTACCGGCTAAAACCACCGCGGTGTTCCACCTCTGCCTATGGCCGGGGGTGCGGGATTCGCATAAGCATTCACCGCTCCCCCGACATGCATTCACCCGCTGTTCCTCAACGGGTCCCACCTCCCCGTGCGGCCATTCCCACAATGGTCGCACGCACTCCTGAAAACTCCGATGTCCATCTGGCCTTCCGTCTGATCAGTATGTCTGTAGGACAGTATGCCACTGTCTGGTTTATTTTCATCATTATCCACAGCCCGACTTCATATACTGCTGGGCATGGGCATATTATTTATTGAATTATAATCATAAAAGTCATCAATACATCTCAAGTTCAAATACCCTATTGAATGTATAAAAACGTAAGTAAATTTGAATTTCGCGGGTTATCGTAGCGCACCCCTTAAAGGGGTACTAATATAAATAATGTAAGACTTCAAAGAAAAACCAACGATAGAGAATGATTATTTAAAAAAAATATTAGATTCTCAATCAATCAGATAGGAGTCTTCCATTCTACTCGGTTCGTTGGTAAACTTTGATTAGTTTGCCGAGCAACTCAAATAAACATACAGAAATAGAGTTCTTCTAAAAGCCGGCGAGTGTATTCATTGAGAAATTTTACTTTCCGTATGGAATAAAGAAAATCTTAGCGAGATGTAATGAGTTTTTGTTAATGTATGCGCTGAAGTTAAAAGTAATTTTACATTAAATTTGTACATCATATTTTTTTCTTATGCCTCAGGACCTCAACCGTAGTGGTTGCAAGCGCTACTGATGAGCATAAGGTCCTGGGTTAGACTCTCAGGTCAGGCAAAGTAGTATTGGGTTTTTCCATCGTCTTCACGGACACATTCACAGCGTGTCATTCACACTTGTTAACCACAAGCAAAGCGCGTGTCACTTCATGAGATAAAAATATAGTAGTTTTGCTAGATTTTGAAAATAGGGTTTCTCCCAATTTCTAAACATTGAATATAGTGTAGGTTCACAAAAACCGTAACACTGCTAAAGATAACATATGCTATTGATACATAAAACATATAATCAGCCTAGAATGTTCCCACTGCTGGGACACAGGCCCTCTCTCTTCGAGAGGCGGAGTGGGCTCTACCACGCGGGCATAGTGCAGCACCCTGATATTGCAAATCCATTGCTTCATATGTTAGAAAAAAATGTCTGCTCATCAACGTAAATAACGCAATGAGTGTTGTTGAACTGTCAAAATGAAAGTCATTCCTACTGTGTGTTACGTAAGTATCCCGCGGGTTGGTGTACATAAAACGCGCGAAACTTTATCTCATCAGCCGTAATTATATACTACCCCTTCTAATTAAGTAGGTACTCATCCAAAAACATTTATTTACCAAATAAAATTACCAACCCTAATGGAATAATCATGTTTAAACGAAGCATAGCTAAAGTATTTTTTTTTTAAATTGGCTCTAATAAGTTGTAATCACTGCTTTGGTGAAGTTTGGTGCTAATTCGGAATATAGAGCGCCATCTATAGAAAGTAATAACAAGTAAGACAGGGAATTTTTCTTTTATGATTGATGATGATGGATACTTTGAGTTTAAACGATGGATTGAGAGATCGATGGTCAATGATAAAAAGGGGCAACATGGAAACCATTTTAGAGTTCCGAACCCAAAAGGGAGTCAGTTTCAGCGAGACCCTTACTACCTACTCCTACGCCGTCTGTGCTGTCTTGTGGAAGAATGACGGACAGACAAACCGACAGGGTTTGTCCGTTCGTCTGTCTTTCACAGGGCTATATCTTTAGAACCATTGGAAGGGGCACCTAAAATCAATTCAATTTTTTTGCTTTTTTCATTTTAAAGTGCCTTTTATGTGCCTGTTTGAAATAAATTAGACTTTGAAAAGCATAATAAGTAGCCAGATGAAAATTTCATAGAATATGTGTCACTTGAACATGAAAGTAGTAAATACTATAAAGAAGAAACACTTTTACAGTTTTGGTAGCACGGAACCCGTAGTGTCCAAGTCCGGTTCGCACATGGGCGGCTTTTTAAGTGCGAAATACGCCAGTCCACGGAAGCCTTAAATATTAAAAGAAAAATGGTGACTATCAATCGCTCGTGAAAAGTAATGAAATCTGCCAAATTCTTAATTAAATTTCTTTGTTAAATTAATTACCAAGTAAAACTTCGGGAATGTATATTTTTAATGATTGATTACCGACTTTCACGAGACAGATTTTCTCGATTTTTCGAGCATAATCTGAAGAAATTTTTAAAAGTCAATTTTATGGTGTCTGAAATTTATTAGGAAGTAAGTAAGGAACCTTTTCTTTTAATTAACTAACTTGGCTTATTAGTCGGATCAAACGAATATACTTGTTAAAATGTTCTAAAGTACTTATAGAAAAAATGACACTAGCGCACAGAAGCAATAAGGATAAATATGTATTATAAAAACGTGTACTTTTTTATACTTTATTGCATACAATTCAAAATGTCGGTTTGTGGGCGACAAACAAATTAACTTCATGCGACTCACCTATAGAAAAAAATAATATTATTTAAAAGTGACGATTCATTCGTTTCGGGCGATTAAATTCGTACAAATCGACACAACTAAGTTGCTATTACGATATCATTGACATATTGGGTAGGTGTGAACCAGCGTCAGACAGCATCTGTCTGGCATTATTGCTGAAATGAACCTTTTTGGTGCAGCCGTGAGGAACACACTATTGTTGTTAAAACGTTACATACTTTTACTTTTTGTTATTTCTATTTTGTGTTTCACGAACTGTGTCTAAATAATACTTATTCTTTCGTGTTCTTTCTTTTTATCTAAAAGGTAAAATTTCTATAAATCACAATCTGAATGATTTTGAAGGATATTGCTAATCCATTACTGCATGTGTTCGAAAAATTTGTCTGCTCAACAACGTAAATAACGCAATGAATGTTGTTGAACTGTCAAAATGAAAGCTATTGGTACTGTTAGTGTGTTACGCCCCGATGGACTACCTAACTACAGTGAGAAAGTAGAAAGAAAATAACTTATATACCAAGAGATTTGTTTGATCAATCCATTATTTTCATCAATGATTTTCACTCTCAATTGACCAAGGTTAATTTTCAAAAGATAATTTTTACGAAAAAAAAAAACAGAAAAATACATTTTAATGGAAACAGTAATTACTTGTTCTTTTTCGAAAACGATGTGTCATTATTCCGCAGCAGCTGCTTTGTTGCAATCAGGAGTCCATTGGTTCGCGGGTAATGACAATATATGGCAATTGCACACTGATTGCTCGCCAGGTACATGAATATAGGAGATTTCAAAGATAAAACACGTATATACTCGTACTACTGACTTTTTTGTGGCCGTAAGGTTTTAAAGTATTGCCAGCAAAAAGAAAATAATCACATCTTCTGAGTGCTTTTACCTTTGATCATCCATAGATTAATCTCTAATATTTACTCAAAATAAAATACCGTCAGGCAATTACTTAATTCTAATTTACCAACGCGCAAAAGTACAATACAACGGAACTCACAAAATCGAGAACTCCCAAACTCGATTAACTGCCAAAAATCCTTTTGGACCCTCAACAAAAATCGAGTAAACCAAAACTTCCTGTACACGGCTCAAAAATGGCGGCCGAAACTCATTGTCACTATAGGTAGGTAGATTGGTGATTTCATTAAGCGCTGCACCCCCTGTCTCGACGTCTAGCCGTCTGGCAACATGTACAGGGGAGGCTAGTTGCTAGGCAATGGCGGCATGGTGAGGGGATGTTTCGTGGTCGGGGTATCCGTGTCGATATTTGTGTATGGCTTTCGATTAAATACGAATAATAACGTTTTGATACTGGCCGCTGCCGCGGGCAGTTTTTTGAAATACGTGTGCGTGCTGAAAAAACAGTGTTGCGTGATTTTGACAGTTTGCGGAATTGGCGGGAAATAAATTATTTTTATTCTTAGTCTGGAATTCAAGTAAAAAATGTCCTTTGTTAATACGTGTGAGATTACGAGTTTTTTTTTAATATTTAGAATTGTTAAAGTCAATGCTTCGAGAAAAGGTCACTGTAACCTTTTAATACGGTGACTCATCTAACCTAAGGTTACCTTATTTGAGTTACACTTCAACGGTTCTTTTCTATTTAATATCTATTCAATTACATGCCACAAAAAGCTTTTGCGTACAAAGAAGACTAAGTTTCTATTTTTACTCAGAAACAAAGATCTAAAACCTTTCCAGACGCATAGATCAAGTGCAAAGTGCAGACGTCTCAACAAGAGATTTACTGCCTACGGTCGTAAATGCTCTAGGGGCTCGTGGCACAGCCGTACGGGTCTATGGAAGGTTAAGCTACGGTTGCCGAGGTTGGTCCGTGGATGGGTGACCATCCATCACATATCGAGACCTCTCTATACTGATAACACGTTATGCCGTTGGTCCCGGCTGTCATTTCTAGTGCTTTGACAGTCGTTACGGGTTCTCAGAACTCCAAAAGTCTGACAACCAGTCTTACCAAGGCGTATCGTATTACCCATTACTGGGTTGTGGAGGCAGTCGCTTCACGTAAAATTCTGGTATTCAACTGCATCCGGTTAGACTGTAAACCAACATAGTTGGGAAAGGGGCAGATGATGGTCGTAAATACTCCGAGAGGGTTAGCGGAGAGGTCAAAGTATGTTTTGTTCTTCAAATTAAAATGTTTTAAGTTGCTAGCAGGTAAAATATTTGTACTTACATGAGTAGGGAAGTCGTAGGTTTTATGTAAGTGACGTATTTAATGTTATTTTTTGCTTTTAAATAAATTATTGTAAGTTTTAAATTTCGCTTTTCCATTGTTAAAGAAACAATGGAAAAACGAAATTGAAAAATTCGTCTGTACGAATTTGTACTTGAAAAAGTTTCAAGTACAAATTCGTACAGACGCCAGCACATCAAGCTACCCGAAACTGTCATATTTTCCCAATCAACCCTGAACCTTAATGCTTCAGCAATAAAGTTGAAAATTTATAAAAGAAATTTGACAGATTGTGGTAGCTTGATGTGCTGGCGTCTGTACATTCTATCGATTCAAGATTTAACGATGACGTAACTATAATAACACCTATGTTTTTTTATTAAGAACATAAAAAAGCACATTTGTTTTTATGATGAAAAAAGAGGTAATGGCCGCAATTGAATTAGTGACAGGGTTTGTAATTACGGGTTCGATGCCAAGGTCGGGTAAATGTGATCGATAACGTTTTTGTATCCAGACTGTAATCTACATATATATACTTATATAAAAATGAATCCCTATTTCCCTTGGTCACGCCATAACTTGAGAACGACTTCACCGATTTCACTCATTTTTTTTTTTGGAGTTTTCTAATAGGTACTTTGTAGAAGGTTCTTACGGAAAAAAAATAAGAAAGTTACTTCACGCGGACGAAGTCGCGGGCAGAAGCTAGTTTTTATTATAAAGATTATTTTTTGCTGAAACGTGTGTGTTGTGTTAGTTCTCGCGGTGCAATTGCGTAACACAGTAACAATTAGCAATGGCTTCCATTTTGACAGTTCAACAACATTCATTGCGTTATTTACCTTGTTGAGCAGACACAATTTTCGAACATATACAGCAATGGATTAGCAATATCCTTCAAATTGATTCAGGTTGTAATTGATAGTATGTTACGAAATTAGGGTGCTGAGGGTTAATAGAATATGTATCTTAATACCAATAATAATTTCAATTTTAGCGAACAACACTCAGTCAGCCACTTTTCTTGGTGATGTGTAATTTAATATGAATATTATTTTAAAGAAAATACGCATATTAATATATTATATATAGAAGTCTTGTTTTTCTCCCTCATGGTAGTGACGTGTAGACCTTATCAAGCAAACGGTTTTCATTTTCTAGAATATCCCAGATAAATTGAAGCCACGTAAGGGTCGACGCTACTGTCAATTTCAGATGCAGTTCCCTCGAGTGATGGTAATGTGTCGTTCTAGTTCTCTCTCTCTAGTAGTCTTGAATGACTTCGTCGTTAAGGTCGAAAAGGTCTAGATATATGAGATAGATAAGTATTTAAAAATAAACGTGTGTGGAGCAGTGGTAGCCTGGTGGTAACGGGGTCGTAGGTTCGAACCCAGACAGGTGCTTTACTTTGTATAAATAATATCATCACTACTGCTCTCGAAACGGTTAGGGAAAACATCGTGAGGAAATCGACATGTCCTAGAACCAAATTTCGAAGACCTGTGTGACAACTACCAACCCACTACTACTATCTACCACGCGGGCCCAGTCCCACGTGGTAGATAGTCTACTTCTTCTCGAAGAGAGGAGGCTTGTGTCCCAACAGTAGGAACATTATAGGCTGATTTTGAAGCATTATTAATTAATCAACAAAAACATGAAATTGTATTAATAAAAGAAAATACTTTCAACAACCACGACAATCGAATATGAACAAGCAATCAAAACAACGCTTCTGCTTTAATTATGAAACTAATTAACTGAAAACCAAGCATTCGTTGTTATTTTGAATTACATTAATTGAATGAATTTCAATGTATCACGTTCAATTCTGGTTTCAATAATGTTCAATTTAATTAGTGACCGTTAAAATATTGGCAAATTAAATAATGGCATTTTCGAAATGTTGTGTAATTCATAGCAAAGGACATAATTTTCTTTTGTTCTTAAATGATCTCATTAAACTTACTTTAAGTTTAATGTGACAAAATATATGAATATACGCTTGCGCTTGAATTTCTGTGAATTCGAATTCGATTTATTGGTCAGTTTGAAATATAACAGAAAAAATAAGTTACTGTTTTGTTTGCATGTTTTAAATGTAAAAAAAAATGACGTTAATTTTTCTTTATAAGATATACAGGGTGATTGGTAAAACATTAAAAAACCTCTCAGGACTATATTATTAACATCATAAACAACAACTTTTGTTCTATAACTTGATTCGATGAATTCATTAGATTTTAATTCATCAGATCGACTTTCATACAAAAATAAAAATATTTCTATTCAACGAATTGAAATATTCGAATTTCTTTTACGAACTCTACTCGAGGCAAAAGAAAACGCTAGTTAGGTAAACAAACTGCCGTGTCTAGTACAAAATTCAGCGGAGGGGAGCGGGGGTTAGATAGAACAACGAAATCTGGTAGGTTTGTTTTTGGTAAATGTATTATGTTTTGTAAAAAGGCATAGAACAAAATTTGTGGTTTATGATGTTAGTAATCCAGTTTGCAAGGTTGCTAGTGTTTTATCAATAACCCTTATGTATACAAAATCATGCTGCAAGATTGTATGACCATCGATGGGCCAAAAAGATAAATTCTTGGATGGGTCCGGATGGCAAACGTACACGAGGAAGACGAGATCTTGCGTCTAGTGGTTCACGCTGGGTGGACGAAGCGAAAGACAGAGAGAGTTGGCATTCTCTGGACGAGGCCTTCACCTCACGGGTTCACAAATAAAAACAACTTAAATTTTTCCATAGCCAGCAGTAGACTGCGATAGGTTGAGTTGATGAAATTATTGATTAACACTGTAAGGCTTTTTTATTTTTAATGTTTTTAAACAAGTGTACCACGTGAGCTCGACAAATGGATGTGCGAATAACACTTGTGTGACAAAACTGTACTGACTCACCATAGTTCGAATGCACGCTTGTGGGATAAGCAATAATATTAAGTCTTCGACGTCAGAGGCACCCCGAGGTTCGGTTTGGTTTGGTTGCTTTAAAGCCTGCAGACAGAAATAGGGGCCGTCGACTAAGTCTTAATAATATGCTTGTCGCACAAGCGTGCATTCGCACTATGGTGAGTCGCAGTACAGTTTTGTCGCACAAGTGTTATTCGCAGATCCATTTGTCGAGCTCACGTAGTACACTCTTTTTAAACCAGCCTCTGTATCACGTTGGTAATGTAGGTAGACGACATCACGCCTAGAAATAAGGCTTTGAACAGCGGCGGCTGAGCAAACATTATTTATCAAACACCACACTACGACTACGTGGGCAGAGGCGATAATATTATGCAGGAGTTCGTGGTGTTAACTTTTTAATTATGACGTCATACATAGGTACCTCCTACAAATTACAAAAAACATTGACGTACCTACGTGGTTCTTGCTTGTTTAAAGAAAATACTAGCTGCGCTTCGCGGTTTCACCCGTATAAGTCTCGATCCGGTGGGAATATCAGGATAGAAAGTATTCTATGTTCTAATCCAGGTCATAATCATGTGCCAAATTTCATACAAATCCGTTCAGCCGTTTTAGCGTGGAAGCGTTACAAAGAAACATACAAAAAATCAAATCTTTTCTCTTTATAATATTAAGTAGGTATAGACAAGCCCCATCCCATTCCGTTTCCATTGAATTCCCATCGACAAAAATGACAAAAACTTCCATACAATATTTTATCCTCTATTTTACCCCTTTAGGAGCAGTGGTGCCCAAGTAGTACCGGCCGCGTCTTACGAGTTGTAGTTCGTCAGATCGAACCCGGACAAGCACTTCACTTTGTGTAAATAATTTCATCACTACTGCTCTCAAAAACGGCGAAGAAAAACATTGTGAGAAAACCTTGCACTGAAATGTCCTTGAACCAAAAATTCGAAGACAAGTGACATCTACCAACCCGCACTGGGCCCGCGAGATAGATTACAGCCCATCTCCCTCTCGAACTAAGGAGGCTGACTTGTCTCACGTGCCAGTATAATAACTCCGGCACTCAAAAATACCCTTCGAACTATATCACAACGACGCTTTTTGATGGTAGCTTCACATATATCTCTTACTACCACGTAGTGAAGTGGAAGACATCAAATTACTCCACCCAGAACTAAATTTCGGACCGGTATTTTGTGCACACATCGCCCTTTATGCTCCGAAGTTGCATCCCCTCTGGCTACGCTATTGATTGACTCGTCATCTATGTATATTACACGTATGGTTTTACCACCCCTTTGCACCCTTTAGGCGGTAAATGCATTAGCAAACTTGGTTCGAATCGGACGCGTTGCATGGCTGACCAACGCCTCCCTCTCGTTGGTAGCCGTGTGTGTAAACCTTAATTGGGTGCCTATATAAAATTGCAGTTATGATAGGGTTTTGATAAATAAATTGTGAAATCGTTAGTACTGACTGTCATAACATGTGTTTAATATCTAGTTAGGTACAGGGATGTTGATCGAGGGTAGTAAAAAAACAAAAGAAGTTTGTTGAATCTCCGAAAACACTGTATGGATTCAGTACATGTTTCTGAACCCCAACGCATTTAAATTTTTGGTAGGTTAGTAAAAAAAAAATGATGTTCCATACATTTTGACCGCGCAGGTATTGCACTTTTCTATTTAACAGCAGATTTATTTTTGAGAACCGACGAAAAATTTATATGCCAAGTCTAGAATCATGAGCTGAATTCGTGGTTACACCTGTATGTATATATTATTAAGTAGATTAGACAGCATATCCTAACATCATTGTTACACAACTGTCGTCATAAAAGGCTTTCCTATCCATCCCTTGCTAACAGAACATGTCCAACTTATGTAAATCAAAAGGAATTTTCTATGAATTCTAATAGGCTACATTAGAATACCGTTAGCTCCTAGAAATTAATCTTCTAAGGAACACATTATGTCGTCTTTAGTCACAGATGCGCTACAGATGCCGGGCTGTTATTTTAAATAATTTGGCTCTGTGTTAATGTATTCAAGGAATGTGTGGACCGAGACACGATCGGGATTTGTGGTGCGTTTTGAAAAATGTGTTCGTATAAGAAACGGTTAATGAAGCAATGCATGATTTGGTACTCAATGACGAAAATGACGTCGTGTGACCAATAATTATGCAATTCTTCTTTCAGTGAATCAGAAGGCCAATTTCCGTAATCAAAAACATTCAAGATCTAGTCGCAATCACATCTCAGCGACAATCAATGTCAAAAACTTGGAAGTATTTTTGACAGATTGAGACTGAGATCTGCGGGGTATTTGAGTAACATACTAACAGTAGGATGCTTTTCATTCTGACAGTTCAACTACATTCATTGCGTTATTTAGGTTGTTGAGCAGACAAATTTTTATATGAAGCAACGTATTAGCGACGTACTTCAAAATGATTCAGATTGTGGTTGATAGTGTGATACACAACTAGGGTGCAGACTGTGAAAGATGTGCGTTCGCAGAATTGCCCCTCAGGTATACGTTTATTCGCAACTTTGAGAGACTTAATAGGTACCTTATAACAATACGTAAAGAAAATAGCAATACGTAAAGAAAAAGTCAGTTGCAGATCCTTTCATAGAAAATATTTTTCTTAAAATTCAAGCAATTGCTATAGTTGTAATTACAATTTTGACTGTCCTTTGGACCGGAATAAGGTTGCATCTGTGATTACAAATGGATTTCAATCCTCAAATTTTATTTTATTTTTTATATAAGTAACCTATGTAATTAACTAAAAGTAATTCTTTTAGTTAGTGTCGGATTAACCACCTGCTTCCGATTTCTTCCAAAACCCAGCCGTCAATATTTAAACACTACATGCGTATGATACCATCCTCCCTATAGAATGTTTCTTGTAAGTTATTATTAAAGATAAACCATGGTGACCGATCCAATTATGTTAATTTGAGACAGGTATGCGACCATTAGTTCAAGGTGTCAGACCATGACCACGATGCGTACTGTGACGAGTCTTTTATTATTATTTTTTACTCTCTGGTCATTTCTTTTAGACAGGGATAAAGTTTTATAGAGAGGTAATTAGAATAAAATTAATGGGTATATTTTTAGAGGTAGTCATTTGTTTTAGTTTGGGTCTACATTTTTTTAGTAGGTATGGAGTAAATACACACTAAAGTGGCCCGTTTTGACATTGACAGTTCTAGTAGTTAACAAAGATCAATTTCGCAAAACACGTATTCGTTTGTATGAAACTGACAGGTGCCAAGAACGCATTCTCAAATGTCAAAACGGGCCTTTTATTTTTTGACAACTTTAAGTGCGCAAATAGAAGGTTTTTGGAGGGCCACAGTCAGTTTAAGTAGTTTACTTTTTGATTCTTGTATTGCAGTGACTGCACATCTGTAGAGGTAGGTAATACCAGACTTTAGGTGTCTAGAAGTAATCACAAGGCTAAGTTTAAGCCCTAAGCACGAGGCTACTATCAGGTAAGAGGTACCTAAGCATGCGTGCACACACATAACGGGGTAATTTCCTAACACACTAAAACTAGCAATGGTTCAACAACATTCATTGCGTTAATTACGTTGTTGAGTAGACGAATGCTTCGACCATAAGAAGTAATGGGTTAGCATCCATTGCTCCAGATCCTTCAAAATTATTCAGATTATGATTAAAAGTGTGTTACGAAATAAGGGTGCGGGTCAATTTTACTGGCAGAAAACGACAAAACGCGTCATCATTTCTTAATTATCCTCTTAAACTAGTTATCGCGAAAAGGGTGCGTTACACAATAGTGTCTGCTTAAACTCATTTAACAGTTCAGCTAAACATGGCTAACTTGAATTGAAACAACTATGGAGTAACAAATACAGCATTTGTACCATATTAGACAACTTTGGACAAACGCTGAGTTTGGACAGCAATTAAACCTATTTTGAATTGCAATACTGTCCTGCTTTAGATGAGAATATAAGATTAATTTGACTATTGTTAGTAAGTTTTAGTGAAGCAGTTACAACTGGTAGAAACTGGATGAGAGTGGAAGACGCCAGTAGGTCAAGCTACCCGAAACTGTAAAATTTTCCCAATAAACCTTGAACCTACAGCGATAAAGTTGAAAATCTGTTAGAGAAATTTGACAGATTGTAGTAGCTTGATTTGCTGCCGTCTGTACCTTTTCTAGTATAGTAATTTTATTCTAGATACATCGTCTTCACATAATTAATTTTAACACAAGTTTAATCGACAGCCTGCATCAATCTACCCTCGCAAAGTTCAAAATAATGATGCATGACGTGATGGAGCTACGGTTACCAATATCGTCGTGTCGGTTACGGCTTCGCTCGTCGTATTACAAAGGCCCGTTGCGTTGAAACCAGGCAGGTTTGTCTGCCACGTCATTCAGCTTCAAATGGTGCGACCGCTGCAGTATTTTGCCCCTGTTTAATGTGTCGTGTTTGGCATCTGAAAACTGCGCTATGAACGATACTTTGCATACATTTCAATGGTTTTACTTTGTGTTGGTTAAATAGTGATTGAGGTGGGTTGAGGTTAGCGGTTGTAAAATGTAGAATCATCAAATTGATAGGGAGAGAAAGTCGTCTAGTTGAGGAAAGTTTTGGGTATATGCGCATGGCTATAGATATGGTGAAGTATGAGGAAGGCCAAAGTAACGATGGATGGACCGTGTGGAAGGGGATATGGGTAGAAAGGGAATGACTACTGGGGGTGGTACTGAGATGGCTAATGGTTTTTGTACGTCGTTTTCGGGTGACCACTGCAAATCAACGTTGTGCTTTGGGTCCCCTATAGCACATCAACATGCTCAGTGGTAGCCTTCCTGTCACAGTCACGGCGTGCAGCTGCGTTGTGGCGTGTACATAAGAACATAATTAAAATAAAACAGAAATAGTAATTTCGGTTTTATTTTAATTAAACACGTGTTTCTTTGAAAAATAAACCTATTGTTTTACTTTTCTAAAGATTGCCTCAAAAGTAGACAAGCTGGCTGCCCAATGTCACTAGACGCAAATTCTGAACTATCGACACTCGTTTAAGCTTGATTCCACATCACTGACTCAGATGAAAAATACAGAATATGTACAGATGTGCCTAAGAGGGCTTTTATTTTTTTTAACCCAAACATAAAAGTCTTTCTACCCAATTACAAATAGAGGGTGCACATGCCAATAACAATTGAGTTTGTAAACAAGCACATCTGTCAAATATCCCGAACCTAATTTACGTCATAAGTGATAGTTATAGTGAGGGGACACGTCGAAAATTATCGACAGTTTTTTTAAATCAAAACACATATTTTTAATCATAGCTAAACCCCTAGGAATATTGAAGGTGAAAATGTCGATAGTAGTTATCGATAGTTTTACCGGTTTTTATTTTCTGTGTCCTTTATAAAATGGAACAAAGTTAAAGCCGAAGTAAATTTCAATAAAAGCCTCATTTTGTTGGCCTTTAATGTGAATTACCTTTCTGTGTAAAGAGGAATACATTAAGGGGAGCAAATGAATTGGATATAATTAATGCCGGGAGTGGGATTATGTAAGACTTTACGAATTGTATTGTGTTTAAATGGATTCATTGTTGGGTGTTAATGGATTTTATTTCATTGAAATGCCTCGTTGATTTTTATGTCATTAAGTATTTAATAAAGTCTTATATGCCCACTTAGGTAAAACGTGTCAGGTTTTTATTTTAGTAATTAGGTAAATTTATTATTTCCCAGGCAGCGGAGTAATGTAATTACGTAACACTATCAGTAGCAATGGGTTTCATTTTGACAGTCCAACAACATTCGTTGCGCTTTTTACGTTGTTGAGCGGACACATTTTTCGAACATATGAAGCAATGGATTAGCAATATTCAGAAAAAAAAAAAGAAAAAAAAAAAAACAAAAAGAAAAAAGATTCAGATTAATAGTGTGTTATGCAATAAGGGTGCATGTCTTGCCTTACTTTGTTATTTAATCTGATAACATAAATGCATAACGTGGTGCTACGGATAAAAAAAAGCAAAGATGGCGGCTGTGAAAATTCAAGATGACGAAAAAAAAATCACAGCCACCCTCTTGGATTTTCATTTTGACCTCACTTTTGGCTTCAGCACCCTCGAAACCCATGAAAACGATCTCTCTCTCTGTCTCTGTCTCATTCTATTATGTATATTATGCTTTTTCGTTATAATTACGCTTTTACCAGTTTATTCCTATCCCAAGCTCCGTAAAGAACTTCGTTCCAAAAAGCGAAAGATTTCATCAAGTCTTTTGGGATTTATAGCTAGGTAACATCAGGCAATGATTTAAATTTGATTTCAAAACACTCAAAGTTACTTGAAATAAGTTATCCATCTACGTTCAAACGTATTGGCAACCATTCGTAAATGACAAAACATCGGTCCTATCAAATCATACCAGCTTTTGGAAAAACCGTAAAAGAATCCATCAGGTGGGTTTTATGTTATAAGCTGTAACATAAAAAGGTATTCAATTGTACCGAACCTGGGTCATTAGGCTCTCGTACCAGGTTTATGTCCAAAATACTGAGACGATCGAAATAAAGTGAAGACGTGGGCCGTGAGTTGAGTTTGATCACTTGTTTTTATTATTTGACAGGTTTGCCTTTTAAGCGGAGCGTTTTTTCGTAGGTATTCGTATTTAGGGTCATTGTCATCATTATGATCGTTCATTATACATACGTTGTTGTTACTGGGGCCGTGCGTATAGCATTTGAATATACTGTTGGAGCTACTGAAGATTAAAAAAATATATTTTTGCATTATATAAATTCAATCTCCTAGTATTGTATAATTGTATAGCACATGTGTGAGTACTACTCGTATGTACATACTATAAAGCTACCATTTAATGGGTACGTCTTTCATTGACTTGAATGTGCCCTGGCGGCTGAGAGTATGTCATGCTCAGTCAAATGTCTCGCTGATGGTGGCGCATGTCTTGGATCATTTAGCTCCCTTCAAAATGGTTGAACCGAATAGTGCTAATCCATGCGTCATGTTCGTGAACGGACGCCGTCAGTAGGGACTGGTCATCTCTTTGCTGCCATGGCTTATTTTAATTTAATTTAATATTTGAATTGTTTTTATATTTTTTTTTTAATTTTCATTACGGATGCTTTTACCGTTCCGCATCGTTCTCAAATGCATAATTTCTAACATGAATGATGTAACCAATACTTTGTTACCATATTATTCTTATTTAAAAGAGTGTACATGAAGTTTCTTGCTGTTCTTCTCCATAGGTACCTACTACGCTTTGGAATGGGAAATACAGAAGTGCGCTTAAGAACTTGCAAATGGTATTTATTGACCTCGAAAAGGAATACGACAGAGTCCCTCGTGAAGTTTTGTAGTGGGCGCTGAAGGAGAAAGGCCTGCCAGCGAAGTATTTGCCGTTGATTAGAGCGATGTACAGTCGATGTAGTACCCAAGTCCGGTCTACAGTGGGCACTACTGGCAGCTTCGATGTGGCTGTCGGCTTGCACCAGGGTTCAGCACTCAGTCCGTACCTCTTCGTGCTGATAATGGATGCTCTTACATCGGATATCTAAGAGGAGGCTCCCTGGTGTATGCTGTTCGCCGATGACATTGTGCTGGTTGCCGAGAACGGCTTAGAGGTCCAGAGCAGATTGGAAGGGTGATGGGAAAAACTCGAGACCGTTGGCCTAATAGTAAGTCGGACCAAAACTGAGTATCTGTTCTGTGATTTTGGCGGTCTCTCCAGTCCTAGACCCATATCTCTCGCCGGAACGCCTGCTCCTATCGATCTGCTCCGACTTTCGGTACCTCGGGTCGCTTATCAAAGGAGATGGCAAAGTAGACCGAGACGTAACGCACCGGATCAACTCAGGATGGATAAAATGGCGACAGGTCACAGGAACAACTTGCGACCCACGGATGCCCCTCAAGTTAAAGGGTAAAATTTATAAGTCCGTGATAGGGCCCGTCGTACTTACTGGGTCTGAATGCTGGGCTGTGAAGAAGACGGATGAAAAAAGATTGCATGCAGCGGAGATGAGAATGTTGAGATGGGTGTGTGGAGTGACGAGAATGGATAAAGTAAGAAATGAGTATATAAGAGGAAGTTTGAAAGTGGCGCCAGTGACAGAAAAGTTGAAAGGAAATCGTTTGGCTTGGTATGGGCATGTGATGAGAAGGGACGAACAATGAAAAATATACCTAAAAAGTCAAAGAGTTTATTATGTCAGGAAAATTGATCGCCAATATGGAAAGAGTAATTAAGGCTCTAGATTTTTTTTATATCGATTATGGGCTATACACTTGTTTTTTAATTTAAAAGTTCGAACAACGTGTCAGTCACATTTTCTTCATTAAGATTTCGAGCTGTGGAAGTTTTTAATACCTGTTATAGCTAAAATTTAGGTATACATAGGCCGTTTCATTAGAAATAGACATTAAGTATTAATGGTATTAGTGTTCGTTAGTTGGAGATGTAAAATTAAGTTTTAGTTCTGCGAGAAACTTTTGAAGTGATTGTATTTTAGAGATTTATTACGGCTGACGATTGATGTAGGAATATGTTCTTTCAAAAGGTTCTTAGTGTAATTAATATGAGAGTCTTACGCAAGACAGCTTTTGAGATCAAAGAAAATGGTATTAAACTACTAAATGAAAAAGATATAACATGGAACAGTGATACTGTGAAACAATCAAACAAACAAGTACAATCTTTCCCCTTTTTTACGTTTTTTACCTTGCCTACACTGGATAGTGTAGGCAAGGTAAAAAAAACTGCTGAGCAAAAGCCTCCCACAAATCTGTCCATGCATCCTTTTCTAGAGCCACCTCGATCCAACCCTTGCGATACGTGTCAGTCGATGGCCACCTCTTTCTGGGCCGACCTCGGCAGCGCTGTCCATCCTCAGGTACCTACCCACCATGTGGAGACTGTTGCCCAGTGGTCATTGTGTATGCGGCCAACGAGATCCGCCCAAACCCATTTCAGCTAGGGCGTTCCATTTCTCTAAAGTGAAAACTCATCGATATGTGCATGTGTATCTTTCACCTAAAAGTGACAAATTATGCAAAGTGACTGCTATCGTAAAATTAATTATACTTTCACATTGTTATGACATGATAATATTCTACTATCCGTATAATTAATCCGCAAAATATACTCGATAAAGATAAAACAATATACAATGAGCCATAATTTTATCGATAAACATCCAACATTAATATTATCACAAAACCGGTCCGAGCCGCCTAATAAACCAAATAATCTGATTGAAAATATCAATTCGTCTCCAAATGGACCGATCCTACACAGTTTAATTAAAACAAAGTGCAGCTTAATTTAAAGTTGGGTAATAGAAATTGGTATTATCGATATTAGCCCATCACTATCCTATTAAACGCCATCAACTCCCCCACTCGGGCTAAATAAGTACTTGATGTACCCGCATAAAAATAATTATAACGACAAACACTTGTCTGGGTAAACATGGCGGGCCGATCCGCTGTTCGACTTGTAAAGTGTCTAAGGGGTATTTATACTATGAAATAGTTCTTGAATAATGTCATCAGTTCGTGTAGGCTGGAGGGTTAGACAGAGTTGTAGGTTAATGCATTAAAAAAGAAATAAAACTTCGTATAAAACCGGCGGCGAGGAAAATATGGCAAATCATTTAATTTAATATTCTGTGTCTCGTAATCTTAATTACTTTGCATACTATTGTATAGAATCAACAGACAGCTGTGCTGCTGGAGAGTTAGTTCTGCCACTTCTTCTTCCTAGCTAAACCACTAGGAAGTACTGAATGGCGTTTTGGGGTACTGTCTTATTTAATTTTGACGTTCGAAAAGGGCTGATTCGCAGCCTTTTGAATAAATGATTTTAAAATTCAAGTGCATTGGGTTTGAGTTTTTAGCCAAATAAGGACTTACTGACTCCATATTAACAAAAGCTCCAACTGAAAAATAGTGCAGCCCCAATTAAGAACCCCATACCCAGCAGTACATACAATAGAATTCTCGAAATTTCCCAAACAAAACCAATATTTTGGGCAAAAATTTGTCCAGTACCAAGTTTTGTCCACCTGTTACATGCAACCCCTTTACCCTTAGTTTGAAACTAAAGAATACCGTCATTAAAGGACCCGCATAAAATACAATATTTACAGCCCTCATGGCAGGAAGTATGTGCTTGAACAAAGACAATTATGGTAGCAACTAGCAACGGTAGCAGGATGAGGTGGGAAAGGAGATTCAGCTGCTTGCTTTTACGTTAAAGTATGGGTGTACCTGTTTCCTGTCAGGTAACCTGGCAGTGATCAAGTCATGAGCGAATGGGTTAGCTTTAAGACCTGTATCATAGATAACATCAACGACGTACGCGATAGTGGTCTGACGCGACCCGATCAACAGTAAAAAAGTACTAATATATTCTAAAAAAAAATTGAAACCTATTCTATTTTAGAAAACAATTGAAGTTATCTAATCAATAAAAAACTTAAATGAATTCGTTCATCCACTGACATACAACGCTCAACTTAAACCGCTGCGCTGGGTCTAAAAGCATGAAATATTGCACAAGAGTTCCTTTTATAACGAAGGTGAGCGCTATGGCAGGATTTTTGAAAATTCATCCCCCTGGGGAAGCCATTTTTATCAATGGGAAATCGAAGAGAACGGCTTGTACCAGTAGAAATCTTAACTAAGTAGGTACAGAAAAGCTGGAGAATGGGCCAACATGAGAGCAATTAGGGGACAAATATAAGATTAAATCAGGTGAATAAATAGTACACGTTTGTGCATTGATAAAATCATAAGGGTAAAATCACCCTCAATATACCGTACGAGGGTGAATTTTTGCAGTTGGCAAATATTCCACAGAAAATCAAAAGCTTCTCTCTATTTTCACACATGCGAATATACTCGTATAAAACCTAAATACACATTGGGAAAACTCTAAAACGTATTAAAGAAGATTTTAATGCTAAATTAAGTATTAAAAGTTCTTTCTTATCTAATGCAATTATCTCTTAGTTAGCTCCAGTAGACAAAGAAAAACACGAGGAAAATTAAAAGCTTATTCTTGACTGTAAAAATGCAGTTGCTCTTTATTACTATCGCTGGTAGAAATTCACTGTTAAACCTTAATAACTGTATGGGAAAACAGCAAAATTAAGTGTTTGATATACACACAATAATATTTATACAAAATCTATAGGTTTCGGGGCGAAGATATAGTTTCGTAAAATTATACACTATTCGGTGCGCAGCCCAGTTGAACGACGTCACACGACTCATGTTAAAAAGGGGTGCCCGACGAATGTTTTGGAAGCTTCCAGAATGTTCTAGAAGCTTTGACTTTCCCTCATTGGCCGAGCGGGAACGAGAGACGTTTCCGCCAGAAGCGCGCTGATTGTGGCGGGAGCAGTTAGAAATAGTTTCTCGTTATAAAACATTTTCATTTAAAACAAAAGAACTCGATCGTCCCAAATAGGATTCGCATTTTTGACAATTCACTAATTCCACTACCTATTCTTTCCGTCACAATGACATCTATTTTAAAATTTCGACCATCGAATACATGTTCGAAATTTAAATTAAAACAAAAAAAAAGAAAAACAATGGCCGCCAGCTGGGCCGGACGGCGCGTTCCGGCCCGGCGAGCGACGATGCGAGTGCATCGAGCTATGATCGCGTACGACTCAACGGGTTCCGTACATGTTTGGATTGCAACGCACACGTAATTTGATGGCACATTTTTGCATAAAAAATATATACTGAAAATTCAGAAGCACGTTTACAAAATAAACAAAAAAATCGAGATTAAAGGAAAATATTGAAAGGTTATTTTTTGTTGGGTTTGATTAAAATGTAATAAAAAACCGATGGACTATGCTTGGTACATTTTTGTACAAACATTTCCCTTTAATCAAATCGTTTATTATACAAAACAAAACATTAGTACTCCTACACGTGAACCAAACGTTAGTGGCGACCTAAATATACACCAGTATATTTAAATTCGTGACGTAAAAATCTGAATATCGAGCACCTAATGTGACCATGCCTGACCTATCGCAACTTTCATAACGTGATTGATTGTAAAACCTCTTTGTAAAGGTCTAGGAGACCGTGCCATGACGGACAAAATACCGCACGGTTTTAGATCGTTGTAAAAGTTTATTTTTGGATTGAAAGATGCCAGATGTTTCTAATGAGAAGTGGTAAATCGTTTAAGATAGTTAAATTCCGAGTATGACAAATTGACAAATAATTCTGGACTAAATACTGCGCGTACGAGTATGACAATGAGGCGGTACTATTCCTACTAATTTCGAAAGACAATATTTAATCTATTACCAGCGTTTTTTAACAAAAAATGCAAGACAACTGTGATGGTCCTTCGATTGATTTAAAAACAACAACAATTTCATAATCAATTTATAACATGAGACGACAAGCCGAAACTTGCAACAACGTTATTTATCTCAAAGGAAATGAGATCGAATCTTTCATACACTTCAAACTACTTTTTCCTCACTAGAAAAACAGTAAATAAATAAAAACTTTACGTAATCGACCTTTTTGCTGGCACTCGAAAGCCTGCGCCATTAGGCGTAAAAAAGAAAATCGTTTTTGTCTATGGTATATATCAAGTTGTACAGATAATTAAGTGTAACATAATGATGCGTTCCGTTGATTTTTAAAGGTGCGTTCCAAGCGAGTGCATGTGAACAAGAAATATGGGCGTATATTGTGTATTGTATGCAGGAGACATTTGAAAAGACATGCATTACAGGCAATGTTATTGTTGGTTTTGTTTCGATGTTAGCCAAGAATAGCTTGTGATTACTGTCGTAATGGTCAATTTAATAAAGAAACGCGGGTTCTTGGACACTGAGACATGTGTGATGGATACTAGATTTATGTTTTGCATATGTGGAATTTATTGTATAGCATGACAGTGAAAAATTAAAGGTTAAATTGTGACATAAGTGAATGCATGGCGCATGCATCGTAAATGTGACTTGAGAAATTCTATAAAATAACAACACAACAAATATAGACATTTAGAACTAGGTATTGTATATTTATTTTATTTCTTATTTTGTTTTTTTTTTATCTTATCGTATGCTGCACCGGTTGACGTCATCACGTCAACGCCGGCTGTCGCTGCAAACCAGTGCTGAGGGTCTTAGCATCGTGCTGACAGATGGCCCATGGATGCGACGCATATTTTCACCCCAACTTGTTCTTTTTTTGTGTTCTTTATCTGCGTCATGTTTACCGCAAATAAACGTATTATCTTTCTTTTTCTCGTTCAAGTAGTTAATGGGTCAACGGAGATAATTCTGAAGTCTTGCTCTCAGTCTCAGCACTACCTATAATTAGTTTTCTCACAACTTTTACCGTCAAAGTTATCCAGGATTTATTTTAAAACTACATAACAAGGACATAGAAAAGTCACGGTGACCTTGTCGTAGTCTGATGGCTACACGAAACTAGCCCTTAACGTTTCATTTGCTGAAAACTTAAAAAAAATCGCATTTATGCTTTCACCGAACGACACTTTAAAGGCTAGTTTCGTGAATACGAAACTATCGTGAGTCTCTATCTATCTGACTACGTCAAAGTCACCAAGTCAGTTTTGTAATTTTGTACTTTGGTATAATTGGTATCCCTCTTACGTCTACTACATAAACCCTACACATATTAATCATAAATCTAGAAACATGTCCACGACCTGCCTCAAACATCCTGCTACAACAAAAGAACTTTCCTAATAACGATGAGTTTCGACGTAGTAAGGGCTTGCCAGTAGCCAGTGCCAGTGGTTCCGAGCGAGTGCGTGTGAAGTTACTGGTAGGGTGACGCGCTCGGGTTGGTTCACGTAATGGACGGCGACATTTGATGGGAATAGAGTGGATGCGGTTGGAAAAAGTAATGAATGTAGTAAGTTATGATGGTGGTGGTTATGGTTAAGGAAAACATTGTGATGAAACCTGGACTTACCTATAAATAAATGTATAGTAAAATAGTAACAAAGACAAAACTTTACATTGAATATTTTTGAAAATAAATTATTTGCTACGAGGTGTTACTGAGAACAAGTCAGATGTCGAAACATAATTTTTAGAATTTTCGGCCATTTGCGTATGTTTCGGATTGGCTCAAAAACGGCTAAACGGATGTGGATGAAATTTGGCACACATATAGTTTATAACCTGGATTAACTTATGGAGTAGGTACTTTTAATTCAGGTAGTACGATCCCATGGGATATTTTCCGACATTCACGCGGGCGAAACCGTGAGCAAAAGCTAGTAGTTATTATAAGTCTGAAATCGCCAACTCGTCTTGAGCAAGCTTGGTGATCAATCTCGTGCCTTCTCGTTAAGAGCAGAGACCTGCAGTGGGACAGCAATAGGCTGGTATAATATGGTAATTTAATACTGCTGGCAGAACTGCAAGTAATTTGGTACTGCAATTCGAGCAAGAGAAGGTACAGACTACTGACGTTAAAAAGCGAGGTATTTATTGGATTCGGCATTCATTTGAGAGAGTTATACGAAAGGGGCTGAGAAAGATTGGCGTTTTTTTTTTGAATGTCATTTTGCTTGTTTACCTAGGAGGCGGTCGTCTGCTTAACCGGACAAAAGATTGGCGACTGATTCATTCACTTAAGTACGTTTTAAGTTTGCTTTTTTTGGGATAATACATTCAGTTATTCTGTAGGAGTTCGTGTAAAATTATAGGATGTTCCTGCTCAGTTTTTAATGAATAGATGATAGATTTATTTAATTGTGGGAGAAACTTTTATGACTATTCGTGCACGTAACAGACATTCTAACTTTTAAGGGCTCAGACAGATGTGACTTGACGCTAGTAAAACAATTTCTATGAAAACATTATGGAAATTGATCAACCAAAATCGCGTCCCACCGTCGTACGTTCGAGCCTTTACGCTTTTGTGTGATTGACCAAATAGCATAGGTATACCCACTAAGCGTTCATTTTCATAATATATATTATTTAACAATATAAAGACGCAAGTCACAATTCTTATCCACACTTCGCCAACGCCCCCGACTTAACTGGAACGTTCTCAGTTCAAGTTCAATGTTCATTAGCGTTTGAAGGATGCCACTCGCGCCAGTGACTCGACTCGAGCGTCACTTGTTATCCCATAGAATATTTAATGGCGTTTTGAATTAGCCGGATACAAAACCGACAACTCCTCATTGTGCCATGGGTTTTAAAAAGGAAATGAAGAGGAAGAGAATTGGCATCCTTCATTACGAAATCTATCATTCATAGGGCACGATACTTTACTAATATTATAAATTCGAAAGTAACTCTGTCCTTTTCACGCATAGAACACTGATCGGAATTCGATAAAATATATTTGATAAGATAATTTAGCAAGGAGCCCCCTCTGGGTTGGGTCTAAGTAATAACAACCGCACGGGTCGACCGATCAGGTTAAGCTACACTTGCCATCTTTACATATCCGGCCGTGCCTCAGAAAGCACATTCACTGTCCAAAGACTCCAAAGGAGTCACATTTGTACCAAACTCATATGTCCATGACTCTAGTTGGAGTCATAATCCAAAAGAAAATTTCATGTTTTTTATTTGACTGGACGTACGAATAAGAGGAAAAAGATTCTCATGGACGTATGGTTAGACAACAAGGCTACCGAAAATTTAAAAGAGTCGCCGTGGACGTACGAATATATTTTATAACTTTGTACTGGGACAGGGAACGTGTTAAGCCGTTGGTCTGTCATTTGTGGATCTTTGAAAGTCGTTATGGGTCATTAGCAGCTCGCAAGCCAACCAGTCTTACCAAGGGGTATCGCATTAACCAGTAACTGGGTTGTGAAGGTCAGATAGGCAGTCGCTCCATGTGAAACACTGGTGGTTAGCTGCATCCGGTTAGACTGGAAGCCGACCGACGAACCGAAAGATGTTGAATTTAGCAAGGAGATAGATGGGGGGATGGACATAGGAAACTAAAAAAAAAAACAGTTGTTACATACAAACTGTCTGACGTCATAATATATCGTAGATCATATCTGACTTTGGTAAAATCAACCTTTAGTGATAAACATCCGGGAATCCACCCTTAGGGTAATATGCATACACTGGCATCTCGTCTGAGGATAGTCTATTCATATTTCCGACCCATATGGCAGTCGAGACGCTGATTATTTTATGCATTAACAAAAAAATGAAGTAGCAAAACTGTTGAATAGCAGTCTGCTGATATTATCGTTAATTATATTCTTCTCGTAGATACCAAGAACAGCTGGCAAGCGCGAAACTTATTACATAGATCAATACACAATTATGTCAAACAAAACAGATGTTTAACAAGTACGTCAATGTACCTAAAGTCTATTCAAATTTTTGTTTCCAATTGATGAGACTTCCACTTAAAATAATGTCAACCTTATGTCAGTGTTCATAAAGACGTTTGTAGAATGACTATTGAAAAAGTCATAAAAAAAATTAAAATTGTAGCGCTAACTGAACTGAAAAAACACATTTGTTTACACATTTGGAAACAAAATTGCGAACGCAGTCTACGTCTACCTGCCTTATAAATAACTGGTTTTAAATTAACTGGCATTAGTTAGTTACGCGACAAATTAAGTAAGTACCTACCATCGTTTTTATTTGGCCCATAACTCGTCTGCTGTAACATATGGGTACTTACATAAGCAAAAATAAATATCACAAACATTTCCAAGGAAAGACACGGCAATAAGAAACGTACGTGCGAACACAAAGGAAAGGAAAATGGATACAAAACGTTTCAAAAAGAACCTTGCGAAGAACAAAGAAAGTCTCAAACCCAAAAAATACCTCATTAATTATCCGTTAGAAAACGTAAGCAGAAATACGTGAAAATATTGCAATAAAAAAGAGAAACAGCACCCCTTCGCAAATGCCATTCACACCGTAATAATTTTCAAAGTCATCTATACACCCGTTTTAAAATGAGACACAGAGAACTATTTAAAGCACCGTGCTTTCATTCCTTTGTCAATTTCTAAGCGACTAAGTGAGCACGGAAAATCTACGTTCGCAATTGGAAAACGAGTGAGGGAATCCGACCGAGAGACTGACTGAGTAATTTATTTATGAAGTCACAAAAGAGATAAGCTTTAATAAAATGGGAATAATTTTTTATGGACACAACGTTGGAGCCTTGACGATGACTCTTAAAGCTTTATTACGCTTTTTGTAATAATGAAACTGTATCTAGTAATTGATTCTGGGACAATATTAAAAACAAGAGTATTTTGGGACGAACTTCTTTATCGGACCTTGCGATAGGAGAAAACAGGGAGAAATCGTCACGAAAAAGCATTATGCCCCTCCATGCGACTTTTTATTACATTATAATAGCGATAGTTAAAGAGAGAGAGGTAGTTTTCATGGTTTTCGAGGGCGCTAAAGTCGATAGTGACGTCAAAATATAATACAATTGTAATATATTTAATTTAATTTTAGCTAACTTATTTATTTTTAATGCAATATTTTTTAATGTGTAATGTTTTATGTAGGTATATTTCTATGTAATTTGATGTGCTTAATATGGGAATAACTTCCTGAAATAAATGAGTATTATTATTAAAATGAAAATCCAAGATGGCGGCTGCGAATATTTTCAAATTTTTGCAGCCGCCATCTTGGATTTTCATTTTGAACTTCGTTCCTGCCGATGCCGGTCGGTTCGGTTCCCGTAACCTATACAGTCACGACCAAAAGTATGTATACACTCGGCTTTATTCAAAAGCGATTTACTCCTTTATTTTTTAATGAAATTTTATGTTGTTACGAACATAGCATTTTCGAAGCCTTAGGTTTATGTAATGTGTCGTATTTCAACGTTGCATTCGTTATTTCACGAAAAAATCGCAATTGAAAGTTGCCAAGTGTTGACATATTGGTGCTCGTGACTGTACATGTCGGAAATAAAAACAATCACCGTAGCCGAAATCGGTATGGAATATATATACTTTAACACACACAGAGAGTCCGATTTTCACATGAGAAAAGCAAAGTTGAAAAACAAGATAGTACGAGTAGATCGAATATTGAACTGTTTAGTCTCTTCTTGGAAGTTTTTGTCTAAGAATCGATAAAGTCTCCAATATTTAGTTTAGATTTATATCATCAATATTAGATTTCGTGGAAATTTAGTGTTTTAGTTTAAGTATCAAGTTGAAGGTTCTTTCAGATAGTTAAGACATCTGGCTGGGTAGATTAGCGGTCTTTGTCCGGGAATTCGTCTGTTCGAAAACCTATCAGCCTTATGAACAGAGATCACGGAGATAGACACCTTGGCGGTCGCTGCTAGAGGTGACATTGTCCACACTTTCCTTGAAAACTAAAGGTGTCACCGTCTACTCGAACTACGACAGAAATTTCGCACTTTCGGTGCCACGAATTTTATGAGTACTAACTACCGTCTCTATAGTTTGTACATAGTTATTTTACCTCTGATTTTGCATTACTATCCAAATCACAGACATCGATCTACATGGTCTTCCTATGATCTTACTAAGATTATGTCTGGTCTTTAAAAGAGACTGTGACCTCTGAGTTTGTTTCGGTAATAAGCTTGCTGCCCTTGACAATTCTGTCCAGATCATTGTGATCTTTATTCTCGTTACAATAAGGTTGCTGTTGTCAGAGGTAAAATTTAGGTGAACGGACTGTATACGCTGCCGCAGAAATGGCCAGTGCTTAGGGCAGACTTAGATAGTCTTTTCAGCCAGTGATATCCATTCAAGAAGTCCTGTTCAAAAGAAGGTTGAAATGAGGTCAAGATTTCCTATGAAGCCAGTATCGAAAATAAAATTATACGTTAATAATATCTTCGAACAAAACGTAATGCCCTTCACTCAATTATTGAACCTCTTTATTCCATCCCCATTCATTAACGAGCCGTACATACTCATCAAAGATAAATCTCCTAATCATCAATATCTATGTAAAGAAATGTACAGACGACGGAACAAAGACCTAATTTCAAGGGGCTTAAGATAGCTAATCGCGTGCTTATCGATAAAAGGCAAGTTCAATTACTTAACAGATTCTAACTTAGACGTACAACCTCTTTGGAGAGAACAGAGGAGGATGTCCATTTGGAAAGTTGTACAAAGCAATTTCGTTTCTATCCGAGTTATACGTAATAAGAGAAGCGCTGTTTCTTTTATGCCTTATCAAAAGGAAAAAGTTAATTTCTGAAATTTTGCCCAACCAATCGATATGTCTTAATGTGTTATTGAATCTGAGTTTTTGTGGTAATGTCATAACTGTAATTGGTTCTTATTAACTTTGGAACAAGATTGATTGATTCATTCTACATTAGTCTATTGTGTTCAAGTCTAAAATATGATTGAAAGCTTAGAAAAAAAAAATAGTGATGAGATGCTACATACATTTTTGCGAAAAAACAAATGAAAACTACTAATAGTAATTTCGAGGTATTGCATAATGTATAAAATTTATATACCATCTCTTTGAAATAAAAATAATAATAAAACACGGATATTATTATTTTATTTCTTTTTGTTATAATTGTTTTAGCTGGTCGAGATAGGCAAAAATAACACTGTACCTATCAAACGCTACAAGATATTATACTATCACAACGCAGCAAGCGAACTCAAAATTCAGACAATTAGTCGGTTCTCTGTTGTAACGTTAGTTATAGCTTGCAGAATTACAAAGCGGACTGAACCCCGGTGTTTTGAAAAGTTAAATCTTGCTGCAGTGGAGCGTGAGCCTAACCGAGCAAAGAGATTGCAGGCTTTGAGGCGTGGTCGCAGTTGCAGCGAGAAATAAAAAGTTCAGCGGTGAAGAAAAACATCGTGACTACAACACAAAGGATGCTGCATCAGCTTCAAAAATATGTGTCACCCCTTTTTTTCCCTCTCTGGGCGGAGCGGGAGGGGCGTGTCTGACTTTCACTGACTAAAACCGATCCGTGTTCTTTCAGTTGCCTGTCCAAGGGCCACGGTAACTCTTTCGAACAACCCGCGACAGGTGTGTCACCCTTTTTTTTTTGTTTGGGAAATCATCAAATGACCTCTCCCGCTCTGGTCTGAGGGGAAGGGCGTTTCAGACTTTTACTGACTAAAACCACCCGTGTTCCTTCAGTTGCCTGTGCCAGGGGCCACGATATCTCTTTCGAACAACCCGCGGCAGGTGTGTCACCCCTTAGAAAGCAATAATATCGGACACGTCTTGCGTTATAAATACCAGCCTGCCAACTTTGCCTACTCGGTTAAATTCAGATGAATATGATATTTGGTTTGATCAAAAATATCTGACATCACTTCGGCAGCATAAACTTGATAGTTTAATGTTTCGAGCCGTTTTGTTTTATATAGCAACGAGTTCTGCTCATATTGCAAAAACATGTGACATTAAATTGGAAGCATAAATATCTGGTAGCGTAGCGCATTGCGTTCTGTAATGTCATAAAGAGATAAAAATGAAGTTCAAAGAGCCTTTAACTGCGACCTTTAATATCATCGACTCTTATGTCCTTTAAAATAGAAATCCGAAAACATACAGTAATACAAAATACGCACTTAGAGGTGGAGTTGCGCACACCAACCCATTATACAATACAATATTTTTTATGATTAGTATTTAAGAGCTAAGTGCATAGAGAGAAATGAACGTTCGTTATTCACGAATCATGATTAGATTCAAACCCACATCATAATCTAGAACTTCTAGTGTAATTCCTTTGGAGCTGAAGTACTGTAACCAAAATCCAATTCTGTTTCAATTTACATCCCAAGAAACCCATCCCGCTTCCTTAGCACACAAACTTAATCTAGTCTTAACAACGCCTTTACATAGATTCCTTTTAACCTAACCTCTCGCTGAAAGTGCGCCCCAACCCACCGTCTGTACGCAAACCATTTGCCACAAAGGTTCCCTTACCTATTTCAGTATATTTGATGAGAGCCGCTATGTGCACCGGATGAAATTTGTTTTGACCTAAGAAATGCGGCAGACTGCGTCTAGATTGAGTTCAGCTTTGTGGCCTGGAATAGGATCTTGGGAAGATTAGCTAGCGTGCCTTCAGCGAGATTCATTTAAAATGCCAGGAGATGAGAGGGTTAGCCTTGTTTGAAGAGGTTTTCGTTTTTGTAATGGATTTCTGAAGGTTTTAAATGCATGGTAAAGATGCTCGGAGGATGACACGTATTTTCTGACTATGTTTATTTGAAATAACATAACATAACGCTTGTATTCCCCGAAGGTTTAGGCAGAGGTGCATCTATAGTACACCCAAATTTTGCCTTTAAAGAACTGCATTTCTCTATCAGTTGGGTTCTTAATTCAATAACTGGGTCAGTGGTTTAAACCTGGGGGGGGGGGGGGGGCTGGACCTCATGCTGATTATTAACGCTTGCGATCACTAGACCAATGACTAAGTCAATACGTTTCAAACCAGGGTCCTTGTTCACTATGAACACTTAACGATTCCTAACTTCGAAACCACGTCAATTTCTTAGCTAATCCCGCCAATCTCGCGTTGATTTCGCGCGGGGTCGTTCATTGTGTCTTAAAGAGTTACGGCCCAGCATGAGTTACACAACGTGTTTTAAATGTTCTCTTATAAAACAAACGCAAAAACAAAATAAAACAAAAGTCACGTTTAACAGACACGAAGTCTTAATCCGTACACGAAAACATTTCCACTTTAGTAAAATTTCGCGCTTATAAAAACACTCGACATGAAAACTTTGTTTCAACTCAAATACCTGAAAATGTAAATAATGATTTCATGCGGCAAGTTTCATGTCTCGTGAACTTTATATTAAGAAGTGAAGGACTAGATGAATTTGTTTGATTAAATATTACTAAACATTTCTTAAGAATTTGACGATTCGTTGAAATTCAAACTTTTTCTTGGAACCTTCTTTCATTACATTACGCTTTCATTTGAAATTGAGCTTCATTGAAATATCGGGTAACATTGTGGCAATAGGGTAGATGCCTGGGTAAAAAAAAAAATAATATTTAGTCCGTCAGTTAGATTATCGAAACATAATGGACACGTATTTTTTCTTTTGTCAATCAAACAAAAAATGACAAAGATAAAGCGCGTCTAAATTTGTGAGTGGGAGGTCGTGACGTCACGCCATGCTAAAAAGTGTAGCAAGGCGTGACGTCACGCTGAACTTTAACGGGCGATATCTTCATCATTTTTTATATAATTGACAAAAGAAAAAATACGGGTCCAATATTTTTTGATAATCTGACTGACGGACTAATTAGATTTTTTTAGGCATCTAGCCTATTCTTCTAGAAAAATCTATCTCTAGCTGAAGTTTAAATTGCAAAATAACAAATAGAAATTAGTGGCGCGAGCCGAGTGCGGGTTGGTGGATGTCACATGTCTTCGAATTTTTGGTTTGGCCGGTTTCCTCACGATGTTTTCCTTCACCGTTTTGAAAGCCTTTTTTCTTCTTCTTAGCGTGTCGATAGCAATCTAAATGGACTCGGCCCAGAATACGGCTACTTGTTTGGCGCCATCACCAGCGTCCATCAGTTCCTGTAACGTGCAGCTGACAGGACACGCAGCTCACGATATTAAGTGTCCCATCGTCTGTGGAACAGCACCACAAACGACGATTTCACTCGCAAGAGCAGTAGTTATGAAATAATTTCTGTTAGAACCCACGCCTTACAACCCGCCGCCGTTACTACTGGCCAGCACTGCTTTAAGTAGGCATTTACCTTAATTCCAATGTATGTACAGTCACGAGCAAAAGTATGTATACACTCGGTTTTATGCAAAAGCGATTTACTCCTTTATTTTTTAATCAAATTTTATGTTGTTACGAACATAGCATTTTCGAACCCATAGGCTTATGTAATGTGTCGTATTTCATTTTTTTTCGTTGCATTCGTTATGTCACGAAAAAATCGCAGTTGAAAGTTGCCAAGTGTTGACATATTGGTGCTCGTGACTGTACAATAAAATTCAGAGAAATGTCATTAGTATTGACATTTAAATTCTGAACTGTTTTTTCAGGGACTTGTTTCAAATTAATCGAACAAGCTATAAAAGTTGTTTAAAAATTCAAGGTTTTCCAATAGCTTAATTCCGATGAAAGCTTCTAACTTAGAATCTAAATTTCTTCTTAAAACTATAAGCATTTGCTGCCATTATTGTTTTTCTACGTAAGGTCAGCGCCTGCATCTAAATATTTTTCAACTCCGAACCGCTGACGTTGTATCGTTGTAGCATCATATACATAATTATATGGACCATCACTTTATGCAGCTCTGTGCTGCAGGATAAAGCTTATCTGCAAGACGCCATCTTAAATGATAATCATGCACTATTGTTTTAAATAAGTGCACTTCGGGAAAGAAAAATCCGAACCGCTGCAGAAAATGACAGAAGTTTTTAAACTTTTTTGGGTTAAACGATTTTGGTAATTTTGAAGTCGTTTAGATTCAACGAGTGTCGTGAATTGTCGAGTTCTTTTGAAATAAATGTGCTAATGTGTAAATGATGGGGTCTAACGACTTAGGAGCCTGGCAGGCGGCTGTTAGTTTGATCAAATCTACACTACTTAGCAGTGATGGACGGTTTTCAGTTTATTTATTATGGTGATCTGTTTGGCTTAAAGTCCTTGGTGATGGAGTCTTATTTCCATGGAAGTTTGAAATTATAATCTTAAAAGAAAACTACCTACCTTTGGTTGTAGTACCTATTGTAGAAAGTTGTCTTGACATACCTGAAACAAATAAATGTATTAATTAGTTGTTTGCAGCTTATGATTATTGAGTTTATCATATTCATTGCTGAACGTAATTAAATAAAAATAAATATACCAAAAAACTAAACTACTAAATCTCACACAACTATACACATATTACCTGCATTCTGATAAAAACAATCACCACGAATTCCGTACAATCAAACATGCAACTACATAAAAAAGCAATAACATACAACACAAGAAGCAAAAACAAATCTAATGACTGCACGTGCACGGACTAATTACGGAAAAAAAACAATATTGGTTGAAGGGCACAACTGTTTAATATTTACCGGAGGATTTAAAGAGGTGTGATAGTATAAACAAATTTAAGGCAAAACTAAACAAACATGTATGTACCCTGTAAAGTCGACAACGCCCCAGAGGCAAATAATTATGATATTATTATTTATCATTTAGATATAAGCACTTTGTATCTCATTTTAAGTGAACTACATATGTTATTTAAGTTCTTATGAGAAATAAATATCTTTAAACCTAATTATTATTAATTTAAGAATATTTACCTTATTACTCTTTGAACTATGAATAATAAAGCCTTATAACTATATTTTTACTTAACCTAGAATAGAATACTCATTTAAGAACACCATATAAATAACAGACATACTCGTAAATATAGATTTTTTACAAAAGGTGACACAGTGGGCGGTCTTATCGCTAAGAGCGATATTAATTTCACCATTACCATAATTATTTCAGCCGATAAACCTCCACTGCTGGACAAAGGCCTTCCCCAAGCACCGCCACTTCCACATGATCTGTGCTTCCCATAACCAACGGATTCTTACGGCTTTCAAAAGGTCGAAGGTCCACCTTATGGGTGGCCTTCCAACGCTACGTCTCCAAATCCGAACGATTCTTAATTTCACCAGGTTGTATACGGTACGGTTATATACCTAATTGGTCTCTGAGATGAAAGCTTATGTATGTAAGAAAACCCTGTGCTGCTTCGACCCCAAAATGTATTGGGCAAAGGACAGGAGGTTGGATAGACATAATTGTGTATTACAGCCTCCTTTAACCTTATTCTGAGAGGACAAAGGTACTGCTGTGAACTTCACTTCATTAAAAACCCTAATAGACGTTCATCATCCTTTATATTCATAAGGTCCAGTGGTGTATTTAATATTTCGAAGCGAAGTCTACTAGAAAATTACTTCCAAATTGTTTCTTTCGAACAGATCTAGTTTTTGCCAGGGCTGACATACGATCGTAGTGGCTTTAGATTTTTTTTCCGACTACATTCCGAAACAAAAAATATTTTTGCCGACTTCCAAAAAGAAGGAGGTAATCCGAATGACAAGGGTTTTTTCACATTTTGCTATCGCATTTTGGATATATATTTTGAAAGTCGGTTGTTTTTTTTTAAGTGTTTTTATTTTTTCGCTTTGCACGTACTTACGTACTTTATACGTTAACACAGGTCAATTGCAATGTATTTTTTTTTTCAGGAACCTGTTATATGCAAGAAGCACAAAACCGGTCGAAGTGGAGGTGCTTGGGGAAGGCCTATGTCCTGCAGTGGACGTCTTTCCGCTGAAATTATGAAGATGATTTTTTCTTTCAGAAATCTTCTAGAAATCCGAATTGCGTACTGAAAAAACCGCGTCAAATTCACAACTTTCACCTCTAATGAAGTCGGCAAAAATATTACGTCCAAGTTGTTTCCTTTTTTAGCAAATCTAGTTTTATTCAGTGTTGTTGAATAAGACCATTTTGTACTGAAAGCTGTGTTCCAAGGATTAGAGATGTCTCACACAATAGGGCATTAAATAAACAGGTTTATCCGTCTGTTCGTACTTTAAGTACATAAGTTTGAAGTAGTGGAGGGTTGAAATAGAAAATGTTTTAGTTTTGCAATGATATAGCAGTTTTACTTTGAGGTTCTTATCTTTAAGCTTTCTGAAAGTGCATTTCGTTGGTTATCCGAAAGTTTGACAACCAGTCTTACCAAGGAGTATCGTGTTAGCCAGTAACTGGGTTGTGGAGGTCAGATAACCAGTCGCTCCGTGTAAAATACTGGTATTTAGCTGCATCCGGTTAAACTAGAATCCGACCCGACGTAGTAGGAAAAAGGATAGGCAGATGTTGATTTGGTTGGTTATTAGATTATATTTTATGATTTTGAGAAAATAACAGACACGTTACTTTAGACGTTGGGTGGAACAAAAAGTAAAACAGCTATGTCAGGCCAGCCAAGGCGGCGCCGTCCATCTTCGGCCACCCTTTGTGTGGAGACTTTCGCTTTTTTATAAATTAGAAAATTATCCGTATATAAGAATCTTAAGTAAATAATAAAATAAACGATACCATTTGTCATACGGGTCATGCGCAGTACCGTTTGCTTTTACAGAAGGCATCGGTTAGTTCAGGAATTTAGAAGGTTAATTTATGGAATTATTCCCGATGGCGCAAAGGTAAGTAACTTATAAGTAAGATTAAAAATGTCCCTGTACCGGATATATATGACAACTAGCAACCCTGTAGAGGGTCGGAGGTTGTCGTCGGGGTGTGAGGCACCGACCTCATTTGGTTGCCGAGAACTCATTAAGTTTCCTCACCGCTTAATTTTTAACTTAAGTGATTTTTTTTTGTGAATTTCCCAGCTTGTGCTCGCAACTGTGAACTTAGGCCAAATATTTGTGACTGAGAGAATTTCGTATTACAGAAATAGAATTCATGGCTTAAGCTTATTGGCAGATGGGAACAGTTCTTAGTATTTCACTCGTTTGAGTTTATAAATGCATAAATGTGGAAGAAGTATTTTATTAGTATTTATTAAAATGTGTTTAGTATCTTAAATCTATACAATTAAGTTGCCGGGGCTTCCCAGAGTAATCCGAAGATACTTGTGATGGGATAAACCTCGCTCTTCCTCGATTAATTAACAATTGTTTCGCTGTGGTAATTAGGTATAAGTTACACATTTTCTTATAAAACCAATCAAAACAAAATCAATAAGAAGAAAAAATGAAAATTATAAGTATTAGTATTTTATTTATTTATCTTAACATTTATGAAGTTGATAATATACTATATAAGTAGGTATGTAGATACCTATCCTATTCATAGATAACATGATAAATTATGTGTAAAGAGATATTTATTTTTGTAAATTGATGGTGGTTGGTGTTTCGTATCCGATTACGATGAGAAGAAAAAAAATGCAGTCGGGGGACCCCCGTCAGAGACGAAGTTCCTTACACGATACTCGCACGCACACACACACTTATAAGAGAAAGTCCTTATGTAACAATTTCTACCAGGACCCGCTTGACGGATTATGGCCCACTCCCTATCATCGAGAGGAGGCCTGTGTCCCAGCAGTGGGAAGATTGTAGGATGATTATGCTATGTTTCACTTCGTTTTATTTTATAAAATTATTCCAATTGCCGCAAGCTTGTCTGCAAAAAACAGGTTTTGTATTCAGTGTCAGTACCGGAGTTTATTAAAACTAAAATATTTTTTCCAACTCAACAAAGTTGACACAAACTAGCAGTATCTGACCTGCGAGGGATGTTCCATAATTATTTTAGTTGGAAACTCCTGCCAGACTGTTCGTGTTACGTTATGATAATGTGTTATTACAGGATCGTGTTGATAGGTAACTACGATAGGTTGGAGTTTTGGCTACACAGGCAGATTTTACAAGGAGAAAAAAAAATTGCTCTGGTGAGCTCGTTGGCAACAGCAAGATCCATCGTCATTCTCAACATGTCTTTTTCATCCATACTTCTTTCTCTATTAGTCGTCATCCCGGTAGTCACCCCCTTTCTAACCATATAATCATTCACACAGTCAGCAAAAGTATTTCCCAAAAAACACTTAATTAGGATGTTCCATTCATCTTTATTACATTTTAAATCCTGAACTTTTGGCCAATTCAGCACTCGATCACTGTTGTTTCAACGTTAATATTCCAATAAATGTCAAAAATTATTTTAAGTTAGTATTTAAAAGCGTTACCAAGATAAAAGTCAATACGAAACCCGACAATATGACTGAGGCTGCAAGCCGGTTCAGAAGACGAATATTGGCTATAAGCCGGGATAAAGCGAAGGATAATTTGAGCCAGGACCACAAGCAAGAATAGGCTATATTTTATACATTTTCAGTGCAAGGTAAAGCCCACAAAGGGATTATGTAAGTTGAGGGAGCAATTTTTATCTGCTCGCATTTTAATATGATCACTTTCGACACGATCAATTCTTTTTAAAAAATGACAACAGGCTACCTATACTCTGTCGATAGGTAATCCGTTTTTTGACAGATGGAACTAGTGATTGCAGCAACACACAATACATTGATTGATACACGTACGGTATTATAATGTTAGAAGCCTTAAATAAGATAATTCAATAGGATAAAGCAGTTATATACGACGGCACGGTTGGCGCAGTGGTTAAGCGATTGACTGCTGCGCTGCGTGTCGCGGGTTCGATTCCCGCACGGAACAAATATTTGTATGACCTACATGTACTTGTTCCGAGTCTGGGTGTTTTTCTATCTATAATAGGTATGTATTTACGAAAAAAAATTGTATATAAGTAGTTTATCAGCCATCTTGTTACCATAACACAAGCATTAGGTTGCTTAGCTTGGGACAAATGGTGCTGTGTGAAATGTCCAGGGATATATTATATTATATACATTTTATTACAAATTTTAAATATAACTTTTACGTAATCTGGTATTTGTAGAAATGATTGATATTGGTGATGGAAAATATCGTGAGGAAACCTAGACTTACCGATAATATGTATAAGTCTGAAATTGGCAACCCGTCTTGAACAAACGTCGTGATCAATGCTCGTGACTTCTCTGTATGAGAAGAGGGTTTTGCCCTGCAGTGGGATAGTAATTTACGTCAAAATTGCAATCATCATAATTAATTTTTGTTTTGTTTGTTTGTTTTTTTTTAAAACGTTGCCCCACACTAGGAATTACTCCTGTATCATGGGTGCGTTTACAAAGATTTAACAGAATCGAACCCGCGACACGCGGAGCAGCGGTCGATCGCTCAGCCACTGCGCCAACCGTGTCGTCAATTACCTATCATACTCGATGTAACATTCACAAAGTACATACATTACATTTATAACAAGCCCAGTCAATAATAAAGGCATTCCTTGATAATATAAAAAACCATGTACCAAAAATACCTGGACCTTAAATCCATTGTTCAAAAACAAATATTAAACCATTACCGAACTCTCTATTTTGCATAGAAAACAGCCGAAAAATAAATGTTTCGTGTAAAAACGGCGCGCAGAATAACATTTTGTTACAATGCGTACACTCGCCATTTTTGTTTGAATACAAAATACAGACGTACACATTGATTAAAGGGTAAAAAGAGACGTAAATAAAAACAAAGAAAAAATTTGAAATCACGTGACACGCAAATTGGGCGAACGGAAACATGGACTTTTTTTTTGTTGTGTTTTGTTTGGTTACGTTGACTCTTTTTGTAAGTAATTAAAAGGTTAGGATGTGTGGTGTTATGCGAATGCATATAATAAAAAAGGGCATATATTCATATAAGAGGAAGTCTGAAAATAACACCTGTGACTGAAAAGTTGTGTGGAAATCGGTTGTGGTATGAGCATATGATGCGGAGCAATGAGAAAGATGTCGTCAGGAAAGTTTCGAGTATGAATGTGGATGTGGATGGCTATACGAGTAGGGGAAGACCAAAGAAACGACGTATGAACTGTTTTAAAGATGATATGTCTAGAAAGGGACTGACTATCGACCAATAGAGAAGTACGGAAGAAAAATACATGTTGCGCTGACTCAAATAAAACAGGGTGAGGACAGGAGAATGATGATAACAGGTTACCGGGAACAATCAAGTGGAAAAAAATATTTTTGTACTCTGTATTCCGAGCAATCAACAATATAAAATGAACCGAAAATCGTTTAAAACAGTGTCGCAATCAATGACAAAGCTTGTCAAAATTTTTGGTAAATTAGAGGTATTTTTGGCCGACTGAGACTGCGAACGTTCTTATACATCTGGGAATCGCTCACGAAGTGGTATTCAATTCGGGGAATTGTCGAAATTCCTAATTACTAAATTCGTCAGAAACTATGAAATAAGGCTATAAATATATACAAACATCAATGTGTCCAATAAAATCCCAACTCCCTCGCCGGGAGCGAACTAGCCGTGCCTACCATGTACCGTGTACCTATTTAATTGTATGAAGAAACCTATCCTGCTGGTTACAATCTTCCTACACTATCTAGCAATTGACGGCCTGTGCAGTCTACTTGCAAAGTCCTTGCCGTTATAGTGGAATCTTGGATTGTTACGAGTACATTACAGGCGAATGCTCCCGGTGAGGGAGCACCTTAAGATACCTCTACGTTTTTCATCAAATGTGCAAATGCAATCAAGAAAATGTATCAATGTCCTTATTTGATCAATAATCCTGTTTAAATGAAAAAAGAAGATGGAAAAGGATGGGCCCAAATGTAATAAGTTGAGATATGATCTAAAAAAATTGTCATATTTTTTATATTCTAAATATGAAAAATCACCTCAATTCTCAATCTGGAAGCCGAGAAATATGACAAAGATAGTTTTCGTGAGATTATCGATTGAGTTATCGATTACACAGTTCCAAAAATATAACTTCTGCACTAAATAATTAACTATATATACTTATATGCAATTTAGTGCATATAATTACAGTCATATTAATGATTATCGATAAAAATAAAAATAAAAACAGTATTATATTTTTTGTCTATTTAGGTCACTGGCATGATCTTGAGATTTTAATTACAATAGAAGACGAATAAAACACTATAGTAAATGTTTTTTATTTTTTTTTCATTTTAGACATCCTTTCCATACCTTCATATATGTTACCTACCTTTTTTTACCAAATGTACTATTAGTGCAAAAGAACATATTTAGCACTTCAGGAATCAGCTGTTATTTAAAGATTGTAACATAACCTCACCTTGACTTAATCTCCTATCTGTTCTCAGATTCACAAAATCCGAAGAATTTTCAGTGAAAGGTTAATAATATATTAGCTATTAATTGACACCACTGTCACCCTTTTACACCCAGGCCCAAAATTGTATGTAATCGTTTCAGTCTCCTTTCAATCAACCAATCAATCACACGATAACAAGTATTAATCTAGTCGATAAATATACATAGGGCTGTCAACCGTATATATTACATTTGGGAATTGAAATAGTTGAGCTTTAGTTTAGAAAATGTAAAAGAAAGATAATAAAATTGTATTTACATTCCAATTACCGAAGATTCATTGAAATTAAGTGTTTTAAACGAATGCAATACGTTCTTGGGAAGAATAAGAATAAACATGGCAGGTATGTGCTCATTTAGAGAAGAATTTCATTAATTTATGGACACGCTAAGGAGAAGACTGAATATTTTACGTGTTTCTCCACACTTCCTTTTGTTTCGTTTACAGATGTTTTCTTTATCACAATAAAATCTACCAAATATTAAGCTAATTTGAAAGTCTTTGAAACTATTGGAAAAAAAAAGAATAGCGTGCACGGGAGAAGCCTTAGACATTGGGTTAAAAACGGTGAATGATGATGATCACAGGGTATCGATAAAAAGGAACAAGATTATATTATTCAATCAACAAATAAAATTCAACATTTGCTTTAGTATAGAATATATTTTTATATAATTACTAGCGGCAGACGTCGTCCTGCCCGGAAAAGCAACGCCACCTACCGGGTCCAATTGTATTCTCAAACCATCCAGGAATCCATTGAAATATACACACAAAATTTCATCCAAATCGATCCAGCCGTTTAGGAAGAGTTAGGTGACAAACACACTTACAGAAGAATTATATATTATGTATACTAGCTGACCCGGCAAACGTTGTTTTGCCATATATAAATTATTTCTAGCTGCCCGGCGCTACTTCGTTCGCGTGGTGTCCTACGACCTACCCTACCCCCTACCCTACTCCTACCCTACTCCTACCCTACTCCTACCCTACTCCTACACTACTCCTACCCTACTTCTACCCTACTCCTAACCTACTCCTACCCTACTCCTTTTTCCATATTTTCTGACCGTTTAAACCTTCCCTGGATTACGACAAACATTTCAAAACCAAAATCAGCTAAATCGGCCCAGCCGTTCATGAGTTATTAAATTACAACGAAAAGTGGCATTGATTTTTATATAAATAGATAGATTAACATAATTGGTATAAAAATACTGGTATTCAGCTGCATCCGGTTAGAGTGGAAGCCTACACCAACATAGTTGGGAAATGGTGAGGCAGACGATGATAAGCTTAAGAGTAAACGTATTTTAGAATACTGACTCGTTGTTCTAGTGGTCGCAAGCACTAATGAGCATGAGGACCTGGGTTCGATTCCCAGGTCGTCCAGTGTTATTTTCCCATCAAGAATTTCTCAGTAGCAGGTCGGAGTCTGGATTTGGGTCCGGTGGATAGATAGATAAATAGATAAAACGTTTATTCAGTGCAACAAAATACACAATACAAGTAATAAAAAAAACATCAAAAAAAGGTGAAACAAAAAAAAACAAATATTAAAAAGATATTGACCCATAGACACCTCGTATGAGTAAATCTATAACGGTCGATCACTACTGGGTGGTGTGTGTCTCATGGTTGCACCAAATGGAAGTCCAGCTCAGCATATGCCAGGTACAAAACCAGACGCTGATATTCTGCTGTATCCCGTTACTGACACACGGTTGTCGAGAAGACACATCTGAGTTTCAATAAAATTGTACCTACATAGTAAGATCTTTGTTACTAACAACTATGGACATGTAATATTTAGTCTGCAATAAATGGAATTATTATTATGTCGTTTATTTATTTCGTTTTCTTATTTTAATACATTTTTAAATATTAGTATAAAAAAAAAACATTTAAAAATATAAAAAAAATAGTGATCCACCGGTGTCGGGAGCAGGGTCCAAGCTACCGATGGTTAGGGCTCCAGAGAAAGAAACCTCCTCACAATGCGAGCCGTATCGAGGAGTACTGCCTTCTGAATCAGGCCTTTGATCCAACCGCCTAACGAGAGCCTCGATAGATGTTGATCGAGGCTTTCGGCCATCAGGCCATTGGCCGATACGACAATCGGCACAATGATAGTCGAGCTCACATTCCACATGTCAACAACCTCGTGTGCTAAGTCAAGATATTTGATTTGCTTATCTTTCTCAGCTTTCACGAGGTTCCCGTCATGTGGAATGGTAACATCGACAATCATTGCGCGGCGCACTAATCGATCTATCACCACTATATCAGGTTTGTTGGCGACAACAGTCCTGTCAGTGATGATAGATCGATCCCAGTACAACGTGACATGGTCATTTTCGAGAACTGGGTCGGGCACATACTTGTAATATGGTACCTCAGAGTCGACAAGTTTATATTTCAAAGCAATGGAAGAATGAATTATTATTATTATTATTATAGTGCGGCGCGTATATTAAAAGGTGGTAAGTACCCACTTCTTAATTGATTTGCTTTTAAAACCGGCAGAAAGAAAGATTTTGAAATTTTAAACTGATTAAATACTTGTGTAGTGTCTACTGGATTACTTGATTATGGATGGGAATAGGCACATCCCCTATTACAAGGAAGTTAGAAATTATCGAAATGTGAGTGTTACTATTGTTACATCTCTGCCTAACCCTTCACCGAATACTTTCGTGATATTATGTTAGGTGTATTTTAAATTTTAGAGCTGCGCCATCCCTATGTAACAATTATTCAGAATCAATAAGTGGTTTCCGAAGATGGTTTCAGACTAAGTAAGTACCGTTTGACCTTGAATTTCAAGATCATTTTGTTAAGTCATTAAGTGAGCTGAAATATTATACCTATCTAAGTTTCATGGGATTATAATCATATTAGTCTGTGACTTTATGATTTATCTGTGGTTTTTGTCTGGCTATGCTTGTTTTCGCGTGTTTACCATTACAACAGTTTCCATTAAAATATTCTAATCAAGTTTGAGAAGGTAAGATATTAGTAAAGCAGGTTATAAAAATAAATTAGATTTTAATTATACGTTGCGGCTGACCCTGTGGAATATGGGGGGACGAGCTGGAGAAAATAAACGACCAGTGGTCCGCTTTAGCCTTGGATCGAAAGAGCTGGAAGCCAGGGGAAGAGGCATTTGCCCAGTAGTGGGATGATGGAGGCTAACAGTAACAGTAATTAACTATAGATACCAGTGGCGTCCAGCCATAGAAAAAAAATGGGTTGCACTCCGGGAGTGCCGGCAGAAGTGAAAACTTGAATATTAACGTTGTGCATTTTTGATATTTTGGAATGCGGTCTACTCTCCCTCCGTCTTACGAATTTTCGATCAGGTCGCGTGTCCTGACGCGAGCTCCGTCTTACGAATTTTCGATCAGGTGACGTGTCCTGACGCGAACTCCGTTTTACGAATTTTCGATCAGGTCACGTGTCCTGATGCGAGTTTAACATTTTTTTTCCCATCATAACAAAAGTGCACAACGCCGCTAAAGAAGTTTTCACTTCAACAATTTGCACTAAGCGATTATTTATAGACTTAAAATTATAGTCTTTCATATTTGATAATAAAACTTTCTTTAATGAGAATTACAAATAAATCCGTCTATTTAACTACCCTCTAACATATTTACCTAAACAGATCACTGTAAAAGAAAACATATCGAAAAACCGAATTCAATTTACCAATCCCCTTTAAGAAACAGCTTAACGTCTACATATTGGAATTACTCGTGCAAATGTGTGTCTAAGAACATATTGAAGATCTGTGACCTTGGGCATTCCCAAGGTCAAGGTTAAAATGTCGGCAAGTCAATTTATTTTTATCGATAAATATGTTCATAACATTTATATTATTAGAGTAGGTACTAACGAAATAAGTAGTTAAGAAGGATTTTAGAGGTATTGGATGCGTGGGTATTTTAACTTTTGATCTGCTGTATTTGAGATGAAGTATAAAAATAATATTGAGTAGCCCTGTTTTTTGATATATTGCTTATAATATATATTTTAAAGGTTTCGTTATTAAAGTCTTTTGAAATATTATTTGTCATTAATTATCAATCAAACAAGTAGTTGCGTTAATTTAAAAAGAGGTCTAGTCGTATTTTTTTAGATCATTTTAGAATTATGAATACTTACTAAATCTATTTATAAACTTTATTACAACTATTTAATTAGTGTTGAACTATTTTGACGACGCCGACGGTTGAAATAACAAACATTTTACAGTTAGAAATAGTTGTAGAAAATTAAACACTTACTTTTTAAGTATTCATAAAAACTACTATCTAAGTATTATTTTAACAATAGTAGATAACAAAGTATGTATTTACATAGGTATGAGTTAAACTTATCTACGTATATCACACATGTGTTTAGAAACCTTTCAGCAACGCGCACGTGTAGCTCTCACATACTGAAACGACACATATAAATCATTCTCATCATAAAAGATACCTGAAGCGGTGTCTACGCGCTTCGTAGCGGTGCTACGGCACGCTACGCCGTAGCCGCGTAGGCGTTGTTTAGGAAAACTCGGTGCCAATAAGAATTATGGCTCTATTTGATATTATGCTTAGGTTTATAAGGCTTTTTTCTTCAGGTATGAGATAAGGGGTAAGCAGATTTTCTAGTTGTTTGCAGAAGAATTTTATACGTTAAAACGTGAAATGTAAATGTGATTTCGAGTGGTTATTTCGCTGTTTTCTGAAGGGCTTAGGAATTTTTTTTTTGTTAAATATGGAGACCAAGGTATTTCTTTCTATTATTGTGTACTAACTTAATAAAATAAAAGAAGAGCAACGGTGGCCCAGTGGTAACGGCCCCGGCTTACAAGTTGTAGGTCGTAGGTTCGAACCCACATAGACATCGTGAGGAAACCTGCATCTCCTAGAACCAAAAAAATCGAACACACGTGACATCTATCAACCCGCATTGGGCCCGCGTGGTGGATTACGGCCCACTCCCTCTCACCGAGAGGAGGCCTGTGTTCCAGCAGTGGGAACTTTATAGGCTGATTATGTAATAAAATAATGCCATTAAGCACTATTTTTCTTGGCTTTTTTTAATTTAAGTGGTACTTCCTACTTTTCAGTTCAGCTCAACACCATCAACTAACCTACTCTCACTTGAATTTAAATGAACAACCCTCCCAACAAGCTATTTTAAACAAAATACGTTTATTACAGTACACAGACTTCATTAGGCGAACACGTTGAGCGGAGAAAAATCTTTACAGCTCATTCTGTGTAACATGTAGCTTAGGAATAGTTAATCTAGCTAAAAAGATTTAGGTTACGTTAACATAATTATTCTGTATAAAGGATTAAAATCAAAAATGGCTGACACGTTGTTTGAGTTGATTGCCGAACAACCAATCTTAAGTCTATTCAAACTAATGTTTCAGATTTATTTATTATTTTACCATTTATGTACAGTACACAAAAACAAATTTATGTTATTTCAAGTTAAACAAGTATCAGCTTTATTTTAATGCTTATTAAGTTGATTTCAGAGTGACTAGCACTATTGAAAAAGTTATAAAAATGTTTGAAGTTGTAGCGTAAACTAAACTTTATTGTGTAGGAATTAAAGTTATTTTTCCATAAACTCCTATTTGTTTACGTTTTTGGCGAATATGTCGCGATTCTTTAGTAAGATTGGGTAAACTCCATATCATGCAGTAGCTCTGCTTTATCCAAAATTATTTCACAAAAGTCATATATCATATATCACTATATCATTGTACTAACATTTTTCCGCAACTTCGCCCGCCTTATTATTTCGTCCCTGACGCACCGCGTGGCATTCCATCGCCCACCCGTGCTATTAATTCGTTTACGCTAAGCGTTCTTTCTCACTTTTTTTCTTTTTGCTCGGCCCCTAAGGGTCGTAGCGTGATGTTAAGTAACCTATAACCTTCGTCAAGATTTGGGCTATTAAATGCAATATTTTTTCAAATCCGACCGTAGGGTCAAGAGATTAGCGCGTTTAAACAAACTCTTTTCCTGCTGTTGTTTTGCATCCTCGTCAAATTTCAGGAGGCTGTTATGAAAGACATAAATAATCAAATAAAATTACAATCCCTTGTGAATAATGAATACTTACATACTTGTTTTTTTAGTTATTTAAATTGTCAGCTGACACCTTGTAGATAAAGCATATTTTTGTAATGTAATAATTGAGTTTTCACGAATGGGGGTACGAAGCGTTCGGCTGGCACATCCTTGACTATAAATCTGCTGGCTATAAAAATGCTGACTGGCCAATCTAATTTTTTTACCACAATATGGCTAATATTCTCGTGAAACGCGGACCGACACGAGGGGAGCAAGATTTAAGACCAATCAAAAAAATTCGCATGGCTTGTTTTATACTAGATTTTTTTTTCAGTTAACCATTTTTGTCCCACAGCTGGGCAGACCGTCGCCCCCAAGTTTTTACACTTTTCTTTATGCTGTGCCTTCGCCGTCCAATCGGTTAGGAATGAGTCCAAATCCTCACGCCAGCGTTTTATTTTTTAAATTGTTCATAAACTTCTACACAATATACAATTTTACCTTTTTTTATTGTTTGTTTTATCTGATGTATGTATCTGATGTCTTGTGTATTGTGTGTCTTTTAGTTTGTGCCAACTAAATGTATTTTCTTTCTTTCATTTTACCTTCAAATGATTTTACTAAAGTAGCCATCATGTACAACACTAGATTCAATCAGCTAAATGAAAAACCGTTTCTTGGAAGCCACTTTTTAGCCGACTGCTCATAAAGTGAGGCACAAATGGGTTCGGAGAATCAATTATGTGCATGCTGTATATCACGCTGGTAATATTAATAGCTGCATGCTAATTACAAAGAAGTTGGTTTACTAGAAGTTGTGTCATAAAAAAATGCATTTAGAATTATATTAAAAGAAGAAAGAAAAATTGTTTATTCTGCACAAACAAAATGCACATTACAAAACAAGGACATAAAATACACACGTACAAATTAATTAGCTAAATATTTTATTATAATACTAGCTTTTGCCCGCGACTTTGTCCGCGTGAAGCAACTTTCTTAATTTTTTTTTACGTAAGAATCTTTTACAAAGTATTAGACAACTTTAAAAAAAAAGATGGATGAAATCGGTAAAGTCGTTCTCAAGTTATGACGTGACCAAGGGAAATAGGGATTCATTTAGATAATATTTATCTTTAAAAGAGTGAAGTGGGGTTTCTTGCCGGAGAAGATCCATTGGAAACGGCCAATAGAAACCAATAGCATCTAACTTCTGACGTTTCATAAGTGCCCATGTGAAATAAAATATTTAGATTTTGATTTTGGAATATGAACAGCAAAAGGCCTGTATGGCCAAGATCGGCGATAACCGTTACTTTGAAAAGTTTTATGGTCATCCAAGATTGCTGTTGATTTTGATTTGGCACATATCGTAACCGCTTCTATGTACATATAAAGTTCCTTATGATCGAACTAAATCCAGCTTATTCCTTTAAAAAAAAAAACTTAACTCTAACTTAAAAAAGAATTGGAAAAAAACCTAAAGTAATTTTTGTTTGTTGTACGAGTAGGTTGGTAAACAGGCCAAATATCTACATGATAAAAATTGATTTGTTGCCTTTCGGCACTTGTACCCGATAGTCAAGACAACGTTTACGAAAATAATTTTGTACCAACTTACTTAGTCGAAGTTATTTATAAGCTCAATTACTACGTAAAACTGACCTAGATCCTGTTAATAATAAAGCATGATATACCCATTCATTTAAAAGCTACTGGGTGGGATGCCGCGTCTTTTAATACTACTTTAGAGACGTTAAATGTCTAGCAAGATAATTTATTACACTTATTCCTGCTAAGCGACTTTAGTTGCCCGAACTGACAACAGGGGGAGGCCCCTGTTGTCAGTTCGCGCAAGTAAAGTCACTTATACACAGTTGACATTGAGCTTGGAAAAACATAAGCATAAATATAGTATCTATAAATAATAGTTCTGACTTGCTCTAGCGTATCTTGGTTGCAAGCGTGACTGCTGAACGTGAGGTTCTGGGCTCAATTATCAAGTCTGACCAAGTGTTTTTGGGGTTTTGAGATTTTTTAGCGTCTAGATTTGTGCTTATAGTGGCAAAAGGCTCGCCCTGAGATTCAAATATTATTAAGGAAATTTATTTATTTATTTATACAAGGTGTCGTTTTGCATCCTCGCCAAATTCAAGGAGGTAACTATGCTACTGATTCTCGTCACGAATCAATAATAAAATAAGTAAGTATTTTTTTTCTAATTTTCGAAAATCGGCATGTGTGGGACACGCATTTTAAAACGCGGCCTGTGTGAGACCGCACTGTAACTGCCCTTTTACACACACATAAAAACGCGGCCGCTTATACGATACCAACACGCGATTCTGTTCTTTGAAAGTGGTGTATTCAAACTTAAATAACTAAAAAAACAAGTATGTATTCATTATTTACCAGGGATCGTAATTTTATTTGATTATTTTTGTCTTTCATAACAGCAGCCTACTGAAATTTGACGAGGATGCAAAATAACAGCTTGTATAGTTTATTGTACACCAGACAATACGTAACAAAAAAATGCCCCACCTTGGAATGTACCTTGGATGGAAGGAAATGTGAGTGAGCGGTACACAGTCGTGGTGTTATGTAATCTAAAGTAACGATACCCGGTTTTTGATTGAAGCTCAGATCAGTAAACCGCTGTTGAACTTCATGTTAGCTCGTGTGATTGGTTGGTTAAAATAACAATTACCTATCACGTCTGTTGGCAATAGATTAATATTAGATAGCTATTATTCTGTCTCGTAAGTCTCCTGGTCGCAAAAGTTACTTCTGAGAGTTGGGTACAGGGTTTGATAAGTAAAACACAGTGAAATTGGGTTTTTCCTGTACGATATTCGTAGTAGCGGCCTGAGGGGCAATTCCTCTGTTTTTAAGAACGTTAATTAATCTGACAAAAACACCTTTTATTACCTACCGACATTTTTCGTTTTTTATCGTTGTCATGAGATTGCGACTAGATTTTAAACATTTTTAAATACAGTAATTGGCCTCCTGAAGGAAACATAGTATTTAAAAACGAGGGGAAACCCTCTAACATGGGATCTATAACATAATTCGCAAAATGAGGGGAACTTCGAACGAATAACGCCATTCGGCGAATAATAAAATTCGGCACAATTTTTATTTATGTAAAATCAAACCACGCTCGACCCTTTCCAGTAGCCTACATCTTCGTTAATATTATTAACATGACCCACCATAGCGATATGAGCGAGTAATATTTGTGCTTTATACTGCACTAGATGCGTTCTTTCATAGCGGAAGTACTCGTATAGTGTTTATGATGTGTTTTATATCTGTGTCGTTGTGTGAATGAGTTAATAATAAAATAAAGGATGACTGAGATTTCATGAAACATGAGTTCATGTTATATAAATGTTAAATGCTAAGAAAGAAGACATTTATTTAAAAATAAGCATTGCCTTTGTACGTATTTTATGTGTTCCTTTGTTCGTGTCTGTTCTTCTTAAACAACACAAAGATACATTGAGAGTGTCATGTGCATTTATTGTTTTCAAAAACTACTAACGATCTAGCTTTTGCGTTTTACTTTTAACGGTGCGTTGCATTGCTAAGTAAAAAAGATCATTATGATATGAACAGGCTAAATTTAAAATGAGCTACTTATGTTTCGTACCTCAGTTTTTTAATGAGGAATTAATTCCTATAAAAAATATTTATTATTTGGTTAGACACTAGCAGCTAATTAGCTGATGCGCGTGTATCGTATAGCTTGGAGATATTTAATCTGTCCAGTCGATTCTTAAAGCACTTCAGTGTGGGAGCCGTCACTACATTTTCGGGGAGTCTATTCCATGCTATTACAACTCGGTTAGACAAGAATTGCTTCAACAAGGGCTTTTTTTTGGCGAATTTTCTCATAGATTTAGGGAATGCCCACGCAAATGTTTGTCCGCATTCAGTGTGTAAAGGTCTTGAAGGCTGGGCACTCCAGGGCGGCGGGATCGTCCGAAAGGGTTACCGCTGCCCTGGAACAGAAAGGGCTAAGGAAGGAACACGGGTGGGTTTTAGTCAGTAAAGTCTGACACTCCCTTCCGCTCCAACCAGAGCGGGGTGTTTTCCATCTTCAAAAAAAAAAAAAAAGGCTGGGCACTTCGTAGTGTTCTGAGTTCAATTTCAATGAGCCTCCCCGTCTGTCTGTGCTGCTGTGTAAAATGAACGAATGAATTTCAAATTACACTGGTAATGTCAAAATTTCATGCCGCACTGCATATCAATTTCAAAGCGTAATCTCAATATACATGATTAAAATCAATTCTATAACAACACTCGAGGGATCACTACAGATTATCCATATTAAATACAAAATGGTAATGATGTTATTAACGTATTCATAAATGCGTTGCTTGTTACTGTAATTTTATCCATTGTATAGTTGCTATAGTTCGGGCATGTCCAATTAACTCTGTCATGTCACGCATCGTATTTCTCCTTGTAATTGTTTAATTTTCGATGGAGGTAATTATTTTAATTTATCAACTGTTTTAACAAGTTGCCATAATTATAGTATTCGTATATGCGAATAGTAGGTATAATTATTCGGCCTCAATGTATTTCAATGTATTCGGCGGAATAGTATAATTATTCGGTCTAAATAATTCTGAATGACATTATGCTTTTAAGCATCATCATCTGCCTAGCCTTTTCTCAACTATGTTGGGGTCAGCTTCCAGTCTAACAGCAGCTGAGTCCCAGTATTTTACATGGAGCGACTGCCTATCTGACCTCCGCTACCCAGTTATAGTATTAACACTGCGTAGTACTATACCCCTTTGTAAGACTGGTTGTATTCTATCTACAACATAGCTATGGTAACTGTTTCATTGTTAAAGCAATAAAATTTATAACATTATTACTTACTGAATCTTATTAAAAACATTCACAATCCAACTATTTGAAGCAACTAAATAAAAACGACTATTTCAGCTTAAACTACCCTACAAAACAAACAAGTCGCCGACGCGACGTTCAACTTACATTCAGAATTCTCTATATTTCTTTTGTCTCACAAAGGTAAAGGAATTAACTTTCAAGTCCTTTTTGTTGGAAACTTGTACCTTTTCGATACGTAAGAGAAAAAGGTGAAATAAAGAAATCTTTTGACGGATAATAAAGGTTACCTTTCTCGGGAGCATAACTTTGGTTTCTTGGAATATAATGTCGTTTTTGTACTTTTGATTTTGTTTGTCCCGGAATACTTGCGTAACTAATGGATCTGGGTTTGTTACCTTAGTTGAGAAAAACTTATGTTTCTAGCCCCACAGCTTCTGCAAGCGGCCTCACGTGTTTGCCCTCTCTTCGATAAGTATTGTATGATGAAGGATCTTTTTATAAAATCGCTTTTACACCTTTTTCGTAATTCAATGATCATCATCTGCCTTTTCCCAACTATGTTGGGGTCGGCTGGTTGTCAGACTTTCGGGCTTCTGAAGACCCGTAACGACTGTCAAAGACCACAGATGGGTCTCGTCACTAGCTAAGGGGTAACGATATTTGGGACATAATTCAAAACAAAGTCACTAGAATTTCTACTGTGAATCGAAAACATCATGGCAATGGAACTAAACACCAATATCCAGAGGCTTATGATAATACAGGGTGGCAGGGATCTCCCTGTGTAATTGGTATGGCCTATTTTTTCGTCGGTTATTAATCAAAATAATTACTGTTCCATACATTTAGATCGCGTAAGTATTGCAGGTTGTGCAAGATGACCCTGCCGCCCTGTAGTCTACTAAGTTGCGAGGCAATCTCTTCATACGGCAATTTTATCGTGATGATGGATTTGTCACGACACAATCTTCCGCGAAGATTGGCCCTAAAGCATCTATTGATACTAAAACGCGAGAATAACTGTTCAATATGCAAAGGAGCTTCTGAAAGTATAAATAAGTTTGACATTGTAACACTGTGGAGCTGATGTAGCTTGGCTAAGATGTCTGCATTAACTTAACTGTCACTTAGCTTAGCGTTCCTTTACATATTATGAGAACATTACCTATAAACAAAATGGGATTGTTTTATAAATAAATAAACGAGTAATATCAAAATAAATGTGAGACCCTGGCAGCAGAGCAGTGGTGACCCAGTGGTAATGGCCGCGACTTACGAGTTAAAGGTCGTAGATTCGAACCCAGACAGGCGCTTTACTTTGTGAATATTCTTTCATCACCACTGCTCTCAAAACGGCGAAGGAAAACATCGTGAGGAAACCGGCATGTCCTAGAACCAAAACTTCGAAGACGTGACATCTAACAACCCGCACTGGGATATGTGGTAGATAACGGCCCACTCACTGTTTCATAGAAAATTGCAATACCTCGGTTAAAATGTATGGAACAGCAGTTATTTAATTCCAGAATCATGAACTGAATCCATGGTAACAGGCTGCGCCATGTCCTTGCCACCCTGTATAGAGAGCGCAACAAAAAGTCTCTCTGCATATTATATTCAAACAAACTTTAAGTACAAAGTTCGCAACTTCAACATCGACACACTGTACCATTTTATTAGCTTCACTAGGATTATTGCAGTCACTTAGCTTAGCCCCGCTCCCTCTATAATCCAGGGATTTCCACACGTCCGCCCGACTTGCATTTAAGTTTAAACTAAGTTAAATTTCATGCGCTTTTTATTTCGACCGGATTATTTAGACTAAGTAATTTTAATTAGGTCACTGGTTTTAAACGAAGTTTTCGTATAGTTTTTAAGTCTATGCGAAGTTAATGAGGTCTGAAAGTTGACTTCAGTGGAACCTAGTGTATTATAGTGCAAATAAAATGTAATAAAAGTAAGGTATATTATAATCATTAATGGGTCTAACAAGTATGGTGATTATGGCAGTTGCGTATGATATCGTTCATCGCATCTACAGATCATAAGAAGTCTCACTGTTCAATAATTGTCTTTTTCAGGCTTAAAAGGTTATTTACACACAGCGATTGAATGATGCTATTCATTATTTATTTACATAAAATTAATCTTCGGGTGTCTGTGCTCCAGCAGTGGGAACATTATAGACTTATTATGTTATGTAATGTTCGGGGTAAACCAAAATTATATCTTCATTTTATATTCCTTTACAAACAACCTTGATTTTCTCGAATCGCAAATCTGAAAACTAAATATTTATGTAATGTATTTAGCGTTTCATTAGAAATGCTAACTTAAAGCTTTTCTAATGAAAAGATAAATAAAGCTCCTCTAACGATTAAAGAACTAAAGAACTCCAGTATTAATCTTACTTCGCATTACAATATATATTTACCTTGGTTTCTCTAGACTCTTTTCTATCCATTCGCAGACGAGATTTCTATCTCCAATTTCGAAGAAAATACTTTACCATCCAGTCTCTTTGACAGTAAATAATTATACTCCATCTTAGCTTATAAAGTGGAAATATATCAGGAACCCTTTCAATCGATTCTATTGGCCAGCTAAACGACGTAGTAGGCTGTTCACTGCAATCAAATGACAAATAAGACCCGGTTCAAGCCGAAAACCGGGTCGCAATCGGTCAAAACGTCCATTTCTGTCCGTTATAACAGCCATTTGACGTAGACCTCAGTCCCCAAGGAATTTGGGAACAACGCTTAGTTTCATAAAGGGTCCACACTTTCTGGTCGTATGAAAAATGACATTTAGTATCGTATTACGAAATACAGGACGTTGTACGATAACATGGAGTAATGTGACGTCATTTTACACGTCTCGGGAATCGATACCCGCTTTCACAGAGATTTCACGCTAATGGCAAAAGCATTAAGGTTGAAAATTGTCTGTTATGTATCTAGCCGATATTGCTATCTAGATAAATTGTAGCGTCGAAATGTGTAAAAAATAAGGTCATGTTTGCGTTCAAATAAGCGGAAAAATCCGGTTTAAAGCGGTTGCAACCGGCGCGCGTCGGTAAGCACTGGATTATTAGGTGCATGCTGGCTTTAAATGGATTTGCTTATTCCAAGCCAAGTGAAAATGCGTCTTAAAATGTTCCACAGTTGTATTTTTTAAATCGTTTGATTTATTACTGCAGTTTACTGAAATCTGGTTAAATCCAGTGTTTATATTGTTAGAAGCTTGGGTAGCTTAACCGAGTTACGTAGTTTGAGTGCTTCTATTCAAATTTAATGTACACAAGACTAGTCTGTAATTTCCACGACCTTGAGAGCGGATGGGGTGGGCAGAATTCTAGGTAAAACCATGGAGTTAATTAAGGTTTATTCATGAGTTCACTGCTGAGATTTGTTTAAGTAAAACTGAAAATTGATCAAGAGGTGCAGCGAAATTTTTTTCAGAAGTGTTAACGAATGCTACGATGAGTAACAAAACAAAAAAGACGGGAAACTTGTTCTTCATTAAAAAAAAAATTAAAAGTAAGCCGGAGGCAATACGTTGGTACTTGTTAAGGATATAAAGGAGCTAGATAGAAGATAATACCTGGAAAATCAAAGGTTGTCTGGAAGATATCGCAAGCTGAAAATCTCGCAGTTTTCCTCATCGTCATTATCATTATTTCAGCCGAAAGAAGCCGAAAGGTTAACCGCTGCCCTGGAACAGAAAGGGCTAAGGAAGGAACACGGGTGGGTTTTAGTCAGTAAGAGTCTGACACTCCCTTCCGCTCCACCCAGAGCGGGAGGGGTCATTTGATGATTTCCCATCCACAAAAAAAAAAAAAAAGCCGAAAGACGTCTTTTACTAGACATAAGCATCGCCACTTCGACCGGTTCTCTGCTGCATACAGTGGATTCCTGCCTTCACCAGATCATCGGTCCTGGTGGGGAGGCCTTCCAACGATACTTCTTCGGGCATGCGGTCGCGGTTTTAATCAATGCTAATTCTATCATACCAATACAACTTTTACATAACTTTACCTAACACAGGGTTTTTCAAAATTAAACCTAGTTTGTACCACTCTCATACATTTAAAACTGCGAGGTTTTTACTGGCATGTGAGCTAAGTCCGGCTAACGAGCTATACGTCTTCATTAAGTAGCGGAGGTTTTACACCACTGCTAAAATGTTTAACTGTTTTGTGGAAGGATAATAATTGGAAAAACCCACCGAAAAAAAAATTTATTCAAGGTAAAAACTGTGTATTTTATTGAATTTTTACAGTAAAAAAACCATACTTTATAGTAATTCAGGTGGCAGACGTGAAATGAAACAGAATTACAAAGGGAAACAGCGATGCTATGTATAAAAAAAAATCCCAACAAAAAATTACGTTACATCCCCAGCAATTTTATAAAATAACTTTTACACAATATTTTATTCAAAAATCAAAATCCCAGCATTTTTAAAAATCGTGTACATAAATTCCAGTGCAAGCGATTTTCTTCGCTTCGCTTTTCAAATCTAATTTGCATTTCAAATTCAAAAATGGAAAACGCTCTGGACGCAACGGCCGCGCTATAAAACAGTATGAAAACCTTTTTCGTGATTTAATTTTATAATTAACTTGTGTGCTGGACATGTGGTAGGAAAGAAGAATTATGGAAATACGGCTTGGGTAGATTTTAATGTTTAGTATATAATTTCATTATAATCAATTTATTATGTAACATTCAGGTTAACCTTGAAATTCGGAGTACTATTCTTTGGTAAGTAGATTATGTCCAGCCAGAGCCTTCTTTGGGCTATTGATGATAATCTGTTAGTTGGTTAAGAGCAAAATCCAAATAATGAAAATTCCAGAAAATGCATTGACATTATGTACTCCGAATTCTTCTAACAAATTCTTTTCTACGGTCATCGCTCAGATACACATGTCAGGTCAGAAAAACCTGTCCCTCTTTTTTTGCTGTCACTTTACTTAAAATTATGAATAAATCATTTTTAGTGCAATAAATTAAAATATCTTTGCATCTGATGTAGTCCCCACCCTAGGAACTGGTGTTGTGCCACATCCGCCTCTTAAAACTCCTGTTGGCAGGTAGTTTAAATAGTGCAAGCTTTTAATCCTCTTCCATTACAGACTTTTTTGGGCTATACTCAGGTAGTTTTTATTTTTTCAGCTTTAAAAGAGCGGTGAATTGGATCGTGTATTAAAGGTGAAATGTGAGTAAAAAATGGGGGAGTGTTTCATGAATGCGAAATGACGTAATGAAGATACTTGTTAGTGAGGGCTTAGGGATGTGAATCCCGGGTTTTTATTCGAGTACCAGTTTGTTTTCGGACTTCATTTAGTACGGTTGATTGGACTGTTAGGTTTTATTGCCTCGTATTCGTAGCGTACTTATGCAAACGACTGAATGGAAAAACCGTAGTTGCTTTTAGGTGATTCGTATCATAGATGATGCATAGCCTTTTCCCAACTATGTTGGGGTCGGCTTCCAGTCTAATCGGATGCAGCTGAATACCATTATTTTACATGAAGCGACTGCCTATCTGACTTCCATGACCCAGTTTCTGGGTAGTACGATACCCCTTAGTAAGACTGGTTAGCTTTCGGGCTGCTGACGACCCGTAACGACTGTCAAAGATCCACAAAGGCCGTAGGTCCGCCGGTTAAGCCGTAGGTCTGTCACCTACGGCTTAACTTGCTTTCTGAGGCATGGAAGAGTATTGATATGTAAAGATGATCACCCATCCACGGACCAATCGCGGCAAGTGTGCCTTAACCTGATCGGTCGACCCGTGCGGCTGTTATTACTTGATATATCATGGTAAAATATTTTTGTTTGATAGTGTTGTGCTTTTGAAATTGAAATCTGTGTCGATTATTGCCATGATCGATTTCGATTTTAATTTGCATACATTACTAATAGATAGTTATTTAACAATGGACACCCATTTTCCTTTTCCGATTAAAGGCGAAGGAAAACGTCGTAAGGAAATCGGCATGTCCTAGAACCAAAAATTTGAAGACATGTGTCATCTACCAACCCGAACTGGGCCCGCGTGGTGGATTATGGCCCACTCCCTGTCACAAAGAGGCGGCCTGTGTCCCGGCAGTGGGAACATTGTAAACTGTGGTATTCCTGACTCCCATTATAACACTATAACAGGGAGTCAGGAGTACCTATTGCTCTAGAAAGATAACTTTCAATATTTTACTGTTTTTTTTGCAGTTTCCTATTAAAAAAAGTACATTGTTCCTACTCAAGATCTTAGTGTTACCTTGTTATATTTTTCTTAGAAATGGAGCAATTATTTTGCCGACATTCTTCCACTTAGTAACAAAAACAAATCGTACCATTCCTACTCTATAAAACATACTTTTAACAGTGTATAGTCTGTTTTAGCTCAACCTTTTAATGTTAGCTCGCTTCTAATGAAGTAAAAAGATGTTAGCTTAATGGAGGCTTCGTACAAACATTTTTTTTTACATTTACCGTGTAAAAGGGTAGAGAATAGTAGTAACTGTATGTGATTGTACTGTGTATATTTTTATTACTACGGGTTATATCCACAATTCCACAGTAGGTATTAAACGTACGAAACACCACCCTACTTATTAGGGTTCTGTACCCAAAGGATGCGAAATTAATGAGCCTACGACGTGTGTCTGGCTGTTTGTCTGTGACATAGCTGTGGGTAGCCAGTTGATTTTTGTTACAGTATACGTGAAGCTATGGCTTCATCATGGCAAATAATGAAAAAAATACGTAAACTACAATTGTTTTGATTGAACAAAACTAGGAAACTCTTCGTGCGCGACTTCTAACTTGTATTTAACCGGTTTTTGTATCCTTCGCATAAATATGAACTAAAATAGTAGCTTTATCGACTCGCCATTAGCAAATTATTTTATCCAGAAAGAAACACGTAAATTTGACGTCACGGAGATGATAAATCCATGTGTTCATGCTTTATGCCCTGAATCTGGGAAGGATATAAGAATTGCTTACGAAGCGGTGTTACAGTATAGCGTCTGTGGAGTTTCTTGCCTTTGTTCTCAATAGTTACCTACCTATTACGCTTTGGAATGGGCAACTAGCTTCATCTTTCTGACTGACCAACCTCTTGATAATTCAAAAGTGCCTGTAATTGGTTTGTTTGAAATAAATGGTTTGAGTTTGTAACCCAGTGACTGAGTTGTAGAAGTCAGATAGGCAGTTGCTCCATGTAAAATACTGGTGTTTAGCTGCATCTGGTTAGACTGGAAGTTGACCCCAATGTAGTTGAAAATAAGTTAGCCAGATGATGATCTCAGAAGGATTGCTACGTTGAATTTTCTCGCAGATCAAATCAAAATGATGAATGCTGGCTGACAAGACAGCGATTAAAAAACCGCTATCCCAAAAGCGAAAGTAATTCAACTAAGAAAAAATTCTTCTAGGCAACCATTCTAAAAATATCCAGCCTTCACCTAAGTAAATGAGGCTTCCATTGAAAATCCTCCAGCAGAATGAACGGCGCACCGGTTGGCCCACTCAATCATCATCAATCATAACTGAATGTTGGCAAGCCTGTGTAGCCATTGTTTTTATTTTTTCTTCTCTCCCTTCCCGAGTGCATTTCGGTGAAAAATGGCGGCTAGTTTTTTGTAAACAATGCTTGTTTGTTGTTTGGGTGTGTCTAGTTCGTTGGGGTGGTCGCGGAATACGTTTTATTAAAAGTTTTTCGAAGCGGATTTTGTTGCTTTTTGGAATGGGGTTGGAAATTCATAATCTGGTGGTTCACTGATGGTTTTTATATAAATGATGTATTTTATTTTCAATCTCATTTACACTAGGTACTAAATTAAAAGACTAACTATATAAATAAATACAAAACAAAAGGATATTGAGGCGTCGAAATACTCGTCCGCATTGCTGTCATCCGGAAACGTGCCCACTAGACTGGCAACATTGCCACGTTGAATGGCAATGCTAATTCTTTGGCCAATCGGTTTTGATATCATCTCTGTATTATCTAAGTTAATCTTGATAACACTAACTCGAATTGAAGAAGAGACTGGCTTTATTGAGTAAGGTAGCCTATAGGTACCGCCGGAAAATGTTACGTCTAATTTATTTTCGACTACCTCCGTAGTATGATATCTGTCCTTTTGCTTTTGAAATAATATCAAATATTAATCATCATAAAAAAAAACAACGCATTCATTAAACAGGGGACTTTGTTTAATGAATGCGTTGTTTTTTTTATGATGATTAATATTTGATATTATACTTATAACAAAACAAGGTTTTTCTTTCGATCAGGTTTAAACCACTGACCCAGTTATTGAATTAAGAACCCAACTGATAGAGAAACGCCGTTCTTTATACAAAAATGATAGCTTAGTTCGGAGCTTAGTTGTCATTTTAGTATTAAGAACTTTGCCTAAATCGAAATAAAGATCGAAATACAAGTACTGGCTCAATAGTTTAGGCTAGAACTAAAGTTAGGTTTCGTTTTGTTATAAGACGGAGTAAGTTTACCTTTTACCCAAATGTATTCATATTTCGAGATTTTCTAACAAATGATTATTTAATAAAGAAATATTCAGCACACGCATTTTTTTATTCTGTCCCATTTTCATGTTAGTTGTTGCGAGATTCGGGTGAAAGGTCAATTTACACTGCATCGCACAAGTTTGTGGCTTTGAATCTGTCAAGTGCTAGTACTGTGTAAATTCGACCTCGTAAAAGCGTTATCACCTTAAGGTCGTGAACGTCACTTGCAAACTGCACTTCATAAAACGACAAGGACTTCGTCAATGTGACAGTTACATAGATTCAATCTTAGGGCGAATTTCACCATGTAAATGAAAGCGGTCAGCATATGTAAACCGCGTTCAAGAGCTGTCAGTGTCATCTTTGTTTGGGAATATGACACTGACAGCTGTTGACCGCAGTTTAGATGTGCTCATCGCGTTTAGTTTTATTGTTGAAATCAACCCTCTGTGAAGTTTCAATTTACTGGGAATTGTTGTGAACAGTGGTAAATACACACATAACATCAAGCCTTGTTTCCCGGAAGGGTTAGACAGAGGTGTACATACCCATAGTAGGTACACCCACATTCCGCCAGTTATGTTTAAGTAATAGGCGAGCCTATTGCCATCAAACGGGCACAAATCCAGTCACTGGGCCGCTACGGAAAAACCCAAAAACCAAAAACCAAAAATCCCAAAAACATTTTTCCCGACCTAGGACTCGAACCCAGGACCTAATCGTGGCAGCAGCACTGGCGACCACTAGTAGGGCTACTTACTTACAAGCCGGTTTAATTCACAAACAGAATAATCCAACTACAAAAATGTGTAATGGCATAGATAACACCTTTTAAAAGCTGTTACGAGTTCCAGCAAACTGTTTGGAAAATTAAGTGTCGCGTATGTAATTTCCCTAGTGCTACATCGTCATAATTTTATAAGTGCTATCAGTGCGCATGACACTATTAGCTATTACGACCACTCAGCTAACTGTCTGTAGGTACCTGGGGTAATAATCAGCGGAGATGTAGGGGTTTACTAGATGTGTTAAGCCCAGAAATTACTAATGAATTTGTCTGCTCACTAACGTGAATAACGCAATGAATGTTGTTGAACTGTCAAAAATTCAAAATGAATGCCATTGCTACTACTGATAGTGTGTTACGTAATTACCCCGCTGGTAATCGATTTTCGCTGCTTATTATTGGCTTTCTTTATTTTCCAACATCTAGGATGATTTTATTGGCGGTTTCTTATAGAATTGTTACTATTCAGTGGTATACGTATATATTTTCTGTACGACAAATAAATACGATTCGATAGTGCGTTTCGTCTTTAGTATATTTTGTTCTGTGCTTCTGACACTCAGGCCAAAGACAAGTAATGAGGTTACGTCTGGCGCGGATTAAAAAATAAATAATATTTATTTTATTGCTAATATTTTACATAATTATACCTATTTTATTATTTATTTATTACTGTGATTGCCCGTGACATCACAGCGGGCCCTATCAGAATACCAGCGCTGCGACATTTATTTTTTAAATGTCGCAGCATCATGCTGAGATAGGAGCCTTTTGGCCTCGTACAGGACTTTCTGTTTCATTCTCCCCTTTGTTACTTTTTTATATAATTTGTTTTATTTTTATTTTTAAATGTGCTTAGTTTAGTTTATGATCCGGTACGAGTCGCAATAAATACTTTTTCTTTCTTTCTTTCTCAGCTGCAATAGTCCGAAAAATAAGTAAAAAATTAACCCTCAGATGTCATGCAAAACAACTCTCCTGCATCTGCGATACCTATAACCTCACTGCTGGAGATGCCTACGAGTTTCTCCATGCAATTTCAATACCTCATAAACTTAGTTTGAAGTTGGGGAAAAAAGCTAAGTTACCTATTACGTCATCACTTCCAGTTAAGTATTATCGACGACAGATGTTTTACTATCCAGCAGTATTTTTTAATGAGTTCGTCCGGCTGAGTTTATTAACCACGCCACGTAGTTAGCAAATTAACTCAGTTTTCATGTCTCGCTAACAAATGGTGAATGTTGTGATTTGACTACTTACTTACATTCATGCAAGTGCTTTGTTGTTGGGTTTTGAACAGTTTTGATGGGAACTGTACCTGGAAATAAAAAAAATATATATTAGTTTAAAAACACATGATACACATGTCTAAAATAGTAAAAAATCTCAACTAATATTATAAGGAGGTAAATTGTCTCTTCCATCAGTGAAATATTTTTTATAATCGAATCAAAACTTCTAAAGATTACCTCTAACAAACAATTTCACTAACAGCCTATAATGTTCCCACTGCTGGGACACAGGCCTCCTCTCTTCGAGAGGGAGGGAGCTGTAATCTACCACGCGGGCCCAGTGTGGGTTGGTAGATGTCACATGTCTTCGAATTTTGGGTTTAGGCCATACTCATGAGGATTTCCTTCACCGTTTTGAGAGTAGTGGTAGAAAGAAGAAAGAAAAGAATGAAAATAAATACATTTATTTGCGACAAACATGACGCATAAAAAAAGAACAAACACAAAAAAAATAACAAGTTGGTGGTAAACATGCGTCACATCCACGCAAAACGGCCATCGCTCAGCATAATGCTAAGACCCTATACGAGGCAGACCCCCAGCGCTGGTTTTCAGCGGCAGCCGGCGTTGACGTGATGACGTCAACCAGTGCAGCATGCATTTATACATAATTATACATGGTAATGAGATTATTTACACAAAGAAAAGCGCCTGCCTGGGTTCGAAACCCACGACCTACAGCTCGTAAGCCGAGGCCGCTATCACTGGGCCACCACCATCCTGTCGGTGAATGAATGAATGTATTTAAGATTTTTATTAAGTACACGTCTTTCATATTGATTTCCAAAGGCAATTTTAGCAAAATCATCACGCCTGGCAAAACATACTTAGATATAAGTAGGTACCTATAGGGTATCGTAAATAATAAAAGAGAGGAATAAAAGCGTACTTAAAGTTTGCTTAGCGCTATAAGAACGTTTTAATATGGCAATAAGAACGCTGCCAAGTGCGGAAAGGATATTAAACTTTATAACAATAAACAGAATTATGAAATCTTTTAACGATTTTCTACGTTTTTCGTGAAGTTTAGCATCGATTTAATTTACACGATTTTAGTTACCGAAATACCGGGCAAATAAACAGCTCAAGAGCGTTCATCCCGCGCGGGCTGGCAACGTCGCATTTCTACAGGTTTTTCGTGATTATTTTTAATTATTTTTAACATTAAGGGCTAATTTCTTAATAGCCAGATAACTTTTATGTAAGGAATAATATTGCGGTTTGACCACTTTTGTATAGAAAATATGTCAAACGGTCAGATTAATTCTTCAGATAAAAGTTATCTGACTATAAAAAAATCAGCCCTTACTCTTAAATAAACATATTTAAGAGTAAGACACACACATACACAGGCCTCCTCTCTGGGAGAGGAAGTGGGCCGTAATCCACCACGCGGGCCCGGTGCGGGTTGGTAGATGTCAGCCGACATGTCCTAGAACCAAAAATTCGAAGACATGTGACATCTACCAACCCGCACCGGGCCCACTCCTTCTCACAGAGAGGAGGCCTGTGTCCCAGCAGTGGGAATGTTATAGGCTGATTATGTGTTATGTAAAGTGCCGGTTTGGGGTTTGAATCTAGGTCCTACAACACGTAAGTTGCGGCTATTATGACTGGGCCACCACTGCACTGATCCAAAAAAAAACAAAACATATATTAAAATAAAACATATATTATGTACAATACACACTTAAACAAAGTAGGCAAATTGTAGCTTTACAATTTTAGAGAAGTTTTCGGCGACTGTGTTTTGCATAAAACATTATTTCGTTTACTAAAAGAACTTAATGATTAAGGAGAAATTGCACTTTTAAATTGAACATTCAGACCGTTTGTAGCCATTTTGTAGCTAAGAAGAAATTAAGAGTAGCCGAATGATAATAAAGATACAAAGAGAACACAAAGAGTTGTCTCAAACGGTCCTTTCATAATTACATGCAGCTTTTCCCGTTTGTAAAATGGGTGTGTTACACCGAATAGTATCAAAATGTATAAAAAAATGTCTTACATTTTAACTATCTTAACTTTTAACGTCTTTTTTTGGTTTTACACCTGGTTCTGGTAAATTAAAGCACTAAATTTGACAAGCCATTAAACTTCTACCTTAAGAATAACTAAGTCATCTTGTTTTATAAGAGCAAAGTTCATTAGGAATTAATTTCTCAGTAACAGTTAGGCGCGCTCCTATTACATGGATTGTACATAACTGGAGAAATGTGGGTGTACTATAGGTAGGTACATCCTCTAATCTTTCGGGGAAAACCGGTGTGTGTGCTAACTGTCACGTGTGTTAACTTCGATCAAATATAGAGAATATGTCCTGAAGCTACGGTTTCCGAGAAAAGCGGTTCCATCATATTATAACGGACATCATGAAAATCTGTCATTTTCACCAGACGTATTTGACATTAAAGTTTCAAAAAACGCTTTGCATTTTGACTGCCATTATTATGTGACCGTTCCCCTGTTTCTTAGGAAACCAAAGTTTTATTCCACGAAACGTCAAACAAAAGCTTTATTCCACGAAAAATCACATCAAAGTTTTATTCCACGAAACATCGGGCCCACCGCACAATTAATACCTACAATATAACAAGTTAATATCACCCATTTCATTTATAACCTCTCGGCTCGTCGGTGTGACATTTGGCTACATTAATGGGAGTTCGGCCACTTTAATTACAATTACATACCTTTTATTGTGTCGCCATTTGTATTATTAACGAATAGCGAAAATTGAGTTTCCTTTTGAGAGGTGGGCAATTTATTTGTGAACAAGAGCGTTGAACACGGCACTGTGTGGTACGCGTTTTATAAAAAGTATTTTAAGAAAAGGTTATCTCTGCCTGCGAATTTCTGCTGATGAACATGGCGTATTCTCGGTTATCCTCATAAAAAAATAGGATACTGTATTTGTAAGGACCTTCATATTCTAATCGCAGTATCTTTATGTCAAAAATACTTCTAATTGACATCCATTTTTGACAAGTTTTAGAGACATTGATTGTTGCTGAAATGAGATTGCGACTAGATTTTGAACTTTTTGTAATCCTCGGTAGCCAGTTCTAGTCATATCATTTTTGACACAGTCCATATTTAGCCTGAGCGCGAGTATAGAATGCAAAAGAAAACTAACATTAATTCATTAAAATGTTCATATAAGTAAACCACATAGAACATACCACCAACTCACTCTAAACAAACTAACTCACTAACTAATAGAATCGAGTTATTCAATAAAATGTATCTAGAGGCCAGCATGGGTTAAATTAATAGGCTGCTGACCTGACTGGGAGCTTCGGGCGACATCGATATTAGATTATTAACTACTATATCGATATGGGCGCAGCACTAGAGTGTGCCATTTTTAGGGTAAAATGGCCGATGAGAGGCCGAAAATGATATGTACTTTACAAATATTACTTGTTGACATTGCCAATTTACCGCTCGGGTAAGGTCTATTACTGGATTTTGGTCTAGTTTCACATATCATTAACCTATACTTTGCAAAGTTATGTTTGAGTCTCATATAATAGAGTCCACATTCCCATAAGCCGGAAGTGTTTTTAATAACCGTAAAGATTATTAATTGCAGTTACTTAGATTATTTTTTCTTTCTGGTTACAAAAATAGGTTACCACCATCAGTATCGACACTTTCAATACAAGGAATTGTCGATGTGTAATGAAGCTGTAAAGATACTGAAGTTAATAGACAACAGACGCCAGCAGGCCAAGCTACCCGAAACTGTCAAATTTTCCCAATCAACCTTGAACCTTGCTTTAGCGATAAAGTTGAAAATTTATTAAAGAAATTTGACAGATTGTAGTTGCTTGATGTGCTGACGTCTGTAAATTGAACATTTTTGGGAAAAAGTATTCCATAAATACGAGGTATAGGAACTATTTGGATGCCAAAAATATAGTTTTTAGAATTTTTGTCCGTTTCTCTGGATGTATGTTCTGGATTGGCGCACAAAACTACTAATTGGTTTTTTTTTCTAAATTTTTTCTTTTTTTCTTTCTTTCTTTCTATTCAAATTTTGCGCAAACATTCCTTAAAGATCTGGTCATCGAATAGGCTATGTATTATGACGCTATTTGCTATGGGGGGGGTTAGAAATATTGCATTATGTCCGTATTTCTCTACAGTTACTGTGAGATTTAATTAGACGAGAAAAAATGTTAGGAGCAACTTGACATCTCACATGCCACGTCACGTGAAAGAAGCCGCGGGCACAGCTAGTGATTCATAATATAATATACTTGAGATAAAACAGCTGATAAAGTGACAAAATCACAATCACACTCAACACGTCACATTCAAAACTTACGAAAAAAAACAAAACACAAACGTGTTTTAATAAGCACCTTGTACTCGCGACCTTAGCTTGTTTTCTTGTGACCTCGTTACACTCTTACTTCGACGACCTCATTGTTTTGACCTTGAGTCTGTTCCGATCGCATACGGAACCTATCACTGCTGTAATAATTGCTGGTTGAGTACTTTTTGCGAGGTGTGACGTCAGAGTGAGCTGTTTTTTCGTCGAATTTGCGTTTGCGTGCTGCCTAGGGCTGTGTAGTTAAAAAATGGTAGTGGCATGTGCTAGTGTTATTTTAACGGTTTCTGTAGTACGAATTAAGGGACTAATTTCGTGGGAGTGAATGAGAAGTTTGTGTTCAAGAATGTTTGGACTTTAAAAGAGACCACGGCCTCTGAGTTTGTTTCGGCCTTCTGAGATGGTCTTTTTAAGGAAAGAACCACACAGATTCACAGAAACTGTCCTATAAATATGTTCTTATAATTTATGCCAAAAAACCTTTAAATACGAATGTAAAATACTATTTTCCTTATTTGAACCTCTCTCGAGCGTCCACAGACTTAGCTGACATTTTTAATACCGCTGTCGGGAAAGATAATATTTATTTAAGAAAGAAAATTGTTTCTTCTCACAGTACAATTTTATTTTTTATTGACGTAAGAACATTATCCAGATAGGCCTTTATTTGAGAATCGTCTTCAATGGCTCGCGTTTTAGAGTTCGTTGGGTGTAATGATTAAAGAAAGAAAGAAAAACGTTTATTTGGACATAGTTCGTGAAACACAAAATTAATAAAATAACAATAATAATATAATAATAATAATAATATAATAATATAATAATAATATAATAATAATTAATATAATAATAATATAATAATATTTATAATTATTTAATTATATTTTGTTGATCCAGTTTCTTCGGGTACGGACGTCAGGCCCAGTGTCAGGCGAGCCTAAAAGTTTGACCACCAACCAGTCTTACCAAGGGCCATCGTGTTACTCAGTGACTAGGTTGTGGCGGCCAGATAGACAGTCAATCAACTCAGCCTATCGCAGTCCACTGCTGGACATAGGCCTGTCCCAGACTGAGCCACAACACCCTGTCCTCCGCCTTCCGCGTCCAGTCTATCCCAGCCACCTTCTTTAGGTCGTCTATGCATCTAGCTGGGGGGCATCCCACACTAAGCTTTCCGATACGCGGTCTCCACTCCAGGGGGTCTACTCCGAAGTAGTATCGGCCGAATGTTCGGCCGTTTCCTGCTACGAAGTTACTATTTTGTTCGGTCGGTTCCGATCCTACACTCCTACACTCTTTCGAATATTGACTATGGTCCCGACCCAACCGAGCCGATCCGAACTTTTTTCGCATTTTTCAATAGGTAATATTCGGTTCGGCCATGTGCCGGTCCGATCCGAACATTCGCACTTTGCACTTCGGAGTAGAAACCCTGGAGGCGTTTGCTCCAGCGGCCATCGGTCTGTCGACAGACATGGCCAGCCCACTATCACTTCAGACAGTCGTTCCATGTAAAATACTGGGATTCACCTGAATCTGGTGAGACTGGAAGCCGACTCCAGTATAGTTGGGAAAAGGCTTAGTAGATTGAATTTCTTCTGATAGTAAAGTTTGTTTTGATTTTGTAGGATTTCTTTTTATTGGAACCTGCCGATCGATTCTGTAAAAATCTCACCGTGATCAGTTAGGTGAAGTGAGCTTAGAGTAAGCTGTCAATATTGTCAATCCCTAGCATTAGTTGGAATGACAGCTCACTCCACGCTCACTTCACCTAAGTTTTCACGGTGAGATGGTTACAGAATCGCAGTGCTTTTTAGTTGAAAGCCGTTTCCATTCGTAAAGTCAAAAAAAAAAAACTGGACGTCTTTTTTCTATGGGATTAATATTAACTAAAGCTGCATAGTTTGTTCAGAATCTGTGTTAACTACTATTTGTACAACCCCCTTAGACCTAGGTACACTATAACGTCCTGGATTGCTAACATCAACAGCACTTTAACCAGTAAACAGAAACCCACTTACAAAATACATAAAAAACAACATAACTAACCCCTTAACTGCGGAACAGTTCTCAATAAAAACAACCGTCACTTCACCGCGTTTTTTCTAAAGAAAAACTAATTATTTCTCGCTTCCCCGCCATTCTTTCCCATTCAGTCTCGTTACTGTTTCTTAGCGCCATTTTCTTTTTATTTTCCTTTGTGCCGTCTCGATATTTCTTAGGGTGACACTTAAAATCGTTTCGTACTTGAGTGATTGGTGAGCGCATATTATTGGTCTTTAGTCGAGAGTTGTAATGATAGGATTTGAGCGTTGAGCTGTTAAGGATGAGTTTATAGGTCCTTTTTAATGATTTCAGAAGTAGAGAGCCAATACGGATGAATGATGCGAACGTAGCGTGAACCTTTGTCATCATCACGATTCTCCTGCCCTTATCCCAATTTATTTGGGGTCGGCGCAACATGCCTTTTTCTTCCATATTTCTCTATTATCTCGGTAGTCACCCCCTTTCTAACCATATCATCATTCACACAGTCCATACATCGTTTCTTTGCTCATGCCCTACTTTTATGGCCATCGACATTCAAACCTAAAACTCTCCTCACAACAGTTTCCTCATTCCTCCGTATGACGTGCCCATACCATGACAACCGATTTTCACACAACTTTTTAGTTACCGGTGCCACTTTCAGACTTCCTCTTATGTAGGTACCTACTTATTTCTTATTCTATCCATTTTCATCCACACATCCCTCTTAGCATTATCAGCTCAGCTGCATTCAATTGCCTTTCATTCATTATTAAAAAGTCAAGTTAGGGTATTTTTTTATTTTATTTTAGGTGTATAAATAAGGTTGCTGAAGTGTAAATAGATTACACGGTGTAATTATTTTAATGCACGGTTATTTTCGGTTCTTAATCTCGCATTCGACCAGATGTACACTAGCTTTTGCCCGTAGCGTCGCCCGCGTCAATGTCGGAAAATATCCCATGAGAATGTACTACCATTGTTTCATATAACTAACCATTGGTTTACGCGGCTCACGCCAGTAAAGCTCCCACTCGGCATGATTCTTTCCGACACTCTCAAAAAAAAAACAATTTACACAAAACCGTAATGAATTACACACATAAACCTTCCTCATGAATCATTCCGTCCATTGGTGAAAGCCGTATGAAAATCTGTTCGGTAGTTTTTGAGTTTATCGCGTTCAGACAGACAGACAGTCGCGGCGGGTGAAGTTAGTTTTATAATATGTAGTGTTGCTGTGGTCAGTTATAAGTGAAGAAGTACTACCGAATTTTATATGGGTATCTTTTGTTGGAGATCTTAAGTAACTAAATTAATTTTCTATACGAAAAATATCTTTACAAGAAGTCTTTACGACATCGGAAGCCTATCAAAACTGCCTATTGATCTTAACTTTATCCACATTAAAAATACACTTAGAAGAATTCTGTGTAACAGTCACATTCCCGCACCCTCTGCGATCGGCACTTACATAATTCTGTCTTTATCTTTCAAAGTTAAAGTTGACGTTAATATTTTAAGGATAGCACATTACATTATTACGTCACACATTGTTAGGTCACCTTTGTAAGTCGTAATGTAAAAATAGATCATCTATCATTTTGTTATTTCTTTTAATGCGTCGTAGTTGTACTACCCGACTACGGCGAAGCAAAAAGGAGGGTTATGATTTTGACCGGTATGTACTCGTATGTTCATCTATTCCCTTATAACTTCTAAACTATTTATCATAATTTAACAAATGAGGTATCGTTGGAAGCGTCTTGATTGTCCGCTGTTGTCTAGAGACGTCACAATAAATTGACGTTAGACGCTAAAATGTTGTCATAATTTAACCTATACGACAAGATTATACCCTTTACATAAATAGATAACTAGGATACTCTTTGTTATGTACACCATAAACCTAATTGGGGGTGTTCTTCAGAAAGGTGTGTCTACTCCGAAGTGCAAAGTTCGAATGTTCGGATCGGACCGACACACGGCCGAACCGAATATTATTGAAAAATGCGAAAAATGTTCGTATCGGCTCAGTTGGGTCGGGACCATAGTCAATATTCGAAAGAGTGTAGGATCGGAACCGACCGAACCAAATAGTAACTTCGTAGCAGGAAACGGCCGAACATTCGGCCGATACTACGTCGGAGTAGACCCCTTGGTGCGTAGCACTCGCACCCGGCGTGCATGTAAGTATGACCAGAAGGCTAATTCCCGTAATTAAAAACGTTCAAAATCTAGTCACAATCTCATCTCAGTGTCAAACAATGTGAAAAACTTGTCAAAATGTAGGGAAATTAGAGTTATTTTTGACAGATTGCGACCGAGATCAGACTGTGAACGTTCTTAAAATTACGAGAATTGCCCCTCAGATGTGTGAACGTAAATGAAGCAAACGGAGTATTTAAGTATCGTAGCTGATGGTGACTGATTGGCGTTCTGTAGTTTTTGCCTACCCGCATAGAAAAAAGCCGGGAATTTATGATATATGCATGCTTACGTTTTAACCTATACGATTCCTAAATAATAATCATATTGCAGAACGGTGAAGGGAAACATCGTAAGGAAATCGGCATGTCCTAGAACCAAAAATTCGAAGACATATGACATCTATCAACCGCGCACTGGGTCCGCGTGGTGGTTTACGGCCCACTCCCTCTCACCGAGAGGAGGCCTGTGTCCCAGCAGTGGGAACATTATAGGCTGATTATACATGTTATGCAATCATATTGCACCTATATTCAACTTTTATTTATGTTTCAAATTGACGTTATTTCAAGTTAAACTAATATAAACTTTATTTTACTGGTAATTAACTTGATTTCAGAGTGACTAGCACTATTGAAAAAGTTATAAAAATGTTTGAAGTTGTAGCGTAAACTGAACTTTATGGTGTAGGAATTAAAGTTATTTTCCATAAACTCATATTTGTTTACATTTTTGGCGAATATGTCGCGAATGCAGATTACATATCTCGTACTACACGGTAGGTTACACATAGTCAAACCGCAAGTCAAACTAACTTATGCTATATACATACAAACGTAGTATGTATAGCTAATCTGTAGTGTTGTACAACTTAACTCATTAAATACTATCTTACTAACGACATGTACTGCTTAGTTTTGGGGCACTCCCAACAGGGTATGTATCTTCAAGGGTAGGATTTTGAAGGGTAGGTAGAGGCCTGGGGTAATGCAATTATAGAGGTAAGTAATATGACAGGTGGGGTATTTCAGGGTCTTAATGATAATTTAACAGGGTGACAGGGACGCCGAAGCACCACCTGCTAAAATGGATTCAGTACATAATTCAGAACCACGTCGCGTCGAAATTTTTCGTCATTTATTAAAAAAAAAATAGCTCTGACATATATTTTGACCGCGTAGGTCCGTGGATAAATAATAATAGCTGCACAGGTCAATCAATCAGGCTAAGCTACGCTTGCCGCGGTTGGTCTGTGGATGGTTGACAATCTTTGCATACCGAGACCCTTCCGTGCCTCGGAAAGCATGTTAAACCGTTGGTCTCCGCTGTCATTCGTGGATGTTTTGACAGTCGTTACGGGTAGTCAGAAGCCCGAAAGTCTGACAGCCAGTCTTACCAAAGGGTATAGTATTACCCAGTAACTGGGTTTTGGAGTCAGATAGGCAGTCGCCCCATGTAAAATACTGGTCTTCAGCTACATCCGGTTAGACTGGAAGCTGACCCCAACGTAGTTGGGAAAAGGCTAGGTAGATGATGATTAGTCGGTGCGTAAGATTATAGAATCTAACTAAAGTAATGGGTAAGAATATAAACGAAAAAGCTTGCCTTGTTATATTCAAGGTAATGAACGTCTGAAGTTTTTTTCAAGGCAATGGAAATTATGGAAAACCTCGCTCTTTAATCTTACAAAAAGATGAACTGAATACTTATGATGCAAAACAGTAAACGGCCAAACAAAATACCTATATTTGGATTTTTTTTGTTTATAGATGTTGCATGTAGTTGATGTTGTTGTTGTTTTGTTGTTGTTGTTGTTGACCTAGGATGAAATTTTACCCAAAATATTGGTGCATAACTTAGCAGTTCCCTCAATTTTCAAGCAGAGATATGCTGATTATATTTTAAAAGCAGCTGTGCCCGCAACTTCGTTCGCGTGCATGACGAATCGGTTTTTATGTTTTTTGGGCCGGAACTTTTTTTTTTTTTTTTTTTAACTTTACCCCTCACTAGGAATTTCTCCTGTGTTGTGGATGCGCTTACAGACATATAAACTCACATACACAAACAGCCAGACCCGGAACAACTAATTGTAGGTCATACAAAATATTTGTTCCGTGCGGGAATCGAACCCGCGACACGCAGCGCAGGAGTCAATCGCTTAACCAATGCGCCAACCGTGCCGTCAAAATTACAAATATTATAAATCTAAGTTACTCCTTATAACATCAGCTATCTGCCAGTGAAAGTCGGTCCCGTCAAAATCGGTTCAGCCGTTTCGAAGATCAGCCGGAACAAACAGACAGACAGATAGGCACTTCGTTTTTTTGTCATAGGTACCGTATATATATTTCATATGCATTTAGTCAAAAGCTGTTATTTTGACATGAAAAACAGACACTTGAATTTTGCTTATTTGTATAGATATAAATCTGTACATTGCCCCGCAATAAGTTTATGTTCCTACAGGCTTACTCTTCATATTATTTACTCAAGATTTTAGTGTTACCTTGTTATATTTTTCTTAGAAATGGAGCGATTATTTTACCGAGCTACTTCCACTTAGTAAAAAAAAACATTACAAACAGTCACTGTATTTCAGTTCTTCATTTTTATTTAATTGTACAGATATAGATAACTTACTTCATGATATCATAACGATTATAACAAAGAAATAACACAAAAATTACCTATACTATTAATTATTACGCAAACTCAAATAAAACTGCACTCCACCATAAACTTTGCATTATCATCCGCCATCTTATTTCTGTCATTTACATCAAAATGGCCGCTTGCCTGTCGCGATACCACCTCAACTTGAGGCACATAACTTAGTCAAGTTTATATAGCGTAGTTGAGGCTTACTTGTTATGAAGACAGTTCAAGTTTGGGTGACAATAATGTACCAAGTTTCTATTTAATATTAGTCACTCTGGCTTATAGTTCCGTCATTTAAGAGTTTGGTTTTGGTATGCGTTCGCGATTAGTCGTCGAAATCTGCGATCAGAGATGGTTTTTTGTACTTGAATAAAACTGTTGTTAAAATCTACCATAGTTCTAAAAAGTTAATTGAGAACATTTTAGAAAAATAGTGTTACAGCTAAATTCGACCGATTTTAAATTTTCCATAGAAACAGAGATTTCCAATTATCTTTTTTTAAATAAGACATTTCGAAAATGTTCTTATCTAACTTTTTAGACATATGAATCTTGCTTATGCGTATGAAGTTTCATTAAAATCGGTTCATGCATTTCGAAAAACAAGGACTTGAAAGTTTGTATGAAATGCCGTACGTTGTAAACGCTCTTAAGAACAGAGGAGCAATGGTTGCCTAGTGAGAACGGACGCGACTTACCAACAAATTCGAAGGCACGTGACATCTACTAACCAGCACTGGACCCGCGTGGTGGATCACAGATTTACAGCCCATTCCCTCTCACAGAGAGGAGGCCTGTGTCCCAGTAGAGGGAACCTTATACCTTTAAAAATAAATACTCTTATTCTATAAACTTTAATAAAGTGTCATATTATTCCTTACACATTTAAATCTGAAAATACCGCCTATCCGACCCCTCTGAATAGCCAAGAAGAAATTGGTAGGCGTACGAATGATGTTCTTGTCTGTTAATGCAGCATGCTGTTGTTTTCTGCCTTCTAGTTTCTACATAGAAAATACACGTTTTCTTTGCCTAAAGATGTATTTTGCTTATAAGAAACTACAGCATTCTTCTTCTTAACGTATTGATGGTAAAAAGTTCAAACATCTTTGGCCAAAATTCAGCTGCGCGAACTCCGCTCACTGTCGCAGTCATAATATCATAAAGTGCACAGGTGACAGAGCGTGCGGCGCAACATGGAAAATGGGCCATTGTGTGTGGGGTGGTGCCGCATAATGCATACTACAGTATTGAAAAAAACAAATGCAACCCTTTTTATATGGCCTGTATTTTCAAAAAAAGGTCTGTCATCATTCAAACCAAATCAACAAAAACATACGACGATCGCACCCTTGTAACGTTGTGACTCGAAGGCTCGTTTAGTCGACCTTTAATCGCCTACCTAATCACTAGACTCTTGTGCAGCCAGCCTAAAACACTTATGTCGCCCGATATCTAGATAATAGCAGCGGTTATCGAACCTAATAAATTGGAATAGCGATCGTTGTTCTAATGATGCCTGGGGCCCCTAGCTGCGCTTACTTAAGCATCACTTAGGTTACAAAACAACTTCTATGTGTATCTAGAGTTTAGGGAAACCTGGTGGTTGTTTTGATCATAAGCTTAAGCATAATCAGACTTCAATGTTCCCACTGCTGGGACACAGGCCTCCTCTCGTTGAGAAGGAGGACGACCGTAATCCACCACGCGGGCCCAGTGCGGGTCTGTAGATGTCACATGTCTTCGATGTTTTGATCATGTTAAGAGTTTTAGCTAACGGACTTTTGACCCGACTCCACTGCGTGATCAGTTCATTATTATGGCTCTGTTTAAGTCCTGAAACCTTCACGTTATTGTTGTTAAACCATAAGTATTAAAAAAATACTTAATATCGTATCCAGCATGTCCTCTGCACGCTACAGGAGTTGATGAACGCTACAGACGGTGTCAAGCTCGTAACCAAATGGGCTGGCTCTATATAGATTGCCATCCACACGGTAAAAAATGGTATTGAAAAGTCTTTTCGAATTTTCGACCAACATCTTTTTAACTCCAAAATCTAATTGCTCAAATATTTATTGTTACCGGCGGATTCTTTTTTTGCGGACCATTTTGTCTATAGGAAACATTACGAGAAAAGAAAAGTAACATTGCCTCTTAATTGTTTTTAATTGGTGACAATACTAATTAACTTGAACTCGAAACACAGGTCACTTCAAAAAGTAAGTATTACTGATTGTGATTGATTTTGGTTTTTGAAGTGAAACTTCTTAGGCTGCGATATTTCCATAAAAAACTTTTTGCGAGCTCAATGCTCAAGTGCTACATGATAATGAAGCCATTACCAAGACATTACAATGTTTGGGGCCCTAAATAGTCCCTATTGACCCCTGTCGAGCCCTAATGTCAGACGTTTCGGGCCCCATTTGGTTTTATGTGATCATATTTACTTGGTGAGCTGAACTATCTTTATGGTGTTTTGTTATTTTACCCGTTGTGATGGGTAGTCTTGGGGTTTGTGGTGCAAATTGTTATGTTTATGGGGCAAAACCCCTGTAAATCGAGCGCTAGTGATTGAGTCAGGAGTAGAAAACTTGTGGTGAACTTTTCAGTCGTTTTCAGTGACTTTTTATGTGTTTAGTTTAATCAATAATGAAGCAATCTAAAGTTTAGATCATCTTTCTTTCCCTTTTGTGTGATTAAGCTTTTTTTTTCTTTAACTGTAGGTATATACCGTTTTGACATCTACACTAAATAAACCTGAAGAGTTCGTTTGTTTTTTCTGTTTGAACGCGCTAATCTCTGGAACTACCAGTAGGATTTGAGAAATATTTTGTACTAGTTGTTGCCCGCGACTTCGTGTGCGATCCAGGATGAAAAGTAGCCGATGTCCTTCTCCAAATTTCATCTAAATCCGTTCAGCTGTTTTAGTATAAAAGCGTAATTCTTAAATTTTCTAATTTTCTGCGCAACTTTCTTGATTTTTTTTCCGTAAGAACCTTCTACAAAGTATTAGAAAACTTAAAAAAAAAAGATGTATGAAATCGGTAAAGTCGTTCTCAAGTTATGGCGTGACCAAGGGAAATAGGGATAAATTTTTACACACAATTTTGTATAGATTTAGTAGCTCCCGATTCTTGAGGAAGGTTACAGGCAATTAAACATCACGCTACGACCTTTAGGAGCCGAGGAAAAAAAAAACCAGGAAACACCCTAACGAAAACGAAGTAACGGAGCACAGCTTAGGATAAATGTAATTTATGCAAGAAATTTCACGCGGACGATGTCGGGGGCAGAAGTTAGTTTGTCATAAAATGTCCTTGAAAATAAACATCTAACGATCTGTCTTAGGCCTTAGTTAGAATATCGGTATTCCCTAGTATATACCAAATTGTCATTGTTATGAGTTAATAAATTTATTTATTTAATAAATATTATTACTCAATTGGTGAATACTTCTATATACTATATACAAGTATATAATACGAAAAAATATAGAAAAAGGCAGGAGCTCATTGGGCATCAAAAAATTCGTCCGCATCACTGTCAATGGGATAAGGGCCCAAAGGCTGACAGCATTACCACGTTGGATGCGAAGCTGATTCTTTGGGCTAAAAATGGGTCACGTGAAGAGTTAACCAACCGCTTGGCGATGTCCCGAAAAATTCGATAGGCACTCGGACCTTGTTATTGAGGTCAGATGGTAGTTGCTCTGAAAACATTATCATGTTTGAAAAGCAACCCCAACTCATCATCTTCCTGCCCTTATCCCATGTTACTTGGGGTCGGCGCAACACGTTTTCTTCTTCCATTCTCCCATGTCAACCGCCACGCTATCATTCACTCCCTTCTCTTTCATATCATTCCTCACACAATCCATCCATCTTTTCTTCGGCCTTCTTCTCCCTCTCCATCCATCAACATGTATATTCATCACTCTTTTAGTCACATGCGTTTCGTCCCTTTTCATCACATGCTCATATCAAGCTAAACGATTTCCTTTCAACTTTTCTGTCACTGGCGCTACTTTCAAACTTCCTCTTATATACTCATTTCTTACTTTATCCATTCTCGTCACTCCACACATCCATCTCAACATTCTCATCTCCGCTGCATGCAATCTTCTTTCATCCGTCTTCTTCACAGCCCAGCATTCAGACCCATAAAGTACGACAGGCCTTATCACATACTTATAAATTTCCTTTAACTTGAGGGGCATCCGTGGGCTTGACCCACCCCATTGTTCCTGTGACCTGTCGCCATTTCATCCATCCTGAGTTGATCCGGTGCGTTACGTCTCGGTCTACTTCGCCATTTCCTTGGACAAGCGACCAGAGGTACCGAAAGTCGGAGCAGATCAATAAGGGCGTTCCGGCGAGAGATATGGGCCAAGGACTGGAGAGACCGCCAAAATCACAAAACAGATACTCCGTTTTGGTCCAACTTACTCTCAGGCCAACGGTCTCCAGTTTTTCCCACAACCCTTCCAATCTGCTCTGGACGTCTAAGCATACGTCGTCGAACAGCATACACCAGGTAGCGTCCTCTTGGATATCCGATGTAAGAGCTTCCATTATCAGCACGAAGAGGTACGGACTGAGTGCTGAACCCTGGTGCAAGCCAACAGCCACATCGAAGCTGCCAGTAGTGCCCACTGTAGACCGGACTTGGGTACTACATCGACTGTACATCGCTCTATTCAACTGCACATACTTCCCTGGCAGGCCTTTCTCCTTCAGCGCCCATCACAAAAAGCAACCCCAACTATTACTTGTAAAAAGGTAGACAGATGATGAGTCTTTGGAAAAACCTCGAATTCCGTCGCTTTAAGCCCCCGTTCCAACATGTTCCTACCCTACTTTTAAAAGCCAAAAACACGCAAAGATACAGCCCCTCCCGTAAAAGCTTGTTCCATTACAAATTAAGGTGAGCTTAACCTGTAAACTGACTGTAATTAACGGCCCACTTTATTGTAACACTCTTGTTTTAAAGTAAACGCCGCATTTTAGGGTTAATGGTCGTGCCATGCTTGCGTATGGTAATTTTATTTCACATATACATACGTAAACTGTTGATAATCTTCCCGTGTATGATATTTATGGTAATTTTTGAAAAACAGCTGGTTTTTTGTATGAAAATTGGTGAGGTGAATGCCCTAGCGGACTCACTTTTTGTATATTTAGCTAGTTCAAAATTGTTTGAATAATTTATTAGCAGGCTTTTCCTCACCTATGTTAAGGCTAGGGTTAAAATTCAAAACGTTCGGCTGAATATGTCAGTAATTTAGTCACGGTGAATTATTTATATATTATATACTAATACTAATTTATATACTAATACTAATAACAAGGCTGAAGAGTTTGTTTGAACGCGCTAATCTCTAGAAGTGCCAGTCGGATTTGAAAAAATATTTTTGCATATTTTAGCCTAATTCTTGAGAAATGGTATGAGCTGTTTAACACCACATTAGGACTCTAAGGAGCCGAGCAAACTTAAACAATCTAAGAAAGCGCGGACAGGCGATGCGATGGCGACTAATCTTTATCAATGGAGTCCAGCTCATCCCGCCATCTCTGTCTGGGCCTGCCGCGAAGTCGTTTGCCATTAAGCAGGACCTACTGGGTCGTAAGTTTGGCCCACTGATCGTCTGACATGCGGCAGATGTGTCCAGCCCAATTCCATTTAAGCGTATAATAATTCGCGATTATAGTTCTATAAATAAATACTTTTTACGGCCGTAAATCATATTTAGATCAGCATATAACCTGATACTGAAATTGCAGAAAAAAAGAAATATCGAAATTCGTGGACTATCTCGACGCTTTCGCCTTAAGCAAAAAGTGAAGGAAAAATAATGTAGCATTTCTTAAAAACAATATCAAAACTTAAACCACTTCGTTTCAAACACTTTAACTCAAACATTTCACTTACGGGTCCCCATGACTAATGACTTACAATATACCCGTAATGAAGACTTCGCTTCCCAAATGTTCAGGTAAATTCCGTGTAAGTACTGTCGTTAATTTAATTGACGCTATCAATTACAGCGAAGGTGTTCACGTGATTTGTATGGCGCATCAAAAGTTGGCGGTGCTTTGTCAAACGTCAGCGCTTGAAAGCGCTGTATCGCTCAGGCTTTGCGAGGTTTCTGTGTTGATAGAATATAGTAGTGGCTTTGTTGCACTAACAACTGTATTTGTTTGGTGTTAAAAGACTCCTCATTATCATCATTTTGTTCATCAAAGTAAAAAAAATAATGATTGGACTGAAAAATATCTGGTTAAGGCAGCGTGCACTGTAATGCACGCAAAACGTTGTGCTTATAACAATATGTGGGTGCATGTAACAAACAGGAGTTGTGGAGATAATTAAAGGAAAGTTATAATATTTAAAATTAGTTTTCGTGAAAAAAAGCGGACGTTTAACTTTCACTCTCGCCGTAACCAGATTATGGTTCCTAGCTAAGTTTTAGTGCAAAAAAAAACAAAATTTTTTTTCGTAAGAAATCGTCAATAAAGTTGGAACTTTCACCTTCAGTATCTTCGTAACTAGAAGGTGCCCAGGTATGGTCAAGTACAAAAAAAATATTTCAATAACTTGGCTTTGTTATGGGTATTTTTACACCCAGTAAGTTTATACAACATAAAGTACAGTCAACCGCATATAGTAGTAACACTTGTACTACGAAAATCGCCCTAACTGCGATAACATAAAGCCACTGTGAATCTCTATTTGTTACCACTGATGTGCACAACTGTACCTTTGCTGTATAAACGTAGGTAAATAGTTACTATATTTTTTATTATTATTTGACAACGTATATTTGAACATGAGATAGTTTTTCAGGTTCCTGGTACACGTTTTGTGATAATTCAAAATGTATTTTACCTTTGCCCGAAATCCGAATGTGTCCTAAATTCTGCTGTCAAATAATTTGTTGGTAATTGTTTGTTTTGGGTTTCAAATAACTAATTCACGCGAAATAAATTCGCTTGAAAATGTACACATAATCCCAACAATTTGTAGAAATAATGGCAGTTTTACAAAAGAGGTCTACTGTCATATCATAATCAGCCTATAAAGTTCCAACTCTCGGGACACAGGCCTCCTCTCGATAATAGGAGTGGGCCATAATCCACCACGCGGGCCCACTGCGGGTTGGTGGATGTCACATGTCTTCGAATGTTTTGGTTCTAGGACATGCCGGTTTCGTCACGACGTTTTCCTTCACCGTTTTGAGAGCAGTGGTGATGAAATAAATTACACAAAGTAAAGCGCCTGACTGGGTTTAAACCTATGACCTACAACTCGTAAGCCACGACCGTACCACTGGGCACCATTGCTCTCTCACTACCACAGCTTCGTAAAGTAATACCTACCCCTTTAGGTACTCATGAGGACAAAAGGCTCGCTTATAAAAAAAACATGAACACAGCAAAAATTCATTTCAACCTGCATATCGTAAAAAGACTTTTCAAGTAACATTTCAAGCTTAAATTTTCCCGAACTCTACCCGAACAATTCGGAAGACACATTTGTTAAGAATTTGTCAACGTGGGACAAAATTCCGGGTGTCAGTTGTGCCACAATGAAAACTTAAACGTTATGCGACTGTGGCGTGTACGTCCCAAGGGTAGCTTGAAGTAGGGGGGCAATGTTGGAAGAAAATGTAGGACAAATTATTTATTGAGGGGTTTGTGTGTGGGTGCAATGCCGATGTTGAATTCCGATCCAATGCGGGTTTATTTGTCATTTGTTTTGTGGGAATTGTATCCTCGGTTCTATTTCTATCAAAACCTTATTTTTTTTATGAATTGAGAGATTATCGATCTCGCATATTGTCTGCAAGCTTGTTTTAAAACATTTCTGATATTTTAGTCGAGAGTTGTGGGATAATTTATTAATTTGATTTGTTTCTGATTAACATCGTTTTGAAGGTGAACTCAGGTCGTTCATTTACCCTCAATTTTGTAGTACACAATTAATTTGCCACATGCTAGGCAAATGACATGAAACAATGACATGACAACGTTTATCGCTTATCAATTGATTTGTAATAACTATTGTAGTAATAAACGTTCGAAACCAAATTGATTAGACTACAATATCAATTATGATGAAAAACAAAAAAAGAAAATACGTTTATTTGCGGTAAACTTGACGCAAAAAAACAAAACAAACACAAAAAACAAACAAGTTGGGGGAAAATATGCGTCACATCCACGCAAATCGGCCATCGCTCAGCAAAATGCTACGACCCTATGCGAGACAGAGCCTCAGCGCTGGTGTCCAGCGACAGCCGGCGTTGACGTGATGACGTCAACCAGTGCAGCATGCAATTATACATAAATAAATAAAAAAACAACAACCAAAACATGAAATAAAATAAGATAAACATACATTCAAAAAACCAAAAAATAACATGAAATATAATTATGATGTGGCAACATTCCGGGCAACGAATCTTGCGCCGCCGGGTATTAGTAATCTGTATTCTGTACGCGTGCGCAGCTGTCACCTGTCACAAGTAGAGCTACTATGAACCAGTGAAAACGACACATACAGGGCTAGAATCCAATGAGTTTAGTTCCCTTAGCAAAAATGTCGGCCATCTTCTTCTTAGCGTGTGAATAGCAAGAATAACACGAAAAAATGTTTATAGTGTTTTATATTTGTTTGGCCCAAAATTCAGCAACGTGGATACCGTTCGCTGACCCAGCCATTAGATCCTCACGTGTGCAGGTGACAAGCGGCGCAAGATTGGAGGCGAGCCATTGTCTCTGAAGAGACGCCGCATACACACCGGAGGTCTCAGCCATCCATGAACCACCACTTAGTTGTTCGAAAAAATTACCGTGGCCCCTGGCACAGGCAACAGATGGAACACGGGTGGGTTTTAGTCAGTTTAGAGGTACTCGTATGAGGAACAGGGTGTAAAGTTCACTCATCCTCCATTGAAAAGGGAGGATCCTCTAACCAGACGGGTGTTGTGTCTGTCGGGCAATTGCCCAACGATTGATGTCGGGAAGTTTGTATGTATGCTAATTGCGCGGTAAACTCTGCTTGCGAGATGCAGGATTTGCGTGACGTCAGTATGACGCGTTGTTCGCATGTGGCGTTGTAGATACCGCTATAGTCAGTAAAAGTCTGACACGTCCTTCCGCTTTGCTCAGAGCTGGAGAAGTTATTTGACGATTTCCCACCCAAAAAAAATAACGTCCCATAAAAGATCAAGAAACTCTCAACACAAAGAAGAAACGAAAAAAGACCCCGGAAAAAGTTATCCATATAATTCTACAAAGCCACGCAATAATCTAGGACCAACTAAACTCCTAACTAACGACTAACATATACGTCTAATAACAAGAGAACATCAGCTCAGTCAGGACATTTGACAAGCCACACACGTTCATAATTATATGGGTGGGGGGTAGTTACAATAAAAACTAATGAAGCGACCTTCATCAGCTATTAAAGGCATTCGTGAGGCATTTACCAGATTTTGGCTGTTTTCTTGAATATGTTTGATCATTAACGTGGTTTGTTTAGGTCTTATGAAGATTAGCCATGCCATTGACCCTACCTACTTTTTTAAATGAAAAATGGTGAATAATTATGAATCATAATGATGATGATATCGCATGAAATTAGAAGTCCGAAACCCTCGTGAAAAATGTACACTGTCGTTCTTAAAACAGCTGATATGAAGGTCGAAAAATTAGCTTAACTAACCAATTTGACATATGTCAATCAGTGAACGTATTCTTGCTGCTAATATTATAAAAACGACTGATGTAATATTCGTTACAAACAACGTCACTGACAAAACGCGTTTCCACGTGTAACCTTCTAAGAAAATGCAAACGTAAACTTACGCGTTAATGTTCATACTGTAATGTTCTTCGTTATTAAATTGGGCACCAACCCTGCTCACGTATGGCAGTGTAGCTTAACTTCATAATCAAGTTGGTCATATTAGGTGGTCGGGTAATAAGGACAGGCTCGTATTACTTGCTAGTTTTTACCCCGGCTTCGGTTACAAGTTTGGGGGAGAAATTGGACAAAAGTTTTTGTATTGTCCATTTTTGGTTCAGTTGAAGGTAGTTTCATGATTGCAATAAGGAAAAAAGAAATAAATAAAACTCGTTCACTTTGAAGATCAGAATTCATTGTTTCCTTTGTAAAAGTAAGAGAACAACCAAAGAAATGATGGAAAGATGAAGGTATATTCCCAGTCGTCCCCACATGGATTGCCACCAGGTGGCTATCGGGAATAAAATTTCCAGTTGCCACCGGGTGGCGGCTATTGTGTGTCTTTTAGTTTGTGCCAAATAAATGTATTTTCTTTCTTTCTTTATGATATGCCTAATTTTAAAAGGATGAAAAAGTAATAGTTAATGAATAGGAACTTCTTATGAACTAGGATCGAAGCTATTATTATGCCTTTTAATCAATCAAACAACTCAACCTATCGAAGTCCACTGCTGAACAAAGACCTCTCCCAGGGTGCGCCACAACACCCTGTCCACCGCATTCCGTATCCAGTCTGTTATTATGACTTTATCTTATCTTATAAAAATATATATAACTCAAAGGGTACTGACTGACTGACATAGTGATCTATCAACGCACAGCCCAAACCACTATACGGATCGGGCTGAAATTTGGCATGCGGGTAGATGTTATGACGTAGGCATCCGCTAAGAAAGGATTTTGATCAATTCTACCCGCAAGGGGATAAAATAGGGGATGAAAGTTTGTATGAAACTTTGTCAAACTATACTTCTTAACGCGAGCGAAGCCGCGGGCAATTGTTACATAAAATAAATCACTCCCATTTGACACAAGGTGCCTATAGACTTAAGGAAGGTCGCCAAAATACCTACAACTGAGGTTATAAAGCTAAGACCTAGAAACCCTCTCTAATTTAGGCGAGTTAACATACTATAACAGAATAGTACAGAAGGTAGGCTCCATACAGCCACTACCACGCACGCACACAGACACAATCCACGTACAGCGAGTGCAAGCGCACTCGTAACTGGCATTCTTTTGCAATATGTGGTGTGTTGCAAAAGTATTAGGCGAAAATGTAAACAAATGGATCAGAAAACGTACCTACCTGTGGAGGCCAATTACAAATTGAGTGTTATATATATATTTGACGGCACGGTTGGCGCAGTGGTTAAGCGATTGACTGCTGCGCTGCGTGTCGCAAGTTCGATTCCCGCACGGAACAAATATTTGTATGACCTACAATTAGTTGTTCCGGGTCTGGCTGTTTGTGTATGTGAATTTATATGTCTATAAACGCTCCCACGACACAGGAGAAAGTCCTAGTGCGGGGCAACGTTTTTTAAAAAAAAAAGAAAAAAAAAAGAATATGATTATTTGAATACTTACTATACTCGAATTTCTAATTTTAGATTACCTTAAAGAGGATTTTCATTTGACAATTGAGATTATTTTAATACCCGCAATTTACGTAGATGATTTTTTAATCACAATTAAATAATGTCACTAATACAATAATGTGTTAGAAAAATTGGTGAGAGTCAATGTTGAAACCTTCTAAATACAGATGAATGTCTTACTAGTATTGTATAAAAATTGAACCTGAACAGGGTTTGCTTACAATTTCATCTGGTAATTTTGAAACGGATATTAGTTTGAGATGCGTCCACGTCTTTTGTACCTTCTGAACCTACTATTCTGTGATACTAACTAAGTCTAAATAAGGTGAGCTTAGGAGAGCGTTCCAAAAATGGTTATGTCCGAACCTGTTGCTTAAACGAGGGTAGTATTAAATTGTGGAGCTTGGCATAGTTTGGTTACTGAAACCTGTTACATAGTGTAGATTTTCTAGGAATTCTAGAACGTGGCACTTTATTTTAGGCTTGTTTACAGGTTGTATTCTAGGAAATTCAATCTTTCTTGATTGAATTCCTGCAAAAATATAAAAAAGGAACCTCATTTTCAAGCTGGGTTCCAGGAGAAGGTGGTTTGTTTCTGTGGGCCTAGGAGTTCTTTGTTTTTTGCTTGTTTGCGTGTATTTTATAGAATTGAATACTCTTTGTTGTACTCCCTGAACACAAAATCCGAAGTTACTGGCTTATCCTACTCCGTATCACATACGGACATATGATTAGTACGGGGTCAGAACTAAGAATTAATGTAAACATGATTTGACAGTTGTTCCTACTCCCGATATGTATTTTTTTCTCCCGCTACATTCGCACGGGCCCGTATCTTCGTTGACGGACTTACATAGCAGACCCCAAGCTCGACAAAAACTTTATCCCTCTCTAGTCTTCGAAGGAAAGCAATAACACCAACACGCTTCTGTAACATGTTGTAATACAGTAAAATGTTATTATAACAGAAAATTTTCGTGTTCGTCAGCGTCCGTATTACGATCGCGAGCGAACGTGACCCGAATGAAAGCGATGCGCACTTATTATCGTTACATTAAAATACAGCAGACGTAGTGCGTAAGTACGTAAACGATGTCTTAAGATTATAACAAAAAGTAAAAATGAAAGAAGGTCTGTGGAATTGATTCTGAAACCAGTTTATCTATTTGTTTACTAGTGGCCTGCTTTATACGGTCATTTCATTTTAGACAGATTTTTTTTTTCATAAATGTCGGTAATTATCACTGCAGAATAGACGACCCCCTGGCCGTTCCCCTGGTGGTACGGTGGGTTTTTTAAAACGATACCACTGTATGAAGTGAACGTAGTGCTGTGCTGATGAAGATACTAGACGGACAGAAAATCCCACGGGAACGTGCTACTGGTACAAAAAGCCTATATGTTACTCCATAACATCAGCTATCTGCTAGTGAAAGTTCCCTCAAAATATGTCTAGCCGTTTCGGAGATTAGCCGGAACAAACAAACAGACAAAAAAAAATGTTATAAGTACTTTACCTTATTTTTTTAGATTATCCTCTGCTACTTATATGTACTTATCTATTCTTTAGGATATGTAGGAACCTTGTTTCTTCGCAAATCTACGTATTTTATTATTTTATTTTGAGGAATGTTACTTTATATTCCAACTGTGTTTTAATTATACAAAAATATTCTGATTGGATAGTGTTATTCTATTTAGGTAATTAATATTTCATTTTAATTGAGTTGTGAATATGAGTTCGTTGACATTTGAACTGACATTAAATGTCATTATATTTTTATATTCCATTCTTTTTTAGTGTCTTTATATAGAATACTTTATAATATTAGTAGGATAGGATAGGATAGGTAGGTAAGATAGATCTGTTTTGGTTGCTTTTTAATATGAATAATCCTGTATTCTTTTGTATAAATGATAAAAAAAAATCAGAAGGATAGCGAGGTCATAGCGCAGGCCGGCGATGCGATGCGACGGAATGGGTCGGGGGATAAGTATTTTCATACGGACGAAGTCGCGAGCAGAAGCTAGTGCTTATATTATAAATGCGAATGAATGATGTGTGAAAGTAACTCTGTATGTCTTTATGTCTGTTTGTTACATTTTCACGTCTTAACAGCTGAGCGGAGAAAGTCGCGTGAAAATATTTGGTTAATATACCGTATATACGCACTAAGCGCTTCTCGTCATCTTTTCTGATGCGCACAGCAAAGGAGTGGAATTGTCTGCCTGCGTCTGCATTCCCGAGTTCATACAACCCTAATCTCTTCAGGGCAAGAGTGAATAGGCTTCTTCTGGGCAAGCTCGTTCCACCGTAGATCTCATCCCTGCCTCTGGGCTGGATTGAGGTCAAGAGTGAGCCCATTGTAAATAAAAAAAAAAAAATCAGTTGATCCATAGATTTATGTTCGCATAACTCGACATAATGTATGGATCAACTGAGTTTTTTTCGCGATTTCAGGGTTGGTACCGTAGTAAAAGTTGATTATAATGAGTACAATGACCCCTTTTAAGGATTAAAACGATCAAAATTTAACGGTGTATAATCAAACTAAAAATATCCTTACCAAATCAAATCAAATCAAAAATCATTTATTCAAATTAGGCTGAGAATCAGCACTTATCGAACGTCAAAATTACAAAAGATAGTCCCCCAAAAACGCGCGCCATTCACCATTTCCCAGTGCTATCGCTGGGAAGAAGAAGTGGCGCAACAAACTCCCCAGCATACCTAACCAAAATCAAAATTCTTATCTAAATTAATTGACATGTAGTTGTTAAATTGACAAACCTTCCTTTTCTGTGCCCTTGTGTCAAAAAATCTCCATGATCAGTCATTACCAGCAAGAAAATGATTAGCACCCCAAAATTACTGTTAGCACCCGTTCTTAAGCACCCTCAAGAAAAAAACGTACCAAACACGTTAACGTAACGATAACGTTACGAAAATCGTTTTACGATATTTAATATCGTTTTTCGGTACTTAATACCGTTTCGCATTTACCGAATAAGTACTTTCGATTAAGATAGGGGGTGTCTGCTGTCTATTAAAATTTAATAGAGCGTTTCAAGGTACGATGGAATTGTATTGATTGTTTATAAGGTGTGAATATGGATATTCAAGCTGTTGAGTTGGGGTGAGCAGAGAATGAGGTGCATGTCTAGAAAAAAATTATGAGTATTATTTATTTATTTAATACTTCAAGCACATAAATGTACAGAGGCGGACATAATGCCATGGGCATTTTCTACCTGGCAACCTGTGGGTTATGCGGAGACAAACAGTGGTAAAATCAATCATGAAAATGAAAAATCAATGACGACACGGTTGGCGCAGTGGCTGAGCGATCAACTGCTGCGCTGCGTGTCGCGGGTTCGATTCCCGCACGGAACAAATATTTGTATTGCCTACAGGTAGTTGTTCCGGGTCTGGCTGTTTGTGTATGTGAGTTTAAATGTCTGTGAACGCACCCACGATACAGGAGTAATTCCTAGTGCAGGGCAACGCTTATAAAAAAAAAATGAGTAGTAAATATTTTAAATATAAAGATACGCATAGACCTATTAAAACTGTAAATATAATATGTAAATACCTAATTACATAATAAAAATATAATTACAAATAAATATACATAAATACATGAATATACTAAAAATGCCTATGAAAATAGAGATACACTGAGGAACCGATGGACGGATTGTGTAAAAGATGAAATTATGGCAAGAAAAGGGGTGAAAGCAGAGATTACGGCAGGTAGATATGTTTGGTATCTAAACTTTATATTATAAAAACAAAAGTTTTTTTTTGTATATTTTTTTGTTACGCTTCACGCTAAAACGGCTGAACGGATTTGGATGAAATTTGGCACATTGGTTGACCATGACCTGGATGAGGACATAAGATACTTTTATCCCAATATTCCCACAGGATCGGGACTTGTGCGGGTGAAACCGCGGGGCACAGTTAATCAATAATAAAAAACCTACAATCACATGAACCCTGACAAAAACCGATCATCTTCGTTTAATATCACAAAGTACACCAACATCTTTAACAAATCGGTCGCCTCATACATTCTTAACCCTCTATTACAGACAATGTCGCCTTGACATTGCATGCGGGGGTATTCAGAGCCCGATGCAGGCGGAATGTATAATACGGGCAGCGGAGGGTTGAGCTCGGATCAACGGTGGGTACGTGCTGTCTTTTTGAGGGGAGTGGATGTATATGTATTTATCATGAGAGGGGTATATGGGACGGTGTTTTAGTATAGTTTGTGTGGCTTTTTGAAGCGTATATTTATGTTATAGGTTGGCTAATGGGCTGATGCCCCACCTGATCAATCAATTCTAATATTATAAATTCTAAAGTAATTCTGTTAAATACGTGTTATTGAACCAGTAACTGGGTTGTGGAGGTCAGATAGGCATTCGCTCCATGTAAAATAATAATATTCAGCTGCATCCGGTTAGACTGGAAGCCGACCCTTCGCTCCGTGTAAAATACTGGTATCCAGCTGTACCCGGTTAGACTGGAAGCTGACCCTAACATACTTAAATGAGAAAAGGCTAGGCAGATGATGATGACGTATTATGGAATCCGATCCAAGAACTACCCAAGCAAAGTTGTTATAAAATTTATGTGGAACCATCGCGATCGCGCAACCTGCACCAAATGAAAAAATAACTTTCACTACTTCAAAAAAAAAAAATATAGGTCAGACAAACTGAGAACCTCCTCGTTTTTAAGAAGTCGGTTAAAAAGCGCAACAATTGTCCCTCTCAATAACATAACTCTACTCCCCAAACCGAATAACTGAACACAGAAATTCAACCAACTTTTCACTTATTAATAAAACAAAAATTCTTTCAACTTCCTCGCTCAGTTTCGCAACACCACAAATCATAAGAACTGCGCTGCGTGACAGTCCTCACGAAGATAAGACCCCAGAGGTAAGCCCCGGGTTATTTTTCTTACTTTTATTTACTAAGGTGTGAATGACGGCGATAAGGGAATAGGTATTTATATTAAGTCTGACATTGAAGCGTGGGAGTGCGAAAGATAGCGATGAAAAGACAGTGAAAAGTGAAATAGTGGGAGTAAAAGAAAATGGTTTTACGTAGTTAAACGCAAATGGCAAACGAAACTCATATAATTTCGTACGTCAGTCTGTCCGTCCGGATTTCATACAGCCATTTTTCAAAAGTTATTTTCTTTATTTACTACTAGCTGCGCCTCGCGGTTTCACCCGCATAAGTTTCGATCCCATGGGAATATCGGGATAAAAAGTATCCTGTATGTTAATCCTGGTTATAAACCATCTGTATGCCAAATTTTATCCAAATCCGTTCAATAGTTTTTGCGTGAAAGAGTAACAAATATCCATCCATCCATACCAACTTTAACGTTATTTAATATAACGTTTATAATATTATTAGGAAGGATTTTAGTACAGAATCGTATTCATTTTTTGATCGTTAAGTTACTAACGCATTTACCACATTGTCCATACTGTTTTAACTACTGGAAAACAAGTTAATGGTCTTCTTGGAGAAGTGTCAGACTTTTAATGACTAAAACTCACCAGTGTTCCTTCAGTTGCCTGTGCCAGGGGTCACGGTATCTCTTTCGAACAACCCGCCTGGCAGGCATCGGCCCTGGCCCTAGCGGACCCCATCAGTTAGTGCTGACATCTCTATAAGGCACGCGTGGAACACAACGCGCCGTCGACCCGGGCCTGGTCCTTACCGGGCGGCAAACTGCCCATTGCTCACAAACACCAGAATCATGATTCTGGTGTTATATTGAACATAAATTGAAAGGCACTTTTTTACGACATGGTCAGATGACCAAAATGTCGTGTAGCGACAAGAAAAGCTTAACTAATAAAGCCAAGGGTAGAATGATATATTAAAGAAAGGGAGGTAGAAAACTATAAAGATATATTTACAAACAATTAAAAGATGGAGATGGACTGAAGAGTGGTGTGTAGTATGTGGAAGTGGGGTGTATGGATGATGATGCGTGATAGGTGGGTTGAGGAGGCTGAGGTGGAGATCTAGTTGGAGCTGAGCAGGTAGAAGCGGTGCAGGTGCTGGCAACAGGTGCAGGTCCAGGTGGACATGAGGGAGGTGAGACTTACGGAAGATGACGCACAAGACCGAAATAAATGGCCGACCTCGCGTAACGGGAAAAGGCGACACCAAAGAAGAAGAAAATCGCTGAAACTGTAACCACACCCCCATTCCGTGAAGGTTATTATAGTTTTCCCCATTGTTAGAGGGTGACAGAGTGCGAGATGAAACAAATAACATTTATACCGACGACATGCGACATAAAGATTCATTACACACCAGACAGCTGTGGGAAAAGTAATTAGCGATGTAATAGCTTTAGGATGAATGGAAGCTTTCGGGGAAATTTCAGGAAAGATGTGTTTTGTGCGTTTTTCTTTTTATTTCTACGACGTTATATTTTCACCAGCCGTGCGCGATTTTTATCGACAAAAGTGACAAACTTCCAAACAAATTTTCACCCTTTATTTAACCCCTTTGGGGGATGACTTTTGGGAAATCTTTTCTTAGTGCTCACCTTCGTTATAAAAGGGTATGTTGTGCTTCTAGATATGGTTTACCCTGTGCGTTGCCTGCCAACCTTCAGTCAATGAATGAATAGGGATGATATAAGTTAATTATTTTCGAACAAATACCAGCATTGTATTGGGGTATATCGCCAGCAGACTGGACTGCTTGTGCATGAATCGCTGCTGCAAGCTTTAGATAACGATGTTGAGCTTGTAGCCAATGATGTATAAAACTATAGATACGTTGTCCGCACTCTAAAATGGCAACATGAAATGAAGCCAATTGGCCACATTGCGCTCAGTCACGCACCAACCTGTCGCGCGACGCTATGTTTGTTTTTAATTTATATCGTGTATGAAAACCTGTGCAAAACATAAAGAAAACATGCCGTCGTGTGTTTTCAGAGGATGTACCTACAAATTATACCCCAAAAATTAAAGACAAAAATGTGTCATTTCACGCGTAAGTGTACAAAACTACATTATTTTATTTTATTTTGTACGACGCTGCGTCTAATGGCGGCCGGCTACGTCACTCATGCGCTCGACCAATGAGCCGTACGGTGTCATATTTTCTTTCCCTTTCTTTACGCGTATAAGTAGTTATCTAGTATTTTCGCCGTTTTTAAGCGCCGAGATGTTGGTTGATAACGTGTCTACATATAATACGTCATTGCTTGTAGCAGGGTTTTTCATAAGTATATGGCGGTGTTAGTCTAAGTTTATTAACATTGTTGCTAAGAAATACAGTTACTAACATATTTGAGTCAATTTTTGTTAGTTGTAAATAAAACATGGAAGAGTCATCTTAATTTTTTTCATGGAAAGGATTATTCCCACCCTTGTCGCGCTGTACAGACAATGTATCGCATTAGTATGAAATTACATAGTGGTCACTTCTGTAATAGTGCCATCTTTGAGTAGCACTTATATTTTAACGTTTACAACTTGGCAATTTTGTAAGCTAACACATTTTATAAAATTGTTTGCATTACTTGCAAAGAAATATTTTTTTAGAGATTAAAATAAAAAAAATTGAAGATTTATTAGTAGTTGTGTTTCTGTAACAAAATTTACTATTTCTTTTTTTGTGATTACTATTTTGATAACCTATGATTTTTATGTTATGTTATATTCTGGATTCAGCAATTCACTAGCTCGCAAGAAGCAAACGCAGTGCGTTTTTCTCTGAACAAGAAGAGGCCTTTCTTTGCCCATAAGTGGAACAAGTGCAGGACTAGTTCTGACATCATTAATTTCCCAACACAGACAATAGTGATTGTGAGTATATCCCTGCGCTAAGATTGGCTTTGGTCCAGACAAGACAGGGTTAAACTATGTAATGGTAAGCGAACAATTAGGTACCGACTTATCAAGAAGTGTTTTACACAACCAACATAGATAAAATATTTCTTAGGCAGTTCTGCCAGTCTCTGTAATATCTACTACAGACCCAAAGTTCCTTCTTCTTTAAAATGTGGCCGTCACGGGTCGCCCGGCAGATATGAAACATTTGAAGCAAGCAGTTAAAATTTTTCGTCGGTTATTAAAAAAAAAGTTGTTCCGTACATTTGACCGAGTAGGTATTGCACTTTACTATGAAAGAGCAGAATATTTAATTGATAACCGACGAAAAATCTCAACGCAAAGGGGTTAAGAATCATGTACTGCATCCTGACAGGTTGCGCGTCGATGTCCGTGGGAATATCGGGAAAAAAAACTATCCTATGTGTTAATCCTGGTTATAAACTATCTGTATGCCAATTTTCATTCAAATCCGTTCAGTAATTTTGGCGTGAAAGAGTAACAAACATCCGTCCATCCATCCTTACAAACTTTCACGTTTATAATATTAGTAGGATAAATAAATAAAACATGGAAGAGTCATCTTAATTTTTTTGTGGAAAGGATTATTCCCACCCTTGTCGCGCGGCGTCGCCACTCTGTTTAATATGAAATTGAAAACTATTCTAGGTACCTTTGCCCAGCATGGGAATATTACAAGTAAAAAAACGCATAGAGACCACGCCGCGACGACCTCCAAAAAAGGCTAACAATACATACCTACACACATATAGATTACTATCGCATAACACGCCGGTGACCTCATCAAGGTCTTCTGTTAAATTCAAGAGGTCATCGCACTGCAAATAATATAATTGGATAATTAGAAGATATTTTTGAAGACCGTGCCTTATTTTGCTGTCGCGCAAATTGCCCAATCTGAGGTCAGGTGAGAGGTTACTCGTGTACTATGATAAAGTCTCCAGGCGTTCCCTCACCGGGAGCATTCACGTCTAATGTAACAGTCGAAGTCCAAGAATCCACTGTAACGGCTAGGGCTTTGCAAGTACACGGCACAGGCCGTCAACTGTTACGTAGTGTAGAGAGATCATTGAAACCAGGATACAGGGATAACCAGCAGGATAGGTAAATGCATATAATTAAATAGGTAGAAGTAACACGGCTAGGTTGGCGGTAAATTTTTCATTACTGGCGAGCGCTTTATATTGAAACGTAAAAACAAACTTCGTGTAAAAAATGATTTCATATTAGTGCCATACATTGTCTGTACCGCGCGACAAGGGTGGGAATAATCCTTTCCACAAAAAAATTTAGATGACTCTTCCATGTTTTATTTATTTATCCTACTAATATTATAAACGTGAATATTTGTAAGGATGGATGGATGGATGGATGTTTGTTACTCTTTCACGCCAAAACTACTGAACGGATTTAAATGAAAATTGGCACACAGATAGTTTATAACCAGGATTAACACATGGGATAGTTTTTTTTCCCGATATTCCCACGGGATCGAAACCTATGCGGGTGACATCGCGGGGCGCAGCTAGTGTTATAATAATATAATTAACAAATGCTTCCTCTTTCCTAACTCACTTATTTTGCTGTGCCCGACAGGGTCCATAATTATGATGTAATTATAAGTTTACCACCTAAGAATACCTACATGTGAATATACCGAATGCAATAAAAGTATTTAGTAAATTTACAGGCACAATAGCCTACCCGACGAGCTTTTTCTGCTGTCTGCTCAGTGTCGGCTATAGGTACATGGGGGAGGCCAATGTCCAGCAGTCGATGTTTTTCGTTAGAAAGAAAGAAAGAAAATACATTTATTTACACAGACTAAAAGACACACAATACACCAGATACATACATCAGACGGGCAATTCTCGTAACTTAAAACGTTCAAAATCTAGTCGCAGTCTCATCTCAGCGACCAACAAATGTTAAAAACTTGTCAAAATCTAGGGAAATTCGAAGTATTTTTTGACAGATTGACACTGAGATCAGACTGTGAACGGTCTTAAAATTACGAGAATTAAAACAAACAAAAAAGATTGATTAAAAAGGTGTAAAGTCCGATGTAAGAAAATTAGCAGGAAAGTGTGCCTCACGGCTGCGCCAAAAAGGCCCAGTTCAGCAAAAATGCCAGACAAATAGTGCCTGACGCTGGTTTTCAACTGGACCCGATGTGTGAGGTGACGGATGTAAATCAGTTTTATACTGTAACGTGATGACGTGTGTATGCAAACTTAAATAAATAAATAAAATAAATTTGTGTTAGATAAAAACAGTAACGAATATGCGAATACGTATAAATAGTGTGATATTGAATACCATTGCAAAAAATAAACAAACAATACTGATAAATAAATAAGTGAGATGGCCGCATTTGATACGATGATGATGAAACTTTTCATTTTCAGTCTTAACCAAGATCCCCGTGTTATTTTACTGGGTATACATACTATTCACTGTGCTCACCCCATACCATAAAACTGTCGACATATCTCATAAATAAACTACCGAACCAAGGTCGTCTATAAAATTAAATTCGACAGGTCAACGTACTGCTGATATTTGTACAATTAATTTTGTTTTAGAATACACTAAATTAGACGTCACACTTCGTGAGTCAGTTGATAATATAAATGGTGTGACAATAGGTATCATGCCTCTTTTTATGAATCATCATTATCGAAATACCTATTTAGAGCTCTGTACTCTCTAATGACGTACATGATTACATGAAGCAGTTGGTCCCGACTGTCATTCATTGATCTTTGGTAGTCGTTACGGCTAATCAATAGGCCAAAAGCTGACACCCAGGACCCTTATTGCATAATACAGTTTCAATCTTGTTTGGTTGAGCTGAATGGTGCTGATCCATACGTCATGTTCGTGAACGGGCGCCGTCAGTAGGGACTGGTCATCTCTTAGCTGCCACGGCTTATTGTAATTTTTAATTTCTGAATTGTTTTTATGTTTTCTATAACGGACGCTTTTAACGTGCACGTCTTTTCTACATCGTTCTCACATGGTTAATTTCAACACGAATGATGTAATCAAATATTTTGTAAGAATTTTATGATTTAAAAGAGTGTCCATGGAGTTTCTTGCCCGTTCTTCTCCATAGGTACCTACGCTTTGGAATGGGCAACTAGCTTCATCTTTCTGACTGACCGTCCCTTTGACAATTCAAAAGTGCCTGTAATTGGTTTAGTTGAATTAAATGATTTGAGTTTGAGTTTGAGTTTGAGTATCACAAATCGAGAGTTTTGAAGGATATTTCTAATCCATTGCTTCATAGGTTTAATAAATTCGTCTGCTCAATAACGTACACAGCGCAATGAACCTGGCTGAACTATAAAAATGAAAGAAATTGCAATCAATTATCTTTTTATACGTTTTACGCAATTACCCCGCAGTCTTATGAAGGAGTATCGTGTTACCCAGTAACTGGGTTGTGGACGTCACAGTCGCCCCATGATGTAAAATACAGATATTCAGCTGCATCCGGTTAGACTGGAAACCGACCTCAACATAATTATTTAGTTGGAAAATGGCTAGGCAGGTGATGATGATGACTATCTCATCATCACCATCCTCATAATTTCAGTCGAAAGATGTCCACTGCTGGAAATAGGCCTTCCCAAGCACCGCCACTTCGAACTCTGCTTGACGAGACTGCTGCTTGCTTGAGACTTCCAACGCTCTCTCTACGGATACACAGTCGCCACTCCAGAACCTTTCAGCCAGAGCCTTTCAGTCAGAGTAATGTGCCCTGCCCACTGCCACTTAAGTTTGGCTCAATTTGACGAGTTAACTGAACATAAATGTAGGGAACAGGTGTTTTTTCGCGATTTCAGGTTTGGTCCCATAGTAAAAGCTGTTCATAATGAGGAGTACAATGACCTCTTAAGAGGTTGTTGGTGTTTTTCCAATAATCCTGTATATGGTGCCTGTACTTTATGTAAAGCACCATATTTTCCTTGTATCCCATTCGTAAAATTGGCCTCATTTTATTTTATAAACAGTTTAGCAATTTGGTTCACGGTAACCAGACACCTACAATACAATTACTGACTAGCTCAAACCGTTTTTGGACATTGGAACTGACCAGCCCATGTACTTACCTAACAATGTACACAGCACGTGTTAGTATATACATATAATTATAACTATTACACTGTATCAACCAGTATATCTGGACCCGTGACAAAACTGGAAACTAAATAAAAAATGTACTAGATTTGATGTAATAGTTGTAATTTTCGTTAACAACCAGCGCCTCTATGTACAATCAAGATAAATTGGTTACCTCTAAATAATTCCATAACAAACATGGTTGCGGAAACATGCGAGTGACGTCACAGGTCAACGGCCGTCGAGGTCATTCAGATGTAGTTGAAAAAATTGTAGAAAAACTTCTAGTATTTGCAAGTCATTATTTGGAACAATTGTGGTAGATTTCGTTATGGCCGTTAACGTTTAAAATGGCTTTGATCTTTTACAAGGCTGGTCACACCAGGTTGGCACATAATGGCCAAATGTTGGACAGTCAGAAAGGTGATTGGCTAGTGTTCATATGTCAACAGGATGGGCATAAGTTTCTTCCGAGGGCCTTTTCATTGAAACCGACAGGCGACAATCTGACAATTCAACAAGGTTCTTTCATACATTTTCTGCTTTATAAAACAGCATTACAGCACTTGTTGAGCAAATGTGACAATTACATATGTAACCCATATGTCATGTACCTATTGTCATTACGCGTATATAGTCATAACGGTGATCGTGAACGGTGAATCCGGCATGTCCTAGGACCATAAATTCGAAGTCACGTGGCACCTACCAACCCGCACTGGGCTGGCGTGGTGGATTATGGCCCACTCCCTCTCACAGAGAAGAGGCCTGTTTCCCAGCAGTAGGAACGTTATAGGTTGATTATGCTATCCCATCCTTGGTCAGTTGTATTAAATATGGCCCTGGTTGTAAATAATATTCATGCCTACTGTGATCTTTAATACCACCATGAGTTATGGCAATATATTCTATGATCTGTGTTGCAGGTATAAAGACTAATAAGCTGCACGCAAATAACAAACCAACGAGGAAAACGGACAATGTGTAACATTTATACATATACACACTAAGTAGCGGATGAATTTTTAGACGCTATATTTTAGTTTGTAAATAGTTTTAGTTAATTTAGGATATAATTTTGTTATTTGAGTGGTTAGCTTGTAAATTGTAATTGGTACCCTATTAATAAATAAATACAATACCAAGTAGCTATTAGAACGTTGCTATTTCTTGCATAACCAAAAATGGGCGGTAACTATAAACACATTATAAATTAAAGTCGCTTTGCGTGTCTGTCTATGCGACTGTGTTGATCTTCTAAACCACGAAACGTATTTTGATGCAGATTTCGACATCATTAAGAGCATTTATTCTGAAAAGTTTTTTCTTAAACGTTTATGTGTACATATAATACTTTATTATTAAACCTACATATAACAAATAAATCTGGATGATTTCTCTAGTTATAAAATCGTGTTGCATCATCATAGAGAAAAAAAAAAATAGAGAAACGATGAGCATTAAGATTTGTATAAAAGGATGACATATCTTTGTCTTTAACAAAATAATTCCATAAGTACATAAATACTACAAACTAACAAGTCCATCTTCTATAAAACTAAAAGCCGTAAATGTTTCTTATAAAAAATAAACATTTCGCTTAAGAGGTGTACTGACAGACCGGAAGCTTGTTGTAGTGCTCTCCAGCTCTTAGCAGTTAGTAGTGAGACTGGCACTTAACTCGGGTGAGTACTCCCCCTTAATGGTCATCTTTATAGTATGTTTACCTGTGTCTGTGTAGTAGCCTATTGGTTGTGTGTAAAAATAGATGAGAAGATGCAGAAAATGGAAGAAGTAATAAATTTGTAACAGCTGTAGTAGTACCAATAGTGCAATATGAATCATTTTGAAGGATATTGTTGATCCATTGCTTCAGATGTTCGAAAAATGTGTCCGCTTAGCAACGTAAATAACGCAATGAATGTTCTAAAAATGTTTGATGAAAGTGTAAATAAATCTTGTTCAGGTTAAATTCTAACAAAATCACCCACTAAAGGGTAAGTAATACACCTGTATTTAGAAAGTTTCAACTTTATATCCACCACTTTTTCCAACAATTATTGTTTGAATAACACTCATCATCTGCCTAGCCTTGTCGTTCGACTGCACGGTTGGCGCAGTGGTTAAGCGATTGACTGCTGCGCTGCGTGTTGTGGGTTCGATTCCCGCACGGAACAAATATTTGTATGACCTACATGTATTTGTTCCGAGTCTGGGTGTTTTTCTATCTATAATATGTATGTATTTACAAAAAAAAATTGTATATAAGTAGTTTATCAGCCATCTTGTTACCATAACACAAGCATTAGGTTGCTTAGCTTGGGACAAATGGTGCTGTGTGAAATGTCCAGGGATATTTATTTTTATTTTTATTTTTTATTTTGTCCAAACTAAGTTGAGGTCAGCTTCCAGGCCGAAATACGATCTGGAGGACTATTTTTTATTATTAGTTATATTTAAGTACACCAGTACTGTTATATGGTAAAATGTGCCACGAACCGATCATTATTTGTAACAACTCACCTGTATATAAATAAACATTCAATTTTAAATATATCTGACCTAAGTCACCTTGAACAACCCCAAAGGAAGAAAGTAGTTATCCTGTTTTCGAGGAACCCTATAGATATGTCAGTCTGAGGTACAATTCTGTCTACCAACCGCTTCTAACCAGTCACCGTGAACATATTCAAGTACATAGTTAATTATATAATGCACCACAGTGAGTCAGCGATGCGAAATTCCTATGCCATATGGTGTGATGGATCAGGTTACTGTAGACTTATCCGTGTGAAACTAGTAGTACAGACAGCAGCACATCAAGCTACTACAATCTGTCAAATTTCTTTAATAAATTTTCAACTTTATTGCTAAAGCATTAAGGTTCAAGGTTTATTGGGAAAATTTTACAGTTTCGGGTAGCTTGACCTGCTGTCGTCTGTACTGTATTTGCTATGAGTATTATAGTTTGATTACTGGTCTGATTAAGCCTTACTTTCGTAACACACGACCAATTCCTAATCTGAATCATTTTGAAGGATATTGCTAATCCATTGCTTCATATGTTCGAATAAAAATTCTGCTCTACAACGTAAATAACGTAATGTATGTTGTTGAACTGTCAAAATGAAATATACTAATCTATACTTAAAATAAATACTAATAACTGTACCTACTTAAAATAAATACACTTCTGCTCTCAGTATTACTGTTACCTAACAACAATGGGTTGAATATGAACAAAGAAAAGATGACCAATGTATTGAAATCCTTGTTCAGCCCCCCAGGGGTTAAACATGGAAACATTTACAAACATTGCTGAGCAAATACCTTCCCTTTTTCCTTCCAAACCGTCTTGTGCGATCTCAGCCATGTTGGCATGCAAACCTTATCAGATTAAATTATTTTTAGATAAACTATAACTTAAAGTTTCCATTGACTTGCAAAGTGGAAAGAACACAAAGTCACGTCAGCAAAGCGGCGAACACAGCTAGTTCTATCAGAAAATAGGGGGTGGTTTTCATTTTCAGCACCTTATTTGATTAAATACTATATCTTCGTAGATTTATCGAGAGGGGCTTGTGGCTAAGTAATAACATCCGCACGGGTCGATCGATCAGGTTAAGCTACGCTTGCCGCGGTTGGTCCGTGGATGGGTGACCATCTTTACATACCAAGACCCCTCCGTGCCTCGGAAAGTACGTTAGGCCGTTGGTTCCAGCTGTCAAACACACTTTGACAGTTGTTACGGGTCGTCAGAAGCCCGAAAGTGTGACAACTAGTCTTACCAAGAGGTTTTGTATTACTAAGTAACTGAGTTGTGGAGGTCAGATAGGCAGTCGCTCCATATAAAATACTGATATTCAGATGCATCCGTGATTCTACTCTAATAGTTAGTTTTGGATGAATTTTCAGAAAATCTTTATTAGGCACCTACTTATTACATAGTTTTCTAACAGACTCTTCACCAATAAAATAATGGTAGTCAGGTGCATCTGGTTAGACTGAAAGCTGACCCCAACATATCCCTAGGAAAAGGCTAGTCGGGATGATCTTCTTATAATCTCGTTCTCGAATCGTATCAATGAATGTGAACGAACCAAATCGCTAACAAGACTAAAGAACGAACCATATTTAAACTTCTAAGGAACACTTAAAACTAATTAGAAGTTCTTAGAAATTGATATTTTGGGCTTAATGTTCATGATTTGATTTCTGTTACCAAGAAGACGTCGTTCATTCTATGAAAAATATGTAGTTATTTTTCAGTAATAGTCGCTTCTGAGAAGAAAATTTAATTAAAAATATTGAGGGTTGGGTTTCACAAAACCGTACTAGTGGTTTGACTGTGGGGTCTGGCGAGTCTTTATACTTAAACTTCACACTTCAGACTTAGGTAGCAGTTTAACACATTTCTAAATAATATATTTTTAATTTATTTTTAAATCTGCTTTTACAGAGTTATTCAAGGCAAGGCCCAAATTCGTCCGGCCCTGGTTCAAGCCATGGTCCGAGGCGAGAGGGAGTGGAAGGCAGTCACCTCCTTCTGTGAAGCAGTCATGCTAGCGAAGGAGGTGGCGGGAAGGCTGAGGGAGAGAACCTCACGCCTCAGCCGCCGCGGGAGACGCTCCGGGCGTCGGGAGCCGCGTGACGACTCCCGGCCACTGTAGGCGCGGGCTTGCGGACGGCGAGCAATGGGCAGCTCGCCGCCCGGTAAGGACCAGGCCCGGGTCGACGGCGCGTTGTGTTCCACGCGCGCCTCAAAGAGATGTCAGCACGAACTGACGGGGTCCGCTAGGGCCGATGCCTGCCAGGGCCGCGGGTTGTTCGAAATAGATACCGTGGCCCCTGGCACAGGCAACTGAAGGAACACGGGTGGGCTTTAGTCAGTAAAAGTCTGACACGCCCTTCCGCTCAGCCCAGAGCGGGAGAGGTCATTTGATGGCTTCCCATCCAAAAAAATAAAATAAAATTGAGGAATTCTATGGAGTTGTTCGAAATTTTCGAGTCAAATACAATTGGTCGACTATTACTCGTAAACTTGTAAAGCCCACTTAGGTGTGATAGTTTTCCTTTAAACTTCGTTATATATAGATACTACTGCCGTGACATTTGAATTCCTAACTACCGCCGTTTAGTTGGTAGAGGGGGGGGGGGACTTGACTCTAAAGAAAATTGGTACTTTAAAGCTTGATAAGTCACGAACGGTTTACTTAATCAAAAAAACGGTCTTCCCAAACCCCTAATGTTTTTGAAAGACTTATCCAACGATATCCCACACTATGGGAATGACGAAAAAAAAAATTATCATTACCACTTTACATGTAGAGGAGGTACCCTAAATAATTGTTTTTTTCAAATTTTTATTTTACCACTTTTTTGGCGTTATTAACGTGTATACTCATGCCAAATTACAACTTTCTAGTACCAATAGTTTTTGAGCTAAACCGCGGACAGACAGACATGGCGAAACTATAAGGGTTCCTTGTTGACTACGGAACCCTAAAAAGGGCTCAAATTCACTATGACCACTTAACGATTCCTTACAGAAACAATGTCAATTCCTTAGCTAATCCCGCCAAAGCCGCGTTGATTTCACGCGGTTTCGTTCACTGTGTCATACAGAATTACGGCCCTGCACCCTGATTGCATAACACACTATTACTCTCAATTTGAATAATTTTGAAGCATATTGCTAATCCATTGCTCCATATGTTCGAAAAATGTGTCTGCTCAACAACGCAAATAACGCAATGAATGTCGTTGAACTGTCAAAATGAAACCCTTTAACTGATAGTGTGTGACACAATTACCTTGCTGGTCAGTTTAAAAACATATTAAGCACCGCCAAAGAGATTTATAGGATTCCTCAAGAAGTAAATAACTTAGGTACATAATATATGTGCAAATCTTTTACGTATTCTTGGCGGAAATGTATTTTCTTCGGTCTTATACCAGTTTTATGTTTGCCTGCAATCCAGTTTGTTGATGTTTTCAAGTTGTTTGGTTAATGGAGGAAGTAGATGCATATTGAAGAGAAGAATTTGTATTGCGAATGGAGACTTGAAGACTCTTGAATAGACTATGTTGATGACGTGGTATTTTGGGCTTCTTAGAGTCTTAATATTCGCGATTTATTTGCTAAAAATGTAAACAAATTTTGAGTTTATGGAAAAATAACTTTAACTCCTCCACAATAAAGTTCAGTTTACGCTTACACTTCACACATTTTTGTAACTTTTTCAATAGTCACTCTGAAATCAACTTAATCATCATTAAAATAAAGTTGATATTAGTTTAACTTGAAATAACATCAATTTGAAACAAATATGAATAGACTTTATTTGATTTCATTCTTGAAAACTTCCCATACTGAAACTGTTTCCAAGAGCCGCGTGGTAATAGCGTAACACGCTAAAAGCATCAATGCCTTTCATTGTGACAGTTCAACAACATTCATTGCATAATTTTTCTAACATATGAAGCAATGGATTAGCAATTCCCTTCAAAATTATTCAAACTGTGATTGTGCTGAGCAGGGGTCTCAAAGGCGACCAATTGTTTATTCAAACCATTTTTTTTTTTGTTGTTTTAGGCTTTGCAAACTACGTTTTAGTCCGAAACTGTTTGGGCAGGCCTAGGACGAGCGTGTGTGCCTTTTTAGTATCTTTATTTATATCCTTTATTTCTAAAATCGAGCACTTGATCCAGCTGCTCATCGAGAGCTTCCCTAAGGAAGCTACACCTAAGTGTTGGTCGAGGCTTATATATTAAACACTCACTCTCTCTCTTATTTTTCTACACAACGTTCTGTTTGATATTTGACTGTGTCGTCACTCGATCACATTCCTTAATGGGGCGAAGTTATTTAAACTTGCCGGAAACCACAAAACAAAATAATTACTTTGAAAACATAACTGCATGATACACTCTAGAAGTTATAGGTACAAAACTGTACGTTATCAAGCAAAAATTTACCTTTTTTCTTTAACCGTAAAGTTCAATCATAGAAGACAGGTTTGCGGTTACGAAAACCACTGCCATTGTAATTTATGCCTTAAGTTTAGTGTCATAAGACATAATATTGTACGGGTGTGTTAAATTGTGTGGGTTCTAAGTTGCAGGGCCATATGGTTACCGCAGAGTGGTTGTGAAAGGTGGCGTAACATAGTGTAAAATAGTTTATATCGCCATTAAATGTAAAGTTAATTATAATGTGGGTAGTTTTGAAGAGGCATTTGATGGTCATGTTTGGTAATAAGTTGGATTGGAATAGTAGGAACGGATAGGTTTAGTTTGATAACCATATTATAGCTTAGCTATAGGATATAATAATATCAGCTTCAGGAACATTTGCCTGAGACATGCTGAACTGGATTTCCATTTGGTGCAAACTTGAGACGCACACCCCACTATGTATATTCGTTATTTTGATTGTTCAATTTTTTAACCGGCTTCAAAAAAAGGAGGAGGTTCAATCCGGATGTTTTTACTGTTTGTATATTGGCACCTTGTTCTTATATATTCATGTAATTTGTTATCATTTAATTGTGCTTGTGTGTGTTGTGCTTTGTCTTTTATGTGCACTGAATAAATATTCATTCATCTATCTATATTTACCTACCTACCTACAGGGAAAAAATTTTGAACTAATGGGGAAATCTACTTCATGATCATTAAGCGTCAGGGTAGCCCGCGATTATCATTTTTCTCTCTTTTCTCTTTCTGTGGTTTTTCTTATGGTTACGGTAACGCATAATTCACAGAATTATAATACCTAATTAAAATCATCAATTCAACTCTCTCGGTATTATTACAAAACGAGTTTTAACTTTAGACCTAGCCTAAACCTTCGACCCAGTTATTGTATTTTGAACTTTATTCCGACAAACGTAAAGCTCCCAATGCAAAATTGACAACTTAGACTCGAGTTCAACGTCAGTTTTTGTAATAAGAACTTTAACTTTGTCGGATTCTATTTCCAAATTTAAAAATGGCTCGATGGTTTAAACCTCGGCCTAAAGATAAACCTTGTTAAATAAGGCCGTCTAAGTTCAAATTGCCCTATTGAGTCTATGTTGTTAAATTTTTAGAGCATCCCCCTACATCGTACATTGGTCGATCTTTGTCGTTTCGGATCTTACACTAAATGTTTTGGACTGAATCGTATCAGCACGAAAGAAAAAGTTGAATTTCAGCTACCAATTTTACAATCTTAAGTATCAATATTTAAATTGCTGATTAATTTCATTCAACAGCATTAAAACCAAAGGTATTTCTTACTTTCTCTAAGATCCAATGAAAACTCCAGCGAAACGGTATTCGGAGCAATTAATATCGTCGCTTAACCTGCATTTCTGAAGCTATCAAGGTGTTGGCTGGCTATTGGAAAATAATGAATGCAAAACCATTGAAAGGAACATTCAGCATAAAAATACTCTCGAACCAAGACGAAACCAGGTTATTTTGCTAACCAATGACGCATAAAATTTTAATGAATCACCCTCAATGTAAAATACGTTTTACTTACGTTCAGAAAATTCTGCTGAATAAAAATGGCAGTTACGAGTACCTGAAATAAAATAAAAAGGAATTGGTTAGTATTTGGTGGGCATTAATACTTTGTTTGTTGATCTAGCTTTTTAGGTTTAAAAAAAAACTACTAGTTTTGTGGTAATGAATAAAAAAATCGAAGTTACGAACGAACGTTGACCCCTAAAAAAGAAATCATCAATTTTGTTTTTTGTTCTTTTTAATGTTGAAATATCATTACCAAACTAGTCTGCGGAGTTTCGCTAGACAATTTGACTATGTATAGTTTTAAGCTAGTAAGGTTAAGCGGGTTTTAGCCGTGGCGATGTAAGGAGGGTTACAATTTTATTAAAGGAATGCAGTAGAACCTAACTGATAACGAAATGTAGTTCTTTATACAAAAAATCACAGCTTATTTCGGTGCTAAGTTGTAATTTTAGTAATAAGAACTTTGCCAAAGTGGAAATAAAGTTCGGAATCAAAGATTAGGCTAGAACTAAGTCAGATTTCGTTTTGTATTAAAACGGGAAAAGTGTAGGCCACACAATTATGACCAAATCAAGCTCCGGTCCTCAGTCTCGGTCCAGCTGGGAACAGCCTACAGCAGTTCACAGCTGGACATAGGCCTCTCCAATGAGGTAAATACACGCCATGCAGCCAAGAATCTAAATGGCGTGCATTTAGCTCGATTCTTGGGAACTCTCATCCAGCTGCTACCAGCCACCCTGCGAGGATCGTCGCTCCACCTAGCCGGCGTCTCACCCTAAGTTTGCCAATTCGTGGTTTACCCCAATGGTCATCGGTTCTACGGCTAATACGGCCGGCCTAATGCCTCTTCAGCTTGCTTATTCTGTGAGCTATGTCGACAGCTTTGGTTCTCAGCCATATCACCTCATTCCAGTTTCTATTATATTTTAAACTAGCTTCTGTCCGCGACTTCGTCCGCGTTAAATTTCTTGTTCTCCGACCCACCGGTAGCATCGCATCGCTCACCCATGCTACTACTTCGTTTTCGCTTACTGTTCTTTCTAAGTTTTTTTTTCATTTTGCTCGGCTCCTGAGGGCCGTAGCGTGATGTTAGCCTATAGCCTATAACCTTCCTCATGAATTGGGAAGAAATCAAATCCAATAAGATTTTTTTCAATCGGACTGGTAGTTCCGGAGATTACCCTCTACATACATACAAATAAACAAAAAAATGTTACCTCTTTATAATATTAGTATAGAAGATTACCAGTCACAAAAAAATTTTTTGCCATTGAAAATGAAGTCTGAAACCAGGTCACATGAACTTTCACATGACCGAAGTACAAAGACAACACTCTCAAAGTAAAATTAACCACGATTCAATAAATGAAAGCAAATTGTTCAGTGATAAACGGTACAGCAATCAGAACCCCATTTCATTGCGGAAATGAATTCTCGCATCGCTTGTGAGTGATACAAATTATGTGTGACTAGATTTACCCGCTCCTCCGTGTTTCGGGACTATCTATGTAAATTTTGCGCTGCGTGTTATTTAATATAGTTTGTAGTTCGTCTGTTTGAATGTATGCTTGATTTTGCTAGGAGGAAGGAAAATTTCGTGACGGAATCAAGATATTCGGAGAAAATGTTGTAGGTGCCTATTACAGAGGTTCATTTCTTGCTATTCGGTATTAAATGGGTAGCAGGGACATGCATGCGACGAGCAAACTGTCACCATGAATTCAGTTCTAGAATAAAAAAAATATCGCCCGATATTTTTTTAAATTAATTAATTTAAAATTATTTTTATTATATGATGTAACTAAAAATTTACGGTTTTCGCCATTTTTCCTTTATCAGAAGCCGGAAAGTCTGACAATCAGTCTCACCAACGAGTATCTTATTACCCAGTTGTAGTGGTCAGATAGGCAGTGGAACCATGTAAAATACTGGTATACAGCTGCATCCGGTTATACTGGAAGTCGACCCCAACATAGTTGGGAAAAGGCTAGGCAGATGATGTTACTCACATGATAGAAAGAAAGAAAGAAAGAAAGAAAAAGTATTTATTGCGACTCGTACAGTCACGAGCAAAAGTATGTTTACACTCGGCTTTATTCAAAAGCGATTTACTCCTTTATTTTTAATTGAAATTTTATGTTGTTACGAACATAGCATTTTCGAACCCATAGGTTTATGTAATGTGTCGTATTTCAACGTTCCATTCGTTATTTCACGAAAAAATTGCAGTTGAAAGTCGCCAAGTGTTGACATATTGGTGTTCGTGACTGTACAGGATCATAAATCGTGATGGTCTATTATTGTTTTAATACTCCAAAATCACAACGTTACTTAAATTGCTACAGTTAGCAGTTTAGTTTTCAAGTTTACACCACATTTTTCACTGTATATACTCAGTAAATAATACCTCTGACATTTTATCTTGTATGTCAAGACCGAAACCTGTCTCTGACATTTTAATTTTGATTGATTTCACAAGTTCCACGTAGTAAATAATATTGTATTGACATTTGTATACGAATCGATATGATAATTTAAATTTATTGCTGTTTTCATTATGGTCCTTAGTTTTTATTGTTATATAATATTACTCATATGTAAAATGTATCTTACTATTACGATCAACGACGCGACGGTCTTCGCAGGGCTGCTGCTGTAGCAGCTGGATGAGAGTTGCCGAGAATCAAGCTGAGTGGCGTGCAATAGGAGAGGCCTATGTCCAGCAGTGGACTGCTATAGGCTGATGATGTGTATTGTGTATTTAAGAAGTAACTTTTAATAAATGTTGCTAACAAGAAACTTAAAGTAAACATTTGTTGTTTACTATACCGTACCTTTATAAACACATTAGCCCGCGTTTGCCCGCGGCTTCGCCCGCGCGGATGTCGGAAATTCTCCCACGGGAACGTGCTACCGAGACAAAATGTCCCAAAGATGCCATCTATGTTTTTGGCGAATTTTATTGAAATCCGTTCAGTGGTTTATGCGCGAAAGGTGACATACAGACAGATAGAGTTACTTTTGAATTTATACTCGTAACACACTATCAGAAGTAATGGGTTTCATTGTGACAGTTCAACAACATTCATTGCGTTATTTTCGCGGTTGAGCAAAAGGCTCATGAGAATGATTCAGATTGTGATTGATAGTGTGCTACGCAATTAGGGTGCAGGTTCCTTTGATATACACGTTTAACAAAACTACGCAAGATAAGGATATCGTTAGCAAATCGATGGCTAGAACAATAGTAACAAAAACCAACTCCTTGTAACTCTCAGCTCCTCGAAGTTCACAAGTACAAGAATATTCCCACAACAACCGCCGAACTCCGACAATAAAAGAAGTATCTTGCCTGAACACACAAATCACCCTTCAGGGTACATTCAGAAGGGCATCACACATAGCGGGCCTTGGTAAATAAACATATTAACCTTAAGTGGGGGGCCCGGCCGCTGGGCCGCTGAAATTGTGTGGGGTGAGGCACGAGATGAAGCGATTTCGTATACGACAGTGAGACATAGACGCATAACCTGTTACCGTGGATTCATTACATGATTCTAGATCCCATTGGGTTATAAAAAAATAAGTTGTTTCCTGCAAAACTAATACCTACGCGGTCAAAACATTTATAGTCTACGAGAAATTCCAAGGGGGGTTCAGAATCATGTACTAAATCCAAAGTAAGGTCGCGCTTAGTACATGATTATGAACCACAAGCATTGTAATTTTTCGTCGGTTATTAAAAAAAATATTGGTTGTTCTATATACTTTGACCATGTAGGTCACTTATCTATGAAACAGCCGAAAAGTTTCTATACTAGGGGTCTAGAATCATGTGCTGAATTCATGGTTATTCATGGTGGTTTGACGGCACGGTTGGCGCAGTGGTTAAGCGATTGACTGCTGCGCTGCGTGTCGCGGGTTCGATTCCCGCACGGAACAAATATTTGTATGACCTACATGTATTTGTTCCGAGTCTGGGTGTTTTTCTATCTATAATATGTATTTACAAAAAAAAAAAAATATATATAAGTAGTTTATCAGCCATCTTGTTACCATAGCACAAGCATTAGGTTGCTTAGCTTGGGACAAATGGTGCTGTGTGAAATGTCCAGGGATATTATATTATTATTATATAATTATAGTTTGCGCGTCAATGCCATTCTGTATAGTATAATGTATTATCACGAAGTCATTACTTTCCCTAACAACAAAACACTTATCTCAACAACCCGCTTTCCTCTCAACACTTCCACCACCCACTCCTCAAGTTCTCCCAAGGCACGTTTCCTGAATGTTTAATTTTATTGAATTCCGATCGATCCTTCTGCCAGATGTTTGGTAAGTACCAACTTATCCCTTTTTACCATGTCTCTTACCATAGATATTTGCCTGAAAACTGTTATTTATGCATTTTGGGCTAGTTATGGAAGATTTGCGAACTGTATGGGGTATCTTTACGAGGTTGCATGCGTTTGGTTTTCTGGTAAAAAGTGGGGGATATTTTATGTTGTAATTTTCCGAACTGCCGTCACCGATTTCTGGTAATCGTGGTGACCAAGGCAATTTCCTCTCGTGAGTGTAAATTTGCGCAACTGTTGCCACCAGAGTGGTGCTGCAGTGGCCAACTGGTAAAGACCGCGAGTTAAGATTTATAGGTTGTAGTTTCGAACCCTGACAGGCGCTTTACTTCATGTTAATTATTTCATCACCAGTGCACTCAAAACAGCGAAGGAAAGCATTGTGAGGAAACCGGCATGTCCTAGAACCAAAAATTCGAAGACATGTGACATCTTCCAAACCGAACTGGGCCTGTGTGGTGGATTGTGGCCGACTCCATCTCAAAGGCAGGAGGCCTGTGTCCCAGGGGTGGGAATATTATAGGCCGATTATGTATGCTACCATCTGGCTCATATTTTTACTTACGGTCTGAGCTAGCAATAATTGTATTATTATGACAAACAAGAAGGATTACTGTTGCCAAATTGATTACAGCTGTGCGAGAGCGCTTGATGACTATTCTTATCAAAAGCGTCTCTTAGTAAACCTTCATGAAACACGACCCCCCTAATCTCTAACACCCACTTCAGACTAACGTTTGCACGTTAATTAATCCGTTGAATTACAATAATCCCGGTTAAACCTAACGCTCGATCAAAGTTTTATGCAATCGGCCGCAAGTTGTTCAAACTTCGGCCAACTTCGGGGAACTTCGGGCAACTCCGGCCAAGTTTAGCCGACATCTTGTTTGATGTTGTCTACATCGTAATGGTTCCGTCGATGTGGTACGATACAAACCGCGACACGGAAATTAATTCGACCTATGTATACACTGATAGGTAAATATGGTTTGCGCACTCGAGTCTCGCAGCCGAAGCAAGGTATACTAAAAGTTTGGAAAACGTCGTAATATTAAATTATGTTTTAACTTAGATAAGATAAAACCGCGTACTTCCGAATGTGGTTGGGATTTGTTATTAATATGGTAATAGACACGAAATTATGAGTTCAGTAAACAGAACGTATTTAATATCAGCTGAAGGACTTTGAAAGGGAATGTAATGAATTTTTCATTTGATTAATTTGGCTTTGAATTTCATTTTGATGAGGTTTTAAACCAACTCTTAGCGTACCTACACGTGTAGAGTAGTTTAAAGCGAGTCAAAAACAGTTTAAGCAAAGACAATAAGTCGTTTCAAAAATTTTCTGCACAGTCTGTTTTATCTACCTGTAAGTATTAAGAATGTCTATCGTATACTTAAATATTTAGAGCAAAGTTGGACCAAAGTCAAACTGCAAAATATGTATGCTGCTATCATACCCGGCCGACGTCCGTTGCAACTCTTCCCCATCCTACGTACAAGCTACCACCAAAGGCGCATCTCCCTGCAGGGTATACCCTTTCCACTTGGAAGTCCCTGAACCGTCTCCAGACACAAGTGGGAAGATGTAACTCCAACCTGGTAAAGTGGGGCTACCTTGATAGAACGGCAGTAGGGTGGATATGGAGCTACGTCACAAACTATGCTCCTCCTCCTATCCTGCGCTCTGTGTCCCAAAACATGTATTCACAGTGACCTCTGTGCTGTTACTGACGACGCTGTGGAAGTGGCGAAGTTTTGGCCAACAAGATCTGAAATACAGTCGTGTCAGCGACTTGAAGATGAGGAACATCCATATTAGCTTACCATTTTACCTACCCATCATTTTGCCATTCAATTACGTCTAAGTTCATGTCGTTGAGAAGCATCTACTTATCGCCCATTCAAGCACTTCCTATAACATGCAGGTAACATAAACTTTGGAATACCCAGAAAAAACGAAGTTATAACGCTAAAAGCCTGCACTTTAGATGTTAAAGCTGAAAATTGTAAAAAGATTGGTTACCAAAAAACCTTTCCGTTAAATATTAGCGAAGCACTTTACAGGCGCATAAAGGAATTTCTCTTTTACGGCTGCTTGCATCTTGTCGGAATATTGAAGCGTTGAGGGTAAGGTGCGAGTTATAGCGGGGTGGAATACGAGGGGCAAGTTAGGAATACCATAAAAGTAAGCGATTTGTCTATATCAATCTACCCGAAGTCTTTGTGACCGCGTTATAATAGTAATGTACACACAAGACAGAAAGAAAATACATTTGACACAATAATACTTTGACACCATATAAAAAATCGAATATATATTTTTTGTTTGTAATATTTTGGTGAGAAGTAAAAATAAATCTTATTTATTTGCGGCAAACACGACGCATAAAAAAGAACACAAACACAAAAAAATAACAAGTTGGGGGTAAACATGCGTCACATACACGCAAAACGGCCATCGCTCAGCATAATGCTAAGACCCTATACGAGACAGAGCCCCAGCGCTGCTTTTCAGCGACAGCCGGCGTTGACGTGATGACGTCACACACACTTTTTATTTGTATAGGTATAAAAATCCCCTTATGTGTACTTCTAGTAGTTTAATAAGCTATGTGATAATATCAATTTTGCACTCCTCAATTTCCAAGATGAAAATGCACCCTCAGTAAGTATTTTAAGTAAAGTTGCAAGGGCTTATAAACTTAGTACGTACATAAGAGGATATTGTGGAACGTTTGATGCCTGACAGTTTTCCAGCATCTATTAAATATCTGGAACTAGTTTTAATTAAAGGTTAATAGGAATATAACAATGTTTATTAAGTTTAAGTATTTGCGCTTGTGGCAATGGGCAACAAGTTAGTTTGTAGAAGTTGCTAAACGGGTCTTCTTACCCTGTGTTTCGTCTCGAAACAGTTTTTTGTTTATATTTTGTTTTATATTTCTTTATTCGTGTTAGGATAAGATGACACAATTTGGTTCATAAACGTGGTTCTTTTTCATTTTATTTGTATAATGGGTCGACGATAAACTGCGTCGACTGGAACGCATCCTTTCCTTGAGGAATGGTTTTTGGTGTGTGAAGCTCGCACCACCACCAGTGAGTCAAAAACGGACACCGTCGCGGACGCCTGCGTCGCCGATATGCAGTGCTAGTGTTTCCCGTTTGATTGAGTTCCCTAAAATCAAAGTTCCCCCCCTTTCATCTTCCTGGAAGATAGTGCTTTATGTGACCTATGGACGTATATGTTTGGGATTATTAACTGGAGATTTCCTGTGGTATGCTCTGCCGACAAGCCCCGAAGTTTTACCAGGCCAGGACCCTCGGATTGTGGCTGCGGGAAGGTTGAAGCAGGTAAGTCGCTGGACCCAGCAAATTCCCTACACCCTGGTTTTCACCTTTTTTGTAGACGCTCAGTACATGAAATCTATGTACTTATTTCGGCAGAAACTGCATTGGTATCACCAGCCTGTTATCCCTGAAAACCCTGGGCAAAGATGTTTCGTACACCTACATTTAAAGAAAGAAGAAATATTTGGGGAATCGTGGCTAAATAAGCCAGCCACACGGGTCGGTCTAAGGTTAAGGTGCGCTTGTCGCGGTAGATGGGTACCCATCCATTACATATTGAGACCCTCCGTGCCTCGGAACGCACTTTAAGCCGTTGGTCTCAGGGTACCGGGATCGTCCGAAAGGGTTACCGCTGCCCTGGAACAGAAAGGGCTAAGGAAAGAACACGGGTGGGTTTTAGTCAGTAAAGTCTGACACTCCCTTCCGCTCCATCCAGAGCTGGAGGGGTCATTTGATGATTTCCCATCCACAAAAAAAAAAAGCCGTTGGTCTCAACTGTCATTCGTAAATCTTTGATGTTACGGGTTCTCAGAAGTCCAAAAGGTGTATAAGCTTCCATAGTGATCCATAGAACACCGACGACTGTTCCTTCAGACGGCGAATAAACCGTAGTTTTTCACAACAAGAAAAACGTGTGTGTACAAAGGGCTTTTCTTGGTTGTGGAGATCAGAGGCAGTCACTCCATATAAAATACTGGTAACCCTACATAATCGGGAAAAGGCTAGGCAGATTGTCACATGTGCATAATTTATATAAGAAAACCGGCCAAGTGCGAGTCGGACTCGCGCACGTAGGGTTCCGTACCATTATCTATAAAAATTACGTCTGTTGTATGGGAGATGGGAGCCCCCCTTAAATATTTATTTTATTTTAATTTTATTATTAATTATTAAAGTAAAAATACAACTGAGTATTTTGTGAATATTTCAAGTGCCTACCTGTTGCCATTATCGATATCGAGCAAAAAAGGGCAAAACAATCGTGTTTGTTGTATGGGAGCCCCCCTTAAATATTTATTTTATTTTGGTTTTAGTATTTGTTGTTATAGCGGCAACAGAAATACATAATATGTGAAAATTTCAACTGTCTCGCTATCGCGGTTCTTGAGATACAGCCTGGTGACCGACAGACGGACTGACAGACAGCGAAGTCTTAGTAATAGGGTCCCGTTTGTACCCTTCGGATACGGAATCCTAAAAACCTACACTAAATAACATCTAATCTAATAGGAGGCGACTCCTATCCATTTTTGTACTCATTCCATCCCGCTTTCCGCTTGCACTGAGACCTATCTTTATTTGGTCGTTAGGGCCAGGCGCAGCACTCATTGACGGTAGCTTATTGCAGCTACGTCGACGTCTTCCGAACTTATTAAATTACGGGATATTGTTGTCTATCGCAATTTCGGTACCGCCGGCGTTGAAATGAGCTCTTGTGCGGTACCAGTTAGAAGGCATTCTGTTTAGGTCTTGCCAGTTAAGAGGGAGATATTGCTTCTTTGAGCAGGCCTGGAGATTTCAAATAAGGTTTTTTTTTTGTATTAAGGCCCGTACACTCGTACCACAACCACTCCACATCGCAGTGACAAAATGTGGATAAGCAGTCGTACGTGTGACCGTGTGTGTCGCTGCAGCTTCTTGCAGTTACATAACGTACATACATTAACACCCTATATAATGTTCCCACTGCTGGGACACAGGCCTCAGCTCTTTGAAAGGGAGTGGGCTGTTATCTACCACGCAGGCCTGGTGAGGGTTGGTAGATGTCACATGTCTTCGAATTTTTGGTTCTAGGATATGCCGGTTTCCTCGCGATGTTTTCCTTCACCGTTTTGAGAGCAGTGGTGATGAAATTATTTGCACAAAGTAAAGCGCCTGTCTGGATTCGAACCCATGAGGTACAACTCGTAAGTCTGTTAACACAGGGCAGGGTGAACTATTATTTATCTTCTGTCCTTTCCTTAATGAAATAGAAAGAAAAAGATGCACTGAACTTAAATTTAGTTTCGTTTTTGAACAAGGAAATCGGCGCCAATATCCTACTAATACGAGTACGAGTATTATATATAAACGTGAAAGTTTGTATGGATGTGTGTTACTCTTTTACGTAAAAACTACTGAACGGATTTGGATGAAAGTTGGCACATGGATGATTTATAACCAGGATTAACATATAGACTATTTTTTATCCCGATATTCCCACGGGATAGAAACTTATGTGGGTGAAACCGCGGGGCACAGCTAGTCATACTATAAAATACGCGAAATAATAAGCCTCCAAAACAAACGGAGCTCGGCCTGTGGCATATAATAAACTTCGACCTCACATGTGTCGCTACGTAAACTTTACAACAAATGTCTATGTCGCAGGCAATGTTCAAGCCCGGTACATTGAGGAACTTCCTAATTATGTGGAACTTGAACAATTAGTGCGCGGAGCGAGAGGGAACCGATAACATCGTTTGCGATGTCTCAGGTAGTTGCTAAGTATAGTTGTTACCGTTTTGTTATTGAATGTGTCTCGCACTTTGGTGTTTTTTTTTTTGAAAATATGGAAGTTGATACGAGCAAGTAAATGGGCAGATAGGAACTAAGTATTATTTATCTCGTGCACGACTGCACGTTAAGTTTGTAAATATAAATAAATAAATAATTTCTTTATTTTAAAAAAGAGTGACCACATATTTACAGACATCATTTACAACATACAGAAGTAGTATTTCAAACTCAGGTCCCCTGGCTCCTGTTTATACCTGTGACTTGGGAGTCAGTCAGTTGGCTGTCATTATGATTTTAGGCATCGTTAAACACTGCTTGATTACCTACGATCATTTATGGAGCATACTGTTTTGTGATAGGTTTTTATGCATGCTCAAAGTAAAGTAGTGAAATATAAGAATTCACGCTTGAACTATGCAGAAATAAGTGATGTCGTAAAAGTATGTAACTATATCTAAACAAATCTGAGAGGAGGTTGTGGGCTGGCTGCCCACGGGGTGCCGGATAAATAAAACACCCTCGAGGACTCGTATTTTAATGTGCCCAGGCACCTTAAATCTCCATTTCATAAGAAGGCAATTTCGATTTGAACTTAATACAGTATTACTACTAGTACTACTATTATTTATTCAGTATAATACGAGTATATTTATGTCCAAAAATAACCCATTCATGCACAAATCTCTCAAATATGCACTTCAGTTTAAATCACCGACAACAATAACATTTAGAACTAAAACTCAAGATTCCCTAAGGCGTAATACTAAAATGAGCACTAAAACTAAATGTTACATCTCTTACTTAGTCGTTTTATTATATGTCTTAGTTCGCAAGTGAAGGCGGGTTAGTATTGTAGACTATTAATGCAAGTTTTGCGCTGTTTTAATGTTATTTGCTTGTACTGTGTTAATGTGGGTGGAAAATGTTTTTGATTGCAATGTTGGATATCTTGTTTGAGGAGCTTATGGCTAAGTAATAATAGCCACGAGGGTCGATCGATCAGATTGAGCTACGCTTGCCGCGGTCGATCCGTGGATGGGTGACCATCTTTACATACTGATACCCCCCCCGTGCCTCGGAAAGCAAAGCGTAAATAAAGCAACTGCTTAACGTCCAAGAATGACAGCCGGGACCAACTGGCCGTCTCTTGGATCGCTATCGCATCCTAAGCTTCATAAGCTGCCATTTTCTAGTAATTTCGCAGAACCCCTGATTCCCGAGACTGCCAGCAACAGCAAGCAAACCCGGTAGTCGGCCCATTGTACATTAATAATGAAAGTTTTCCTGCGACACAGTTCCCAGTCCTATTTGCTTATGTGATTAGAGCTTGAAGCTCCACGCGAGTGCAGGATCGTGTGTAGCCAGCCTTCTAGCTAGTGTGCTAGTGAAAATAAGGGGAAATAATGCTGGCGATATACTGTCAAATTAACTGTGTGAGGTGGAAGAAATAGGTGTTGATTCTCGTAGTTGGAACGTTAATAAGGAACTCGGGGTCTGGATCTGTGCCCAGTTTACTACAGCTTAGTAATAAGCTCGCCTACTATCAGTATAGTCAGAGAAATTAATTGAGCCCATTGACACCCTAAGTTCACTTGCTGTGTTATAAGCAACTAGCTTCATCTTTCTGACTGACCGACCCTTTGACAATTCAAAAGTGCCTGTAATTGGTTTAGTTGAATTAAATGATTTGAGTTTGAGTTTTGAGTTTATAGCAATATCGTAACGTGTCGTATCGTGTCGTCGTATCGTCGTCGTATCGTATCGTATCGTAGTCATCGTATCGTGTCGTATCGTCGTCGCCATCTGTGTCCAAATATTTTTTTTCTTTCTTTCTTTTCTTTCTAAAGCTTCAAAATCAAAGAATGGCGGTTGTGATTGGAATATACGGAATAAATTTAGTTGGTAGGTAGGTCAATTTTCTTAACAATTTTCATATGGGACTTGTAAAGATTACTAGCGGAATTAAATGTGTGTTTCTAATAAATGCTTTCTTTGATCTATCCTTAAATATTCGATCACCAATCCGTCAGCCAAACGTGCACTAACACATTTTCAATCACAATCTGAATCATTTTGAAGGATACTGCTAATCTATTGCTTCATATGTTCGAAAAATTTGTCTACTCAACAATGTAAATAACGCAATGAATGTCGTTGAAGTGTTAAAATGAAAGACATGGTTAATGTAAGTGTGTTAAGCAATTATCCCGCTGAATAAGATAAGTCATGCTTGTTGCGGCCCAAGCTCAATTTGCAAGCAAAAGGCCAATTCCCTTAATTAAAAACGTTCAAAATCTAATCGCAATCTCATCTCAGCGACAATCAATGTCAAAAACTTGTCAAAAATGTAGTGAAATTAGAGGTATTTTTGAGTGAAACTGATATCAGACTGTGCACGTTTTTAAAATCATGAGAATCGTCCCTCTGGCCGATATAAAAAAAAAGGTTTCAAAAAGCACTACGATTAATCCCCTTATAAAACAAAATACAATTATTTTTACAGCGATATTTTGCCATGCATAACATTACTATTGTTCGAAATATTTTTTTTTTTGTTTTGTTAACACTGAAACACCACTAAATGGATACTTCCATTATCGCTGTACGAATATTATTTGCGAATGAATTTTGAGTAAATCCTTTTGTATAATTTACATGTTGTTCAAATTCATGTTGGTTGTTGCATATGAAATGTTAATAGCTTTTATACTTTTGTCAAACACTGATTAAAGATGTGGCTTCAATTACGAATTAAATACTTCTGAATATGGCTTGCTTGGCTAAGTAATAACAGACCCACGGGTCGATCGAACAGGTTAAGCTAGGCTTGCCGCGGTTGGTCCGTGGATGGGTAACTATCTTCATATACCAAGACTTGCCTCGGATAGCACGTTAAGCCGTGGTCACGGCTGTCATTCATGGATCTTTGACAGTCGTTACGGGTCGTCAGAAGCCCGAATGTTTGACACCCAGTCTTACCAAGGAGTTTCGTATTACCCAGTAACTGGGTTGTGGAGGTCAGATAGGCAGTCGTTCCATGTAAAATACTGGTATTCAACTGAATCCGGTTAGACTGGAAGGCGACACCAACATAGTTGGGAAAAGGCTAGACAGATGATGACTTCAATTGGCATAGTCCTGACCTTCTTCTGAGCTTATCGATGGCAAAACGTTCAAACATCTTTGGCCCAAAATTCAGCAGCGTAAACTCCGCTCACTGATGCAGTCATAAGATCATTAAGTGCACAGGTGACAGGGTATGAGCAGGATGGAAGGCGGACCATGGTGGGATTGAAAACGTAGCGTTGGAAGGCCTCCCACAAGGTGTACCGGTCACCTTGTGATGGCCGCAGGAATCTGCTAGATGTTGGAAGCACAGAGCCGGTCGAAGTGGTGGTGCTTGGGGAAGGCCTATGTCCATCAGTGGACGTCTTTCGGCTGAAATGATGATTATTATGATTATCTATCTCAATGTGTATGTGTTCAGTATGTTTTCAAGATCACAAAAATAAAACAATACCCATAAAACGTCCACCTTACAGGACTTTCCGCACAACCAACTCGAGTAAATAATGATAATTTGGTAGAATCGAGTTTACAAATCGGCTTTCAGTGTGTGGCAGCCCTGAAAGGGATTACAGGGATCACTGATCACCCATAAGCCTTTAGTTACACAGATATGCTGTTAACCAACACTGAGAAGCGTAAGTTCGTGTGCATACACACACAACACATGTTTTTGCGCTTGTGTGCACTAATAACAGATATTGGTGTGTATGTGTGTAAGTAGTGGGGTCTGTGGGTGTGTGCGTGTGTAATTGGATTTTAGTGTAAGTAATCTTGTTCTGTTTATTTCGCTTTGATTGGTTTGTGTGGTGAATTATGGGTAGTAATATTTCTTGACAGGTAAGTTGGTACCTTGAATATATAAGTGGCTTTGCGATGTGGTTCAGAGGAAAAAAAATAAGGTGTTTTTCCTGGATTTGTGTAGCTAGAAAAAGGACACCCAATTTTTTTTTTTTTTTTTAAATAAAAATTGTAGTTTTATCAACCAAACATCTGCAGATCTCATAATAATGGCCACAGGTGCGGTAAGGATAACTTATTCTTTGCTGGGACACATGCCAAACTAAACAGATGACAGTCGTTTTGCGGAAATTCATGATTTTTTGCCTCAACATCTTATAAATAAAGCATTATTTTACCCACGACAATAATTAACAGTAACGACAGCATTATGCATCGAGCTGAAAAAAATAAAAGATCTATTAATTTCGCAACCAACACGCAACACCCTACCTACTAACAACAGCTTTTAAATACCCAACCACACGAAGAACATGCAACGAAACTTGTGTTCCCCTTCCTCCACTTGACCTGGAACTAACACCAATTTGTTACACACGGGGACACAAGTGCAAACTGGCTCCGATGTGCATGAAAGTTGACTAAGTAAGGTCTTAATTAGCCGACCAAGTTCGATAGGCTACTTTTGTCAGGGCAGCAGTACCGTGGAGCATCTTAATTAAAATTTAGCTTCACTTTGGCAATGAAGCGGTATTTCGACAATTGTTTCAGGTGGGCCGGATCTTGGTACTTTTGTTGGCGTGGCGAATTCTAGGAACATGGTGTGTGTGTGTGTTCGATGGTTGCGGCGCCTTTCGTGGAATGTGATGAGTTACGAGTATGTGGATTGGTTAAAAATGTAAAACAAAGAAAGGCTGGGCAAAAAATATCCATGAAAAATACGAAGTAAAAAGTGTATGAAAATAAACTTTAAAGGGGACCGTCAGTATGCATTTTATGCTTTGACTAAATATATTTTTGCTAACATCTAAAACTATGCCCTATCTGAATACTGTTTCAAATAAAATACAAGTTCAAAATGTGCTTTTTCATAACTATTTAATAACTTGTTTCTCACAAACGCAGTTACATTATAGCTTTCCCTTTGGCATGGTTCTACGCAGATACATAAATGTGTATAGAGCAAGAAAAGGCGGGACCAGTCTGATTTCCATAAGCAAACAGCAATCAGTTGTATCGAACAACAACGGAACACAGTATGTTAATTTAATTAAACAAACTTTTATTTGCAGAAGTATGCTGGATCGAAGAGTAGATCGTCCTTTATACCCTATTGTGTGTCGAGAAATGTGAAAAAGGCACTCTTTTAAGACCTCTGTCTGCTTATCACAAATTTGTTAGCAAAGAGTGGTGATTATAACCTTGGTCCAATGATTTTTTAATTTGTGGAAGCTTGTAACTGGCAACTGTAAGGGCTATCATATGACATAATCATAATGAGCCTTTAATGTTCCTACTGCTGGGAAACAGGCCTCCTCTCCTTGAGAGTGAGTGGGCTATAATCTACCACGCTTATCCAGTCCCGGTTGGTATAGGTCATATGACATGTTGGTTTCCTCACGATGTTTTCCTTCACCGTTTTGAGAGCGGTGGTGATGAAATTATTTACACATAGTAAAGCGCTTGCCTGGGTAGCGCTTAAGGCCGTGGGTTGGAACCCACGAACGTGGGGTAGTCCGTAAACGTTTATAGGTAGATTCCTTCCGATATAATCCTTCATCTAAGCAGAAAAGGCGTGTCTGACTCATTTACATATACACAGCAATTCCGTGGTAACGGACAGAGGTGGGCGTATATTGTGTAACCAGCTTATGTAAAGCTTATCGTACATAGGGAATGGACGCATGGGTTTTATGGTACGCCAACAAATATATGGGCTTGCATCTTTGATTAAGCCAGCCTATATATGTTCCCACTGTTGGGACACAGGCCTCCTCTCTGTGAGAGAGAGTAGCCTGTGATCTCCAACACGCGGGCGCAGTGCGGTTGGTAGATGTCACAATATGTCTTTGAATTTTTGGTTCTAGGATTTCGGAGGCCGGTTTCTCCACGATGTTTTCCTTCACCGTTTTGAGAGCAGTGGAGATGACAAAGTACAGTGCCTGTTGGGGTTCGAAACTACGACCTACAAATCGTGTCTTTGATAGATAAGATATACTGGAGGTAATAGGCAAATTAAAGTTTCCGATTAAAAACCGCCACTCTGATGGATTCTTCTATTTTTGTTATTATAAAGGTTGGCATCGACGTGCAACCTGTTTCCATGGATTCAGTACATTATTCTGACCCCCCCTTTTTTATCGTGGAGAAATGCTCATGCATTCTGCACTACCACGGGGAGATAGTGCAGTTATGTGGGACTCTAACCCACTAAAACTCCACGGTGTCCTCCTCTGCCGCTTACGGCGGGAACACGGGCACGCATCATCCGTGAAATTCTGACCGTAGCGTTGAAATTTTTCGGCGGTTATTAAAAACAGAACTTGCTATTCTATTGATTTTGATCGCGACCGTGTAGGTATTGCACTTTCGAGGAAACAGCAGAATTTTATTTTTTTATAACCGACTGGAAATGTCTACGGGGTCCAAAATCACGTGCTGAATTTCTGAATTTCAATTTCAGTTTAGCCAAAATTACACCAATTTTAAACTTTTGATTAAAAGTTATTTCACCTGTGAAGTGATTATAATGGTTAATGATGGTACGTGCATGTCGAATCAAAATCACTAAATGGTGAAAAAACGGAACACGGTGGAATTTTGCTAGCAAATTAATTTGATCCTGTATACGACATGACGTTGGTAAAATTAACCCTAGGGCCGGTTTTTTGATCCGTAGTTAATCACTCAAACTCAACCAATTGTAAAAAATAGTAACTAATGGTTAAATTTTTGCAAAATGTGTTTTTTGATCAATTTTTAGTTTATCTAATGATATAATATCATTGCTAATGGTCAAATAATTAAATATTAGTTAAAAAAATAACCATTAGTGACCATTATAGATCAAGAGCCCATGAACCCCAGACCTTCGTTATTTTATCAAAGCTGAAAGTTTGTCAGCGCATGCTCCCAACACAGGTCAGAACGATGGACTATTATGAAGTTTCGGTTACCGTGGCTTTGGCAGGTAAACGGTACTAAAGGTGTGTAAAATACCGATCTAAATTCATTAAATAATAAAGTGTGATTTTTTTTAATTACCTTCAGAATATTATTAGAAATTACGTCATTCATTGCCAGACACTTAACATCGTGGCAAACCCTTGCCAGACACACTTAATGTTCATGAAATTATAATTCTACTTACGCTATGGTCTGGGGTTCACGGGCTCTTAGGCTATTAGATAAACTAACAATTGACCAAAAAACATATTTTGCAAAAAAATTACCATTAGTTACTATTTTTAACATTTAGTTGAGTTAACTACGGATCAAAACAGCCCTGTAAAATAATTTATTACCTTGAAATCCTCCGTCCTACAGAACTGTATGTATCTTCGTACCTTATCAAAGGTTACGTAAGCGGTCAGGCAATCTAGCCTGGTTACCTAACTCCGGTTATGTCAGTTACCTACCCGTAATACCGGGGTAGCTTGTTGTGTCGCAATTTCGGCACCCTGCTGTTTTATTTGTTTTTTATTTAATTACTAGCTGACCCGGCAAACGTTGTTTTGCCATATAAATTATTTCTAGCTGCCCGGCGCTACTTCGTTCGCGTGGTGTCCTACCCCCTACCCTATCCTACCCTACTCCTACACTACTCCTACCCTACTCCTACACTACTCCTAGCCTACTCCTACCCTACTCCTACACTACTCCTACCCTACTCCTACCCTAGCCCTACCCTACTCCTACACTACTCCTACCCTACTCCTACTATCCCCTACCCTACTCCTACACTACTCCTACCCTACTCCTACACTACTTCTACCCTACACCTACCCTACCCCCTACCCTACTACTACCCTACTCCTACCCTACTCCTACCCTACTCCTACACTACTCCTACCCTACCCCCTACCCAACTCCTATACCCTACTCCTACCATACTCCTACACTACTCCTACCCTACTCCTACTCTACTCCTACCCTACTCCTACACTACTCCTACCCTATTCCTACCCTACCCCCTACCCTACTCCCTACCCTACTCCTACACTACTCCTACACTACTCCTACCCTACTCCTACTCTACCCTACTCCTACACTACTCCTACCCTACTCCTACCGAACTCCTACCCTACTCCTACCCTACTTCTACCCTACTCCCAACCTACTCCTACCCTATTTTTTAAATTTTTCTCTGCGTTTGAACCATCCTCGTACTTCAAGGAATATTCTAAAAAAAGAATCAGCCAAATCGGTCAAGCCGTTTTCATGTTATGTCGGGACAACGGAAAACGGGTTTCATTTTTATATATATAGATTAGATACCGAGTCGAGAGAAAATATCGACCAGTGGTGGCCTAGACTTACAATATGTAGGACGTAGGTTTGAACCCAGATAGGCGCTTTACTTTGTATAAATTATTTCATCACCACTGCTCTCAAAACGGTGAAGGAAAACATTGTAAGGAAACCGGTATGTCCTAGAATAAAAAATTCGAAGACATGTGACATCTACCAACCTGCACTGGGCCCGAGTGGTGGATTACAGCTCACTCCCTGCTGGAGAGGAGGCCTGTGTCCCAGCAGTGGTAACATTATAACATTATTATTATTAAATTGCTACGATGTTTCAAAATTAAAAATAGGGAGCGAAAACAAATATTTCTGGTATTTATGATTTTTTTGACGTGACAACGTCTAATAATTTGATGAACGCCGGCTGCATGCACGAAAAAGATGACAGATTGTCCAGTTACGCTCATTGTAAGCATGCGCGTTTGCAATCATTTCATCAATGTTTTGTTATGACGTTGTCGTAAACCAACTTTACAGAGAACCTTCATTTAAACAACTCTGTTTGCCAGTTCGAAATTTAATTAAAACCCTTGATAAGTTACCTCATTGGCTGCCAGTGTTTTTTTTTATTTATAAGATATTACTCATAATATTTTTTTTTTGTTTGTAAACTCACACAGGGCTATATGGGGTGCATGTTGGTAGTAAAATAAACATCAAACTGCAAAATAAACAACAAACGTTTCCAGGCAAATAGGTTTAAAATACTCAGTATTTCATTTCATTTGTTTCACGACAAATTGAAATTGAAGTTATGTCATCTGTTTTCCCTATTTTATTTTATAATATTTACGCGGAAAAACAAACGTTATCGCTATGGATATAACAGCCAAAATGGCTCGGCATTTAATTTTCACAACAGCAAATATATTAAGTCGAGCCACACGGCACGCATATAAAAATATTACGCCATAATTTTATGAGCTTTATTACCGGAACATAAAGTTCAAAGTCGTACGTTATTAATAATGAAAATGTAATTGTTATATATTGTTAAGGGTTTATTAAATGAAATATATGACAATAATCTGTTATTTATTCGGGGCAATGTAATATTTAGTCACGTTAAGTACTACATATTACGAATTACTATTGTCCGATTACCAAAATATGTCGTGTATTTTTATTATATTGCATTATTGCCAGCGACTTCGCCTGCGATCCAGGATGAAAAAAAGCCTATGCCCTTCAAGTCCTAGGCTATCTGTCAAATTTTAACGATCCATTCAGCCGTTTTTGAGTGATAGAGTAAAAAACATCCAAACATACAAACTTTCACTTTTATTGTATCTATGTAGTTTTAAATATAAGTTATTTTTGGGCTCGTGCGTGGCTAAGTAATAACAGCCGCACGGATCGACCGATCTGGTAAAGCTACGCTTGTCACGGTTGATCCGTGGATGGGTGACCAACTGTACATACCGAGACCCTCCATGCCTCAGAAAGCACGTTAAGCCGTTGGTCCCCGGCGGTCATTCGTGGATCTTTGACAGTCGTTACGGGTCGTCAGAAGCCCGAAAGTCTGACAGCCAGTCTCACCAAGGGGTATCGTATTACCCAGTAACTGGGTTGTGGAGGTCAGATAGGCAGTCGCTCCATGTAAAATACTAGTATTCAGCTGCATTCTGTTAGACTGGAAGTCGAATCTAACGTAGTCGGGAAAAGGTTAGGCAGATGATGATGATTTTTAACGTGTAAAAGTGTTTTTTAACCAATTTTTACATATATAGACAAATATCTTCTCCTCTTTCTCCTGGCTACTATCCCAATTTATTTGGGGTCAGCCCTCCTGGTACTTTTGCGCCACACTTTACGGTTGTGGGTTGTCTCTTTTGTTGTTTTACTCGCTATCATGTAATTTTTTATTGTTCATCATATCATCATAATCAGCCGATATCGTTCCCACTGCTGGGACACGAGAGGGCTATAATCTACCACGCGGGCACAGGGCGGTTGGTAGATGTCACATGTCTTCGAATTTTTGGTTCTAGGACATGCCGGTTTCCTCAGGATGTTTTCCTTCACCGTTTTGAGAGCAGTGGTGATGAAATAATTTACACAAAGTAAAGCGCCTGTCTGGGTTGAACCTACGACCTAAAACTCATAAGTCGCGAACGTTACCACTGGGCACCACTGCTCTTACATTTTTTATTGTTCGCAGCCAAGTTATTGGTGAAAATATAATCTATGACTTATGTACGTTATTCTACTGACGGACCAACCAATCCATCTGGGGGTCTACTCCGAAGTACAAAGTGCGAATGTTCGGATCGGACCGACACATGCCCGAACCGAATATTATTGAAAAATGCGGAAAAAGTTCGGATCGGCTCAGTTGGGTCGGGACCATAGTCGACATTCGAAAGAGTGTAGGAGTTTTTTAGTAGTTTCGGTCGGTCCCGATCCTACAACAAATAGTAACTTCGTAGCGGGAAACGGCCGAACATTCGGCCAATACTACTTCGGAGTAGACCCCCAGGAAACGGCCGAACATTCGGCCGATACTACTTCGGAGTAGACACCCAGGAAACGGCCGAACATTCGGCCGATACTACTTCGGAGTAGACCCCCAGGAAACGGCCGAACATTCGGCCGATACTACTTCGGAGTAGACCCCCTGTTAATATTCACGATAAAACTGCACTTTAATAAAACCTAATCTGGTTCTAATGCATTTTTTATGAATACTTTAATGTTGGTCCATTAAGTTTGAGCGTTATATAGCCGAGTTCTGTTATGTACCTAAGTAAATTGAATTTATTGGGGTTGTAAAGAAAATGGGGTTAATATGACATTTAAAATAATCGCCACGGTCGACAGAACGTCGTTCACTCCCGGCGATTCCCCTCAAAATCAAAATCAAAAGTCATTTATTCAAATTAGGCTGAGAATCAGCACTTTTTGAACGTCAAAATTACAAAAGACAGTCCCCCAAAAACGCCCGCCCTTCACCACTTCCTAGTGCTATCGCTGGGAAGAAGAAGTGGCGCAACAAACTCCCGAGCAGCACAGCTGTCTGTTCAATAAAAAAAAATACTTGATTGTATACAATACTAGGTACTTAGGTTCGGTAATTATCATTACAAGACCAGAACATAACATTAAATTATTTGCCATATGTCAGCTAGCCAATATACCAACAAATATAATAAAACTCAAGCTAAAAAATAATTAATTAAAATTAAAATGTAAATTAAAAACTTACTACCCAAATAAAAGCCTCCAGGCATAAATGGCGTGACAGCTTACATATCTATGCATTGCTGGGTTCTGTTCACATAGCTGTCACTTGAAGTTACAAATGATAAACTAAGACCATCGAAGTAAAATAAATAGGTAATATAAGTTAATAACAATGGTCCACTTGCAGGACTAAGTGCGGAAACCGAACCCGTAACATAGAACATAGAAGTTAATAACAATAACCTGCCAGTAAGCTAATTCTGGAGAAAGAACATAAATTGTCTTGCGTTAAATCCTCACATCTGCCTTGTAAATACCTAACAATCTAATCCATCAGTATCTCTACATATAATTATGCATAGACAATTGAATATTATATCCAGTACTTAACGGATCACCCTCATTGTCATCGGTGCATTAACAATAGATTACCTAATTGGTCATCTTGAAGTGCTACTTGATTCTGTATTAATGTATAATTGACTAGGTCAAATAGTACTTCACATGTTAGATATAATAACAGTACAAAAATGGTTGATGGGAGTAGTGGTGGCCACGTGGAAATGGACGCAACTTACGAGTAGGTTCGAACCGAGACAGGTGCATTACTTTGTGTAAATTATTACCTCACCACTGCTCCCAAAACGGTGAAGGAAAACATCGTGAGGAAACCGGCATGTCCTAGAACCAAAAATTCGAAGATATGTGACATCTATCAACCTGCACTGGGTCCGCGTGGTGGATTACGGCCCACTCAATCTCACCGAGAAGAGGCCTGTGCCCCAGCAGTGGGAACATTAAAGGCTGATTATGTACAAAAATGATTGATCTAGTCATTATCCCGGCAAAATATTATAAGTCGTGGGTGATCTAAAAGGCACAGAGCTTCAGTTAGAAAAACAGTCAACAACTTTCTGGGTCAGACTGCTCAGTGTGGGAGTAGTTTTGGGGGAGGGAGTAGGTTATGGAGGTCAGACGGGTAGTCTCTCCATGAAAATACTGGTATTCATCTGCACCCGACTGGTAGCCGACCTCAACATAGTTGGGAAAATGCTAGGCATGAATGGTGTCTGATCAGTGTAGGTCCCTTGAAGCCATTTATCATTTATGACGGGGTCCGCTAGGGCCGATACCTGGGCCGCGGGTTGTTCGAAAGAGATACCGTGGCCGCTGGCACAGGAAACTGAAGGAACACGGGTGGGTTCTTGTCAGTAAAATTCTGACACGCCCTTCCGCTCAGCCCAGAGCGGGAGAGGTCATTTGATGACTTCCCAGCGAAAAAAAAGGCATTTATCATCTTATGGGTATAGCACGGCTGCCAAACGGGCCTGGTTATTTATGACAAATGATTATTTCTGTCAATCATATTTTAAAAACTAGATGAGGTCGGCGTTTCCTATCTGACTAATCTGAGAAGAAAGGCCGAACCAAATTCAGAGGTCACAGTCTCTTTTAAAGTTCAGACATAATCTTGTTCAGCTCATGTGAAGACCATGTAGATTGATGATTTGAATGTTATCTCTATCTGTTGTGTATTTTAATTATCCGGTGCTTCATCTCATGTCAACTGATTTGATTGAATAATATTGTTAATTCGGATATCCGATCGCAATCACAACAGCTAATGAGATTTAGGTCCTCGTCTGGCTTTCGGAAAATAGGGGTGCTCATGCATTATTTAATTGGGACCTAAAGCTCTATAGTCTAAACCACGTTTCTTCCAATATTTTCAGGCACTCATCGTGCTCTTAACTCTTAAACTACTATACAGGGTGACATCGACGAACAAACTGTTACGGATTCAATACATGATCCTGAAATCCTGAACAATTCTGAGAGGACGAATAATTCTGTTAATAACCGACGATTAATTAAAACGCAGGGTGTTTTAATTTTTTGTTGGTTATTAAAAAAAAACTGTTCACATTTTGACCGCGTAGCTATTGCACTTTTCTATGACACAGCTGTTTTTTTTTTTTTGATAACCCACGAAAAATATCTACGCTATGGGGTCTAGAATCATGTGCTGAATTCATGGTTAAAGTTTGCGCGTCCATGTATGCCACCTTGTATATGACACTAACTATGAATTTTACGATGAGCCGCGTACGCACGAACGAACAAAAACATGGTGCACGAATCTAACACTGTGTTAGTTAGTGGTACGCACGTGCACAAAACAAAGTGTTCGATGTTCGTGTTCACCATGTTTTTGTTCGTTCGTGCGTACGCGGCTATAGGTACCCATGACAATATTCCAGCGAACGTATCAGCGCATAATTTCCAAATATTAATTATAATTACACATAATACCGTTGTAGTTAACAATAAATAATTTACATACATATTATTAATTAATAATTTATCTCTGGAACTCGCAAAGCGACCCTTTCACCCTGAAGGATTAATAGTACAACACAGCCAAATTGAAATGTACGCATTGTATTCCGAAACTCGTTTGTTGCGAGACTCCGAAATTCGGCCGTATTACAATATCAATTTAGTTTGGATCAGAGCTGAAATTACGTAAATGCAAATAGAGATAGTGGAAACAGAAATAATTGATAAGGCTTTAGCGTCGACTGTTGTTTCAGGGTAGTTATGGTTAAATTGATAACGGACTTTGTTACTTTGGGATTTGAATTGCGGTAGGGCCTTTGTATTGGACGTTTATTGTCTACTAGGGACTAGAGATAATAACCCTATTTTCTAATATTTTCATATACCTTCAAAAAATAATTATAGTATATGTCCAAAAACACCTACCTACTTCTTTGGATACTACTAAAGCATACTACAGTCCGATTAAAACTTTACGGCCGCTCTGAAGTGCGCTACTCGCGGCGCAGTACCTCACCCCTCACCCCCGCTGACACGTGAATTTGTTACTGCGCAGCAACTCGCCTCATGTTCCGAGCCGACATATAGTTTGAATCGGGCTGTACTCACTGGTTGCTAGGTGAAAGACCACTACGAAAATTATTAAAAAGGTTGTAATTGCATTTTCCATGGTTGGTAGACGGTTTAGTGTTCTCTGTTGATTATTTGTAGACAAGACGACACCGCTGTCTATCCCTTTAACAGAACTCCGCACAAGGGATGAAAATATGCGCTATTATTAGCTAGAAAAATTAATTACAGCCACAAAAGCAAAATGCACAGGAAATTTACACACATCGTTTTACACAATAACAATAATAATCCCTCTGCATACTCTCGATAAATCAAATTCAGTATAAACTATCAATTAAAATGGCTGCTAAAACTATTAATCTCATTAGGCCCCGGTTACCAATTTGCATTAATAATAAGATAATTGTGAATCAATTTGATGCTGCGATTAAATATATTGATGCAATCGTAAATAAATGGACGGTGTAATATTTTATGCAGTAAAGTAATTTATTATTAGGTTGTAGGTGAAATTCAGTTCAGTAATAACAACTGTAAACTATTCAGATACTGCGAGTCAATAAAGGATAAAATCAGAAATTCAATTATCCGGAAAGGAACCGGAGTTACCGACATAGATGGCGGAGTAAGCAAGTTTAAGTGACAGTGGGCTGGCCATGTTTGTCGAAAGACCTATGGCCAGTGGAGCAGACGAGTCCTGGAGTAACGACCGCGTATGGGCAAGCGTAGTGTGGGAGACCCCCTAGCGAGATATACCGACGACCTCAAAAAGGTGGCTGGGACCGACTGGATGCGGAAGGCGGAGGACAGGATGTTGTGGTGCAGTCTGGGAGGGATGTTTAGCAGTGAAGTTGATTGAGTCCTTGAGTGGAGTCCACGAATAGGCAAGAGTAGCGTGAGCTGTCTGGCTATGGACCAATGATCAGCCGACCTGTTCTGTAAAAATCTCAACGTGAAGACGGTAGGTGAAGTGAGCTTGAAGTGAGCTGTCAACAGTGTCAGGTGCGATGACAGCAGTGGCGTGCATTGGTTTTCAGAACCAGCCTACCTGGCAGGCACTTTTAAGTAAAAAGTAATTGATTTACTGGGTTTAAAAAAAACGTGTGTGGTCGGGGGACCTCCGGCAGGAACGAAGTTCAAAATGAAAATCCAACTGGCGACTGCCTACTGCCGCGCGTGTTTGTATGAAGATTTTGTTTTCTTTTAGGTAAGATAATTTAGTGAGTTTCTTAATTGTGGGGCACACACAATAAAATTTAATTGACAGGCTTATGGTGATTTATCGAGGTAGGCATTACTTATATGCTTTTATGCACTGCACGCTACTGGATGATAGCTCCCTTAGGAACTACTTAAACTATAGATTGTGATGGACACAATAAAGAATTTGAGTAAGGTTTTTCAATAATAATAATTTAATAGAATAGAATACTCTTTTTTTATAAATAAAAGTCGTTAATTTGTACACACACATAAACCAAATAGTAGAAGGAGAAGTCTTATTATTAAGTTGTTCAGCAACGACACAGTTTAAGGTCAAAACATCTATGTCATCATCATCATTATCTATATATTATGTACACCATATAAATTACAGATATAAATGTAGACTTTTTATTAAGCGTGACTTAATGGGAGGTCTAATCGCTAAGAGCGATCTTTTAAAGACAACCCTTGGATGGATTGAGAAGGGGAAGAAGAGAAAATACTGTAGGTAGCCTGTGACGTACCATTTACATAATACAATAAATACATACATAAAGCATAAACTAATCTATATAGATAAATATAATAATAATAATCATGAAACAGGAGCAAAGAAAATATAATGGGGATGTTCAAGGAAAGAGGAAGTGTTTTTTATCATGACTGAAACCAATTATAGCCCTTCACGACCAATTATTATTAGTTTAGTAAAATCAACTTGAGTAAATTACTGACAGTTATTACTTAAACAAAGTGTGATAGTTAAATATTGGAGGAGATAATAAATCGTAGTCGCGATAGGATCGGTAATGGAGAGTGTTTTACGAGTGTTTGATTAAATTAACTACACTTCAGGGCTTCAGAGGCACTGGAGCAATTATTATTGGAATTTCAATTATTTTTGGAAATATTTATACAGTTAGTCGCTTATTTATAAAATTATAACTGGTTTCGTTCGCGTTTTATATCGAAAAAAAAAAGATTTTATGAGTTTTCATTTTTTTGCACGGAACCCTAATTCTTTTACGCCAGCACTGGACATCTTTCGGCTGAAATGATGATGATGAAAATATTACAAATGAGCCAAACTTCAAAAAAAAAAACAATGTCTTTTAAAACAAATTTCCTTTTGGTCCAAGACATCATCACTATGTAAACCTCCAATAGCTTTTTACTCTACAATATAAGTATCACTGTCCCAGCCAATCGATTCCTTCACAAACAAACGGGGAAGACAAAGACTCGTCTGCCTGTCTTACGTGGAAACTTTTAATGGTACCGGGAACTGTAACTAGGAAGGACATGGAAACTAGCTGCCGTCCGTATACCTGGGTAGGTTTTTTGAACATTGTTAAGTTTATATAAGGAAAAGAGGATGGACATAGACACTAGTTGTAGTTACCGTTCGTATCTGGGTCATGATGGGTAGTTTATGACGATGTAGGGATTGGTTTTAAAAATATTTTTACGTCTATTATAATTTAATTTACATTTATTATTATAGGACTATAATATTTACATAATATACATATAAGCTTGACTCAGGGCTGATTTTACCAACGCCAGATAATTTTATCCGAGGAATAATTTTGAGTTTTTGACAGTTCTTCGATACAAAAGTTGTCATACGTAAATTTTATTCCACGAATAAAAAATTTCTGTTGATTGAAAAATGAAAATTAGCGGATAAATTGATTCGAAGAATAATTTGGAAATTTTGACAGTTATTTCATACAAAAACTGTCAAACGTCAATTTTATTCCTCGAATAAAAGTTATCTGGCGATGGAACAATCAGCCCAATAATATATTATATACATGTGCATAAGAAAAGAGAGAAAATAAACATAGGGCATGAGAAAATTCGTCCGCATCGCTGTCAACAGGAAAACTGCTCAAAAGGCTGGCGGCATTGCATCGTAGTATGGCGATGTAATGTTAAATTCATATTTTAGAGACAATTCGGATAAATCAATAAAAGGTAGAAAAAGCCTGCCGATTGGTATAACTCTAAAGTATCCATTATTATCATAAATTAAAATGTCTGAGATGACATTTGCACTAACTGTAATCCTCCAAGTGGGCCCAGTGCGGGTTGGTGGTAGATGTTACATGGCTTCGAAATTTTGGTTCTAGGACATGCCGGTTTCCTCACGATGTTTTTATTCACAAATATATGTTGTGTATTATGTTGTTTTTTGTTGTTTGCTGAGCGATGGCCGTTTTGCGTGAATGTGACGCATGTTTACCACCCACTTTTTTTTTTTTTGTGTGTTTGTTCTTTTTTTTATGCGTCATGTTTGCCGCAAATAAATGTATTTTCTTTCTTTCTTTCTTTCTTTCTTTCTTATTCACCGTTTTGGGAGGAGCGGTGATAAAATTATTTACACAAAGAAAAGCGCCTACGTGGGTTTGAACCGACCACTTACTACTCGTAAGTCAGGGACGTTACCACTGGGCTACCATTGCTCTAGCTCGAAACTTATCACATCGTAATAACTATAAAATGTTTGCAAATGTTTCCCAATTTCTCCAACATAACCGGATTGAACCAGATCCATTGCGGCTTGCCACAGTATCTGATGGCCAATGCAGTTAGCAAGACGTGCATTGGACATGTTACTGATGTTTATAGACATTCAGACATCCAGAGTGACCGGCCCGATTGTCGTATTGGTTTGATTTGATTTCCACTGACATTTGTCAGATTTCCCTTGTATTTGTCGCATTGTTCTTTTTTTATTTGGACTTTTCGCACAGAAAGGTAAAAAGGCGGACTTAATGCCTTAGGCGTTCTCTACCAGTCAACCAAGGGCAGTGAAGAGATTAGATGGCAGGTGCTTTGGTTGAGAGGGACAACGATAAAAAAAACTCTTGAAACTAGGTACACAAATACATAAATAGGTTATATACACATACATACTATTTTTTTTGGTCGGGAAATCGTCAAATAACTTCTCCCGCTCTGGGTGGAGCGGAAGGTCATATCAGACTTTTACTGACTAAAACCCACTCGTGTTCCTTCAGTTGCCCGTGTCAGGGGCACAGATAAGTAGATAACGCCTGACTAAGGCCGCTATCCTACTGGCATTTTACGAGCGTTGGCGTTTCTCCAACGTCTGCGCAGCGCTAACGTTGCGCAGACGCGAGTTTTGTCTCTGATTATACACCTCAAATCGCAGCATGTGTGCGTGTGACGTTAACGTTGCGTTCAGCGGATGTAACGCTTGCCACTAGAAACTCGCGACGTTGGCGCTGCGCAGACGTTGGAGAAGCGCCAGCTTAAGGTATAAAATATGCAGCTTAAAAAATAAATAAAAGATAAGTAGAGGAAACCTTGTATAATCTTTGTTAAAATGCATTGGTCTTACTTAATACTTTTCCGATCACAGTCCATTTTGCTTAGAAGAGATGTTTACCTGCAACAAAAGATAAAGAAATGGTTATCAATATGCATTATGAGGCATGTGTTCAGCAGTGGACTGCAATAGGCTGAGCTGATTGATGCATTAATACTACATCATAATGCTGTGATGAATGAGAATTCCAAGAAGCCTATATTACTAATGCTAATTTGCTAATTTTGAGAAGTTTCGCACTTGTCAGAGAGTGCAATGCAGTCGGTGCAGTGTAGTGTCAAAAAAATAACAATTAAGTGTCAATTTAGAACCCTAACCACCTACCTTGGAGGGCGGGCGTTTTGTTTTGTGTCATTTTGACGTCCAAGAAGTGCATATTCTCAGCCTATTCTGAATTAATGATGTTGGTTTTTAATGCTAGCTATTAATGTAGTGCTGTTTCACAAACGATGGGCCACTTAATATCATGCCCTGCGTGTCCTGTCAGCTGCACGTTACAGGGACTGATGGACGCTAATGATGGCGCCAAACACGTAGCCGAATTCTTGGCTGAGTCCATTTAGATTGACATCGACTCGCTAAGAATAAGAGGAATTCTAGCTCTTACTAACCTACATATGTAAACTCCGCTTTTCCGACCAAAATCAGGGACAACTCTAATCTCCACACACCACCACCACGTATCGCCATCCCCAATTCGTTTAACAAGTCAATATACAAGTCCAAATGGGCATTATCCCTGTACACCCACAAACGACGGTGTAGGGCCTGATTTTAATCATGACGTCACATTTGAGGCGCCCAATTCTGTGAGATAGGCTCGGTAGGGTGAACATGCTGCGGTTATGGGTGAGATATTATATTATGGGGGTAGTTTTTTCAGGAGATTATTTTTATATATTTTTTGTATATACAGTTTTGCTAGTGTGGTGAGATACAGAGCAAGACTAGTCATAGGTTCATTTTCTAAGGGTAAGAGAAATTTGGTATTATTTCATGCCCGTTCTTCTCCATAGAGATCTAAGTTTTGGAATGGGCAACTAGCTTCAACTTTCTGACTAACTGACCGACTTTGTGACAGTTCAAAAGTGCCTATTAATGGTTTAATTTAAATAAATAGTTTGAGTAAAACTCAAACTATTTATTTACATACCAGGTATTTAGGTACCAGAGTACAGTTTTGGAAATGGAATTGTACCAGGTACAGATGCCAGCACATCAAGCTATCTGTAAACTTTCTTTAATACATTTTCAACTTTATCGCTAAAGCATTAGGTTCAAAGTTGATTGGGAAAATTTGTCAGTTTCAATCAGATAATATAATATAGATAATTCTTCATCAATAAGATTAAATGAAATGAATGTATGCGCTTAAATCTGGCATTTTGCAATTATAACGTCTTAAGACATACTACAGAAATTGACCAAAAAAAAAGTGACAATCGAATAACAATAGAATAACTTTCGAACCGAAAATATTTCTATGCATTTGCATTTTTAGAATATGTAGATTTTACAAACAGCAATCTGAATAGTAATTGAACAGAATGCATAAGTTTTCGTAAACAGAACTATAAAAACTTGAAGAAATCGTGTTTAGCCTGGATTGTGAATGTGAATACTATAAAAAATTATGAGTTAATATTTTATTGGCAGAGTTAGAGACTTAGAGTTGTATAAAAACGTATTGAGCTGTCATTCGTAGAACGAATACCGTTTTCCATAAAAGCGTCCTTTTAACAAGGCGTACAACGTTGATGTGGCACAATTATTCTACTCCCTCTCACTGAGAGGCGTGTGTCCCAGCAGTAGGCACATTATAGGCTGATTATGCAAATTTTTATTTTTACCTTTTTAAACCAACATTGTAAGTACCCATGTACTTGTGTTAAAAAAATTCTGACACAGCCAGTTCTAGCAATGAAATAAACTGACAAAAAAATATTATGTAATATGTATTTTTACCGTTCGCTCATTGTCACCCTACATCCCTCACCCTCAGCGCTAATGTACTGAATTTTCATTCGCTGTGAGTTTAAAGCGGACGAATGAAGCGATTTTTTTCAGTTAACTGTTATTGCTCGATGTAAGCATACAGCGCTTCAGCGGATTTTATCGCAAACGACTTCGTGAGATCTGGTTATCGTGTGTGATTGTTGTGTACTAACAAGATTTTATGGAATGATGGAAAATGGTTTTTCGTTGTATGGTTACTAGTTATTTAGAATGTAATATTGTATCTATTGGCTATCGTATAAACGTAACATGAAATGTTACACACGTTGAAACAATTTCGCATAGTTATTGTGTTACACTTCATGTTGTATTGCATAAGTTTGGACGGCTCATTTGTGTTACATTTCATGTTGCATAGCATAAGTTTGGACTGCTCATTTGTGTTACATTTGATGTTGCATTGCATAAGTTTGGACTGGTCATTTGTGTTACATTTGATGTTGCATTGCATAAGTTTGGACGGCTCATTTGTGTTACATTTCATGTTGCATTGCAAAAGGTTACATAAAAGCTAACAGTCTTGAAATAATAATATGTACAAGTATATAAAAAGGGAGGGAAAACAATCATAGGGTATTAAAAACCGCTGTCAACAGAAAAAATGCCCTAAAGGCTGGCTGCATTGCCAAATTCTATGGCAGCGCTGATTCTAATATTTTTTTTTTTTTTAAACAAAACTCCTGCCTTGAACTACACATCCAATAAATCACCCAGTGTGTGGTACAACAGATTGGTGTAATATAACCATTATCTATCTCGCGTGAAAAGAGATCATTACTGCGATACAATCTATCTCATGGCACATGACTCGTTTGTTTCAAATTGGGCGGCTGATGAAACAGTCTCACTGTAAGAAGGGGACGATTTGGAACGAAAAATGGGCGATGTCAATTGAGATAAAGCGATTGTTTATAGAAAACAAATAAGGAAATATGGAGCAAACTCATTGTATTTATTTCAAATAAACTAATTACAGGCACTTTTGAATCTTTTATTAAGGGGTCGGTCAGTCAGGAAGATGAAGCTACTTGCCCATTCCAAAGCGTAGCATATAACTATAGAGAAGAATGGACCGGAAACTTCATGGACACCTGTGGCGTCAATATCAGACCCACATTAATATAACATTGTTGTTCACAGTATGCCTACCTGCTAGCCTACCTACCCTTGTAGTTCTTGTTGGCGTGATGGTGCGCGCACGCCGCGCGCCGCCTATCTGCGCGAGCGCTGCTTGTCGTGGAAACCGGTTGGGCTACCTCTCCCTGGACGCCGCGCACCGCGCCGCCTCCGCAGCCCGCTCAAGACTCAGTCGGCAGCGACCACCGAACAGTCAGCCAGAAGCCCTCGACGCGAACCCTCGTTGCTTTGGCTTGCTACCGCATATTTCCTATTAGCTCGCGTAATTATTTATTTGCGTATCACTTCTTCACTCTGTTACTAAGTTATTCTCTCTTGTTTAAATTCATTTCGTTTCTTCCTATAACTTCCGCCTATCGCTGTATCGGTACTAATATTTACCGGAATATACTTTGGTTCAATATTTATCGTGCGTCTCATTTGCACTCGCCTATCCGCCTCCAAAAGTGGTGACCCCGACGTGATATACGGCGCGAAGATATCGAGACGCGATCGCGTGACGTCAGAGAAGTTTCCGGAACGTTCGCGAAGAATACGTTGACGTCGACCAAATATTTTTTTTTACATTTCCTGCAAGTCATTGCAGAGATGGCGGACGAAAAGTTTACGGAGGCGTTAGTTGCAGCGTTGGGATCAGCAGAGATCGCTAAGGTTAGAGTACGAGTTCCTCCTTTTTGGCCAGAAAAACCCGCGGTATGGTTTGCGCAAGTTGAAGCCCAGTTTGCTTTGTCGAACATAACTTCCGACGCGACAAAATATTTTACTGTGGTCGGTAATCTAGAACCTTCCATTATGGCTCAACTAGAGGATATTGTAGAGAATCCACCCACTGCAAATAAATACGAGAAGCTTAAAACCGAGCTAATTAAGCGTTTGTCAGTTTCCCAGGAAAAGAAGGTGCGTCAACTCCTTATTCATGAGGAACTCGGAGACCGCAAGCCGTCGGCATTTCTTCGCCACCTTCAGAGCCTGGCTGGCCGAGGTATACCTGACGAATTCCTGCGCACCGTCTGGACCAGTCGTCTGCCTACCGGCCTGCAGGCGATTGTGGCGTCCCAAACTGGTATGACCCTGGAAGCTGTTGCGGAGCTGGCGGACCGGGTGTTAGAGATCGCACCGGTGAATCCGGTGGCCCAGGTCGCGAGTACTTCGTCCTCTGCAGGGAGCATGCTTGAGGTAATGCGTACTGAAATAGCCAGTCTCACGCGGAAGCTAGATGAGTTATCCACTACAGTGGATCGCCAATCTCGTACCGGCGGTAGGTCAGATAGGAGTCGTAACCGGCGATTCTCCCGCTCGAGAAGCCGTTCAAGAGGCCGTCCATTCAAAATGGAGGGCAATCGACGCACGTGTTGGTACCACCATGAATTTGGAGACAAAGCTCATCACTGCATACAGCCGTGTGATTATGATTCGGAAAACGCCAAAGCCAGTCGCTAACGACGGCGAGCGATTGCTGCAGTATTTCCAGCCGTTTATTCGTCATAGATCTTCAATCTAGAAAACCTTTTCTGGTCGATACCGGTTCCGATCTGTGCGTCTACCCTCGCAGTTATTTAAATGAAAAGCGGGTCCGTGTTAATTACGACCTCAGCGCAGCTAATAATTCAGTTATATCCACGTACGGGTATATTAATTTGCAGCTGAATTTAGGATTACGCAGGGAGTTTAGCTGGAAGTTTGTCGTCGCAGACGTGACCAAACCAATTATTGGGTATGATTTTCTTTCCCATTATAAGCTTTTAGTAGATTGCCATAATAATAGGTTGATTGATGGATTAACTAACCTTTTTGTTAGCGGAGCTCTGGCGAAGATGGAGATTCCCAGTGTCAAGGCTGTAACTGGTACTTCTCGATACCACGAGTTGTTGCGTGAATTTCCGGCCATCTCACGTCCGTCTGGTGCACCAAGGAAGGTACGTCATTCTACCGTACATTTTATTAATACGACGCCCGGACCACCCGTTTTCTGCAGGCCACGCCGTTTAGCACCAGATCGCTTGAAGATAGCGAAGTCAGAGTTCCAAGCAATGGTTAAGGAGGGGACAGCACGTTGCTCCAGCGGACCTTGGGCGTCTGCACTACACCTAGTGCCCAAGCACGACGACACTTGGAGACCCTGTGGAGATTACCGTGCACTGAATGCAAGAACGGTGCCGGACAGGTACCCGGTACGTCACATCGAAGATTTTTCACAGCATTTACACGGAAGCACTATTTTCTCAGTCGTAGATCTAGTCAAAGCATATCAGCAGATTCCAGTTAATCCAGCAGACATTGAGAAGACAGCCATCACGACACCGTTTGGGTTGTTCGAATTCCCTTTTATGTCATTTGGTTTGAGAAACGCTGCTCAGACGTTCCAACGTTTTATAGATGGATTGGTACGTGATTTTGACTTCTGTTTTCCATACATCGATGACCTCCTAATTGCTTCTAGAAGTACGCAGGAGCATGAAGAACACTTACGAAAACTGTTCGCTCGCCTCGAAGAGTACGGAGTGGTCATCAACGTAGCCAAGTGCAATTTTGGTCAACCACAGGTGACTTTTCTTGGTTACTCTGTTTCAGCAAAAGGTGTGCGCCCGTTAGAAGAGAAGGTGAAGGCTATTCAGAACTACCCACCGCCTCAGACTATAAAATGCTTAAGAAGATTTTTAGGGATGCTTAACTTTTATAGGCGTTTCTTGAAAAATGCAGCACAGTTACAAGCTCCACTAAACGATTTGTTGGCAGGACCAGGCATGAAAGGATCGAAACCAGTGAAGTGGACTTCCCAGTTATTAGAAATTTTTGAGCGTTGTAAGCATAGCCTTTCAAATGCAGCACTGTTGGTTCACCCAGTTTCCGATGCGCAGCTGGCACTGGTAGTAGATGCATCTAATGTTTCCCTAGGAGCCGTATTACAGCAGAGAGTGGGTAACGTCTGGCAGCCCTTAGCTTTCTACTCGAAGAAGATGAGCCCCACGCAGCAGAAATACAGCGCTTATGATCGTGAACTACTTGCAATATACGAGGCCATCAAACATTTTCGCCATATGGTAGAAGCACGAAATTTCACCGTATACACCGATCATAAGCCGCTGATAGGTGCATTTAAAAAAAAAGACCAACAAGGTTCACCAAGACAAATTAATCACCTGTATTTTATTTCACAGTTCACAACTGACATCCAGCACGTTTCCGGGCAGGACAACCAGGTGGCCGATGCATTGTCTCGGATTGAGGCAGTCACTGCGCCAGTGAACTTCATGGAGCTTGCCCTGGCGCAGCGTGATGATCCAGAGCTACAACAGCTACTGAAGGGCAACCATTCGTTGACACGGGAGTTAGCGCAAGTACCAAATTCAAACGTACATATATATTGTGATGTTTCTTTGTCTAAACACAGACCTTTCGTGACAGCTACCCACAGACGCCGTGTGTTTGAGACGTTGCACAGCCTAAGCCACCCTGGTGCAAAGGCATCCATCAAAATGGTCAGTGAACGTTTTGTTTGGCCTTCCCTTAGGAAAGATGTGCGCGCTTGGGTTAGAGAGTGCATTCCGTGTCAAAGGTCTAAGGTAACAAGGCATACCACATCTCCACTTGGTAAATTTGACGTACCAGATGTACGTTTCGCGGAGGTTAACATGGACCTAATTGGACCACTACCAGTATCATCCAATTTTAAATACTGTCTTACTATCATTGATAGGTATACCAGATGGCCTGAGGTGATACCGCTTCCTGACATGACAGCAGAGACTGTGTCGAAGGCGTTTGCGTTGGAGTGGATTGCTCGGTATGGTTGCCCAAAGAAGGTAATAACCGACCAAGGTAGACAATTCCAATCACACTTATTCCAAAATTTAGCAAAAACGTATGGGATCAAGTTGGCCAGGACAACAGCATATCATCCAGCCTGCAACGGCATGATTGAGCGTTTACATCGCACGCTCAAGTCAGCTTTGATGTCACACGGTACGAAGGATTGGGTTAGTACTCTTCCCGTAGTACTTTTAGGATTACGGACAGCGTGCAAAGAGGATTTGAAATGCTCACCAGCGGAATTGGTGTTTGGAGAGCGGTTACGAGTCCCCGGTGAGTTTTTCACCGCAACTAATGACAAGGTAGACTACCCAGATTTTGTCAGTACTTTACGACAAAGAATGTCCGACCTACGCCCATGTCCAGCATCTGACCATTCACAGAACAGGGTATTCGAGCACAAGGATTTACATACCACTACGCATGTGTTCTTACGCCAAGACCTGCTTCGTGGTTCACTAGAACCACCATACAGTGGCCCTCATAAGGTCGTCACAAGAGGTCCAAAGACATTCGATATTGAGCTAAATAACAAAACCGTCAAGGTGACAATTGACCGTTTAAAACCAGCGTATACATGGCGAGATGATGTTGTGACACATGGCCATGAGACACAAGATGCGCGACCAATGCGTACTACTCGTTCAGGACGCACAGTGAGGTTCCCTGAACGATATAAATAAGGCGGCCCTTTTATTCGTAAGGGGGTCCTGTGGCGTCAATATCAGACCCACATTAATATAACATTGTTGTTCACAGTATGCCTACCTGCTAGCCTACCTACCCTTGTAGTTCTTGTTGGCGTGATGGTGCGCGCACGCCGCGCGCCGCCTATCTGCGCGAGCGCTGCTTGTCGTGGAAACCGGTTGGGCTACCTCTCCCTGGACGCCGCGCACCGCGCCGCCTCCGCAGCCCGCTCAAGACTCAGTCGGCAGCGACCACCGAACAGTCAGCCAGAAGCCCTCGACGCGAACCCTCGTTGCTTTGGCTTGCTACCGCATATTTCCTATTAGCTCGCGTAATTATTTATTTGCGTATCACTTCTTCACTCTGTTACTAAGTTATTCTCTCTTGTTTAAATTCATTTCGTTTCTTCCTATAACTTCCGCCTATCGCTGTATCGGTACTAATATTTACCGGAATATACTTTGGTTCAATATTTATCGTGCGTCTCATTTGCACTCGCCTATCCGCCTCCAAACACCCTTTAAAATCAAAATAATATGGTTACAAAATAATGGTTACATCATTCATGTTGAAATTATGTATGTGAAAACGACGCAGAACGTTAAAAGCGTCCGTAATGAAAAAAAATCAAATATCAAATTAAAATAAGCCGTAGCAGCTAAGAGATGACCAGTCCCTACTGACGGTGCCCGTTCATGAACATGAGCTGTGTAGGGGGTTTAGAATCATGTCGTGTTTTTTTACGGTAGGTAGGGGGTTATTTTTTCAGTCTAGAATCATGTGCTGAATTCATCGGTACAGTTTGCGCGTTAATGTCCCTGGCACTCTGGTATAGCCCCAGCACGCAAATTGCGTTACTCACAATCATATTACCCTTCATTGTACAGAATCAATTACTTCATATGTTTGAAGAACATGCGTCGCTTCGTCAACGTAAATAACGCAATGAATATGGTTTAATTGTCAAAATTTTTACAATTTTCATAGTATGTTATGCAATATCCGAGTCACGGCTGTTCGCAGGAATGGTGACTGCGGCCGTAACCTCTGAACTTGGAATTGTATCTTCATTTTCAGCAACATATTTACAAGATAACACGTAAATCAGTATATCTATCATTCCTAAGATGGCCGTCTAACATTATGGCCAGCTATTAATCTTGCAAGCCTGAGTCGATTTGTTCTGCCAAATTGGGAGTTTATTCTTTTGGCAAATTGCTCTTCAGCTTTTGTTAGTCCGTATAATCTTGTGAGAAAATACAGATTCTACGTTTATAGGATAGTTGAAGAAACAAATGAAAATGTAAGGTGTAATTATGAACTATAGCAGTGTTCATAATCTCAGATAATTAACATTCCTTCGCCACTTAATCGGTTTTTAGTGAAATGTATTCTAAGTTGATTTTTGAGCCACCGTTTGTAACAAAAATGTCCTAATATGTTTTTGGTTGCAATGGATTTTGAACTTTGTTAAGTATGACATTCAGTTTGTTGTTCCATAACTTGAAAATTATATCAAATTCTTCATTTAAATATACGGGGAAAAGCGATGATTACGTCACAAATATTTAACAAAAAAAAGGAATAAATAAAAAAAACCTTACGAAGTAAAATATAATTATTATGTTTAGTTGCGGAAGTCGCTGGCTTTGTTTTCGTTTGTTTAAAAAGTTGATTACAAAAATGATGAGAATTAAATTTTTCTTCAAGACTATTTATTAGTATTATTTAATATACTATAGGCCTGTGTTAACCACTGCAGTGCAAAGGCGTCCTTTCCCACTTTCCACTTTTCCCGGTCTACTGCGATTGTGGGCCTCTAAGGAGTCCAGCTCATCCCGCCATCAAGGCTATTGCTAACGTATAAATAGCCAATGCCTAAACGACTTCATACAGTACATATTCATCAGTACTTACGTACATAACCTAGCACATTCCTAGAATATCTGTCGCAGGCCTTGCATTGTTGACATGGTTTATTAAATAGCTGTTATCTTCATAGCACATGCCTATGACCTCTCAAGTTCTATCAAATAATCATTAGTACTATTTCTTCCGGTAAATTGGGAATAGGGTCAGATCCACATAACATTACGCCTGTAATCGCCGCGGGATTAGGCGGAGATGTACTTAAATAACGTTCACAGTTTCATCTCAGTCTCAATCTGTCAAAAAACTTATCATTATACTTATCTTATCATTATTGATAAGTTTTTGACATTTGTATGTCGCCGAGAACTCCCCCCTCCCCTCCCGCACCGCGCTGCTACCTCAGGCAGCGTCTCAGTTAAGCGGTTGGCCTATAGATTTTGAACGTTTCAAATGACGAGAATTAGCCTTCTGATTTATTCACTAAAATTGCATAACATTTAACACTACAATACCCATCCGACATCAACAATAGAATATTAAACAATAAACCAATGGGAACTCACCGCTATCTCAACCCTCTATTAATAACCCTGCACTGCCGACTGCGGTCTATTTGATCCTGACACGAAGGATCCATTTCAACAAGGTTAAGTTTGCCTTCAAGATATTATTGCTTCATTATTATGCCAATAAGTTATGTTTGTTTGCGTTTCCTGGTATTGAAAGCGATTTAGTGCGCTTTAGATATTATCGAGCATATTTTTGTTTTATATTTACGGCATCCAAGAACTGGATGGACTTGGAAAGCTGCCACGCTAAAATGGAATTGGGCTGGACACATCTGTTGCATGTCAGACGACCAATGGGCCAAACTTACGACCCAATGGGTCCCTCTCAATGGCAAGCGACATCGCGGCAGGCCCAGACGGAGATGGTGGGACGAGCTGGACTCCTTCAACAAGAATTGATCCTTAGCAGCCTTGAATAGAGAGAAGTGGAAAAAGAGTGGGAGCCCCTGCCCTGCAGTGGGACATCACAGGACGATAACAATAATACATTTATGGCATCGCATGCGATTCTATTTTCATATTGCATCAATAATAGACATTCATTACTTATCTATTTTCGTAAAGAAATATTGCCAGTAGCACCACATTTAGCAAGAAAACTGATAATTCCAATGTCAGCGGGGTAATTACAAAATACAAGCTTGACTTAGTTTGGGAGCTGGTAGATCATCAATTACGTGCTGCTGTACAACCATCAAATACCTTGTTAAATTGTACTGTACATAGATTAAGCTTTTTGTTGTACTTAGAGAGCGAAATAAAAATTATTATTATCTCCTTTATTTGAATATACATCATATAAATTATATTTTTAAATATTAGAATATAAAAAGTATAAAAACATTTAAAAATATAAAAAATAGTAGCCCACCGGTATCGGGAACATTCCAAGCTACCAGTGGTCAGGGCTCCAGAGAGAGGAACCTCCTGACGATGCGAGCCGTGTCCAGAAGTACCGCTTTCTGAATCAAGCCCTTGATCCAGCTGCCCAATTGTTATTATAATTATTAATTGCGTAACACTCTAACAACTAGGAATAGCTTTCATTTTGATAGTTCAACAACATTAATTGTGTTATTTGCGTTGTTGAACAGACAAATTTTCAGAACTTATGAAGTAATGGATTAGCAATATCTTTCAAAATGATTCAAATAGTAATTGATACTGTGCTACGCAATTAAGAGTTGATTATTTTAAAAGTAAAAAGAAGAACACCTTTAAGGGTTGATTTTTCAATCGACCGGTAATTTTTATTCGTGGATTAAATTGACGTCTGACAGTTTTTGTATGGAAGAACTGTCAAAAATTCAAAATTATTCCTCCTATAAAATTATCATGCGTTGGAAAAATCGGCACTAAGTCGCCTTTTCTAACAGCCCTAACAAACAGGAAACAAAACACAATCCACAAATAAAACCTTCCATCGTTTTATACCGCGACCACAAATTCGTAGAAAAACATTTACGATTCAACGCAACACCAAAAAAAAAACCAAGCACATTTTTCCCGTCAGCCACCCAAACCCCCAAACGCGACGGGGGTCATTCCGACCACTCATTAACCAGATAGATGCCGCTGTCAGCACACTCGCCCCATATATTTTAACAAGCCACGCTAATTTCCCATTTACTGTCCATTCTCATATAAAATACGTTATTCGCCCGCAAAAATAGGAATTAATGATGATCTGATTACTCTTATTTTTATTCTTGTCATATTTTTGCTTCGTAAATTGCTTTTTCGTTGTTTTCTTTGTGGTTCGTGCTAATGTGATTTTGGTATTGAATCTGGTAAGATTAGGAGTTCAGCCCACCTGTGACTTATGATTTTTCCAACTGTATTAATAAGTAACTACCTACATATAGGTATACGTTTATTTAGTAAAGCGAATGCTCCTACACTGGGTACGCAAGGTTACATAATCAACCTGTAATGTTCCCACTGTTGGGACATAGGCCTCCTCTCGGTGAGAAGGAATGGGTTGGTAGATGTCACATGTCTTCGAATTTTTGGTTCTAGGACATGACGGTTTCCTCACGATGTTTTCGTTCACCGTTTTGAGAGCAGTGGTGATTAGATAATTTATACACAGTAAAGCGTCTGATTGAGTTCGAACCAAGACTTGTAACTCGTAAGTCGCGGCCCCATAACGCAAGATTATTATAAAGGAATTTCTAAAGCCACAGACTAAACTATGCTTAACGACGACCTGTATTATGCATTTTAATAAACTTTAAACCCACTTTCTATACCAAACGCAACGCTGTCTACTCGTAAACTGCAACTCTGTAAACCTAAAACATGCTTAAAGCAAATTTATATTCAGCAAAATGTCTAGATATTTCACCAATATTTATCCACTTCAGTAAACATATTCGCTTTTAAAGCGAAAACTCCAACAATTCACTATGCTACTCGTAGCATTAATCATGCCAAAAGGGAGTTATCCGCTACTTTTCGTAGCATCACAATCAGTTTACTGTCGACACGAATAAAAGAAAGGTCGAACATAAGTAACAAGACAATATCGACGCGCTTTCGACGAAAATACCCATCGCCGACAGGTTGTACGATAGATTATGACGTGCCCTATCGCGTTTAATAAAGCTGTGCTTTTTAGGGTTGAGCCCAAGTTCGGGGTAGATTTTTTACACACTATCAATAATGTAGGCTAAGGCATGATTTTATAAGGCAACGGTGTGATTTAAAAGAAGTTGTAGTGCCAACAATTGGAAAGAGTATGATTAGATAGTGGCGACAGTGGCAATCACTAGTAACAGGTGGTATGATAGCTCTCTTCAAGGTCACTTCACCTAAGTTTTCACGGTGAAATTTTTACAGAATAGACCGGAAGTTAACTTGAAAGCTTTGTTCTACGAAATTCTTTTGTAGAATGCTGTTTTTTTTTCTTATAATGAAACAGTTATTTTTTATAATTTCTCCAGCATGATTGGTTTTTCAATTCTTGAGGGTTTTCTTGGAGTTCTATAAAACAAGATAATTTTATTTTATTTTAGCTTTATTGAAAAGGAAATGTCGATAACAGTGTCTGGATGCAGTGTCGGAGCTAAATTTTACTTCTATCTCAGTTGAGTAAATTAAAATACTTTATTGGGGTATTGTTTTACTTTTTAAAGACACAGATCTACAGCATTTGTTAGAAGGGACTGGCATCAGATAAGGAGATGGGTGATTTTGAAATGATGCGAATGGATATGATATTGACATTATAGAGAAAACTTTGTCTTTACTTCGAAAACAAAAAACATTATACTTTTACTATCATATCACAACATTAAGAACCGGAGTTACCGACACAGTTTGCAGAGTAAGCAAGCTGGAGTGGCAGTGGACTGACCATGTTTGTCGAAGGATCGATGGCCGGTGGAGCAAACGAGTCCTGGAGTGGAGACCGCGTATCGGCAAACGTAGTGTGCGACGACGTAGTGTGCAGGTGGACCGACGACCTTAAAAAGGTGGCTGATACAGACTGGATGCGGAAGGCCGAGGACAGGGTGTTGTGGCGCAGCTTGGGAGAAACCTAAGTCCAGTGGTCTGCGATAGACTGAGAAGATTAATCTCATAAACAGATTCTAATCATCAGTTATATTGGCATATGAATTCATTGGCAACAAAATGGCTGTTCAGCAATTTATTCATTCCACAGTCAATATGTATAAAATTGTTATCCATCCAAGAATTGACCGCAGTAAATTTGTTAAACAAGACCCTAATCACTCATACTGCCAATTATCAAATTGATTATTTATCCTTTGAAAATCGCTACCGCTTTCTCTTATACCACGTTCCACTCCATCCAGCAGCACCCTTCCACTTTCAATATCAATCTATATCAATAATCAAATCAGAGTGCCTCCACGGCGGGTAAATCAACTTTTTAACTTTGTTATTCAGCTGGTTTTGCTTAACGGCACGTTCTAGGGTTTGAATTGGGATATTGAATTATCTCACGGCTTTATCTTGGGAATATTATGTTAGAAAAACTTTTTTTTATAAAAACATTTTTTTTTTGGTTTATGTTTTGTATGGAATTTTGGCTCAATTATTAGGTGATTGTACATGAGATTGGTTTTGGAATATGTGGCTATTTAATGCCTGTTTAAAAGCTGGCAGTAATAGTTTTGGAATTAAAGTCGGTATTTAGGGAAATGGGCTCTAAAAATAAAGAACGCAAGGTCGTATATTAAACAACAGGTCAATTATTCAACAACATTCTGCCCTCTTTCATAAGTTTAGATCATATCTAACTATATACTTATTTATTACCTACATGATTGGTTTGCGAGTTTGACCAACAGTTTTGATTATTTGCTGCGTAATGTTATATAAAATTAGTCTCATAATTTATTCAATTTTATTCTAATCCAATTTTCCTTTTCAATAAAAATTCCCACAATCATCATACATTATAATAATCCATTTAAAATCAAAGAAAATGCATAACACTCATAAATATTTCATAAAAAATCTCTTCCAATAAAAGATAAAATATCAACGAAAAGGACAATTAGGGGAACAAAAGAAAATTACGCGTACAATAAAAACGTTGGCGTAAACTAATTACGACGTAACTCAGGGGTAATCTAATATATTTGAGACGGAACACGAGTTACGATGGCAACATTAGAGTGAAGTTACAATTTTATTAATACCAGGAAACGCTACCAGGAATTGCTCCATTTACTTCTAGGTAAAAGCTCTATTTTGTGTTGTCTTTTGATGATCGTTTCCAAGTTACCCAAACTTGGAAACGATCATCAAAAGACAACACAAAATAGAACTTTTACCTAGAAGTGAATGGAGCAATTATATCTCGTGGCGTTATGACATTTTTAAATGGCATATTTTATTTTATTTTTTAGAACAATAGTGCATTTGTTTAGAATGTCATATTCAAGATATGACCAAATACAAGAAACAAAGTCCTCCAGACCGTATTTCGGCGACGGCGCGGGAGATATTATAGTGTACAACTGTGCGCGCAGACACAGGTGCACAGGTGGACCTGGGAATTCCAAGTTTACACAGATAGCTAAATAAATAATTATGAGTTCAGGTAGTAGACAGTGTCAAATATTGTTAATTTAAATATACATAAAAGATGAGACCATTTTTCTATTTTATGAATGGGACAAGTGTTAATGTCACATGTCTTCGAAGTTTTGGTTCTAGGACATGCCAGTTTCCTCACGATGTTTTCCTTGAACAGTGGTGATGAAATTATTTACACAACGTAAAGCACCTGTCTGGGTTCAAACCTTCGTAGGTTCAACTCTTAAGTTCCAGCACCGGCCACCACTGTTCGCTGACATCGTTGAAGGAAAAACATCGTGAGGAGATCTAAACGTACAGTTCGAAATAAAAAATAAACAGTAATTAAACCGAAAAGCCATTTAATATCATGGCGTACATTTCCATCGTGTCACAGCAATACCTTTTCCATCTACTTATTTATTCCTAATGTACCGAAAGCGGCAACTGGGACCGACGTGTACATACATAGATAATTTAATTCCGTCGCCTCGGTAAATAAATAAAGGATATGGCAGTCCTGATTTTCCCATTCATGGAATGAATTGGGCAATCTTACTTCGGCGAGCTTCGGGTCTTTTTGACCCCCACGATTGTGTGGGCGGGTCCTTTTGTGACTTCGGCAGTCGACGGGTTGAACGTTTCAATAGTTTGAAATAGTGCTGAATGAGATTATTATACGTTTCGTTCTTTAGTGTTTTTTTATGTGTTTGGTGTTACGAGGTGATGTAGAGTTAGTTCCCCTTTTGAACCTACTAACAAAGGAACTAGGATATAAACTAAATTCGTATTTTCACCCAACTGGTCCAGAAGGAAAGTAAAATATTTTTCTGACGTATGTTTTACTAACTGAAGTAACCTGACCCGATGCTATAATTTTTGCAATATAAAACATAACATCACGCCTGTAATTCCCGAAGGGTTGGACAGAGGTTTGCAGTATTATATATTCACATTTTATCAGTTATGTTTAAATCCTATGTAACGGGGGGGCGAGCCTACTGCCATGAACCGGTCACAAATACGGACAAATACAGATTCTCATTTGCCATTTTCAGGCGCCAAAAGTCTCTTTTAAGATTTCGAGTTCAGCAGGAGATTTTTTTTTTGTTTTCTAAATAAGATCGTGGGGAAGACAAGGACGAGACTCGCACAGACCATAGAAGCATGGCACTGAAGGAAGGAGCCCTATACTCAGCAGTGACTGGAACAAGGCTGCCCGTAATGATGAAGATAACGGCATATTTAGATACCATTCAGTTGTTGCAAGGACAGCTACTGACACGGAAATAATAAAAAAAACTTAACCCGGACTATAGACACCTTAGATAAATCTTTCTTATTGTTTTGTTGTATATCGGAATCTCATTGTTTTCTAAAGCTGGCGTGACCCGTTATGTGATGTAAAGATTTATAATTGTATTACATAATTGCATTGTTATACAATGTCAGCTAATCACTGACTATAATTCATTATCCGTGTTTGATGTCTACAGAGTGGGTGGAATAATTAGCAGGTGATAAGTAAATGCGTTCATTGTATTGTAATTATAAGACAAGACTATGCGAATGAGCGATCGCAAACGAAGTTATCTGGAAAAGAGTTACCGACATAGCTTGCAGAGTAAGCAAGCTGAAGTGGCAGTGGGCAGGCTACGTTTGCTGTCGAAGGACCGATGGCCGGTGGAGCAAATTAATCCTGGATTGGAGACCGCGTATCGGCAAGCGTAGTGTAGGAGGCTCCCCAGCTAGATGGACCAACGACCATAAAAAAGTGACTGGGCCAGACTGGATGCGGAAAGCGGAGGACAGGGTATTATGGCGCAGCATGGGAGAGGCCTCTGTCCAGCAGTAGATACCGCGATAGGCTGAGTTGGTTGAAGCGAAAATTAAGACTAATCTTCTGTTGATATGGGCTGTTGACGTGTAGCTCAGGTTGATTCGAGAGAAATGGGTTGTGGTGATATTATTCGTAAATATGACTCTGCAAGGTTTGTAGCGAGGCTGACTGCCTAAGGTGCGTATAGCGCTACAAGACTATTGCGGCGCGTGCCCAAAATCGGAACTAACGACGCCATTAAAAAAAAAGATACATATCAAGTGATTTTTCACAAAACTGCACAAATTATTACCAACAGCGCCCCTAATCAACGTCATTTAAGTGCCACAATACCCTTGCAGTAGTGTATTTGCCTACGTAACCCCGGGTTTACAACTATATCCAATTGTAAAACTATTGAGAGTTTATCGAAGACCTCAGAAACCAGGCGTTAAGTATCGTAAAACAATTAGATAACGCTGGTCGTACCAAATGGTAATAAAAGTTTTTAAAACTATCATTATGTTGGTATATAAACAGGCATTGTATAAATAAATAGCGATAAGGCAGAAAACAAAAGGAGGATGGATGACATGGGCTACTTAACATTACCTCAAAGGTCTGAAACGCATCGGATTAATTGCAGTCCCAATTCTAATTCCCACAAGCCAACGTTAATTCCGACCTTTTCATTTGCGCTCGTACAAAATAAATAGCCGATACTGGCGTATTTCGATCACGATCCTGCCCTCAGACTAAGTATATTATCCACTTTTATGACACTCGTAAAGTCTCCCCCCTCTTAGTGGGAGGGAGAGGAAAAATGTATTGGTTTCTCTTATTTTGAGCAACATATGTTAGATGTCCTGATTTCGGATGGACGGTAGTAAAAATCTAGTTAGGACGGAATTAGAAACTGCTAAAAGCGGAATTAGGTAAGTCCGTTTTTGGGGGTGACAGCATTTCTTTAAGGAATAGAGGGCAGGCTACAAGATTGATAATTACCAGTTTTTAGATGTCTGCATCTGCAGTATGAAAAACATAACAAGTAACCGTAACTGCCTGTAACCCGCGAAGGTTTAGGTGGAGGTGTACCGATAGTATACCCACATTTCGCCAGTTAGGTTTAAGTCACATGTAACAGTGGGCGAGTCTTTGCGACTCACCGAGCACAAATCCTGACTCCGGTCTTCTATTGGGAAATTCCAGATAGAAAAAAGAATTCACGGGCCCTCGTACCTTTCAGAAGATAGCGATACTGCGGCAGAAATTGTTGTGCTGCACCAAAAATAGACCAGCGATAGTTTCTTCATTTGTTGAACCATACAGAATAGTATTCCTATCCGTAAATACCAGCACATGGGCCATTTGAAACTGGCATGTCCTAGAACCAAAAATTCTAAGAAATGAAATCTACCAACCCGCACTGAGCCCGCGTGGTAGATTACAGACAACTGCCACTCGAAGAGAGGAGGCCTGTGTCCCAGCAGTGGGAACCTTATAGGCTGACCATGCGTGTGTGTGGGCCATTTCAGCTTCGTCTCTGATGACACAACGCACCTAAGATACCTCTAGTATTCTAGATACGGCGATGGCTACCCAGGTGTCTTATAAATCAATACCATTAGCAGTCATACAATACCACTTTAACACATAGTAACATACATTACAAATCAATAGAATCTTTACAGCCCGATCAGATAGAACATATAAAGTTTTAGTACACAGCTTACAGGACAGCAGAACTGCTTCACAGAGGCTCACGTGTACATATGTATTTATGAGCATCGTAAATATGGCAACATTATTGATAATACTTTAGTCTTTTGTTGTTATTTTCATTCATGTTTGAAAGGTGTTTTATGGGAGTTAAAGCATGGCTTACTTTATGAGGTGCATCTTGCTTCATGTCGTCATCATTGACTGCTTAGGCTTCCCTCCTTTTGTGTCATGCGTCCCTGGTACCTACATATGTATGTGTGAGTCTCATCTAGCGCTTACCAGCGGTTCTCTTATAGTCTTTCACCTTTTGGCGGTTGGTCTACAAATACTCCTTGACTTCTTAGGCCTCAGGCAACTGAAGGAACACGGGGTTTAAGGCCTCGTCCCTTTTGTGTCATGCTTTCCTGGTACCTATGTGTGGAGTCTCATATGTAGTGCTTACTCGCTGTTCTCTATAAGCCATCCATTTATTTGGCTGTTGGTTTACCATCACCTCTTGTACAGTGTTACTTATACTCCTTCCTTTTGTGTCATGTTTTCCTGGTAACCTATGTGTGAGTTTCATCTAGTGCTTACCCGCTGTTCTTTATTAGTCATCCATCCATTTGACTGGTGGTCTGCCAACACTTGTACCATGTTTCTGCACCCGTTTAATTAGAGCTCTGTCCGGTTTCCTATCACCTTGTTATATGCCGATGCCATTATAAATTGTGTTTTTTAAGGACGATTTGAAATTACTGCACATATTTTAGTCAGTCTTATACTTTAACTGTGCCCCATGAAACGGTTTTTACGATTTGTCTGCAGGAACAGAAAAATCATTTTAAAAAGTCTAGAGGTGTCGCGGGACACCCGGGTGGAACGAAGTTCTTTGAACTGTACTAAATAAATAACAGATACAAATGGTATAAACCACCTTTGAGAGTAACTAAATGAAAAACAAAAGAGTTGTGACGGTCATAATGTTACTCTTTTGTCGGTTTAGCTCTCATTCGCCAAATGCGCATTTAAAAAAAAAAATCCTTAATTTATTCAAAAGAACCAGGTTCTTAATAATTAATTACAATCTAGCCTATAAGACTAATAAGCAATTTTAATCTAACTTATTTTTTTACGTGATAATAATTATTTTAAAACTTAGAACAGTGTTGATTGTACTTTACACAAGTCTGTTCGACTTTCTTGATATGATGATATAAGCACTTTGTTCATGTGTTAGTATGCGTCATTCGCACTATTAGTTTTGCACTTTTTACGCTACACTAACTCGCCTATTTTAGTCTTCGCACTCTATTTTTTTGGTCTAACAGCTAAAAGTGCAGATGACGTGCGTTATAGATCTTCGATCAAAAAAATGTTAAGTTTATCACATAGTGACGGGTACTAGATACCAAAGTAACGCTACTATTTGAATATTGCTATTAATAGGTAGTCTTCAAATAAATCGCAGCACGACATTATCCTTATTTCATATTTGCATTAGTGCGACTAGTAAGTTCTACACATCAGCTGTTTATTTCCCACGGAACTTGCCGAACTTTCCCGAGAAAGGGATTGTATTGGATTAGTTACTAATGTCGCTCTGTCGAAAATAGAAGTAATTTCCTATTTATTTTGTCCGAGGGAGAAGTGTGAAAAACGTGATTAATCTCGTTGAGTGAGTATAGGCTCGAGCATTTAATTGTCAAACATCGAGCATTCGCCGTGTTATAATTTTATCAAACCGCAATTCGAAGACGACGCTCGATGTTTTGTTACAACCTGATTTTAAAAACCAACAATCGTATTGGTGTAACATTTTATCGAGCAAAGGCATGAGCGGTACCTGTAGGTTCTACTTTGCGACAATGAACGCAAGGTAGAAAGAAATGGTACAAGTAAATGCTCACTCCCCGTAAGCACAACGTCGAACGCAGCGTCGAGCATTCGCAGAAACGTCACATGACACGGAAATGCTTTTGGAAACTGAACTATTGCTTGTATAGTACCATTCGTAAGAACGTTACATTATATGGAAATGTTAGAGAAGATGATATAGTATACTCACCTTTACAGGAGGCTTCAATCAGCATTCAAATATTATGTCAACGCGACCATGTTTGATTTTGCCAATCAATCAAAATGCTAACATGAGATTTTGACAGCAGTTTTACTGATTGACGACTTCATTAGGCTTTTAGAACCTTTCGGTAAGGTGAATTCCGATTTATTATATTTTCTTTATTTTATTCTGTTCTGGAAACTTACAGCTAACTTGTTACAGTGTTCTTACAAATATGAAATTTAAGGACTTTTGCAAAGTGTAGCATACTGTTCGCTTCAGCCCGCGACTTCGTCCGCGTAAAATTTCGGCTTACTACCATTCGGATTTGAAAAAATCTATTTGCATTTGATAGCACAGTTGTTGAGAAAGGCTATCGGCTATTTAACAACACGATATGACGGTTAGAAGCCGAGCAAAAAGAAAGAAGAAGGCTATTTTTTTTTTTTGAAATGCCATCTCGTAGTTGATCTAATCTGCATTTGCGACATATTCGCCAAAAATGTAAACAAGTATGAGTTTATGGAAAAATAACTTTAATTCCTACACAATAAAGTTCAGTTTAAGCTACAACTTCAAACATTTTTGTAACTTTTTCAATAGAGCTAGTCACTCTGAAATCAACTTATAACCATTAAAATAAAGTTGATATGTGTTTAATTTGAAACAAATAAAATTTGAAAAGAGAGGTCGAGACTTCTTAACCTATCCTGTGGTTGCCATAAGTAAACTTAAAACCTCCACCCAGGGCGTAAACCTAATTAAAAACTAAGCGACTACACGCTAAGGGCACCCCCTTTGGGGTACGAACCTCGGCTTAGGGGGTCCCTAGGGAGAGGACAGCAAGATGGGACAGGCTGGATCGAATTTTTATTATTTATGCTTTGATGAGCACGGCGTTTCCTAGGACTATCTCTGAGAAGAAAGGCCGAAACAAACTCAGAGGTCACAGTTGGGGATTTAAGGCTACAGGCTCAGCTACGGCACGGGCTCGTGCTTCGTCAAGCAAGGGTCGGGGGGATGAATTTACGATAACGGGGGGATATTCTTTTTTTTGACGAAATAATTTTCGATCTTTTGGTGTTGCTCATCTAATTTCTTGTTTTGAGACTCAATAACAGCTATTTGAGTCGTGATTTTTGCCGTCAACGCTGCCACTTTCTTCAATAAATCGTTGAAAGCCGTTTCTACGTTAAACTTGGACATTTTTACCGGTGAACGGAACTTGGGGACGTTGCGAGGGTACTCGGCGGCGAGGTCGGAATGACGGTTTTTTTTTGTATTTGTGTACTGTGCTGGTTGATCTCTTGGAGGAGGGTTATGGGGTCATCGGGGTCGGCGAGAACGTGCCATGGACGGCGAAGTTTCCTAATTTTGGAGGGGGAATGAACGCTAAGCGAAAATTGAGTGATAGGGCGGGCAGGTGATGTGGATGGTGAGTCAGGGGAACAATTTCACGCGGACGAAGTCGCGGGCAGAGGCTAGTGTTTATATAAAGCAGATGACATTTAGCGGCGGTCATACGTCATCGCGCTGGAATGTCATATCCTAACCTAACAAAAACTCTAACATACTCACCCAAATCCGAACTAAATGCAACCGGGTACGAAAACGCAAGTGCACACTTTACGACTTTACTCAAGTTTACGATCTGCGACAGTCTGTACCAGTTTAACGACGGCGTCAGCAATAACTGACGGGAAGTCGTTTTACTGACGCGACTAGTCTTAGCGACTTAATGACGTCTTAGTAACAATCGTTAATGTGTGCCGTGCTGAATGATTCCTGTTTGCTTTTTAGTAATTAGGTTTTTGTCGTGTGTGGATAAACTGTTATTCTTCCGGCAGTTATGTTCCTTAACCGTTCCATCGGTCTATGAGAGTGAGGAAAGAGTGAGTGCACCTGTGTGTCTTCGCATACACTTGTGCGCTATAGTATTTCCTGCATCGATGGCGTGCCTTGGCTGAAATGGGACGCTACGACCGCGTATTCGGCTTTTATTTTTAAGTCCCATTTATTAAGGTACAAGCCACCTGGATACCAGGTGATACTGCGAGCTGCTACTGGGAGATTTCTTATGGAAAAACCTGAGGACAGAACCTAGGAGGGATCCTGAGAGTTGGGAGTCTACTCTCTAATCACGAAATCCTTAGTTTTGCCCGAAGTTACGATCGATTTCTTCCCCGTATCACCTTCTGACATAAGATTACTTCGGGGCCCGAACTAAGAATGAACAACAACACGATTAGACAGCTGTTCTTACTCCCAATGTGTATTTGTCCGTCCGAAAAACTTAATAGTTCGGGAGTAGGGTTCAATACAAAGTACCGAACTACTTTCGGATGGCCCCGTATCTGCGTTGACGGACTTAGAGAGTAGGCCACCAGTGTCCATCAAAACCGCGCTTGCGGCTAATTTATCAAAGACGAAAGAGCTCACTAGTAGTGAGGCTGTGAGGCATATTTATCGCAACAGATAGAAATAACAGATATTTAAAAATAACAAATAACAATTGTTCCTACCAATATAACTTATCTGTTACTTGAAATAACAGGCCTCCAAGACTGTTACCACGGCTGTTACTTTCTCTTTCTCTTTTTCTTCACTCACACACAAGAAGGAACCCAGTTAGTGTCCAGTGGGAAGGTATAGGTAACTGACACCCATTTAGCCTCCATAACTTTTGTTAAGTAGTTACAACAAAAGTAACTCGGTACATATTTCACCCAAGCGTATTTCTTTCCAAGATCACAACAAGCGTATTTTATACTCCAGAGACTTAATGTATTTATAAAATTCCCTTGTTACTATAATTAGTTCGAACAGCAAACCTCCAAGGGACCAATGACAGTTATTTACATAGAAAACACATTCACTACGCTACGGTCACATAAAATAGCGTGTTAAGTTACATTAACACATTTTATTGTAATATTGTTAACTGTTGTTAACCCGGAACAGAACGACGGGGTTATATAGTTATTTTAGTTGTTAATGATGTTTTTATCTGTTTCTACTAAAAGGAATTTAATTGATTGCTTGTTGAAAGTTTTTAGAATCAATTTACGAAATAGGTATAACTAGCAGCGACCCGCGGTTTCACCCGCATAAGTATCGATTCCGTGGGGATATCGGGATAAAAAGTATTCTGTGTAATATTCTGATGTATAAGCTATAATACTGTAAAGTTTTATCAAAATCCGTTCAGTAGTTTTGCGTGAAAGAGTAACAAACATCCATCGATCTTCACAAACTTTCGATAATATTAGTAGGAAGCGTATATTAGTAGCGCCACAGTTTCGCGTAATATGGCCGCCACCGTCAAGAGGATAGTAGGATAGTAAAAAATCGATATATTTAATGTCATTCTTTTGTTTTGTATAGTTAGTTAGTTAGGCTTTTAATTTGGTAGGTACTTAGTGTAAATTTTAGTAGTCTTATTAAATGTATGAATAAGAATTGTAATTTATCTGCAATTAATGAATTCAAATAAATGTATTGAGTATTGAAATAAATGTTAACAATCTGCCTAGCCTTTGAACAACTATGTTGCGGTCAGTTTCCAGTCTAACCGGATGCAGTTGAATACCAGTATTTTAAATGGATCGACTTGCCTATCTGACCTCCACAACCCAGTTGTTGGGTAATACGATACCCCTTGGTAAGACTGGCTTTCAGACTTTTGGGCCTCCGATGACCCGTAACGACTGTCAAAGATCGACGAATGACAGCCGGGACCAACAGATTATAAAAAAAACATTTTACCTTTTTCATAATTGATTTTCCTGCCAAAAATCAAAACCTGAGAACTCAGCAAACATAACCCCATACTGCAGATACTTCCCCTATTCCGCACGCACCGCACGCTTGCCTCCACTCCGATCCTTCTTTATTTATTATAATAAATAATAAAACCGGCATCCACTCCTCTAGTTATCCAGGAGTGAAATATGTCGTTTCCACGACTTATCCGCGCCTTATTCGGTAAACAAGAAACCAGCACATTACGCCAACACAAATAGGTGCTTGCGCAAATATTCGGTGCAAATATAGCCCGGAGAGGGAAATAAATAAAACCGGGAAGCAAGTATAGTAGCTGTGAGAATTGAAACTGGATGGTGCAATGATATCCGAGTAGAAGGCAAGTCTAAACACGGGACCCGCCCCTGTTTCGTAAGGTTTATACGATTTGACAGAACATCGAGATCTCTTCGTCTTAGGTAAGTTTAATATTATCTATCTAAATATATATAACTCAAAGGTGACTGACTGACTGACATAGTGATCTATCAATGCACAGCCCAAACCACTGGACGGATCGGGCTGAAATTTGGCATGCAGGTAGATGTTATGACGTAGGCATCCGCTAAGAAAGGATTTTGATCAATTCTACCCCCAAGGGGATAAAATAGGGGATGAAACTTTGTATGAAACTTTGTCAAACTATACTTCTTAACGCAAGCGAAGCCGCGGGCAAAAGCTAGTGTTTTATACGCTCAAACCTTCCGGAATAAATTCTTAAAATGATGGTGAAAACGGCAGCAAAATCCGTTGGGTAGTTTAGAAGAACAACGCGGTCACACAGACAGTCTTCAAAAGTGACTTTAATTTTTAATACGAGTATAATATATATACAGGCCGCAGGAAGCCGCTGATGCGGGAAGCACAGAACCGGTCGCAGTGGAGGTGCTGGGGAGGGTTATGTCCAGTAGTGGCCATTTTTCGGCTGAACTGATGATCATGATACAGATACCAGAATTTCGCGATTTCGATGTTGGTCCCATGGAGAAAGTTGTTTAGTGTGATGGTCTGTACCAGACCCTTAAAGAGCACACCTTTCTGGTACACGCTGTAGATGCTTGTGTAATCTTAACTTGACAGATAAGTCGACGATAAATGACGCATTAAACCGCCACATAAATGCGTTTGCATGAGACTTGGCAATTTCAGTACTTTCTTAGCTAGTTTTAAGCCCAATGAGCTGTTGGCTAAAATGACCACCACGTGGAGCCCTGACATAGCTAGAAGGCGTCGCGGCAGACCCCATAGAAGATGGCGGGACGAGCTGGACAACACAAACGACCAGTGGTTCACTTTAGCCCTGGATCGAAAGAGCTGGAAGTCATTGGAGGTCTTTGCCTACAAGTGCGATGATGCAGACTAATAGTAACCAGTATGTTTAAAAATCTAGCTAAGAAGGTACCTCTCCCCGCCTTTATTGATCTCCTATCAAGCTATCCATCATGGTGTAGTGCCTGCGAGCGTATCCCCAAGATATCAAACAAGAGCAAACATTACAGATTAGTATTTTGTGCAAAATATCCATTTCTGCAATAAAAATAGTATGTGGCTTTCAGCCAATGACAAGTCTAGTTTACATTAGATTGTCGGTTCACCAAGTTCGATCACAAGTCCACTTCAACACCACTCAAGCCACTTCCATTAGCTCTACACCCATTGAGGCATTAGACCGTAAAATTTTTGAACAGTGGCTCGCGCGTTGGTAACGTTGTAAATAAGACTTTACAACTTCCACCCCCATTCCCTGCCCCATAGCCCATGGGGGTGATTCTGAACTGTGTGACGCAATAGATAATTAATTAGAAGGTTGTTAGCTGCGAAGTTGGTGCGATAGTCTTGTGTAAGTTTGGGTTGGGGAAGTTTTAAATGTGGTTATGTTACGGGTATGTAAGGATATGATGGTAATTCAGGGGGTGTAATCTCTAAGCACGAAATCCGTAGTTTTGGCCGAAGTTACGGGAGTTTCCTTCTTAGTATCACCTACGGATATAAGTTTACTTCGGCATTCCGTCCGACAAAGTTAATTAACTGGGAGAAGGGTCCATTTCGATGCACCGAACTACTTTCAGACGAGCCTGTATCTTCGATGACGGAATTAGAGGCTCGAGACTTCGTGCTTAGTTAGATCTCCTGGAACGACGTTCTTCGAGACAAGGATGAGACGTGTATGGGAGAAAATAATTATCATCAATAAGCTGACCGTAGTAAGCACCAAAGCGAACTAAAGAACTTAGTAACAAAAACAATGTCATTGTCTGCCTATCCTTTTCTCAACTATAAATAATAATAAATAAAAATAAATCGTCGTTTATTATCAGGCGTCATCGGCCCATAGCGTGTTAGTTTTACCAAAACTTAAAAACTATTAGGCACACATGAGTACAAAAAGGAAAACACAGCCACCATTTAGGGAAGATTTATCACGTCTCATGTCTGACATGTAGCTTGATAAACCTATCCATTGTAGGCCCTTCCTAGTTCCTACTATGATGGGGTTGGCTTTCAGTCTAACCGGTTGCAGCTGAATACCAGTATTTGACATGGAGCAACTGCCTATCTGACCCCCACAACCCAGGTACTGGGTAATAAAAAAAAAATCCTCTCATCCTCTTGATAAAACTGGTTGTCAGATTTTCGAGTTTCTGACTACCCGTAACGACTGTCAAAGATCCATGAATGCCAGCCGGGACCAACGGCTTAACGTGCTTTCCGAGGGGTCTCGGTATGTAAAGATGGTCACCCATCCACAGACCAACCGCGGCAAGCGTACCTTAACCTGATAGATCGACCCGTGCGGCTGTTATTATTCAGCCACGGGCCCCTCGAGTAACTAAAACAATGTATTATTTCAAAACACATTCAAACTATCGCGTGCCATTAATTTATTTTTTTCCAGCATAAATAGCTTATCCCACAGAAATATTCCTTTCCGCTTAATTTATTTACTGAAGAATGTTCGACTAAGAGTTTTAATAAGCCTTATCACGGCGGCGTTTCTTTGTTCCGGGTCTTTTGAGGTTAAATACTTAGTTTTAGAAATCAGCAGGTAGTTTATAATAGGCGTTCTTGCACGAAAGAGCTATATACTTATTATTAAAAGCCTGTTTTGTTGCAGCTGTAACAGGTCACGGGTCATTTAATAAAAACCTCTTTGTCATAGCATTTGCATGGAGCGACTGCCTATCTGACCTCCACAACCCAGCTACTGGGTAATACGATACTCCTTGGTAAGACTCTGGTTGTCAGACATTCGGGCTTTTGGGAATTGTCAAGAGTATATAGTTCAAATAATGCTAATGCAATTAGGATCGTAGCACCATTTGAATAAATCAAAATCAAAAGTCATTTCTTGAGAATCAGTACTTTTCGAACGTCAAAATTACAAAAGACAGTCCCCCAAAACGGCTGCCCTTCACCACTTCCTAATAGTGCTTTCGCTGGGAAGAAGTAGCGCAAGAAACTCCCAGCAGCGCAGCTGTCTATTCAGTTAGTGTAATGTGAACCGTATCCATCGAATACTCGACCTTCAGCATCACACAGTGTAGTTCTAAGATTATTGCTTCAATTACATTCCAACAAAAATAAAATCCTTTACGCAAGAAGCGTGGTTGGTATTTGTTTACACGACCCTCTGGCCCAGATGAGCATTTGTTTTTATTTCCCACTTCGATAGATATGTTTCACTTTATAAAGTACTTTATGAAAAGTAATCCTTATTTATATGCTATCAATTATTTCTTGACCTCTCAAAGTGTTTAATGGCCGAGTGGTATCCTCCCAGCCTTACGAGTTGTGGGTCTGGCATTTTACTGTGTGTAAATAATTCCATCACCGCTGCTCCCAAAACGTTGAAAGAAAACATCGTGAGGAAACCGGCATGTCCTAGAACCAAAAATTCGAAGACATGTGATCTACCAACCCTGGTTCCGCTTGGTGGATTATGGCCTATTCCCTCTTCACAGAGAGGAGGCCTGTGTCCCAGCAGTGGTAACAAAATGGCGTTGATTGTGAAGGTTGACGTATTTTTTCTGTAAAAATCGAGAAATTCGAATTTTGTTCCTATTTCTTCTGCGGTCCTAGTTATACTGGACTTTAGTGTTGATAATTAAATCGTGCAGATTTTTGTATTCTTGAGCATCTATATGTTTTTGATTTGCCATTTAAATGAAGGGGGTCGCTAGACTGATACCTTTTATTATTACGAGTATCTCTTTGTTAAAAAACCCTATCTTTCTAACAAAAAGATAAAGTAAATGTATCACCATCAACCGAACCAACGACGAAATTATGGCGGCATGACCCAACCAGCTAACTGTGTCTAGCCAGTCTGAACTCCCGAAATAAGCATCACTCATTTGGAAGCAGCCCATGTCGAGTTACAAGCTCAGACTTATGACGAGTTTCCTAAACGTTCCTAATGTCATTCATCAATGGTACACCACAGACTACTTGTGGTATTGTCTCTCTTTTCTCCCTTAATCCATCCAAAAGTCGCCTTTAAAGATTAGGCCCAGTGTGTCACCCCTTGTAAAATTTCTACATTAATATCTGTAATAATTATGGTGTACCTATTCTAATATATTCTTCAAAAACCAATGAGCAGTTTTATGTCGGCTTACTGCCATGTTCCATTGAATACGTACACGTGGGTTAGATGCCGCTAAAAAAACAATTGAACTCTACTCGTGCCCCACCTTGAATATAACTAACTAATAAAAAACATAAAAAATTTGAATCCGATAGTGATCGTTTTAAATAAGCGTTGCGGGCACGTGCAAATCCGCCACGGTTGCGTAAGCAACTGGTTGCATAATGCGAAGAAAATACCCACTGACATTGGTACTACTTAGTGAAAGTATCGCCTACATCCAACACCTCTCAAGAAGGAACTCTAGTTTCCAAAAAATAAGGTCCAGTTTTCCTTATAACAGTCGCTGTATGCGACTAGCCATCGCGGTCAACGCGTTCTTTTTTCAAATCGCCAGTGATGTCACGTTGTGGGTTGACACTGGCTGATATAAAGTTCGACCACAGATAAAAAGAGTTTTCGGGTGTTGTCAATAAAAAATGGAGTTTGGCCCAGTTATTGAGTATTCGGGGAATTCTTGTGTTGTGTACCGCGAAACGAAGCGTGGGTGGGCCTTGTAGATAGACGTGTGACCTAGTGAAGGTCGTGGGGGCTATTAAAAGTAGGTGGCTAATAAAACATTTGATATAGGAGTTTTTGGGAGAGGTCTACGTCCTGTAGCGTACCTCGCGACTGATATCCAATTAAATGATGTTATTGTAAACTGTGATGGTAGTGACGAATCGGGAAATAATTTAATCCTCATAAAGGGTGACCCACTTTTTGCTTAGAAAGCCGTTAGTGAATAAATTTCCATTGAATTTGATAACGTTTGTTCTAAAAGTGGAAGTTGTGTAACAGGAAACATGATTTCCGAGTATTATTCAATAACAAAGTTGTTTATAATTTCAATAAACTGCATGAATGAATTTATGCTTTCTCAGTTCTGAATGGAGAATGGATTAACTGGTTAGTATGGATTCTCTGGTAAATGTATAGGCTACCTCGATCCTTCCCTGGGATTAGGATTATATTAGGATTCCCGCTAGCGCTGGTTAAGTACAGTTATTTCGATCACCAACTATTTGGTGAGCCAAGCGTGGTGATTATTACCAAGGGGTATCTTGTTACTCAGTATTCAGCTGCCTCCAGTTAGACTGGAAGCCGGCCCAACACAATTCGGAAAAGTTTAGGCAGATTAGAAAAACTCATTGACAAACAGCTTTACTACTGGCCAAAACTAGCATAACCAGCCTGTAATGTTCCCACTGCTGGGATAACGGCCCCCTCTGTTCAAGAGGGAGTGGGCTGTAATCTACCACGTGGGCCCAGTGCGGGTTGGTAGTCACATGTCTTCGAATTTTCGTTCCAAGGACATGTCGGTTTCCTCACGATGTTTTCCTTCACCGTTTTGAAAGCAGTGGTGATGAAATTATAGCAAGCCTGGATTCGAACTCACGACCTACAACACGTAATTCGAGGCTGTTACCACTGGGACACCAAACTATCTAACGCATGAAGTAACACAATTACCCATACAAAACACTTAACAAATAAATACACGTATATCTAACCACGATGGTAAATCGTGCGATACGTTAAGCTAACTGCAGTAACTTCGATCAGTGATGAAACTCGTTTGGTAACAGAGAGTTAAGGATTTGTTAATGTGGCCATAATCTACACATAGTTGGTTTCTTCACGATACTAGTAACAATATGTGTGGTAGCGGTATTTGTGTGCAATTGATTGCTTGAAACGTTGCATAAGAGTAGCTGATGATTGAATTCAGTGGCGTGCCTTGTTCGGTCTGTTCAGCAGTGGAGTGATAGGCTGATGGGATTGTTAGGTAGATTATAAGCATAATAAGCCTATAATGTTCCCACTGCTGGGACACGAGCCTTCTCTTTGTGAGAGGGAGTGGGCTGTAATCCGCAACGCGGGCCCAGTGCGGGTTGGTAGATGTCATGTTTTGGAATTTATGGTTTTAGGACATGCCGATTTTCTCACGATGTTTTCCTTCACCATTTTGAGAGCAGTGGTGATGAATTAATTTACACAAAGTAAAGAGTCTATCTGAGTTCGAACCTGGGCACTGGGCCACCCCTGCTCTATAGTTGGGTGCTCGGTAGGTAGGTTAGTGTTAACTAATTGTTTTTAGCCTGATATGACTGTGATGAATTTTGGTTGGGTAGACTCCTCATAGGTATTGAAAAATAAGAATCAGCAGCATGAAAAATAATTATAGAGGTCATTGATCATCCGTGGGTACATCGCTTTATTTTAGTTACTAGCTGTTTTGCTCGGCTCCTTAGAGCCCTAGCGTGATGTTAAATAGGCTATAGCCTTCCTCAAGAATTGGGCTATCAAACGCAAATGGAAATTCCAGAGAAGAACGCGTTTAAACAAACAAACCCTTCAGCTTTATTATTAGTATAGAAATATTAATTTCGCAGATGAAAAATTATCATCACCAAAATGTGAAGCAAAAATTAACAAACATATTTTTAGAATATTACCGAATAGGTTATCACTGTATAAAATCTAAGCACCGACATAAACTCGTAAATAATTGCTAGCGCGAAAAAACAAGGCATTATAAAAAAATACATTGTGCAAAAAAAACAACGACCCAAGAGTTATTGACACAGCTCATGTTTTCAAAATGGCGACCGGTATTGTCCTCTAATGGGGTTCCGTATTCCATTTTTGTATTGTTTCCTCTCATTCGTGCAAAATTTATAAGTCGTTAGCAAATTGTTATTATCGTTCCTTTATTGAGACACAAAGTTATGTAGGAACGTTTTTTGTACTGTTAATTTAATGTTTATCAGAGAAATGGGTTGCTTGTGAAATAAAAATGGCGGGTTTATGGACAAATTCGACCGGTGTGGATGACAAATGGAGCAGTTTATTAAGGGAGAAGTTTGGAAATTTTCGTTTCTCAAATTTATTAGTGATTTATTTTATCGCTGTTTCGAGGTTCATCCTAATAATACACACGTACGGCGACAAAAACGACTTTGTACATGCCAGTAAAAGGGTAATGTTGTGAAGTCTTTTATATGGCCATTTTCGGCTAGGGACGAATAAGGAATATCTCGGAGAGTAGGACGAAAACGTGGGGCGAACACGAACAAGTCAAACAGAATATTTATCTATCGAATTCTAGACAATAAATCAAACTTATCTGAATTTTGTATCCGGTACCGAATCCGTCTCTATTCTTCACGAGTTATTAAAAATTATACCAGCCTTGGATTCAAATATTTGACCTCCAAGACTCTGCTATACTTCTACGACCATTGACACCGACCGAAAATCTTGAGCGATTTCGGTTCAAGGATCAAGAGAATTCTCATTATTCTTACAACTTTACATCCGCAGCTAATCTACGCAACATTGATCTTTATTGCCAGACTATAAAGATGATTAAGAATGCGTTATTAAAGTTGTGATTTTCGGTAATCGTTTCGGAAATGCTTCGAAGATTTCCTCAGTGTATTAACCTCAAGAGTTTGGACGTTACGTGTGAGGGGAAATCCAAGGTTTTCGGCTAAACTCGGTTCCGCTTCGTAACCTTTCGTTATTGTCTTTAGTAACTCCTTTTTAATGTTGCGTAATGGAGAGGGGTTTATAAAATAAAGGGTTTTTAAGTAAATTTTGTGAAATAAATTTATTGCTATGCGAACTTGCGTGGTGGAATATTAAGGAGTTTATGCTCATTTACACTATTGTTACAACAACAGAACGATATGCACTACTTAACGTACATATCAACCTATAACTTTCCCACTGCTGGGAAACAGGCCCCTACTGTGAGAGAGAGTGGGCCACAATCCACCACGCAGGCCCAGTGTTGGTTAGTAGATGTCACATGTCTTAGCAGTTTTGGTTCTAGTACATGCCGGTTTCCTCACGATGTTTTCCTTCACCGTTTTGAGAGCACTTTGTTTATTAAAATGATTTCACATTCCTCCTTACGAATTTGATTAAGCTTTCAAAAATTGATGCAAAGTGTCCCTATTTAATGCTTTTACGTGCTAGATATGTAAAAATGCATTCACAGGTCATCAACATCTGCCTAGCTTTGTCCCAAAAATTTTTGGGGTCGGCTTCCAGTCTAAGTGGACGCAGCTGAATACCATTATTTTACGTGTAGCGACTGCCTCCCTGGCCACCACAACCCAGTTACTGGGTTACACGATACCCCTAGGTAAGACTGGTTGTCAGCCTTTCGGGCTTCCGACGGCAACTGTCAAAAATCCACGAATGACAGCCTGGAACGTGCGTTCTGACGCACGGCGGGGTCACTGTATGTAAAGATGGTCACCCATCCACAGACCGACCGCGGCAGGCGTAGCTTAACCTGCTCGACCGACCCGAGCATACACAGGTAAAGTTAATAACCTAACAAACCCAATTAGGTACTTGAAACTTTAAACATTATCACTACCTATTTAATTAATACCTTCTATATTCTGACGTAACTGATGTGACCTCGTGTGAAAGCCGGCTATATTACCAGTGACCCTTGGGAACCGAATGTCCCTGACCTTGGGCAGTGCGAACATGTGCGGGTATTGTGTAATTCATACTTATAGAGGTCACGGTAAGTAGGGTATGTCGAGGAGAAAGTTGTACTAAGTATTGTGCCGTTTTTTTATACCTATATATAATTATATTTTTTCTGATGCTAAAGGAAACCGGAGGGCTACCCAATGACAAGTGTTTTTTTTTAAACTAGATGTGGTCGGCGTTTCGTAATTGACTAGTCTGAGAAGAAAGGCCGAAACAAACTCTGAGGTCACAGTCTCTTTTAAAGTCCAGAAAATCTTGGTCAGATCATAAATGAAGACCATGTAGATTAGTGTCTGAAATGGTCTTTTGAGGAAGGAACCACAAAGATTGAGTGCATTTGTCAGTAGATACATTTTCACTAGGTACTAAATGAAATGACTTACAAACTAACTATACGAATAAATACAAAAACAAAAGTCGTCGAAGTACTCGTTATAAGATATAAAAAAAAAATACAAGTACCAGAGTGTGAACACCATCTAAATGACAAACTACCGTCCCATCGCTTACGATCGCCATTAGCACCTAATTAATAAAGATTTGTTTTATTCACAACTTTAATTGGAACTTCCCAAAACGAACGACTATTTATGCTAATGCTAGTTTACCTGTATATATTTGAATTCATTAACACCTCTGTGTTATCGCCTTACCTGGGGGCAAACAAATTAATATTATTAGTAAATAGAAATTTGGTTATGTACTACAAATTGATAAGATTATAGTAAAGAAATAATGGTCGAATGCTTAAAGAGTTTCGTAGTAAGTAGGTTATGCGAACGTAGATGTCTAGACAAATATGTATAGAATAAAATGACTCTACTTTAAATTAAGTATTATTACAACATAGTTATGTAGAGTAGTGGTGGCGTAGTGGTATCGACGCCGATTTACGAGCTGTGGGTCGTGGGTTCGAACCCAGCGAACTTTACTTTGTGTATTTAAACTCATCACTACTGCTCTCAAAACGGTGACGGATAACATCGTGAGGAAATCGGCATGTCTTAGAACCAAAAATTCGAAGACATGTGACATCTGCACCCGCACTGGGCCCGCGTGGTTGATAACGGTCAACTTCCTCTTACATAGAGGAGGTCTCTATGGTCATAGCAGTGGGATAGGCTAATTGTGTATGTTATCTATCTTATTTATTTATTTTATTTTTATGTTTGTATGTACACACAGTAAAATACATAATGATATGATACAGATATAATATGAGTGCAAAGGTACTGCTTATTTCTTAAGAAATTTCTTCCAGCAGACCTGCGAAAGGAGAAGAAAAAAAGAAATGTAGACAATAGTGTGTGAGAACAAGAAGAGAAAAATATGAATGTGTGAAGTCTAAAACTGAAATATTAAATATACCTACACATAATGCAAAATATATATATTTATATATAAAAGTATACTTAAATAAATACATAATACAAAAATATATAAACATAAATACTCACGGTATAGAGGAAAGGTAAAAGGTAATGCTCTTTTAATCGACGTTTAAATAGAGAAATAGTTATCTTCGTTAATTTTATCAACTTCTTTATTTTCAAGACGCTTTCATCTCGTAGCTTGTACCATTTGACAAAAATATTTGTGTTACGAAGAATAATCATTAAACACGTACAAAAGAAAATATCTTACGACCTCTAGTGCTACTATGCGACCTAACTTCAGCAGACATTTTACGATGAATATCCTAGGAAAAATAATTCGAAGACAGCGACATCTACCAAGTCACACTGGGCCGGCGTGGTAGATTACAGCCCTCTTCCTCTCGAAGAGAAGAGAGGAGACCTGTGTCCCAGCAATAGGGTAGATGCCTGAGTAAAAAATAAATAATTATATTTAGTCCGTCAGTTAGATTATCGAAAAATAATGGACACGTATTTTTTCTTTTGTCAATCAAACAAAAAATTACAAAGATAAAGCGCTTCTAAATTTGGGAGCGGGAGGTCGTGACGTCACGCCTTGCTAAAAAGTATAGCAAGGCGTGACGTCACGCGGAACTTTAACGGGCGATATCTGCATCATTTTTTATATAATTGACAAAACGAAAAATACGGGTCCAATATTTTTTGATAATCTAACTGACGGATTAATTAGATTTTTTTAGGCATCTAGCCTATTACATTATATGGGCTGATTATATATCTAGAAGTGAAAAATAATGAAGCTTAAGTACCCACTATACATCGTGAAGAACCCGGCATTCCCTAGAACCAAAGAACCAACCAAGTCCCAATAACCAAAACCAAAATCAACAGCAAACGAGTGGAATTGTCTGCCTGCGTCTGCATTCCCGAGTTCATACAACCCTAATCTCTTCAGGGCGAGAGTGAATAGTCTTCTTCGACGCAAGCTCGTTCCACTGTAGATCTCATCCCTGCCTCTGGGCTGGATTGAGGTCAAGAGTGAGCCCATTGTCAATAAAAAAAATAAAAAAATTAACATGTGACATCTGATCATCATCACACCACGTAGGGACCCCAGTGCGGGTTGATCTGCACTGTGGCGGTGTGGCCCGTGGTGGATAATATTGACTGATTATGTATATAAGACATAAGTCAGTACTACAATTATTATTTTGACTATAAAATAATAATAAGTACAGATGGCAGCACATCAAGCTACTACAGTCTGTCAAATTTCTTTAATAGATTTTCAACTTTATCGCTAAAGCATTAGGTCCAAGGTTGATTGGGAAAATTTGACACTTTCGCGTAGCTTATGTGCTGGTGTCTGTATTTAAATTAATCTATATTAAGTCACTACGTAACGTAAACAAAACAGGCTGACTGTTAATTTTCATTAAAAAATCACACATAATGTTTAGTATCATACGTCTTTGTTAAGCAAATTAGAGAGACGTGAGACAAATTACTGCACACAGTCATGCGAATATCAACTATAAGAACAAAAAAATAGAGTTGAAAGTGTAATGTGCGTAATATGTATTGTCATCCATTTTGTGACGTTCAATGAACTCGGTTTGTTTGTAACAAATGTTATGTAAATTGTTATTGTCATTGTTAACCTTATTTGTTTAATGTCTGTAGGTAAAGTTGAATTAATTTATATGTCTAGTTTTTCAGTTATCCAAATAATGCGGCCGTAATGGCAAATGTATTAAGTTTTAAGTAGTTACCTACGTTGTGAGTAATGGAAATTGATGTACCTAATTTTATTTTATACTAGCTGCTCGTGCCCGGCGTCGCCCGGGTGAATTATAAAATATGTTCCGACTCTTCCGCAGGTTTTTCAAAAAAATATTTTTCTGAGGTACAAACCTAATGCAATGTATATATGACATATTTAACGTTAAAACTAGCAATTTCACGCAGAAGAAACCGAGCAGGCGCTAGTTTATGTATAACGGACAGATACAGTTTCTCCTCCTTTTTTTTCAGACCAACTGCCAGACCCGGAACGACTACGTATAGGAAATACAAATATTTGTTCCGTGTGGGAATCGAACCCACGACACGCAGCGCAGCAGTCGATCGCCCAGCCACTGCGCCAACCGTGCCGTCGAATCGATGAACACCATAAAAATTACAGATATTAATTGATGATGACGATTATCATCTTAACAACCAGAAACAGGACGAGGACACCTTACAGCAGGTTATTATTAATTCAATTATAAGAGGATTCTGTTACGCATTTGGTAACAGGAGAAATTTCTCAGTAAAGGAACCTAGGTCAGGAATCTCAAGAGCATTCCAACGATTCATAATCCGTGCTCCGGAAACGAGGAGCCTTTGTCTTTGAGGACCCAGTAATCGGATCTAAGATCTAAGATTTTGTTACCAGACTGGCTTCTGCCTGCGACTTCGTTCGCGTGGAAGGGATATAATACACAATATACTAAAATTACAGCCACATTTTTATAAAACTCCCTCAGACCCCGACCTACTGCGTCGCATCGCCTCGCGTAACGTTTTGACTTTTTGTCTTTCTGCGCGCCTCCTAAGGATGGTAGCGTGATGTTGGCTTATAACCTTCCTCAAGAATTGGGCTATCAATTGCACAACAAAGAATTTTTCAAATCCGACTCGGAGTTCCAGAAATAAACGCGTCCAACCAAACAAACAAAAAATATCTTCAGCTTCATTGTTAGTACGAATATTTTATTTTATTCTATTAGAGAAATTGAAGGCCATTTACAAGTTTCCACTGATAACAAAAAAGGTTCGTACAAAATACAGTGCAACGTTAATATAACGTACCGCAATATAACGACTTCCCCGATTTAACAAATTCTTCGTAATCCCCTTGAATTGTCCATATGAGTCAATGTAAAATATACCTTTATATTGCGAAGATTTTTTGCGAACAACCTCTTTATAATGAATTTTGTCAACCCAAAACCTTTATACATACTCGTATAAGGGAGGGAGGAGGGACCCTTGGCTAAGGGAGGGAGGGTCGATTGATCAGGCTAAGCTTTGCCGTGGTTGGTCCGTGGATGGGTGACCATCATCTTAGATACCGAGATTTATTCTACTAGTAAACTCCGTGCCTCAGAAAGCACGTTAAGCCGTTGGTCCCGGCTGTCATTCGTGGATCTTTGACAGTCGTTAGGGGTAGTCAGAAGCCTCAAACTCTGACAACCAGTCTTACCAAGGGTAACCGGGTAACCCCGGGTAACCCGGTAACCGGGTTAAGGAGGTCCGATAGGCAGTCGCTCCATGTAAAATACTGATATTCAGCTCCATTTGGTTAGACTAGAAGCCGACCCCAACAAAGTTGGGAAAAGGCTAGGCAGATGATGTATTACTTAAAGCTAAAAAAGCTTTTTACCAACAAATGCTTAAGCCGGTTTGTATAGATAGATAGATGAAAATCTCCACCGAAAATTATATCTCCTTTTACTCTCGTGGCTTTCAAAGCAAGGTACAATTAGGGCCTTTTCACATGCATACGGTTGCCGCCTAAACGGCTCGGCGCCGGGCCGTGCTAGCTCTTTCACATGTACACGGTTTACGCACGGCGAGGCGCAGTATTATCGAGGTACTTGACTGAAGACGTCGTTTGTTATTAATGGAACGAAAAAAGCAAATAGTTTTACTCCTATTGTATCGACTTCGTCAGCGTCGACTTCATTACATACGAGTCTATACAAGTCAATACATTACTGCAAAGACGGTTGCCGCATCGAAACCGTGTTTATAGTGGATAAGCATGGGCGACACACGGTCACGGCACGGTCGCCGTGCTTTGTGAAAGCTGTCTATGTAACTCATACATTTCTGCTTTACACGGCACGGTGACCGTGCCGTGACCGTATGCATGTGAAAAGGCCCTTACAGATAGAGAGTAGTCTGTTGATATGGGTCAGTATGACAAATCTGAATGTAGGTTTTCTTAACTTTTGAATCTCTAATACTTTGTGATTTGTCATTTGACCCATTTCAACAGATTGCGGAGAATGAGTATCGACATGAGCAGTGGTGGCACAGTGATAAAGGCCGCGACTTACGAGTTGTAGGTCGTGGGTTCGTACCCAGGAAGGCGCTTTACTTTGTGTAAATTATTTCATCAACACTGCTCGCAAAACGGTGAAGGAAAACATCGTGAGGAAACCGTCATGTCTTAGAACCAAAAATTCGAAGACATGTACGACAGCCAACCCGCACTAGGTCTGCGTGGTGGATTACGGCCCACTCTCTCTCACCGAGAGGAGGCCTGTGTCCCAGCAGTGGGAATTTTATAGGCTGATTATGAAGGTGCTTTAATCTTTATCAAGACTTCATCTTAAACTGACCACAATTACCGCCAAGCTCAAAAAACTGAGAGCCATTATAATTTACTAAACCTACACAAAAAAACCAAGAGGCCTCTATTTTTCGGAAACACCAGTAAAGACATTACAAAGCCATTTAATCTATTTTACCAACAATAAATTCAAGGTCTTCAAAGTCATTCACATAATATAATTATGATCAAGTACCTACTATAATGGTGAAGTACTTATTTCTGACGAATTCTATTTCCGTGCGCACGCGCCGTCGTCGCTTGTTTTCTTCCACTCCCAATTGCTATGAATAGTACACATTTGATTTACTAAACATATGGGTTTAGGATCCTTGTACAATGGTTCGTTGGATGGTCGGTGTTTGTTAACTGTCATTTGTTTTAGGTAGTGTAGCGGTATATACAACGCCACATGCGAACAACGCGTCATACTGACGTCATGCAAATCCTGCATCTCGCAAGCAGAGTTTACCGCACAATTAGCATATATACAAACTTCCCGACATTAGTCGTTGGGCAATTGCCCGCCAGACAACACCTGTCTGGTCGGAGGATCCTCCCTTTTCTATGGAGGATGAGTGAACTTTACACCCTGTTCCTCATACGTCTAAAGTAGTATATCCTATCACATCTTCAAACAACGTCTTTCTTACATTGGGACACTGGCGAAAGGCCTTTATTGCTTTGGTTTCCTCTTTGTACATGTTGAACTTTTTAAAAGTCTCTGTAACTTTTCCAACACTATTTCAGACTTCTTTTGTGACAATCTTCGCCACTGTTTTGATTCCGAAATCTGTTCAGAGCTTGAGATTTGACATGATTGTAGTGTAAGTTTCTAGGTGTTTTTTTTGAAGCCTTCTTTTTCCATTTGAATATAACGCAAAATGCATAATCAGCCAACAAATTGTTCCCACTGCTAGGACAAAGCCCATCTTCCTTGTGAAAGGGAGTGGTTGGTAGATGTCAGATGTCTTCAAATTATTAGTTCTAGGACCGGTTTCCTGAGAATGTTTTCCTTCACCGTTTTGAGAGCAGTGCTGATGAAATAATTTATACACAAAGTAAAGCTACAACTCGTAAGTAACGGTCGTTACCACTGGGCCACCACTGCTCAAACTCAAAACAAGTAAAGTTAAATTAACTTCTGAACTCTTAAAGTTAACATTCATGGTGGAAACTAACTACGCTACGGTACAATGTGCAAGCCTTCTTACTAACACTTGAGATGTGAAGTGTGAAACTCAATAAATAAGTCTTTAGATGTTTGTCTGCTAACATGCTGTTATGATATAGTTTAAATAGATATACTTCATACTAATATTTCGTAGAGGAATGTTTTAAGAGAGGCTCAGGATGAATATTTTGTTTAAGGAAAATCGTATAAATGGACTGGAAAGGATTTGGACATTGGACGGCGTAGGAATGTACACAATATTGCAAATATCATGAATATTGTAAAATGCGAAAATCAAACTGCATAATCTGTGGTTCAGCATGGAAAATCGACATTGTGCTAGAAATATATTATTCACGCTTTGTTTCCCTGAAGGATTAGGGAGGAGTACCTATAGTACAAACGCCAGCACATCAAGCTACTACAATCGGTCAAATTTCTTTAATAGATTTTCAACTTTATCGCTAAAGGTCTAGGTTCAAGGTTGATTGGGAAAACTTTACAGTTTTTGGTAGCTTCCTGTGCTGGCGTCTGTACACCGGTCTGTCGGTCTAGTGGTCGCAAGCGCTACTGCTGAGCATGAGGTCCTGGGTTCGATTCCAAGGTCGGGACAAATTCCTAATGGAAAACCCGTTTGGGTTTTACACTAGTAGCCCGGATTTGTGCACGGTTGATGGTAATAAGCTCGCCCCCTAATAACATGGGAACATAACTGGCGGAACTAAGGCGCACCTCTGCTTAGCCCTTCGGGGAATACAGGCATAATGTGATGTTTATGTATGATTCACGAAAGCACGATGCACGTTAACAATAACAGAAATAGAATAAATTATTAAATAAAGAAATATGATTCGTGACACACGCGCGCCCCGAACAGCCAATTATATCGTGATAACGCGCGTTATTGGCGGCTGATCACGATATGATTATAATAATAGAGCGATGCGCGCTCGATGTCGGTATGTCGCTTGTCGGGGTTGATGAACTGCATGACGTGTTGTGCAGTTTAATTGACCGTGTCTGCGCTACTAACTTACTAAGTATGTGTTAGAAATTATGGTGTTTAAAATAAATATTGGTTTTAAACAACACACTAATTGCCATTGGACTGCCATGTGATTTAAGATTGTTACCAGCATAACTATTCACAACCATTCGACGGGCTTCCGAGTCGAATATTACACATTTTAGGTTACTTGATTTGCATAGTCGCTGACAGCAAATAGCCGTCGGAAGAATAGTGGTAATTCATTTGGTTTAAACTGTCAAAATTTCGGGTTTCTGATTTGTCAGTAGTGTTTACAAGATTTCTTCGATAACATTGGTTGAGGTTCGATTCGGCACGGAAGCGTATCGTATGGCTGTGAATAGAAATGCTGAAGGGTGGTCGAGCGTTAAACGATTTACAGGCCTATATGTTGTGAGGAGTCAGGAACTCAGATGCACAGACACCATGAATCCAGCACATGATTCTAGACCCCAAGCGTAGACATTCTTCGACGGTTATCAATAATAAATAAAAACCGGCCAAGTGCGAATCGGACTCGCGTACCGAGGGTTCCGTAAAACTTAAATATTAAAAATATTTTTATTATGGGATGTAACTAAAAATTTACTGTTTTCGCAATTTTTCCTTTATCTGTGCTATAAGACGTTGCTACTTACCAAATTTCAAGATTCTGAGTTCACGGGAAGTACCCTGTAGGTTTTGATTCCCTTGCAAGTGTCGAAAATTTGCGGGAATTTGCGGCATAAACGGCTGTATCTTTTGATTGCGTTGGCTAAGAAGTTTTTTTTTTCACAGCTCTAAGGGTCAGTAGAGTATTTGATATAAATTCCAGCTTGATACCTCCACGCATTCCTGAGAAAAGGGTCTTGACAGACAGACGGACGGACGGACAACAAAGTGATCCTATAAGGGTTTCGTTTTTTCCTATCGAGGTACGGAACCCTAAAAACCGCTATTTCATAAAGAAAATGCAAAAAAACCTACGCGGTCAAAATGTATGAAACAGAAATTTCTTCTAGTTCAGAATCCTGTAATGAATCCATACATATGTAAAGGTTACAGGTTGCGCGTCGATGACCCTGTCTCCACCACTCTGCAAAGAAGATATGGCAAAAGTGTTGTTATTTCTAAAATAATGGCCATTTATAATTGGTGCTCATTAAAAGTCCGGATATAACAGTTCCTTAATAATTACCACTTTGATTGGCAGCACATTACTCTACGAACGTTGATTTCTGATTTCACGGGACATTAAGAATGGCACCTGCGCAGTTGTAAAACATGGTGTTAAATGTAGACTGGTTAAATCGTTTTCATAAGTGGAGAGACGGTATATAAATAGATTAGCAGTCCTCTGGCAGGTTTTACGTGTTGGGCCATAAATGTTTTAGGTAAAATAGTCTACAGTCCGGCCGCCGAGAGCATGCGTTCCTGACACCTGTCAGTGCGACAATTCTAGTAGCTAATAGAGATCAAATTCGCAAAACACGCAAGTATTCGTTTGTATGAAATTGACAGGTGACTTGTTATGTTTTTTGTGTTTGTGTTCTAGGTGCCGTGTGTGGATTACCTTAGGCGCCATTCACTCAGGTGCCATTTTAGCGGGGGCCCAATGTGGAATACGTCCTATTTCTGCGTCATGTTTACCGCAAATAAACGTACTTTCTTTCTTTCTTTTCTTTCTCGGTGTCAAGAATGTATTTTCTCGTCGGCTGCACTGTTTGAAGATGGAACCAATTTCTGGTTATGTTTGAAACTTTTTTGGAATACTGCGCTATCAATCTACCGTTATCAATTCAGTGGCTATGTTGTCCATCGATACACAAGTTTTTACTCAGAGAATATTGTTTCCAAAATGCAAAAGATATTTTATTTATGAAACTACCCAGTAACTGGGTTGTAGAGGTCTGATATGAGTCGCTCCATGAAAAATACTGGTATTCAGGTGAATCTGGTTAGACTGGAAGCCGACCCCAACATAGTCGGGAAAATGCTAGGCAGATGATGATAATTTATTTATTTATTTATTATGGCACTCCAACGATGAATCCATGGTAAGAGGGAGCGCGTTGATGTCTCTGCCACCCTGTTATCATTTGCCTAGCTTCTTCCCAGGTATGTTGGGGTCGGCTTCCAGTCTAACCGGATGCAGATGAATACCAGTATTTTGCAAGACCCCCCCTTGGTAAGACTGGTTGTCAGACTTACGGGCTTCTGAAGACCCGTTAGGACTGTCAAAGATCCACGAATGACAGCCAGGACTAATAGCATAACGTGCTTTCCGAGACACGGAGGGGTCTTGGTATGTAAAGATGGTCATCCATCCACGGACCGACCATGGCAAGCGTAGCTTAACCTGATCGATGGACCCATGCGGCTGTTTTTACGTAGCTACAAGCCTCCCTGCCACCCTGTATACAATTATTATTACAATAAGAAATTTCATCGTGAGTATTAATAAAAGTTTTGACGCTATCACGATATGACTTCATAATAAACAAGTCGCATTGTTTTGATGTAACGACCTAGCAAATGTTGTTCCATGTTTTATTAAGCATTGACTTAAGGTACCACTAAGAGCGATTACTACTAACAGTGTCATCATTATTTTGTCTTTACTCGTAAGAGCGTTTACAACGTACGGCATTTCATACAAACTTTCAAGTCCTTGTTTTTCGAAATGCATGTACCGATTTTAATGAAACTTCCTACGCATAAGCAGGATATATCGGTCTAAAAAGTTAATTGAAACATTTTCGAAAAATAGTGTTACAGCTAAATTCTACCGATTTTAAATTTTCCATAGAAATAGAGATTTCCAATTATCTTTTTTTTTAAATAAGACATTTCGAAAATGTTCTTTACTAACTTTTTAGACCTATGTATCCTGCAATGCGTATGAAGTTTCATTGAAATCGGTTCATGCATTTCGAAAAACAAGGACTTGAAACTTTGCATGAAATGCCGTACGTTGTAAACGCTCTTAAAATCTCTTCTATTCTTCTGCGTCTGCATTCCCGAGTTCATACAACCCTAATCTCTTCAGGGCGAGAGTGAATAGGCTTCTTCTGGGCAAGCTCGTTCCACCGTAGATCTCATCCCTGCCTCTGGGCTGGATTGAGGTAAAGAGTGAGCCCATTGTCAATAAAAAAAATAAATAAAAAAAATCTCTTCTTCTTCGACACTTCTCTATAAGTCGTCATCTCAATATTCACTCAGAGCAGTAGTGACCGTGTGGAAAGGGCCGCGACTTACCAGTTGTAGGTCAGTTCGAACCCACACAGGCACATTACTTTGAGTAAATGGTTTCATCACCACTGCTCTCAAAATGGTGAAGGAAAACATCGTAGGAAACCGGCATGTCCTAGAACCGAAAACTCGAAGGCATGTGACACCTAACAACCCCCACTGGGTCCTCGTGGTAGGTTACAGTCAACTCCAAGTCAAACACAGTTAATTAGACTAATTAGACAGAGGTCATCTGAGCTAATAATCCCCGCTAATGCTTCGAAACAAAATAATACAGACGTCCAAAAACTAACCCAAGTAACACGCCAACACTTGGGCCACACTACAGACTCGTTCAAGCTGTACCGAGGCATCGCACGTGTTTTGTATGGTACATATTTTACATGGAAGTTGGCAACAAACATTAATCATACGCCAACTTAGGGTACAGATGGCTAGAACTTCAACTGTTTTATGTACAATACTGAACTGATCTGGAAATAAAAATGGACTATATGATGCTTTAATGTGTACAAAGTTCATGATTAATGGTTTCGTGTGTGTCAAAGACTTGGCATGCATAACGTTGTATTTCTCATGATATATATTAGTCCATTTGTATCAGACAAATGGGCTGATATGCCAACAGAAGTGAAAAAGAGAACATTAGAACTGGGTTCTTCGTGTGGGTTAATCGAGGTCAAACGATACTAAGTTACTTCGAGTATTCACCTAAGTATATGCTGGAAACTTCGACTTCTTGTTTCGTGTCGAGTCTTGCGAATAGTTCTTGTTGTGGTAGATTAGGCAGCAAAGTTAGTTGCACTGCTATGGGTACTTTAAAATCGCTAATAGTGGAGGCTTTTTGAATGCACCTTTACATTTTGAAATGTCATTTGTTTTTTCTAAGAAGTGTTTTCTAGAATGCTTATGAAATATCAGAGGGTAATTCCTGTAATAAAAAAATCGCGGACGGACAAACATAGTTACATACGGGTCGAATACAGAACCTCCTTTTTTGAAGTCGGTTAAAAATTTTTCAAAATCTAATCGCATTCTGAGGTATTTATGACAGATTCAGACTGAGATCAGACTGTGAACGTTCTTAAAATTACGAGAATTGCTCCTGAAAACTCTGCTCATGAACATTATTTTTTATTTTCTGTACTTATGGCATTTCGCAGGTCAGTACAGGAGGTTGTCGGCTGCTTACACGGGCTATCCTGTAGATGCCTTATAAATAAGGGCTTCAGCCAGCCACCTAAATTATCAGAAGCTTGAAGTTTGTATTCTATACAAAGTAAACACATTGTACGTAACAGATGTTTGTTGAAAATTATATAATTTGTTCTTGAATAGAATTTCAATATGTTTACATAATAACCCGTCCTTGTTTTGAACTACGGATTCAGGAAGTTCTATACAATACAGTTTGTTACGAAACATATTTAGTACCTATAGGAAAAGGTACTTAGCTAACAAATTATAAGTAAGTCGTAAGTATTCGTCATCATCATAATCAGCATTTAATGTTCTGCTGGGATACAGGTCTCCTCTCGGTGAGAGAAAGTGGGCGGTAATCCACCACGCGGGCCCAGTGAGCGTTGGTAGATGTCACATAAATTAAATGTCTGCTGGAAGAAATTTCTTAAGAAATAAGCAGTACCTTTGTACTCACATTATATAATAATAATAATAATATCCCTGGACATTTCACACAGCACCATTTGTCCCAAGCTAAGCAACCTAATGCTTGTGTTATGGTAACAAGATGGCTGATAAACTACTTATATACATTTTTTTTTTGTAAATACATACATATTATAGATAGAAAAACACCCAGACTCGGAACAAATACATGTAGGTCATACAAATATTTGTTCCGTGCGGGAATCGAACCCGCGACACGCAGCGCATATCTATGTCATATCACTATGTATTTTACTGTGTGTACATAAATAATAAAATAAATAAATAAATAAAAATATTCTAGGACATGCTGGTTTCCTTACGAGGTTTTCCTTGAGGGCAGTGATAATGAAATAATTTACATAAAGTACTTACGATTTGTAGATCGTGGGTTTAAACCCAGACAGGCGCTTTTTGTATTTAATTTTATCACAACTGCTTTTAAAACGGTGAAGGAAAACAAACATCATGAGGAAACCAAAAAATGTCCTAGAATTAATAAATTCGAAGACATACAACATCCATAACCAATTCGCACTGGGCCCACTTCTTCTCGAAGGGCACAGGCCTGCGGGGATTTATTAATTTAATACTTCAAGCACATAAATGTACAGAGGCGGATTTAATGGACATTACACATGCACATTGAACATTATAGGCTGATTGTGCTCTAACTTACACCCCAGCCAATTAATCTATGCATATGTTATTGAAGTACCCTTTTTTTTTTTTTTTTTTGTGGATTAGAAATCATCAAATGAGGTCCCGCTCTTGGTGGAGCGGAAGGGAGTGTCAGACTCTTACCGACTAAAACCCACCCGTGTTCCTTCCTTAGCCCTTTCTGTTCCAGGGCAGCGCTAACCCTTCCAGACGATCCCGCTACCCTGGCAGGCTTCGGCCCTATCGGGTCCCGTCATCTGGTCCTGATCGGACGGTGAGCTACCCATTACTCTCCGCCCGCAGGCCCGCGCCTACGGTGGCCGGGAGTCGTCACGTGGCTCCCGACGCCCGGAGCGTCTCCCACGGCGGCTGAGGCGTGAGGTATTCTCCCTCAGCTTTCCTGCCACCTCCTTCGCTAGTATGACTGCTTCGCAGAAGGAGGTGACTGCCTCCCACTCTCTCTCGCCCCGGACCATGGCTTGAACCAGGGCCGGGCGCGAGAGGACGCCGCCGTTGCCGATCGCCTCTACGAGGACACGGCGGGGCTCCGCCCAAGCGGGGCAGACCTCCACCGTATGCTCCACCGTGTCCTCTGATTGAAGTACCCTTCAATATCTATTGATACCCTAATAATATTACCCGTCAATAAACCTCATTACGTTAATCAATATGAGCTGTCAATCAAATCAGTGTAATTAAGGATTACTTCATAAGCAGATACGCAACTAACCTACATATGTATGCCAAAAAAGCCGGATATAATCTACTTATGATATTTAGGGCTGATTTTTCCAACGCCAGATAATTTTATCGAACGAATAAATTTGAATTTTTGACAGTTCTTCAATACAAGAACTGTCAGACGTCTATTTTATTCAAAGAATAAAAATCTGCCAAGTGCGAGTCGGACTCGCGCACCGAGGGTTCGGTACAATTTAAAATTATTAAACATATTTTTTTTTATACGAGTGTTATAGGAACAATTTACGGTTTTCGCAATTTTTCCTTTATTTGTGCTCTATGAAGTTGCTTCGTACCAAATTTCAAGATTCTTCTCTTGATTGAGTTGGCTTAGAAGTTTGATTTTTTCACAGCTCCAAGGGTCAGTAAACCTGAGTATTTGTTATAAACTCCAGCTTGATACCTCCACGCGTTCCTGTGAAAAAGGGTCTTGACAGACAGACAGACGGACGGACAACAAAGTGATCCTATAAGGGTTCCGTTTTTTCCTTTCGAGGTATGGAACCCAAAAATTATCGGTCGATTGAAAAATCAGCCCTTAGTGGTAGTTACTATTTTGTTGTATTAGCAGTTTCTTTGAGGGATAATATCAGAAATGAATTTATGCGGAAAATAATTGGAGTTACCGATATAGCTCGCAGAGTAAGCAAGCTGAAGTGGCTGTGAGCTGGCAATGTTTGTCTAAGAAAAGATGGCCAGTGAACAGATGAGTCCTGGAGTGGAGACCGCGTAGAGTGAGACGCCCCCCAGTTAGATGGACTGACAGAGACAGACTGGATGCGCAAGGCGGAGGACAGCGTGTTGTGACTTGTGGCGCAGCATGTTAGAGGCCTTGTCCAGCAATGGACTGCGATAGGCTCAGTTGATTGATTGAATTATGTATCGTGTTGTTGTGTTGTGTGTGTTGTACTTGTTATTTTTTTTTGTGTGTTTGTTCTTTTTTATGCGTCATGTTTGCCGCAAATAAATATATTTTCTTTCTTTCTTTTTCTTTGTATTATGTCCTTACATATCCTCTTTTAATAATTTCTCCTCACTAAAAGCGAACATTTGTACAGATTTCTATGGAAACGCTTACCGATGGGATATCCTATACAAATATGATATTCCACAGATTTACCTACAAAATTCCATCGTGCTGAAGCCATGACAAGTTTCATCTTTACAGTGGGAGATAAATTGTTTGATAGTGACGATAGACTAAACAAAATTGTTTAGCGTTGAATAAAAGTTTTTGATGTTCTTTCAATCGGTAGTTTTGGCTCACGTCCAGCAGGTGGCGAAATAATCAATTGATTGATTGATAATTTGTAGAGGATGAAATTGTGTACCTACGTCACTGATTTTTAATCCATTTTGGTAAATGGAACTTTTAAGGAAGGAAGAATATACGTTTATTTGCGGTAAAACATGAGGCAAAGAAAAACACAAAAACGACAATTTGAGGGAAAACATACGTCACATCCATACAAAACGGCCAACGCTTAGCATAATGCTGTGACCAGTCAAGAGAAGAAGAGAAGAGAAGTTATTATTTTAAATGAACTCAATTTGACTCACAACCGGCATCGTGCATTGAAATAATTAAATCGACCATAATTCTTACCCAATTAACTCCAGTTTAACGTATTTACCGCCTGACAAAACCGCATCAATAAAATAAACAGACATATAATGCGTATTTTTGTATTGACGGTATCAATGGTCGGGCCATGACGATCGTTAATAAAAAAATACGCTATTCACCATACAAATAGTTCTCATTAAGCACCACGAGAATATTTCCGGCGTCAAATACGCTTAATCCGGAAGAAATTTTCGGAGGAAAATTTTCGGAGGTCGGAATTTCTTTCCGTTTTACATTACTTATAAATATTCACTGTGCAAACTAGAGTCGACCTGAAACATTCACAAGTAAATTGACAAGACAGAAGGGGATAAATAAAACAAATAGGTAGAACAAAAAAGGGTCAAACGACGCTTCTATTTTCATGTAAATGTTCTGGGGAAAGGTTAGGTCGCACTGCGAGATGGGATAAGCTAGTGTTCGGGACTTATTCAGGCGGAGAAATATGGCTCCCATTTAGCAGCTGACCGTCGTCAAGATATCATCGTAAAATGTCTGCTGAAGTTAGGTCACATGACAGCACTAGAGGTCGAAAGATATTTTCTTTTGTACGTGTTTAGTGATTATTCTTCGTAATCCAAATATTGGCGCCGATTCCCTTGTCAACAAACTAAACTAAATTTAAGTTCAGTGCATCTTTTTCTTTCTATTTTATTATGAAAAGGACAGAAGATAAATATTAGTTTAGTCGTACGTAATTAAAAAATTGGCTACTAAAAATACGTCAATTTACGTCAGGCGCTGACTAATTTGACAGGTCTAAAGTAATATTTATCTTCTGTCCTTTTCTTAATAAAACAGAAAGAAAAAGATGCACTGAACTTAAATTTAGTTTAGTTTGTGAATATGGGAATCGGCCCTATTGGCTGTTGTCATAAGGAAAGTCACCATTACAAGCCTCAGCGAAGAAGGCGTCTTGTACAGAAAAAGATGATTATTTAACGAAGAAAAACGAAGAATTGAGAATACCTACATTCGCTACCCATGCTAAAACCATCTTATAATGTCCCCACTGTTGAGCCACAGACCTCCTCTCTGTAAGAGGGAGTGGCTGATAACAACTACGCCAGCCCAATGCGCGTTGGTATCGTAGATGTCACATGACTTCGATTCTTTGGTTCTAGGACATGCCGGTTTCCTCACGATGTTTTCCTTCACCGTTTTGAGAGTAGTTGCGATGAAATGATCTACACAAAGTAAAGTACCTGTCAAGGTATGAACCTACGAACTACAACTCGTTACCCCCTTACTTCCCTTACTTAGTAAGGGAACAGCCTTAGGCCCATCTATTTACTTAATTTTACCAACGATGGAGTGCCCTGTCACTTAATTAGGATCTCCTGTCTAATAAAGCTGGTCCCTATACCGAAAACCCAAAGTTTTCCCCAACTTGAAGCCTATCTGCCTATCTCGCCAAAAATTTACGAGCTAAATAAATACTCGATGCACTTAGGCAGCCAAGTGCAAAAGGTCTTCAGCCCCTCTACGGTCAACGGCACTACTACTGTTTTAAAATTGGTCTATAAATTGGTTGTATCATCATCTCGTGGCCCTATTTGGATATAATTGAAACTGATGGAAACAATGATAGTTTTAACGGTAGCGATAAAATAAGATTACCTTTTATGGATTCTGTACTCCGTAGCTTTATAAATAAGTTTCTTCGTTGCGGGTGCTTAGTGTATTGTGTTAAGATGGGAAATGGGTATGTTAGGGTTAACTGTCTGAATAGGGAGCTTATCTATCTTATAGGTATCAAGACTTTACTGTATTTCCTGTGATGGTATCTAAAAGGTTACCTGGACCCTAATTGTGAGTAACGGGACTTAAGAGGAAAAAAATTCAACCCTAAGATGGAAGCTGAAGTGGCAATGGGCCGGCCATATTAGCCGTAGAATCGATGGCCGTTGGGGTAAGAAGTCTTTGTCCAGCAGTGGACTGCTGTAGGCTTTTGATGATGCTTTTAACAAATTGAAAACCCATTTATTCTTTACCTGGACTTTAATCACATGGAAAACAAAATTACTCTTGATTTTTGAAGTGAAAACTTCTTTAGCGGCCTTTTGCACTTTTGTTGTGATGGGTAAAAAATGTTAAGCTCGCGTCAGGACACGTGACCTGATCGAAAATTCGTAAGATGGAGGGAGAGTAGACCGCATTCCAAAATATCAAAAATGCACAACGTTAATATTCAAGTTTTCACTTCTGCCGGCACTCCCGGAGTGCAACCCGTTTTTTTTTTGTACCCTTTATTTTGGCCTTTCTAGGTTTACAAGGCAAAGACGACACTCCGAAAACAAATCAAATTGCTTATATCTAATGACGTTTCCAGTCTGCATGCATACAACAATTAAATCAAATATATCCAATAGTTTAGTCACTATAGCTAGTCAAAGATTGGCAAAATCCATAAAAGAGATTTTTCTAACAAACTAGACAATAGTGATGGACCAACATCACTATTGTGAAAGAAATACATTTCATCATCAGCCTACGAAGGACGGACAACGGAACGGAAGGACAAAGCCTTCTTACCCCAACGGCCATCGATTCTACGGCTAATATGGCCGGCCCATTGCCACTTCAGCTTCCATCTTAGTTTGTTAGAAAAATCTCTTTTATTTCAATGTTAGAATTTATTTTTTGATAGTTCACAAATACTCCTAAGCATTAGTATTGCCAGTGCTTTCATTTGTTCGTTGAATTGTCTTCTCCACATTGTATATATCCGCTATAACCTAGCTCATTTCTCGCTCATCTTCCGACGCGACGTTTCCTTACCCCAGCACCTTAGACTCCTCAATCTTTGATGTGTTGGGGAGGCTCCCATCCCCCATTCCCCTTTAAGCAGTACAAAGGTGAGATAAAGTAAGTTGTTTACAGTTCGATGAGCTCTCGCGACTTTTTGTCCGGGGATTTAGGAGAAAGGAATATTTAAAGGACATACATAAATGTATTTCCTTTAAATAAGTTTTTTCCCCCTTCAATTAAGTTCTAGTCATGTGGCGTGCGTAATGTTGTTTTAATATTAATATGGAATTATGCTTTGTTTATTTTCTGGGGATATCTACAAAATATTCTGGTGGGTTGAAAGGCAGGAAGAATTTGGCATGCGATAAGGTAGCATGCGAAATTCAAATTCACTTGCGTTTTTTGCAATTTGCCAGTCAGGTTGTATGTTAATTAAAATGTGATTCGTGATCGTAACAAATATGGGTTTACAGAATTATAATCATTAAAATCATCAATACAACCCTCTAAGTTCACATAATCCTATTGAATGATTATTTCGAAATATCAATCAAAAGGAAAAAACGTAAGAAAATTTGAATATCGCGGGCTACCTAGCGCATCCCCCTTAATCAAGGTGTTTATTTGTTTTCTTATCTAAATAAAAACAAAAGCTTGTGTCTCTCAATAGATTCCCAGTTTCGGGTCAGTTTGAGATTTGACAACGAATTAAATTACAAGACTTTTCTGCAGGGGTTAAATGAATAACAAAAGTATAATTTAACGAGATGCTTAGCCACGCTCAATAAAAAATGATTAATGTTACTCATATATATGTATATCTCTTTCAATCCCAGACATTTGTCTGGTAGGTACTTGACCTAAAAACTGACCTGTACGACCTTTACACACAATTTGGCAACTTTTTCTTAAAATAAAACAATTTTAGCACTAACGTAGGCTCAGTCTATGTAAGGGTATATTAATCGCTAAGTTCGTCGTGCGGAGCGTCTCAAGGTCGAACGGCCGCGCGTCACACCGGAGCGTAATATACGGCTTCTGTAGTCGTAAATAAAATATAATCTGTTGTGTAATTAGGGATGTTTGTTTACTCGTGGTTAAATAAATACGGAAGTTATTCATTTGTTTTGTTATTGAGGGTAGTTTGTGAGGTCTCCCTATTGATTTACTTCCTTAATTACTAGAAATATTAACAGTAAAGTTAGAAACAAATAAATAAACAGATACCAAGCCAAGATTAGTATTAAAGAAGAGGCATCTCTTCTTTATAAAAATGCTTGCAGATGCATTAAATTCTAAAGCGATACTCCTAAAGTATCGACAGATATTTTATGATGTTACGAACTTAGTATTATAAAAACCATGATATAATGAAATAGATCTTTTCTCAAAGTTGCAATTTTATTTTACGAGAAAACCGCTTTTGTGTTTCGCATCAATCAACTCAGCCTATTGCGGTCCACTGCTGGACACACAAGACACCCCTGACCTCAGCATCCAGTCACGTATTTTACGTAACTGTAAGATAATTATGCTCATGCATAAACACATTTACGAATTAGTTACAAACCTAATTTAACAATTCAATTATCTATAATAATCCCTATTCAATGCCATAGAAAAAGCTCGAGCAAATACTATTACTACGCGGCAGGTTGCTGTGTTGCGGTACGTAAATGGTTTGTTTTTAAACCCAACTAAAACGTCCTAAGGTTTTTAAAGCCCTTTGGCATGGCAGGGGCTATACGCGACGCAGCGGTAGCTATTTTCTATCGGGATTCCGCCAATTTTCTAGTACAAGCATATAGCTTGACAATCTTTGAATTTTGTCACGATTTCATAATTCAATTGCGATGATTTCTCATTCTTTTATCCCTTAATGCACTTTGCCTATTAAAGGTTATAAGGTATTCAGCAGTAGATGTTTTAATAATGTTACACCACGGTTTGAGCAACAGTCTAATTAAAACATTGCCCACATACGCAGTACAACATTTTAGCACTGTGTTTTTTAGACTGTGGTTTTTATTATTCCAGTTAATATAAATTCATTGTCTATGTAAGGTTGTACTGTCAAGGTTAGAATAGTTCAACATTCTCTAACCACCTACATCTAGATTAACGTCATTTGACTCAAAAAAACGAAGGAGGAAAATTACAACAGCTTGTCTATATGTTTCATTATAAAAGTACGAAGTGTTTTCGAGTCAGATCAATCATTCTGCTGTCTTTTTTAGACACGCTTCTAGTTAGATCTAAACTTGTACTTCATCTAGTTAGTTGCGTCGTCCTCGCAACTAGCGTGCGTGTATGACCAGAGGCAATTCTCGTAATTTTAAGAATCAATCTCAATCTATCAAAAATCCCTCCTAATTTCCCTAGATTTTTCAAGCAGCATTCTACAAGCGAGCATTCTAGAGAGCCGTGGTGGCCCAGTGGTGACTTACCGTGACTGATGAGTTTTTAGAGGTATGAGGAACAGGGTGTAAAGTTCACTCATCCTCCATAGAAAAGGGAGGATCCTCCGACCAGACGGGTGTTGTGTCTGGCGGGCAATTGCCCAACGATTGATATTGGGAAATTGTATCTATGCTAATTGCGCGGTAAACTCTGCTTGCGAGATGCAGGGTTTGCGTGACGTCAGTATGACGCCTACGATACCGCTACAAATTGTAGGTCGTAGGTTCGAACCCACATAGGCGCTTTACTTTGTGTAAATTATTTCAATACTCATTGCTCTCAAAACGGTGAAGGAAAACATCGTGAGGAAAGCGCCATATCCTAGAACTAAATATTCGAAGACGTGATATCTACCAACCCGCACTGGCCCCGTGTGGTAGATTACAGCCCAAACCCTCTCAAAGAGAGACCTGTGTCCCAAAAGTGGGAACATTATATGCTGATTAGTATTTGTTATGGCGGTCAAACTATTGTATGGTAGGAGAGCACAATATTACGCGTATGGACTGTGTGAAAGATGATATGGCAAGAAAGAGGGTGACCACCGAGATGTCGAGTAAAAGACAATTAAGGAAGATGATAACATGTTCCGCCGACCCCAAACTACATTGGGAAAAGGACCAGAGAATGATGGTGATGAGGTACTTCGAAAATCAGGAAGCGTACGTGCGACGTGTAGTGCAGACGCCAGTCTACCACTATTAACCACTGAGCCAAATGAGCAGTCTTAAAGGAAAATAAGTTTTGTTATTTCAATTTGTTTTCCATACTCCAAATATGTAGGTACATATCGAGGAGAAGTCTTTGTCCTATCGACCTCACTGCGCAGGCGAAACCAACGGAAACAACATTAAGATTCACTACGACCTATAAATGTCTGTGTTATTATAATTAATTTGAATTTTATCATGACGTCCGGTCAGCTGACGTGTGTGTACGTCAATATAGGTGTAGGTAGTATTCTAGACGTAGCGGACATACATTGTGTGATAATGTGTCAAGCTTGCGGTTTTCTATTTTTGTGATGTATGGCGTAAAATGATACAAAACTTACAAGGATAATGAGACTCACATTATTTCTAAAAATCCGGTCAAATTCAGTCTTCCCAAGGGGTATCGTATTACCCAGTAACTGGGTTGTGGACGTCAGGTAGGCAGTCCCTCGATGTAAAATACTGGTATTCAGCTGCAGCCGGTTAGACTGGAAGCCGACCCTAACAGTTAGAAAAGGCTAGGCAGATAATGATGACATTATTTTTAAAAATCTGTGTGGTTCTGTCCTCCAAAGACCATTTCAGACACCAATCTACATGGTCTTCACATGATCTGACCAAGATTATGTCTGGACTTTAAAAGAGACTGTGACCTCTGAGTTTGTTTCGGCCTTTCTTCTCAGAGTAGTCCATTATGAAACGCCGACCACATCTAGTTTAAAAAAAAAAATCTGATTGACGTGTTAAAGTGTTTGTACAAACCAACTTGCAGAAATAAAACTTACAGAAATAAATAAAAGAATATAAATTATAATTATATTATTTATAATATATAAATAGATAATAAATAATAGAATCAATAAAAAAGATAAAATGAAATAGGTTTTTGAATACTTACCTAATTAAATAATGATTATTTATGAGAAGAGGCGCGGAATGTTCTAAGCATTGTTAAAATGTTATGTTCTGCAAAACACATTCTTGATTTCTTCAACACGACAACCCTAGGTAAGCTTTTTTTTCTTGCCTACACTGTCCCCCACTCCTGGGCAAAGTCCTCCCTCCATTTCTGCGAGCCCGCGCGTCCTCCTTCCAGTTTTGACGGTACTTATCCAGCTCGTCCCGCCATCTCCTACATATAGTACGACAACAAAATCCCCTCTCCCCAGCTATCACAGTGTTATCATACCTAAATAGTTTGTTGACAAACACACTTCATTGAGCGACTCAATTACTTGTCTCAATGAACCGCGTTTGAACTCGCGCCAAGTAATCTGCATTACGGTTTGTCAACTAGATTCGTTTTTTTTTTGGTACACACAGATGCATAGATTGGTGAACTTGTTAGTGTTTGTAATTAAGGCTTATTAGTCGACTCGCACGAAAATTCTCGCCCGAAACGTGCGACTTGTCACTTTTAACTTTTTTTTTTCTATAGCTGACTCGCACAAAGATAATTTATCTGTGAATTATATATGCAATGAAGTTAAGAAAAAAGAACGTGTTGTTGTCGTCTCGCCTACAAATAAATTAACTTCGTGCCGAAATTAATTCAAATCCTAAACGAAAATTTCGATTGAACTTTCACAGTTTCGTGTCTAAAAACATTTTTCAATCCGGGTAAGTTTTATTTCACGACTAGTGGTGCCCACGACTTCGTTCGTGTGTATATCGGAAAACAAATTGGATTTCATGGTTTTTTGAAGTGAAAACTTCTTTAGCGGCGTTGTGCACTTTTGTTGTGATGGGTAAAAAATGTTAAACTCGCGTCAGGACACGTGACCTGATCGAAAATTCGTAAGACGGAGATCGCGTCAGGACACGTGACCTGATCGAAAATTTGTAAGACGGAGCTCGCGTCAGGACACGTGACCTGATCGAAAATTCGTAAGACGGAGGGAGAGTAGACCGCATTCCAAAATATCAAAAATTCACAACGTTAATATTCAAGTTTTCACTTCTGCCGGCACTTCCGGAGTGCAACCCGTTTCTTTTTTAAGCGGAACCCTAATTGTTAAAAAAACCACTACGTCATCGTTGCGGCTTATAACATCTAGCAGTGAATGTCCCGTCGAAACCAGTCCAGCCGTTTCGGAGATTAGCCGGAACAATCAGACAGACAGACTTTCATATAATTATCCATTTAGTAAAAAGCTGTTATTTTGACATTACAAACAGACAGTTCAATTTTATAGAAAATCATATAAATGTGAAGAAAATCAAAATTATTTTTATGGCCTTGTTGAAACTATGTTGTTTTTCTGAATTCGGTACTGAGCTATAAAAATAAAATAATCACAAGTTGGTGTTTTAACGGGATTTTAGTACAAGAAAGGGAATTGCAAATCTTTAATATTATTCTTAATGTCGCAGAACATTTATATACGCTTATGTGCTTATCTCGCCTCAGACGAAATACTTTCGCACAATAAAAGCATTTTCCTGAAATTCAGCCTAAATCTTCATCCATTCCTTTCGTACGCTCCAGTAGCTTTATAAATATGTATAAAGTGACATAACAACAAGACATAAACGAGTTTCATTTGTTTTTCTATCTCCTAAATACTTTGTTGAGGTAGGTCTTAATGTCAATCTGGATGAATGGGCTTGAACGAGTGCCAAGTGTCTATCGGTCTGAACAGACTAGGTTTATTTATTTGTAGTGTACGCACTGACCTATCGTAAACGGCTTCGATTGTTCGTTCATTTTGTTTGATTGGGACTGACTTCTGTGAGTAGGGGACAGTGGGGGAATTGAGAACGGCAGGTAATTGGGAATAGTAAGTTGTAGTAATACTTTCCCCCGCACTACACCGCTCCGCACCCGTTCAACAGACGCGTCTAGCCCCCCTCAGTGCGTACGCGACAGTTGAACGGGTGCGGAGCGGTGTAGTGCGGGGGAAAGTATTACTTACCTAGCTATTCCCAATTACCCGCCGTTCTCAATTCCCCCACTGTCCCCTACATGAATTTGACCCGTGACGCTAAACAAAAGTGCAAAATAATTAAGGGAGCAGTGGTGGTCTGGCAACAACTAACGAGTTGAAGGTCGTGGGTTCGAACTCAGGCTGGCGCTTTACTTTGTGTAAATAATTTCATCACCACTGCTGTCAAAACGGTGAAGGGAAACATCGCGAGGAAACCGGCATGTGTAGAACGAAAAAAATCGAAGATATGTGACATATACCAACCCGCACTAGGCCCGCGAGGTGGATTACAGCCCACTCCCTCTCGAAGAGAGGAGGCCTGTGTCCCAGCAGTGGGAACATTATAGGCTGATTATGTTTAAATGTTACGAGTATATATGAGATTATCAAATCAAGAGCTTGATGGATTGGTTCATTCTATCTGTGTGGTTCTTTCCTAAAAATACCATTTCAGACACCAATCTACATGGTCTTCACATAATCTGATCAAGATTATGTCTGGACTTTAAAAGAGACGGTGACCTCTAGGTCAGCCTTTCAGAGTAGTCAGATAGGAAACGCCGACCTCATCTAGTTTTAATAAATATTATTGACTTGTAAAATAAACCTACTAACAGAAATAAAATCATTTATCATTAATAAAAAATATATAATAAAATTAGTGATTGAATACCTAAATAAAGAATGATTATGACAAGAGGTTCGGAATGTTCTAAGCATTGTTAAAATAAATAAAAAGTTTTTATTGTTTCTCATATTTTGTTCTACAGCATAAAATTGAGGCAGCCCCAGTAAGTTATATAAGGATACTTGGCATGGGGTTACCTCGCAACTTCACATGGGTTACTACTATCAACAATGCTGAAACATAATCAAAAGAAAAAAGGAGAGAAGAGAAGTAAAATGTTATGTTCTTCCAAGTACATTCTTGATTTCTTCAAACAATTAGACGGAAAGAAAGAAATATTGTTTATTCTGCACAAACGAAACGCATATTACAAAAAAACTAATTTCTTTCATTCATTTTCAGTATATCACGGTGACGCTGACCTCATTCCTTTGCGTCATCATAAACAGATCCAGAACACATCAACACTAGAAAAAATACCCCCGCAACGTTCAGTGAAGAAATATTTCGTTGAGGTAGCACCCACTATATCCACATGCCAATAGCTTATCTCATTGAGAGTGGATTTGAAACAGAGCCAAGCAATCTACTGTTACGGATTGTCAACTAGATTACCTACTTTATTTATATCGACACATGGAATCTAGGAATAGAGAGCTTCTAGACCAATAACACACACACATACACACACCCTCTCTCTCACACACACACACACACTTTTATTCACTACTTACATTCTTTATTAATAAATTAAAACAGTAGCACACAATGTTTTTAGGTTATAAAATAATCAAATTGTCAGCTGAGCGTTATCTTCTGAGATACAGGCCTCTCCTAGTTCAGAAAATAGAGTCAACACCCTAAGTAAACCTCTCTTTACCACCACAAATGCTGTGGGATTTTTATTAAACAATGTATATGACAGTTGTATACTTACCTAGTAATAAGTACTTTTTTTCTTTCTTGGGGTTCCGTACCTTGAAAGGAAAAAACGGAACCCTTATAGGATCACTTTGTTGTCCGTCCGTCTGTCTGTCAAGACCCTTTTCCTCAGGGACTCGTGGAGGTATCAAGCTGGAATTTATACCAAATACTCAGGTCTACTGACCCTTAGAGCTGTGAAAAAATCAAATTTCTAAGCCAACGCAATCAAAAGATCCGTTATGATCCGTCCGTTTATGCCGCAAATTTTCGACATTAGCAAGGGAATCAAAACCTACAGGGTACTTCCCGTGAACAGAATCAGAATCTTGAAATTTGGTACGAAGCAACGTCTTATAGCACAGATAAAGGAAAAATTGCGAAAATCGTAAATTTGTAGTTACATACCTACTCTTTTTTATATGTAATCCTGTTGCTATGTTGGTTAGAAAATAAACTACCTATGATAATTTATTTTAGCAAATTCTAACAAATACTGAGCTTCTGCCTGCGACTTCGTTTGCGTGAGATGTCTTGTTTCCCCGACCCCGTCGCCTGTCCGCGATATTATTTCGTTTTCGCGTAGCGTTCTTTCGGATTTTCTAGCCATATCATCTGACACACAGTCCCATCCGCCTCCTCATCGTTCCTTTGGTTGTCATCTATTCCTATAGCCATCTTCATTCATACCCAAAGATGTCAAAAAGAAATGATGACGTAGGTACTACTTACAATGATAGGAATAATTCGCTGAGTATTTTTAAAACTATTTACAATCGTGGGATGCTTTCCGGAATGTTTACAACACAAAACGCTGCGAACGGGTCACTTGCGTCAATTACGTTTGTCAATGAACGGCTGCGGGTTTGACTCCGTGCCAAGTAATCTATCGTAATAGATTGTCAACTAGTCTGGTTTCCTTACTACGCAGAGCACACAGGTCTGTAGTATAGAAAACTTGTTTACATTGTGGTAATTTTGGCGTCTTCATTTGCATATCAATTAGATGTTTTTACATTTTTTTTTTACTTCTAGGTGTGGGGAATGAAGGACAACAGCTGTCAACAGAGAAATGACTTCATCGTCTTAATTCTACGACTGAGCATGGGTTTCCCAATAACATTGAATTGGTTAGCGAGAAAATCATCTATCGTTTGACAGGCAGACCAGCGCAGTCGGGTGATTACGTAACTCACTCACAACCTTAATGCCATTCATTCTGACAGTTTAATAAAATTCATTCCTTTATTTACGTTGTCGAGCAGACGAATTGTTCAAACATGAAGCAATGGATTATATTTTGCATAAGCAGGCCTCATCTCTGTGAGAGGGAGTGGGCCGTAATCCACCACGTGGGCCCAGTGCGAGTTGGTAGATGTCACATGTCTTTGAATTTTACTTCTTCGACATGCTGGTTTCCTTACGATGTTTTCCTTCACCGTTTTTAGAGCAGTGCTCATGAAATAATTTACACAAAGTAAAGCGTCGGTTTTGGTTCGAACCGGACGTTATAACTGAGCCACCTCTGCTCTCTAGTCTTACGAGACCCACATTCAGGATATATTTCATCCGAAACCCATAACACAATTGTTTTATATCACCATTTAACATTCCAATGACTGCTGAAATAAACAGTAGAAAGGGGAAGCTGCTTACCATTGCAATATGAGTAAATGGCATCTTCGCCCTTGAAATGACGTCACAAACAAACAAATGAAGCAACAGCCTTAAAATCTGAATATGCATGGTTTACATTAATTTACAACAATAGGCAATAACAATTAACTGTGTGGGCTTGTGTTACACTGACCTGATTGTTGACACTGGCTTATGTATGAGGAAAACCACCTTCATCATTAATGTGTGCTGTGTTTTTTACTGCACTTGCTTTTATTTACTCATCATCATTCTTTTGCCCGTAGAACCATTGGTAACGACTGCCACTTACTTAGATCGTAGGTTCGAACCCTGACAGGCGCTTTACTTTGCGTAAATTATTTCATCACCGCTGCTCTGAAAACGGTGAAGGAAAACATCGTGAGGAAACCGACATGTCCTAGGACCAAAAATTCTAAGACATGTAACATCTACCAACCCGCACTGGGCCCGTGTGTTGGATTACGGCCCACTCCCTCTCGCCAAGAGACACTGATTATTATTCTTCTGCTCTTATCCCAATTTAGTTGGGGTCGGCGCAACGTGTCTTTTCTTCCATACGTTTCTATTATTCGTCACCTTCGTAGTCCCATCCTTTCTAGTCATATCATCTTTCACACCGTCCATCCATCGTTTCTTTGGTCTTCCCCTACTTGTTTAGCCATCCACATTCATAATCAAAACTTTCCTGACGACATTTTCCTCATTCCTCTGCAACACATGTCCATGCCATGAGAACCGATTTTCACACAACTTTTCAGTCACCGGTATCACTTTCAGCATTCCTCTTGGTTTTGTTTACTATAGTGCCTATAATCGGTCGGATCGGTCGATCGGTGGGATTCCCCGATGTTGCGGAGGTGGATGCAGCTCCACGCTAAGTTTTAATTGTATGTTGATCTGTGTCTGTAACCTACTAACACTAGAAGTTAAGTAAAATTGTTACTAACCCTATGGACTCCTGTCTGAAATAAAAGTTTTCTATTCTATTCTATAAACCGCCTATCAATTTTTTTTTTGAGGATTAGGCGGATGTGTACTGTTTCTAGGTTTAACTACACCCACATTCAGCCAGTTTCATGGAAGTGATTGCCTTCATCGAACACGAATATCCAGACTCCGAGTTACTTCTGAGAATATTATTGTCCTAAATAGGACCCTTGCAGTATCCACATAAATCAGGGCACCATTTTTTTTATACATTTGCTTAGATACTTAGGAGAAAAATACAATAGGTATGCACTGATTAATTGCACTTTTTAAAATTGCCTTACCATAAAGCGATTCAAGATTCATTTATTTTATCTTGCTAACTACCAATCCATTTGCTAACCGAGGGATTATGGGCTACCATAATCCCTCGGTTAGCAAATGGATTGGTGGAGATTCAAGTTCATAAATTTTATGATTTTCATACCTTATTAATTTAGATTTCACCTGCAGTATGTTATATTTTTTCGACGACACGGTTGGCGCAATGGCTGAGCGATCGACTGCTGCGCTGCGTGTCGCGAGTTCGATTCCCGCACGGAACAAATATTTGTATTGCCTACAGGTAGTTGTTCCGGGTCTGGCTGGTTGTGTATAAGAGTTTAAATGTTTGTAAACGCACCCTCGATACAGGAGTGTGGAGCGACGTTTTTTTTTTATAAGATTATTCCATCATGAATTCCTCACTGGCAACCAGCAGGGTAATTGCGCACACTATCGGTAGCAATGGCTGTCATTATGACAGTTCAACAACATTCATTGCGTTATTTACGTTGTTGAACAGACCAATTTTTCGAACATATGAAGCAATGGATTAGCAACATCCTTCAAAATCATTCAGGTTGGTATTGATCGTGTATTACGCAATTAGGGTGCCGGAGTATGGATTCGTGTCCGGCTGATAGCAATAGGGTCAGCCGCTATTAAATAGTACACCTCTGCCGAACCCTTCGTGAAAAATAGGCGTGATATTATGTAATTTCAAAGACACATCAAAAACACAAAATCAACATCAATCGGTGCGTGCGGCAAAGTATGGAACTAAAATCAAAATGTACTGGGGTTGATACTTTCTTGACAAACAGCGCCACCCCAAACTCTCAAGTTAATTCAGACAGTGACCACTTTATATTATACTCAATCACATTTCATATAAAGTGAATGGTCAGCCATTTTTGTTGTAGGTACCTTTAGTTATGTAGCCCATGAGGGCCGTAGTATTAATGTGTCAGTGACGTGATGGGGCTAGATTAGGCCTATGAATATACTAGCTGGGGTTGATGGTTTAAGTTACAAGATGTCACGAAAATTGCATACGAAAAAACTTATCCTCAATATTATTATCACGATATGATGATTGACTAGACGTTTACTTTAAAATAGAATATAATACTCTTCTTCTTTTTTCTTTCTCTTTCTCTCTCTCTTTACTAGCTGCACCCCGCGGTTTCACCCACATAAGTTTCAATCCTGTAGGAATATTATCGGGATAAAAAGTATCCTATGTGTTAATCCTGGTTATAAACTATGTGTCTCCCAAATTTCATCCAAATCCGTTCAGTAGCCTTTGCGTGATAGAGTAACAAACATCCGTCCATCCATCCATCCATATAAACTTTCGCGTTTATAATATTAGTAGGATTTTCGTCGTATGTTGAGTCCAGAGGGTCACAATAATAAAAACTTTCCTTTACTACATAATAGATGCCTCCACAAGCTGGACAAAACCAACAAGCAATGATGATCATAGTTCAAGATTGAATTATCTGGAGAAATCTTATAGGCTTTTTAAATAAGTAGGTAGTATGATAATGCCAGCCAGCCTTCCCTATCCAGCATATTACCAGGGGTACCAATAACAAGGCGTGTTATTATTTGAACCCCTGCTATCCAGTCAATCATATCGATTTTAGAGCAATTGCCATGTCTTGGGTCTGAGGGTCTACTCTGTAAGTCCATCAACGAAGATATGGACCCGTCCGAAAGTAGTTGACCCGTAAAAGAAAATGTCAAATAGGTAACATTTTTCAAACTGGCAAAAACACTTCGGGAGTAGGGACGACAAATGGTGTTGTCATTCATTCTTAGTTCGGGCTCCGAAGTCATCTTATGTTTGTAGGTGATACGGAGTAGGTATCACCCGTCGGCCGCTATTACGGACGTCCGGCTTAGGGAGTAGGTTCCCTGATCCAAGGAGTGATTTTTTGAGCAGAAATATACAAAACGCAACACCCGCCGACTACAGTTCAATGCGGCCTTTCAGGAAGATGTAGACGTGTATTCTTCCACCGCTTCCTCATCCACTTTGAACCACACACAAAGGATTTGCGGCGTAAATTATTTTCTTTATACGAGCCGAGGTATCTGTTGTAATTTGGTGATAAGCGGCCCTTGTGAGCTTGTTGGTTATTACTTGAAGGAGGGGGGGGAAAGGGGGGTGATGAGCTGTTGTCTGTTGATCGTTATGTCGGCGATATAATAGAATTGGGTGGTTGTAGGTAATCATGTGATTTTGGTATTTCGGTGAGTGCGTGTGGCAGTTTGATTGGTAAATAATAAAGTTTCAAAAGGTTGGGAGTATAAACAGATTTATTTATTCATTAGTATGATTTGGTTAGACACACTAACAGCTGATTAGTTAATGCGTGTGTTTCAAATAGCTTGAAGATATTTAATCTGTCCAGTCGATTCTTGAAGCAGTTCACATAATTTTTCAGATTTGGGTTAGGTATAACCAGGTTTTTCTAGATACACGATGCCCATTATATTCGAATCAAGACCTAATTGGGTACAATCGTTGAGGTCTTCTTCGTGGCGCTGGTACGACTGTATTTTAGATGTTATTTTCCCAAAACTTTGCCACTTCCACGGCGTTGTCCGTGGCAGCACAGAGGTCACTTTGACTGCATGTTTGGGGACACAGGGGACAAGATAGGAGGTGGAGCATGGTTTGTGACATAACTCCACAATCACACCCTACTGCCGTTCCGTCAAGCCCCACTTCTCCAGTATGAACTTACATCTTCCCACTTGTGTCCGGAGACGGTTCATACACTTTCAAGTGGACCACGGAAGTGTACACCCTGCAGGAATATGCTCCTTTGGTGGTAGTTATTAAGTAGGAGGGGGAAGAGTATTCTGCCAACGTTTGCAACGGGCATCGACCGGGTTTTCTGACAGAGACGCTGTCGATTTTAAGAAGCTGTGCCTGCTTTTTAGCTGTTGCGTTGGTAGGTGCATAGTGGGGGTCTGGTATAAGATTACTGTTTGAGTTTCTCCACTGCTCATGCAACTTCTCATCGGACTGCAACTTGCCTCCCCGAGTGGCGTTAGAAATCGGTACCCAATCCCCCAAACGTCCGGCGCACCCTGGACACCTAACACTCGGTAACGCAGAGTCTAGGTGACTAATCCTTTCACCACGATGGCACGAACCGGTCTTTCTCAAGACCCATCCCAAACGACACTTTAAAGAGCCAATCCCCGGAACTTAACTACTCCAGCCATAACTATTTAGTAATCTGTGCTCCAGCCCTTTGTGTTATTTCAATCAACATGGTTTAGGTCTAAACCTATTACGTCACGATGATCAGCCTTTATACATCAAAAGCAGTAAGACATCGCTGCAACTCTCTTGATCAAGATAAACAATAGAAAGATATTTTGGATAGATTTGACCTTATATTTACAGTAAATCTATATTTGTTTTTAAAAAGTTACGCTGTATTGCTGATCCAAAAATAGTTAAACAAGTTTACTTTGCTCTATGTCAATCGATTTTAACTTATTGTATTACCACATGGGGTGGAGTGGGTAAAACATTGTTACTAACCATCGAGAGAGCTCAGAGGGCGATTCTCAAAGTGTCTACTTCCCGCCCTTTCCTTTTTCCTACTAACCTCCTATACAAATCTTGTGAAGTATTAACAGTTAGACAGCTATTTATTATGGGCATTGTATTAAAACAACACAAAGCCCTACCCTACAGCACTAGATATACTAATAAAAGGCGTAAAGATATAGTTTGTCCACAAAATTCTACAAAACATGCTTTTATAGCCAAATTTTATCAGTACCTCGGACCTCTCCTATATAATAGACTAAACTCGAAAGCAAACATTTATTCTCTGAACTATACAAATTGTAAGAGAATCCTCAAGGAGGCTCTCCAAAGTATGTCTTACGAAGAAACAGAGAATTTACTGTGTTAAAGTAATTATAGGTATACAAATATTATAATTATCAAATTTAGAAACTAGGAGTTATGCTACTCAACATAATTATAATTATTTTTCTATTGTCAACTTTTGATTATTTATTAATTTTTAAAGACTATTTTAGCTCTTCACGCCTGAAACACAGGATTACCTAGTTCAGGCACGTAAGTCTTAGGAATATAATTTACATTTAAGCAAAACTGTACTAATTTTCATGCCTTACAATTTTTTGAATAAATATATTATTATATTATTATTATTATTATTATATATAATTACATATCAAAGTTTGACTTTGAAAGTCACTTTACGTGTCCGTCTGTGGGACCGCATTGTGCTTCTAAACTATGCGACTTATTTTGATGTAGTTTTCACCATCAGAGAATTTATTTTGAAAGGTTTATGTGTTTAATACATTAATATTAAACTAACTTTTGGTCGTCCGTCAACGCCCGTCGGGTCCAGTGATCATTACATAAATACTCAATCATTTTCAAATCCAGTTTCGATGCTGTAAGAATAAATTAATCATGATAAATAATTTTAGCTAAAACTCGACTCGAATCTTATAATTAAATTATTCAGTAGCCCATCCATATGAATTTAATAATTGATAATTTAATAATAGGTATCTGATGATTGGTGATTAATTAGATAGCAATTAAAAATTACTAAGATTACATGTTCATTAAAATTTAAAAAAAAATTTTTGATCGCTGGCAGTTGTTGACTGTGATGGATTATATTATATGTAGGTATTACCTGTCAGTAATTAAAGTCACAGTTAAAAAATGCTACGGCGCGATTGGTTTTGAGAAATTATATTTTATAGGACACTGAAACGAAGGTATTTCAACAATATAACAGAATCATCAGAACATCGAAAGGTTTGTTAAAGTATTAGAAACCCCACGCAATACCAAAGATGGCCATTCAAATTGAGAGCTTAGAGAAAAGTGACGAATTCTGGGAAATTTTCAAAAATACATGAAACTTATTTTTTCTCGAATCCCATCAATTTCGCCTATGCTATTGTTGCAAATGGGTCACACTATCACGTCCTGAAAGTAATTCGTCAAATTACAAGTCACCATGTAGGTACATACAGCTTTTCTTGAGGACTTCGATTTTTATGAATCACTTTAATATTTTGAGAAAAAAGTCATTAAAAACCTGGGTAGCTAGCATAAAGAACTAAATAATACATATTTGTTTCTGCACGCAGTAGGACGCATGAACGCAGAAATCCTTAATTTCGCACACAAATATTGTGTCAAGTTTATATTTTGCTTCATTTATTCGAATAAATGAACCACAGTACGAAAATACTTCCAAACCACAGTTCTACCTCTTTATTACTTCCCTATGTTTATTCAACATACTCGTACCGTACCTTACCAGAGAGAACCGACTTCGAAACTTGAAAATTTTATTCATCTCACTTGAACTACATCGAAGTTTTGAAGTCGCCGACTTTCGGCTTTCAATTTGGATAAAAGGGTTTTTGTTTGTTTAAAACTTGGAAACGTTTGTTTGAAGACTGTGGCACGGGGTTGGTTTCGTTACGGTTGTGGATTTGAGTCCCAGATGGTACATAGGTAAAGGAGTACTTACAAAATGATTATTGTTTGAAATAGGTCTATGTTTCACTTCATAGCACCGTGCGACCTAAACCCGAACTTAAATCTCGATTTTCTGTGAGTTAAGTATTCCATCTTTATACAGGAGAACGTGACTTATATGCTGGCACACGAGCTAAAAAATAGTATACGATACGTGTCTTATGACGCCTTCCTCAAGAATTGGGCTAACAAATACAAAAAGGTTTTCACAAATACCTCTGGCAGTTCCAGAGATTAGCATTTGCGAGACGCATTCAAACAAACAAAAAACAAACAGATATACCTATCCTATATAGGTATACTAATATCGCGACATATTCGCCAAAAATGTAAACAAATATGAGTTTATGAAAAAATTACTTCAATTCCTACACAATAAAGTTCAGTTTACGCTACAACTTCAAACATTTGTATAACTTTTTCAATCTGAAATCAACTTAATTGCCATTAAAATAAAGTTGATATTTGTTTAACTTGAAATAACGTTATTTTTGAAACAAATAAAATTTGAATATAGATAGATTCATGGAACTTAGCAATACTAGCGAAATAATAATAATATGGTTACAAGCACGATGTTCATCATTTCAGCCGAAAGACTTCTACTGCTGGACATACGCCTCCCCCAAGCACCTCCCATTTGACCGGTGCTGTGCTTCTCGCATCCAACGGGTTCCAGCGGCCTTCACAAGGTCGTAGTCCTTGTGGGAGGTCTTCCAACGCTACGTCTTCCGGTACGCGGTCGCCACTCCAGAACCTTTCGGCCCCATCGGCCATCAGTCCCGCGAGCATGATGCTATGGAAGCTAGCTATTCTTCATATTTCAAGGATATGTCGTAACAGTCATGGTTTCTGCAACACACACCTATTATGTGTATCACAAATCTATCCACGAGTTTGACCTTTGCATGTTTTCCAATAAATTTTCTGAAAAATTTTATGTGAATAAACCCGGTTTTCAAGTGTGCACAGATTAAAACAGTTTTTTTATGGAAGAAATATAAAGATAATAATATTATATTTTTTTAAATGTTACCTCATATTTTCACCATCTCTAGAGAAATCAAGTTACCTGAAACAAAAAAGTAAAAGATGAGTTTCAGTGCTGAAAAATGTTGTTGTTCAGTTTCCGGGGTTCTCTGCGTGAACCTTCTTGTAACTGCTTATCAAATTACGGAAAAGTTATCGCTCACATCACAAACATGGTTTTCCCTATCTAGAGGGTCAAATTAAATTAGCTAGCGAAACTCCGCAGATGTGTTGGGTATCAATATCCAAACATGACGAAACGAAAAAAATAAACAGTTTTTTTTTGGGAGTTTAGAAAATAGTTTTTTTTTTTTTTGTTTAATGGTGTTTAGATTATTGATACCCATCATGTATACAAGGTGTAACAGAATAAATACATGTCCTGGAAGTAGTTTGTTCATAGCTGACTACTGAATCGATTTCAATAACTTATCGTATAGGTATTTTTTTCAAAAATTGTGTATTTTGGCTATACTGACCGCCGATTGAGCCAAAGAAAATTAAATCTGATTCCAAGGCAATAAGACTCAATTTTAAATGCGTAAAGTAACGCTAGAGTCAACACGATTTTCTAAATCGATAGTTAGCTTTAAAAAAACAAATGTTGATAAATTACTTAAACTTTTAACTCAATACTCTAATTGGGGTGTATGAGGTCTTCCGTTAATTATGTCACAAATTTTATAAAGTTTACACAAAAAAAAAAAATACATTTTCAATATTCAAACTACAATATCTGCAGTTGTTGACAACCTAAAAAAATCATCAAGTTATTTCACACATTTCCCACTTAGACAAGCCTCAAAAAAACATGTTTTTTTTTGGGAATGGCATCTCGCAGTTCTACCTATGAGGTTCTCGTCAGGCTTTAAAAAATAAGCAACTATACGCTAAGGGGGGCACGGACCTCGGCTTAGGGCATCGCTGGGAGAAGGCAGCAAGGGGCAGGTTGCGTCAGAATTAGCCTCAAAAAACAATTAAAACAGCTGTGCATTTAATTAAATACAAGGAAATTACCTAAAACACTGGATGACGTCACTCGGGCAGTCGCCAAACTAATTGAAAAATCGATTCGTTACGACGTGTTACGTAAAAATAATTAACTAGTCGTGCGCGTGGTTCTGTCCGTGATTAACTTATTTTTAAGTGAAACATTAATGCTTAGTGCGTTTTTTTTTCGTGCTTGTGGTAGCTATTGAAGGGTCTTTAGGGGTAAAACGAGGTGAAAATTGTTTCATTTAAAAATTGCGAGTCACTTGTATTTTTTTTAAGGGTACCTACTGTACCTTCTGATTATAAAGAGTACAGAAGGTCTGTATAACGACGGGTATCGAATCTACCTAAAAATGTCCCCTTAATACTGTAACATACTATATAGCTGGGCCGTATGCTTATATAAAGATAGGTACGGGGTAATTTCGTATCCAATTATCAGTAGCAATTACTTTCATTTTGTTAGTTAGTTTAACAATATTCATTGCGACGTTGCTGAGCAGACGAATTTTTCGAACATATGCAGCAATGGATTAGAAATATCCTTCAAAATGATTCAGATTGTACTTAATCGTGTTACGCAATCAGAGGGCTGGTTGTTTTTTCTCTCTGGTAATATAACCATTGTAAAACAAGAACGATAGCTATTGAAACCAACAGACACTTAAAGGAAGTAAAAACAATAGGAATTTAAATTAAATAGGAATGCTACAGCGGTCTTATTGCTTATACTCTTGGAGCAATTTCGTCCCGACACCTATTGGATAGAAAGAATCAGATCTCAAAAAAATCCCATGAAAACAAACAAACAGACAAAAACTTACATAGACAGACAGGAAAGTATTAAAAACCGATCAGTAAGACCTTCGGATGACAATGTCGTGCCCCGCTGACATTGCGGCGGAACCCGCAGCGGTGACACGGCTATGCAAATTACTTTAGATAGCGGTTAGGGAGTCTCAATGTCACCTGCGTAACCCTAAAATTTGAGAGACGGTTTGAAGTGGTGGGGGAAATTCCTATGACGCGCCTATGGTAGGCATTTGATTAAAATAATTGTGCAGGTTTTAATTTATCGGTTTCCATGTGCAAAAATAACATAAGACCTTTGTACCTATTTTTCTGTTCTGTTTTTTTTCTTGACTGTTTGTACATATATATGTGTGTACATAAAAAGTAAAATAAATATCAAATACATAAATAAATAAAATATTAATTTATGTGCCAAAGCGGATTGTTGTCCTTTACCAATAGCAGCTTGGGTTATCAAATGCAAAAATAATTTTTAAAATCCGACTGGCACTTCTAGAGATTTGCGTTTTCAATCAAACAAACAAACTCCAACCCACCCCGTCACATCGCATCGCATCGCTTACCCGCGCTATTACTTCGTTTTCCCTTAGAGTTCTTACTGACTTTTTGCTCGGCCCCTAAGGGTCATAGCGTGGTGTTAAATAGCCTATAGTCTTCCTCAAGAATTGGGTTACTAAATGCAAAACGAATTTCTCAAATGTGACGAGCAGTTCCAGAGATTGGCGCGTTCAAACAAACAAACAAAAAAACTAACTCTTCAGCTCTAATATTAGTATAGAATAGATAATTTACATTAAGACCGTTTCTCATACAACATAATTTTAATCCTAAACAAGCACAAAAGCGTTCAACGACCGTATAACCTAATAAAAATCAAATTACCACAACCTACATGCTAAATACAGTGCCGCGTCATAATTAGTGATGTTAATGGCATGTGACGTCATCCCTTGCCTTGAGCGTCGGCGTCGGGGTTGCGTTACGGGTTGGTACATCCCTAGGCACTCGTGTTACTTGGTTAATATCTCCGTGGGACATCCCTACGGGTTATATGTGGGTCGAGGATTTTTAAAAGGAATGTGTGTGTGAGGGACTTGTGGCTAAGTAATAACAGCCGCGCGGGTCGATCGATCAGGTTAAACTACGCTTGCCGCGGTTGGTCCGTGGATAGGTGACCATTTTCACATAGTAAGACCCCTCCGTGCCTCGGAAAGCACGTTAAACCGTTGGTCCCGGCTGTCATTCGTGGATCTTTGACAGTCGTTACGGGTCGTCAGTAGCCCGAAAGTCTGACAACCAGTCTTACCAAGGGGTATCGTATTATCCAGTAACTGGGTTGTGGAGGTCAGATAGGCAGTCGCTTCATGTAAAATACTGGTATTCAGCTGCAGCTGCATCCGGTTAGACTGGAAGCCGACCCCTACATAGTTGGGAAAAGGCTAGGCAGATGATGATGTGTGTGTGTGGGGGTCGTTTTTGAGAAATTGGTTTATTTATTTAACCATTAATATAAACACATCGAGAGGAGTGGTGGTCCAGCGGTATCAGCCCCAACATACGATTTGTAGATCGTGGGTTCGAAGCCAGACAGGTGCTTTACTTTGTGTAATTTATTTCATCACCACTGCAAACACTAAAAAACGGTGAAGGAAAACATCGTGAGGAAACAGGCATTTTCTAGAAACCAAAATTCGAAGACATGTTACTTCTACGACTTTATAGTTATATCATCGTTTTTGGTAACTTATCCCTGGCTACTAAAGAACTGCCGATTGATTCTGTAAAAATCTCACCGTGAAAAGTTAGGTGAAGTGAGCTTAGAGTGAGCTGTCAGTAGTGTCAATCCCTAGCATTAGTTGGAATGACAGCTCACTTCACCTAAGTTTTCATGGTTATATGGTTATAGAATCGCACTGCAGAAGTTGCCGTGGGAAAAATCATCGGGCACACGGTTTGTATGTATAAAAATGGTCTTAAAACCTTTTTAATTTATAAAATGTACAATATACAAGTACGTACTACCAATGGTGTATCGGTTCGTGATTAAACCATTTGAATGTAAAAGTTGGTGTCAGGAGTATGTTACTTAAACGGATTTGAATGTTTGTTGGTAAGATAGACCACGTCCGGATGAAAGATATTTTTTATCTGAAAACATGAAGGTTTGACTAGGGTACGGGTAAAACTGCGTTCAACATAATGAGCAAATTAACGTAAGCTTAGATAAATATAAACCATATAAATGTCTATAGTATAACTGTCTTATATTGTTCATTAGAGTACAAGTAGTGTATGAATTAGGTTTTATACCCACGTGTACTTAGATATTGTAAATATTCGTATGCCACTATTAGCGGTGGACGTATCCTGAACTTATTCATATATACCAACCAACTTTGTAACTAACATATCCGACGAATAAATGTCTTTGTCTTTGAGAAAACAGCTAGCTATCTATACAAGCAGTAGCGACAAATACTACAATCTGTCAAATTTCTTTAATAGATTTTCTACTTTATCGCTAAAGCATTAACGTTCAAAGTTATATAGGAAAATTTGACAGTTTCGGAAAGCTTGACATGCTGGCGTTTGTACAAAGTAAACATATTAAAAACAAAGCGGCCATCTCTAACAGCTTTACGAGCATGCAACCAAGTTCATGGTCAAAAGAAATAACAAACGGGACGATTAAACGCCCGAAATAAACGCAAGACGCACGCGCCGACGACGACGGGTTAAATACGTGATTGCAGTTGATAGAGATTGGTAATGTCAAATTGATATGGACAGTTGCAGATGCTATTGTAATGTCAAGTGTCAAACAGTGTTGTTTTTAAAGTGGAATGTCGAATTAATAATGCAATTGAAATTTAGTAATTAAAAAAAATATATATATTAATTAGTTTCTGCCTGCGACTCCGTTCACGAGGAAGACAAAACAATATACTAAAATAATAGCCACATTTTATAGCATAGTAATGTCAACAAGTAAGTTGAGATTTTTGTTGTTGTAGTAGGTACCTACATAAATAACATAGGTACCAACATCTGTTCTGATAAAAATCTTAGAATACCCTTTCTTCATCACAATAAAATCAAATATTTTCATAGTGATATAAAAACAAGTCTAGAGAAAAGTTTTAGTAAAACTACTTTCTTTATTACAAAGAACGAATAAAAAAGTGTAATCTTTCTAAGTACTGAGGATCACCTCGGAGGTCCTTAACCTCCAAAGTACTGATTCAACTTTACAATAAAAACTTTTAAGTATAAATCTTGCAGTAAACTTTAAACATGGATTTGGTAATAAATCTCCGAAATTAGTTTCCCTTTTAACGTTTCAATTGCCTTATAAACATAACAATAGCAATAACAGTGAAAATAAATACCAATTTACCTAATTAAAACCCGTCTACACACGATTGCCTACGCAGAAATCCTTCGCAGCACGCAATAAAAGGAAAACCGAGGCCTATGACCCTACCACAATAAAAACTGCATGAAACCATCCGGGCTAAAATTGTAATGTCGACGCACCCGACAGCTTGTGTGACCTTAAAAACACACAATCAATATTCAACCTTGTGCCCTTGAAATAAACCACATATCAAGAGCACCACCCTACGCTTGTTACGCTCGTTTAGAAACAAACGACAATCGCCATTGAAATCCGCGCTGCAGAACACACGGCGTAACTTGGCAATCGGATTGCACAAAACAATATTTTAAAGCGATAAAAATAGAGTTGATATTCGTTTGGGATATCCTACTCCTGTTCTTTGAGGCCTGGATAATGCCCTTTGTCGGTCGTTACAGTTTTTCATAATCGACCTATTTGCTTTTGGAATACCGTTCATTTTTCTTCACGGCCCCTATTCCACTTCGATTCGAAAACATCTCAAGCGGCGCTGTATCTCCCCCACAAAATTCAACTCTATCTATGAAAGGTAAGGTTGGTTTTTGCTTGTGGGGGTCAAGTAGAAGTGTATGTGGTGTCACGACATTGCATTCCAGGCGATGCGAATGACTCCGAGATGACAACGGCCAGACAAGGGCAGCCGGTACTTACTCATGCGACGCATCGCGAGCTGGTGCACGTATGTAAATAGTTTGAAAGTGATTTTATAGCGTAATGTATCAGCTAATGGGTAAACAGAGATGGTAGTTGTTGTTGGTGAGGGAGAAATGTCACGGATTGTCTGGTCGGTGAGGTGATCAGTTGAATGAATGAACATACGAAACCTCTTTGTGCCTCACTCTTTCTATGAATATCTTCGACGGTATTTAGTAAGACAGCATAAACCAACAAAAAAATACTAAAACTGAGGATAACAGGGTTCAAATAAATTACCTAGCGAAACTCCGCAATCGTAATGAGTATCACGTTTGCGGAGTTTGGCTAGCTAAAAGGGAACGTTTGCAAATCGGTTCGCCTAAAGTACTAAAATATTCAGCCAATCTTAGCCAGACTGAAAGTAAACCCAAACATAGTTGGGCAAGGTTAGGAAGATAATAAATTCCCCATTTTGAAATAACCGCTTGAAGACATCGATCCTGAATTTACTAAGTCTTTCATTCCTGTTATATCATTTTAAGTGAATGACTGCTACATCAGTACAATATATGAGCATGTACGTATTGGTTGCGTTATTTCATCTTTCACCCCCCTTCGGTCGTAAAAGTTCGAAGAAATATCGTACCTACACCAAAATAAAATACTGCATTTAAAATTCAATCTACTGAATATATAAGACAACGACATTTATACCCCCTGATCAAACATTTATTTCTATTAACTCCTGTAAACGCAACTACAAGATTCAATAAGTCTTCGTATCCTTAAGAGTTGGTAACTTTGAAGCGAGGAACTTTTGGAGTCCCGCACGGAATACTAAGTTTAGTTTAGTTGTAAAAACGAATTTGTTTGATTAATAGGCGTTAAAGAATTGGTCCTTCGGTCCAGAGACAACTACGGAATAGAAAACAAGGAAATAATAGAGGGCGAATAAGTGGTTATTGCTACAAAATGGTGCAGTACAGAATGATGGCTATAAGAGTAGGGGAAAACAAAAAAAAAAAAATGGATGGACTGTGTGAAAAGTGATGACGACTAATAACTAACTTGTATTTTTAGGGTTCCGTAGCCAAATGGCAAAACACGGAACCCTTATGGATTCGTCATGTCTGTCTGTCTGTCCGTCCGTATCTCACAGCCACTTTTTTCCAAAACTATAAGAACTGTACCGTTGAAACTTGGTAAGTAGATGTATTCTGTAAACCACATTAAGATTGAAACACAATAAATTTTGGGGGTTCCCCATACTTAGAACTGAAACTCAAAGTTTTTTTTTCTTCAAACCCATACGTGTATGGATAGGTCTTCAAAAATGATATTGAGGTTTCTATTTTTTTCTAAACTGAATACTTTGCGCGAGAGACACTTCCAAAGTGGTAAAATGTGTCCCCCCCCCACCCCTGTAACTTCTAAAATAAGAGAATGATAAAACTAAACAAATATATGATGTACATTATCATGTAAACTTCCACCGAAAATTGGTTTGAACCGAGATCTAGTAAGTAGTTTTTTTTTAATACGTCATAAATCGTAAATTGTAATTTTACGGAACCCTAGGTGCGCGAGCCCGACTCGCACTTGGCCGGTTTTTTGTGTTTGTGTTCTTTTTATGCGTCATGTTAACCGCAAATAAACGCATTCACATTCCTTCTTTCTTTTCTTAATAGAGAAGAATAGAAGGGAAAGACATATTGCGCCGACCCCAAAGAAATTGACATATGAACAGGAAAATGATGAGAGCGCAGATGTTGGTCCATTTCCTCTACGTCTTTCATAGTTTACAACCACAAATTTTCTTCTCTATAAATATCATATCCAAGAAAAATAAAGTTTGATGAGAAAACTTCGTCGGTGTTTTTAAAGTAGAAGAAAAATATTAACTGCATTTTATTCTCAGTAAAGTTATAAAAATGAAATGGTTTAAGTTAACTAAAGACTGGTGCGAAATGGTCCCGATATCTACTCGTCTTCGCTTTCATAAAATACTCTGAATGGAGAAATGAATCACTCGATTTACTGCTTTGATATCTACTGAAAAATCAGTACTTATAGTGTTCAGTATTTTCAAAGAGAAAAGACCAAGACACAATCCGCAATCCATACTAATAATAAAGCTGAAGAGTTTGTTTGTTTTTGTGTTTGTTTGTTTGAACGCGCTATCTCTGAAACTACCGGTCGGATTTGAAAAAAACATTTTTGCATTACATAGCCCAATTCTGAGGAAGCTTTTGGTTATAGGATTTATATCTTAATATAATATAATTCTTCTGTACGTGTGTTTGTCACCTAACTCCTTCTAAACGGCTGGACCGATTTGGATAAAATTTTGTGTGTATATTTCAAAGGGTCCTGGATTGTTTAAAAACACAATTGGACCCGGTAGTTGGCGCTGCTTTTCCGGGCAGGATGACGTCTGCCGGGTCCGCTAGTTGATAACTTAGACTGAATTACTTATAGACGCACCCTAAGGTCATCTGGTAGAACATGCCTCAGGCATTAACTCCGCCTTTGTCACAGTATTTTTTTTACTTGTGCATAAAGTTTTAATCAATAAATAAATAAGATTATTTTATCATGACTTTTAGGAGTCGACCAAAAAGAAAAACAGTGAGATAGAACGCTAAGCGAAAACGTAGTGGCAGCGCGGGCAGGTCGCAGGTACTCGTATATGTTCGGAAAAAAATCTGCTCAACAACGTAAATATAAAGCAATGAATGTTATAAAACTGTCTAAGAGAAATCCATTGCTTCCTTTAGCGTGTTTCGCGTTGTCTGTATGAGAAAATGCCTTTGCTCTGCAAATCGTAGCCAGCCATGGACTCAGGGGTGGGGCAGCAGTCTAAAATAATATGTAATAGCCAACTATACACGCGGTCTACCCCGGTTATTTTTTTCATACAAAAAGGTTACACCATATGACGCCGTGTATCTGTATGTATTAATAAGTCATTCGAATTATCCAAAACACTTTCTTATTGTTCACCTACTTACACCACGAAATCTTCCATCCAAAAATGTGTCTCTAACTTCAGCCGTTTGGTGGGGCAAGTGCCCCAATAATTGGCTAGTCTAATTATTTTTACTACATTTCTGCGTTTCCTTATCAAGTTAATACACAAATCATGAATAAAATTCGTTTAGAAAAATCCCGAAAGATTCCGATTCCAACAAATATTATGATTTGTAAGCTAGAGCCAAGCCCGACAATTCCTTTATCCTTTTGGTTGGGTGTTCCACTGATGGTTCATTGAAGTTTCACTTGGGCTGGAGTAGTGCCAAGTTCTGGGCGAATTTTATACGTGCCACCCAAGATGAGGTTGGATATCGTTAATGTTGTATAAACGAGCCTCCGCCTTTAAAATTGATGTAGCTAGATGATTTATCTGGACTTTAGAATGTGTAGATTAGAGATTCTGTGAAAAAAATGGACATCTAACTTTTACACATTTTACTAGAGTTTATGTTACAAGGATGCTTCCTTTTTGAATGTTGAGGTCCTAGGTGCCTCATTCGTCTAGTGGTCGTAAGTGCTACTGCGGATCATGAGGTGCTGGGTTCGATTCTCGCAAAGTGTTGTTGAGTTTTTTCATATGGAATTTCTCAGCAGCAGCCTGGAGCTGCAGCAGCCTGTGGGTCCGCTATATGCAGAAGGTTTTCAATGCCATGCGGGTCCTCAGCAATTTTTTACAGTACTGGGTTTAGGATGCTGATGGGGTTGCCGCGATACTGTAGTGCGTCGGGGATGTTTGCGGAGGCCAACACCGACTGCTGTAGGGCTATTGTGCGCAAGAGAGTGGTCTCCCTGATGTGTCGTGTTCGGGGCAGCCCCAATGGCCTGTTAAACACCATAACAGAGAAAGTGGAGTGTCCTATTGTGAGGCACTGGAATAAGGTGCATAGTTCTGGTGCTGTCCTATTTAATGTCAGTTAAATTAATGACAGTTAAATAAATAAATTAATAAGTACTTTTAAAGTACTAACATAGTTTTTAAGCCGGAATAATAATTTTATATGGAATTATGTTCTGAAATAAATTATTATTATTATTATTATAGTCGCACCTCTGCCTAACCCTGTGGGAAATACAGGGGTGATGTCGTGTTAGGTGCTCAAATTAACTACGTCATACGTGCCACACGAGACGCCTTTAATTACGAGGTGACGTCCGACGAACGCAAAGATCTACTAAAGGATAGATGTTCTATGATTTTATATTTATGTTTACTATTTAGATTCCCTTGATCCTTTCCTCAACACCTCAGCTAAGTACATAATAATATGTTGTTTGTTTCGTTATCATTTTAGTGAGTGACTTTAAATGTAATATACAGCTGTATAGTCAGGCTAAAAGCCGACTTATGTAGTTGAGAAAAAACTAAAGCGGATAAGAATTCTAACATAATATAAAAGTTCTACACATACTGAGGGACGATTATCTTAAGAATGAATATGGTGGTTTGACTGAATAACATTATTTTATACAAATACTATAGTATTAATACTCAGGTGGCGTTCTGTAGTTGTATGCCTATCCCGATAGGAAGAAGGTGCGAGTTATGCTGTCAAACCAATTGGTTTTCCTCAGATAAATTGAAAAATCAAGTAAGTCCCAATCCAAAAATCTTCGTCCTGGTAATAACTTTCAACATTTCAAACTACTGTTGAATAGAGTTTGACCACCCCAACAACTGACAGTAACCTTAGTCTTCTAAAAAATAATTCTAGAATTTCAAACTTATTGATAATGCTATAAAGTCAATTGTACTCCTCCATAGCTAGTTTCGTCCTCCATTTTCCCTGCTCCTAGCTCGGTGTTCACAATCAATAGCCCGTCAGTATGCAATGCGTCTACGAGTATGCAGTTTGCATATTAATGGCTCAATCTTAGATGTCGCCGTGACCGCTCGTTGCATTCTATTGTCTGCCGTTTGGGGGTGCGCTGTAAGGAACGAGGTTTTGATACCTATGAGTCCCTATATTCAATATTTTTTTCGGTGTGATACCCCGTGTCTCGAAAAGCACTTTAAATTGTTGGTCCTGCGCCTGATCTCTCCCCGGTCGTGTCGGATTGCCGTGCCATCGGAATATGATAGTGAGGGAAGAGTGAGTGCGTCTGCGCAAACAGATAATATAATATTTTCCACGTAGATGGCTAGACTCCGTTGTGATTGGCTGCCATGGCCGAAATTCGGCGCGGAGGACTAATTACTCATTATTTTTTTACATTCCACAATGTGAGCTTATGTGATTGGGTTGTAAGTGGTGGTGTTGTTCTGGCCTTTTTAATGGCCGTTATATGTTCTAGAAGGATTCTTTAAATATAATTCTGAGAGAGTAGGTTTTAGACGGTGAAAATGAGGTTAAAAGGAGATTGCGTGTCTTTAAGGGGACGGGTATTCATTTTTGTTTTGGAAAATAGGTACTCAGCCGAAAACATGTGGTTCTTTATCAACATTCCTAAAATCCTTCATTTAACTAATAATAGTATTTTGTTTGCTAATGAGAAATAGACTGAATTTTCATTCACATTGAGTGTCTGTGAGGCATTGACGCCTCACAGGCACTCAATTTAAATTCTACAAATGAAACCCAAAAGGGTTGATATTCAAGTCAGCAACGAGGGTACAGCCGAACGTTCGTTCGTTGGATCCACACTGTTTGCAATTAGACGAACCGATAGCACACATTTAACATTTGCGATGTCGCCCGTAGTTCCCAAATTCTAGGATTTATACCTACCACGTTCAGTTGTAGATAGTCTAGAATTTATCGAGGTGAACCAGTTGGAGCAAAAGTTGGTGAAATGCTGAAAATGTCTGTTATTTTCGCAGGGTAACTTCATTGGGTAGTTTTTAGTTGAGCTATTTGTGGTGAATGCAATTTTAGCACTGGTTTTACCAAAAAGTTATAATATCATACCTTACTCCTTTTTCTATGCGTCATATGGATAAAGCATCATAACAGTAGAGACCAGAGCTTCTAAAACACGTGGTTCAGGTGTGATTGCAATGCCAAATTCCACGTGGTTAGTTGTGGAGTGGAGTTTCTTGCCGGCTCTTCTTCATAAAAAACGACCAATTTTATTAGAACCGTGCATCCAGCTTCTGACGTTTCTTATGTGTTTATGTAGGTTTATGTGAAATAAAACATTTTGATTTTGGTTACTTCTAGTTATCTTTATAGGGTCCTTGTCTGGCAGTGACAATCGAGTGATAGGATAGCAAATATGCCCACTGGATTCTATATAGTTATCAACAGGCTGATGAAAAATATACTTAGTATATTATACATAGTATCGCATTGCCTTTTAAAACGTGTCGTGGCTATAACTCTTGCTACTATTTTTGTTTTTCAAAACTTCATAACATAGTCAGCCTATAACGTTCCCACTGCTGGGACAGGCCTCCTCTCAGTGAGAGGGAGTGGGCTATTATCCATCACACGAGCCCAGAGCGGGTTGGTAGATGTCACACGACTCTGAATTTTTGGACATGCCGGTTTCCTCACGATGCTTTCCTTCACCATTTTGAGAGTAGTGGTGACGAAATAATTTACACAAAGAAAAGCGCCTGTCTGGTTCGAACCTACGTCCTTCAACTCGTAAGTCGCCTCCGTTACCGCTGGGTCACTACTGCTCCCTTGAACCTTTTTCCAGGGATCAACTATGCTCCTATAGATCATGCCGACAGGATAAAAGACGAACAGAACCTCTATCTGTTACAAACACAAACTTATGCGAGTTCACACGAAACACAAACACTAAAACACACAAGGAAATCGCATTTAAGTCTCTAATTCCTTAACCAAACACCATGTTGTGTCGACCTGTTAGCAGAGGCTAATAGTCACGTTCATTCACTCCTAGCTATAGTACGTTTCATAATGAATGAATCATTGTACGAGTACTATACGGAAGGAGATTCATCTGTTTTTGAGACGTCGAAGAGTGAATGAAGATTGCATAAGCATAATCAGCCGTTCTGGGAGAGGAAGTGGGATCTAATCCACTACGTGTGCCCAGAGCGGGTTGGTGGATGTCACATGTCCATGAATTTTTGGTTCTAGGATATTTCGGTTTCCTCCTAGCTTTGGGAGAGTGGTGATGAAATAAATTACAAAAAATAATGCAAAAGAACTAGGTCTCGTTCGTTGGTTTCGATACCGCTGGGCTACCACAGCTGTCTGAATTTGGTCGGTAAATGTTGGCTTCTGAACTGGAAAGGGAAGTTCCCTTTGAGAATGAATCAATGAATGGGAGCTTAAAGTGCATATTGCATTGTAAACAATGCGAGGTAGACACAAGAGTTTTGTCAGCTAGTGTTTTGTGAGTTTCATTGTTATAAGTCGTGTAAAATAAGTACACGAAACAAGCACGAAAATAAGCTTGTATACGAAACAGTGAATTTAATATCATGTAGTGTTACATGTGTTTTATAAAGATTTGAGCTGAATGGTAAATTTTTTTGGAATTCTGACAATCCGTTATTGTTAAAACGTAGCTATTGTTTTTTTTAAATAGAAAGTAAGAAGAAATTAAAAGTATTTATTGCGAGTCGTACAGGAAGATCATAATCTAAACTAAACACAGTCAAAAATAAAAAAAACAAATTATATTAAAAAAAAAGTAATAAGAAGAAAAATGAAACAGAAAGTCCTATACGAAGCTAAAAGGCTCCTATCTCAGCATGATGCTGCGACATTTAAAAAAATAAATGTCGCAGCGCTGGTATTCTGATATATGAAATAATCAAATAGAAAAAATCGCTATATTTACAGACCGATTAATTACCGCACAAACCATTTCGCTGTACACCACTATATGGAAAAATATACGTAGAAAACAATCAAGGCCAAAAAAAGGGATCAAGTCGACAATTGGGGTCAAATTAACTCCCACACGATTCGAGAGACCTCAAAGTAAATAACTAACTCAACTGGAGCCTATAGCAAATATATATAATGAGAATCGAACGCCCCAACTGTATATATATAGTCCTAAAAAGGATTTCTTTTTAATCAATTAAGTGGAAAAATCCTTAACACATGACGTCCGCACTCTAAAACCTTAAAGCGATTGGCGTGAGTGGCCAATCCCGGAAAATAGTTTTTGGTACAAACTGAAAGAGAACGTAAGTTTACCTAAAATTTACGCACGTACATGCACGGTCACCAAAGATGATAAGTAAACAGGGTCGTCGGATATAGTTGACGTTTAGTAAGAAACGGATTGATGTTCTCGGATTTTTTTTTATTTAATTCATAGAAAACCAACAGAAGGCCAATTCTCGTAATTTAAAACGTTCAATATCTAGTCGCAGTCTCATCTCGGCGACAAACAAATGTCAAAAACTTGTCAAAGTGTAGGGAAATTAGAAGTATTTTTTGACAGATTGAGACTGAGATGAGACTGTGAACGTTCTTAAAATTACGAGAATTGCCCCTCTTACCCCATTTATCAAACTAACTTTCATTTAGAAACGTGCATCGGTTTCTTACTATACACTTCAACTATATCCGACGACCCTGGTTACTTATCTCCTTTGGTGACTGTACGTGATTAATTTTGTGGTTTTACTAAGAAAAAAAGGATACGGTACTTATAGTTTTGGAAAACCAAGACGTCCTTTTTACCCGGCGTAGGTATAATATTAATCATCTATTTTTACCGTCGCTTTCTGAATTCATTATCCATTTTCATTTTTTTTTTTTCGATTTTCCCCTTTTTCATATCAAACAGGCAGAACAATTAAAAAAAGGAGATGACTTATAAACCCCCCTATAGCTACCTCAAAGTAAAACGACGAGACGAGACTCATTCGATTTCAGGTGCAGACACGAACCGCTGCACGGAAGTTAATCAGACTCCTTTCGATTTTCTTTTGTTTTAGGTCGATTTTTCAACCGTCGCGCGTCGGAAATCTTTTTTATCCATATTATGACTGATTTTTCAATCGACCGATCATTGTTATTCATGGAACAAAATTCACGTTTTGTATGAACTGTCAAAAATTCAAAATTATTCCTCTGATAAAATTATCTGGTGTTGGAAAAACAGCCCTCACTTGTATATTATTTATATAAAATCACTTGATAACATCAGGACCGACGTGTATGTTTTTTGTTTTTTAAATGTTCGATATAGTCCGTATAGTCCGTAATAGGTTTTTATGGAAAGACAAGTTGGAAAAGTTTCCCGGAACATTTTCGAATTCGGGAAAAACTGAACATCTTTTTTTTTCTATGGATTTCTGTATGAGTTGTTGAAATTTAGCCAGGACAACGCCTGTTGGGTCAGCTAGCTGTCATAACATTCTACACAAAAGCTGTGAAACCGCAGTTATCTCTGACATTGAAAAAATTTGCACTTATTTCAAAAATATTTTTCTTTTCCCGGGTGGAAAACTGCAACGGGGACTCCATAAGGTAAGTAGTGTTTTTTTTTATATTTTCGTTGCAGTATGCGTAACAATGGCGGTGTTAATAATGACGTATCCCTATTTTATTTTTGCCCTTGGGCGATGTCTTTTTCAAAATCCCGCTGTCTCTTACCTATTAGACCATGCATACTCATAGGTAGAAAAGGAACACTCGGACCTACAAGATTGCCTTTGGAGTGCCATTACAGTGTTCCGAAAATGTGGCCTTTTACTCCCTTTATTAACTGGTGGTTTATTTTACATCCATTCGTATGTGAGCCGCCTTATCGATTGGGAGGAAGATTCTGGAAGTCGTTTTCGAGTAGTCATAATGGTGGTGATAGGGTGAAGTGTTATTGTGGGTGATCAGGAGGTTAATATGGGTTTGGGTGAAAGGGCCGAAAGAATGGACAGGTTAGTTGAAATTGCTAGCTTTTCTCAAAAATCGGATGTTAGCTAGTTATAGCCCAAAACAGAACAACCAGGCTACTGTCTCACGACACCAATTTCTTTCACTAATTTCCTAGCTTAAGAAAGATGCAGTGACGTTTTTTTATCTGACAAAAAACTTAAACATACCCACTTATTCCTATGGTCACTTTACTTTTGAAGGTAGATTTTTTTATAATTATAACTTTACTTATTTATTTACTTATACAGGGTGGCAGGGAAACGCTTCCGAAAACGAAGACAGGTGATAGGGCTACTGATTCTCGATACGATACCATAAAAAAATGAGAAAAAAAAATGAACAATTTTACCTATTTTTTTTAGCATTTTTCGTACACTATGCTGTGAGAACAGTTAAATTAAACCATTATTTGCTATTAAACACATTTTTTTTCTTTACAACTCTAACAAGCAATGTATTCGTAAATAAATCTCATCTGACGCTTGCGCGTGACCTCAAGTTCAAAGTGCGCGCGCGCTCGCCGACAGCTGTGCGGCTGACGACCCCAAGTCCACGTGACGCGCGAAAATAATCAATTTCAGGCGAAAGGTTAGTGGTATCCGTTTGCATAAAGGTTGTATATAATCTACGTTCTGGCTTCGGAAGCGTTCTCCTGACACCCTGTATTAATTACAAAAAAAAACTGGTAAACTTTCTGGTCTGAAAACTGATGAAAACTGTTCTGATCGTTAGCGTATAGTATTAAAACATTTTTCACATTAAAACTATTTTAGGTGTCGTCCAACATTACAATTTTCCTCCAAATCCTTTTATACGAACTCCTAGTAACTACAAACCCCCCATTGTTCGATTCCCCATAACATTTCTTACACTTGTGAATCAAACCCCGCCCCGATCATCAAAATGCAATTACAGAAGCAATAACAAATACCAATAACGACAATACTTTTCCTCCATCCCAAGGATTCAATATCGCTGGCAACTTATCAGGGAACAGATTACATTAAACTGAAGTACTTATTGGAGAGACGATAGCACTCCAAGTTAATTTATCCTGTGATGAATCCGAGCCCTTTCCTTGACAAAACACTTCAGTAATAGTGTCGTTTGACGTCTTCAGTATCGCGGGGTGTACTGATTTCCCGGGGTTTAAGCTTTGGCGAAACTAAAGCGAATCTTTCGCGGACGAAATTTTCTGGCCACTAATTTGTGCGGAGGGTTTTTAAAAAGGCGTGAATAGTTATGTGCATAATCTTATCAGCCTATAATGTTCGCACTGCGAGGACACAGGATCCCTCTCGGTGAGAGAGCGTGGGCCGTTATCCACCACGCGGGCCCAGTGCGGGTTGGTAGATGTCACATGTCTTCAAATTCTTGGGTCTAAAACATTCCTTACGAGGTTTTCTCTCAGCGTTTTCAGAGCAGTGGTGATGAAATAATTTACACAAAGTAAAGCGACTGTCTGGGTTCGGACCTACGACCTACAACTCCAGCCTGCGATTTATTGATTAGGATGTCAGTCGACTATTCGGCGAGTTTGAACACCTCAAAATCGGCGCGAGTGAATTCTTTGGTTGGTTTGGTTTGGTTTTTTTAAAAACGTTGCCATCACTAGGAATAACTCCAGTATCGTGGGTGCGAACAAAATTGCGCCCTGCATACCGCGCGGGATTCAGTTTGGCCAGAGTTTTCAAGAATAGACGTACACACTGCGCAGTCGCGTCCCGCGCGGCATTCGCTTCAGTGTTGCCAGGGCTTTATGTAGGATATTTCGCGGAATAATGGGCCTTTGATCTAAATGTCCTGATTTGACTTTCTCAGTCTCGTGGAACAATCATTCTGTGATTTCGTTTTGATTATGTTCGATTCCTTAGAGTGAAATGGTTTTAAATGCGACTTTTTCTTGGCTTAGTGTGTTTTTGGATGCGTGAGGGGCGACATACTTGGGGACGTCCGTTGCCGCCCGCCCCAGGGCGGCGGACATCCATGAGGATTTTTCACACCGGGAAAAAAAAAATTGTGTTTTGGGAAAAATCACGTGTAACTCTTCATTGTAGATTTCATGGAAGGTTTATGTTATTTTTTTACTAGCCATTAATAGTCCACTGCTAGGCAAAGGCCTCTCTTTCCACCTCTCTCTGTCCAGAGCTGCCAAGGAACAATCTTTATTGAAGGAGTCCAGCTCATCCCGCCATCTCCGTCTGGGCCTGCCGCGATGGCGAGACCCACTGAGTCCGAAGTTAGAAGGTTCAGTACAGCAACGATTTTTCTGGCTGGTATTTGCGATCTCAACTTAAGTCTTATTCCCTAAGTTCCTTTGTGACACGCCTTTGAAACTTCACTCCCAAACTTCACCAAAATTGAAACCTTAGAATCAATCATAGTTTATAGTAAGTGCCAAAATAATTAGCCAAATTATATTAGTTCGCATGTATTCTATAAACTTGGACCGAAGAGCGAACTACGCGATAGCATAGGAGTTGTTGTTACGACTACAAACCACAAACTAATGTGGTAGATAATTGATTTCTAGATTGTACTTGTATGTGTAGTTTGTTTAACTATCCCTACGGTTTAGTACTGTGGTAGCCTATTTCTCATTTGCATTTTCGGACATAATATTGTAAACGTTTATGACGTTTATTTATTAATTAAAGGTTTGTACCTTTGCCGCTGCCAGCCTCAGTCTGTCATGTTCCCACAGCTGGGACACAAGCCTGCTCAGGTGAGAGGAAGTGGGCCGTAATCCACCACGTGGCCCCAATGCGGGTTGGTAGATGTCACATGTCTTAGAATTTTAGATTCTCGGTGATGCTCATGGGTGGTTGATTGATAACACATTAATACATTTTCTGGTAATCAGCAATTGAAAGTTTTACGCTAGAGATGATGGTATCGAAGTTATTTCTAAGACGAAGAATTGTTAGTTCTATTATGCTTTTAACCTGCTTATAGAAAGACGGCTAACTCAAAAAGTCACAGACGGAACGACAAATCACAACCCTGCTAATGAGACTAATCTTCAAACAAAACAAACAATATAACAACGTGAAAATACACGACAAAACAAAAGAATACCGCTCAAAGAAGAAAGTAGTTAATAACTTACTTGCACTAGAACCTGCATAGCATAAACAATTGACATGCTATTAAGCGTAGGTGAAACACACAAAGGGAATATAAGCATGAATATGGAAGTGCTTACATCATCCCGACATCCTGATCCCCAGTCCCGGCAACAGACAGCACTACCCGGGAATTAATTGAAAACGAACATTACCGTTCAAAGGAATAACGGAGCACTGTAAATATTAATATGAAACCTTTTGATCGTTCACTGATTGTTTTAGATTTTGGCTCTCAATACGGCAGTGAAATGGGAATGATATTTCATTACAATTCCATTGATACGTTTATTGATGAAACAATAATAGGGGAACTTGTCGAAGATATAGCATGGTTGGTAGATGAGTGGGTTTGTGTCGGGGCTGAATGATCCAATTTGATTTTAAACCAGTTTCTTTGTTATTATTACGAGATTGAACTTAAAATAGACGATTGAATCAGTGAAGAAGTACCTAAGTTTCACGCCCTAGGCACTCTTGCAGAAGCCCTCCTCCTAAAAACGGCGAATGAAAACATCGTGAGGATACCGGCATATTCTAGAATAAAAAAATCGAAGACATGTGACATCTACCAACCCGCACTAATAATAATAATAATAATATCCCTGGACATTTCACACAGCACCACACCACCACTGGGCCCACTTGGTGGATCACGGCCCACTCCCGCGGGATTACGGCCCACTGCCTCTCACAAAGAGGAGGCCTGTGCCCCAGCAGTGGTGCACTCACTGCTGGGACACAGGCCTCCTCTTTGTGGCTGATTATGACGATGGTGAGGAATTGGATTTCCTGTCTGAGAAATTCCTCACAACTGCTTCTTCCTCTGCCTAACTCTTCGGGGTGACCGGACGTGATGTTATGTTAACAGTTATATAGAATCAGATCAGATCTTTATGCCAGACAGGCTATGAAAGGTCACAACCTCTACAAGATAATTAAACATTTGTATCGAGGCTTAAAAGAAAACTTGCATACAGAAAGGAAGTCAGCAAAATTCAACGTCGCATACTCTTGTTTTCTTCGAACTAAGAGGCAATCTATTACTTCCAACGCATAAAGAATTATCCCTTCAAACGCTGGCTAAGCCTCCTCAGGTTTATCGAAGTTCAGCTCCAATTATTCCCTTTTGATGTCAAGCCCTTGTGCCAAGAGCCAAAGACTTCGCCGAATTCGCCTGTTTAATGTGTTAAGTGCGTCGGTATTTCGGCTAAATGGATTTTGTAGTAGGGAGACGAGATTTTAGAATATATGTAATGCTCTGAGTGATTTTAGATGGTGTTGTGGTGGTATACGTTGTCCCAATTTCATGTAAGAATCATAAGATAGATAGATCAGTGGTAGCCGATTGGTAATTGCCGCGACTTACGAGTTGTAGGTCGTAGGTTCGAACCCGGACAGGCGTTTTACTTTGTTTAAATTATTTCATCACCACTGCTCTCAAAACGGTGAAGGAAATTATTGTGAGGAAACCGGTCGGTCCTAGAACCAAAAAATCGAAGACATGTGACATCTACCAACGATTACGGCCCTCTCCCTCTCACAGAGAGGAGGCCTGCGTCCCAGCAGTGGGAACATTGTAGGCTGTTTATGATGATGTCGACTCTAATTTCATGTATCATTAGATATTTTCGATAATATTAATTTGATTTTTAGTCCTGCCAAGTTAAATATCAAATCTATTACTTACGCTCGCGTGGTGTGTTTGTGTGTTCAATATAAAAATAATCTTACAAAACCGTATTCTATTGCATTCGAAAGATTTATTACCTTCCAGCATAATCTACTTTAATTTTCCTTCTGCTCGTAAATTGCTAATAACTATTTCCACTTATCTTCTAGCTCAGACATCCCAGCTTACTTTACGTCGCCATCCATATTACTAATTACATTTCGTTTGAAAACCGCTTGGGAAAAACTGCGCACGCAAAACAGAAAGTTCTCTTCAAATGACTTTGATAACATTCTATAAAGCCTTTGGTACCTAATTGGCAGCAAAGGATACTCATGAACATACAAATTGAACATCAGCTCAGTTATATACTAAAACAACAAACCTTTCTAATTATCTAGGTTAGAAGACTAACTATATAAATAAATACAAAAACAAAAGGATATTTAGGCGTCGAAGTACTTGTTCGCAGTTATTAAATGAAACATCAATCTACATAGTCTTCACATGATCTGACAACTTAGATTATGTCTGGACTTTAAGAGAGACATTTTCTCAGAGCAGTCAGATAGGAAACACCGCCTTCATCTAGCTTATTTTTATTAATAAATAATATAACGTGTAAAAGTGATTCCAATATTCTATTAACAGAATAAACAATTTCATTTCACTTATGATTTTTTCAAATTGTAACTGTCTTTATGACGCTATATGACGTAGCCATTGCTGACCTAAACCAAGTGATTGTGGTCTAAAGAAGATATGGGTTTGACATGGAAGGAGGCCAATAGGTGCTATGACCCATGACTGGAAAAGATGGAGATAATAATCTGTCATGCTAAAAATTACTGTACCACACATAAACATAACCAACTTGAAATATTTCTACGATAGATTTAAATATACCCCGGAAAATGCTTTTTATGATTTATACTCATAAACGATTGGGGCTTTTTTAGTAAAAATAACACTCAATTAGCGACATCAATGAAAACATAAATCGGAAGAGTACGCAAATATTGACAAGTTGTTTCCAATTGCTAAGCATTCAATTGGAAGCAAGCACTCATTTCTCCAACTCTATAATTTGTTGACTTTGAAGTAGTATCTATTTGATATTCTTGCTTTTCATCGTTAGAAGCCGATTTACTTTACCGTTATACATATTTATAGAACACAGCGACCCGGGGTTTTTATAAGTAGGTATTAGGTACTATTTAGGTTAGAGATCCAGTGATAATGACCTCGACTTGTGAGTTGTAGCCCGTGGGTGGGGCGGAACCCAGCCAGGCGCTTTACTTTGTGTAAATTATTTCATCACCACTGCTCTCAAAACGGTGAAGGAAAACATCGTGAGGAAGCCGGCATGTCCTAGAACCATAAATTCAAAGACGTTTGACGTCTACCAACCCGCACTGGGCCCACGTGGTAGATTATAGCTCACTTCTTGAAGACAGGAGGCCTGTGTCCCTACAGAGGGATCATTGTAGGCATCAGCCTAACGAGACGAGGCGGTTGAATTAAAAAACTTTTCTAGCTTACTCAGCGGCATCAAGCGCCACAAGAGGACACACATATTACACACATACATACATTACATTACATACATTATTCTTAACTTCGAATGTGTTGAAGCATCCTAAGTCTTGTGCAACCACCCATCATTACTATTGCATATAATATTATTTTTTCCTTTCTAACCACAAGCATCATGTTGACTTAGAGTATCTTTTGCTATATAAACAAATGTTTCTCTTATTTTTTCGTTTGCACAATAAAAACACGTGTTTTGTGTTTTCCATGTATTATGGTAATATTTTTGTGTTATTTTTGGCAACGCAATGTGCGACTGAGTACGATTCCTATTCCTATGCATTCCACATACGTTACCATAATATACGTTAAATAATATGCTATTTTATGCAACAGTTAGTATGATACGAAAAAACAAAAGTAATTGTTTGTTTTGAATTTATGAATAGCTCAAAAATGAAAAGAGAAAATGTAGAGAAGATGTAGCTGCATCCGGTTAGGTTAGACTGGAAGCCGACCCCAACATAGTTGGGAAAAGGCTTACGAAAAAACAAAAGTTATTGTTTGTTTTGAATTTATGAATAGCTCAAAAATGAAAAGAGAAAATGTAGAGAAGATGTAGCTGCATCCGGTTAGGTTAGACTGGAAGCCGACCCCAACATAGTTGGGAAAAGGCTAGGCTAGGATGATGAGGTAGTGACGAAAATGAATGTAAGGTGACTTACAAAAGGAAGCGAGGTAGATGTGAGTCGAAACGCAGGGAAGGGACGCCCTGGGAGGACATACAGTGATGATGACCTTATTAGTGATGCTCTTCAGAAAGTTCAGTTACCTAGTACTCGCAGCCGGCGTGAGTGTATGGCCAGCCGATCGATTTTGTAAAAATCACACCGTGAAAAGTTAGGTGAAGTGAGGTGACAGTAGTGTCAATCCCTAGCATTAGTTGGAATGACAGCTCACTCCACGCTCACTTCACCTAACTTTTCACGGTGAGATGGTTACAGAATCGCACTGCAGATATATGAACATAGACGAGGCAAAAGGAGTATCTAAGGATCGTGGCAGGTGGAGTTCTGTGGTTTCTGCCTACCCCCATGGGACGGAGGCGTAAGTTTATGTATGTGTGAATAGTTCAAAAGTATTTTGGACCACGAGTTTTGATACCATCTTTAAATTGTAATGGTGGAACATCTTTAGAATCTAAATTAGATGTTAATACTTTGTCTGTGTGTTAAAATCCTGGAATCAAAACTAATTTATTGTAATCTCCGAGCCTAAAATAGCCCCAACTCATTATGAACAACAAACTCAATCTCTCAATTATTTAGAAACTACTAAAATAAATACCTGTTTAATTGTTTCTCGGAATAATCGAAAGGGTCTATTTAATAAAAGGCAAAAATTGTAACAAAATACCTACGAAATGTCACATTTCGAAGATCAAAAGGAAACTGAAACAAACATTCATTCTCGGAGAGGAAATTTGATTGGGACTTGAATTTTATTAGGCAATTAAAATTCATAAAAAATCTTCCTGAAAGAATCTTTTTTTTTCAATTCTAAAAAGGGGACCCTTCGTTAATAATCTTTTGTTTCTGATGAATATTTTTGGGACGAACTGGGAGTGTGATTAATATCTTTAATTTTAGAATATGGAGGTCTGAACTGATGTTGCCAATTCAATTTTGAAGGAATATACAGGTTGCCAGGGACATTGACGTGTGTATTATGGTGTGCCAATGTATGTTATAATGGCACAAGTTGGTCAAGGCAACCAATATAAATTAATATTACGGCTATTTTTTCCAACGCTAGATACTTTTATCGGAGGAATAATTTTGAATTTTTGACAGCTCTTCCATACAAAAACTGTCATATTATTCCACGAAAAAAAAATTCTGTCGATTAAAAAATCAGCCCTTGGAAGTATTATACATACCTAAATTCAAGCCTTCTTCCCATAGAGGCACATACTCCTTTTGCCTCGTCTACTCTCTAGGAACGATATCTGTAGTTGGGCTGAAGTTACGGGCTACGTCGCCTATTTCTAAATAGGCGACGGATATAAATCCGTAGGTGATACGGTGGTAGAAATAATAATATATAATATAATAATAAGACAATCTTGTTCGCTTTCAAAATTATGATCAAAAAAAATTAAAATTATGAAAAAAGCACTTCCTCTCTCCTTAACCATCATCATTATTATATTATTATTTATTATTATTCTATTTTTTTTCTTTGCTCTTGTTTCATGTTTATTATTATATGTATATATTTATTTAGATGAGTAAAATATACTTTATGTATTTATTAATAGTATAATGTAAATGGTACACCACAGACTACCTACTATATTTGTATCTCCTTAATTTTTTTAATCCATCCAAAGGTTGTCTTTAAAAGATCGCTCTTAGCGATAAGACCGCCCATTGTGTCACCCTTTGTAAAATTTTATACATTTTATTTATGTTCTGTAACTTGTATGGTGTACAATAAAGAGTATTCTATTATATTCTATAATCTTATGATTAGACACCACGATTTGACAGTTGTTTCTACTCCCGATGTGCATTTACCTGTCCGTAAAAGTTAATTAATCAGGTGTAGGGTTCCCTTCGAAGTTTCAAACAACCCTCGGATGGGCCCGTATCTTGCTGGTTGCGAGAAGCACCTGACCAGAAGAAGTGTAAGTTTAGATTTAACTAGAAGCGTGTCAAAACATAACAGTGGAATGATTTCTTCTGACTCCGAAACACACAAAAACACAAGATCCCGTCTCAAACAGAAGTGTTGCTTCAAAGGAGTTTCCTCAAACGAAAAGAGTTCGAACAAAGGAACCAAAGTCTGAAATTTTCGGAAAATATACCTCGATTTAATCTCCATCCATTGTTGTGGATCCTCGTTAAGATTCGAGTCGGTTGGACAGAAGTAATTCACAACGTTCATTACAGTAACGAACGTTCTACCACAGAGTAGATAGGTACAGAGGGTTAGCTCCATACAACGGGCGAAAACATACGTACGGCGAGTACGTACACATAAGACATGATTAATGTTCAGCAAGTGCAAATGCATTCGCGACTAGCACTCGTTTGAAGATGGGTTAAGACCAAATGAACATAGAACCAGTACTAAAGCTAGATTGTTCGTTTCTTTATATTCTTGACATTTCAGTTTGCATAGACCAAAGGAGGAATGCTCTATCTCTGTTTCTCGTGCCATGTGTGCGTGTATCAGATTTCTCTCGTCGTATGGAGTCAGCCTTCTGAAGCTATCTATTCTGTGATCCCAAATTAATAGAGCAGGGATAGAATGTGCATTCGGTCGTTTGGTAGTTTAAGATCGCCATACATAATATGCGTCTATGTGTCCGTTTCCAGTCGTTGCATGAAGCTAGCCTTCTGTAGCTATCTATTCTGTGGTACTATGTATACTTTATCGCTGAATTGAAATTATTCAGTCGCGTTACAGTGGTATCTGTGTTAGTTTGAGAAATTTAAATGGAAGCTTTTGAACGTGTTGAAAGCGTTGGTACGAATGAAATGTTTAACAGTTGAGAGAGTTATACAAATTGGAATTTAGAATGCAAAAGTAAAAACTGACCATGACATTTTCTAACGTTATTTTATTTGAAATAAACAAACTGCTGTTAACTACGCTTGACGCAAACATATTTACATTCGCTTCAATATTTGCGCAAGCCGTTCAAGGAATCATATTGCGTGCTGTGTTACAAGAAAATTTCTTTCTCATCTTTGAAAGCTACCAATTAAAATGGCTAGCTTTATTTAGGGGGGAATCGTAATAGGCTAAAATAGAAGATATGACTGATCAATGTTGATCATACTCAAGAGGATGCATGTATAGAAATCGTAATTAATTTAAAACTTTTGATAAAAATTAATTATATTTGTCTATTCATTAATTGTCAACGTATATAATAACCCACCCTGGAGCAGTGGTGGCCTAGTGGTAACAGTCGCGACTTAGTAGCTGCAGGTAGTGGGTTCGAACCCAAGCAAGCAGTTTACTTTGTGTAAATTATTTCATCACCACTGCTCTCAAAACGGTGTAGAAAAACATCGCGAGGAGACCGAACATAATACGATAAATAGAATTAAAAAACTAACCTGTTTTAGAACTAAAAATTCGAAGGCCCACGTGGTGGATTATGGCTCACTCCCTCGCAGAGAGGAGGCATGTGTTCCAGCCTCATCCTTCTCCTGTCCTTATCCCAATTTATTTGGTGTCGGCGTAACATGTCGTCTGTGTCCCAGCAGTGGGAACATTGTAGGCTGATTATTTATTTATATTTAATAACACGTAATAAAGGACTCAAATATGTTGGTAACAATATTTCTTAACAACTATGTTAATAAACCACTTGCACTGCAATTAGTTCATGCGAATCCTTGCTACCAGTTCAACACCGATGTGGAAAGATTCTGCTATGTTATGGTATAATAACCCAAAGTCACCATATTCAACACCCAGGAGACGAGAGATGTCAGATAATTATATTATACCTACATCTCTAAGCTATTTAAGATTTAGCTTAAGAGCGTTGACAACGTACGGCATTTCCTACAAACTTTCAAGTCCTTGTTCTTCTAAAGGCATGAACCGATTTTAATGAAACTTCATACGCATAAGCAGGATACATAGGTCTAAAAAGTTAGTTAAGAACATTTTCGAATTGTTTTATTGAAAAAAAAGATAATTGGAAATCTCTGTTTCTATGGAAAATTTAAAATCGGTCGAATTTACATGTAACACTATTTTTCGAAAATGTTCTCAAATAACTTTTTAGACCTATATATCCTGCTTAATGCGTAGGAAGTTTCATTAAAATCGGTTCATGCATTTCGAAAAACAAGGACTTGAAAGTTTGTATGAAATGCCGTACGTTGTCAACGCTCTTAAGAATCTACATCCCATCCACCCCACATCCACCCTTAGACCATAAATGCTAATTTCCCTCCCTCTATCTACCTCCATCTACCTCTAAATTGAAATTATTCCTCGGCATTCGTGGAATTACTTCAAATTCTAGTAACTCGACCATTATTTGATCACGGGGAATGTAAGTTGTGTTAAATCTCTCGCAAACGGTTCGTTAGTTCCTCAGTATGAGCTTCTGAAGGTAATCTCTTGGGTTCGGTTAGCGTTTGTTTAGTTTTTGCTTCATTTTTAATGGGTTTGTTTGAGTGTTGGTTATTGTATGCAGTTCTAGTAATAGAACTGTGTCGTTGGTCTAGTGGTTGCAAGCGCTACTGCTGAGTATGAGGTCCTGGGTTCGATTTTCAGGTCGGTCAAAATTATATTGAGGTTTTTTTATCAGGAATTTTTCAGAAGCAGGCAGGTCTGGATCTGTGCCCGGTCGATGGTAGACTCACTCCCTTATTATCTAAACTAATGTTGTAAAGAGAAAAGATGTGTTGTTTTTAGGGTTCCGTACCTCGAAAGGAAAAAAGGGAACCCTTATAGGATCACTTTGTTGTCCGTCCGTCCGTCTGTCAAGAACCTTTTTCTCAGGAACGCGTGGAGGTATCAAGCTGGAATTTATATCAAATACTCAAGGCTACTGACCCTTGGGGCTGTGAAAAAATCAAACTTCTAAGCTAACGCAATCAAAAGATACAGCCGTTTATGCCGCAAATTTCCGGAAATTTACGACACTCGCAAGGGAATCAAAACCTACAGGGTAGTTCCCGTGAACTTAGAACCTTGAAATTTGGTACGAAGCAACGTCTTATAGCACAAATAAAGGGAAAATTGCGAAAACCGTAAATTTTTTGAAATATTTTTATTAAATGATGTAAATCATATAATAAAAATATTTTTAATAATTTTTAATTGTACGGCACTCTCGATGCGCGAGTCCGACTCACTCTTGTCGGTTTTTTTTTTATTGTATGTTTGCTTTTTACGCTTTCACTTTGACGCTAAAACAGATGAACGGATTTGCACATGGGTAGACCATGATGTGGATTAAGACATAGGGTAGTTTTTATCTCTATATTCCTAAGGGATCGAGACAGGCGCGGTCGTAGTTCAAGATTTTGGGGGGGAGTCACCAAGTAGTAAATTAGTAACTTAACTTAGTAAGGCAAGAAAATCATGCAGACTTTCGACAGCTTGAATGATTTTGGAGGGGGCGTCATGACCCCCACGACCCCTCGGACCACGCCTGGATCGAGACTGATGCGGGTGAAACCGCGGGGCGCAGCTAAACATAACTGACGAAATGTGGGTGTACGATAGGTACACATCTGCCCAACCCTTCGGGAATTACAGGCGTGATGTTATGTTATATTCAAGTAATTTTGAAATCTGTTTTAATGTCTATTTAAAGCTATGGACATATAATTTCAAATGTGACTGCCATAATATGAATAAGTGATGAATGGGTATCGTGACACTTTATAGCGCTCGGCATTAGCGTTAATAAATGATGATGGACGGAATAGCACTGTTTTAGTAATATATTTATCCAGCAGTGTTATGGGAGCTCAGGTATACTCGTATGTACTGCAGTGCGATTCTGTAACCATCTCACCGTGAAAACTTAGGTGAAGTGACCGTGGAGTGAGCTGTCATTCCAACTAATGCTAGGAATTGGCACTATTGACAGCTCACTCTAAGCTCACTTCACCTAACTTTTCACGGTGAGATTTTTACAGAACCGATCGGCTGTTGGTACATACAGGAAGTTAGCGAAACTCTGCAGACGTGGGTATGATTTGATGTTTGTTTTTGGGGGTCGAAGACCGCTGGTAGTTTTGTTACTTGAAGAAAACAGATCTTCTTTCTCCTTTTGTTTTATCTTGCTTAGATATGGAAACCCACCACATCTGCAAAGTTTCGCTAGTAAATTTATGTTGAAACTGTATATCTACTTCTTTATTTATCCCACTAATCCTACTAATATTATAAATGCGAAAGTTTGTATGGATGGATGGATGTTTGTTCCTCTTTCACGCAAAAACTACTGAACGGATTTGGACGAAATTTGGCACACATATAATTTATAACCAGGATTAACGCATAAAATACTTTTTGTCCCGATATTCCCACGGGATCGAGACTTATGCGGGTGAAACCGCGGGGCACAGCTAGTAATACAATTATAAACGCGAAAGTTTGTAAGGATGGATGGATGTTTGTTTGTTACTCTTTCACGCAAAAACTACTGAACGGAATTTGATGAAACTTTACAGTTATATAGCTTTTACATCAGAATAACACATAGAATACTTTTTATCCCGATTTTCCCACGGGATCGACACTTATGCGGGTGAAACCGCGGGGCGATGCTAGTAAATAAACACTTCTTAAAAAAAATGACAGTTTATCTGAAGGCCAATCCTCGTAATTTAAAACGGTCAAAATCTAGTCGCTGTCTCATCTCGGCGACAAACAAATGTCAAAAACTTGTCAAAATTAGATAAATTTTTGACAGATTGAGACTAATTCAGACTGTGAACGTTCTTAGAATTACGAGAATGGCCCCTCTGATTCAAGGCAGTCCGATTAACTTTGAAGCTAACTTACCTTTATTAAATACATTTATAGTTAAGTAGCTACATGTTACCTACATAAATTCCTGCGTACTTAACCGCATAGTTAAGACAGATGTTAAACTAAGTTTAGAAACATAGATTTGAACGGTTGATTTGTGCGCGATCATGGAACAAAGTATAGTTTTGGTGAAGGAAAGTTATTTTCGTTAATATCATGTCCACTACTGTTAATGGGGTTCCCCAACTCGTTGATTTATCTGTTGCATTGATAACAGTGTGGTGCTTACCAAATGCTTGATAATTAAGTACTACTTTACTTTTCAAGCAGGTTTATCAATTAAACTTGGTAATTCAAAGATCTCTTCGTCGTAATTTTATTTTCTATCTCAAAATACCTTTAGTTTTATTGCTATATCAACATCATTTTCTCTCATCTAGTGGATTCCTGGGGCCTTCACGAGGTCATCGGTCCACCTTGTAGGAGGCCTTCCAAAGCTGCATCTTCCGGTATGCGGTCGACACTCCTTGCGGCCCCATCGGCCATTTGTACTGTGTCATATTGTTTTTTTTTTTTAAAGTCCACGTGCGCACCGCACCCGTCTCAAACCCCATTCCCTATATTTCCAAACTAGAGGAGATTTAGGTCGGGTACACTGCTCTAAATCGCAATTTATAATTAATTCATGCCCTACCGGCCTGTGGGGCTGTGGGGCTCCACGCCGTTATAGTACCACCCCCCTAGGAATGCTTGTTATCTTTTAATTTATTTTAAGTGACCCTCCAAATACCCCCAAAATGCGTTTTCATTACGGAATTCCGGAATTTCGGAATTCCGATATCAACGACATTTAAACTTATTTGCTTGATTCCGCGAGAGATTTCGCTTAATATGTTGTGGTAATGAAAAATAAATAGCATCCGATTATCGCGCGCCAGAAGTGAAATTGGGAAAATGGGGTTGAGAGACGATTGGAAACGAGTATTTATTTTCGATTTCGAGGGATCTTGAATTCAAATGATGCTGGGAAAGTGTCAAGTGCTGACTGTCTGATAACGGTTTTAACTCAAGAATATATTTCGCCGATAAATACTTATTATAGAAAATGAACACCCCAAAGAACCTGTTACATCGGATAACTCTGAAAGTTTGACGATACCTATTTGGGAAATACTTAATAAAGAAGAGGTATACTAAAAAGACAAAAAAAAGAAACGATGGCCAATGTCGTTGGAGAGATCTTCGTTGCCCTGTAGTGGAATAATAACAGGCAAATACAGAGTTAAATTAATTGTTCGTTTTATCATGTAAAGATATCGCTACTCATCACGTCTGCAGAGTTTAGCTAGCTAATTTAATTTAAACCTGTATTTATTAAAGTTGCTTCTAATTACAGTAGTTGTGGCCCAGTTGCAACGGTCACGACCTACGAATTGTAGGTCGTGAGTTCGAACACAGTCAGGCGCTTTACTTTGTGTAAATTATTTCATCACCACTGCTCTCTAAACGGTGAAGGAAAACATCGTGAGGAAACCGGCATGTCCTAGAACCAAACATTCGAAGACATGTGACATCCACCAACCCGCACTGGGCCCACTCCCTCTCACAGAGAGGAGGCCTGTGTCCCAGCAGTGGGAACATTATAGGCTGATTACTTATCCATGCTTTGATTTCGTGGTTATTATGAGTTGACCCACAGATCAACAAACAAGATGAAATTCCAAATAACACTTTGACAGTTTTCCGAGTCATATGAAATACTGTCATTTATTGTGCAGCGCAGTGCAGTATTTCATTTATAGTATGTTTAACACGGTCTGTTAATTTAATACGTAGTGTATTGCGCTCGAATGCATCGCTTCATGTTTGAATATGTCTCAATTTATTTCAGACATATTTAATGTTAGTACATGGTTACGTCACACAATAAACACAGATGGTCATGTGTTGAAATGCAGTAGTCTATGGAAGATAGATAAATGAAGATAGCCTGCATCAGGCGGTCGACTCCCTTAGCACGATATCTATAGTTTCGACCAAAGTAAGCCTACGTTCGAACGGACGTAAAAATGTCGCGGCGCGATTTCATCGCGGTACGATCTTATCGTGCTCTGGATTTTCAACTTTCGGTGCTGAACCGAGTATTGAGAATCGAATAGAGTGCATCCCAGCGCGTCGAAAACACACGCTTTTGGATTTTCAACTTTCGGTGTTAATCAATCAAAATTGATCTAATCGGACAACAAAGATTCATAATGTTAGTAATATCTTATAGCTAGAGTTAGTAAGTAAAATTATTATTAGGTACATATTCAAGTTTTGAAGCCTTGCACGGAAGATGGGCAAGTCAAACACGTATGGCCATCCTCTCCACAAAATGCCTCAAAATGGGAGAAAATCCACTCTCCGTCACTGTTTTCAGAATGCTGTTGCCACTGGCCCGTCTCCTAGTAACTAATGTAGCTCATCAGTAACTAGAAGAGAGTAGTGCGTTGAAAATCTAGTGAGCGAAAATAATCGCTGCGGATAAAATCGCCGATGCGTACCTACCTACGGATGTTTCTTAGTCCGCATCACCTACAGAGATAAGATTAGTTTGGGGCCCGAACTAAGAATTAACGAGAACACGATTTGACAGTTGTCCTTACTTCCGATGTGTTTTTGCCCGTCCGAAGTTAATTAATCAGGAATCCTCTCCGAAGTATCCAACTATAGTTTCGGACTTTTTTATTGCACAGTGAGTGAACTACAAACAAACGTTTCTTACATGATTGTAGGAAGAAAGATGGACATGAGGCAAACATTATTTCATTCATTTTTTGTCCTCTAAAACGGTTCTATAAAAACCCCCCTTTGAGGAGAAAAATGAATAATCACATTATCTCACGAACCCTTACAATATGTAGGTAAGTAATATAAGTTTGGGTAGCGGGATCGTCCGAAAGGGTTACCGCTGCCCTGGAACAGAAAGGGCTAAGGAAGGAACACGGGTAGGTTTTAGTCAGTAAGAGTCTGACACTCCCTTCCTATCCAGAGCGGGAGGGGTCATTTGATGATTTCCCAACCAAAAAAAAAAGGAATATAAGTTTTTTTTTTCTTTGTCCACACTTTATTATTTTAGCTGCAAGTCTTTTCTGTTTTAAAGAAACGAAAATAAACTGTACTAGCTTATCAACATAAAACCCGTTGGTAGAAAATTCCAGGAAAAATATTCAAGAAACATGCATTTTTCATCTTCAGCACAAGTTCACTATTCTTAGAACACATTGCGAAAGATGGCTGTTTTACTCACATAATAGAACTTTCAAGATGTATTACACTGAGAAAGGGTAGGCGGAATTTGTAGAGGTGTGTTATTCACTATATACTTAGGTACCATTTCCAAGTTAGTTATAGTCGGTTAGGCTAGTTTCCTATATTCAAATTTTATTTGTTTCAAATTGACGTTATTTCAGGTTAAACAAATATCAACTTTATTTTAATGGTAATTAAGTTGATGTCAGTGACTAGCACTATTGAAAAAGTTATAAAAATGTTTGAAGTTGTAGCGTAAACTGAACTTTATTGTGTAGGAATTAAAGTTATGTTTCCATAAACTCATATTTGTTTACATTTTTCTCGAGTATGTCGCGAATGCAGATTAGGTACAGTAGCAAGTAATAAAAGAATTTCAATCGTCAATAAGTAATCGGGAATATTAGAAAGAAAGAAAAAGTTGATATTGGGACTCGCACAGGAAGATCACAAACTAAACTAAACGCAGTCATAATAATAAAAAAAAGTAAAATGAAAATAAAAACAGAAAGTCCTGTCTAAGCCCAAAATGCTCCTATCTCAGCATGATGTTGCGACATTTAAAAATAAGTGCGCTGGTATTCTAATAGGGCCCGGATAATATTACCAATCCAAAGGCTTTTTAGAAGGTTCATAATAATTGTAAACAAGAAAATCTAATAAAACAACAAACTTCATCTGGCAGGCATCCCAAGAACATACACATCATCATCTGCATTCCCGAGTTCATACAACCCTAATCTCTTCAGGGCCAGAGTGAATAGGCTTCTTCTGGGCAAGCTCGTTCCACCGTAGATCTCATCCCTGCCTCTGGGCTGGATTGAGGTCAAGAGTGAGCCCATTGTCAATAAAAAAAATAAAAAATACACTCAACAGTGAGCTTGCAAAACCAAAAACAAAAGAATAAGTATAACTTTTTCAACTAATTTGTTGGTCTAGCTGTCAATAGATATAAGACTAGCGAGAAAAAGTCGTTGGCGTGACTACTGACCGTGTGATCCTGGATTTGTTCTCCAGCTGATCGATTCTGTAAAAATCTCACCGTGAAAAATTAGGTGAAGTGAGCTTAGAGTGAGCTGTCAATATTGTCAATCCCTAGCATTAGTTGGAATGCTCACTCCACGCTCACTTCACCTAAGTTTTCACGGTGAGATGGTTACAGAACCGCACTGCTGGTCGGGCAGTCTTAATGCGTGTACAGACGCGTGTAATGTGTAATGAAATGTATCGTGTAATGTAACGCGGATTCTGCGTGTGGACCGAACTACGAGCATTAGGTACATGTAACGCTCGCGCTGATCCATTGGCTGGTTTTTAGCGCGAACACAAAGGCTCTCGCATTTGAACACATATGGGATTCGCGTCGAGTTATGCCGTCCTCCACACTATTCGCATTACATTACAAACACGCGTCTGTGCATGACTTTATCGACCTTAACCATTAGAAAATTCTCAATAGCATCCCGTCCCGTGTATGAATTTGTGCTTGATTAATGGCAACAACCTCGTCCTCTAACACAAGAAAAAAACTGGCGAAATATTGGTGCACTAAACACCACTGCCCTTCTCTTCGTATGAAACAACCGTGATATTAAGTTATGTATCACCAAAAACACTTGACCAAAATTCAGTATTTCGGCTACACCGGCGAAAATAAAAGAGGGTAGGAAATTGGGGGCAGTCACGACATTGTGCAATTTTCTATACATTGCACAGTTTGTGCATATATCGTAATTTTGGTGGCGCAAATGTCCGACAGTACTGCAAATGTAAATTCATACCAAATTATTGTTCATGCTATACATTTAAATTATTGCTTTTACCGTACATTATTTCTCGTAATCGTTATGCTAATTTTAATAGTTAAAAAGTTTGCCTGCAGTGTATTTTATAATTTTGACTGCATAATGTGATGCATTAGGTAGTTTTTATTTGGTTTAAGTTTTTTGGTAGTGCACGTCATATTTGACCTTTTTATGCGACTGCAAAGGGGTTATTTTGATTTTTAATGTTTATATATACAGGTGGCTCATTAATAGCAATCCAATTTTTTTTTAAGATATCCCATGGTTTCACCATAACACAACATATGTTCCGCGTACATCAGTTATTTATAAATTGTGATTGTTTAAACTTATTTTCTTAAAATCTCTACTTCATGTCACTGCAGTCATGTTAACCTCTCTAAATCGAATGTTATTGCACTTAATCGAATATAAAAAAACACCTTTTTCTTTCTACATTATCTGAACTGTGTCTTTTTTCTCGATGTATAATAACTAGCAGAGCCCCGCAGCTTCACCCGGATAAGTCTCGATCCCGTGGGAATATCGGGATAAAATGTATCCTATAAGTTAATCTTGGTTATAAACCATCTGTGTGCCAAATTTCATCCTAATCCGTTCAGTAGTTTTTGCGTGAGAGGGTAACAAACATCCATCCATCCATCTTCACAAACTTTTTCGTGTATAATATTAGTAGGAAGTAGGATAAAAAACTAAAATTTAATGCGCATTATATAAAGCTCTGTTCCTAGATTGCATCATTGCACCAGTAGGTTTACATATAAGATGATTGACATTTGTCTGTTCACAACGCACATGCATCAGAAGCCTGTTTCCTGTTTTTAACTGCGACAAATAAGGACGGGATTACACTATAAAACGTACAAGAATACAATGACATCCGCTCACGATCTTTGATCCGATCCGTCTCATATTAAACTCACGCTATCACCTATTGGTAGTAAGCTGATTTAACATTGTTCATTTTACTTACAGATTTTTTTTATTACAACGTTTATTTTTAAACCGGGCTCCCGAAAGAAATTTGTATAAAATTTACTGATATTAAGGAAGATGGGATTCACGTATTTTTATTTGGGTGTCCAAAACAACATTCATCGAAAATTATTCTTAATATCCTATACCTACCTACTTAAGGAATAATGCAGTCAGTAAAAAAATATTACCTTATTTTTTTCGAAATTCGAACTCTCAACTCAATAAAACCACATCACTAATCCAACACAAAAAAAACATAACAGTATAATAATCAACACAGAAAAAAAATAACAATATCTATGGCACTTTAAAACAACTGACAAACAGCGTTCGATTATTCGAATTTCGAAAATCGAACGTATCGCGCGAAACAGTTCGTGCTAAGTCGCGCTCGGGTCGTACGTATACTGAGTCGCGATAACCGATTGCAGAGCCAGTGACGCGAACGCTTGCTTATCGATGATGCAATTTTATGATGTAGTTAAAATTGCATGAAGAATAATTTTAAATATTTTGTGGTACGCTCGTTTTCAATTAAATAGAATTTCAAGGCGGTAATTATACAATATACACGCTTTTGATTTAAGTAACGTCATTGTAGTAGGTATGTAGTCTTTTAGGGTACTGCCTCATTGAGCTGATTGCTTCGTGTATTGACAAAGTTTAGGGAGACTGGCAATGATTTTTATAATCCGAGTTTAACATGAGAAAATAAACCGATAATCTCCTCCTAAAAACATAACAAAGTGAAAAATAACTTTAATTTCGGTAGTTGGGGTCTTTGGTTTTGTATTTTCGTTTTTTTGTCACCGACTTGGGTTTAAGGATTCTTTATTTATTCAAAAATAACATAAATACATTGTTCACTTAGCGAATAAATACATATCTAAGGTAAGGGATGTCCAGTACCTATTTGTTTTTTTTTAATGTAGGTAGGTACGATGTCGCATTTTGTCTGCAAGACTGGCTTATATGTCGTTAACTTAATAGTTTTATGTTGTTAGTGACGTACTGCTTGAGTTTAGCTTTAAATATGTTAAGGAGGATGGGTTCCTGATATCTGCCGGTAGATTATTATAAAGTTGTACACCTTCGTATTTTATATTTTTCCTGCCATGTTGCGTCAGCGGGGGATGCGTCTCTATTTACTTCCGAACATAAATAGTCTTAAACTATGCTAAGCCCGCAATGCATGAACGAATGCATAAAAAAAATAACTTGTTTTCTGAGGCAAATAAAATGCATAGTAACTATGAGTTTTACAGCTAAAAGAAATTGATAGGTAGCAACGGTCGTGTAAAAGGGCAGTATGTATAATCGTGAGTCATACGCATGTTTAGTTTTCGATAACAGCTTGCAGGACTAGTGAAGCGCTTGCCCACTTATCGATATCGATGATGTAATTAAAATGAATGCAATGTACTTTAAAGGTATGTTTCTATTATGTTTGATTTATGTACCTAGTTATTTATAGCTGTAACGACTGACGTGTTGTATAAACATAAAATGTAACAAAACAAAAAAAAAACAAGTCAAATAAATATTAATTCAATCAATCTTTGCAGGATGGTGGTGGTTATAGTAGTCCTTTTACAAAAATCCCTGAACTCGAAGGAATGAGAAATATAATATCAAAGTGCAATTAAGGTAGGTAAGATAGGGTGAACTCATCTAATTCTGTGACTCGCCTAATTCGGTGATATTTGGTTTTGAATTTTAACTTTATCACAGAGGCTTAAGGTTGTATTTCAAACCATTGATTTCACTCGTATAGCCCTATGATAGCGCTCAAACCAAATATCACCGAATTAGGCGAGTCACAGAATTAGATGAGTTCACCATATAATGTTTTAATTCATTTTAGACATCGTAAAACTGAAAAAAATAGTGATTTTTTAACTTTCAATTAACCTAGTTTCCTAAAAATGCACTGGATTATTCAGAAAACATTGCCAACTACCGCGTCTAGTTCGTGCAAGAATGCCGATGACATAATAAATTATTATTAAAATATTACGAAATACTTTAAATTTTATTAATACATATTTGTTTATAGTTGCATTCGCTTTTCATAATATTACACATTATTATGCATGCTTACATTAATTATGTTAATTTATATCAGTAAATATTTTTTTAAATAGACGTTGACGCAATATTACGTTATTTAAATTCACGGATATGTATATTATAAATTATTTCGGTATTTTTTTGTAAATCACCACCCAGAGACTGCATTTACTGAAAAAAAAACTCTCAATGATCCTGGCAACTGACAAATTATGACAAAAGAGGTCATTATTACTGACTTCTTCTTTAACAGTAAGTAAATTCTTCGTGGTTTTACAACTTTTAAGGTGCTTTAGACTCTCTCAGCGCCTGAAGCCTGCAGGCTTCCAGCAGTTCCAACATTATAGACTGATTAAACTAAAGTACTTACTTATGCTAAAAGCATAACAACATTACCATTCCTTCTAAAGCAAGTTCATTTTTTGTTATTTGTGACCATAATTGACACAGTTATTTCTCCTCTACTTTTGAAAATCACAATAAAACGTAAGAAAATGTTGTGACCATAATTATTACATTTACTTATCCTCGACCACATTAACAGTGAGTTATTGTTCAAGTTCAAGATTAATTAGGTACTAGCACATCACACTGTCATAAATCAAAAGTCAAATCGCGTGGAGATAAAACAATTTGTGATAGCGCGTCTATAAATAAATGTGTAGGTTAAGAAAAATAGAGTTCTTTGACTTTTTCTTTGTTTATAAAAATATCGATATCCGAATACATCTGTTCTGCAAAGTTCTGGAGTGGCGACCGCGTACCGGAAGTCTTAGCGTTGGAAGGCCTCCCACAAGGTGGACCAATGACCTGGTGAAGGCTGCAGGAGTCCGCTGCATGCGGGAAGCACAGAACCGGTCGAAGTGGAGGTGCTTGGGGGATGCCTATGTCCAACAGTGAACAGTGTTTCGGCTGAAATGGTGCATGAATCCGAATACAAAAAAAAAAATATTCATTTGTTAATATTTTTTTTTTAATATATTATAAAAGGTAGGTACCTATTATTATAGGTACCTACCTTTTCCGCTGAAAATTTGTAACGCAACTGTACAACAAAAAAAATGGAAAAAGCAATGCATGCAATAAAGCAATGCAATGCAAAGAATGCAATAGGTAAAGTTTTGAGTATTGAGTATTGAAAATCAGAAAGGACTAGTAAACAGTAAAATCGCGGTAGGCTCGTTCATTTCCAGAGTATGTCAATCTGCTACTCCTAGTAGCCGGTTACACCACTCAACTTTAGAGTAGGGATGGCCTACATATCGAGTATTACTCACCGATAAAATAGAATAGACATCTTTCAATTAAGATTACGCTCACACCACGTGCGAAATCGATATCATTGATACTGCGGAGTCAATGGCCGAACAACAAATTTATTCAATTTGTAGACAATCTTATCTTAGTAATAAAGTTATGTTTACTTTCGATAAATAACGATTAAGTTAAGTGGGTGATTGACCTATAACTGGACCAGTTTGTGAAGATCTCTCTATGGTTGATACACAAATCTTTTACTAATCACTACATATTATAAAAGAAGGTACCGTCCTGCGTCTGTCGGTGTAAACGCGACAAACTCAAAAACTATCGAACTGATATTTTTCATACAGGTTTCTCAAATGTACGGAGTGATTCACGAGAAAGTTTTTATAATCATGCCGACTGGGAACTTTACAGGCGTGCGCCTCGTAAACCAATAAAGTTAATTGAAAACAATGTATAATCACAGAATTAATACATTGTTTACCTGGATTAACACCTATGGTACTTTTAAGCTGTTACGCCCTATATGCCTGGAAGCTTTTATTTACGTAGTAATTTTTTAATTAGATACATATTAATTTTAATGAATTATTTTTTAGCTTGAGTACGTACAGTTTTTATTATATTTGTTGGTATATTGGCGGGGCTATAATGGCAAATAATAATAGGTACCTAGTATTGTATACGAGTACAATCAAGTATTTTCTGACTGAACAGACAGCTGTGCTGCTGGGGAGTTTGTTGCACCACTTCTTCTTCCCAACGATAGCACTAGGAAGTGGTGAAGGGCGGGCGTCTTTTGTAATTTTGACGTTCGAAAAGTGCTGATTCTCAGCCTAATTTGAATAATTATCCCGGTTTTTCGATTTAATCCCGGTAGTACGTTTCCGTGGGATATTTTCCTACAGCCAGCAAATTTCATATATATTTGAAGCATAAGTTTCAATGCCTGGGGAATATCGGGATTTAAAGTATCCTATATGATAAACTATCTGTGTGCCAAATTTCATCCAAATCCCTTCAGTCGTTTTTGCGTGAAAGAGTAACAAACGTCCATTCATCTATTCATACAAACTTTCACGTTAATAAATATTAGTAGAAAGTAGGATTCGATACAATTTGAATAGAATTTTGATTTTAATGTGTGTATTTTTAAATAATATGTCTTATATTTGTCACGTCACGGAGGTCTCATAAGAGGTGGTTTTGATAAAATAAATAGGTCCCAGCAATGTTCGGTTCAGTGATAATGTTGATGATAATAAACTGCGAACATCTGGTTGTAAGGTTAGAGGCCAGACTTCTAACCATTTGCGATAAGAAAGATCAGAGACTCGCCATTTTGTGAATGATAGATAATGTGTATTGAAAAACTTCATATTTAAACTAGTTTCTGCCCGCGACTTCGCCCGCGTGAAATTTCGGACCCCGACCTTCGTTTTAGCTTAGCGTTCGTTCTTTTCTTTTTGCTCAGATCATAAGGGCCAAATCGTGTTGTCATTGCCTCATAAATTGGGCTATCAAAGACTTTTTTTTAATCCGACCGGTAGTTCCAGAGATTAGCGCGTTCAAACAAACAAACAAACTCTTCAGCTTTATTATTAGTATAGTATATAATAAGATAGATAGCTGCAAACAGTGGTTTAAGCATTACTTAAATGAGGTAGCTTGTGAGTGAGTATGTGCTTTAAATATGCCATTATTGTACATTGATTATTTGTAACACTGATTTTCGAAAGTAAAGCTGATTATTTATTACTTTACCTTTATCTTGGACCGTTAACACGTCCTACTTATATTATAAACGTGAAAGTTTGTATGGATGGACGGATGGATGGATGTTTGTTACTCTTTCACGCACAAACTACTGAATGGATTTAGATGAAATTTGGCACACAGATGGTTTATAACCAGGATTAACATATAGAATACTTTTTATCCCGATATTCCCACGAGGTCGAAACTTATGCGGGTGGAACCGCGGGGTGCAACTAGTCTTAAATCCAATAATACACACAGTGATTACAGCCACCCCCATAAGTACTAACTAACTTGTACTTTCAAATCGTAAAATGCGAAAAGAAATATCGATATTTTCTGTACCATAATGCCCCATCACTGTTGCGGCGCATTTCTCGATGTTATGTTTGTGTACTACAAGTTACAACACAATATATTTTAATATCATAATGCATTTTATATCGATATCGACATTCATATTGGTGTAGTGCAGAATATTGTTACTACATGATAGTCCCAGTCGTTAAGTGATTAAGTAAAAGAGAACTTTATGCCGTTGCCGCTCTAAAGTTCGCCATCACATTTTTATTTTTTGTTTGACATTTCGCTAAAGATCTGTCAACACATACCCCTTTATTCATAAACCATACATTTTTGACGTTTGAACTTCACTTCACTTAATCATCGTTTATAAATAAGCCCCGTAGAGTCAGGCTCTTTGCGGCTTCAGTCCATCTGAGTAGTTTTCCACATCATACTGGTGTGACAAAATCTGAAACTGAGTTTGGACGACCTGGAACCCAAAAGACCCTAAAAATATTTCCATCTGACCCTAATAACCAATGCGGTGAGTATGGTAGTTTTAAAGAAAATATTGTTTAAACATATCGGGGTTTATTCATAAACGATGACTAAAGTTAAGTAACTTTTAAACGTCAAAAATGTATGGTTAAACAGTCGCTAATCACTGCTTAACTTTAAGCAACGTTTATGAATAAAGGGATTAGCGATTAAGGTTAATGCGATGTGAAGCCGTTCGTAAAATAGTAAAAGTAGAGTAAATGTATGAATGCATACATTTACTCTTCAATTCACACTTCACACTTCAAACACATTCAATTTTCAGTACGTACTCATCCGTACCAAGTTCACAAAAAGCATCCCACACGAACAGCGTTCTAAATTCTTTGAAACTATCACATTTCATAATGCACCTCGAAAGTAGAACATCGAGACATCGAAATAATATCGATACACTTACCCAACAATCGGGATCGAGTACTCGTTTCTCAACTCGGCATGTCCACATAGTGTAGTAATATTTCTAACGTTACATTACACGTCCGATGTTTACCCCAAGAGTGCACCAAATGTATTCTTAATGACGTTCGATGCACGCCGACGCCGACGGTATAAAAGTGCTCGTGAGATCTCAGGTATACGATACGGAAAAGTAATCCGTTTTTAAAATTCTTGAATTTTATAAACTTTTTCGAATTTGCAATTGGAATCGGCAAAGGTTTTGAAGTTTTTAAAAGTATTACGTAAATGTTCTTTGTGAGGGAGGATTTTAATAATGGATGATCAGTATGTTTTCTTTGAGATATTTCGTCATGATATTAATAGTTTTCCAGGCTATTTGAATAGAACGTTAGTTTAAAGTTACGCTAGATGCATTACCTACTGGCGCATACTGCTGGCTTAACGATCGGAATGGTGTGTAAGTACTTAGCAAATATATAGCCGAGATTATTGCCTCTCTATAATACTAAATTATGCGTTTCGGCACATAATCTCACAGAGGTTGAGCTGCATAATTGGGAGTTCGGCATTGATTTGGTAACATTTCTAGAGGGTAGGCAACAGCTTTCTTTTGTCTCTAATGGCATAGTGCTACGGTCACCAATGGTAGAATAAAGACGGGATGAAATTAGAGACTTTCAAGCAAGATCGAGATTTGTGTTATTTTTGCACTTAAAGGCGTAAAACTCATGCACACATACCTACTAACATAAAACATTCTAATATTTAAGTTTTACTTTTTATGCGATGTCATAGCGTAAATAAACACATTTTTTTCTTCAATGAAACAAAAACACATTTTTATCGATATTTAACATGGACAACACTTTTCAACACTTAACTTAAGAACATGGCTACCCCACGCGTTGATAATAAATTCGTACGCTCACAGCGCCACCTAGTGCTTTAACTTAGAACTAGTGCCAAGTATTCAGGAAGACTGTTCATCAATTATTCTATTTTACAGTACGTGAGCTGTTTAACGTTCTTGTATAAAATTGCTCGTATTGTATGCAGGAGGGTTGTGTAATGACTTGAGATGCTACCATTATATGTATTTGGGTAACGTAAGTTTGTGAGTTGCAGTAAATAATTAGCTTTTATCTTGGTTATGCCAAGTATGGTCATTTTAGTAGCAAACAATGTGCCACTTCTCACTCTCTTCGCGTCTTGTGTTGTTCTTCTTTGGAACTTGCGATTTTAGTCACTCTAGCCGAATTGCCATATACGGCGAAAATCGACTGTCTATATGGCAATTCGGCTATAGTACTATATATATAGTACGGCTATAGTCACCTGTGTAAAGCCCGCATTAGGGCCACTGTTCATCTATTGAAATAATGGATGACTTCAACTACATATTATTCATTTAATTAATACTTACAAGAAACATAAATGATTAAGTCATACATACATACATGGAAATTTTTCACCCAAACATAGGTCATCCTAATCTTTTACCAACTTATATTCGTAAGATATATGTACATTATGTACCAGCATCGCATGCACAATGTACCGTCCTATACGACACTAGATTTCCCCAAGGTTGCGAGAAATCAGACCGAGCCGGTCTCTGCACATGATTACGTTTTGTATTTCTGTTTCAGAAAATATGGGTGGGAAATCTGATGAGAATGATTCCAGAATTTTCTACATTTCTAAGTTTTTTTCTGTGAATCCTAGTAACTAAAGCGTGGGTCATAATCAAGGAAAGAACTCGCCAGACGCGTCACAGATCTTATTGCTTCATCTGTAGAATGCTTCAGCAAGGATAATTCTGTGTCGTGTAAACTAAAAAAAAATATACAAACATCCGAATTGAGAACCACCTCCTTTTTTTAGAAGTCGGTTAATTATTTTACATACCTAGTATTGTAAACAATCAAGTATTTTCTGAACTGAACAGACAGATGTGATGCTGGGGAGTTTGTTGCGCCACTTCTTCTTTCCAGCGAAAGTAATAGGAAGTGGTGAAGGGCTGTCTTTTTGGGGGATTGTCTTTTGATTTGATTTGACCTTATGTATAGTGCTACCATAAATGCAAAAAAGAAAATTGTTAAAATATAAGACAGTGTGTTTCGTAGTGTCTTTCAACATAATCAGCCCATAATGTTCCCACTGCTGGGACACAGGCCTCCTCTCATATAGAAGGAGTGGGCTATAATCTACCACGCGGGCCCAGTGCGGGTTGGTAGCTATGTGTCTTAGATTGTTTGGTTCTAGAACACGCCGGTTTCACGATGTTTTCCTTCACCGTTTTGAGAGCAGCGGTGATGAAATTATTTACACAAATTAAGTGTCTGGGATCGAAGCAGCGACTTACAACTTGTACGTCAGGGCCATTTCCACTGAGCCACCACTAAAACAATAGAGAAACTGTAATGACAGTCCACCACGATAGGTTGTAATATATGTAGGTAACCATTGACATCATCATAGACAACATAGACCTACAAAAATTGAAAAAACGGCCCTTCCAGATGTTACTAAAATGCACAGTGGGCTACAACGTTACCATAAAAACTATTTTCCTAGGAACTATAAACATTGTTCCCAGAGTTTATAAGGGAGCTAATCCAATAACTTGGCTAACACGTCGACACGCCTGATGCATTATTTATACAAGTACAGACTTATTGGAAACACCGGCTGACATCACGGGTTTGCCATTACAAGGTGGGTAGGGGTAGAGGTGGAATCAGGTAGGTTATTTAAGTTTGTAATGTTATAAAATCATACAAAACAGCACGCTTGTAGTCCCCGGAAGGGTAGGCAGTGGAGCAGAGTCACGAGCGTAAATATATGTAGGTATTACTGTAATAATATCTGACTTCATGATTTATCCATTAATATCTGTCGACAAGATGACGGCAAATACATACTCGTATATGTGATTACTAGCTGCGCCCCGCGATTTTACCCGCATCAGTTTCGCTTACGTGGGAAAATCGGGATAAAAAGTATCCTATGTGTCAATCCTGCTTATAAACTATCTGTGTGCCAAATTTCAACCAAATCCGTGAAGTAGTTTTGAAAGAGTAACAAACATCCATCCATCCATCCATAGAAACTTTCGCGTTCATAATATTAGTAGGGTTTGTGGAAGGCATATACAAGTAGCAGCACCAACTATCTTTAAGCGACGTCAAAATATAGGATGCTGCATCGGTTTCGCTTATTATTACCCTGCGTCCTAACCAAAACCGATCGTCGCAGGAGTACGCGATCGACGCGATCGTTTGTGTGAATTATGACGTATTTAACCGCATGTCACTATTATTACCCGTATAAGAGGATGACGATCGCGTACTATCAGAATACCAGCGCTGCGGTATTTATTTTTTAAATACCGCAGCATTATGCTGAGATAGGAACCTTTTTACAACCCCAACACAAGTATTATTAATTACTTACTGGGGCTGTCTCAATCACATCTGCAAAAGTAACTGTTTGAGACCCAATAAACAATTTTTGTTTTGGCGTCGCACAGGTCTTTTTAAATTTTGGTTTATTAATTTTTTTGTTAGTTAAATAGTCCTTGTTACTATTTGTATTTCGTGTGTCCCTCCCAAATAAAATATTTTGCTTTCTTTAATCGCGCAATGATCGCTTTTAATTAAGGCGCGGACTTAGGACACGTGATAAGATCTCTCGAAAAGCGAAAACCCTCAGTTACTTTAATATGAATTAATAACATTCACACAATTTCCGTCTTATCAAACATAGAAAAGAACCAACTCAATATACCGCGCATCCATCCATACACAAGATCCTTCTTCCACACTCATGCATCTTTTCACACAAGCGCGTCTTTCGCACATGACTGGAGCCCCGGGTGTTCCTGAACCCTTATCAACTACTTCTACATGAGAATGTACTGGACTAGAAAAATATTACGACTTCTATTCAAATATAAAGTATTGCTAAGGTCTAAAAAGTTAGCTTAGTAAGCCGTCATAGATGAGGTTTAGATTTTAGATTCCATAGGTGTAGGTCTAAAATCTTGATTGAAGGGAAAATAAAGAAAAACTCGGTAGGACAACATAATTACAAAGATATAAAAAAAAAAGATACTCAAGGTTAAGCAACGCTTGCCGAGGTCGGTCCTTGGATGGGTGACCATGCATTACATACTGAAACTCCTCCGTGTCTCGGAAAGCACGCTAAGACCCGACCTGATATAGGCAGATTGACTCAAAAGGCTCTGTTTCATGTCAATAATTTGCCTAGAATTTCATGATTTACCTTTAAAACAGTTTCTATCTAAAAACCAAACGTAAAACTGATACCGATACTTCAAAAACCTAATCTCCACATACTGCAACTTTAAACCTATCTGTATACTATACAGATACGTTACTGTTACTACATTATCACACACGGCGGCGCAAGTCAGTTTGATACTTAATAAAAGCGTAGTTTAGCGTCCCTATTAACTGTAACTCGACGGACAAAGTACACAGAGAAGTTAAATAAAGGTTTTATTAGCATAGGATTAGCGGGTTATTAGTGGTCCAACGACAAAGTGTGTAAAGGATCGATGGGCTTGATAGGTGAGGGCAACCCTTCCTTATCTCTTAGGAATCGTATAGGAGGTTGAAGTGTAGACCGGACACGTCTCACGAATGAACCAGCCGATCGATTCTGTAAAAATCTCGCCGTGAAAAGTTAGGTGAAGTGAGCTTAGAGTGAGTTGTCAATCCCTAGCATTAGTTGGAATGTCAGCTCACTCACCTAAGTTTTCACGGTGCTAAGGTTACAGAATCGCACTGCTGGAGAGATGGGCAAGCATCGTGGCTCACTGGACGCCTGAAGGAGAACATCGCCGTTGAGGTAGACCACGGCGAAAGTGATGTGACGATGGATACCGTTTGCGGGGCCAACATGGCCAGAGATCGCAGTGATCGCAGGGAGGTTTGGAAGGGAAAAGGGGAGGCCTTTGCCCAACCGTGGCACAAAATATAGAATAACAAAAAAAAAAAAGTAGGTATCAGCCAACCGCTCTGAGACGTAGCCTGTAGCAGTATCTACTACGCCACATGCGAACAACGCGTCATATTGACGTCACGAAAATCCTGCATCTCGCAAGCAGAGTTTACCGCGCAATTAGCATATATATACAAACTTCCCGACATCAGTCGTTGGGCAATTGCCCGCTAGACACAACACCCGTCTGGTCGGAGGATCCTCCCTTTTCTATGGAGGATGAGTGAACTTCACACCCTGTTCCTCATACCTCTATATTGCCTGAGGTAGCAGCGCGGTGCGGGAGGGGTGTGGTGACGTGATGCGAGAGCTCAGTGATTCGTCAGCCTGTGACAACTATCACCCCTCCCGCACCGTCTCAGTTAAGCTGTCGGCCTATAACTAGGTACCTATTATCGCAGTCTGTATGGGTGACCAACCATTTTATACCGAGACTTCCGTGCCTTGGAAGGCATGTAATGCTCACGCTACCGGCTGCCATTCGGTAATCTTTGTCAGTAGTTACGGGTGAAAGTCTGACAACCAGTTACACTAAAGGATAGCGTTTTACCAAGTTACTAGGTTGTGAGATTCAAATAGGCGATCGCTGCATCCAGCTAGACTGGAAGTCGACCCCAACATGTTGGGAAAAGGTTAAGTAGGTACATGATAGGGCGAATATTATAATGAGTACCTATGCCTCGAAAGGTGAAGTGGGTGATGGATAAGCTTCTGTATGACGACGGCTACATAATAGTGTAACACACTATCAATCTCAATCAGATTCATTCGGATTTCTCAACAACGTAAATAACGCAATTAATGTTGTTGAACTGTCAACGTGTCTGTGAAAAAGAACGCGATTGCTTCTGTTAGTGTGCTACGCAATTACCCCGCTGGCCACGGGTTCTGCGAGGCCACGTTCATCTCAGAAGGGCTACTCTTTCTCAATCCTTCTGACCATAGCGACCAACGTAAAAAAAAAAAAAAAATCCCTCTGCAACAAAAATCTCATTATCAGTAATACAGCAATTAGCAAACTATGCCTTTGATTAAATATGGCTTCTGTATTTTATGTCGGGCTGTTTCCCATTAATTTAACTTAATTTAAAAGCGCTTAATTATCGTGAATGGCACGTTCACGTTGCATACGTAATGTTATTAACAGCACGTCATCGCCACCGCATCATATCCTGTCAACTGGTACCTATTTACTACAGTTTTGATTCACCATTTATTTCTTTTTTTGCGTAAACAGTTGTAGTACTCGTAGAATGACTGTAGAATCTATTAGATTTTTCCGTATCGTGAGGAAAAGTACGACTAAGCAACACCCAAACTGAGCTACTAGTTTTTGACATTGATTGTCGTTGAGATGAGATTGCGACAATTTTTTGAACGTTTTTAATTACGAGAATTGGCCTGCAGATGCATGAACGAAAACGAACCAAAGGAAGTTAGATAGTTTCTGCCTACCTCACGGGAAGAAAGCGTGGACATGTGTAAGTAACATAATTATTAAATTGTGTTAAAACATAATCCTATTACGCAAATCGCTCGCGCCCCCGCTCCGCTCATCACAAACTTCCCTCCCTTTCCCTTCGCAACAATTGCATTTAGAAACCCATTTTGTGTAATACAGCTCTTTGTTGTTTGCATAGAAATTTTCACGAAAGCTTCAGATTATAATACTGTTTCGCTCCTGCCGTATTTAATGTAGGCAACTGGCTTTGAGAAAAGTGTTTTCATTAGCTAGGTATTTTTATTTTTAAAGTTAAAAACAGAAGATTGCTTGCAAATTAGGTTGCATGTAACTGGTTCTTGTTAACTGCTTTGGGTCAGGTAAATATGTTTGTAGTTGAAGTTTGTTCACGAGAATAGAGTGGGTGGGATTAGTATTCACGATCTAATTCTTACGTTCAACTGTTTAACATAACATAACATCACTCCTGTAATCCCCAAAGGGTTAGGCAGTGTCGTACCTATCCAGACCCCGGGCTGCTACTGAGAAATCCCTAACGGAAAAACCCAGTAACGCCCGACCTGGGAATCGAACCCTCACCTCAGAAGGAGCGCTGGCGACCACTAGACCAGCGAGGTAATCCTTTAAGTTTTCAACTTATGTGAATTAGAACCACATGCCACTAAATGCGTTATTTAAAACGTCGTCTTTCTATCAATCGTTTGAAGATGACAGAGTCAGATTTATGTTTTAAAAGTTATTTGTGGTGCAACCGTTCCTAAGTATGTTTGAAAAGGTGTATTTATATTTAAGTGTTCTGTAGATTCGTAAAAAGAGGTGTGAACTTCATAATGTACCAAGCTAGTATTATGTATTTCTCACTTCATTTATATTTTTATTAAATTAAATTAAATACGTACGTGGCTAAATAATATCAGCCGCACAGGTCGATCGGAGGCAAAGCTATGCTTGCATCGGTAAGATCCTGGATATGACCATCCATTACCTATCAAGACCCTCCGTACGTCTGTTGGTCCCGGTTGTCATTCGTAGATTTTTGACAGTCCTTTTGTCAAAAACCCAAAAATCTAACAACCGGTCTTACTAAAGGGTATCGGGTTACCCAGTTACTGGGTTGTGCAGGCAAAATCAGCAGTCGCGGTATTCAGCTGCATCCGGTTAAACTGGAAGCCGATGCCATCATAGTTGCGAAAAGGCTAGGTAGATAGTTTTTTTTTTTTTCTTCATGAATATTTTTGTAACAAAGAATGTTTTACAAAATCAGTTTCAGATTTTACTGAACAGCTTGCTTTTGCTTCGATCTAGTTTATAGCGACTATGAAATATGGAATGTGACATAACTTTTTACATATCGCTCGCAACATCTCATGCGTAAAGGCTTTCAAGCACGTTTCAGGGGCTCTTTAAATATCGATACGAAAGTGCATAAAATTATATAAGTATGTATGAATATGAGCAGTACTTGTAGTAGTAGAGCTACTTGTACTTGTAGAGTTTTTTAGGAAAGTATTATGTATACCCATCTATTTTTCATGATACATACAAGGACATCCTTTCTTTAAAGGATGTGCTTTCAAATATAATTAAAGCGATAAGGCCACGCATTCTATATTTTGTAGAGTTTGATTTATACAGTATGTTAAATAACAGAGGGCGTTCCCTTAAACTCGCTAATCTATATCATTAATAGATTAAAATAAAAATATCAGCATAGAAAAATAAGCTTAAAATAATCCGAAAACAAAAAAATAATTAATTGACAATAATCTCGAAACCTCCTGTTTAACCAATTAGATCGCCGCACACGCGGCCCGTCATTCATAAATAAATTGCGACGTTGCCGTCCTTCAAGTACGCGTTCACAGAGTGTTTCTTTTACGTATCAATTTAACATTTTTTTGTGAATATTTTAATATTAAAAAAATAATAAAACATTTTCTTTTCGAATGGTAATATTTTTTTTAGCATGTATGGATGCTATACTAGTGCGGGTTAACGGGAACGCCCTCTGTTAGTTAACATACTGTATGTTGTTATGTATTTTTGAGATGTAAAATAAAGTACATTTATAAATAAATAATAATCTATCAAATTTTACGTATATCTTGTAATTGATGTCTATAAGCGGTGTTAACTACTTTTCATCTGAGGGCTTGTGATAAGTTGCATCATTTTCGCCTTAGCACTTCAATGAAATAATATTATGATTTTTAGTGTAGTTCTGATATTCTAAAGAAGTAAAATCCTAAATTAAACGTCGGTAAGTGATTGAGTATTATTTTTTTTATTGTTGTCCCACAGCTGGGCAAAGGTCTCCCCCATATTTTTCCACTTTTCTTTATTTTATGTAAAACTTGCAAGTTGCGTTCAATAAGGATAAAATAAAAAGAGTAAAAGCACGTTAAAACGCGAATTTCTGTATTTATATATTCAGAACCTATGTAAACAAAAGAGTTTGAAGTTATTTTATAGACATTCTAAAATAATTTAAGGATTTTTTTTATTCATAACCTTAATTATTAACGGTGTACCCGAAGATTTACAAGCTTTTTAAAATTAAAAAGATGGAAGAACTCTTTGTTAGCTACACCTTTTGAGTTCGGAAACTCTTTGCTCAGTAGTGAAGTATGTGCGAAGTTAGTTTCTTCAGGTTTTTCTTGAGAAGTTTCTCTTGAAGAGAAATTATTTATGTAGGGAAAATGTAATAGAAAGGAGTTCAATTATGATAAGATACTAGATCAAGTGTAGACTTGGCTTTTCAGTACATTCTACCATGATAAAGAAATCTTAGCTATCCATTTGTTTGGCTAGTTTATAAACAAAATATTATCGACTTTTCCGGTTAGACTGGAAGCCAACCCCAACATAGTTGGGAAAAGGCTAGGCAGATGATGATGATGATTATCGACTTTTAGGCAATCTCTCATTGGGTCTGTCAGAGTGCTATTTACAACGTGTTTTTTTTTATATCCCATAACTCTAGGGGGTCACTGTACTCATCATTATGAACTACTTTTACTATGGGACCAAACGTGAAAGGTGAAAAAAAAATCAGCTGTTCCCTATTCCATTTATGTTCGAATTGTACAAAATGTAGGATTTTTGTTTCGCGATTTCGGGTTTGGTCCCATAGTAAAAGTTGTTCATAATGATGAGTACAATGACCCCTAGAGTTATGGGATATCAAAAAAAACACGTTGTATATTTGTTTGTCAGCCTACGCTGTCCCTTACTGGGCAAAGGTCTTCCACAAATCCTTCCAGGAACTGTCTTCCCTTGCCTCCTCCAACCAGCCCTCGCGACACGCGTCGAGGTCATCTCGCCATCTATTTCTGGGCCGGCCTCGGCTATATTATTAAAGTAAATAAAAAAAATTAAGTAATGTAAGATACCAAAATAAAAGATTTATTATTATTATATATTTATTTATTATTCCCAACACAACTATCATTACAGATTGCCCTAAATCGGTAGCGTGGTATAAAACAATATTTTTTCCATTAAGTACAGCTTATCACTTTTAAAGTAATTTTTGTAATCTCATTCAGAGAACAGGTAAATAAATCCACCCTTACCGCGATTTCGTTGAGTGAAGATATGAAAATTCAGAAGAATACAATGTAAGGTATTCCTTTTTCTTTTGGCTAGGAACATAGATTTTGCAACTTGCGAATTGTGGAATAATTTATCCTAACGTGAGTGCCTATCATCTCTCAAAAAGTTACAAAATAAAATAAGGAAGCAACTACAAAAAAAAAATATATATCGATAAAAGTATTCCCATCACTAAAGCAAAGTACATAAAACTCTGCATTCTTTTATCTTCTTCTATTTGTCTTTACACCTGTTTGCACCCTCTGAAGGGAAGTCGATCCCATAGAATGTTTTCATTAAACTTTGTTAATTTACACCTTTCTCCCCTTTCCGTCGGGGATGGATGCCTATCCCATATTATTTTGTCCTTAATGGATTGAAAGGGCTTCTTAAAGGATTCTTTATGAAATTGGCCCTTTTTATCGTTCAGGAACTAATTTTTGTTACAGATTAATGCGATTGGCGTAAATTAAAATTTTATGCTCCAAGGTGTTTAAGATCCATGTGAACTGTCACATTTAATTGCTAATCATTACAGTAAAGAAGTTGGAAGGAAAATTATCTATTTGCTCTTCTACTTCCTTACTTTTAAAGAAAAAATGGGACCTGGATATGGGGACATGGACCTGCACCCTAATTGCGTAACACACTATCAATCAGAATCTGAATCATTTTGGAGGACATTGCTAATCCATTGCTTCATATGTTCAGAAAATGTGTCTGCTTAGCAACGTAAATAACGCAATGAATGTTGTTGAACTGTCAAAATGAAAACCATTGCAACTGTTAGTGTGTTACGCAATTACCCCGCAGCTCTTAGAAAAAGAATATACTAATAGGTATAAGTAGCTAAAAATATAACATAGCAACTCTCTGTTTTAACTTTTATTTTACAGTATTTTACAGTTATTATTATTGATTGGACGGATAGACTTCTTAACAACATAAGGCTATAATGAAATTTGATTAATTTTCAATCCACACGTTTCCATCAGACGTGGTTACAAGCACTTAACGCTTCATAACTTTACATAACCTGTCAACTACTACATTTGTGGTTAGATCTCATCTCGTATGAAATCGAGACTAAGACTAACTTCCTTACATAGGTACTCAGGGATTACCTACGTAAGTATATAGCGTCTATGTATTGCGTTCAGCTCCGTAGCTTATGTATTTAGACGTTATTAATGCCTTTAGGAAACACGCGTGCTTGAACGGCTGTCTCGTGCGGTGTATCAATATTAGGGATGAGACATGATGTGTAAAACAATATCGATATTTTATATTATAAAAAAAATATGTTACAGATCTTGTCAGCTGGAACGTCAAACTTAAAGAAACGGGTGATAAAGGCTGGACGCGAAAGGCGTAGAAAGGGATTCAGTGGTGCAAATTTTTGAGAAGCCCATATCCAACAGTGGAGAGCCACTAAGATTAACAGAAGAATTAGACAAGGTCAATTGTCATTTTTATTGGGTAAATATTTTTCTGATCCTAAAATGTATGTGTGTTAATGTTTCATGCTAAGATTTCTATTTCAATCAAAGTCAACTCATAGGCATTCTGTGATTTTACAAAATAGGTACGCGTAAGTTCTCAGCCAGTTTATTCTACTGACATTTTCTCAGCTGTTTCGTAACCTTCGGGTAAATATGTAGTTACTAGAAATAGTTAAATCTTAGAAGGTGTTTGCTTCAAGTGTTAAATGTTAATGGGTCGATTAAAGAGTCGAACAACTTTTTAATGCTTATTTCTTGACTGTGTTGGTAGTAGTAAGGTAGGCCAAATATTTATAATATGATTAAAAATATGACAGCTTTTACGCGAATTTTTATGTGAAGCTTCTTTCTATAGAGAATTCTACCTTGGGAGTTAAACGGACCTCGTATGACGTGATAGCAAACGGCATCAGGCTCTCTTATGCCCCGTCATGTCAGATTTTTTTTTTAAATCTCCACACAGTGCCTGAAGATGGACGGCGGCGCCGAGACTGGCCCAGAAAGAGACGGCGAGATGACCTGGACGAGTACCGCGAGGCCTGGTTCGAGGTGGCGCGGGAAAAGAGTTCCTGGGAGGATTTGGGGGAGGCCTTTGTCCAGCAGTGGACAGTTTAGGCTAGTAAAAAAATAAAAAAAAAACAATAATTTCTAATCTAAAAAAACAATAATGTCGCTTCTACCGGGCTTTCCGTGATGTTATGGTAGTTTTTAGTTATTTTTCCAGCCTTTATAATTATGCCATTACATATATAAACCCTACAGTTTTAACGCGACTTTTTTTTCAGCTCCGTTTTATCGAAACCGATCGATAAACCGCTTCTTCCCATCACTAAAGTGACATGTCTTCCAAGATTGGCCCGGGGTTATACCGACATAGATTCACTATACCTACCTATGTCTACGTATTCCATCGAAGCTTGCACCTTGAAAACCAGGGTTTCTGACGGGTAAGCAGAATTTCATATATTTTGAGGAAAATTATTAACTATCCAGTGTGTGGACAACATCTTAGTAAGTACGTGATACCTTCTGGTATGCCAGTAAAGGTACTCTGTTTTGAAATAGTGGTCGAAACTTCGGTACTTACTGACACTATAAATAAGACGTGTAGTTGGCTGAGAAGTTATTTATGTTAGGGGCATAAATTGCCCAAGAGCATTTTCAGGTAAAATGTTCGTTATTGTATAACAAGACGGGGAAAATGAGCTGCCTTGGGTTAAACGCTCATTCGACTTTTGGCACACGCTGTTTTAAATTCATTAGTATTTCTTATTGACTTATGACGGCACGGTTGGCGCAATGGTTAAGCGATTGAGTGCTGCGCTGCGTGTCGCGGGTTCGAATCCCGCAAGGAAAAAATATTTGTATGACCTACAATTAGTTGTTCCGGGTCTGGCTGTTTGTGTATGTGAGTTTATATGTCTGCAAACGCACCCACGACACAGGAGAAATTCCTAGTGTGGGGCAACGTTTTTTTAAAAAAAATAATATAAATAAATAAATTATTTTGGCTAACAGAATGGGGATTGTTGATTTTTTATTTTGGAGGAGTTTTTAACCGACGAAAAAAACCGGAGGAGGTTTTCAAGTCTTTATGTATGACCACGCATAACTTTTTACAGAATAGTCCGATTTTGATAAAAAAAAAAATATTGGAAAAGGTATACCCCAAAGTTGGTCCCATATAAATTTGAATCCCAACCCTAAGGGTGGGAAAATAGGGGTGATTTATTGTTCACTCACAGATTTGAATGCTGAGTTGTGTATTATTACTCTACTCAGTGCCACATATGCCTGCCCTTTGGCAAACGATTTGTAGATTATAGCCACAAAAAAAATTAAACCGCCGAAAAAACAGAAAAGCAAAAAATTATCAACCTTTTTTAATTAACGTTAATAACTAAGTTTTTAAACTAATGTAAGTATACCTAAATAATTTTGTTAAACATTAACTACACCACGACTGAAAATTTTACTAAATAAAATCTCTCACTCTTCATACTATAGCATGAGCTTAATAAGCCTATAATGTTCCCACTGATGGGACTCGGGCTTCTTCTCTGTGAAAGTGGGCCATAATACACTACGCGTGCCCAGTGTGAGTTGGTAGATGTCACATGTGTTCGAATTTTTGGTTCTAAGACATGCCGCCGGTTTCCTCACGATGTTTCGTTCACCGTTTTGAGAGCAATGGTGATGAAATAATTTACACAAAGTGAATGGCCTGCCTGGGTTCGAACCTATACTGCCTACAACTCGTAAGTTGGGGCCGTTATCATTGGGCCACCACCACTACTGAAAATTTTACGAAATAAAAATATAACAATCACGTCTCATACCAATCAATCAATAAATCTGCCTAGCTAGCTAGACTGGCAGCCGACCCCAATCTAGTTGGGAAAAGTCGCCTTCCAGTCTAACCGCATGCACCCGAATACCAGTATTTTACATGGAGCGACTGCCTATCTGACCTCCCACACAAACACTCTTCATACCATCTTTCTATATTTTTTCGTTTCTTTTCACAACAATGAAGATTACACAGCGCTTTATAAAAGGCTCTAAATGTGTTTAGCGATTTACTCGCCTCAACTTAAAACGAGCATCACAATAAATTGTCTTTTTTATGACGAAATATTATACTCAGTGCAGACCCTTAAATGTATTTATGTGGTGGGGAAAATGTGCAAATAGTGTCTAAGTGATAACATTATGTAATACATATGTATACCGCAATTTTTTATCGTTTACATCCTTCAGTGTTCATCTTTCTAGTCTTATCAAGGCGTGATCTGCAGTTGCCTATATGGAAAGCTCTAAATCTATTGCGTACCCAAGTAGCACCTGCACACACAACTTGTCGAAATGGGGGATTAGTGACCCATCCAATACGCAGTGCGAGTGCGGTGCCACTAATCAGACCATGCCCCACTTGCTGGAGTACCCTAAGTGCCCGTTCACCTGCACCTTAGTGGACTTAATGAATGTCGCTGATGCCGCAATTGACGTGGCCACCTACTGGGCTCAAAGAATATAAAATACCGAGGAAAAGTACCATCCAAACGAAAACAAGAAGAAGATCAAGGCGTATAATGTTGCCCAGTAAGTGGGTTGTGCAGTTCAGAATTCGCTCCTTATAAAATACTTGCATACATACATTGCTTCATCCAGTTAGACTGGAAGCCGAAAAGGACTTTTATCGAAAGGTCGAAGTCGGAGGACGATGCCCTTTCAGTGTTGAAAATTAAGTAAATAAAATAAATCCCTTACGTGATTCATAATTGTTCACTTGAGCCAATTAGATCCAAATCTGTGAAATATTCATCATGATACGGCCGTGTTGTAAAGGCTGATTTTTCAATCATCTGATAACTTTATTCGAGGAATAATTTTGAAATTTTGACAGTTATTTCATACAAAAGCTGTCAAACGTCAATTTTATTCCTCGAATAACAGTTATCTGGCGTTGGAAAAATCTGCCCTAAGTCTAACTTCCATCACAAACATCTCAATTTCATCCGCAATCCTAAAAACTCTCATAACAACTCCCTGTACACAATTGCAGATCATCCATCCGATAAAACACGAAACATTTCCATTACGAACGTCGGCATTGCTACTAATGGCAGCCATTTTGGGAAATGTACAGTCAGCAAAACAGATAAGTAGGTACAGGCAGCTAACGTAACCAAATGTGCTTTTGAGTAAGTGTGAAGTATAAAGAAATCTTTGACATCGCTTGTCCTGAGTGATCTTTCGTTTAAATGACTACCTACTCTTATAATGAATCAATTCTCAATCACGAAACGTGTGTTACGCTTAAATAGATATTTTGTACACAATTTAAATGAATTCTTAACCACAATTCAAAGTTATTTTTAGTTTCTAGGTTAATTAATCTAAGATGCTGACTGTGAAGGTAAACATTGAGAGGAAACCGACTTATAAAAATCTCAAATCGACAAGCACAGAGTAAGCTAGTTGCAGTGCGGTGGGATCGTCCGAAAGGGTTACCGCTGCCCTGGAACAGAAAGGGCTAAGGAAGGAACACGGGTGGGTTTTAGTCAGTAAGAGTCTGACACTCCCTTCCGCTCCACCCAGAGCGGGAGGGGTCATTTGATGATTACCCATCCACAAAAAAAAAGCTAGTTGCAGTGCGGCCGACGAGAAAATACATTCTTGACTCCTGTCAGTTTCATACAAACGAATAGGTACATGTTTTACGAATTTGTTCTTTATTAGCTACCAGGATTTTCGCGCTGACATGTGTCAGGAACGTATTCTCTCGATGGTCGTACTGTAGTACCTTTTCTGTATCTACAATAGCTTTACCAAAGAAATACGTCTTACAAGGTGGCTTGAACTTTTGGGCAGTATGTACTGCATACCAAACACGTTCGTCGCCTGTACATGCAACATTCAAGTTTATTTAGATTCCAAATTAAGCACACCTGTTGAAGCCCGGAGTTCGGACGTACAGATAATTTGTTTATTTAATGTAAATTGCATCTTCCGTTTACAAGTTTGTACAGGACGGTTGCCTAATGAAGTGCTTTGTACTGTGTCGTTTTTAACACCTGTTTGCTGAAGGGATATAAATATTAATGGGGTTTGGACGTTTGAATGGTTTAATGAGGGTTATCCTCATAGCTGTTGAAAATTGGGTCATTTGGGCGTATTGAAACATTGAAGGTGTGATTGTGTTTGTTTTTTCTGTTACAGATTTGGATCATGGTAAACTACGGAAAAATCTAAATGCCGTGCCTTCTGGCTGTAGGTATTGTGAAGCTCTCTATGAGCTTCAGGGTACCGGGAGGAATCAATTAAACAACGGCTTATCACGTATTTTCCTAAAAATCATACTAAGTATTTTTCGTTCGGCCTGTTAGCCCAATCTGACACGTAATCTCTTCTAATCTTAAACTAACTTCATGTTTGTCTGGTATTTTATGCCAATAACTTATAACTGACTCGTGGAGGTTGCATGTAAGCACCAAATAGGCAGTACTTACTACAAGTAAAATAGCATTATAGTTTTCAATGGACCGATAATTTTTATTCTTTGAATAAAATTATCGTCCGACAGTTTTTGTATGGAATAAATATAAAAAAATCAAAATTATTCCTCCGATAAAGTTATCTGGCGTCCCTTAGTCCTGGCGTCCCTTAGTCCTTAGTGTGTATGCAATGTAACAGAAAGATGCATGAATAATGGCGCCACCATGTCGTTTTCTTGGCAATAGGACATAACATATGCAGCGAAACCCTGCAGACGTGAGGGTATCAATATCTAAAAACGAAAAAACAAAAATGAAATTATTTTTGATGATTTTTTTTTGCGGGGTCGTCGACCTCAGTTAGTTTTAGTCACATGAAATATTTTTTTTGTGTACTTATGCTTCACAGGCATCATGGTTATCAATAACTAAACACGATAATACAAAAGAAAATAGATTTAGTCAACTCATACCTCAAGTACAATACTGCCTGCGTTCGTTGACCCCTAAAAAAATAACATAATCTTTTTTATTATATCGTGCTTAGATATTTATACCAACCCTGTTAGTGGAGTTTCGCTAGCTAATTTTACTTGACCCTGTATATGAACATAGCTCGTTGTTTCTGACCTATTCGGGCGCGACGGTGTGTTTTTCAGCGAACTTTTCTCTGCCAGATGCTGCCAGATATTAATTATTCATCAGAAAAACAAAGTTATAGCAAAACACATAACTATAATAGTTATATTTATAAGGATTATGGCTTCTCGTGTCTCATAAAAGTGAAGTATTTTATCAGGGTATTAGGGCAGAAACATTCACTTATGTACCTACCTACTGATAACAATATTGCGGTCATCGGTCCACTCGCAAACCAATCGATTATGACACTTAGCACAATCGCTTGTTGTACCGATTTACGAGAAAATCCTTTCAGTTTAAGTACTCGTAGTTTATGATTATAATATATTAGAACAATTGTTTTATTCCATGAAATAGGTAAGTGATTAATGGTAAAGTGATATAAATGCTGTTGATGGTGACATAAAATACCATGTATTACGCTTTTGTTCCCTGAGGAAGAAGGCAGAGGAGAATTAGTAACATTACATAACAACACGCCTGTTTTATTTAGTGGCAGTGGGCAGGGCAAATGTAAAACAGGCTCACAGAACAGGTAGCCGATGGGGCCGTAAGTTCGAAGGCCAACCACAAGATGGACTGATACCCTTGTGAAGGCTGCAGTATTCCGCTGAATGCGGGAGGCACAGAACCGGTCAAAGTGGCGGAGCTTGGACGAGGCCTGACCTGCAGTGGGGCGTCTTCGGCTGAAATGAATGAACGACTGTTTTCCCCGAAGGGTTGGGCAAAGGTGTATTTATAGTACACCCACATTTCATCAGTCATGTTTAAATCCAATGTAACCTTATTACATGGTAAAAACATGACTCGCTTGATGGCAATAGGCACTAGAGTGCGAGAGCCTATTGGCATCAATCGGGCACAAATCCAGGGGGCCGACTCTCTAAGTCCGTCAACGAAGATACGGGCTCGTCAGAAAGTAATTTCAAAGTTCCGAGTGAACCCTACACCCGATTAATTAACTTTTTTGGACGGACAAAACCACATAGGCTGTAGGGACACCTGTCAAATATTGGTATTCATTCTTAGGCCGGGCCCCAAACTAATGTTATTCCCGGAATACTAGTACAATGCATACAATACTAATCTTATGTTAAGAATGCCCCGTAAGTTTGGCCGGAGCTACGGATTTCGTGCTTAGGGCGTAGACTCCTGGATCTGGGCTGTTACTGAGAAATTCCGGACGCAATACCTAAAACCACTTTTTGCCAGTTATGGTGTAAGGTCCATATAACAAGGGGTAAGGCTATTGTCATAGACATACTCAAATTCGAGGTTGCTATTAGCAAGAAATATGAAGGAAGATGCAAGGAGGCGGGAATGAATACCGCCTCCTAAAACCTAATACGAATCATCACCATAACTCAAGTTAAATCTCTGGTAAAAGTCACAGCAAATGTGCAATTTCTTTATGAATATCATCATTTGACGAAACAAATTGTCTACAATTTCTATTACATGCCATCACAACAATTACACTTCCTTGCAATCAAAAGAAATTGCTTTACCCCGCGACACAAGCATTCATTGTGTTTTTAAAATCGCGTTTTTTTTTTTTGACGGAAATAAGGCAAATAGGTCGCCCGCAGACATTTTCAGTGAGTTCTTTTATAATTTTGATTTAAATTTGGGCGGAATTTATCTTTGTAGGTACCTTCCATTGATGAAGGGTGAAGGCTCTTTCATGTGTTGCATTTATTTAGACATTTTTATCTTTATAAAAAGCAGAAGTTTTGGAATTTTTTTTTTACGTTGCCCCACACTACGAATTTACTCCAATATTGTGGACTTTAAACTCACATACACAAACAGCCAGACCCGGAACAACTACCTGTAAGCAATACAAATATTTGTTCCGTGCGGGAATCGAACCCGCGACACCCAGCGCAGCAGTCGATCACTCAGCCACTGCGCCAACCGCGTCGTAAGTATACTCGTAATAAGCTAAGCTTAAAAGCAATGGTGGCTCAGTGGTAACGACCTTGAACCCAGGGAGGCGCTTTACCTTCTTTAATTTATTTCATCATCACCGCTCTCAAAACGGTGAAGGAAAACATTGTGAGGACCCCGGCATGTCCTAGAACCAAAAATTCGAAGACATGTGACATCCACCAATCCACTTTAGGTCCGCGTGGTAGATTTTAGCCCACTCCCTATCAAAGAGAGGCGGCCTGTTTCCCAGCAGTGGGAACATTATAGGCTGATTATGTGAAGCTTAAATTGGACAGAAACAAAACTTACATTCTTTTTTTTTAATGTTCTGTCAAGACATCAAAAATAAACAATTTAAATGTAAATTCGAAATACGCGTATAAAATAAATAAGCACGAAGAAATAGAGAATAGGTTTCAATGTTAACGACGTCAATTCATATGAAAATGAGTCGAAAACTACACTTCTAAATAAAATTTTATTTCTCGAGACGAATAAGAAAATGAACGTTGAAAAACTTAATGCTGTTTTAGATGTCGAAGATAACAATGCAATGTTAATTTATTTTTATAACTAGCGACGCGCCCCTGCTTTGCACGGTTTTTACAACTTGGCAAAATATCGAGATTCCTTTATTTAGTGTAAGTTTAATATTAGTCTATTACATATAAAACTTCCGGAATAAATTCTCCAAATTAAGGAGTAATCCATCTTATACCTCATCCATCACTTTCCATCAGGCGTGATCAAGATGCTCATTCAACACACAAAAATATGGTGGAAACCTCATGAAAATCCGTTGCGCAGTCTTGAAGAACAATGCAGTCATACAGACAGAGACAAAATATCCTACTTCCTACTAATATTATAAGCGCGAATGAGGATGGATGGATGGACGTTTGTTACTCTTTCACGCAAAAACTACTCAACGGATTTGGATGAAATTTGGCACACAGATAGTTTATGACCAGGATTAGCTTATAGAATACTTTTAATCCCGATATTCCCGCGGGATCGAAACTTATGCGAGTGAAACCGCGGGGCGGATAGTATTAAAAAGTCACTGTTTGTGCGACTTCGTTTTATAATATCGGGATATAAAGTATTCTATGTGTTAATCCTGGTTATAAAATATCCGTGTGCCAAATTTAAATTTAGATTAAATTTGACCTTTCAGTAGTTTTGGCGTGATAGAATAACAAACATCCATCCATCCATAGAAACTTTCGCGTTTCTATTATTAGTAGGATATTTTATTTATAATAATCTAGTATATATATAATATAGTGTACCTATATATACGATATAGAAGTCTAGCTGCTGGAATATTTTGACTACAGAGTTATTTGTTGAGCTTGCCTTTTATCTCAATGAGAAAAATGTCGATGACTCCTCGTCTAGACGAGGAGTAAAAATTATCTTTTGAAGTTCATCTTTACGTGGCTTTTGGTCGCGATGTTTTAAGAAAACGTGGTGTTCTTTTGAATTTTTATTGTAAAGATAAGTAAAGTTTGGAATAAAATTTTAAGTATTTTAGGATTTCTGACGTTTATAAAAGGTCTTACTTAATAGAATTGGATGTTATGTAAAAACAGATTTTGATGGGCTAGAAAATAAAACTCACGTCTATTATACCCTTCGTTGGCTGAAAATTCGATCATCTCCATACTCGTATATACAGTCCTGACTGACTGATACATCAACGCACAGCCTAAACCGCTGGTCCTAGAGACATGAAATTTGGAGGGTGTGTTCTTCGTGACGAGTAGGTATCCACTAAGAAAGGGTTTTACGAAATTCCTAAGAGGGTGAAATGGGGGGATTTTGTTTGTATGGAAAATCTTATTCCTTGAGTTAATAAACTTGAAACTTCAATACTAATCTAAGTAAATTATGAAATTTGCCATTTTGTTTTTCTAAACTATCCCCTAAAAGGGGATTGGGGGGTTTCAAAGTTTCTATGGAAGAATTTTTGCGCCAGCTCCGATTAACCCGAAACTTAGTACTTGTTTATACCTAGAATCGGAAGTAAAGAATAATGTGTATCAGGGTTTTTCGAAAATCTACCCCTAACGGGTTGAAAAGGGGTAGTTAATTTTACAGGGGATGGTTATAATGCGTGGCTTGATTAACTCGGAAATCGGTATAAATAATCTTTGAACCAAGTTATGAATACATCCCAAATGATTTTTCAAAATTCCACCCTTGTGGGGGTGAAAAGCAGGGATGCAGTTTATATGAAAAATCTTATTCATTTGGTTAATAAACTTGAAACTTGGCAAGAATACCCGCCTAAGTAAATAATAAAGTTTATTATTATAAGCTTTACAAAACTACCATTCAAAGGGGGATTTAAGGGTGTTGGCTTGTGTGGAAGTAATTGAATGCGCGGTCTAACTGTAAATATATATAAAAACTGTATGTTACATTTTCACACCTAAACCACTGAACTTCTGATTTGGCAAAGAGATAGATGGCATCCTGGGGAAGGACATATTTTTTATCCTGGTAGCACGTTCCCGTGAGATAATTTCCGACATCCACGCGAGCGAAGCCGCGGGCAGAAGCTAGTTTATAATATATGCCCCTTTTCCTACTGACTGCATGGGTGGCACTATCTATTTCTATTGTAGTGTATTCTATGTATGTGTATGTACCTTATCCATAATACAGGATGGCAGGGCAATCGACGCGTAAACTGTACCTAACCATGAATTATTCAGCACATAATTCTAGACCCTTCTAGCGTAGAAATTTTTCGTCAGTAGGTAATGAAACACCATATCGGCTGTTTAATATAAAAGTGCAATACCTCAATCAATCTGCCTAGGCTTTTCCCAACTATTTTGGGGTCAGCTTCCAGTCTAACCGGAAGCAGCTGAATACCTGTATTTCACTGTCTATCAGACCTCCACACACAGTTACTGGGTATTATGAAACCCCTTGGTAAGACTGGTTGTCAGACATTCGGGCTTCTGACGACCCGTTATGACTGTCAAAGATCCACGAATGACAGCCGGGACCAACGGCTTAACGTGCTTTCCGATCCATGGAGGGGTCTTAGTATGTAAAGATGGTCACCCATCTACGGACCAACCGCGGCAAGCGTAGTTTAACCTGATCGATCCACCTGGCGGCTGTTATTAGTTAGCCACAAGCCCCTCCAAGCCAAGTGCAATATCTACGCGGTCAGTATGTATGAAACGGCTTAAATAGACGACGAAAATTACAGGACGATTTTTTTTTAAATGCGCGTGGTTTAATCATGTACTGAATTCCTGATTACAGTTAGTTGCCACCCTGTATAACATTTAATTATACAATAATAAAAAACAAAACGTAACAACAGCAATAACAATACATCTGGTTAATAATACCAAGTTACTACCCTAGGGTCATAATGTAACATTCTGTAATGTATTTTTAATTGTTATAAAAGCGTGACGTTTATAAAGCATGCACTAATTACCTTCAGTCAAATGAACTTGGGTTAATCTGCACCTCATACGGGAAATAAAAAGCAATAAACAAGGTAGGAAAAAGGAGAATTACGCTTGTTCTTTGTGTTCTTATTTTTTATTAAAACGTTGAACACAGACTCGTAAATGACGGAAGGAGTGCAGAGTTGCAGACCTTTGCCCAGGTGTGTGACAGCACAGGCTAATAAAAATTGTTTTTTTAGCCAGTTTTAAGCTATTGCATAGCTTCTAACGCGGGCCTTGAGCGTGGGGACCGAATCCAGAAATTCCGTAACGAAAAAAACCTAACACCCAAAAAGAAAGACGGTCCAAAAACAAATGACGGTTAATAATTATAATTGCATAAGTTGATAAAAAATACTATGCAATAGCTTTACAGCGGCAGTCTCCGAGTGCCACACGTCTTTTTTTTTACCTACAGTCCGTCCTTCGTTGGCCAGTCAGCGTTTACATGGGGTTTTCCCCAATTCCTCAAAAAAAAATTTTTTTTTTTTGCTAGTGCTGTCACACTCAATACTCAAATCCTTATTTCATTCCATATGTGTTACATAGATGGTATATACTGTAATCTGCCCGAACCAGAAAAACATAGGGATACCACTCCCACGCTTAGCAGTACCGTTTTAAATCACTCAACCAGGCAGTCTTTTCAGATCATTTTCATAATCCAGATAAGATTTTAATTACCTACTAATGTAAAGCACTTCATTCATTTCGTAATCAAAAATAAAAGCCAGTAAAAAATGCTGTTTTGCTGAGGGAAATAATATCTTGATAATTTTATATTATTACAAGAAAGTCTACAATTAACCCCCTGGCTGCTATTTCGGTGTTTTTCAATCTATAATATGTATGTATTTACAACAAAAAAAAAATTGTATATAAGTAGTTTATCAGCCATCTTGTTACCATAACACAAGCATTAGGTTGCTTAGCTTGGGACAAATGGTGCTGTGTGAAATGTCCAGGGATATTATTTCAGTTTGAAAGTACCAAAAATAAATTAATCTTTTTAAACCGAACTCAAACGAAAAGAACTCACAGCAAATAAAACATGAAATCGCAGAGCAATTCCTTGATAATCACGAGACCTATCTGGCCACTCACCCGACAAAATGTCATTTCAATTCATCGTTCGAATGCAATGACATTAACGGGAGTGATTCCGAGTGGTCACGACTGCGAAGAAAAGGACGATCCTTTCGGTGATATGGTCTTAAGGTTATTTTTATCGACGTTCTTTGAGTTGAGTTTTTAATTTCGCGTTTTATTTTAGGTGGATATTATTCCGTTTTTCATACCAGTTATCATTTTGTTTTGGCGACTGTGGCTTAGTCACGGTAAATGCTGTAAGAATGATGAATAAATCTGCCATGTCTACAATATTTGTGTACTAGATTAATTTTTATGTTATATAAACCGCCAACAAAAAAAAAAAAATCTAAAAAAAACACTCCATACAAAACTTGAAAGTTAATAAGAAAATGCCCTTTCGTCCGTTCTGGAACACTTGAACATCTTATTAAAGTTCTACGGCAAATTATCCTGCGTACTAATACTAATAATAAAGCTGAAAAGTTTGTTTATTTTTTGTTTGTGTAAAATGGTTTTTTTGGAAAAAATCATTTTCTGAGGAAGGCTAGGCTATTTTACATCACGCTAGAACCCTTAGAGGCCGAGCAAAAAGAACGCTAAGCGCAAACAAAGTAATAAATAGCTCGGGAAGGTGATGCGACGAGGCAACGAGAAATTTCACACGGGCGGAGTTGTGGGCAGAAGTTAGTCATGAATAAATCAGCCGTGTCTACTATGCTTGTGCACAAACTATTGATCAATTAATTAAAGCACGGATTCTTATTAAATTACCTTCAATATTATCAATGATAATTTTACGATATTGGCTCCCATTCCCTTTTTCACAAAATAAACTAAATTTTCGTTCAGTGCATCTTTTTCTTTCTATTTCATTAAGAAAAGGACAGAAGATAAATATTAGGTTAGTCCTGCCAGAATAAGATACTCCATAGATAAATTAGATGCGATTAAAAACATGGCTACTAAGAATACGTCAATTTACGTCAGGCGCTACCTAATTTTATAGGACTAAACTAATATTTATCTTCTGTCCTTTTCTTAATGAAATAGAAAAAAAAGATGCACTGAATGTAAATTTAGTTTAGTTTGTGAACAAGAGATTCGTCGCCATTACCGTGATAATATTACCTACTTTTAGCGCATGTTCTGTTACCAAAAATGAAGAAAGACGCACAATGTTTACCGTTTTTCTAACAATCTATTTTTATTCGAGTTGAATCTTATCTAATTTCAGATCCAATTCTACCACCAATACCTAGATACATCCACACTAATAAAATATATAAGAGAAGCCTACTTCTACAACCCGCTATCGGTCACAATATAAGAAAAATCAGTGACGTAATCGCCAAATTGGCTCTAAAAGTCTCTTAATATTGACCAGGCATTGTGCTTCTGATAGCGAATCGGGGACCCGCTCAGAATAGGTGCCGGTTCAGAATAGGGACCCGTTCAGAATAGGGTGCTGAGATGAAAGGGACTTGGAGAAATGGCAATATTCGATTGACATGCGATAGTGAGGGCGCCCGGGCAAGGACGTATTGCTTTATATCTTAACGCTTTTGAGAATTGTGAGGATTTTTTGTTTAAGATTTTTTTATAGATAGTTTTGGGTATGTTTTAGGTATTTTGTTTTGTTTGAGAGTATTACATGGGTCATTGGACTCATTGGTTTGTTGTCAAAATGTTCCGAAGTCGAATTAAATTATTTATGTGTCTTCAGTTCATCACACAATTGTTATTTTAATTGAATGTAATAACTAATGTTTATTTATAATATTAATTCTGAATTTGTTATAATTTCATACCAAGCATAAATATAAGTAATTGAACCAAATATTAGGCGAAATTATCTAAGTAAAAAAGAATGAAGTAGCGAAGTGAACTTAAACTTGTTTTTTTTTACGCCACTGCTGACCAAATGTTTCCTCCCTTCACCTTCACTTCGTGAATCAGTCTTTAACTTATAAATATCACTTTTCTGCCTCTTAAAACACGCTTTAGATAAACTCCACTCGCTCACTTCCTTCAGAAATATAAAAAAAAATAACATACCTTATAATCGCGAAAAGGAAATCTGAAACAGAAATAGAAAACCATTAAAATATAAATTTGAGCGAGTTCTTTGACCAAAATACTGTACTTAATAACGTCAAACGTTTAATACTTGTTTTGTACCGAGTTAGCGTAATGGGACCACAGTATAGAAAAACAGAAAACCAACTCCTTACAGCCACTGATGAATAGATGAAGTCGTCGGGTTTCACAGGTTTATTTAAACGCAATTTTTACACACAAAATATACTCGTAGGTGACTTATTTCCACTTTTAACAAAATGAAATGATAAATTATTTGTAAAGTAACTGACTTTACAAATAATTTATCATGCTTACAGTCTAATGGTAAAAGTAGAAGAAAATTTGTAAGGTCACTGCTTTCTACCATTGGCCCGGGAGTCAGTTGTTGCATTTTTATTGGTAGCTGCAGGAAGCAGAATAGTTTTTATACCTACTAATACGACTACCTCATCACCGGTTTCCAGTCTAACCGGATGCAGCTGAATACCAGTATTTTACATGGAGCGACTGCGTATCTGACGTCCACAACCCAGGTACTGGGTAATACGATACTCCGTGCTAAGACAAGTTGTCAGACTTTCGGGCTACTGGCGACCCGTAACGACTGTCAAAGATCCACGAATGACAGCCGGGACCAAACGGCTTAACGTGCTTTCCGAAGCACGGAGGGGTCTTGGTATGCGAAGATGGTCACCCATCCACGGACCAACCGCGGCAAGCGTAGCTTAACCTGATCGATCGACCCGTGCGGCTGTTATTACTTAGCCACAAGCCCCTCTCTAATACGACTACTTGGCTGATGTAAATATGTCTAGTTATCGAATTACTTATCAGTTTTTTTACCACCTTGTCCTTTACTAAACCCATTTATTAGAGGCCTGTGTCCCAGTAGTGGGAACATTTTAAGCTGATTATGCAGCTAAACTAATACAATTAAAAACTAATCATCGAGTTATTATTATACTAAAACTAATTATCGAGTTGAATGGCGTGCAATAGGAGAGGCTTATGTCACGGTAATATGCTTATGTCCAGCAGTGGACTGCTTTAATGCTGCTGTGGAATGTTACCACATCATAATTATATTTCATGTTTTTTTTTTTAATATATGTTTATTTTATTTTATTTCATGTTTGATTGTTGTTTTTTTTTGTTTGTGTCGAATCATAATACATATGTTGCAATGGTTTATTTTATTTCTTGTTTTGATTGTTGTTTTTATTTATTTATGTATAATTGCATGCTACACTGGTTGACGTCATCACGTCAACGCCGGCTGCCGCTGAAAACCAGCGCTGGGGCTCTGTCTCGTATAGGGTCTTAGCATTATGCTGAGCGATGGCCGTTTTGCGTGAATGTGACGCATGTTTACACCTAACTTGTTATTTTTTTGTGTGTTTGTTTTTTTTTATGCGTCATGTTTGCCGCAAATAAATGTATTTTCTTTCTTTCTTTAGGCTGATGATGATGATGATGTAACTAAAGTAAATAAATACGTTCCTTAGTCCTTAATAAAGCTACTTCAAGGGCTGATCCTTCTGTCTATATCTATTAAGGGTAGAACACATCAGGCTCGGTCGTTTATCACGGTGACAGATCTTCCCGAGCTCTTAGAGATCCAGAATGACAAATGTTACGGTCAGGTAAAAAGGTTCCATGTTTCTTAAATTTCACTTAACTGCTTCCTGATGACGGCGGAGAGCGCCTTCAGGCCCTTATTACTTAAGGGGAGGGAAACTTTTAGTACTGGGGTCTTTTGAATTATGCTTTTTTAATGACGCATTTGGTTTTGTATTCATAGTAAAATCAGCCTATAATGTTCCCACTGCTGGGACACGGGTCTTCTCTTGGTGAGAGGGAGTTGGCCGTAATCCATCACGCGGGCCCAGCGCTGGTTGGTAGATGTCACACGTCTTCGAATTTTTGGCTCTAGGACATGCCGATTTCCTCACGATGTTTTACTTCACCGTTTTGAGAACCGATCGATTCTGTAAAAATCTCACCGTGAAAAGTTAGGTGATAGCTAGGTGGTGAAGTTAGGTGGTGGCTTAGAGTGAGCTGTCGATAGTGTCAATCCCTAGCATTTAGTTGGAATGACAGCTCACTTCACGCTCACTTCACCTAACTTTTCACGGTGAGATTTTTACAGAATCGATCGGCAGTTTTTGTATATTTCCTTTGCGTTTGCAAATTTTTTTCACATTGCATAAATATGACGCTGAAACAAAATTTGCGATTCTTAAACGAGAAAATTGTCTGTTTATTATTTGTGGAAATGCACTATGAAAATTAGCATATCTATTGTACATATGCATACGGTAATGTTATGTTTTAGCACGTGGTTCCAGTTTGCGGAAGTCCCATAGAAAGTATCCAATTTGTAATCAGAGGGGCAATTCTCGTAGTTTCAAGAACGTTCAAAGTCTGAGGGGCAATTCTCATAATTTTAAGAACGTTTACAGTCTGGAGGTCAATTCTCGTAATTTAAAACGTTCAAAATCTAGTCGCAATCTCATCTCAGCGACAAACAAAGGTCAAAAACTTGTCAAAATGTAATGAAATTAGAGGTATATATTTTTGACAGATTGAGACTGAGATTAGACCGTGAACGTTCTTAAAATTACGAGAATTGCCCCTCTGATCTCAGCCTCAATCTGTCAAAAATACTTCTAATTTCCCTATATTTTTCTGACATTGATTGTCGCTGAGATGAGATGGCGACCAGGCTTTGAACGTTTTTAATTACGAGAATTGGGCTTCAGATGATTGGACACTTCCTTGCATGATTATGACAAAAAATCATATTAGTGCATGATGTCCCTGCTAAGAAGGATAAAAATTATATGAAGCAAGACGCCATGTAAGCAAAAAACAGCCGTTTCCGGGTCAACGCGAGTGTATCTTGTGCGTGTATCCGCAACTTGACGCAACGCTTTTTTCCTCCATTATATGCATCACGCAGTTTTGTCGCAATGCGTCGTTAAGTATGGCCTAGGAAGGGCATAGTGAAGGAGTCGGTGGAAACCGGTATGTCCTAGAACCGAAAATTCGTAGACATGTGGCGTCTACCAACCCGCATTGGGCTCGCGTGGTAGATTACAGCCCACTCGCTCTCGAAGAGAGGAGGCCCGTGTCTCAGCAGTGGGAACATTATAGGCTGATTATCTTGTTATAATAATAATAATGTTATGTTATGTATGTTGTAGGTGTGAAAGGCTGTGATATGATATTTAAAATATATTTTTTGTTAATTATATTCGGAAAACTTACAACTAATTATCTAATTGAAGGCGATTTACAAGTTTCCACAGAAAAACACTAAAAAAGACGAAAACAAAAAAGGACTATTGAGCAAGACAAACAAAATACCAGTTTTTAAGATTTCTCAAAATACTCTTAAGAAAATAAGGTGTTTTAACATATATTTTCAGCTGCATCCGGTTAGACTGAAAGCCGACCCCAATATAGTTGAGAAGATTAGGCAGATGATGACTCGTACGAAAACCTCTGAAAACCTTTAAACGTTCTTCAAGAGACCTTCTGGGTAACAAGTTGAAACAGGATTCAAACTTTAATAATGTTATATGACGTATCTTTGCACAACATTTTTCAACGTCCAAGTTATCTACCTCTAAAGGAAACATCTCCGTTCACTACATCAAAGCTCATACCACATTAGATCCCACTCCGGACCCCGGGGCCCCCCAATCAAAATGTGGGGTCCCGGTTTGATTGACGCGTCGAGATAACCTCGGGTCCATCCCGCATATATATTACTTCGTCAATCCTTACTTTGTACCATTCAAATGATATTCGCATTCGGGTTGCGGTGACGCCATGTTAATTTTGAATCGGGTGAGGTTTCATGTTTTTGAATGGAATTGCTGCCTTGATTCTGGTGAACTGAATATACAACATGTCACGGAATTAACGCACACCACCAGACACCCCAGTTAGAATATCTATATCTATGTCATCATCATCTGCCTAGCCTTTTCCCAACTATGTTGGGGTCGGCTTCCAGTCTAACCGGATGCAGCTGAATACCAGTATTTTACATGAAGCGACTGCCTATCTGACCTCCACAACCCAGTTACTGGGTAATACGATACCCCTTGTTAAGGTAAGACTGGTTGTCAGACTTTCGGGCTACTGACGACCCGTAACGACTGTCAAAGATCCACGAACGACAGCCGGGACCAACGGCTTAACGTGCTTTCCGAGGCACGGAGGGGACTTGGTATGTGAAAATGGTCACCCATCCACGGACCAACCGCGGCAAGCGTAGCTTAACCTGATCGATCGACCCGTGCGGCTGTTATTACTTAGCCACAAGCCCCTCAATATCTATATCTATGTATACTAATAATAAAGCTGAAGAGTTAATTTGTTTGTTTGACCGCACTAATCTCTGGAACAGTCAGTCAGTTTTAAAAAAAAACCTCTGTTTGCATTTGATAGCCCAATTCTCAAAGAAGGTTGGCTATTTATCATCAAAGAGTAACAAACATCCATCCATCCATCCATCCATACAAACTTTCACGTTTATAATATTTTAGTAGGATTTAAACCATATTCCTTTCGTTCAGTTATAGTTTATTTCAAACAAAGACACATAACTGCCAAAACAAAAAAATAAAATTCTCTCTATTGTAATTCATAACGCGGAACAAAACAAAAAATAAACCCGAAAAGGAATTAATACACGCGTTATTTCCTTTACCCACTAAACCATAATAATTCGCAATTTCATGTACAAAGGGCACATTATCTAAGGGCCATTTAAAAAAATGGAGGCACCCCACTAAATTCACTTTCTTTCGCGCAATAAGGGAAAGTCTCTTTTGTTGTGGTGTGAAAATGTGTATCTGACATCGGATAGCACTTTTTGGTATGAAGTTTGAGATTATTTTGAATTCTTGTTTAGATTAAGCTTGTTTTTAGTAGCTGTTTAAAAAATATAAAATATTCTTTACTCCATTTTTTATAACATTAGACAAATAACGGTTATCAACCTTTCGTTATTTCGATAATCGTACGATAAACTCCTCTATTTCACGATAAATGTAATGCTATGTTTCGATTTACCATTTGCATTATAAAAATACTTAGACGACAACAGTCGTTGTTAAGCTGTTATCTGTCTAATTCTATAACAAGTAGCTCCTATTTTCGCCGTTTTTTTAACACACTTTGTGTTAGCAGAGTTAAATGTGCGTGATTGAAACTAAAGGTTTTGTATTATTTTGTGGTGCTCCTCTGACTCAAAAACAATATTATTTGACATCCATGGTTAAACAGTAACTAACAACGTTTTCCTAAACAAAACACTGAGAACACACAGCGTTTACAAAGTTTTTAGACTTCACAAACAAACAAAAAAGTCTACGAAAGAAAAATTCCACGAAACTTTTGTCAGATACCGCGTGAAGCTACACAACAGTCGTTCATTCAATTTTTGCCCCTCGAAAGCTTTCAATGCTTCGGTCGCTGGTAACAAAAGGAAGTAAATAGTGGACTTGAATGGACCTGAACACTTCATATCTAATCCTGGACGCCATTTAATTTACATTCTCAATATTTTTTTCCTTCATTCTAGAATTTTCCAGTGTTTGGCCATTGGCTATCGTCTCTGAACGGTGCGGGAATGCATTCTATAATAAAAATAGCTTCGGCCCGCGACATTGTTCGCATGGAATTTCTTGCACTCCTGACCTACCCAGTCGCCTCGCATCATCTGCCCAGGGTGTTACTTCGTTTTCACTTAGCGATCTTTCTGACATTTTTCTTTTTGCTCGGCTCTCAAGGATCATAGCGTGATGTTATACCTATAGCCTTTCTCAAGGCTGGCTGTAGGTGTTTTTCCACGATGGCCGTAAGATATTCAAATGTCTTTGTGCTCGGTTTATGCGGCGTGCACAAATTTACCAACAATTCGTACGTTTCCGCTCCCATTACCGTTATCAAAGTCGCCACACGCAAATCATCCTTGATATCGTTGACCACAAAATAATTTTTCAGACGCTCCACGTACAATTTCCAGTCATCCGATTGTACTTTGAACTCTCCGATTTTGCCGATAGACATTTCAATCGTTTTTGCTAACATGCTCACACAAACAACACACACGAAGGTTTTTAATGTCCTCGTCACCACTGAAGTATTTGGAGCATACCAGGAGGTCGGAATAAGGAACCAGGAATAAAACAGCTGATCACGGTTACAAATATATTCTGACTGACACAATGAGCCCGAGTACTCAGCTACATTTTAACCAATCCCTCCCACATATTCTTAATATACAGTTCTTAAAAATAATTTATATTTACCTTAAACCTATATAATACATCACAAATTGGACTATCAAATGCCAAAAGAATGTTTCAAATCTGACTAGTAGTTTTAGAGATTAGCGCGTTCAAACAAACAAAATCATCAGCTTTATTATTAGTACTAGCTGCACCCTGCGTGATTCACCCGCATAAGTTTCGATCCCGTGAGAATATCGGGATAAAAAGTATCCTATGTGTTAATCCTGGTTAGAAACCATCTGTGTGCCAACTTTCATCCAAATCCGTTCAGTAGTTTTTGCGTGAAAGAATAACAAACTTCCATCCATCCATACAAACTTTCACGTTTATAATATTAGTAGGATAGTATAAATATAGATTGTGCTTCTCCGATTGTCTTTTGTTTTTGTTTTTCTCCTTATCCAAGTACACAAACCTTAGTCGTGCCAACATGACTCCTGTTGGTATAAACTCCGTAACGGTTATGTTTCAACTCCGGATAAGTACCGGTAAACTTATCCGTTTATTTCCATAGGGAAAGTGCTTTGGAATTGGCAACTAGCTTCAAATTGACTAACTGGCCGTTAAAAAGTGCCTGTAAATGGTTTGATTGAAATAAATGCGTTGACTGCTTAAACAGGTAATTTCTTAAAAACTATGTGCCTTTTTAAGAACATTTTTCCGTACCTATGATTTACGGAACGCTTCCAATATGCTATAAACAACATGTCCGGAATTAATGCACACCAGCAAACACCGAAATTAGAATATTATGTTATGATAATAATACACTGATTTTTAGACTAGTATGAACAAAACATTTTTGTTTATAGTTGTATATTTTGGGAAAAAAATTGTGGTCACTTTACACATTTTCGCACGAACTCAGTCGCACACGTTTAAGGGTCTAGCGTGGTACGAGTAGGTACTTCTCCATTTTGTTTTTTTACTGTACAGCGGAATTGCGACTATGATTTCTGTAGTTTTGTTTATTTTTGGGATAAAAATTACCTATATTAAAATGTCAAAAATCTATTCGGTAAACAAATTACTTTCAAATATTCTTTGAGCCGCACCGGCAAGTAAGATAGGTACCTCATTCTTCTACAAAATCTTACAATCCATGCAATTGAAGCTTAAATACTACATCTCCATTATCGGTAATCGAACCAACCAATCAAACAGCACCTACACTAATTACCAGGGTAGATACTATCGTGATTACAACACCACGTACTAAGCAATTGTGGCTGCATCCTTGAGCTCCGTTCACTCGATCTCAGCTGCTCAGATTGCTGCCGTTTCGAAATACACTACGAACGGGGCCAAGTACGCTTCCTTTCGAGAAACCTATTCATAGATACGGCTCATGTAAATGTGCATTACCAATACTAGTAATTGTATCCGAAATGCCGACTCCGAAAGTGCGGACAATGGCGGATTCTTGAAAGTTGTTGAAACAAAAGAACAATGTTGATTTGCTTCCTATGACATTGGGTGAATGACGTCACTGGTTACCCTAGTTTGCTGAAAATAATTTCGCAACTGTGTCGTATCCCGAATGGCAAAGATTCTTCGCCGTTCATGCTTTGACGGACCGATAAAAGCAATAGATAGAAACGCTAAAGCGGCTGTTGCTTTCATAGTATCTGCATGCTGTCGAATCTTTAAACTTACAATCTGAATCATTTTGAAGAATATTGCTAATCCATTGCTTCATATGTTCAAAAATTTGACAGCTCAACAGCGTAAATAACGCAATGAATGGTTTTGGTTCTGGTTTGAATTTCCTGCTACATGTAATAATACTGTATAATATCAATATGTAGACTCCAACAGTCCTCAGCATAAAAACCTCTTTCAAAAAAATATCAAGGACATAGCCATATCGCCATCCAAAGTGTGTTCGTATTTATGGATTCGTTCGCCCATCACCGGTTCGAACCAGAAATGCTTTGGGGACTTCAAAATTATCTATCTAACAGTCCATATTACCTCACAGAATCTAATATCGTTGCCGGTACACTCAAAATCGATGCCACTAAACTCCTCAGAGGCCACAAGCTTCCCAGTACAGTATTAATTGAAATCATTCACTATTCGTACCCATTGGAGCGATTATCTAATATATTAGAGCACCAACAGTTGAACATGACACTGTCTTCTGATTGGGTCACTAAACTTGATCCCAGGATTCCGGGAAAGCATTTGAAGTAAGAGTGAACACACAAAAATGTAGTTCCAAGAAATGTATTAGTAAGACGAGCATTTCAGTTGAATGGTCTTTAAGTGAGCGAGAAATGTCATCAACCTATGTCGACCTATGACATAATATAGAATGGAGCTATCAAAAAGCAAGTAACATTGAACCCTAAGGCTATGCAGGAATTATCCCAACAAAATGGACATTGAGCGGCATCTACACCGCCACATGCAAACTACGCATCATACTGACGTCACGCCAAATTCTGCATCGCGCAAGCAGAGTTTACCGCGCAACTAGCATATATACAACGTGTCGACATAATTGGTCGGGTAGTTGAACACCAGACACAATACCCTTCGGAGGATCCACCCCTTCTAAGGAGGATGAGTGAACTTTACACCCAGTTTCTCAAACCTATAGAAGAGAAGAGGAGACATCTATAGAGACACAACTCATACCTCTTCATTCATCATTCATTTCTCATACCTCTATAGACATAACTGTCCTTGTGTTATGCCCGTCGTCCACGACGCAACTCAAAAGTAACCAGCGGGGTAACTGCGTAAAACACTAACAGTAGGAATATCTTTAATTTTGAAAGTTGAACAACATTCATTGCGTTATTTACGTTGTTGAGCAGACAAATTTTTCGAACATAATTATGAAGCAATGGATTAGTAATGTCCTTTTAAATGATTCAGATTGTTATTGATAGTGTATTAGGATGTAGTTATCAACTCAAATCACTAATGAGTAGCCGGAATATCACAGCACTGTTTCAATGGCGGTTCGTACACGACCCATCCAATCATGAACTAGATTAATAACGTTATATTACAGCAAGTCGCGTCCAGTGCAATCCTCATACGTTAGTGCCATAGTCCAATCTAGCTTTCGCACAGGAGCGTGTGGATTAGCTTGATTGACTGATATGTCACTTCTATGTACCGTGTATCGCTTCAAATCGAAGATGGCGCTTAGCCAGAACAATATTTTCAAGGGTGACCGAAGTGGATATCGGTGAGAATGATTCTTGTTCAGTTTCCAGCATCTATTTAGTCGTTGGCGTATTTTTATAGTTTACTAACTGACCCGGATAGGCGTTGTTCTGTACACAATTTCAATAATTCATACAAGAATCCTACTGAAAAATGATACATTTTTTTTTCGAATTTGATCCGAGAATCTTTTAATTTTTTTTCCACCAAGTAACGTATTTGGACTATAATAATCATTTTAGAACAAAAAATATCCAAATTGTTACAGCCGTTCTCAATGAACAGCATAACATTTTTATTTATATAGATTTCCTAGTAGTTCTTAAGGAGATGTTTTTTTAATATTAAAGAAACTGTACCATTTTATTTCTTCAGCAATCAAATCATCTAACAATAATTCAATTGAATTCACAATCCACAAAATACTAGAAATAGAAATTCCATTCAATTTAATGTCTTACAACTGCCCCTAATAACTCATAACGAATTGTCTAAGGTCACTTCAGACGGTTCTGCTCATACCACTGTTACACGTACCTACTACGATTGATGCCAACTGCCAACATAATGTCATGTTGCCAATCACAATGCAATTTAAACATTAACATTAATGGGTTAAGGTGACTATTAGAATGCCAGACAGTTAATGCAGCGAATGCTAGAATGCAATTTTTAATAAGAATTTCAAGTCATTGCATTATTGTAATGTAAATTACGTGTTGATTGATGTGACTGTAAAATCATTCTTTAATGGAACTATTATTATTTAATAAGTATTACGATTATTGTGGTATTCGAAGGAGATAACTATAATTCCGACAGACTGTCTAGAATTGATTTAGTTTTCTGTAAAAAGGGCCGTAGGTGTATTCTGTCAATAAATCGGCTGGTATGATGCGATGTCAATGAAAAAGTTATCGTTGTGAGGATGCGATGTCAATGAAAAAGTTATCGTCTGGCCGCTTTCACCACAAATTTTAACAAATTAAACGCTAAATGATCGTTCTATTTCTGTCAACCTTTTGAAGATGACACAGACAGAATGCAGTTTTATATAACTTTATTGCTCAGTGTAAAAATTGGATATAGTGACCTCTCTATTCCAAAAGTATTAACAATTAAGGAGATGGTAACCTATTAATTTCGCATAAAGACCTTTAAAAGCAACCTGTTATTTAATTGTATTGACATTTCACACAATAATAATTCTTCAATAGAGCCATTCCCTTTTATTTAAATTTTCCATGCACGCGAGTATGCAAGTGAAATTCGATAATTCATCGATTTCAATTTTCATTCGCAAAGAGATTTCGTTCACTGATACCGATGATTGATTTAGCTCCCGTCTCCATTCCTATTAGTAGTTTTATCGCTCATTCGTTCATTTCGACATTTGAATGCTCCAAATAGGATTGCCATTCAGAATGATTCGTGGACGTTTGCGTTTTTCATGTATTTTTTTAAAGGAACTGAATTTTATATCTTGATTTCCATTAATTGGAAAATATTTGTGATGATGGAATACATCTGCACAAAGAAGGTATAATATAATGCACATTTTGCAGCGCAAATTGATTTAAATGGATCTACAGTGTACACTGTTGACCAAACCAGTACAGATGAAAACCAGCATCAACCCATAATCAGATCAGAATTTGGATCCATAAAAACCAGTTTGTTACAGAATTTTAAACAGAATCAAACGTGTCGAAAGAATGTCGTGTATTCTGTTCCCTCTCGTTTTCAACGGAATCCACGCCCTTTCCCTTTTGTTAGCAACCGGTCCACTCTTGCGCCTGTTCGGAGCACGAGTTGATTGTGATTTGACGAATTCCTTTTTTACAAATTGTAATTATAGATCGAATTAATGACGTGTCTAATTGAATTTGATAAGCCACCGAAGATGAATATTATAAATTGTGGTAAAAATGATTGTAGATTAAATATTTTGTATGGAAGATCATTTAAGAGGTCAAACTAAAATCTACATAGTCATCTGATAAATAGTAATTAGTCACTATTATTGCAATAGTGACCAGGTAGAAACGAGTTGTAGGTAGTAGGTTCGAACCCAGACAGGCACTTTACTTTATCTAATTTCTTTCATAACCACTAAGTACTCTCAAAACGGTGAAGGAAAATATCGTGAGAAAACCAGCCAACCACAAAAAACCAACCAAAATACTTACTACTATTATAGTCTCAAAGCAACTGAGATATTAATTAAAACAAGGTTCGGAAAATAAATACCACAGAAAGTACTTATGGAGTATTTAGTTGTTAATGCTTCAGAATCAATAGAGATCATAAAATACCAAATGAAAAAAAAAAAACACAAAACCTGCCAGGTATATTGAACCAATATCCAGTAATTTTTGTTTTCTCCAGCAAATAAAAACAGTCCACTTATTGCCCTACAAATCACCTGACACCAATTATGAATACGTACTCTTACGCACACACATGCGTTGCGCGTGAGTGCCGCGGAACGCCGTCGTGGAATGCGCCCCATCCCGTCAGACCTGTGCGACGGGCTCCAGTGAACCTTGTAGGAGCTGATGCAAATATTGCGCTTTTAACATCATTTGGCATTATTTGGTGGTGATGTGGTTGACATGACACCATTTTGGTTACGTATAAAATTTGATTTTGACTGAATTTGAAAGTTTGCCTGCCACAGCAGCCTGCATGCAGACAGCAGACAGCAGTCGGCAGCTATGTATGGGGTCCTGGGTTCGATTCCCAGGTCGGGCAAAGTGTTATTGGGGTTTCCCATCCATCCATTCCATTTCTTAATAGCAACCCGGAGTTTGGAAGTTGGTGGTGTTATACCCCCGTGCCTCGGAAAGCACGTAAAGCCGTTGGTCCTGCGCCTGGTCTCTCCCCGGTCGTGTCGGATTGCCGTCCGATCGGACTATGAGAGTAAAGGAACAGAGAGTGCACCTGTGTTTACGCACACACTTGTGTACTATAGTATCTCCTGCGAACCTGGGGGTCTACTCCGAAGTAGTATCGGCCGAATGTTCGGCCGTTTCCTGCTACGTATTTGGTTCGGTCGGTCCCGATCCAACACTCCTGCACTCTTTCGAATGTTGAATATGGTCCCGACCCAACTGAGCTGATCCGAACTTTTTTCGCATTTTTCAATAATATTCGGTTCGGCCATGTATCGGTCCGATCCGAACATTCGCACTTTGCACTTCGGAGTAGACCCCCTGGCTTATCTCCGTTGAGATTGGCCACCCTGACCGAAATCGGTCAGGAGGATTATTTTATTATGTAAAATATTGGGGTTACCCAATGACTATAATTCTCTTTGGGGTTACCACATCATGTAATAGTTTGTAGGTATTGCTAACCGTATGATGAAGTAGGCGAGCAATGCGCTCCATCTCGTCAGACCTGTGCAACGGGCTTCACTGGACCTTGCAGAAGCTGATGCAAACATTGGGCTTTTAACATCATTCAATTGGCATCATATCTTGGTGATGTGGTTGAATTGACAACATTTTGGTGATGTGGAATTTTGAGGTTGGTGGTGAAATAGTTATGACATTGACCAGCATTCACAACCATTCGATACCCTTCCGTGCCGAATCGAACATCAAGCAATGTTATCTAAGGAGTCCTGAAAACGCGTTTACAACTCTGAAACCCGAATATTTTGACAGTGTAAACCATTTCAATAACCACTATTCTTCAGAGAGCTATTTGCCGTCTGGGCAAATCAGGTAGCCGAAAATCTGGGCAAATCATTCCCGACTCGGAAGCTAGTCGAATGGTTGTGAATAGCTGTCCAGGTAATTTTTGTCCGTACTGCAAACAATATGATGAGGATTAAAAGTAATATTTTAGATAAAAAATATAAAATTTTTAGGGTTCCGTACCGAAAGGAAAAAATGGAACCCTTATAGGATCACTTTGTTGTCCGTCGTCAAGACCCTTTTTCTCAGGAACGCGTGGAGGTATCAAGGAATTTATATCAAATACTCAGGTCTACTGACCCTTGGAGCTGTAAAAAAATCAAACTTCTAAGCCAACGCAATCAAAAGATACAGTCGTTTATGCCGCAAATTTTCGACACTCGCAATGGAATCAAAACCTACAGGGTACTTCCTTTGAACTTAGAACCTTGAAATTTGGTACGAAGCAACGTCTTATAGCACAGATAAAGGAAACATTGCGAAAACCGTAAATTTTTAGTTACATCATATTGTGTATATATGTTTTTGCTAGTGAATTTGAAAGTGTCCTATACAGAAAGGAAAGATAATATTTGTTAAGACTCGCCAGCCACTGCGATACTTCTACCAAGCCAAGTATTTTATACTGCACCTATTTTATTTATTACTTTAATTAAGACGGTTTAAAAAAAAGCCAATGCTGAGAAAAGGTTTTTGACTGCTAATCGATACAGTTAATGTTGCCTTTGATATAATCATTGATATCAATGATTCACTCAAAACAATGGCATCTAAGTGGTTATAGGCTGATGCTGTTCCCACTGCTGCGACACAAGCTTCTGGTCTTCGAGAGGGAGTGGGCTTTAGTCTACCACGTGGGCCCAGTGCGGACCATGTAATTGGTTATCATTAGCAAATGTACGGTATGCAATATAGAGGTCCATAGAAAAGGGAGCATCCTCCGACCAGACGGGTGTCGTGTCTTGTCGGTGCTGCCCGGTGATTCATGTCGGGCTGTTGTATATAAAAATCCTGCATCTCGCAAGCAGAGTTTACCGCGTAACTAGCATATGTTAGTTGCGCGGTAAACTCTGCTTGCAAGATGCAGGATTTTGACGTCAGTATGACGCGTAGTTCGCATATGGCGTTGTAGATACCCCTACATGCAAAACCTGGCATGGCGTAGCAGAAGTTATAGTCAAGCAATAAAAAAAATTGAACACATAAATTCATAATACCATAACTTCACCTCCATCAAATTTCGAACAAAAGCCCAAAGAGAGAATATATTTTTATTTCATGGAGGAGATAACGTTTCACCAATACAATAGACGTCCATATCGATTGAGAAGTTTACGAGATTTTCCTAAACCAGCCATATTTACGATGCAGATCGCTGCTTAACCAAGGAAAGTTTATTGAAAGCTGTGCCTATAAAACAGCTTTTGAATATAAAGCGAAAGAGATTTTTTAAATCATTTATGAAGAGTTGACGGGCAAAGAATTCATCAGCCTAGCCTTTTCTCAACTACGTTGGGGTCAGCTTCCAGTCACCCTGATGCAACTAAATTTTAGTATTTTACACGGAGCCACTGCCTACCTAACCTCCACAACAAACAATTGGTACCTTTAGAAGTCGACTGCGGCAGTATCTGATCGACTCTCAAAAAAAACTGGGCTTGACCGTCACAAACACGTCCATAATATAGCAGATAGCTGGGGCTTTGTTCCACACGACATGTTTGTCTACGCGTTATCCTGTAGACAAAGATTGAGGCAACTGTTTAAAACGAAAGGCATATCATAGGTATTACAATAGAGAGTATATAAGCAATTCACGCTATACTCACTGTATATAAGTATTACAAAAAAAAAAAAACATAACATAATATTATTATACACCAACATGTAAACTCACATACACATACACGCTTAACTATTCAGTCACAACATATAATAACTGTGATAATCAAGTGATCCAGTACTACACAGGTATAAACTTCAAAAATCGTTCCATCTGCCGGTTTTTGAAATTAATAAAAATGTGGGTACTTACCAACTTACAGTATACGCGCCGCACTATGTAGGTACCATTTTTGTTTGAAACCAGATGCGTTTTCTCGACATCCGTGTGTCACTAACGGGATACAGCAGAATACCAGCGTCAGGTATTGTACCTGGCATATGCTGAGCTGGACTCCCATTTGGTGCAACCATGAGACACACACCGCCCAGTAGTGATCGACCATTGTGGACATAGACTATTTTGTACTAGAGGTTGTAGATTTGCGAGGTGTCTATGGGTCGATCTATTTTTTTAATCTTTGTTTTTTTTTTGTTTCACTTTTTTTTTTTATTGTTCTATTTTTTATACTTGTATTGTGTGTCTTTTGTTGCACTAAATAAACGTTTTTATCTATCTATCTATCACAACCCAGTTACTGGGTAACACCCGATACTATAGTTTACATAATGCCTTTGCCCATGGTAAATTAATTAATTAATTAAATTATGTTGGTGCATAATGAGACGGACTTGCGTATTATGATAAGGTTAGTTGGGTTGCTGCCACTGTGTCTCTCAAAATCATTATGATCTTTATTCTCGTCACAATAAGGTTGTTGCTGTCAAAGATAAAATGATTGTGAAGAGACTGCATCAACGTCGGATCCTCCTCCTTTCATAAACAAATCTTGAGAATTTATTTTATAAGTTATTGAGTATTTGGACAGGAAGTATACAAGCAACCTGAGTATCTTTGTTGGAAATTATTTAGATATTAACTATCATAGCTATAAATGTCGTGATGGCCCAGTGGTTAAGGCCTCGTCTTTCATGCACGAGGTTGTGGGTTGAAATCCGGAAAAGTACCCATGTGACTTTATCAATTCATATATACTTTATGAGTTGTGACATAATTATATGTAACTGACATCGTGAGGAAACATGGACTTACAGCCAATATTAATCCGAAATCGTCAACCCATCTTGAGCAAGCGTGATGATCAACGCTTTATATATTTAAGTATGCATACACACGTCACGTTGTAGTATAAAACTGATTTACATCCGTCACTTCACACATCAGGTCCAGTTGAAACCAGCGTCAGGCAGTGGTTGTCTGGCATTTTTGCTGAACTGGGCCTTTTTGGCGCAGCCGTAAGGCATACTTTCCTGCTAATTTCTTACATGATTGTGTGTCTTTTAGTTTGTGCCAGATAAATGTATTTCCTTTCTTTCTTTCGTGTCTTTTCTTTATGGGAAGAGACGTTTGCCTAGCAGTGGGACAATAATAGGCTGATATTATTATTTTTGCAAAACTTTCCAGCTAATCGTATATCATGTTAGTCAAGGACATCTTCCACCTAAACCTTTTTATCTGTGGAGGCTTGTAATTAGCAATTTAGTTATATATTACTGTTATTATAATGTTATTAGTCTGTAAGCCTTTCGAAAAAAAAAAAAAAAATTGTAGAAATAGTTCCTAACTATAGGCCAACCGCTTAACTGAGACGTTGTCTGAGGTAGCAGCGCGGTGTGGGAGGGGTGTGGTGACGTGATGCGAGAGCTCGTGACAACTTGTGACAACTATCACCCCTCCCGCACCGCGCAGGTACCTCAGGCAACGTCTCAGTTAAGCGGTCGCTCGTCCTATAAATACCAGTCTCCATATTATCACACAAAATTCTCTTTACCCACATTTACAAAGCTCTGTTTGACCCGATAAACTGTGTACTTTTCCCACTAAAAGTGGAAGATTAATGCTTGGATTTCACGGGATTTTACTTCGTATAATTCTGAGTGATTTTTTCTACGTTTCTTGTCCCTCGAGACGTCGGCTTTTCTTTAGCCGATAGCAACAGTACCGGGATGAATGTTGCCGGTATTATTTTGAGGTGTGACGTCACGCCGTGATGTTTTTGTTTAAGTTTCTTTAGAAAGTTTTAAAAACAAACGCTTTTAACTTGAAAGTTAAATGTTAAGTGTTAAATCTACTCCTGATCCAGCTGTATGAAATAAAGCCGCTCGTAACGAAACTTTTCATAATTTTTTTTTAGTTTGGCTTCCACACTGAAAGAAAATGAGGTTTTTATAACTTCGCAACTGGCAAAAGAGTTATGAATTTAACTGGGTCTTTGTAGTTAAGTACTTATAAAGCTATTCGGAAAAATGGCTTCGTAAGATTTGTAGACAAGGAGAGAAGAAATTTTGAAGAGTTTTAGTAAGATTCTGTTCAAAGCCTTAAACTAAGGCGGATCACACACTACCACGCGGGAAACGGAGTCAAATTCTCTCGAATCTTCTCGAAGACGCGTTTTTATTGAAATTGTACATAATATGCAAAAAATCTCGCGCGGGGGCGCGTTATCAGCCTAAACAACCAATAAAAGAGAAATCGACATGGAAAACACTATAAGTGGTTTTTTTACACGATACAAGGTTGGTTTCAGTTATTTTATCTTCATCATTTCAGCCGACAGACGTCCACTGCTGGACATACGCCTCCCCCAAGCACCTGCACTTCGACCGGTTCTGTGCTTCTCGCATCCTACTTGTTCCTGCGGCTTTAACTAAGTCGTCAGTCATTTATCTTATACTGAGTAAATTGTTTACTTTTTTAAATATTATTACGATTCCTCCAGTAAAATATAATTTCTCTTGTATCCAAGCTAATCGCAACCTCTCAAAACCCCCATTCATTACAATTTCTATGGCGAACTAACACCGTAATCAGCATACTCATAGCGTTCGAACAAACCCATTGTTCGCGACTCAATGCTCAGTTCAACGACATTGGCGCAGCTTTATTAACGTAATTACCGTCGCATACAGCACGGACAGTTCGTTCTCTCGTTCATTCGATCGTTGTTTGTAACGCGAATGTTTATGTGGCCAGTGGCATGTTCTGTCATTATACAATAGTGTCCGGATTACATGATTGCCAGGTACAGTGCACCAAGGATCTTTTGGCGCTCGAATGACGTTGATAAGGAGGCGCTGACGATTAGCAGTTATGCAATTGTTTGGTGAGATGCAGTGAATAAGATGGCGGCATTATTTCCGATTTTGGTCACGCACCAAAATAACCATAATATAGTGATTTAAGTAAAAAATTGTGACAAGATTTGTATGAAATTACCAGACAAGTATCTTGTTGAATAAACCGTACCTATCCGAAATTCAGCGTCATAGGGGTGGGGGTTATATTTTCACTTAAATTGTTTTTGTTAATTTAGTTGTAAGTTCTTATAATGTAACTGTTTGCTGTTCCTTTAAATAAATAAATAAATTGCGTGTTTATACACTTGGTAACCACAAGAAAAGCGAGTGTCGCTTCCTGAGAAAAAAGAACTAAGATAACTTATAAATAAGCATAATGTTTATGTTCACCACATTTTCCATAACATACGTCTAATAAAAATAAACTAAGACTTCATATGTTACCCAATATCTCATTTGGTTGTACATTGTTACAATTCTTGGCTACGCAAGCGTGAAAAAGTAAATTGTTTCACCAAAGTCTCATGTGATATGATAAGGCATAATATTGCGATTAGGAAACAAAAGATGTTTCCGTGTACGTCGTTTGATACGTAGGTATGTACGTAGTTATGTGAAGAAGAATAAGGTAAATGTGCTGAAAGGTACTGTGAGAGTTTTACGAGCTGTCAGTACCGGGACGAGTAAATAAAACCACAGTTTGTCATATTACTTCAATTAAAAATTATTCTTAGAAAATGGTTCAATCTTTTTTTACATTTTTGTCCTTAAGGCCGATTCCCGTAATTAAAAACGTTCAAAATCTAGTCGCAAAACGTTCAAACTCTCAGCAACAATCAATGTCAAAAACTTGTCAGTAATATAGTGAAATTAGAGGTATTTTTGGCAGATTGAGATTGAGATCAGACTGTGAACGTTCTTAAAATTACGAGAATTTCCTCAGGTCTCCTGGCTTGTCAGCCAAATCTGACACCTGCTGTTTTCTTCTCATATTCTTTTTATAAATCAATGTTTGTCCCGTATATCTGCCATCCACTTTTCAAAATTTTATTAAGGTTGAATTTAAGCGCCAAATAGGCACATCTACAGTACCTACATAATTATGCAGTCACGCAAAATTATAAGTGTCTTTTAAAAGTGAGTTTTTTGTAAAAAACCACCAGCAATCGTGCTGACGACCACTAGAACAACGAAGCAGTTTATTTATTTGTTTAGTCATTAAAGGTACTTAGTGATTATGTTACATGACATTACAGAAATTGCAAGTCCATTTGCCAAGAAAATTTCTCGTATGTGTATAATTCACAGTACCTACCGTAAACCTACAGGAACCCTATGATAATTTCTTCTCAATGTGTAGAATCTAAAGCAGCACTTTCATTGCCAAATTTTTCGAATGATATACGAGGGCCAATAAAGAACCGCAGTCACTTACATTCTCAATCTGCAAGGAGTATCTCTCAGAATCTTTTTCTACGGTCGTGGGTTTCACCAGACAACCCGATTTATGGGCACAGATAACACAGATGAATCTTGTAAATTGAGTGATAAATGAAAGCTATCAATGAAAAAATGTTTCTGATTTCGTCAACCGAATCGCATGATTAGCCTATAATGTTCCCACTGCTCGGACACAGGCCTCATGTCTTCGACTTTTCAGTTCCAGGACATGCCGGTTTCCTCAACGATGTTTCCATCAACTGAATTACTTACTTTTATTATTATGGCCAATAAAGATTTCTTATATTCGAAACATTTGCTTTTTATATGAAAGTGTATTCAATATAATCCAATACATTCGTTCGTTCATTCACTGCTCTTTTATTTTCAAACAGAAGCACTTATCATTTAAATTGACCGAATGATTCCGGGGTTAATGGAATTCAATCTGTTCATTTTTCAATTAATTTCAATATTGCGATTGTTAATTGATCGAGTGCTTTGTTTTCTGATAACATCGAATACTTCTCTTTAAATAAATATTTTTGTAATTATTTATATTTAAAATTCAATGAAGCCTTTTACTTGTCGGGTTCGAGTTAATAGTCCAATGTAAAGGAGTTTTCGCTGTAAATTGAAAACCATTTTTTTTTTGTTAACTAACTGCATTGTTGAGAACTTTAAAAGGAATTCACAGAGGCAATTGATCATTATAATCAATATTTTTTTTTGTTTTTGTGTCGCATTGCTGGGCAATGGCCTCCCCTTTTTCCTTCCAAACCTCCCTGTCTTGTGCGATCTCTGGCCATGTAGGCACTTAATTTAAAAATAAAAATACTAATTAATATTAGTATTTAATTTATTTTTTAATTATTATTGGTATAGGTATTATTTTTTCATTTATATTTATTACATACTAGCTTTTGCCCGTGACTTCGTCCGCGTGAAGCCACTTTCTTATATTTTTTTCCGTAAGAACCATAGGTACTTGTACATACTTCAAGGAATATTGTAAAAAAAGAATTAGCGAAATCGGTTCAGCTGTTCTCGAGATTGCGCTTAGCAACACATTCGTCAGCGATTCATTTTTATATTATAGATTTATAACAATAAAGAGTACATAGACACGAACGTGTCTGTAGATTTTAATTAATACAGAAGAATTGGTTTCGTGAATTCAATACATTGCGGCATTGGTTTGTGTATACAGCACACCTGTGGAATTTCCGTTACTGTATTTAATTTGGTCAGGTACAAAATTGGGTTTTTCTGTTTAAAAGTTTGAAATTGTAAACCGTTAACCTACTCTATAAGTATATAGTATATAGTACCTATAAGTATAAGTATATAGTACCTGGCGAAACGCGATTGACTTCACTTCAAATGCAGCGGGGTAGTTGCGTAATACACGATCAGTAACAATGACTTTCAGGTGTGCGATTCTGTTACCATCTCACCGTGAAAACTTAGGTGAAGTGAGCAAGGAGTGAGCTGTCATTCCAACTAATGCTAGGGATTGACACTATTGACAGCTCACTCTAAGCTCACTTCACCTACCTTTTCACGGTGCGATTTTTACAGAATCGATCGGCTGTTTTACAGTTCAACAGCATTCATTGTTGGGCAGACAAATTTTTATATCCTTCAAAATGATTCAGATTGAGATTGATAGTGTGTTACGCAATTAGAATGCTGTTCTTCAATCCCGTCGAGCAATTCTTCTTGACAAGAGGATAGTGCTGTCCACTTTCTTTTTCCCTTATGTGTAGGTATTGAAACAACAATATTCTTAGTATCAGCTTTACTCATTTAAATTTAGAGTAAAGCTCTAGAAAGATCTAAAGTCTTAAAATTATAAAAGTAATATGTTCACGTTTATAAAAAGGGAGAGTAAAGAACCAGAAGGCATCAAAAAATTCGTCCGCATTGCTGTCAACAGGAAAAGTGCCCAAAAGGCTGGCAGCATTGCAATTGCCACGTTATATACAAAATCTGATTATTTGGTCAAACAATACAATATATTATAAATAATATAATTTATATAAATTATATATAATTTACATATAATATATATTATAAATGCCTATTAAATATGAATAAATGTGATTCATATTCCGCATTCTAATTCAGCGAATACAAAGAGATAACTCGGCCAGTTTCAATTCACACCACTTTTTGCCGATACTCAAATAATTTTCATTTCATTGCTCAATAATCCAAATAGTATTACTCATATCACAAAATTGGATGCACATAATAATTTCCCATTTTATCCGTATAAAACCTGAATAAACAAAAGGAAAATGGCCAAATGGCCACAAAGCTATTGACGGTGCGAGTTAGCCGTCCGGCTATAATGATCACTTTGATCACTCGAACGGCAACTTGCCTCTAAACGAGTATGTTCGTGGTTCCAAACTATTTTGATAATGTTTATTTTGGTTTGTTTATTGATGTAGGTTATGTGGGTTTGTTTCAGTATCTATCGTTTGCAAATATTCGTTTTTCTTTGATTTCGATGGAGATATAAATTGTGGTAAGAAATAGTTGTCATCACATACGGGTAGTTAAGGGGTTTATTTAAAAAAAAACTACTGAGAGAAATCTAGAAACATTTGATTTCTGGAAGTTTCTAGAAACTTGTGACCCGCCGCTGCTTCGCATGGTTTATAACACTTGATAACACATCGAAATTCTTTATTAAATATGTAAGTTTAATATGAATGTGTTATACAAATAAAGCTTCTGGAATAAATCCTCTAAATGATGGTGAAAACCGTATCAAAATCCGTTGCGTAGTTTTTAAGAACAACGCGGTCACACATACATACACGAAAAGCGACTTTCATTTATAATACACGTATTGAAGCTTTTATAAAAAAAAATGCATTACTTGGTCATGCTAGACATAAGATTTTCAATAGTTAGTCTAATGTAACAAACCGAAAATGCTAGATTTATTTATTTCTTAGTTATTATCATAAAACGAAGAAGATTATCACAACCAGGGACCAATTCTTGTAGATTCAAAGGTAATTGCAATTGTCTTCACTTGACATTTATGATTATTAAGAATATATAGAAATATATATAAGAGCCTTGATTACCATCCGAGTAATTGAAATAATGGGTGGCTTAACATCTGCAAACATTATAACCACTTATAAAACTTCAATCAAAGTTATTAGCTAAAATGAATCATACAATTATTTCGAAATAAGTACATTTATTATTTTTATTGCGAATTAGGTTTACAGTTTTGTTATTATAAAACTCAACAGCAGAATATTTTTCTTCATAAAAAGAGGGAAAAAGTATTAAGTAATTAAGTACCTAAATAATACTTTTTTCCATATTTTTTTGGCCATAGACAAGGTACAATACGCAATATCCATAAACCAGAAATATGTCAGTTAAAACCATAGTTGAAAACACGCTGGATTCCATTTTCAAAAATAATTTAAATAACCTATGGAGCTGCCTTCCACAGATACCAAATACCGAACACAAATACCGGTTCATTCGTTCCGAACGAACCTTTTGAATGCTCCGACCAATGTTGAGTATTGGTCGGAAGTATTCAAAAGGTTCATTCGGTCATTTCATTCAGTCATTCAGTCTAGATGTTGCGTACTTTCAATGGCCGACCATTATAGTGAATTCTTGTTGGATAAAACGATTCAAAACCATTCTGAACTAATATGAGATCACCGCTTCTCATGTGGGACGTTCAGAAGTGGGTCAAGTTTTATATAAAAATAATAAACGTTATTTTTACGGCCATATTGGTATAATAAGAGCGGCAACATCGCGTTTTCTCTGAAGGAAATGGGCCATTACAGTCCATAAAAGATGCTGAGAACTGGTTTCTTCTCTTGTGACCTAGAGACAACATATAAGAACATAGTATCACGCCCGTATTCTCCGAAGAGGTAGGCAGATTTTGCCCATTATGTGTAAGTCCCATGTAATACTATTACTATTTAAAAGAGTGTCCGTGGAGTTTTAAAAGAGTGTTCGTGGAGTTCCTTGCCCGTTCTTCTCCATAGAGATCTACGTTTTTGGAATGGCCGACTAGCTTCAACTTTCTGACTAACTGACCGACTATTTAATTTTGACAATTCAAAAGTGCCTAAAAATGGTTTAATTGAAATAAATGATATGAGTTTGAGTTAATAAGGGACAAGCATATGGCTATAAATCGGGCACGAATCCTTACTCCGGGCATGCCACTGAGATATTCCAGTGTTGTGGAATCAGTCTCCTTCGTACATACATGAATCAACAACATTTCTGAAGCGACAATTCAAATGTTTTTCCAGAGCAATAAATTCTTCTAAGAGCTGATTTTTCCATCGCCAGATATTAACTTTTATTCGAGGAATAAAATTGACGTTTGACAGTTTTTGTATGAAATATCTGCCAAAATTATTCCTCGAATAAAGTTATCAGATGATCTGTGCCCCGTGGTCCAACCAGTATAAGTCTCGATCAGAGAATCGATAAAAGTCCTATGTTCTAATCCAGGTCATGATCTACCCATGTGCTAAATTTCATCCAAGTCCGTTCAGCCGTTTTAACGTGACAGCGTAACAAAAGTGATAGGTGAACTCGTAAATACTTAAACTAAGATTATTTAGTGGTTAGCCACTTCAACTAGTATTGATGTTCGGATGAACTTGGTGGCTGCTTGCAAACTCACTGAGGAGGTAGTACCTAGGAACTAGTCTGCGGCATGATTAAGAGGCGTTTCGGAAGTTTAACAGGTTTGAGGTGCCTGTACTTATAAAGGGTTATTTGTAAAACACCAGCAACCTCTTAAGAGGTCATTGTACTCATCATTATGAACTTTTACTATGGGACCAAAACTGAAATCGCGAAAAAAAAATCAGCTGTTCCGTACATTTATGTTCGTATAACTCGTCAAAATGTAGGGAGCAGCTGACATTTTAATTTTATCTAAATAATAAATCAGATTTAGAAACAAACATTAGAACGAAGCATAGACATTGGATTAAAAACTGAATAATTAAACAAGCATTAAATGACTAGAATTCCGCTTAATATTTATTACAGCAGTCTGTACTTTGTAACCCAAATGTACTGATATTCTACTTAGCAACATCTTATTATATACCATAAAGTAAAACTTAGCAAAGGTTTTTATGATATTGTGGTAATCACCAATTAAAATTAATATACTTAGTCTTGCTTTGTAGTTAAGCAAAAGCGAACTAATTTTAATGTGAATAAAATTACGGTTCGTACCTAGTTATTTATTCAGTTAGATACATTGTAGTATATATTATAACAACACGACAGTATTCCCCGTAGAGTAAGGCAGAGGTGTTTCGATAGCACACCCATATTTCGCCAGTTTTGTTTAAGATATGTGAAGAGGGCGAGCCTGTTGCCACCAACCGTGCACAAATTCAGGCATCTGGGTGCTAGTGAGAAATTCCAGATGGATAAACCCAATAAATAACAACACATTAACACACGTCACTCACAATTTAGGGAAAACTGAACGTACTTCTTTCTATGGGTATTTTTGTATGAATTATTGAAATTTGTACAGGACAACGTCTACTAGGTCTCTATAATAAAACTCACTGACGATGACACACGAGTACCTAAATTCAAAGGGCACACAAAACACTTTTCATTCAACCTGAAAAGAAAACTTCAACAACAGGTTCACAAAACATTTAAGTTTTTACTTATTCAAAAAAGGTTATTCTCCTCGGGTCATTATCCTACCATGGTCACTTATCTATTGTGTACCCTCTAAAGTCAAGCAAGTTCAAGGGTAAAGGCCTTGTGATTGACCTTGTCGTAGCGACATCTGGCGGCAACTGAGGGAACCATAACGCGTGTCCGACGACTGAATGATAATGATGTGCGAATTTTATGGAGCGTGTGGAGACGCCATCTGTGAGGCAGAGTTGGAATTAATTTAAACAAAAAAATATTTTTTTTAAACAAACAGGACACATTAATCTTAATTTTGTCCTTTTAATCACCAACATTTATTAATAGATGTAAACTGAAAGAAAATAGGAAATTACAGCTTATTATAGGTCGAACTCTTTTCCGAATTGTGGGGATTTGAAAAGATTTTAATTGGTTCAAGTCATCAAAATGGACCGCACTGTCCTCTTAGCTTAGGTACGTAACATTGTGGACCCCAAACTGTGCGTTGAGATTTTTGCAATAACAATGTATCTTGCATTTGCAATATGTAAACAAACATGTGGTTTTGGAAAAACAACTTTAAAACCTGAATTTGAAGCGCAAACTGAACTTTATTGTGTGGAAGTTCTTTTGCCAACTTCATGTTGATAATTTTTATGCATTAGACAAATATAACGGATAAATAACGATAGTTATTGTGTAATATTGTTGAAATGCACTTTAGAGTTATTTTTTAATGTAAATGGTAAATAAATTACATTGCCTCGATATTCGTGAAATAACGGAGTTACGAAATATGTTTATATCGAAATAACGAAGGATGATAACCGTTTTTTGTCTAACATTATAATAAACAGAGTATAGTTATTCTGAAAACAATTTAATTAACCAGCCGTAAAGTTTATATTTCTTTAAGTGGAAATAACATCAACTCGAAAGCAAGAATTTAATATGGGATTAGTTAGAAGCCTGTTAAATTGGTCATGAGGTTAGGCGTATCTTATAGTCTTATGTTCCTGAGCCCTGAATTTGCGGAAAATATTCCATTCAAATTCGTACCAATAAGGAAGTCGCAATCCATATCAGATGTTTCTAGATACAATATTATGAACCACCTTATCTAATATAGGTAAAAATCAATACCGGTACTATGGCTATTTGCTGCTTATCAGTCTGATAAGCTACATAACATATTTACATAGGAAAACGTTGATAGTGGAAGCACTTCTGTAGATATATGTATTTGCAAGGGACTTTTTTGGTTTTGAATGAAACGGGTTAACCTGAGGTTTTATTTCTTGTGTTTGCAGGATGCATTAAAAAGTATACGGGACAGTGGGGGAATTGAGAACGGCGGGTAATTGGGAATAGCTAGGTAAGTAATACTTTCCCCCGCACTACACCGCTCCGCACCCGTTCAACTGTCGCGTACGCACTGAGGGGGGCTAGACGCGTCTGTTGAACGGGTGCGGAGCGGTGTAGTGCGGGGGAAAGTATTACTTACCTAGCTATTCCCAATTACCCGCCGTTCTCAATTCGCCCACTGTCCCCTACAAGATAGACGATCAATAAAATTATCTCAGCCTATTGCAATCCACTGCTGGACCTACGCCAGAACACCCTCCTTCCGAACCCAGTCTGTCCCAGCCACCTTTTTAATGTCGGTGGTCTATCTAGCTGGAGGGCGTCCCACACTACACTTGCCGATACGCGGTCTCCACTAAGCACTCTAATTGCGTAACACACAATCAATCTCAATCTGAATCATTTTGAAGAATATTGCTAATCCATTGCTTCATTGTTCAAAAAATGTGTCATGATGTGTCTGCTCAACAACGTAAATAACGCAATGAATGTTGTTGAACTGTCAAAATGAAACCGATTCCGATTGATCGTGTGTTACGCAATTAGGGTGTAGGACTCGTCTGCTCCACCGGCAATCGGTCGTGCGACAAATTATATGGTCAGCCCGCTGCCACTTCAGCTAGCTTACTCTCCAAGCTATGTCAGTAGTTACAAAATGGCGATACTTTATGATTGTATAGTCAAAAAATAAATATGGTAGCTCTTTAGGTTTAATTTTTACTTACACCTTATTATTTTTCCAACTACGTCTGGAAACATTTTCAATGAAAATGACATTTCGAAAAGATGACATGCGCGTGGGAAAGGAATATGTTCGAAAATTGCTAAAAGTTATCGCTCCTTGGCCGTGCTTACGATTAGCATATAATCTAAGCAAAACGCATTAGTTGAGGAATTCCTATATGCAGTTTTAAGTATTATGGGCTTATGATAATGGGCTTGCGACTATCATTTTGAAACCTATAACCCTCTACCATCCATCTAAACTAAATTATCGAAGGTTATATGGTAATAAAAGTATTGCCATAATCTTTCCATTTATGCTGATAACTTTAAATAAAATTGAGGATATATCCATACCAGGAAGAAAATAAACCATTCTAATTACCTCTTAATGCCACCTTTTATCACGAGGTACTGGCAATATAATGGGAAAACTTTAGCGTCATGCGTTTATTACGGGCACATGACAGGCATTAGCGATGGTTTATGGAGTTATGTGGTAGAATGGAAAAAGACGACTCAGGTATTTTGTGAAGAGGATGTCGCGGCATATAAATCGCCACATGTGAACTATGTCACACTGACGTCATCCAAAATCCTGCATCGCGCAAGCAGTGTTTACCGCGCAACTAGCAATTATATACAACGTCCCGACATCAGTGGTGGACAGTACTGTAGCTTACCAGACACAACACCCATCTGGTCGTAGGATTCTCCCTTTTCTATGGAGGATGAGTGAACTTTAAATTCTGTTCCTCATACCTGTGCAATGATATATGGAGGCTATATCCTCTTGGCTACTTGCTACAACATATTGAGTTTTGTAAAGGTTAAAAATATGCAAACAGGCTAAAAGGATATCCAATGGGAAGTGTTTTATGCTACTCATAGACTACTCTAAGTGCTACTGGAATACTAAGGGGTGAAGGATAAAGTTGCAAAGGCTCAAGGACTTATAAAAAAAACACAATGACTTTCATTTCCCTCTCGTACAGTGGAGACCTGTGTCCCAGGAACATTATAGGCTGGTTATGCTCTGCTGTGTTATGCTTTTCATTTTGGCCGTTCAGCCACATTCATTAAGTTGTTTACTCTGTTGAGCAGACGATTTAATCAAACTTATGAAGCAATGGGTTAGGAATTCCCTTCAAAACCCTCGGATTGTAATTGAAAGTGTGTTACGTGCTGAATTTAGTGCACAAGGAGAACAGAAGTTATATTGTGTCAATTTACGAGCTGCCCACGATATCGATAGTCAACTGTAACCTTTTAACATTAATTCTTATACGTAATCATTGATGTCGAGAATGTTAACTCCGTAAGCTGAACCCGCATAAAAAGTAAAGTAATTAATCACTCGTGTCAGCATACGTTGCTGCAATGGATTTGTCATTCAATTGTGTCGCAACGTCGACTCTGGGGCAGTTAGCGAACAATACAGACTGGCGGCGATGCAGACAGCCGATGCGCACTCGAACTAGCTACAATGCTATCTATAAGGCTATTCTTTTTGACGGCACGGTTGGCGCAGTGGTTAAGCGATTGGCTGCTGCGCTGCGTGTCGCGGGTTCGATTCCCGCACGGAACAAATATTTGTATGACCTACATGTATTTGTTCCGAGTCTGGGTGTTTTCTATCTATAATATGTATGTATTTACAAAAAAAAATGTATATAAGTAGTTTATCAGCCATCTTGTTACCATAACACAAGCATTAGGTTGCTTAGCTTGGGACAAATGGTGTTGTGTGAAATGTCCAGGGATTTATTTATTATTATTATTATTTATTATTCTCGTAATTAAGAACGTTGAAAATCTTGTCGCAGTCTCTTCTCAGCGACAATCAATGTCAAAAACTTGAACCAAATGTAGGGAAATTTGTGTTATTTTTGATAGATTGAGACTGTGAGATCAGATCAGACTGTGAACGTTCTTAAAATTACGAGAATTGTTCCTCAGGTTCTTTTAGCGCGTGTTCAAAATCGGAACTAACGCCGCCATCTTGTTTTGTCAATTACAAATTCAAATGTTTACCGACAATACATTGATGTGGTCGGTATCGCCTGCACGGTTAATTTTGACGGTCCGTATGAAAAAGCTACTCATTTTCTAACAAAAAAGCGCCTGTCCATGTGTTGTCATTGTAGCGTGGTTGTGGTGTGATTATGGTTGTCGTGTGGTTGTGGTTCGTATGACGGGCCCGTAACCACTGCTTTCCAACATTTTGTTGCTGCGATGTGGTCTTCTTCTTAACCTACGAGTATCAATGGCAAAAAGTTCATCTTTGGCCCAAAATTCAGCTGCGCGAACTTCTCTCACTGAGGTCAAGGTGGTTAGAATGACCCCTAAGGAAACTTCCTATCCTCAAACTGGAGCACAAATACATCAACAATAATAAGGCAAGTCATTAAGCAATCTTAACAATATCTTACCTACTAACCGTAGTACGCAAACACAATAACGTTTCAACATCGCACATCCATCGTTCCCATAATAACACCAGTGATTAATGAAGTCGGCTATTTTCTGGGAAGCTTTCTAATTTATCCATAACGCCGACTTTTTGATGCGAGCTCGTAAAATACGGACTAACAAGGTTCCGTAGCTAAGTGAGCGCTTTCACGAGATACATTGCTGAAAGTGTAGTGAATAAAATTTTGGGATTTCATCAGGGAGATAAATTGCTTTACATAGATCAAAGTCTAACTGGAAAGGACAGACATTTTTAAATTGTTTTTTAAGGCGCGGTAAGAAGCGAAAAGACGAATGAACGACAATTAAATAGCGCATCGCGGTAAGAAATAAGGTTCAAAACAGCAATGCGTTTGATGTTAGTTGAATCGAATGACCACCAAAATAAAAGTAATTTTTCAATTAAACTAAAAAATAGATGCGCGGCTCAGTGGAATAATTTTAGGTATGTATTTCTTTAGTTGGTTGAATTCCCTTTATTATCATTACATAAAATATGATAGTTTATGCTCAAAATTTTGAGAATTATGCGACGAAAAATATTATTTTACGGTCTGTTTTACAATTGTTTTATCATGATACTATTTTATTTTTAAGATGTATATTTTTGAATAAGTCCTTTCTTTGACCATTTGACAATTAAATACTCAATATTTTTTCTGACTTGTAATACGTAAGCCTATCTGTGCGACAAAAAACAGGTTTATCGTTTGGGCAGCGCCTTAAGTAGTCGTGGACTCATGACTACGTAAACTACTTAGTCAAAATAATAATATTCGCAAAAGGTGCAAAGATTAATTGAAACATTAGGAAAACATCCCATAGCAGAAGAAAATGTATGTAGGTACCAATCTACATCTACACATGTAATTCTATACATCCTATCCTACTAATATTGTAAACGTAAAAGTTTGTATGGATGGATGGATGTTTGTTTGTTACTATTTCACGCAAAAACTACCGAACGGATTTCGATGAAATTTGGCACACAGATGTTTTATAACCAGGATTAACATTTAGGATATTTTTTATCCCGGTATTCCCACGGGATCGAAACTTATGCGGGTGAAACCGCGGGGCGCACCTAGCAAAACTGTACATTGAACATTTCGGATTAGAAAAATTCTGCATTTGAGAGCCCAAGTCTTGGGGAAGATTTATAGGCTAATTAACATCAAGTTACAACCCTTAGGAGCCGGGCACAAAGGAAAAAGTCGAAAGGAATGCTAAAAGGAACGAAGTAAAGCGCGATGCGACGCGGTGAGTCCGGGGGCTGTGGACGGGAGTAGACTTTCACGCGGACGAAGTCGAGGGCCAAAGCAAGTAATGAAATAATTGTATATAATACCTGCCAGTGATGCAAAAGTGTTGACAGTCCATCGAGTATATTGGAAAAGTGTTTGTATTTACCTGTAACAAAAATAAAAATTCATGAAGATAATTGTTCATTATCAAAACACCCAATAGGAGACCGCACAAAAAAAAACACTCCACGAGTTTCTTTTAAATTGGGATGCGATATGGTAACCCGCGAAATTCAAATTTTCTTACGTTTTTTTACAATTGGCAGGTCAGAGTCAGGTTGTAAGTTGAACGAAATATGATTCGCAACCGTAACAAGTATGTATTTACAGAATTATTATAGTTAAAATCATCAATACAACCCTCTAAGTTCATACAATCCTATTGATTGATATTTCATGAAATACTCAGTCAATAGGATTATTAAATAGAAAAAAAATGCATTTATTGGCATTACACTATATTACATGAAAAATGCATGTATAGAAAACAAAGATTGTAATGCCCAAAAGCTCAGCATAATGTCACCTGACGCTGATTTTCTGCTGCAACCCACGAGTGCCATACGCTGGAATAACAAACACATAGGGAAGTGTGTAAATGACTATTTCATGAACCTTAGCGTTAAAAGAGTTGTATTTCTCTGACTGCTCATTTAGGGGCACATTAAATAAACAGTCAGAGGAATACAACTCTTTTACATAAACAAAGCCGTTCTTATCCAAACAAACAGACCAAAAGAACTCTTATACGCGAGTCTTACATAATATTCTTCCGGAAAACAATTTATTTGCAAATATGAAACAAAAATAGGCGACTGCGTATTTTTCAAGCTCTCCCCGCTGAAGAAACTTAGTTAGGCATTTACTATAATGCATGTAAAACGTGTTTTTATACAAACAACTTCGCGCTTTCGGTCCCATTTTATGACGACACATAAAAATAAATAGGCATTTACATGAAGGAAAAGCGCACACCTACTGCGGAAGGTAATTGGGGAAAAACAACCCTATTGTGGAAACTTAAAGTTCGTTTTCGCTTGATTTGGGGTGAGATGGAAAATTAATTTAAAAGATGGCAGGACCGAATTAGGCGCGAGGTGCATTTTTTGGTTGAAAAAAAGTGATTTTTTTTGAGCTGTAAATGCAAGAATAAAAGGAGCGTATTTCAGCGTTTATTTTACGTAGGCAAGAGATCTCTGCAGGGTGGCTGGAAGTAGCCGAATGACAATGCTCATCCAAAATTCGATGTGCCATTAACGATGTGATGAATAACGATAGATGTAATAATAGCAGAGGTGGCCCAGTGGTAAGTCGACTTTCGAGTTATAGGTTGTGGATTCGAACCCAGGCGCTTTACTTTATGTAAATTATTTCATCACCACTGCTCTCAAAACGGTGAAGGAAAACATCGTGAGGAACCTGCATGTCCTAAAACAAAAAAAAATGAAAACATGTGACATCTACCAACCTGCACTAGACTCGCGTGGTGGATTACGGCCCACTCCCTTTCACCGAAAGGAGGCCTGTTTCCCAGCAGTATGAACATTATAAGCTGATTTATAGAGACCTACTGTAAACCTTCATTACATGTCAAAATTACATAACAGAATGAGACATAAATGTCGTTTGGACTAATATTAACTACTATAATAAAATAGTACTGCTACTGCTCCTAAATTAACCTCAAATAACTATTATTATTTAACTGCATATTAGCGTTGTAAGCTGTCGTTTATATTATACAAGTGAAGGGTTAACGATCATTATGCAGTATTACATGTTCATTGACACGTCATTAGAGGATATGTACTAATTTATAGTGCTTGAAATTAATATGCGATAATGGAAAACTTGACATTGCTATTTATTAAGAAAACTGCGGGGTGATTACGTAACACACTAACAGTAACAACGGCTACCATTTTGACAGTTTAACAACATTCATTGCGTTATTTACGTTGTTGAGCAGAATTTTTTTTCGAACATATGAAGTAATGGATTAGCTATATCTTTCAAAATGATTCAGACTGTGATTGATAGTGTGTTACTAAATTAGGCACGGCGGGCTGATACCCGCAATAGGTTGGGGTAGAAGTGTTCTTGAGTGGAGACCGCGAATAGGTAAACGTAAGGTGGGACGCCCTCAGGCTAGGTGGAGCGACGATCTTCGCTGGATGGCTGGTAGCAGCTGGATGAGAGTTGACGAAAATTGAGTTGAATGGCGTGCAATAGGAGAGGCCTATGTCCAGCAGTGGACTGCTATAGGCTGATGATGATGATGGGCTGATACCAGTCGGGGCTGCGGCGAATGTACTACAAGAATCTCCCGGGCCCCCGACTCATGGGAATAGAAGGAACAGTGGGGTTTTAGTCGGTAAGAGTCCGCCATAACCCTCCGTTCTCCTCAGACAGAGAGTATCCATGAGGATGTCCCCATGGAAAACAAAAAAAAAACGGTGCTGGTGCCTTCACCACTATTCTTTTTACAGAAAACACCCTAAGATACATGCTCTGTTAATGTTTTTAAGAGAGAGTGGGCGGATCGGTCACTGAACTTATAAAACTTTAACGTCATCATACGTAATACTTTCAATCTGATGTAAGATTGACGTGCTAGATTATAGTTCCGTGTCGAATTGTCGAAAAATATCTTAAAATAATTCCATTCTCATGCCGATTGCTATCTTTCCGGGAAAAGTGACATAAAAATGTTATCGACGTGACTTAAAAATGAGAGCGTCGTAAACGTAAAAAAAGAAGTAAAGCAGACTCCGACAATCGAAAAACATTTTTTTTTTCATTTATTATTCTCTTTCTTCATAGGTCATTTTCGTATTGTTTTTTTTATCCATCGTGGTAATGCTGCCAGCCTTTTGGGCACTTATCCCATTGACGGTGATGCGGACGAATTTTTTGATGCCCAATGAGCTCCTGCCTTTTTCTATATTTTCTCGTACTATATGCTTGTATATATATTTTAATGTTAGCTTGTAAAAATAGTAATTAATCAGTGTATGTTAAATAAATAATTACTTTTTTTATAACCGAAGTTTAAAAAAGGTATTGGTCGATAAACAGGGTTAGATTAACACATAATGGGTAACTAACGTTATAAAAACATGAAAACAAAAAAAAAACTGATGATATTATATTTTTGGGTCAACTCTACTAACTATTAGTTAAAAAAATGAGTTTTTTTTTCGTAATTAATATCAAAACACGGTAAAATGAAAATAAAACATTTTCTCGACTCATTATTCAAATAACTACAATTCCAGCGGTCGCTGACCCAAAAAAATTTTTTCATAAAATAATATTCTTTTGTTTTGTCGTGTCGATACCTAACACGTCTGTGGAGTATCGCTAGCTAATTTAATTCAAATCTCTACCAACCAATACTGGCTCGCGTGGTAGATTACTGCCCACTCCCTCTTTTCTTCTTTTCTTTTGGGCCTTATTGGCGCAGCCGTGAGTACACTTGAGCCATTGGTGCCGTGAGTGCACGAGTGTGCACTTTCCTGCTAATTTCTTACATCGGACTTCACACTTTTTATTTAATCTTTTATTTTTATTTCATTGTTTTTTTTATCTGAAGGCCAATTCTCGTAATTTATAACGTTTAAAATCTAGTCGCAGTCTCATCTCAGCGACAAAAAAATGTCAAAAACTTGTCAAAATGTAGGTAAATTACAAGTATTTTTTGACAGATTGAGGCTGAGGTCAGACTGTGAACGGTCTTAAAATTACGAGAATTGCCCCTCTGATGTATGTATCTGATGTATTCTGTGTCTTTTAGTTTGTGCCAAATAAATTTATTTTCTCTCTTTCTTCTTTCCTCTCGAAGAAAGGAGGCCTGTGTCTCAGCAGTGGGAACATTATAGGCTGATTATGCTTATGCTTACGAGTATACCTACAGCTTTATTTTTTATTTATTTATTTTATTAGGTCTACCAACAATTGTTCACACTGGATGCAGCAACATAATGCATTATTAAAATTAAATTACAGTGCAACAATTACTTATCGGTAAATACCACAAAACAATAAATTCGGAAAATTAGCTAACTTACTAAGTATTAAGCGCTAATATTCAATTTAATAAATTTTAAATTAGAAATAGATTTTTTAAATGCCAAGTGTGATTTATATTCACCGGTGAACCGCTCATTTTCCTCTACGCTCACAAAAACCGCAACCTTTTACCGTGTTGCACCCGCAGTGTACCTAGTACGTCCCCTTCTACTAAAGGTCTAGTAAATCACATTTCATGCCGGACATTCGACCAACGCGGAACACAGACAACTATGGAAGATCACGACTTGGTCACAGGTCAATCTGAATCACGATGTCGCCTGCAACATCTGCTAAACAATTTTCAACTTTATTGTGTTGAAAAACGGTTTATTATAAAGTGTGAAGTGTGAACATATGAAAGTTAAGAAAGTAGTTAGTTATAATTAGCTGGAATGTGGATTAGAGCATAGAATTAGTTGGTTCTTGAAAGGAATGACCTAAGGGGTTATATGTTGAAGAAACTGACAAAAAAGCTTAGAACAAGTAAGAGGTTTATTCTGAAATTGTTTGGAAAAAAAGCCGTTACATTTTATGACATGTGGTGTTTACCTAATTTCGGTTTCTTAAGATTAGGGCTCATGTTTGTAATAAAAAAATCGTCAATCCATCATCAACGTTTAACAGTCTTTTGTCATCATCTTCCTAGACTTTCGGCGGCTTTAAGTCTAACCAAATACAGCTGAATACACGTACTTTACATGCCGACTGCCTATCTGACCTCCACAATCCAGTTACTGGATAATACGATACCCTTGGTAAGACTGGTTGTCAGACTTTCGGGCTACTGACGACCCGTAACGACTGTCAAAGATCCACGAATGACAGCCACGACCATACGGCTTAACGTGCTTTTCCAGGCACGGAGTTGTCTTGGTATGTAAGATTGTACCCCATCCATGGACCAACCGCGGCAAGCGTAACTTAAAATGATTGATCGACCCGTGCGGGTGTTATTACTTAGCCACAAGCCCCTGTCTTTTATAGTCATTCTTATTCCAGCCCTTGTTCCAGTCGCTCTTCCATTCTCCCCCGTCAGCTGACACCTTATCATTTACTCCCTTCTAATTTAAATCACAATCCATCATCTTCTCTTTGATCTGCCGTCTCCCCTCCATCCATCAACATTTACAAACATCACTTTTCGCGGGCTTTTTGCGGTCCTCCTGTCAAAAGACTCAAAAACACGCTGATTGCGGCAATATCCAACTTTTACAGGTTAATTAATGGCAAAGATAAATCATGCTGCATAAACATTTCTACTTTACATTATTAAATTAACCCGACAAAGTGAAACAAAGTCGAAGGATGAACAAAGGTTCTTGCAACAAGAAAGTATTGTTTTACAAAGGAAGGTGTACCTATCGCCAGCGTAATGATATGCAAACTGATGTCGCGCCAACCTTATTCTTTGTAAAATTCTTTTCCTTATTACTATTCTGTACTTTTTACAGTTGTGGAAGAAATATTTTTAAACGTCTGTGCATTAAAATATCGTTCACGTTTTTGTGAAATTAAATATGCATTTCATGGCTTTATGGAAAATATACTGTTAAGCTACACTGACAAATGACTTGTGTATTCATCATCTGTTTAGTCTTTTCCCAACTATATTGCGGTCGGCTTCCAGTCTAACCGGATGCAGCTGAATACCAGTATTTTACATGAAGTGACTGCCTATCTGACCTCTACAATTCAGTTACTGGGTAATACGTTACCCCCTTTTTTTTGGGTTGTAGATCATCAAATGACTTCTCACACAACACGTTACCCCTTAGTAAGACTGGTTGTCAGAGTCAGTCAGACAGAGGTAACGACTGCCAAAGATCCATGAATGACAGCCGGGACCAACGGCTTAACTTATTGTGTATTCCAATATAAGTTTTCAAAACAAATATTTCACTATGCACACAACATTCAAAAATGTTTGAGCTATGCTTAAACTACCCGTACCCGTATTTTTCAATTTCAATATCGAATATTTAGTTTACAAAATGTTTACTTCCGAATATTTATTTTTATCTAAAAAATATTCACATAACAACTACCAGTTTCAATGGTATTTTTTTATTTTAAAAAATCCCCGTCTAATACTATTCGAGCAGGGGTAAAAACCGTAAAACCGCAATGGTTCGCGTAAAAAAAGAGTAAATATTTTATGGGTCAAACATTGTAGAATAGCCCGAGCTCCTATTAGCAGCGTTGCTAGAGGGCTCTCGAGCCACTCGCCTATAATGAGGCAGCTATGTTCCTACTTGTTATGTGTGCCTGGTACCTCTCGGTGTATCGGTACTATCCCAGGTCCGATTCTACTAACATTTTCGAGCAGGAAAATAACTAACTTGACCTGCATTTGAAGTCAAGTCCGAAACTACCAACAATTTTGACTTGCAACTTTGTTTTTGAAATGGCTGAAAAAAGAGTACATTGTGTCGAAGGCAAACATTTGCGAAATATTTGGAACAACTTATTATTGAAAAAAAATCATGATAGATTAAAATTTCGTCTTCGTAATAGAGTAAAATAATTGAATGATTCATGAAATCATTAATAACCGACTTCATTATGTTAATTTATTCATTAGCCAAGCAAATTAACAGCCCAATAATACAAAATGCATTATTCAAAAGTATCGGTACTTTCGTGAATAAAACTGAAAGTCGATGGAATAAAAAGTAGATTGATGATCGTGGATATAAAACCATACTTGATAATAATAAAGCTGAAGAGTTCGTTTTTTTTTTATTGCACTAATCTCATCTCTAGAACCACCAGTCGGTTTAAAAAAAAAATGCATTTGATAGCCCAATTACTGAGGAAGGTTATACGCTCTTTAACCTCACGGCAGCACCCTTAAGGGCGGAGCACTGGTGGTTCTGGAGATTTCCAAATATACAGGGTTATTGAAAAAACATCAACAACCTCTTAAGAGGTCATTGTACTCGTCATTATGAACCACTTATACTATGGGACCAAACCTAAAATCGCGAAAAAAAAATAGCTGTTCTCTACATTTATGACGCTCTTTAACCTCACGGCAGCCGGGCAAAACGAAAAAAAAGTCCGAAATAACGCTAAGCAAATATGAAGTAGCAGCGTGGGCGGGCGATGCGACGCGACGTGATGAGACGGGGGCCGAAATTTCACGCGGATAAAGTCGCGGGTAAAAGTTAGTAGAACATTCGTTGGCACGGCGTTTATCAGTGGGGTAGTTGCGTAACACACTACAAGTACCAATGGCTTTTATTTTGACAGTTCAACAACATTCATATTAGATGTTGAGCAGACAATTTTTTCGAACATATGAAGCAATGGATTAGCAGTATCCTTCAAAATCTGTGATTCAAGTGTGTGACGCAATTCGGGTGCAGTACGATATTTTAGCGTACAATGCGATAAGTAGCTAAGCAAAAAAATCTATTTGAGTACCTCGACTAGAATTTTTTTGTACATTAACTTGTTTTTTGAACAAGTCGATCCTGACTGGGAATAACCTACAAAACTTTCTAAAGAATCAATGTACTGTCAAAATTTTTTTTATTTGCCGTTATGTCCTACTACTGGGCAACTCCTCCCTCCCTACTCTCCTTCCATCTCTCTCTGTCCAGAGCTGCAAAAGACCAATCTTTATCAAAGGAGTCCAGCTCATCCCGCCATCACAGTCTGGGCCTGCCGCGATGTCGTTTGCCATTAAGCGGGACAAAACCAGAAAGAAAAAAAAAAGAAAAACACTAAATATAAATATTTTAACAAAAAACAACAAGTCTACTTTTTATTTACCTACAAAGACTGGTCAAAGATTTGGTACAGCCGATCCATTCTGTAAAAATCTCACCGTGAAAAGTTAGGTGAAGTGAGCTTAGAGTGAGCTATCAATGGTGTCAATCCCTAGCATTACTTGGAATGACAGCTCACTCCACGCTCACTTCAGCTAAGTTTTCACGGTGAGATGGTTACAGCCGATCTAACACCAACAAACATTTTAGCAACTCATACAGCTTAGCAACCTATAGAGAAGAAAGGACGCATACATTATAATAACTTTAACTACCATGGAAGAAGAATCCGCTGGATTCGAGAAGCACAAAACCGGTCGATGTGGTGACGCTTGGGGACAGCCTATTCCAGCAGTGGACGTCTTTCGACTGAGTAATAATAATAATGATACCCACGTATGAAGTAAAGTTGACATTTACGAACATAAAGTCATGTTGAATGATAGTAGACAACTGCTAACCCTCTCTTGAAATACAAGTATGATAGTAATACTACATTAAAAGTAAAACGCCGGGCCTGCCTCAACACAACAGTGATAGGGCAAGGGCATCGGACGGGTAGAGCGTGAGGGCAATAGTAACCACAGACCAATATTATCATCTGATAGAGGGGACGCCGATTCGTTTTATGCCTACTGCCAGAATTAGACAAAGAAAGAAAGAAAATACATTTATTTGCGGCAAACATGATGCATAAAAAAAAAAACACACAAAAAAAAATAAGTAATAGATAATTACACATAATATAGTGTAATTACACTTAGGTAGGTAAACTTAAGGATTGTTTATCAAATTCACTACCAATTTAAACGGGTATCCAACGAAAATAAATGAATTATTTTCGTTTTTAATCCCACTTTAATATTTTTGGCGTTGGATCCCACAAAACATTATTAGATATGTATTTCCGCTGAATCCCAAATTTAAAAAGCGCATGAGAATTACGTTTTACTGTCGTTGAATCCCAAAAACTATTTCCATTGGATACCGAATGCTTAAAAAAATTATTTTAATTATTAGGGGTAATATCAACAAAATTGATTATTATAAAATGAGGGTATATTTGATATTGACTGACCACTTATAATATTGCTGTACTCTTGGTCATTGCGTCTATCTATTTACACGCGTAACGTGTACCTTTACGTATATTTAAATAAAAATTGTAATTCGTTATTTTTATGAAATGTCTATAACACGTTAGATTGACGTAAAGTGTCAATTTGATAAAGAGTTAATTTCCCAGACCTGACAATGCACAGGTACTGTCTTAACATAAGTAAGTCATTAATGATTAAAAAATAATCGTAATCTAATAAGAATATTAAAAAAAAAATGTTCATGTTCTAATAGTTTTAGCTTTTTTTCCGGCATTGTATTAATGAACTCGCGCGCGTATTGTATACCTGAAACACTCCAGGAATATGAAGCTGAGCTGACCATAAAAAGTAAATATTGCATCTGAAATTCAAAAGAAATCCAATATGCGTATACAGACGAACTTCTTCACTAACAACCCTACTCCTACATAATTGCATAATAAAAGATTACATAATCTTCGAGCAATGACTTCATTCCAGAACTATGTTACGCTGGTACCCATTGAACGAACGAATGAACGAGACATTATCGGTCCTACCTCAACATTATGCTGATAGGGCAAGGCCATTGCGAGCGGTTCATGAATGCAACGGTGTTCTGATATTAATACGGTACCACGATAAAGGGGAATAATGTGGGATTGTTAGACATTGAATGCTTTAAGGTACAGTATGTGATCTCTATGTTAGGAATTATCTAAACTAATATTATAAAGAGAAAAGATTTGATTTTTTGTATGTTTGTTTACGCTTTCACGCAAAAACGGCTGAACGGATTTGGATGTGGCACATAACCTGGATTAGGACATAATATATGATGCTTTTTCCGCCGCCGATGCCGATGTTCTCTCGTGATCGAGACATATGCGGGTGAAACCATGGGACGCAGCTAGTTATTAAATAAATTAATAATGACAATGGAAGTTTTGACTTAGAAATAAACTTTCACGTTTTATCAAAAATTTTCCTTATAATATAATATTATATTAATTATTATATTCGCAAGAAACTATGTAGAATTTCCACTTATTTTGTCATACAGTTGACTTTCCATTTATTCTGTGTCAAATAATGTATTTACTTTAAAATTTTGTATTTTCAATAATATGCAAACTTCTCTTACAAACAATAAAAAATAACAATGATAATTGTAACAAAACAACATTTTCCTGCCATTAAAATAAATACGAACTCACTCATAGACAATCTTATCCGCTCCACATAACCTCAAACTATTATTATCCTCCCAGAGACATCGAATCGAACGCCACAATAAAACCTACTTGGTGCATCTGTTATTATTACATTGCTCTATGCGATTCTTGACCCCGCTCGTGACCAGAGACCATTGCACTGTTCTCAATAGGATGATGCGTGTAGGTATGTGCTACGTATGTACGTATCTGCTGTGTATTGCAGTTCCGTATCTAAGTACGTGGGAGTTGGTCTATGCTGTTGTGTAGTGGCAAAATAATTGAGTTATACTTCGTGAGTTTAATTTTGTGCGTATAGTATTGATTTGTTACATTTGCACAGTTTTACAATAATCCTTGGAAGTTAATGTGAAGGATAGTAACGTAATAGTGCTATTAGATTTCCTACTGTTATTAACAAACCAGAGGGATAATTACGTAACACACTAAAAATAGCAATGGCTTTAATTATGACAGTTCAACAACATTCATTTCGTTATTTACCTTGTTATGTAGAAAAAAAATCGAACATAGGAAGCAATAGATTAGCAATATCATTCAAAATGATTCAGATTGAGATTGATAGTGTGTTAAGCTATTAGGATGCTGTTTTAAACATCTAGACATAAAAGACGCCATGACGGTAGTCTCAGACTAGAAATTAAGAATAACAAAAAAGCCACTTAAGTTATTTACATTTTAGATTTATACGGAAGCAGTATTTCGTTCAAAACAGTCTGTAATATACATAGTCTCTAGATGGTTTCATAATCAATTATATGAATCATCAATTTTTTTTTTAATATCTATTGATTTAATTGGGGTTTTTATCCCAATGGATACTCCAACCCCATCATGCCTTATACAGACTACTACGAAACAATGCATCAACTTTTTTCTTTTTTTTTTCCACTTAAATTAAACGGAGAATCTTAATCAATATGGTACACCAACCCGCTAAATCTTTTCGCCACATCTGACTTAGGTAATCGTCAATTCATTTTATAAAGGTGATAAAGCAGATCCTGACATAGAGTCCTTCAGAAACTCCCAAATACTGCAGACTTTCTTAATTCTCCTTCTAATGCTATCATCAATGATGATGAGGACTCTTATAGTAATTCACCAACAATATGATCATTAACAACGCTCTTGATACTAAATGCGCTTCGAATTCACAAAAACATCTCTAAAACTAAAACTTTGTTCCATTAAGATCTCACTCAATACTTTCCCCACTTGATTCCCGCTCAGATATAAATCTAGGTACAAGGTACAGGTTTCAGAACAAAAACTTGCTAACATAAACTACCATTTCTAGTTTTGCTTACGTCCGGGCAAAGATTGCACAAGCGAGTTGCTTCCAATTGGACCGGTGAAACTTACGTACAGTCGGATAAACTTAAAGTAAGTAAAGAAGAATTGTATATTCTGGGTTCGTGATTTTTGAATACATTTCTTCTAGCATAGCATAGTCTAGCCTTGAATGTTTCCCACTGCTGGGACACAGGGCTTCTCTATGTGAGAAAGAGTGGGCCGCAATCCAAAGTGCGGGTTGGTGGAAGTCACAAGCCTTCGAGTTTTTGGTTCTAGGACATGACAATTTTCTCACGATGTTTTCATATTATTATCAGGTGAATCCGATGAACGTTGGGTAGTAACTTTTATCGCTGGTTAATATTTTTCAAACTACAATAGTGTAATTTGAAAAATATTATTTGTTTTTTTTTTAAATATAATTTAGTTTTTTTTATATTTTTATGATTATGTTTAGCTTAGTTGGTGATCTTCCTGTGCTAGTCAAAATACATAGCTTTTCTTTCTTTGTCTCTATTCCGGGCTAAAATAATGATGATGACGATGTAACTACAATGTTCTTTAAGCTGATATAAGAGAAAAAGTAGCTGATATCCCAGAATTCGTGAATTTTGATATAAAAAAGGCAGTGGATTTACAGCACAAAAGTGTACAATGAAAACTCATTAAACAACTGCTACAATTAAATCAATGTACAGAAAGATACAGTACCTATCTACGCGAGTACCCCCATAAATAGAAAAGCTCCGATCAAAAATAAAGCTAAAAGAATCACAGAAAATCTTCCACCGAGTGTACGTACATTGTGTAACTTCTTGAAACCAATATTGGACAACAAAATTTAAGCTTCCCCGTCTACCAACATAAAGGCTAGGATTTTATTTTCATTCTGTACCCTTATGAGTTCCTTGCTTTACTTGCTTGGTGACTCACATTTTTATTATTTGCTTTCTGTTGGCTTCTGCTTTGTTCAACCTCTTTGTGTTGCTTATTATTTGTAACGCATTGAAATGTATTATTTGCTCTTGTTCTGTGATAGGTTTTGAAGCTCTTTATTATGCAGTGTTTGTTTGTTTTGTAATGTCTCTGTGTGTAGGCTTTGGTTTTAATTATTCTTCTTCATTTGTGTTTCATAATGCTTGATAGGAGTGTTTGTAAAATGGTATATTTAGATTATTGTCAAGTGAATCCTCTCCATCCTACTCAATGTAAACTTTGTTACTGCTTTTATTAGCTGCGCCCTTCAATTTCACCTGAACAAGTCTCGATCCTGTGAGAATATCAGGTTAAATGGATGTCCTATATCCTACTACAGGACATGGTCTATCCAAATCCGTTAAGTCGATTAAGCGTAAAAGCGTAACAAACAAACATACAAAAAATCAAATCTTTTCTCTTTATAATATTAAGTTTAGAAAAAAAATCTGTCCTAAATACTTTCCTCACTCTAGGACCAAGTAGAAACTCTAAATCATACTCAATCTGCTTTAAAGTTAGCAGAAATACCTATGATATAGGTTTTCTGCTAACTTTAAAGCAGATTGAAGAATGTAGAAACAACAGGAATAACAAAAATTGAAGCAAGTTCCTTTCCTTATGATGCAGGAAATGCCTTACCTAATCTACAACATTAGAAATGATTATAATGGTTCAGTTAAGTTGCAGTGAGCTGACAACGACAACAGTTGAGTGCGACCCACGTGGCTTACTGCAGTTTCCTCACCGACCGGTTTACCCACACGCACTGTGGTTGCAGTGTTGGCGGAAACAGCTGGGCGTTATTTTGCTCTAGATCTAGAATTCTAGATAGTAATTTTATTATTGATCACTCGTTGTTAATTGTGAATCATTAGTAAAATGGGTATTTGGCTTCAAAAGGGTTTATTGATTTTTATTTTGCTTTAATTATTCTTTATTCCATTGAAACCAGAAGGCCAATTTCCGTAATTAAAAACGTTCAAAATCTAGTCGTAATCTCATCTCAGCGACAATCAATGTCAAAAACTTGTCAAAAATGTAGGGAAATTAGAGGTATTTGAGATTAGACTGTGATCGTACTTAAAATTACGAGAATTGTCTCTCAGTTCTGAGAAAAATTTCCGTATTTTTAAGCATGATCGCATTCTTATTTCGGTTTCAATCTGTCAAAAATTCTTCTTTAACTACATTTCTATCAAGTTTTTGACGTTGAATGATGAGGATTAGATTGAGACACGTTTTTGGAAGGAAGGATTGGCCTTCTGTTTTTTGTTGTGTTTCTAACGTTTATTTCACAGCAATGACCATAGGTGCTTTAGTGGTCACGCTGTCAATATAGAAAAAGTAATACGGTTTGTTGAACTGGAAACACCTTTAATGAACGTGTAAAGATTGAAACCTTGATCACGACTGCCCTGCATCACTTTTAAAGACTTCTAAGAACTTGGCGTGCAGTAACCGTATCGACTCAAGCAAGACTTGTTTTTAGGGTTTCGTACCCAACAAGTGTCCACGGAACCTTATTACTAAGCTCCGCTGTTACTAATAAGCTCCGCTGTCCGTCCATCCGTCCGTCATTCCGTCCGTTTGTCTGTCAGCGGACCTTACCTCACGAACCGTAAGAGAACACTTAAAATTTTCACAGAGTGTGTCTTTCTATTGCCGCTCTAACAACCAATAATAAAAATAAAATAAAGTGAAATATTAAATGTTCTACATACAAGAAACTTTTTTCGGCATTGTTTGCCTTTGCCAGTCGGGCTCGCACACGAAGGCTTCCGTACCACACGGAAGCCTTCGTGTGGAACCCGACTGGCACTTGTTGTATATTTTATGAGTAGCTGCATCTCCCAGGTCAACTTATAAGGTTGTCGGCTGCTTAACTGGGCTTTTACAATAAAGCCTTCAGCCAGAGCAGTAGATTATATCAAAAGTCTAGCAACATTTCTACCACCAGCCTCTCCGCTAACACTCACACCACACCTTCCATTGCATAACCCTTACCGTTTGAACCCGCTATAATTATTCTATAGTCATTACACAAGCCTGGCCTAACTTCGCCCTATGTTTTGCAGTTACCATGGCTTCCCATGAGGTGATAGCATGGAGTTTTTGACCTACTTCTACTATACTAATGGAATTGCTTCTAAGAATTGCTGTATGCGGTGTTGGATATATCATTTTCGCAGAATTTGTTTCTATTTGCTGTTGCGTCGCAGTTTTATCCTCGTGTGCATGAAAATGGTAGGTGTTCTGTAGGTACGTGAGGAGTAGTAGGTACTTCTTCGGTCATTGACCCTTCAACCTTGGCGTTGTGCCTATGTAGTATGCTATTCGTTGTGGTGTAACCTTGTGGGGTTGTAGGTGTGCTGTAAGAACGTAAGTGGCAATTATGAATTTTGGGACTATCCTCATTTTGAAAGGTAGGTAGTGTAGGTACCCAAGATATACCCAATTAATGCCACCAGCATCATTAAGTTCAATGTCTAGTCTAACCAGACGCAAGATGAACAAAGCGATTGCCATCTGATTAGTGAGAAAATCGATCGATTATCAATCTGTAACCAACTTTATACAGTGTGTTCGGTAGAAGGACCGACACCGTTTTTTGGGATATTGGGGATGTCAGTTGTTGGATGGGGCTCGTGGCTATATAATAACAGCGGCACAGGTCGCTCGATCAGGTTAAGCTACGCTTGCCGCGGTTGGTCAGTGGATGGGTGACCGTCTTACATACCGAGACCCCTCCATGCCTCGGAAAGAAAGAAAGAAACAAGAAATCATCTGCCTAGCCTTTTTCCAACTATGTTGTGGTCAGCTTCCATTCTAACTGGATGCAGCTGAATACCAATATTTTACATGAAGCGATTGCCTATCTGACCTCCACAACCCAGTTACTGGGTAATACGATATCCCTTGGTTAGACTGGTTCCCAGACTGGTAATGCTGTCAAAGATCCACGATTGACAGCCGGGACCAACGGCGTAACGTGCTTTCCGAGGCACGGAAAGCTACCCAACGCTCTGTATACCATCATACTGTACCGAATCTACCGCTATTAGTACAAACTTCGGTATTGTATATTTAGCGAAATCACAGCAAGTTTTGTTCTGGAGTAGGTACAAACAATACTGCAAGTCTGAATCATCAGCCAGCTGCTTCGTTGCGCATTGTGATTTATGTGATTTTGCCTTAGATTATAGAAATTGGAAAGACATGTCAATGTATATTTTAATGAGACCCAGTTCCCAAGCCTTTATGACTATTGCTACATCTTCGAGTTTCAAGCCATACTTTTTGGACCAAAGTTTTAAGAGTTAGGCCTTGTAGAGTTAGTAGCGTGGCTCTACATTAGACCTGCAGAGTAATTGTAGAGTTAGTGGCGTGGCTCTACATTATACTTGCAGAGTAATTGTAGAGTTAGTGGCGTGGCTCTACGTTAGACCTGCAGAGTAATTGTGGAGTTAGTGGCGTGGCTCTACATTAGACTTGCAGAGTAATTGTAGAGTAAGTGGCGTGGCTATACATTAGACCTGCAGAGTAATTGTAGAGTTAGTGGCGTGGCTATACATTAGACCTGCAGAGTAATTGTAGAGTTAGTGGCGTGGCTATACATTAGACCTGCAGAGTAATTGTAGAGTTAGTGGCGTGGCTCTACATTAGCGTGGCTCTACATTAGACCTGCAGAGTAATTGTAGAGTTAGTGGCGTGGCTCTACATTAGACCTGCAGAGTAATTGTAGAGTTAGTGGCGTGGTTATACATTAGACCTGCAGAGTAATTGTAGAGTTAGTGGCGTGGCTATACATTAGACCTGCAGAGTAATTGTAGAGTTAGTGGCGTGTCTCTACATTAGACCTGCAGAGTAATTGCGTAACACACTATCAGTGACAATAGGTTTCATTTTGACAGTTCAACAACATCCATTACGTTATTTACGTTGTTGAGCAGACAAGTTTTTCGAATATATGAAGCAATGGATTAGCAATATCCTTCAAAATGATTCAGATTGAGTTTGGTAGCGTGTCAAGCAATTAATATAACTTTTTAACAGTGAAACCTTTATTTAGGTAAGTCGTGGCAACCTAGTTTATAAGAAATGTTTTGGTGGAATATTTTCTTCCTTCATGGTATGGTATGTGATACAGAGGAATGAGGAAAATGTCGTTTTGAGTATGAACGTCGATGGCTATAAGATTAGGGGAAGACCAAAGAAACGATGAATGTACTGTGTGATTGATGATTATGGTTAGAAAGGACGTGACTACCGAGATGACGACTAATAGAGAAGTCTGAAAGAAAAATATATGTTGCGCTGAGCCCAAATACATTGGGATAAGGACAGGAGAATGATGATCGTCTTTCTACGTGCTCTTCGTGGCTTAGAAGTGCTTAGAAATATCAACCATTACGGTGTGATTGTCTTAATAATGCATTTTTGATAGCCAACGAAATATTTCTACGCTACGTCTCGACTCAAGTGCTGACATGACTGTTGGAAGTTGCAACATTTTAGTTAATATTCACACATTGTAACATTTTACTAGTGTCATTTTGACTGATGGTCTGTCAGTGATTTTGTGACACTGCATTAGTCAGTAAAAATAAAACAGTGTTCGGATTCGTATTCAAGGTAACAAATGCGGCGGCGGGATCGTCCGAAAGGGTTACCGCTGCCCTGGAACAGAAAGCGCTAAGGAAGGAACACGGGTGGGTTTTAGTCAGTAAGAGTCTGACACTCCCTTCCGCTCCACACAGAGCGGGAGGGGTCATTTGATGATTTCCCATCCAAAAAAAAGGTAACAAGTGCGTGTTATTTATCGTTTTTCCTATCCCTCATCTCCTGGAAGTCAACAACCTAAAGTCCATTATAAGAAATGGAGTCGTGCGGGTTTGCTGAGTAGTGCCACACACCAGCATTTCACACCACCGACACCTCAAACAATGACATTCATGGTTGCAGTTTGCGCGTCGATGTCCCTCCCACCCTGTAGGTAGGTTTAAGATAACAATTCCACCCCTGCCATATCTGCACCATTTCTCTAATCAGCGGTTCCAACAGTACAGCGCGGTGCAATAGTAACCGGTTCTACCGTGTTTTGCACTAACACGCCCGATTGATACGACAGTTTCACAATGTTAGGCAAATTAGAATGTGCAGTTTGGAATTGTGCAGCCGGCTGGGCGGTATTTGTTTAGCTTTATGATTGGGGAGTTAGCAGAAGGTTAATACTCGTATTTCATTATTTGGTACACCAACTACAGCACACAAAAAATTACTGTTACATTCCTTTTGACCGCGTAAGTGGATTGCACTTTTATCTGAAACAGCTGTTTTTTTTATAACCGACAATAAGTTTAAAGGGGGTTTCAGAATCATGAACTGAATCCATGGTTACAATTTGCGCTTAGATGTCCCTGCCGCCCTGTGTATTAAACAGAATGCTGCTCCCTACCCTGTAGAATACAATAATATCAGATATTTTGTACCTAAAATATACGCTACGTTTTAACTAAATTAAGTAGTTCAAAGTCAGTAATAAAAACTCAAATACCGTCAAATCATGATATAAAATTGTTTTTAAATAGCATGCAAATGAAATGGAAACCCGGTTGTAATGTTATCGTTAGGGAAATCGTAAAAATCGCTATCTAATTTTATTTTGAACTGTAACGCCACAGTGTTTTGTCATTCAGTAGCTCAACTTGACACCATGGCTGAAATTTTTGATAATCATTTATGGCTTTGGTCATATATGAGAGCTTTGATACCCACATTTCGCCAGTTATTAAATAGCATTTATAAGGGCCAATCTTTTTGCAGTTAACAATCCTCTGGGGTACTTCTAAAAATTCCTGATTGAAAAAATCCAACAACTCTGCCCAACCAGCACCCAAATTGCGTAACACACTATCAATCTGAATAATTTTGAAGGATATTGCTAATCCATTGCTTCATATGTTCGAAAAATTTATCTGTTCAGTAACGTAAATAACGCAATGAATGCTGTTGAACTGTCAAAGTAAAAGCTATTGCTGCTGATAGTGTGAACGCAAATATCCCGCTGAGAATCGACCACTAAACCAAGGCAGGCAATGGCGCCGATTCCCTTGTTTACAAACTAAACTAAATTTAAATTCAGTGCATCTTTTTCTTTCTATTTCATTAAGAAAAATACAGAAGATAAATATTAGTTTATTCCTGTCAAATAAGTCAGCGCCTGGCGTCACGTCTAAACTGTCTATGGAGTATCTTAATTTGACAGGACTAAACTAATATTTATATTCTGTCCTTTTCTTAATGAAATAGAAAGAAAAAGATGCACTGAACTTAAATTTAGTTTAGTTTGTGAACAAGGGAATCGGCGCCAATGTTTCAGATACTTGTGCTTAAAGTCCTAACATGTTGTTACCTCAACTTATGACTTCGTACGTAAGTCATGTCTGACTTGTTAATAGAACCTAACTGCATAACATGAAATTAATTCCACACCTACTGCTTCTCCGTAGCAGCAGTTATTAACGAAATGTTTACGACAACAAATATACCCGGTGACGACGCAACTCATAAATACGGCCGTAAAATGTTTTATACATTTCAAGTGATATTGGGTCGTAGACGGTATTTCATGGCGTGTTTCAGAATTTTATACGAAGTATTAAGAGTATTTAATCATTTTATTGAATTGGTTGCCCAGTTGAGCAGTGGTGGCCCAGTGGTAACAACCGCGACTTGCGAGATATAGGTCGTAGGTTCGAACCCTGACAGGCGCTTTACTTTGTGTAAATTATTTCATCACCGCTGCTCTCAAAACGGTGAAGGGAAACATCGTGAGGAAACCGTTATGTCCTAGAACCAAAAAATCGAAGACATGTGACATCTAGCAACCCGCACTTGGCACAACCGCGTGGTGCATTACGGCCCACTCCCTCTCGCAGAGAGGAGGCCTGATGCCCCAGCAGTTGGAACATTATAGGCTGATTATGTATTGATTTGCTTGGCTCACTTAGCCTTACTATAGAGTAAAAGGATGTATACAGGGTCATATTAAATTAGCTAGTGAAACTCAGATTTGATGAGTATCGAATAAAAAAACTATAAAATAAAAATGAAAAAGACCACTTGTAGTGTTGTAGCTTGAAATATTTGTTGAGAAAATATGTCATGTTCGTGAACGGGTGCCGTCGGTTGAGACTGGTAATTTCTTAACTGCCAGGCTTATTTTTAATCTTATATTTTGAATTGTTTCTTCATTTTTTTTTTTTTAGATTGTTCTCACATTATAGAAGCAACAAGAATATAATGAACCCAGGATTTTGTAATAATATCTTGATTTAAAAGAGTGTCCTTGGAGTTTCTTGTCCATTCTTCTCCATAGAGATCTACGTTTTGGAATGCTTCAACTTTCTGACTAACTGACCGACTATTTAATTTTGACAATTCAAAAGTGCCTGTAAATGGTTTAATTGAAATAAATGCTGTGAGTTTGTTTTTATGTTTTATTGTGTTTAGACATCGATACCAATCACGTCTGTGAAGTTTACACAAAAAAAATACTGATGTTAAAAATTACGAAATAAATAATAGATTTTCCAGCAATTCTTTAAAAAAATACTTTGTGAAACCTACCCAACAACAAGTTACATAAACAGGAAATTTTAAAACCTAGACGAACTAATGCAATAACGAAGGCTGGACTAAAATTAGTCTTCTACTTTAACAATAACCGGAAAAAACAACTATGTAACTAATAATATCGAGACTCAGTGCAATACTCAATGGCTATTCTATAAATAGTCGTAATACGTAACATCTAGACGGCTGCCGGTGACCGGTCGAAGGATGTTACGCAGTCACGTCGAGGCCTCGGTCAGGGTGAGGAGCTTAAGCGAGTTGCCCATCAGCGGGCGCGAAATGTCGAACATTATGAAACTGCTGTTCGGTTCCATACTGACGTGACTATGGCGGGCGTTTGACGGGACAGATGCCCGTCTTCACTAAAATCGGCTAAGTCAGAGCTTAAGAGCATAATTAGCCTATAATACCAGCGCTGGGGCTCTGTCTCGTATAGGGTCTTAGCATTATGCTGAGCGATGGCCGTTTTGCGTGAATGTGACGCATGTTTACCCGCAACTTGTTATTTTTTTTGTGTGTTTTTTCTTTTTTATGGGTCGTGTTTGCCGCAAATAAATGTATTTTCTTTCTTTTTTTTTCTTTATAATAACGATATATGGATAACGTCTTGAGTAGTGTATTTGTTACTTTTATTATAAGTTTTTATATTGTGTGCCTACTATGTAATATACTGCTGTTTGTTATTCCTATCAAATAAAATGTTCCCACTACTGAGACACAGGACTCCTCTCTTCGAGAGGGCGTAGGCTGTTCTGTACCTCGCGGACCCAGTACGGGTTGGTAGATGTCACATTTTCTATTACAGTTATGGAGAGCAGTGGTGTTTAAATTTTTTACACAAAATAAAACCCATCTGGGTTCGAACTCACAACCAAGAACTCGTCGAGGCCGTTACCAGTCCTCATGCCTAAAGTTGAAAGTTGAGTAAGGGCGGATTTCTCCATCGCCAGATAACTTTTATTTGAGGAATAAAATTGACGTTTAACAGTTTTTGTATGAAATAACTGTCAAAATTTCAAAATGATTCCTGAAATAAAGTTATCAGATGATTAAAAAATCAGCCCTAAGTGGATGCAAATTATCCAATGTTAAGAATGTATAGCTTATACTGCTCGCTACAACTCGCAATGCACCGTGGTCCCCAAATCGCGCCCGCCACAGCGAGCGCTACCACCCTAGTCACGCTTATCACTCTGGACGAGGCCTTAGTATTAAAATATTATTACTAGTCAGCTTCAATTTGTATACCTTCCTGTTTGAGGCATCATGACTATAATTAAGATGTTGGTGAAGATATACGAGTATATTTGCGGTTAAATCGCGTAGATGTAAGTGATTTGGTATGGCTTTGCGATGGTACAAAACAATTTGGATTGGACCGGAATATCATCATCTACCGACTACTTTTTCTCATCGTAGGCCATAACCATCCCTTTTTCGCCATTTTCGCTTGCCTGATCCCAATATTGTCCAGATCTTTTCAACAAGTTCCAAGTCAAAGCTAGTGGCTTTTTTAAAAGACCCATCACTTTTTTACCAATGTCACGAGCACTCTACAATAGACTACCAAAGAAGCATTTGTTCAGAGAAAAACAAGAACTTTTGGGCAGCCAAAAAACTTAACAAAGTTATCAAAGCCATCTTTCCAAAAGTGGACATCATTATTATCATTCTCCTGCCCTTATGCCAATTTAGTTAAGACGCAACACGTCTTTTTCTTCCATACTTCTTTCTCTATTAGTCGTCATCTCGACAGTCACCCCCTCTCTAACCATATCATCATTCACACAGTCCATGTGTCGTTTCTTTGGTCTTCCCCTACTCTTATAGCCATCGACATTCATACTCAAAAGTCTGACAACCAGTCTTACCAAGGGGTTTATTATTACCCAGTAACTAGGTTGTGGAGGTCAGATAGACAGTCGCTCTGTGTAAAATACTGGTACTCAACTGCATCCGGTTAGACTGGAAGCCGACCACAACATAGTTGGGAAAAGGCAGATGACGATGATAGTCCAAATTGGACATAACGTCGAAAAATACAGACAAATCACTCATCAGACTGATTCATTTACCTCTTCACGTAAAAACAATTGCAAAACCGCAGTATATCTATGTATGTATATACCCATCTGTTTCTCAAGAGGTCATCACTCTGTGTAATGGCCGACATTTAAATTACTCGCCGAGTGATGTCATTTCCCATTAAGTGCATTGTATGGGTGTTACGTCAGCACATCGGCATGGAAAGGAAATAGTTATTATACATATACACGTGGTTGCCATTTGTATAGTATGTATGTGGTCAGGCGTTTAATTATTGGTCACGCTTGAGATTATTTTTTTTTTTCAGGTTTATTTACTTGTGTATGATATGAAAAGCATTTAGCCTTTCTTACCTTTCTGTCGAATTAAATTTGAAATTGGTTGGAAAGTTAAAGTGACTGGGATCCAAAACAATATTTGTGCAGATAGAAAGAATTATATAAAAAAAATATGAAACTCTTTTAACATTTGCAACACCAGAACGCAATATTGTTTCTACAAGTGGGGACATGAAACTCCGAACTGGTAAATCGGGGTTACCTCGACGGAATGGCAGCAGGGTGTGGATGTGGAGCTATGTCACTGAGTATGCTCCACCTCTTATCCTGCCCTCTATGTCCCAAAACACACAGTCCGCCGCACACACACACCACAGACCGCTACACCCACAGACCGCAACAAGATCTGAAAAACAGTCGTGCTAGCGACACGAAAAAGATATGGATCTATTGATTTTCTTAATTAATACAAAAGCCTAATGAAGATTGCGATAGATTAACATAGGTTAGCAATTTCGATAGATCACTGCAGCACTAAAACCTACATATATTGACACTGCCGATCGATTCTGTAAAAATCTCACCATGAAAAGTTAGGCGAAGTGAGCTTAGAGTGAGCTGTCAATAGTGTCGATCCCTAGCATTAGTAGGAATGACAGCTCACTCCACGCTCACTTCACCTAAGTTTTCACGGTGAGATGGTTACAGAATCTGCTGGCAACAGACATTGACAATTTTCTACATCCACAATTGACAATAACAAGAATTTAGTCGAATACCATGCCACGTGCTGCTCCAAAAATATACATAAACTGGATTCGTAATGGACTAAACTTTTATAATTTACGTGTGAAACTCGAAATGCCCTTGACACTGGAACTCGTGACATATGAAGAAATCAGAAGGCTCACGACGTGTATATATTTTGCAAATTCACAAAACATAACATAACATCACACGTGGTTTCCCCGAAGAGTCAGGCAGAGGAAGAAGCAGATGTGAGGATGGGGAGGAAGTATAATTTCCAGACAGAGAATACAATTCATCATCATAGTCAGCTGATGTGAATGTTCCTACTGCTGGGACACAGGCCTCCTCTCTTTTTCAGAGGGAGTGGACTGTGATCCACCACGCGGACCCAGAGCAGGCAGGCATGTCACATGACTTCGAATTTTTGGTTCCAGGACATGCCTGGCCTGACCTGGTTTTCTCACGGAATAAGCTTGACTGGGTTTGAACCCACGACGTACAACTCGTTAGTCGCGGCCGTTACTACTGGGCCACAACTGCTGTCAAAAAGAGAGAATGAGATGTCAGATGTCAAACTTATGGTTAGGTCTTATAATCCTATTCGACCTAACTATGAGTTTTTCGTGACATCTCCTAGTGGTTGGTCCACTCTTCACGTAATCAGAGGGCTGGCCTATTTTTTGACCAAAGAATGAGCATCCTATTTTTTGGCCAAAGAATGAGCATTGTCATACAACGTGGCAATGCTGCCAGCGTTTTGGGCATTTTTCCTGTAGACAGCGATGCGGACGTGAAAAAATAATATAAGTTCATAATTTTAATTCGTTTATTTCTTTTGTGTGAAGTGGACCTTTTCGATCCATTTCGTGTTAGTGACCATGAATTTTTGGGCCGTTAACATTATTTCACACTTCACTGACAGATGTTAGGTGTACACATTATATCCTCTTTGTCAATTATATGTTTATGAGATTTGAACACCTTTTTGTTAGCTTCACTTGTGAATGTTTATCACTTAGCGTTATTTCAATCAATATGCCTCGCTTTTTTCCGACGTGGTCGGCCTATGTAACTGAATACCAGTATTTTACATGGAGAGACAGCCTATCGGACCTCCACAACCCAGTTACTGGGTAACACGATACCCCTCGGTAAGACTGGTTGTCAGACTTTCAGGCTTCTGACCTAACCTAACGACTGTCAAAGCCAGTCTCCAGCCTGTATAGCCATGATGCTCTTAGCGTTATTTATTGACTTTCATTAAACATTGTGGTTGTCAGAAAAAATCTTTCTCCTGATGACTGTCTGCTTGTTGTTAGCTGTTTGAGCAAAATGTGAATTGATTTATGTGCACCTAGCGACACGTCCCTGCTACGGACGGCATTTACGACTGGACAAAACAGCGAGATTTCTTTATTACATGAATCACACTAATATTATAAAGGCGAAAATTTGTGAGTGAGCGTGTGAGTGATGGTGTGTTTCTATGTTTGTTACTTCTTCATGCTCAAACGGCTGGACGAATTTTGATGAAATTTGATATGGACGTAGCTGACACCCTGGATTAACACATAAGATACTTACTTTTTATCCCGATGTTCCCACGGGATCGAAACTTATGCGGAGAAAAACGCGGTCACACAGAAAAACAAAACGCATTTAATTTATAACATGTACGAATAAACATACATAACATACATAAGCTCACGCCTTCTTCCAGCAGAAACTACAGAACGTCACCTGCTACGATTCTTAGGAAAGGTACTCCATTTGCCTCGTTTTCTCAACTACATATTTAGAAAAACACTTCATCATCATCCTGTAGCAGTCTACTGCTGAACATAGGCCTCTCCTATCCACGCCATTCAACTCGATTTTCGGCAACTCTCATCCAGCTACTAGAAAAACGATTATTTGCATAATCACATCCGGTCCCTTCTGCTTATATAATGTTCTTATTAAACGGAACGGCAGTAGGATGTGATTGTGGAGCTATGTCACAAACCCTGCTCCACCTCCTATCTTGCCCTCTGTGTCCCCAAACATGCAGTCAAAGTGACCTCTGCGCTGCCACCGACAACGCCGTGGAAGTGGCAAAGTTTTGGGAAAACAACATTTAAAATACAGTCGTGTTAGCGACATGAAGAAGATTTCCTTTTTTCCAATCCCCTCATTGTCAAAGCAATTATTCTCCCGCTTTAAATCCACGAAAAAAGAAAACAGAATCACTCCAAAAGCCGAATGCCTAAAGAATAATTTTGAACGATCAATAAAAAAGCAATTCAATAGAATGTTCTAGATTTCTAGACGCTGATAAATCTCAATCTTTACACTCGTTTCTTGTAAAACCAATGGAATTGCGAATCCTATTTTCGGGATCTCGAATAATCCGCCTTAGATAAATAATCGTTGGAAAACGTTTGAAATAGGGGCTGTTAAAGGCTTTGCTACAACGTAAGGCATTGTTTTTTGAGAACTAAGTCTATGTAGGGCTGAGCGAGCAGATTAGGATAAGCACCTAAAGGTTAAAGAAAATAGGTTGACCTACGAATTACAGACAGAAGACTTTAACGTATGTTTGAAGTGGTTTCAATATTATTGGTAAGCAGATCGATAAGATTCTAAACACCATGATTATTGGTATGCCTTGAAAGACTTAGAATAAGCCGGTATTCTGTAATCAACACTAAACCACCCAGAGTAGGTAAAGTTTAGTGGTTAATAGATAGCGTTGAGTTTCAGCTTCAAACTCAAACCATTTATTTCAAATAAACCTTACAGGCACTTTTGAATTGTCAAGGGATCGGTCAGTCAGAAAGATGCCCGTTGCCCATTCCAAAGCGTAGTAGGTACCTATGGAGAGGAACGGGCAAGAAACTCCTCCGCCATAAGGTTGAAAATCACATACGTGAGTTATTCCAAACAATTAGCACGAACAGAATTTAGATGCATATACCACAACAGACTGTCTAAACCATTACTAATCAACACGAAAACTACTCTCAACATTATACAACCAAACATAGCCAAACTTAACACACTACACACAGACAAACCACTCACCGAAATCCGTTGCAACGCCATTACCTACGCAACACTCGATCCCTAACTAAAACACACTCAAATCAAATACCGGACCAGTACGATACTACTAGTATGAGTATCTTAACATACCTTAACATATCCCTCTCAACCTAATTCACATATTCCGGATTGCATTGTATCCCTTGAGAGTCACTCAACTCGGCTCGCGAAGGCGGTGCATACTGGTTAATTCTGGATAGAACCGGATCCGATGAGGGATATGATTTGTTAAAAGGCGGGATTTATTTGAAAGAAGGTTTATTTGAGTTGTATGGAAATTTGAATTGCTGAGGGATTCGTTTTGGATAATTGGATGTGTACTAAGATTACGTTTAATGAGAGCAGTGGGAAAGAGTAATGGGATTACACTGGGGTGTAAGGACCTATCTGTATGATATACCTACCTACAGTAAATAATCGAACATATTTTTTCTTCGGGATTTGTAAATGGCTACCCAGGGGCATCTTATAATCTTATTCTGGCAATTATTGCAATATCTTCAACGATCTACTGTAAGGCAGTCCTTGGCAACTTAAATGAGAGTAATATGGAAAACTGTGTCTGCTAATTACGTAACACACAATCTATATATATAAAATTCAAAGTCCTGACTGACTGACTGACTGACTGAGTGAGACATCAACGCACAGCCTAAACCGCTGGTCCTAGAGACATGAAATTTGGAGGGTGTATTTTTCGTAAAGAGTAAGTATTCACTAAGAAAGGGTTTTTCGAAATTCCACCCCTAAGAGGGTGAAATGGGGGGATTTTGTTTGTATGAAAAATCTTATTCCTTGAGTTAATCAACTTGAAACTTGGCACGAATACTAATCTAAGTAAATTATGAAGTTGGGCATTTTTTGTTTTTATAAACTACCCCCTAAAAGGGGATTGGGGGGTTTCAAAGTTTGTATGGAAGAATTTTAGCGCGCGGTCCGATTTAATGGAAACTCAGTATTCATACCTAAAATTGAAAGAAAAGGATAATGTGTATCAGGGTTTTTCGAAAATCTACCCCTGACGGCCTGAAAAGGGGTAGTCAATTTTACAGGGGAGGATTTTACAACGTGGCTTGATTAACTCGAAAATTGGTATAAATAATCTTTGAGTCAAGTTATGAACACATCCAAAATGATTTTTCAAAATTCCACCTCTGTGGGGGTGAAAAGCGGGGATACAGTTTGTATGAAAAATCTTATTCGTTAGGATAATAATCTTGAAAATTGGCATTAATACTCGCCTAAGTAAGCAATAAAGTTTATCATTATTAGTTTTTCAAAACTACCCTCAAAGGGGATATAGGGGTGTTAAAGTTTGTGAATTTGAACGCGCGGTCCGATTAACTCGAAACTCAGTATTGATACTTTTGACAGTAAATAATTAATAATAAGTATGTAAAGTTGTCGAAAATTGACCACTGACGGGGCAAAAAGGGGTAATTCGGTTTTAAGGGGAGGATTTGAACTTGAAACTGTATGTTACATTTTCACGCCTAAACCACTGAACTTCTGATTTGGCAAAGAGGTAGATGGCATCCTGGGGAAGCACATACTTTTTATCCTGGTAGCACGTTCCCGTGGGATAACTTCCGACATCCACGCGGGCGAAGCCGCGGGCAGAAGCTAGTCAATTATAATATGAATGATTTTGAAGGACATTGCTAATCAATTGATTCATATGTTCGAAAAATTGGTCTTCCCAACAACGTAAATAACGTAATTGATGTTGCTGACCTGTCACAATGAATGCCATTTCTACTGTTAGTGTGCATACATACGAGCGACACGCGTCTACGACAGAGGCAATTGCAAGCATGGACGCGTGTCGGCGACAACCGACGACGACGCGTCGGCGGCTGTCGCCGACATGCGTCGTCAGTCACACACAGAGCGTTACGTAATTACCCCGCTGGTCAATTTATCAAAATAATCAACGATCGCAACAAAGATCCTCAACGTGGATCTAGTAATCATCATGTACAATAAAACACTCAACTGGATTCCTCTAATTATTGTTCCAACGTTTTTATCTAAATTATCGCGAGAGAATTGTCGGCCTATGAAGGAACCTATTTATTATTAACCTTCAAGATAAAGGTTCTTTCAGTAATAAAGAAGCAATGAAGATATCATTAGTCTTTATTGAAATCTTCCGTAGTTAATACTATTTTGTATTAAGATTATTCTCCGATACATTTTCGATAGTATCTGCAAAAATATTCAGAAAATTGTATTGAAATGTTCCCAACCTTTTTAGTAGTTTGGCTCTTTGCTAAAGTTCTTGTAATTGTTCTTTCATAACATAACATAATCAGTCTATAATGTTCCCACTGCTGGGACACAGACCTTTTTTTTTTAGAGGGAGTGAGCCGTAATCCACACACGTCTTCGAATTTTTGGTTCTAGGACATGCCAGTTTCCTCACGAGGTTTTCCTTCACCGTTTTGAGAGCAGTGATGATGAATTAATTTACACATAGTAAAGCCTCAGTCCGGGTTCGAACCTATGACCTACACCACTGCTCCTGCGTATTACAATGGCAATCAGCCAGTTCCATTTCTATTATAAAACAAAAGACGGCGGTTAAGAAATGACTCAACTAATCAAAATCGTATAACAATAGCTAAGAACTCGAGCAACGATGAATTCCCTCATCAATTTCTAAGCCATCTCTCGGGGTTTCAAGTCTTATAACTAAAGGTACTCAAAGACGGTCAATATTCCGAACAATTATAGTATTTGCTTTCTATCAACCGATAATCGATTCTGGGTGAAGTTAAATAGGGATCTGAAGTGGGTACTGAAACTATCTCGTGTTGGAATTTGCATTAAGTTTATGAATCGTAGATAGTCTTAGCTGTATTAGATTAGATGATGATCTTCAATTGCTGTTATTGTCAGTCCAAAAATGTTCATTGCTGGACATGGGCTGGTTAAATGAGTAACTGCTATAATCAGCATGTTTAACACATCTCGACATCAGAGCCATATGCCGATCGATTCTGTAAAAATCTCATCGTAAAAAGTTAGGTGAAGAGAGTTTAGAGTGAGCTGTCAGTAGTGTTAATCCGTAGCATTAGTTGGAATGACAGCTCACTCTACGCTCACTTCACCTAAGTTTTCACGGTGAGATGGTTACAGAATCGCACTGCAGGTCCGATATACATTTTTGCAACTTTTTAGGCCAAAAATAAACATTGAAAATTAATCCTACTAATATTATAAATGCGAAAGTTTGTATGTATGGATGTATGGATGTTTGTTACTCTTTCACGCAAAAACTACTGAACAGATTTTGACGAAATTTAGCACACAGATAGTTTATAACCAGGATTAACATATAGGATACTTTTTATCCCGACATTCCCACGGGATCGAAACTTATGCGGGTGAAACCGCGGGGCGCAGCTAGTAATTGTTATATAATTTTGAAGATTACCTAAGTAGAACACGGCTATAATTATTTATGCTTGGTTATTGGAGCTTCGAGGGATGCCAATTTTTAAGTGATTCCTCTAATAAATCCCCGAAAAAAGACTACGTTTTATGTCGAAGGGTAGTTGAATCAGACCCAATTTTTTATGTCTACTTGCAATCAATATTTTTATGTTGTTATCAGACCTTTTGGTTTAAATTTTTTACAATTTGAATTAAAAAAATATGCTGGTTGATGTAGGTATAAATTTGACCATTTGTATCTATTACGTATCATTTCAAAATAATAATGCACTGCTCTTTCATTAAGAATGGATGCAGATTGGGAGTGCAGCACCGGATTGCAAAAATCCTCCAACATCCCTTTTGTACATTATACAGGGTTAAGCGAAACTCCTCCATATCTAAACATGACGAAACGAAAAACTACTTGGCGTAGCAACACAAGGATAGATATAAAAATGCTATAAATTTAATTAAATAATAAAAAAACTAGTTTCTAAACTTGGAAGAAATTTAACAGTTTATTTCCTGAACCAAGTTAGGGGAGGTCAGCTCAAAGCGGCCACCTTAACTTTAAATTAAGAAAAAACCTATAAAACGATTCATTTTTGAAAATATTTTTATACTAATAGGTAGAGAATTTATTTAATTTTTGTAATTTGCAATTTAAATTTCGCGCAAATTTAAATATAAGCCTTAGATTTGTAGATTACAAAAACTTGTCAAAAAACCGCTTTGCCCGAGGGGTCGCCTAAAGCGGCCATGGTGGTTAGGGCATAGAGGCCACCCCAAAAATTCTTCGCAAATGTTTATTTTTTGTTGTAATATATCGTGCTAGACAAAATAAAAATAAAAAAATATAAATTAAAACCATTATTTATTATTATAAAACATATTTTTAATAAAATAATCAACATTTTCTACCCGTTTTAATCACAATCAGTCTTAAAAGTAATTTGACTTAAATTTAATGTTATAATTAGGTATTTAGTTTGAAAACTTCTGAACTAATAGGTACTTTGAATCAGATTTAGTTTTTGTTAATATTTATTAATTTTATTAATCAACAGTCAGTAATCTTACTTTAAGTCTTCCAACAGTCTTAAAATATTGAAATAATTAATCCTCTAAAACTTTATAATCTTTCATAAAAACAATTAAAATAAAATAAAACTTTTTGTATAAAAAATCAATATTTTCTGCTTTATCCTAATTAATAATCACAATCGGTCTTAAAAGTTATTTAACTTAACTTTGTAATATTTAGTTAACATTTTAGGAACTACAGCTACCTATTAGGTTGATACTTGACATTTTTATTAATCACAGTTAGGTACTTCTATTACTTAAGTCTTTTAACAGTCTGTATCTTTTATCAAAATTAATCCTCTTTTTTTAATAAAACAATTAAAATTAAATTATAACAACAGAGATCAGATTTCTTGACAGTTATCACAGTAGTAAGCTCCAGTTCCGGAATATGTCGTCGTATTCATGAGCCCATAACTGGCAGTCATCACAGCGAATCCAGTCCTCTACGGGTGGATCTTCATATGGCTCCATGCAAATCAAACAAAAATAATTTTAATTTTAACTTCATCCCAAGACGCCTGGGTAGTTTTACGTTTGTAATTGTTGACCATCTAAACAAAATAAGTGAGCATATCAATCGAATCATAATATTTTAATAAGGGCAAAGCGGTCACCTGGCCACTTTGCCCGAGCCGCTTTGCCCTTATTGCCCATTTTGTTATAAAAATTTACTACTCCCACATTATTTATCAAATTTTGGAGCTAATACTAAAGAAACAAAGCCAAATAGACAAGTAACAATACACGTGTAATACAAGCATTTAAACTTAAACAGGTTTGACCAAAACAGGTTAAACTTACCTTGTATTATTTTAACAAAAGACGCGAAAACGTATTTTTCGTCACTAAGCGCCACCCGCTCGCTCCCACCGCTACCGAATGACTTATTGGCACGGGGCGGGAGGTTTATTACGCGTGCAGAAGGGCAAAGTCGCGCTATCACTTCAAATATCCGAAAAATGAATCGTGGCCGCTTTGCCTTCTATGGCCGCTTTGAGCTGACTTCCCCTACCTACCATAAACTAGTAAAACCACTTTTCAACCAATTTCACATTAATCGTCAAATATGTTGTAACCTGCGTAGGTACTGGTAGGTACACGCACAATGGTCCACTTGAAGGGCTAAGTGCGGAAACCAAACCCGTAACATAGAACCTGCGTACTGCAAATAGGTATGTTTATCCCTTGCACTACCAAATCCAATCTTCTCAATAAATTCTTCCATCAGACCTATAAACTGAATGGCGCGTACCAATGTCATCTACAATCTGACAATCCAATTTCATCTCAACCTGCCGGTCTCAAGGGGTTTGCCCGATCGGAGGCAGAATCCGGAGTATTCAATGTCCGTAATACGTTAGGTACCTACAGGATAAGTCCTGTAGGTACCTAACGTATTGCGAAGATTCCCGAAGACCCACGAAGTTGCACGATGTATCCCGAAGATTTGCGGATCCTATTTGGCAGCGATTGCCTTTTGTATGCCGTTTTGGGTGTAATATGTTTGGCGTTTTGTTGCAAGAAGGTGTACTTACTTCGTGGACTGGAAAAGATAGCAGAAATAAAAATGGCAGTCTAAGGTTTCGGTTTATCAGTGAAAATGTTTCAAAGTTTTTCACGTATTAACTATGAATATAATAATTGGTGCAATACCTAAGAAAATTATAAAATCTACACAAATAAAATGTACTTAAATTAAAGTACCTATAACAAAACAATAACTTTCAAAATGTTTGTTTGTTCGTTCCGGCTAATCAAAACGACTGGACCGATTTTGATGAAATTTGGTATGGAGATACTTTGATATCGGGGGAAGGACATACTGTTAATCGACATAACACGCGGGAGAAGCCGCTGAAAGGCGGAAGCTATTAAAAAATAAGATCATCAGTTTATCATATCTATTGTTCTTAACTTTCAACTATGTATCTGAAAGGTACAGGAAAAATACCTTCAGTGTTTTTTCGAACATTTCAAAACATAATACACAAGTGTTATTTAATTAATTAACATTACGTACTTACACAAATGTAACCAAGCTAATAAAAGTTACATACTTTACCTGGTAAAGTTCCGTTATCACGCACATTGGATAGTGTAGCATTGCAACACCAATTACGAAAATCTGCGAAGGAATTATGAAAATCTGCTCAATCAGCGACCTCGGTAAGTGTGTCTAGAATTTTCTACTACTTTTTATTAAGTTTCATATTGAGACACGAAGCAAAATTCGATCTAAAGAAAAGCGGCCACATATGTCGTATTTAGTTGCTTCGTGTCTCAATAAGAAACTTAATAAAAGGTATTAAAGTAGGTAGGTAAGTGTGTCTAGAATTTTCTAATACCTCGCTGATTGAGCAGATTTTCATAATTCCTTCTCAGTCACGAGATATTTTTTTTTAAAGTAGTGGCGCTAGTGGACCTGTGTGCGCCCTCTTAAACAGTTGTAAGTGGAAACCTTCTAATGAGTCTTTTATACAGCACGGTTTTTGAATAACTAGGGTAATGAACTTAAGCAAGGTATTTTATTTAAACAGCTAACAATGATGTTTATCATTTTTATTATTACGATATTTTTAGCTGTAATATTTTAAATTATTTTCTCTCTAACACAGAGTCTAACATCGTCGCTACGGTCAGTAGCCCAAAACTGTGACAGAAGCCTCGGAAAGTACGTTAGGCGGTTTGCCCCGCTGACATTCGTGGATCTTTGACAGTCGTTACGGGTCGTCAGTAGCCCGAAAGTCTGACAACCAGTCTTACCAAAGGGTATCGTATTACCCAGTAACTGATCTGTGGAGGTCAGTTAGGCAGTCGCTCCATGTAAAATACTGGTATTCAGCTGCATCTGGTTAGACTGGAAGCCAATCCCAACGTAGTTGGGAAAAGGCTAGGCAGATGATGATGACAGTCCCTAACATTATTTATATTTGAATCGCGACATATTCGCCAAAAATGTAAACAAATATGAGTTTATGGAAAAATAACTTTAATTCCTACACAATAATTCAGTTTACGCTACAACTTCAAACATTTTTATAACTTTGTCAATAGTGCCAGTCACTCTGAAATCAAATAAATTTACATTGAAATAAAGTTGATATTTGTTTAACTTGAAATAACGTCAATTTGAAACAATTAAAATCTGAGTATAGTTAAACACCCAGGGCGGCGGGATCATCCGAAAGGGTTACCGCTGCCCTGGAACAGAAAGGGCTAAGGAAGGAACACGGGTGGGTTTTAGTCAGTAAGAGTCTGACACTCCCTTCCGCTCCACCCAGAGCGGGAGGGGTCATTTGATGATTTCCCATCCACAAAAAAAAAAAAAAAAAAGTATAGTTAAACATATTGCAGGTTATTGATGCCATAATAATTGATTTTCTATGACCCATTCCTTGTCACCATTTCACCAATCCGCCTTTAAAATATTATGGTTATCATAATCAGCCATAATGTTCCCACTGCTGGGACGCAGGTCTCCTCTCTGTGAGAAGGAGTGGGCCGTAATCCACCGCGCGGGCCCAATGCGGGTTGGCGGATGTCACATTTCTTTGGTTCTAGGACATGCCGGTTTCCTTCACCGTTTTGAGAGCAGTGCTGATGAAATAATTTACACAAAGTAAAGTGCCTGTCTGGGTTGGAACCCCAGACTTTAAACTCATGAGCCTCGTATAATATGCACAAATATTCCAATATCTTTTAATTTAACAGCAAGGAAGTGAGCAGATTTTCACTCAGCGAGTCTATTCTAAACAGATATCTACACAAGTGATCTCTTTCAACAAGAAATAAAATAAACACACTCGATTTTCCTCTCTAACCAAAGCAAAATTACATTCCTTCCGCAAAAAATCCTATTACTTACCACAGCATTTAATCCCATCGAGAGTCCTGTAAAACCGTAGTACCTCTTTCAAATGAAAACTTTCTTACCGTTGATTAAAAATAAAACACGCCTCACTAAGGTAGCTTTGCACATGTCCTCTGTAAGGCTACGGACACAAAGTTAGCGGGCGCGGGGCGGCGGCGGCGGCGGCGCAGGGAGCGGAGCGTTGCAATGCATAGATTTAAATGGAACGGGCTTCGAAGGCAGCGGCGCGGGGAGCGAGACCGGGGTCTGCGTTGCCGCGCCGCCCCCGTTCCGTCGCAGCCCACTCCACAATCGCTGACTTTGAGACCGAGGCCCCGTTTACGACGTCGAGCAATGCGACTTGCTACGCGTCTTGCGGCAAGCGACTCGCGCGCGCGTCTCCTGTGCCCGTCCGCCGCTGTCGCGTCGCTGTGACTCATGGCGAGTTTTAAAGAACTTCTTTCATTTGTGTCTGTCGCACTCGCTGTCGCGTGTCGCTTGGGCGTGCTCGTGGCCACGGGGTAAGGTGGCTCTGCACATGTCCTCTATAACTACGTTTTATCCCCTGCAATCCCCTGGGTGGCAAGCTCTCGAAGTAGATCGAATCCACTACATAGAGGACAGATAGATTCCCCTGTTTATTTGTCCGCACAATGTGTATTATTTCCCTGACGTATCGTTGGTAGGTATTCTGCGAGCTAGCCAGGCTTGAAGTGTAATCAGAAACAAAAGGTTTGTGGTTGACAGGGTCCATAATGATCTTAGAGCTTTTATGTTCGCCATCTTAAAGAATAATGGTACGCAATAAAATTCAGAGTGTTCAGTTTATTTAATAGAAGTAATTTTTTGTGACAAAAAGAAGTGCTTAGTTGTGAAACAAACATTTTACTCGTCTGTCTAGCCTTTTCCTGTTTTCTGGTCGGCTTCCAGTCTAACCAGATGCAGCTGAATACCAGTGTTTTATATGGAGCGACTGCCTATCTGACCTCCAAAATCTAGTCACTGAGTAATAGGTAATAAGTATATACCCTTGGTAAGACTGGTTGTCAGACTTTTGGGCATCTGACGACCCATAACAACTGACATCTACGAATGACAGTCGGGACCATCGGCTTAACGTACTCTCCGAGGCACGGAGGGTCTTGGTTTGTAAAGATGGTCAACAATCCACGGACTGATCGCGGCAAGCGTAGCTTGACCTGGTCGTTCGGCCCGTGCGGCTGTTATTACTTTGCCACGAGCCCCACACAAACATTTACTATTCGCCTCATACATAAAGCGTTTGTTCACCGTTTTGCTAAACCGTGTGAAGGTATGCATGTGTACAAAAATAAAACATTGGTAGTCTAATTCATCATCACGGGAATATGCGAAATGATGCCGTTTCCAAAGGTTATACAATCGTAGAAAAAGTTGGTAGTACATTCAACGAAGCAGTTTGGTAATCATATATCATATCATCAAATAATCATATTTGCATTACACACTCAAAACGGTGAACGAAAACATCGTGGGGAAACCGGCATGTCCTAGAACCAAAAAATCGAAGACATGTGACATGACATCCAACAACATCTCATATATGCATTATAGGCTGGTTATGCACTACACAGACAATATTATGAGCAACATTGCCAGTTGAGCAGAAATTGCCGAATTACTTATGCACTGCGCAAAAATGAGTTGAGGAATTACAATGAATTTCAATTGATTTTACGTCGAGTATGTAGCAAACTGAAATGTTGGATGAAACTGAATGCAACTTAACATAATAATTATAAACATTTTGAGAAATGCAAGTTACACCTGGTTACGGTTTGACGGCACGGTTGGCGCAGTGGTTAAGCGATTGACTGCTGCGCTGCGTGTCGCGGGTTCGATTCCCGCACGGAACAAATATTTGTATGACCTACATGTATTTGTTCCGAGTCTGGGTGTTTTTCTATCTATAATAGGTATGTATTTACAAAAAAAAAATTGTATATAAGTAGTTTATCAGCCATCTTGTTACCATAACACAAGCGCATTAGGTTGCTTAGCTTGGGACAAATGGTGCTGTGTGAAATGTCCAGGGATTTATTTATTTATTTATTATTACGCTCAAATAGCCAGTCTCTAATTGAAATAATTATGCGCCCGGGCAAGGCTGGCCCATGGCAGACACATGAACCACCAATATGGGTTTAACCATTTCAACATAAAAAAGGAGTTTTTATTATAGCATTTTTATCTCACGAATCTACGCGCGCTTTACTTGTGGTTACCAAGTGTACAAACACGCTACTCGGTTCCGTCCGAGACAATAGCGAAGTCGGAAGTGACACTGTGTGTGTGCGTGTGTGTGTTATGTGCTGACGCTACTTATCTTCACGCACATATTCAAATCGTGTTTGTAGACTTAGTTACCACAAGTAGAGCACGCGTCGCATCGTGAGATAAAAATACTGCAGCTGGCTACATATTCCACCTAACCATTTTCCCGCTTGTAAATTCACAGTACGCAAAATTTATTCCATTTCAATTTCTAATGCGATTTTTTGTCGCAGTATTACGCGAATGACAAACGCGCGGAATTTATTCCTTTTTGTAACTGAACTTGTTAAAAGTCGTCACTCGAAGGTGACACATTGTTTGTTCCATGTAAACAGCGTTTTAATGTCAAGTGCATTGATGTTTAATCTTGTAGTTGTGTTCTTATAATGTTCTTGTCAATTTTATCGTTTGACATGATTAAGTTACTTTGTACGTACGTAGTGATGGTATTTTGTTGCAATTATAATAAATTAAACAGCGTGTGAATTTTCTTTTAATAAGTAAGAGAATATGAACGAAATAGAATGAAAATGTAATAACCGAAATTATTATGACGTAAAATAACAAATTTTGTGACAATCATAAATGTATATTTATCTCAAAATCATATTACAGACACTGAATAATAGAATACGCAATCTTAAATATAGAAAGGTTACTGAGACAGGATGGAGAGTCCTGCTTTTTTTTCCAATCGTCTATGATTCCGGTAGGACAGATATTACGTCACCAATATTTCCAAAGGTTAAACTGAAATGAGAATGATAATGTTACTTTGTTCTTTAAATAGGTACATGTTTAACATATTAATAATGATTATTATTTTAAGATTGTTAGGTTATATAAATGTACATATTATGGAAATGTTATCTTCCTGGTGTAAGTTTATATGCTTTAGCCTACTTTTCAGTCTTAAAACCTAGCAAAATATTTCAGGAACTAAGAGTGACTTTAATAAAGGATAAGGGAGGAAGTAGTAACTGAACCCCATCCCACGAGACAGCAGACATTTTATCTAAAATTTATTAGTCATTAAATTAACAAAGGATATTCGTTGGGAGCTATTCGTTGCGAGCAACATTCTTTAGCGGCCATTTTAACGTTTAATTGCTTACTAGCGCTTTTGAAGTATTTATAGTGCAGTTAGTTTATGGTGATTTTGGTATTCTGTTGTTTTGTGTAACAATGTGGTTACTTACAATCTTTAAGCCGCAAGATTCGCAAGAAAGCTTTGACTGACATTGTTGTTACAGTTAAAAGGGATCCAAAGGAAAGGCAGTTGTAAAGATTTCAATAATACGTTTAGTATCCTGTTATATATTAGCTTTGTCCGCGACTTCGTCCGCGTGAAATTTCTTGTACTACATGACCCAACCCGTCGCTTTGCATCGTCTGCTACTTCATGGCGTTCTTTCTGACTTTTTTTCTCTTTGCTTGGCTTCTTAGGGTTCTAGCGTGATGTTAAGTGGCCAAAAGCCTTCCTCAAGAATTGGGCTATCAAATGCAAACAGACTTTATCAAATCCGCCTCGTAGTTCCAGAGATTAGTGCGTTCAAACAAACAGTTCGTATAGATTTAGATTGGAAGGTGTGTTTACTAATAATCATGTTCGTGAACGGGCGCCGTTGGTTGAGACTGGTCATCTCTTAACTGCTTATTTATAATGTTATATTTTAAATTGTTTCTTTTTTACATTGTTCTCACATATAGAAGCAATAAGAATAATGTACCCAGGATTTTGTAATAATATCTTGATTTAAAAGAGTGTCCGTGGAGTTTCTTGCCCGTATTTCTCCATGGGGATCTACGTTTTTGAAATTCAACTTTCTGACTAACTGACCGACTAGCTTCAACTTTCTGACTAACTGACCGACTATTTAATTTTGAAAATTCAAAAGTGCCTGTAAATGGTTTAATTGAAATAAATGATTTGAGTTTGAGAATATAATGTGGGACGTGTGACCCCACACAAGGCTAGAAGAATAATCCAGTCACTATGAGATAGTAAAAAATAATATTTATGAGTTAGAACGAGAAAAACAATAGTGTTGAAGTAGGATCGATTTTTTTTTGCTCACCTCCAACAATTGTGACTAGATTTTCCTGAAAATTGTTTTCCGTAACAGCAAAACAACAATGTGCAATAAAAAAACATTTTTTAGAACTAGCCAATTTTATCTATGAAAGTGTCCAAAAACTGGATACATTTAATAATTATATTATCACCATCACACATTCATACATACATTATTAATCAAAAGCGACACTAATTCACAAAATCAAACACTATCAATTACCTATTTCTGTCAAACACACACATGACACTAATCCGGGGCGCCACAAACAAACCGGTCTAGCTATACAAACCGGACTGTGGTCAACATTGCGACCGGTCGCGATTTTGCGACTCACACGCAACTCGTTGCGTAACAGCCGTCTGATTGGTTGACTTGTCGTTAATGTGACACACGGTTCATTGGTGTGAGCGACTTGACATTTTGTTTTTGGTCCAATTTAAAGTTTCTATTGAAGTTTTATTATTTGGTGTACTATTATGAGTCATTATTCTCGTTTATAATAAAGGATGGCTCATGTTAATGGGAAGCTGGAAGTTTGATTTAACTACCTAGGTACCTACTTCGTGGAAAACACAGAAATCACGAACACATGTTGACTTTTCGTAGAAACTGAAAGTTCTATCTAATTATATTTCATTTAGGGCTGATTTTTCTAACGCCAGATAAGTTTGTCCGAGGAATAATTTTCAATCTTTGACAGTTATTCGACACAAAAACTGCCAGATGTCAATTTTATTCCACGAATAAAAATTATCTGTCGATTGACAAAAATCGCTTCGTCAGCTAACATTTAAATACTAATTTATTTCTATTTCATCAAAGAAGTAGACATTTGTGTTACCTACTTATTCTTGTCAAAAAATGTGTTACCCTTGCTACTCTTTACATACACAACAAACCATTCCTTCTAGAACTAATGATAACCTCATAATCGCATGACAATTTTAAAACGTCGCAAACGCATATAAATCCGTGCAGAAACCGGTTCTACAAGTTCTACAATTGTGGCCGATGACTCTCACGCGCATGTTATTGCATAACGACCGGGTAATTGGCACGCCATGCTTGCCCGAGGCACATTGTTAGCTAGACCGGAGAACATTGATTGAAGTACTCTTGTAGGTATGTGTAGTTCTGAGTACATAGGTAGTGATGTGAAATGTTATTGCGTTTGGGAAATTGCTAACAGCGGGGTAATTGCGTAACCAACTATCAGTAGCAATCAGTAGCACTATCAGTAGTAACAGTTTTAATTTGACAGTTCAACAACATTCATTGCGTTTTTTACTTTGTTCAGCAGATACATTTTTCGGACATATGAAGCAATGGATTAGCAATATCCTTCAAAATGATTCAGTGATTAGTGCACTATCAAACTCGCAATTGAAGTTATTATGATGGAGATATGTGAATTCTAATTTAAAAAAAAAAGCGAATGTCAAACATAAAGGTTTACTGTACAAAAATATTTAAGTATTGTTCCCAAATAGGCCGCAGTGAATAAGAAATAATAAATATACTTTAGTATGAGTTGTGTATGTTTCTCTGAAAGAAAGGCACGGTAAACCAGCGGCACTGTATGATGGCGCCTGTCGATCGATGCGAGAAATTAAAGTTTTAACGGTAACAATATTGTAGCCCATGCAACAATGCATGCATGTCTGCATGCATGCATTGTTACTGCAATGGCGGCATTGTATGATGATATAGTGCCGCCTTTATAGTAACAAACAGTATATATTCCTAAACAGATAAAGAAAGAAAGAAAAAGAAAGAAAGAAAAGGAAAGAAAGAACAAGTATTTATTGCGATTCGTACAAGAAACTAAACGCAGTCAAAAATAAAAAAAAGTATCAAAAGGAAAAATTAAACAGAGAAATTCCTATACGAACGAGGCCAAAAGGCTCCTATCTCAGCATGGTGCTGCGACATTTAAAAAATAAATGTTGCAGCGTTGGTATTCTGATAGGGCCCGCTGTGATGTCACGGGCAGTTACAGAAATAAATAAATAATAAAATAAGTAGATATTATATGTAAAATATTAGCAAATAAAATAAAATATTCATTTTTAATCCGCGCCAAACGTAACCTCACAGTAATAAACTATTACATTCAAGCGTATTGAGCCTCTTGTGTGTAATAGATGTATTAGACGCACCAATGAGGATCGTGGTATTCAAGCCATTATAATATGTATTTGACAAGATCCTGTTGGTGTTGACCGATATTAATATTTTACTCCCAACAAGTTCGCCAACAATTCCTTTCACAGCTCTCCCATCTTTCCGTCCGTATTTCACTGACTTTGTCGCGTGCTCCTGCGCACGTGCGCTGCGTGACGGCGATAACTCGCTTGAACACTTTCTTTGTTTAAGCGCAAACGCACGCAGCATACAAGTTCGTTTGCTCAAAACATCGATAAGATTTGCCGATTTTGTGGATAGTCCACATATATATACATATACTTTTTGTTACTAAGTAAAGTGGTGTTTTGCGCTTTTCAAACTCGTGTCTGCTTCAACTCTTGTGACACAACGTTGAAGTTTCCAAAAGTAATGGATGACGCTGACCTTCACGTGAAACAATTGTATAATATGTAATTGATCTTGGACTTCATATTCGGACGCACCGATCAATTTCATAGCTCAGGTAGTTTTTTTCAAGGGAAGTTTGCCGTTACTGATTACGTAGTAGTGTGAAAAACATTGTCTTCTGTTGCACTGAAAAACATATATTTTTCCATATTATAGGTATAAAGAAAAAGTATTTTTTTGTAATTTAGGTGTGGACCGGATTTTACGAAATAAACCCTCATCAGATAAAACTCTTTCAAGAAACATGAACTCTAAAACTACATTTAACGCACGAACGTCTAATCGGGTGAATGCACCAATTATCGTCCAAGCACAGACCATTACTTCATTAATTAGCTATCAAACAACTTAGTTAACACGTAAGTTATGCATTCATAACTCGGTTAAGTGAAATTTAAGTTATCGTGTTGATTGTTAAGCAGAGCGTGGTTTACGTAACCTCAAGGTTATACGAGTCCATTGTGTTTACACGTGCTTTAAGACAATGCACATCAGCTGATTGTACCTAAATATTATTACATGTGTAAGGGAAAATGCTTTTGTTATATCTCTATACTTAGATAATTACTTGCGTCATCATTATTTCAGCCCGGAACCACCCAATACTGGATAGGCCTTCCCTTTCTTCTGCCATACTTCCTTGTACTTTTGCGTCATACTCTAATTAAATATTTGTATAGGTTATGAATGTTACGACCCGCGGCTCAGTGCAGCCGATCGATTCTGTAAAAATCTCAACGTGAAAAGTTATATATAATAAGAATATACTTAACCATATGCATCATAAAAATAAACACAAAATGGTTAAAAAATCGGATTAATATCATTCATTTTTTATTTCAGCCGAAAGACGTCCACTGCTGAACATAGGCCTCTCCCGCCATTTCGACTGGTTCTGTGCTACCCGCATCCGGCGGATTCCTGTAGCCTTCACAAGGTCATTGGGCCACTGCGGGAGGCCTTCCAACGCTAGTTCTTCCGGTACGCGGCCGCCACTTCAGACCCCATAGGCCATCTGTTCTGCGGGCACACATTGCCCGCAGAACTGATGGCCACTGTCACTTAAGTTAGGCAATCCTTCGGGATATGTCGGTTACCTTGGTTCTCCTGAGGATCTCTTCTACGCCCACAACCACGTAGGGAAACATCCATTTCCATAAATATCCGTTTTTAAATCTTTCTTTTCTTTCTTTTTCTTTTTTTTTAAAAACGTTGCCCCACAAAAAAAAAAGAAAAAAAAATCAATGATCAATGATTGCTAAAAACGGATATGGAAATGGATATTTAGGTATTGGTAGGATGAGCTAGTCAGAGCTAGTAACTAGTCAATTCTTAATGCAATGATGTTATTGTAGTGCACATTACTTTAAAAGCTAACTGATACAAAGCCGTAACATACATACTTTTAGAACCTAGTTATCGTAAACTAGTTAACAGTTTCCGATCACCAACGAGTCTCAATGAGGTCATTATTTTTTATGATAAACTAATATATTTGACACATTTTTTTGCATCTTTGAAAAAAGTTAGACTAGCTGAACATCACCTTTTTTCTATTTTTGTAATCATCAAGTCAACTTTGCTAAAATTATAGTCGATTTAAGTTAGCTGACTGTTTGATCTTTGGCATCTTGGTACATTTCACGTCTGAGAAGGAGAGAACAAGGAGAGGTAGAGAAAATAATCTTCTAAACTGACTTACAAAAATCCTCAAAACAAAAAAAAAAAAACTATAGAACTACATTCCTTTACACAGGAAGAATTTCTATAAAATTATACGCTATAATAATGTCTACAAACGTCATCTTTCCAAAGCAATTATTCTTATGTAAACTGTGAAATGGTCAACGATATTCTCTATTCTTCTCACGTACCGACGGAGAAGTCTTTAACAATGGCCGAAAATACCTCGCTCTTACTCTTGAATGTTTAATGAAGATGCTAAAAGATGGCTTTTTTTTACTTAGAGACTTGAGTTTTTTAAGTCTTTAAGAGGATCTTTTGAAATAGGTGTGGTGAAAGTTTTTGACGAATTCTGGCTAACTTGTGAAACTGATTTTATTCGGACATCTAATTGCACTTTTAGGTACCCTGAAAGCTGATGAATTAGGACGATGAAGATGAGATACATAAGGCAGAAGATTATCGGTGCTGTTCAGCAAGAAATTTTCGATCTGGTTTGGGTATTTAGTCTAAATTAATTTAACAGGACAACGTACAGTATATGTATAAGCGTTGGGATGACGATATCGTCAAAGTCGCGGGAAACACCTGGCGAGAGACGCACGGAACCGGGAAGTATGGCAGAAGAAAGTATACCCAGCAGTGGGTGATTTCGGGCTGAGATGATAATGATGTAGATTCTACTAAATAAATAAATAAATAAATCCCTGGACATTTCACACAGCACCATTTGTCCCAAGCTAAGACACCTAATGCTTGTGTTATGGTAACAAGATGGCTGATAAACTACTTATATACAATTTTTTTTTGTAAATACATACATATTATAGATAGAAAAACACCCAGACTCGGAACAAATACATGTAGGTCATACAAATATTTGTTCCGTGCGGGAATCGAACCCGCGACACGCAGCGCAGCAGTCAATCGCTTAACCACTGCGCCAACCGTGCCGTCAAGTTACTAAAAGGTTTTTTTATGGATTGTCGAAGAAGTCACACGAAAATGACTCATCAATGCTAACATTGTAAATACGAAAGCAACTCAGTCGGCCTGACACCTTTTCACGCCTTAACCGCTTCACGGATTTGGATGAAATTTGGCACACGGATACACGATGACCTGGATTAGGACAAAGTATACTTTTTATACCGGTAGTACGTTTCCACGGGATACTTTCCGACCTCCACGCAGGCAAAGGCGCGAGCTAAAGCTAGTGTAGGTATAAATCAACAAGAGCCTGACCTGTAGGTAAAACAACACATAATATAACTAGAGAAACCATTCACCGAAACAATCTAAAAGAAATGAAAAAAAAATTGGACGGTTCAGAAACACAGCAACACTACAACTGTCAGACCAAAAACCAATTGCTTGCCTTTAGTAGAATTCGCAGCATATTTTTTTAAACTGTTTTCGTTACATTTAGTATTTTGGCAACGGTTCCCGATGCTGCGTGTAACTGAGTGCATGGTTAACACATCTAGACAAGTTTCTTTTTTTCTGTTTTTGCCTTGATGAATGTGTGTTGGATTATTTTGGGCTTTTGTATTTTTTGGAAAGGGTACAGAACTTGTATTACTTTTGTTTTAGATGAAATAAACCATGTAAGTAATCTATCTATAATATAAAAAATGAATCAAATCTCGAGAACAGCTGAACCGATTTCGCTAGGTAATTCTTTTTTTAGAATGTTCCTTGAAGTACGAGGATGGTTCTTACGGAAGAAAAAATGTAAGAAAGTTGCTTTACGCGGACGAAGTCGCGGGCAAAAGCTAGTTTAAAATAAACGTTTTGAGAAGTATTTAGATGTAAGAATCAATCAATTCAACCTATCGCAGTCCACTGCTGGACATAGGCCTCACCCAAGGATGCGCCACAACACCCTGTCCTCCGCCTTCCGCATCCAGTCTGTCCCAGTCACCTTCTTTAGGTGGTCGCACACTACGCTTGTCGATGTAAGAATAAATAAAATATGTTTATTAAATTCTGTTTATTTCAACTCAGTCTTTAAAAGTAGGTGTATTGTCCACATTTTTCGTAAAACGAAACGTCAAAATGTTATGGTTTTGGGAAAACAAGTAAAAAACTCTTACTATTACTTCATTAATTCACGAAACTTCTAGGAGAATAATAAACACGTAATAATTATACCGGTGGGCTACTATTTTTTATATTTTTAAATGTTTTTTTTTTAATCTTTTTGTTTATAAAAATATTTAAATATGTACTTAGTTGAAATAAAGATAAATAATAATGAATGAATATTTGAATGTTACTATCTAGTGAGAAATTTCTATCATGCTTAGATCAGTCGCCCATACATTATTTAACCCTGTAATTCTCATCGCAACTTTTTAAAGGTAAAAGCTTAGTTTTATTTTCAACAATCTTTTCTACTGAACAAACAATTTATTTTACACAGCGGGAGCCCATCAAATTAATTAAGCGGGGGGTCAAATATAGCTCTTTATTTTCACTTATTATATTTCATATTTTTAGGGTTCCGTTCCGTTTGAGGTATCAAAAGGGAAAACGGAACCCTTATAAGTTCACTTCGTTGTGCGTTGTGCATCTGTCCATCTGTCAAGACCCTTTTTCTCAGAAACGCGTGGATTTATCTAGTTGAAATATCAAATTCTCAGGGCTGCAATCCCTTGAAGCAGTGAAAAAATCAAACTTCTATGTCAACGCAATAGAAAGACACGAGCGTTTATGTTCCGGTATTAAAACCTAAACCGTCTTATTACAAAACGAAACCTAACTTTAGTTCTAGCATAAACTATTGAGCCAGTACTTGTATTTCGAACTTTATTTCGATTTAGGCAAAGTTCTTAATACTAAAATGACAACTTAGCACCGAACTAAGCTGTCATTTTTGTATAAAGAACTGCATTTCTCTATTAGTTGGGTTCTTAATTCAATAACTGGGCCAGTGGTTTAAACCTGATCGAAAGAAAAACCTTGTTTTGTAATAAGGGATAGAGTTGTTCCCGTTGACCTAGAATCATGAAGTTTTCCATGTAGCACAAGTAAAGGAAAAAAAAAAGAAAACCGAAACTTGCACGGAACCCTCGGTCCGCGAGTCCGACTCGCACTTGACCGGTTCTTTTTTTTTTGTCTGGCCTCCTTCCCAGTTATAAAGTAATACGAAACAGTGGGGGTTGGTAATAACACTAACTAAATTACTTACTGTCTAATGGCTTCTTTTCACCGCTACTCTGGCGCCGAAAGCCTAGGTTTTGTTAATACTGACCTGGAACAGAAAGAAAAACAAATTCCATAAAAAGATCACAAAACACACATTTTCAATCTGCCTAGCCTGTTCGCAATTATGTTGGGGTCAGCTTCCAATCTAACCGGATGCAGCTGAATACCGGTATTTTACATGTAGCAACTGCCTATCTGATCTCCGCAACCCAGTTACTGGGTAGCTCCTTTTTTCTTTGCTTAGAAAGTCTTCAAATAACTTCTCCCGGTCTGGGCGGAGTGGGAGGGCGTGTCAGACTGTCACTGACTAACCACCCGTGTTCCTTCAGTTGCCTGTGCCAGGGGCCACGATATCTCATGCGACTGGGTAACTCCTCAGATCTTTATTTCTGATTCGATCACGTAGGGAAACTCCAAGCATAGCACTATTTAGAGGTACTCTACAATAAATAAGAAAAGTCGAATGTAATTACTACTTTAGTTATAAAATAAAATCTGAAGCTACAAAACAATGTCACATCAATATCACACATAAGTAATCTTCACATCAAAACGTCACGTAGGGTGAAGGGACCTGTTGTCGATCGCGTGCCACAGAATGATTACCGTAATTCCGCCATTTTGATTGTAAGTGTGTATGTGTTACGGTTTCATTTGTCAGATGGTGATATAAGTCACGTGATTGCCTCGCCAATTTGTCCTTATTTTACACGCGAACCTGGGCTTGGTTGTCAAAGGGTAATTGTAATGCATTATGCGCTTGTTATTGGATCAGAGTTGATTAAAGGGGTGAATGTACGTAGAACTGGCTCGTTGGTCTAGTGGTCGCAAGCGCTTCTGCTGAGCATGAGGTCCTGGGTTCGATTCCCAGGTCGGGCAAGTGTTATTGGGTTTATCCATCACGAATTTCTCAGTAGCAGCTCGGAGTCTCGATTTGTGCCCGTTGATGGCGATAGGGTCACCCTCAATTACGGCACGCCAGCATTAATGACATCATCCATCGTGCTCTTGTCACCGCCGGGGTGCCAGCTGTTTTAGAACCCAACGGCCTGGCACGCGACGATGGGAAGACACCAGACGGAATGACCATAATGCCCTGGAAGTTAGGCAGACCTTTGGTGCGGGATGCAACATGTGTCGACACCCTTGCGCCATCCCATCTTCCTAGCACGGTGGGCTGTGCTGGAGCGGCTGCTGCTGGTGCAGAAAACCTCAAACGGCGAAAATTTTCCAACCTGATTGGGAGATAAATGTTCGAGCCGTTTGGGGTTGAAACACTAGGGCCATGGGGTCCGATTGCCCACTTGGTTTTTCGAGATATCGCCAAGCGGTTAATCAACTCTTTACGTGACCAGAGGGCTGGCCTGTTTCTTGGCCAAAGAATTAGCATCGCCATACAACGTGGCAATGCTGCCAGCCTTTTATTCACTGCTCCTGTTGACAGCGATGCGGACGAATTTTTTGATGCCCTATGATTGTTTTGCTTATTTTTTCACATGTACATATCATTATTTTAATGTTAGCTTATATAATGTAAATACCTATTCCTAACAATATAATTACATGGGATTTGAACATAACTAGCGAAATGTTTACCCAGAACCGTGCCTAACACTTCGGGGATTACAGGCGTCATGTGTTATGTTAGGTATGTGAACTTGTTCAATCAGGGATTCTTCTTTTCTCGTAATGACACGAGCTCATGTCGTGGGAAAAACTAAATCGACCGTGTTTTATTGCCTTCTTGTCTAACCGTACTACCAGATCCTGTGAATTCGGGATTACACAGCCGATTCAATAAAAAAAATTACATGTTATCGCTTCATTTTGATACCATTTCAAAATAACATTGGTTGTTTTTTGGTTTGTTAACGGATTGATGACCATTTTGGAGTATGTAGGTAGATATTATATCATCATTGGCCAAGCCTTTTCCTAAATATGTTGGGGTCGACTTCCACTCAAACCGGATGCAGCTGAATGCCAGTATTTTACGACTGTTTATCTGACCTCCATAATACGAAGGCTCTTGGGCTTTCGGGCTTCTAACGACGTTACGAATGTCAAAGATCCACGAATAACAGCCGGGACCGACTGCTTAACGTACTTTCCGAGGCACGGATGGGTCTTGGAATGTAAAGAAGGTCCCTCATCCACGGATCAACCGCGGCAAGTGTAGCTTAACCTTATCGATTGACCCATATGGCAGTTATTACTTAGCCACAAGCCCCTTTATTGTCCTACATACTTCATTAAAGTAATCAATCCGATTTAAACGAAAGCTTATTTAATTACAAATCCCTTTGTTAACTCTGTTGATCAAGTAAACAGCTACAAACATCTACTAACGTTTGTTAAAGTAAATAAACGTCAATTAATTAGTCTATTCACAAGGAATTATGACGAGCATTTGTTAAACAAAATTTATGCCGTTAACGAAATGTTTAATGAGTTTAATGGATTAATAGTGGGTATTTATCATAACTAAAGTGAAGGAAAATAGGTATTGAAATCACAGTCTAAAGGCATCTTGTAATTTGATTTATTTTTAAGCTTAAAATGGCTAGGGTTGGGTGTCGGTGTTCGTCCAGGCAGAAATTGGTTTCTAATTATATATTTATTTGTTCTTTATGATGACAGTTTTCATCATTAATAACAGTCTAGCTTATTAGACTAATAAATAAATTTAAGTATAGTTATTTTTTAAAGAAAAAGCCAGAAATTTACAAAATTATGTTTTTTTCACATATCTCGGTGTCTCTAAGATGAAAACCGTGTGTAAATATTAGCCAAATAATGGACACTGTTCACTGTTCAATAACATCATGATGAATGTTGTTGTCTATAAAAATAGTTCTTCAATTTCTAAGAACGTCTGGGTCTAAATCAAGACTCAATTAGCCAATAAGCTTCGTAGCCTTGCTGCTTACAATGTGAATTCAATAATAAGCTTATTATTCGTGTTCCACGATATTGTTATGAAAGGTTGTTCAGCACCAAACGCGCCCACGTTTCTCTATTACCTAAGTAAGTCTTCATAATAACTTTTAGGAACATTGCATAATTATTTTGATCATTCATAGTGGCACATTTGATACGTTTGTGTACAACCTGTAAGCAATTGTTAGAGTTTAGTAAAACATTATTTGAAAATCGTAAAGATGTAAAAAACTGTTGGTTGGCCAATAAACATAAGCATAATCAGCCTATAATGTTCCCACTGCTGGGGCAAAGGCCTTCTCTGTGAGAGGGAGTGGGACGTAATCCACCTCACGGGCCCAGTGTGGGTTGGTACATGTCACATGTCGTCAAATTTTTGACTCCCGATGTTTTGCTTCACCGTTGGCCATTAAAGAAAAACAAATAAATAAGACCCGACTGCACCGAAGCTCAAAAGAAGGGTAATATTTTATGAACAACTTTTAACACATACTCACTTGTAAACAAAACAAAATCGCGCATAATTACCAGAAATCAACAAAAACAATCGCGAAGTCACTAACAACGAGGTCACATAGGTCGACGCGAGTTTATCGGCCGACAACCAGCATTTTCACCCTATCAACGGAAGGTGATAAATCCAGTTCTGCGTACATTAACTCCTTGTAAAATGGCCGCCAAATAACATAATATTGTAAAGAAAAAGTAATGCTTTACAATCTAGTTTGTTTATTTCTTGCATGCAAATAAATGCTGGTATATTGTGGGTTACTAGTTTTATAATGAGCTAATGTGTGTAACCTTGTAGGTGGAATGATTTTTTTTTTTGTTCGTGGAAAATGGGGTAAAACAGGGAAGTAGTTGCAAGTGAGGGCAAAACTATGTCCCTCTTACGTATTATGTTTTGTTGGTTATGCCAAACTTAAACCTCGAAAAATGTATGGTAACTAATTGGGCCCGCGGTTGCACTCGCATACGTCTCGATCCCGTCGGAATAACGGGATTAAAAGTATCCTAATCCAGTCTACCCATGCGCCAAATTTCATCGATATCCGCCGTTTTACCTAACGTGAAAGCGTAATAAACAAACATACAAAAAATCAAATCTTTTCTCTTTATAATATTAGTTTAGATTAAGGTGTGTGCGTGTGTTTCGAAGTAGGCATTGCAGATCTGTAGCAGTATCTACAACGCCACATGCGAACAACGCGTCATACTGACGTCACGCAAATCCTGCATCTCGCAAGCAGAGTTTACCGCGCAATTAGCATACGAGCATATACAAACTTCCCAACATCAATCGTTGGGCAATTGCCCGCCCGACACAACACCGGTCTGGTCGAAGGATCCTCCCTTTTCTATGGAGGACGACTGAACTTTACACACTGTTCCTCATACCTCTATAGATCCATTAACTATTTTGTTAAGTACCTGGTACTTGTTGACAAGTCTACATTGTCTTCCCATACCCTATTAACACTGTAATTTGAAAACATTGTAAAAACCAATTATTTTTAAAAGAGTACTCTTCTTCATTAAGTTGGAAACGTCCACCTAGCTTCTGACGTTTCTTAAGTGCCCATGCAGATTTATAAATGTGAAATGATATAATTTGATTTTGAAAGCTTATAAAGAGGATGGTTGAAAAGGGAGAGGTTGGATCGTCCACAATTCAAAGACACGTGACATCTACCAACCCACACCAACGCCCACGTGGTAGATTACAGCCCACTCCCTCTCACAGAGCTCTCACAGAGAGGAGGCTTGTGTTCCAGCAGCATTATAAGCTGATTTTGCTATGATAATATGCTTATAAAGAGGATGACAAACAATGACATCATCAGTCGGGTAACAATAAGAAAACTGCTCTTTCAATTTCCATTAGTACAGACTACCAAAATTAATAAAAATTCCCCTCTCTATGCCAAAGAAAATCATAAAGTAATAACATAGAACTGACATATTAATTGCAGTTTCGCTGCAGCACGTCTGTGTCATAATTTCAGGAAGGATGGAGGCAGTGGAGCAGAGTACCTATCTACTAAATTATACATGGTTTCCTGATATAAAAGACAGTGGTTTATATATAATTTCAAGTATTCTTATTACATCTGAAATTATGTTACTTCCTGGGGGCCTAAAAAGGCCACTTTGGCAGAATCATAATAGGATAACGGTATAAATCATATTAAAAATCGTAAAATGGTCACAAACTGACAATTCATTATAAATGATCTGTGTGTAATTCATATCACACATTAAACCTGTTTGACAGTTTTGTATGGAAATTAGTAAAATGGTCCAGAAATGTTTACACCAAATATGATTGATATGAAATGAACTGTAGGTGATGAAACTATTATGTGTAACCATTTAACGAAAATTAGAGGAATTGCTAATGATCTGCTGGGAATTCAGGAAAAAAAGCTTTTAGATGTATTGCTTAAAGTGGCCTTTTTAGCCCCCTGGTCTCGTTCAGACGGCGATGATCGATGCGATATTTTACTGAACATTTTTATGAAGTTCCACTTAGGAAGCTTCTGAAAAAGTGGATTTATTTAGGAGGATAAAAATATATAGGTACACTGGATAAACTAAGGGCTGGCTTTTCCAGCGCCAGATAATTTTATCGGACGAATAATTTTGAATTGTTGACAGTTCTTCCATAAAAAAACTGTCAGACATCAATTTTATTCCGCGAATAAAAATTATCTGTCGATTGAAAAATCAGCCCTAAATAAACTAACAACTATTAAAATAAAAATATAAAATCCTAACCTAACTAAAACTACAAAATAAAATATGGCGTCGAAAAATTCCCCCGCATCGCTGTCAACTGGTAATGTACCCGAAAGACGGACGGCATTGCCATGTTGTAAATTCATTGACAGACGGTGCACAGTCTAAATCACTGGATCTAGAAGTTTGTTTTGCAGAAGAGTTAAAAAAAAAATGAATGATAAAATGAATGTTTTTTGTATTGAAGTTCGTCATGTTTGTCGATTGGAATACTATACACTGCTTGTACTGTATGATTTTCATGTCCACTTTATGATAGACAGTGACGGCTACCTACATGTGGACATCTGCTATCAGAGGCATGGCACGTGTGTTGTCATCTTAAAGGCAAAGCTACAACGTCTCATCATCCTAGCATTATCCCAACTATGTTGGGCAGGGTGGGCTTTGAGTCTAACCGGATGAAGCTGAATACCAGTATTTTACATGGAGCGACTGCGTAAGCCCACTCTACAATAGGCGTATGTCCCAGCAGTGGGAACATTTTAAGCTGATTATGCTATTATGTTATGACTGCTTAAGTACTTATCAATTGACAATTAGACATACCAACAATGTCCTTTGTGCAATAACACTGGCAAGCGAACGTGTTAAACCGGAACACGGCACCGTTGCTTGGCGACAGAAATAAGTGCAACAATATGGTGGTTACGTCAATTTTTAGGGTTCCGTACTTCGAAAGGAAAAAACGGGACCCTTATAGGATCACTTTGTTGTCCGTCCGTCTGTCTGTCGGTCAAGACCCTTTTTCTCAGGAACGCGTGGAGGTATCAAGCTGGAATTTATATCAAATACTCAAGTCTACTGACCCTTGGAGCTGTGAAAAAATCAAACTTCTAAGCCAACTCAATCAAGAGAAGAATCTTGAAATTTAGTATGAAGCAACTTCATAGAGCACAAATAAAGAAAAAATTGCGAAAACCATAAATTGTTCCTGTAATATAATAAAAAATATTTTTAATGATTTTAAATTGTACGGAACCCTCGGTGCGCGAGTCTGACTCGCACTTGGCCGGTTTTTCTTTTAGTCCACCAATAATGTTTGATAACACGATCTTTATTTGTTTTTATCAGTTCCATTGTCTTAATATTGTTACCTTTGATCTTTTATATTTTGTTACGATGTTGACAATACCTACATTGTATGACTTCCGCTAATAACATATACGCATATACATACAACATTGTATTAATAGTCAAAATGACATAAGATGCAAGTCGGTGGTTCTTACAGCGCGATTCAAACTTTACGTGCGGCGTCTCTGAAGTGCGCTACTCGCGGCGCAGTACCTCACCCCTCACCCCCGCTGACACGTGAATTTGTTACTGCGCAGCGACTCGCCTCATGTTCCGAGCCACCTTAAAGTTAGAGTCGGGCTGTGTACAATACAATAATCATAGGAAGAACTTGGTTTTGATAGCCTCGTTAGTTTAGTGGTCGCAAACGCTACTGCTGAACGTGAGGTCCTGGGTTCGATTCCCAGGTCAGGCAAAGTGTTATTAGGTTTTTCCATCAGGACTTTTTAGTAGCACCCCGGTGTTTGGATTGGTGTCTGGTTGGTGTAAATATGCTCGCCCCCCTATGACATGGGACTTGTAAATAATTGGCGAAATGTGAGTATACTACAAGTACACCTCCGGTTAATCCCGAAAGCCTTTCGGGGATCAGGTACAGTGATGCTAAGTTATGTTACTGTATTTTAAAATTAGAAAGGACAATGCCCATGGATGTATTGAATCCCGTACCATCCTGCATCAAAATCAAAATTTTGTTTTTTATAGACTACACTTACATATATTAACTCCTACAAAAGTTCTTTTTGTAATCAAAACCCGGGATCGGAGATTAAAAAAAAAATCGAAATATCCTAAACACTAGGCCCACCACTAGCTAGGGCACTAGCCTTAGCATATGACATGTCAAACAAAATAAAGTACCCTAAATAATAATGGCCTAAGGGCCATTATTGCTCTAAACAAATGATAATCGTTTAAGTAAAAATTATATTCTATTATATTCTAGTTATTTTTAATTAATGTGGAATCGGAAAAGTATATTTTTTTTACATGTTTTTTGAAAGACGTGATCATGACACTTTTAAAATTCAAGGTTATATCAGTCATATCATTTGAAACGGAACGTCATGTCATCATCATCATCATTCTCCTGCCCTTATCCCAAATTATTTGGGGTCGGCGCAACATGTCTTTTTCTTCCATACTCCTCTATTAGCCGCCATCTCGACAGTCACCCCCTTTCTAACCATATCATCATTCACACAGTCCATCCATCGTTTCTTTGGTCGTCCCCTACTCTTATAGCCATCGACATTCATACTCAAAACTTTCCTCACGACATTTTCCTCATTCCTCCGTAATACATGCCCATACCATGACAACGTAAACGGAACGTCATGTAAAGGGAATAATACAATATCAACACTTTTTTACTTTAAATTAAATTCCCTGTTCAAAAATCAAATCCCCGACGCATAATGTCGTAAAAAAATAAGAAAATGATTATTATAATATTTTAATCTTGATGCATGAGACTTTTTGGTACGGCTATTCTCCTTTAGTCGAATGATTCCCTAAAACATTTCAACCTTTTCTCTGAAGTTGGCAACGAGTCGGCAAACTTTTTGGCGTTGACAGAGAAGGTAACCATTTTCTATAAATAAATACATCAACGTGAAGAAAATTTACCCTGATAATGTGACCTATAAGTTTTCTTTATCAATCAATCAATCATTTATTTTGTTAAACATAGGTATGGTTACAGATATTATTTATAGTCTAAGATATGTGCACTATGTTTTGTCAATATATGGCGTACAAAATTATCATAAACAAGCTATTAATAATAATAATAAGGTACAGACGCCAGCAGGTCAAGCTACCCGAAACTGTCAAAATTATCCAATCAACCTTGAACCTTAATGCTTGAGCGATAAAGTTGAAAATCTATTAAAGAAATTTGACAGATTGTAGTAACTTGATGTGCTGGCGTCTGTACAATCAATAAAGGCATGTTTCTACTTTCTTTATGTTTTTTCTATGTGTTTTCTGTCTTTATGTTTCTACTTTCTGAATATCCGTTATGTCTATTACAGATAGTCGTACAATTATAAGATGTTGTTACAATATTTCCACTTTATCACACATTCTGCAATTAACAAGAATTTAGTTATTAGTTATCCTTCCAACTGTTAATGACCTTCCCTCTATTCTCAGAAAATGATGACTAAATTAATTCATCCAATCAACAAGATCTAGCTACGTCTAAGCGGAACACTTGACAGCAAAAAGAAAACAAATGACATTAAATTAGTCACCAGCACCACAGTATAAAATAGAAGGTCAACTCCATACAATGAGCGAAAACGCACGCACACATAGACATGCGCACTCGCGACCGGCATTTGTTTAAGATCGCCATACATACGGGTCTCTGTGTGCGTGCGTCTGTTTTCAATTGTTGTATGGAGCTGAACTTCTGTACCATTCAGTGACACTAGTCATAAGAACATTGAATCATGCGCAGCTGTCGGGTGATTGTTTAAACTTGTTAAGGGGTAGAGGTTAATCACGTCTTTCCTGCACGGAATTGTATTGTTATACTGTGTCTTCTTGTTAAAAATATATTTGGAGTTTTATACAAGTCTAGCATTTTTTTAGGCTGTTTTATTTCATATGTATTTTTTCCTTGTTTAATTGTTTTTACTATGATGACTGGTAATAGAGATATATGGAAGATAAAGACGTGGTGCGACCCCAAATACCTTGGGATATGGTCAGAAGAATGATGAAATAAATATTACTGGAAGTCAAGGTTAGGCCGAAAAACTAGTGACGTCCATATTGCATCTCCCAGGTCAACCAAGGAGTTTGTCGACTGCTGAACCGGGCTTGCCTGTGGGTGCTTCAATAAATTAAGCCCTCCATCCAGGGCTTTAAAACTTAAAAATTAAGCTACTACAAGCTAAAGGCGCCCCTTGTGGGGTGCGGACTTCTGCTTTGGGCGTCACTGGGGAAGGGCAGTAAGGGACAGGTTGGGTCGGATTATTCCTAATAAAATAAACCCAACTAAAAAATATCCATGTTCACATAGCTCATGTTCATAAACTCCTAATTTACTCAGAAATCAAATCCTTTCTCACTCAAACATAATGTATTCCATCTTTAAAGGTTACATTCAAATTCTCACGAAAATAGATGGCGAAATCAAAATTAACATATAAATCACTTGCGGGAAAGTGGTTCGTCTCGTCAAGCAAATGTGACAGAATGAGTTGAGACAAATGTGACACAAATTATGCTTACTGTCACATGTCATTATGTCAAGAATTGGGGGTTTTAATGTTTTTAAGGTTTGTGGAATGTTCCCACGGTTTTTGAGGGTAATTAGGGAATGTACCGACTATATGTATTACATAATGTATGTTTTATGTCTTCTTGTAGAATGTTGCTGTTTTTGTAAAGCAAATTGTGAAGGGCGGGCGTTTTGGGGGACCGTCTTAATGTAATTTTGACGTTCGAAAAGTGCTGATTCTCAGCCTAATTGGAATAAATGACTGCTGATTTTGATTTGATTTCATAATATATATAATAAAAAAGATTATTAATTTATTTATTAATGTAACTGCCCGTGACATCACAGCGGGCCCTATCAGAATACCAGCGCTGCGACATGTATTTTTTAAATGTCGTAGCATTTTGCTGAGATAGGCGCCTTTTGGCCTCGTACAGTACTTTTTGTTTCATTTTTCTTTTTGTTCCTTTTTTTTATATAATTTGTTTTATTTTTATATTTTTGATTGTGTTTAGTTTTGTTTGATGATCTTTCTGTACGAGTCGCAATAAATACTTTTTCTTTCTTTCTTTCTTTTTATTTTAATCCTACCAGCGAGGTAATTGCGTAACACACTATTAGTACCAATGGGTTTCATTTTGACAGTTCAACAACATTCATTGCGTGTTTGATTATTACACCGGTCATGATGTCTTTAATGCTCTGGTACATGGGTTGCAATCATAATTTTGGTAATCATCAAAATATACAAGAAGCAATAAAAGTATAATTATATTTGCTACTCAACTGTGCTCCTGTCACTTTTGGTGCACAAAGAGAATATCTAGAAAGCTGTTTCATTTTATAAGTCACAAAGAAGCATTTTTGGGGTTCCTTACTCGAAGGGTGCCATCGGAACCCGGGTCCGTCCATCTGACTGTCAGCGGGCCGTATCTCATGAACCGTAATAGGTAGAGAGTTGAAACTTTCACAGAGTATGTGTTTCTATTACCACTATAACGACAAGTAATAAAAGTATAATTAAGTTTATAAAAATTAAAGGTCTTCATACAAAAAACGTCTTTTTTGTCGGCGGTTTTTTACCTTGTGGTGAGGAACCCTCAAACTTGGCTGGTTTTTAGAATACGACTTAGATTAGTACCATAATTAATGTACTAAGTTGACTTAGGCCACAAAGACGAGTAAAGAAACAATAATATACAAGTTATTTATTTCTCTGACGTTATATGTATCAAAGTTATTATCTTACGTCACTAGAACGGAATCGGGTCCGACAAAGGACTCGCTAGGTCAGTTCGAGGACGTCGGGTCATATGCGTAGACTATTTATCAGTTATTGTATCAATCCTACAACAGTAGACAGACACTTTATTTAATACTGTAAAATAACACTACATATTTATGTGAGTTACTAGTGAAATAGCCCGAAATTACAACCATGAAGATCTTTTTGCCATGTGGTGCTGAAGGATGAAGTTAGGTGTTTTTTTGAGGATGGGAAATCATCAAATGACCCCTCCCGCTCTGGGTGGAGCGGAAAGGAGTGTCAGACTCTTACTGACTGAAACCCACCCGTGTTCCTTCCTTAGCCCTTTCTGTTCCAGGGCAGCGGTAACCCTTTCGGACGATCCCGCTACCCAAGTTAGGTGTTTCACAAGCCGACTAAATTCCCCATTCACGTACATGAGTCGTTTTATCGAATCGTAAGGCTTACGAATCGTAAACGTAACGAATAAGTACTCACAAATATAGGGGTTTATATATAAAGATTATCGGCTGCTTGTTCATTAATTTTTTTGACGTTTTAACGTCTCTTACCTTTAAACAACGTTTATAAAATAAACCACATGGTGATAAATCATCATGACGCATGCTATGTTACATCGAAGGTATAGTCGACCTCGTAATTCCGTTTGAGATTGAATGTCACTTGCATGTCATAAAAGGACCAAGCCTATTTGTAAAAGTGACAGTCAGATAGTTTCAACCTTAGTGAAATTTCTATTTTCTAGGAAAAATTGAGAAAAGTTATGAGTATGAATGTAGCTGTAAGAGTAGGGGAAGACTAAAAAAAGATGGATGGACTGTGTGAAAGATGATAAGGCTAAAAAGGGTGACTACCGAGGTGACGACTAAGATCCATACTTCTCATGGACGAAAAAGACATGTTGCTCCGACCCCAAATAAATTGGAACAAGGGCACGAGGATTAAAAGTGGTAAAGAGGTCAACTATACATACATTATATACCAACAGTTTCAGTATTCCTATTTCATGACAGCTGGCCAACATTTTTGAATCCAATGGACCAGCTTCATGTCACGTTTGACATAATTAAAACAGATTCGAGTCCAACAAAGTACTTACAAGGTCGTGCCGAGGACGCGAGGTCACAAGGACATGCCGTTTATAGTAGGGTTCCGTATAAAAATAGTCCGCATATTTTAGGAAGAAAAAGGAATTCGTTGATGCATTTTATTATTTCAATTCAATAAATGGTCAAAAATAATCTTGCAGTATCAATTTAATTTGTGAAACAGCAATCGCAATGTCTTTTTATATCCCATGAAACGAATAACGGCTTTGTAAATCCATGAAAAACACAAAGAATTGAAAACCTATCATGCCTAGAGTAACACGCAATTTGGGAAAGAAAAAATTGAGCATAGCAACATCACTGCTTGGATTTTACGAAGTTTAAACAAAACAAATAGAATTTGTGGTTTTGTTTTGCGAAATGGGCCAGACCTTGATCTGGCCTGGTGGAAAGCGTGAAGTCCACGATGGAACGAGCAAGCCCTGAATATGCCCTTCACTCCTGTGAAGGCTGACGGGTTATACGTGGAAGGAAACACAGACGCTGGCAGAGAGTTCCACACTGTCCGCGCGATTATAAATGAGGAGGAGAAGCGCTGAGTATGACTAGTCAGTATATCGACCAAGTGCGACTGGTGCCCTGCAGAAACTCTGGTAGTCCGGTAGTGAAACGGAGCTGGTGGGATCAGATCGTGGACTTCCTGTGCACACTCTCCAAAGTACAGTCATAGCAACAGTACGCCGATAAGCCAGGTTATGAAGCTTAGCCCTCAGTGCCTCGTCGCTTATAACCTTTTTTTTTAAATCCGTTAAAAAAACAAAAGAAAACAATCACTCCTTTTCCTGTTACATTGCTTTGTCTACAACAAATTGTCCTGTTACTACAGACAACAAAAAATAAGGTTACTGTTACCGTCACGTAGTAGTGTGACGTAATTTGAAACAAAATGGAGGCGAAGGACGCTCAAGGTCAATGTAAGGACACAAGGTTACTGAGAACCGACGGCTTTGTTTGGCTGCACAAATGTTGAGTCCAAACGAACCGTTAACACGTCATTAATTTGATTATGTTTTGCATAATCTTATTTTATGGAGCTTGTGTGCGTATTTCACGCTTAATTTTACAAATCTACATCTTAATACGCCTGTAGCTGTTGTTGTTATAATCCTACTAATATTATAAAAGTGTAAGTTTGGATGGATGTTTGTTACTCTCACGCAAAAACTTCTGAACGGATTTGGATGAAATTTGGCACACATGGATAACGAGGATTAACATATAGGATACTTTTTACCCGATATTACTTATGCGGGTGAAACCGCGGGGCGCAGCTACTTAAGGAACGGACATAGAGTTTGCATACGCTTTTTTAAGTTTTTTTGTACTAATTCAGTTGGGACGGCAAACTTTCCTGAATACCCAATGACTATTGTCTGATAATGGTCATCATGAGGTCTAATTTGTTAGTTGATATTTAGAAGACTGCAGTTATTTATACTTGCCCAAGAGTAGGTACCTACGTTGCCGTGTTGTTTCCACGTATAACAAAACGCTGCAGACTACCAAAACTGCTATCAAATTTCACATTTTATCGCGTTTTAGAAAATCGAAAGCACGGAACCATTGCGCAAAGCCTCGTATCTCATCCGTATCGTGTTTTGAATGTCCGACTAACTATAAACAGCCAAAGTCCATTGTTTAGATTCTGATTTATATTCAAATGATGCCACTTCGCTAGAAATAAATAGGTTTTGTTTTAGATTTTTGGAAATAACTTGAGGAAAGAAATAGGATTAGGTTGGCATGTGATATAAGTCATTCTTGGAACTTGAATTCAACGTGAATAATGCATTTGGCAACAACTGCAATACCTCCGGTAATTTTTTTTTTTCTTTGGGAAATCCACATGATACCCTCCGTCTGGGAAGAACGGAGGGTTATGTCGGATTTCTACCGACTAAAACCCCACTGTCCCTTCTAGTACCATGAGTCGGGGGCCCGGGAGATACTTGTACATTCGCTGCACCCCCGACTGGCACCCCCGCCACGCCTAGCGGGTCCCACCACCAAGTGCGGCCAATGCCACGACCGCGCGTCCTTCATTAAGGCGCGCATACTGCGTGCCACCTCTTTAAGCCTCATATTGGACGTACTTACGAGCCCAAGATGTTTCTTTAATACGCCTATAGGTATAGAGCATCTTCATACACCACAAATTCGTTTGAAAACTGCGGTTATTATTAAGATACTGCATGGTTCATTTGAAAGGTTCAAGGTCAGGGCACTATTGAGCATGAAACCGTTCCTTTTTAAGGTACCCAGTCTCAGAAATGGCAGTTAGCAGCCTGATCATGTAACTAATATTTTATTTCATGGGTGGCTACTGTGGCTAAGCTGTGGCTTTGAAGGGGCTTGTGGCTAAGCAATAACAGCCGAGTCGATCCATCAGATTAAGCTACACGTTTACATACCAAGACGCCTCCGTGCTTCGGAAAGTACGTTAAGCCGTTTTTGGTCCCGGCTGTCGTTCGTGGTTCTTTGACAGTCGTTACGGGTCGTCAGAAGCCCGAAAGTCTGACAACCAGTCTTACCGAGGGGTTCGTATTACCCAGTAGCTGGGTTGTGGAGGTCAGATAGGCAGACGCTCCATGTAAAATACTGCTGCATCCGATTAGACTAGAAGCCGACCCCAACATAGTTAGGAAAAGGCTAGGCAGATGATGATGATGGGTGGCTACTGTGGCTTCAAACAGGCCTCCGGGTGGTAAATAATCACCGCCGGCTGTATACATCTGCCATACAAGACGCGTTGCCGGTACGTTGCTATCCCAAAAACAAAACTGAAATAGTGCCTGCCAATGAAGAACAATTAATTCAATTACATAAATACCTCTCCACACATATAAAGTCGTTATTTACTACGTTATAATTAACTATTAACATAATTACAATGTGTTTGACTATTTGCGAGTGACGCACATACTTGTACGTACTGACAGATCGCGATAATGAATTTGGGCTTCCGTTTTAAACGCGATAATTGTATCTAATGTTTTAATTCTAAATACATTGTAATTATTATATTATATATTGTTACTATGTTACAAGTTATAGAATTCGGATCGAGGTGATCTCGCAGAGAACCAAAGTTTTCGACATAGCTCACAGAATAAGCAAGCTGAAGTGGCCATATTAACCGTAGAACCGGTAGAACTGATGACCGTTGGGGTAGACGTGTTCTGGAGTGGAGACCGCTAATTGGCAAAAGTAATTTAGAACGCTTTCAGGCCAGGAGTGATAATCTTCGCAGGGCGGCCGGTTGCATCAGGATGAGAGTTGAAGAGAATCGAAATGAATGGCGTGCAATTTAAGAGGCCTTCACCCAGCAATGGACTGCTGATGCTGATGGTTGAGATATCGGTAGAAATACAGGGTCAAATTAAATGAATTTGAGAAACTACACAGACGTGAAGGATATAAATATCTAAGGATGATTGGAAATCACTGACAACCAGTCTTACCGAGGGGTGTCGTATTACCCAGTAACTGGATTGTGGAGGTCAGATAGGCAGTCGCTCCATGTAAAAAACTGGTATTCAGCTGCATCCGGTTTGACTGGAAGCCGACCCCAACATAGTTGGGAAAAGGCTCGTCACATGTAAGTATGTGTGATTGGAAATCACTAGGTAATTTATTTTGACGGGTTTTGAGCATTATGATTGTAATATTTCTTTTTGTAATTCCCCACTGCCATCATTATCATCATTGTCAGCCCACTGTGCCACCTTTGTAAAATTTCAATTTTTTTTTGTCTGTAATTTATATTGTGTACATAAGAAAGAGTGTTCTATTCTGTTCTAATTTATTTGGCGTCGGCGCAGTTTCTTTTTCTTCCGTACTTCTTCATAATATATTATTACATATATATATTTTGTTTTTAATAATTAATTTACTATATTGTTTTAATAATCAATTTGCCTATATATCTGAGGAATGCTGATCTAGTGGCACTTTTTACCTTATCCTAATTGTGTTAATATGCGGATAATGTAGTGGGCTGCAATATTGTTAATACTACTTATGTGTCTTATTGTTATTTGTAAACATTGTATAATGTAGCTGTTTATTGTCCCATAATAAAATAAATAAAATTATTCTTTAGCTCCCATTCCCATTTTTGTCCTTTTATTATGTAATTTATCCTATCATATTAACCTTAGCTACAATAAAATTGTAGTAGAAGACTAGTATTAAGCCACATCTGTGTACAATCTAATTATAATACCCAATGGGGACTGGCGCTGTACTCCCTTATTCAGGCTATTCTATAACCTAGCTGGGAGTGCAGCATCTCAGCACCATTCAAGTTGTAGTTTTAGTACACTAATTTGTTAATAATACCATAATTAGCATGTAGTACATTGCTTTTATGATGAATAAACAATTTATTTATTTATTTAATTACACGGCTACTATTTAGAAAGTTTTATTTTAATTAAAGACTAAGATTGTTAAACATAGATAGATGACCCGCCGTCACAATATATTTAAACGGTTATCATTCTTATCATTAACCTCTGGACCCGGTTATCATAAACAGTCGTTACGGGTAGTCAGAAGTTCGGAAGTCGTAACCGGAGTAACCTTAGGGTCAGCTATCGATAACAGTAGGTAGTTAGTTTGATAAGGTGTTACGTGAGATGAGTTCAAAATATAACTATAGCTTTAGCCCATGGCTTCGCCCGCGTCGAGCTAATGTCTGCCTAGGTACGTTATAGAAACACTTTTACAAATAGAATCTTTATGAAAGCTAGATGGTACTACTGCAAGGATCTTTTGACGCTCGAATGACGTTAACACGGGGGCGCTGTTGGTAAACATTAGTGCAATTGCATTGTGAAATTTATTGAAACAACAAGATGGCGGTGTTAGTTCTGATTTTGACCACGCGCCAAAAGATCCTTGTACAGCTATAATTGTAAGGCTAAGCGCGCACCACGAAATTTAACCTGTGAACAATACCAATATACTACGCATTGCGGTAAAAATTGCTTGAGATTTCGCTTGAAAAATTATTTGTTTTTGCGATTTTTATTCTCACGAACATGCGATTTAAAAAATCGCATCGCAGTGCGTGCGTAAATTCTTAGTCCACAAATCGTAAGACGTAGTCGTAGTCGTAAAGGCTAAGGAGGGATTTATTTGCAAACTGTATTGAGATACAGTTTACAAATAAATCCCTCCCAACTGGAACAAAACTTAGCTGGACACATTTTAATGGTGTTTAATATAGGAGTGAACAATGCTAGAATATTACGCTGCTTGCAGTCAACAACAGCCGAACAATGCGAGAGATTCGTTAGTGATACGTAAGCTGTTACTCGTACTAGGAGAACTCGAAGATTCGAGCAAAAAAACGTGGATTTGTACAAAAAACACTACCTTTTTAATCGTTTGGGGACACAAAATCAAAATTAAAAGTCATTTATTCTGACTAGTCTGATAATACGAGTAATCAGCACTTTTTGAACGTCAATATTACATATATTAAGACAGTCCCCCAAAACGCCCTCCCTTTTTTACTTCTTCTTCCCAGCTAAGGCACTAGCTGGGAAGAAGAAGTAGAAAAGGGAGCTTTAGCTGGGAAGAAATGGCGCAACAAAACTACCTACCCAGCAGCACAGCTGTCTGTAAGAGCTCGATTCTATACAATAGTATGCAAAGTAATTAACATGGCGAAACACAAAAAATTAAATCAAATTATTTGCTATTTATGTCAGCTAGATTGACGCCAATATACCAATAAAAACCCTACTCACTATATTATATACGTAATTTCAAAAAGTCTATCGGATTTACCCCTAGAGTTTTCATCCGTTCTTCGATATTTTTTTAAATCATTCTTGTTTTAATAGTAGGTACATATTTTATTAAAAATACATGTAAATGCCTCTAAATAATGTCGGATGAACTTGAAAGTTCAGTTGTTAGGGATGCGGAAAAGGGACATTGTTAAGTCTTTGTTAACCTGTTGCAGGTTGCAAACTGCTACGCTATTTTAAATCGAGCTATATTTGGATTAAATAGGAAAATATCAACGTCTATCTCAAGATGACAAAACACACGATATGATAGATACGCGAACCGCAACAGAATAAAAAGGCTCCCGAAGACAGGCGCGCGCGACTCTAGTAAAACAGTTTCTATAAAAACTTCATGGAAATAAATTGTTCTACCAGAATCGCGTCGCGCCTGTCGGCGGGAGCCGTAAAAAATATTCCCGAGAAAAAAAAATGACGTGGTGCCTTCAACGTAACAAATTAACGGATTACTGACTAAACTGTATTAATTATGTCTCCTTCGTATTAATTACCATTGATTTTAGCAAAAAATTAAAGAGACTATTACCATTAATTGTAATTTGACGTTCAAAAGTGCCTTTTATGTGCCTGTTTTAAATAAATTATTTGACTTTGACAGTAAGTACTGTAACGCTATTCTGTAAAAATCGCCCCGTGAAAACATAGGTGAAGGGAACTTGAACTGAGCTGTCAATAGTGTGTAAAATCTAGCTTCAGGTTGAACGACAGCTCAATTAAAGCTCACTGCACCTAGGTTTTCACGCTGAGATTTTTACAGAGTAGATTGGCTTTAGTCCTATTCCTACTATAATATCCTATCCTACTAATATTATAAACATGAAAGTGTATGAGGATAGATGAGTGGATGGATGTTTGTTACTCTTTTACGCAAAAACAACTGAACGGATTTCAATGAAATTTGGCACACATATAGAATATAACCAGGATTAACACATAGAATACTTTTTATCCCAATAGTCCCACGGGATCGATATTTATGCGGATTTTTAACGCCATCTATTGGCGCTAAGTCAACAACACGTGGCACCCTCTAGCGTCCAGTAAACGGAAGCTCGGCGGAAGGAGAGCTAGCGAGAACGGCGCACAGGCAGCGCTGATTGGTCGTCGCCCAAGAACTTTCGAAAACGTTCGATTCCTTCGTTCCACGGATCAACTGTTCCTTCGACACACAAGAAGAGAAAAAAGATGGTAGTCGGTCCACCATCACAATTTATTATTTCTCATATTGCAACCTGCCTGAAACTATAACAAATAAAATGAAGTTCATTGAAGAAGCCTGACCCTCAAATCGCCAAAACACGGGTGAAACCGCGGGGCGCTGCTATATCTTCCTCACCTCGAACTCACTCTTCCGAATTCTTGCATCTTAGTAAAGGGCTGAGTGCATACCATTGCTGTTGAACAATACTCTATGGGGCTTTGTTCCAAGCGCTCTATAGACGAGTAGGTACCGTATATGTAGTGGCCCGAAATGGCGTTGCAAGTTCAAGCACATATAGGGGTAGACAGATCTCCAAGTGTATGTGAACAATTGGTTCGAGACAATTGTTTGGCAAACCATAATGTTATACCGTTAGCAAGTGTTGTTTATTTACTCCAATATTAGATAGCCCTAATTATCTCTGACGGTAATTTTGGTCAGAAGGCTGAAAATCTGACAACTGATCGGAGAATCAACCTTCTGATCTGTCCAAAAGCCGTAAAGTGTGTCTACGAGGCCTACAGCGGCAGATCGATTATCTAGTGTCAGAAGAAGATCGTTGAAACTACACAGAGATCAATCTGAACACATACAACGTATCTATCAGACGGTTTCGTCTGTTCTAATTAATCTTTCCATGTATCTGTACTACTGTACCGGATTACCCAGTAATTCACATCAAATAGTCCTTCTAATCACACACACATAGAGTCTTATCTTTATCTAATCCAGACCTATGTAGTTGAAAAAAAAGTAGTCAGATGAAAATTATAATGCTCGCTCTACACTTCAGAAGTCTCTACATGACTATAAGCATAATCGGTTTATAATGTTCCCACTGCTGGGACAAAACCCCCTCTCTTCGAGAGACAGAGGGCTGTAATCTACCACGCGGGCCCAGTGCGGGTTGTTAGATGTCAAATGTTATCGAATATTTGGTTCTAGGACATGTTCCTCACGAGATTTTCGTTCAAAGTTTTGAAAGATAGATAGATAGATAGATAAAAACGTTTATTTAGTGCAACAAACAAAAGACACACAAAACTAGTAATAAAAAATAGAACAATAAAAAAAAAGTGAAACAAAAAAAAAAACAAAGATTAAAAAGATAGATCGACCCATAGACACCTCGCAAATCCACAACCTCTAGTACAAAATAGTAATCTATGTCCACAATGGTCGATCACTGAAAGCACTGGTGATGAAATTATTTAGACAAAGTAAAGCGCCTGCCTGGGTTCGAACCCATGACCTACAACTCGGAAGTCGCGGCCGTTATCACTGAGCCATCACTACTCAACACTACATGACTATACTCAACGAAAATAAAGAATAAAATGTGTCGTATTTATTTTTTGTTGTTATCAAAGGTTTCAAGGACAACTTGTAAGTACGTATTATCTTAATGACAGTTCAATGTAGACATTGTCCTTTATCGGGAACGAGTTTCTAACTGGTTAGTGGGTCACTGTTATTTTGTAATAAGAATTTATGTCAGAAAGTTACTGTTTGGGAGTATACGAGGTTTTATACCAAGTCGCCCGACAGGGGTGTGTCATAACGTGTCGATAATAATAATAATAATATCCCTGGACATTTCACACAGCACCATTTGTCACATTTGTTGCTTATGTACCTACAGTTTTAGTTTAAATTAAAACCTTATAATAGTAATAATTACCTAATAATTACCGTATTTAATGCTAACTATCTAAATTACACTACTTTTTAAATTGTTCAGAAGATCAATATCAGTCAACAGAGAGACTTCATAAGAAAACATTACAATTATAAATCTAAATTCAACAGATATTATTATTACACCTGTCAGTACGAAAATGCTAGTCTATATAAATAAAAACCGGTCAAGTGCGTGTCGGGCCACGCGCAGTGTAGGGTTCCCTAGTTTTTATAACAGCCAAGTGCGGGTCGTATTCGCTGACTGATAGTTTCGTACCATGCTCTAACTACAGCACAACGACGACGACACAACTACGACACAACTACTCGACTAATACTAACTACTAATAACTAGTAGTCGACTAGGATACAACTAGTATATACTTGTATATAAGTAGTTTATCAGCCATCTTGTTACCATAACACAAGCATTAGGTTGCTTAGCTTGGGAAAAATGGTGCTGTGTGAAATGTCCAGGGATATTATTATTATTAACTTACGCTTAGCGCCACCTATCGACATTTCTATGGAGTTGTTCGAAATTTTCGAGTCAAATACAATTGGTCGACTATTACTCGTAAACTTGTAAAGCCCACATAAGTATGATAGTTTTCCTTTAAACTTCGTTATATATAGGTACTACTGCCGTGACATTTGAATTTCTAACTACAACCGTTTAGTTGGTAGAGGGGGGGGGGGACTCTAACAAAAATTGGTACTTTAAAGCTTGATAAGTCACGAACGGTATACTTAATCAAAAAACGGTCTTCCCAAACCCCTAATATTTTGAAAGACCTATCCAACGATATCCCACACTATGGGAAGGACGAAGTAAAAATTATCATCCCCACTTTACATGTAGGGGAGCTACCCTAAATAATAGTTTTTTTCAAAATTTTATTTTACCACTTTTTCGGCGTCATTAACGTGTATACTCATGCCAAATTACAACATTCTAGTACCAATAGTTTTTGAGCTAAGCCGTGGACAGACAGACAGAAAGACAGACAGACGCACATGGCAAAACTATAAGGGTTCCTTGTTGACTACGAAACGCTAAAAAGGGATCATCGAAATGTATGTACACCCATAACCATCGAACGACTCCACCAAATTGGATGATTCTTGGTTTTATGTATTCGTTATTATTAGGATAAGGTTTGTATACATTTGGACCCGGTAGGTGGCGCTGGAGTAGGGTAGGAGTAGTGTAGGAGTAGGGTAAAAGTAAGGTAGGAGTAGGGTAGGAGTAGTGTTAGTAGGAGTAGGGTAGGGGGTAGGACACCACGCGAACAAAGTAGCGCCGGGCAGGTAGAAATAACTTAAATGGCAAAACAACGTTTGCCGGGTCAGCTAGTAACTAATAAAGAAGAGAAGAGAAGAAGAGAAGAGAAGAGAGAAGAAGATCAAATTCGCAGAACACGTATTCGTTTGTATGAAACTGACAGGTGTCAGGAACGCATTCTCTCGTCAGTCGCACGGTACTAATAAATTATACTTATAAGTAATTTTGAGGAGGTATACCTATAATACTTCATCATCAGCTTCTCCTTTTCCCAAGTACTGACCTGGAACAGACAGAAAAACAAATTAAATAAAAAGGTCACAAAACACACATTTTCAATTGGCCTAGCCTGTTCACAACTACTTTGGGGTCGGCTTCCAGTCTAACCGGATGCCGCTGAGTACCAGTATTTTACACGGAGCGACTGCCTATATGACCTCCACAACCCAGTTACTGGGTAATACGAAACGCCTTACCTGCCTATAATACTTATGGGCATAATTAGCACAAACAATATTTTGCTATTGCTTCATTGGTCTGATAAAAGTTGTTGCAAGCGGAACTACGAAGCATTGGATCCTGGGTTTGGTTCCCAGATCTGTCAGTGTTATTGGGTTAGTCTATTTGACATTTCTTAGTTGTAACGCGGAGTCAGAGAAAGTAAGTTGTTCCCCTTTTTACATGGGACTTAAATATAACTATCAAACTAGTGGTGTTCTATACAATTACCTACACCTCTGTCTATCTCTTAGGAGAATTAACGTAAATAAACAAGTATGAACATTTGGAAAAATAACTTTAATGCCCACACAATAAAGTTCAGTTTACGCTACAACTTCAAACATTTTTATAACTTTTTAAATAGTGTTAGTCACTCTGAAACCAACCTAAAATAAAATTGATATTTGTTTAACTTGAAATAACAACAATTGGAAACCTACATTTTGAATTCCTTATGTCCCTAAAAAAAAAAAAACAAACCCTCTACATACAAACACAAAGTCCTATAATTAAAAAAAACCCACCAAACCTGACGTAAACTGGTTTTAACCGGTCTGCTTTCGAGAATGTTTTTTCACCCAATCAGTGACAGTTGATATTGACCGCATTTTAACAAGCAAGGTTAGCAATTCAATGTTACAAGGACAGATCCGTTGTTAAGAGAGAGTGATTCGAAAGTTATGTAATATTGTGTTATATGTTTTAACCAGCTTCTGTCCGCGACTTCGTACGAGTGAAATTAAAAAAAAAATCTTGTTTTAACATAAAATATTATAGTTATGTTAATTTATTTCAGCTCTGCTCCCAAGGGTCTTAGCGTAATGTTACATGCAAAAAGATATTTTCAAATCCAAATGGGAGTTCCGGAGATTAGCGTGTTCAAGCAAACCAACAATTCCTGATGGAAAAACTCAGTATAACACTTTGCCTGGTCTGGGAATCGAACCTTTAACCTCATGCCCAGCAAAAAATTCATAAGTATATAAAGTTACTTATGAATTTGCTAGATATAATTATGTAGAGCAAAAGCTGTGCAGGTGTTACAAACAAAAAAAAAACATAAAGCAAAATTGCCACACCGGGGAATCGAATTCACAACATCACGCATTCAGGTGCTACATACACTACTAGAGAAAATTACAACACTTTGACAATAAACTAAAAGAAGAATTGAGATGATTTACCTTACCTACCATTTGCCCAACACAACACTATTAAAATCTAACAGAATCCTTGTTCAAAAGTCATCACCATCTCGTTTAACCTTCGAACCTACTATTATAACATCCTCTAATAAAAACAAGACGTCAATTTGAATAGACCTCAGTATCGAAGGTCGAGCCTAGTGCCAGCGACAGATGCCAACTATTCGGTCATCGCAAATTGGATGCTTCCTAAGGAAATGAGATCCTATTGGTATGCGTAACATGATGAGTTAAACATGTAATGTAATACCATAGACGTCTCACTATCGTCTGTTATCCTGGTACTTTCAAGATTATCTTTATCTTAATTAACTGAGAACCAACCCGGTTCTTTGTTGGATTACTGTTTTCGTGTTATGTTTTCCTGGTACTGCCGATGTATTTCAATTTAAATCTAAACAATACTAAAATGCCTTATATTACTGAACTGAAATAGTTCATAAAAGGAAGTCAAATTTTCTACATCAGTGGGGTTGAGGACCAATATTCCTCCGTGTTACAGTGAGTACCATTTACGGGAAACTCTTCAACTGGTCGCAAGGACCTTTCACATTAGGCAGAAGCCTTAACCGGACGGCGCCATGCCGTATTCGTGCCACAAATGGGCTAACCGTGCACCATATTACATGGGCCAACTACTCGACTGACCGTCGAGACTCGAGATGCAGACTCTGAGCTGCTCCACATTATCCACAATAGCTTTTTCCATTCACAGCATATTGCTTCAACACCAGGGATAGGATTAGGACAGCCCTACCCCTGACCACTGTCTTACTGTGTAGAAACGGACCTCCCGTTTGAATGGATGCGAAATAGTGTAGTCGAGCAAATCGACCAGAAAACTTTGATAGCGCGATGTAGGACTTTTTCAATTTCCGACTAAACTATTCACAAATATCCATAATATTTTTTTTTATTAAACACTAGACTATACTTAGAACCTTTTGGTATATTGAAAAGTTATAAATTTCTAATATTTGAGAATATTTTTGTGAGGGACAGGGATGGTCATATACGGGTCGGCCCGATTGCGAGAAGGATGGCAATCAAAACACGTAAAGAGCTAACAACTAGCCACAGTGCTGCCATCTCTTATCAGAGTGTATAACTGCGCATCCCTGAACTGACCTATTTAATTAGGTATTACAAAAATATATTTTGTTATGAAACTATATGGCATTGTTTTTTTGTAATCTAAAATTGTTTTTTTTACGTAATAAAGGCTAATTAATTCTTATTTATTCAATAAAAAAATCTGTAGTAATTTTATTATACTTTTTATAATAAGAGCTGATAGAAAATCCAATACTCAAATGTTATTCCTTATTTACGAATACAACATTATAACAATGAGTGTTTCTTTTAGAACCATTATCATTCTGAGGTAGGCAGGATTCAAGGGCGGAGTGACTCACTTGGCACTGTAATGCGAATGGATAACAATAACTTGATTTAGACATTGATAAGATAAAACGTCAATGCATATTATCGTGTTGATACTTTTTTTTTAATAGTCACTCTACCATAGAAATTATCTTCTCTAAGATAAAGTTAAGTGATCAATTTATTTTGACTCTACCATCATCTGCCTAATCTTTTCCCATTCATGTTAGGGTTGGCTCCAGTCTAATTGGATACAGCTGAATGCCTATATTTGACATGGAGCGACTGCCTACCGGATTTTTTTTTATCTCTACCATTATTCTCAATAGAGTCATTTCTTTCATTCTTGGGGTTTTTATTATAGCTAATCAGTAAAAAGAGTTTTTTGAAAGCCTAAGACTATTCATCACCTGCCTAGCCTTTTCCCAACTATGTTGCGGTCGGCTTCCAGTCTAACCGGATGCAGCTGAATACCAATATCTTACATGGAGCGACTGCCTGTCTGACCTCCAGACCCCAGTTACTGGATAATACGATAGGTACCCCTTGGTAAGACTGGTTGTCAGACTTTCGGACTTCTGTCTGTCACAGTTCCCGGCTGTCATTTCTTGGATCTTTGACAGTCGTTACGGGGTGGTCAGAAGCCCGAAAGTCTTACCTTCGTCTTGGTATGACTGCGACTGCCTATCTGAGCTCAACAACCCAACTGGGTTGTGGAGGTCAGATAGCCAGTCGCAGTCGTTTCGCAGGCCTTTTTAGACCTACATATCCTGTTTATGCGTAGGAAGTTCCAATAAAAGCGGTTCTTTTTAGAATAGAATAGAATTTATTTATTTGTAAGAATGTAGTTTTACAAAGTATGGTGTTAAATTTTTAAGTTCTATACATTCTACCATAACATATGGTGTACAAATATTAAAATGTAATTTTATATAACTAAGTACAATTAATTATTAAAAATATGTCCAATATGAATTATTATAATTCGTTAGTCGTTAATTTAAAATCAATGTCAAAATTAAGTACTTACCTTCTTGGATTTTTACAATATTCCATATTCACCAATGTCAAAAAAACAATTATCCAGTTACCAACTTGTCAGCTTTTTCTTGAACATGGGGATAGGAAGTTCCTTAAATGAGTTTGGTAACTTGATAAACACCTGAATGGCATTAACATATACATTCCTCCTAAATATTCGCAATCTACATTGAGGTACATTTAATTCGTGTTTGTATTTATTTCGAGCAGAAGCCTTTTTGTGGCTCACTTCTGATTGCATGCGAAAATAGTGCGGATTTTGCTTTACTAGCATACATAGTTCATTGATGTACAGACGCCAGCCGGCCAAGCTACCCTAAACTGTCAAATTTTCCCAATCAACCTTGAACCTTAATGCTTAAGGGATAAAGTTGAAAATCTATTAAAGAAATTTGACAGATTGTGGTAGCTTGATGTGCTGGCGTCTGTACATGTAGGGTAACGGTAAAATGTGAAGTTTTTTAAATAAAGGTTTGCAGCTGTCCAAAAATTAGACGCCAGATATTGCCCTAACACACTTCTTTTGTACTCGAAAAACAAGGACTTGAAAGTTTGTATGAAATGCCGTACGTTGTAAACGCTCTTAAGATAGTTTATTTTACTTAAAGCAAACATTCCTTTATTTTAAAAAAAGAAACAAAACGGCATTCTCAGATTTTTCGACAAGCTTACCTAAGCCGGGAATAGAACCAGCTGAAAATTAAAAAAAATAAGCACTCCCTATTTTACTTCACTAGTCGATACAGTCAATCTTAAAGATAAAATTTCTCCGAGAAACATTAAGTCTTGCACTTGTCTATCGTACTACAAGATATTCATAAAATCTGAAATTTAGTACACATTTTTTTTTTACCTATTATTTCCAGCCTGTATAATTACTATTAATACTACGGTTACTACGGTACTAGGTATGTACTACGGTACCAGTCTACGGTTTTTTTTAAATCTGTGTCATATTTCTATTAAAAAAGATCGCAAAAACGGAGTCGAATCGTCTACTGCAGTGGGATGGAGGGCTCCTCTCCTTCACATTGCCCCGGCGTGCTGAGGGCTTATTCACATTTTTTTTTTTAAACGTTGCCCCCACACTAGGAATTTCTCCTGTGTCGTGGGTGCGTTTACAGACATATAAACTCACATACACAAACAGCCAGACCCGGAACAACTAATTGTAGGTCATACAAATATTTGTTCCGTGCGGGAATCGAACCCGCGACACGCAGCGCAGCAGTCAATCGCTTAACCACTGCGCCAACCGTGCCGTCAACAATGTCGACTGGTCATCTAGCAGTCCTTTACACAATGGCCAACTAGGGCGCTACGCATTGTCCCATTGTCCACTAGTGGGACTTCATTTTAAGATACGGCTTACAGGACTCCGTAAATCATTGCAATCATAGTGTATAGCATCAACTTGCTTAGAACAGTCCCAACCCGACACTGTCTCACTGAGTAGACACGGACTCCTATAAAAATCGCGCCAAATATCGTACTGGTGTACTAACAATATCAATTCGATCCAGCCTGTCCCTTTGCTGCCCTCTTCCAGCGACGACCTAAGCCGAGGTCCGTACCCCACAGGGGGTGCCCTTAGCGTGCAGTCGCTTAACTCTACTTAGTTTTAAGCCCTGGCTGGAGGTTTTAAGTTCACTTAAGGCATCCACAGGATAGTCCGGTTAAGTAGTTACGACCTATCAAGGTCAACTACGAGATGCCATACATAAAAAAAAAAAACGTACTGGTGTTACGTAGCTAGAAAACTTTGATAGCACGATTTACGGCGGCATTGTTCAGGAGACGAATAAGAAAGGCTTGAAGTAAGGGTCTCGAGTTCGCTTCCCATGGCATGGATTGTTATTATTTTTTTTTTATTTTAACCGACAGTCATAAATAAATAAATAATATTACTTACACAAAACTACTTTTGTTGTTTAATCTGTGGCAAAATTTTATAAAAAATCGCAAAAACGGAGTCAAATCGTCTACTGCAGTGGGGCGGAGGCCATATTCCTCCTTCACATGCCGCTACGTATTGAGGACTTATTCACATGTCGACTGGTCACCACGCAGTCTTTACACAATGGCCAATTAAGGCGCTACACATTGCCCACTTGGGGGACTTCATCTTGAGATGCTTCACAGCACTCCGTAATGTCGCACAATAGCTTTCAACTTCAGCGTATTGCTTCAACTCGCGGATTGGGTTTAGAACAGCCCCAACCCGACACTGTCTCACTGAGTAGACACGGACTCTTATACTAGTCTCGCGAAATATAGTAATGGTGTTACGTGGCAAGAAAACTTTGATAGCGCGATTTAGGACGGCATTGTTCGGGAGACGAATAAGAAAGGGGCTGGGCTTGAAGTAGGGGTCTCGAGTTCGCTTCCCACAGCTGACAAATATTTTTGTATTTTTATTATCGCTGTTTTGTTTTGTGTTGGTTTTGCAGATATTATTTACTGATTGTTGCATTTGCGAGGGGTCGCAAGATGTTTTTTTGGCATGGAATTGTTATTTTTTATTTTATGTTAATTTTATTTTGTAAGTGAAAACAAACAGTAGTATATTTGAAATAAACAGAAAAGCTTAACAATAAACTTAACAAATATACGCACTACGCCCACTACGTTTTCCACAATACAAACTGTATAACTGTACTGTAATGGCAAGCATAACTGTGGTCTTTATTATCGTTTTAATAAGGTTGCTGCCGTCAGAGACTTATGTTAACAGAAAAAGATTTTTTTTTTATAAGAAACGTTGTCCCTCCCTAGGAATTACTCCTGTATCATGGGTGCGTTTACAAACATTTAAACTCACATACACAAACAGCCAGACCCGGAGCAACTACCTGTAGGCAATAGAAATATTTGTTCCGTGCGGGAATCGAACCCGTCGAAGTCGATTGTTCAGCTACTGCGCCAACCGTGTCGTCAATATTGTACCCATGAACATAATAAAACTAGAAACAGCAGCCATACTGAACAAACCATAATTATAATCTGCATTCGCGACATATTTGCCAAAAATGTAAACAAATATGAGTTTGTATGGAAAAATAACTTTAATTCCTACACAATAAAGTTCAGTTTACGCTACAACTTCAAACATTTTTATAACTTTTTCAATAGTGCTAGTCACTCTGAAATCAACTTAAAATAAAGTTTATATTTGTTTAACTTGAAATAACGTTAATTTGAAACAAATATTTGATTAAACAATGTTTTTCTGTTCTGGGCGCCACTACTACGAGAAATCGTAGTGCGTAGCTTTATATTCGCTACCCAAAATGGGAATATTTTTTTGTGAGTTAGTAACTTAAATTTTTTTTCCGATTCATTTTTATATATCCTTTTGAATAGAATATATGCATAAAAGTTGATGTCATACTCTTAAGTATAGAGATTTTGCTTAATAAATAAGCATCTCTTTTTCTGTCATGTAAAAGATAAATTAATAATTCGCCAAGAAAGACGGACTTCGGAACACGGACGGATCATTAACGTCCGTTTTCGTTAGTTTGTTTTATCTGTTCATATTTTCACAAGACACTTTGTTGGAAATTGAGTTCGTTACACTGATGATTCACTACCCGGGCCCTTATTCACTATGACATCTTAATGATTCCTTACTCCGAAACCACGTCCGTTCCTTAGCTATTCACGACATCTGTTAATGTATTCTCTATCGCACAATGTACAAAACCGCGCGAAATGAACGCGAAGTTGGCGTGGTCTGAACTGTCAAAATACTACGCTTGACAACCGTACGTGGTTTGCACGGGGTAAGGTTACGCGGGGAATAATATTACCATACAGAATTGGGGCCCTACAGTGTGACAATAATAGGTTAGTATTTATTATATTAATAAACCCCTTTATTCATAAACGTTGCTTAAAGTTAAGCAGTGATTAGCGACTGTTTAACCATACATTTTTGACGTTTAAACGTAACTTAACTTTAGTCATCGTTTATGAATAAACCCCATTATGTATAGGTACTAAACTATATATATTGTATTATAAAGTTAAGGATATGTTTTATTTAGGTATAGATATTTATTGTATAGTAAACGGTACCTACACCACAGAGTGCCTGAAGTATTGTCTCCCCTTTCACCCTTAATAATAATAATAATAAAGGAGATAATAATAATAATATCCCTGGACATTTCACACAGCACCATTTGTCATAAGCTAAGCAACCTAATGCTTGTGTTATGGTAACAAGATGGCTGATAAACTACTTATATACAATTTTTTTTTTGTAAATACATACATATTATAGATAGAAAAACACCCAGACTCGGAACAAATACATGTTGGTCTTACAAATATTTGTTCCGTGCGGGAATCGAACCCGCGACACGCAGCGCAGCAGTCAAAGGTCTAGTCTAGTCAATCTATCCAAAGGTTGTCTTTCAAAGATCGCTTGTAGCGATAAGACCGCCCATTGTGTCACCTCTTGTAAAATTTCTCCATTTATCCCATAAATTTTCGCCTAGGCATTATTGGGTGCTTAATTGTTGCAACTGTCACGTCCTGGAAGGAATACGTGAAATTGCCAGTCACCCTGTATAAAAAAAGTGCAAAAAAGAAGTCGAATCGTCTACTGCAGGGGTGGAGAACCAGGGCCACCAACCAATCCTCCTTATATTCACAGGTCGACACACAGTTATAATGGGAGCTGGGCCATTGGTACAAATTGCCCACTTCCATATTGCAATAGCTAGTAACAATAGCGTTTTGCTTCAACATGCGTAGGTGGGTATAGAATAGCCCCACCCCGACACTGTCTTACTGAGTAGACACGGACTCCCATACGAGTCTCGTAAAATATCGTACTGGTGTTACGTGACATGAAAACTTTGATAGCGCGATTTAGGACAACATTGTTCGATAAACGAATAAGAAAGGGACTGGGCTTGAAGTAGGGGTCTCGAGTTCACTTCCCACAGCTGACAAATATTTTTGTATTTTTATTATCGCTGTTTTTTTTTGTGTTGGTTTTGCAGATATTATTTACTGATTGTTGCATTTGCGAGGGGTTGCAGGATGTTTTTTGGCATGGAATTGTTAATTTTTTTATTTTATGTTAATTTTATTTTGTAAGTGAAAACAAACAGTGGTATATTTAAAATAAACAGAATAACTTAACAAATATACTACCCACTACGTTTTCCACAGATTACAACTTAGATATTTACAAACTGTAACTGTACTGTAATGACAAGCGTAATTGTGATCTTTATTATCGTTATAATAAAGTTGCTGGCGTTAGAGGTAAGATAACTGAAAAAGAACTGTACCCATGAACATATAAAACTCGAAACAGCAGTCATGCTGAACAAACCATTTAATCTGCATTCGCGACATATTCGCCAAAAATGTAAACAAATATGAGTTTATGGAAAAATAACTTTAATTCTTAATCTATCCAAAGGTTGTCTTTCAAAGATCGCTTGTAGCGATAAGAGCGCCCATTGTGTCACCTCTTGTAAAATTTCTCCATATACATCTGTAATATTTATAATTTAAATAGTAATTAATAAGTCTAAACCACGTTTTTTTTTTTGAGTCTGTGGCATAATTCTATTTCGTCACTAAATATAACTCTTTTACTACTATTTGTTACCATTGCAAAATAATAAAATAACAATTCCATGACAGAAAAAATCTTGCAACCCTTTGCAAATCCAACAATCACTCAATAACATCTGCAAAGACCGACACAAACAAACACAGCGATATCAAAAACACAGAAATATTTGTCAACTAGTAGTACATAAATTTGTTAAGTTTATTGTTAAGTTTTTCTGTTTATTTTATAAATACTACTGTTTGTTTTCACTTACAAAATAAAATTAACATAAAATAAAAAAAACAACAATTCCATGTCAAAAAAACATCCCACGACCCCTCGCAAATGCACCAATCAGTAAATAATAACTGCAAAAACCAACACAAAAAAAACACAGCTATGATAAAAATACAAAAATATTTGCCAGCTGTGGGAAGCGAACTCGAGACCCCTACTTCAAGCCCAGTCCCTTTCTTATTCGTCTATCGAACAATGCCGTCCTAAATCGCGCTATCAAAGTTTTCTTGCCACGTAACACCACTACGATATTTCACGCCACTTATATAGGAGTCCGTGTCTACTCAGTGAGACAGTGTCGGGTTGGGGCTGTTCTAAACCCAATCCGCAAGTTGAAGCAATACGCTGAAGTTGAAAGCTATTGTGCGACATTACGGAGTGCTGTGAAGCATCTCAAGATGAAGTCCCCCAAGTGGGCAATGTGTAGCGCCTTAATCGGCCATTGTGTAAAGACTGCGTAGTGACCAGTCGACATGTGAATAAGTCCTCAGTACGTAGGGGCATGTGAAGGAGGAATATGGCCCTCCACCCCACTGCAGTAGACGATTTGACTTCCCTTTTTGCAGTTTTTTTTATTTCCATTTTTGTTTTCTTTTGCATTACTAATTATTTATTGTTACGAGGAGGCATCGCCTCACTTATTAATATTTAAAAGAGATGAATTTTCTCCTTCTATAGTCGCCAAACTTAACAAAAAGGTATAAAACAGTAATAAAAAGTATTTTAGTTTCCGGGGATTGAAAGTGCGATACCTATGGACCGTCCACCTTCTATCGTAAGGTCTATTACATTTCCAATTTAAACAAATATCAACTTTATTTTAGTAGTAATTAAGGTAATTTCAGAGTGACTAGCATAATTTAAAAAGTCTTAAAAATGTTTCAAGTTGTAGTGTAAACTGAACTTTATTGTGTAGGAATTAAAGTTATTTTTCTACTAACCTATATTTGTTTACATGTTCGGCATGTTAATCGCGAATAGGTATAGTAGTCATTCTTGTTGATAATTTGCCACGGTTTAGCGGCGTCAAAAAAGCTGATGTTTATCCTATTTACTAATACGGCTCTAGGCACTCATTATTTTTTTATGTTCATTCTAATTAATTACTGTTAATTAAGTAGTAGTAGTTAGTAAATAACACAACTAAGTTAAGTGTTATTAAATGATAAATTCATTGCTTCGTATGTTCAAAAACTTTGTCTGCTCAACAACGTAAATAACGCAACGAATGTTGTTGAACCGTCAAATGAAAGCGATTCCTACTACTGCTGTGAGGGTCCGACTCACACTCGGCCGGATTTTTTAATGTTTCGCTTTAACTAACTAATATTTATCTTCTGTCCTTTTCTTAATTAAATAGAAAGAAAAAGATGCACTGAACTTAAATTTAGTTTAGTTTGTGAACAAGGGAATCGGTGCCATTGTTTACTTTTATCCTGTTTATTTTTATATCGTTCTTTTTGACAACTAGTAGATCTGTTTAGTAATATGTAAACAACGTTGTGAGTAGCGTATTTGTTACTTCTATTATTAAGTTCTAACCTATGTTTACTTATTATTACACTAACGTTTGTTGTCCCTAAATAAATAAATAATAGCACATAAGATTGAACAATCTCAAGGCACAAAAAGGAAGTCAAATTTTCTACATCAGTGGTGGCTTGCTTCAGTTGCTTCTTCCTTTTCGTTTCTTGTGGCCACCATATAACATGGCAAGGCCTAAAGAATAGCTTAGAGCAACCTGTCCTACACTGCTTTCCTGTGTAAAAGCGGACTCTACAAATGTATGGAACTGTATTTATACAACTTGATGCGAAAACTTTATTAGCTAGATGCCGTATGCTATTGTTTGAAATGCAAGTTTATGTTTTAATGCAAAGCGATGAATTCCACCCCTTTTAATCGCATTTTTTTGTTTTGCAGAGAGTGGAGGGTCCAGTTTGAGCGCTAGTCACGCGCGACCTAAACGTTTTACGTAGAGTGTCGTCAGTTCGATCCTCGGATTGAGCAACGTATTTTTGTGATTCTCAGAATTTTGATACAGCTTATTTTTGAAAGAAAGAAAAATATTTTATTCTGCACAAACAAAACGCACAATTACAACTAAAATATAATAATATTTAAAAAAAAAAAGATATACGATACACATAGTCAATAGAGTCGTACCTATGCATAAAAATGTTGACACTCTTGTCTATTGCTTGATGTCAAGGCCAGGGACCAATGACAACTCACATTACTTGACATTGATAAGACTATATTGTCAGATTTTTAGCATTGTATTGAGAATATAGGTATTAAGAAATGTATGTTTCAATTGAAGAGTTCTATTTTAACCCACATGTTGAACTGTTTTATACCCAAAGTTGTTGTTGTTGTTCATAATTACTATGGGTGTTTATGCCCTAAACTGTAGGCCCTAAAGTATCCGCAAAAAGTTATCTAAGTATAAAAAAAACATTGTAATCACAAGGTGGTTTCTTGCCACGCTTTCTAACCTTAATTCTAATAGTAACAATGATATGTCACTTAGTGTACCTTTTCTTAGAAAAACTTTGAAAATTAGGTCCTACACACTTTTGAAGCGAAAGATACACATTCCATTTACGGTAAACAATATATCATCTAGTCTATAATATCTGCAAAGACCGACACAAACAAACACAGCGATATTAAAAACACAAAAATATTTGTCAACTGTAGGAAACGAACTCGAGAAGTCGGGACCCTTACTTCAAGCCCAGTCCCTTTCTTATTTGTCTCCCAGCAATGCCGTCCTAAATCGCGCTATCAAAGTTTTCTTGCCACGTAACACCATTACGATATTTCACGCCACTTATATTGGAGTCCGTGTCTACTCAGTGAGACAGTGTTGGGTTGGGGCTGTTGAGCTGTAACCCACCCTGCAAGTTGAAGCAATACGCTGCAGTTGAAAGCTATTGTTTGACATTACGGAGTGCTGTGAAGCATCTCAAGATGAAGCCCCTCCCCCAAGTGGGCTGAAACCCCTCCCCCAAGTGGGTAATGGAGGAATATAGCCTGAGGGACATATTCCTCACCCCCACTGCAGTAGACGATTTGACTTCCCTTTTTGCAGTTTTTTTTATTTCCATTTTTTTTTTTTTGCATTACTAATTATTTATTGTTACTATTTATTAGTACCTATCTAAAATAGGTGAATTTTTTCCTTCAATACTCACCAAACTTTATAAAAAACCGGCAAAGTGCGAGTCGGACTCGCGCACCGAGGTTTCCGTACAATTTAAAAGTATTTAAAATATTTTTATTATGTGATGTAACTAAAAATTTACGGTTTTCGCAATTTTTCCTTTATCGGTGCGTCCGACTCGCATTTGGCCGGATTTTTTAATGTTTCGCTTTAACTAACTAATAATTATCTTCTGTCCGTTTCTTAATGAAATAGAAAGAAAAAGATGCACTGAACTTAAATTTAGTTTAGTTTGTGAACAAGAGAATCGGCGACATTTGTTTACTTTTATCCTGTTTATTTTTATGTCGTTCTTTTTGACAACTAGTAGATCTGTTTAGTAATATGTAAACAACGTTGTGAGTAGTGTATTTGTTACTTCTATTATTAAGTTCTAACCTATGTTTACTTATTATTACACTAACGTTTGTTGTCCCAAAATAAATAAATAATAGCACATAAGATTGAACAATCTCAAGGCACAAAAAGGAAGTCAAATTTTCTACATCAGTGGTGGCTTGCTTCAGTTGCTTCTTCCTTTTCGTTTCTTGTGGCCACCATATAACATGGCAAGGCCTAAAGAATAGCTTAGAGCAACCTGTCCTACACTGCTTTCCTGTGTAAAAGCGGACTCTACAAATGTATGGAACTGTATTAATACAACTTGATGCGAGAACTTTATTACCGAGATGCAGTATGCTATTGTTTGAAATGCAAGTTTGTGTTTTAATGCAAAGCGATAAATTCCACCCCTTTTAATCGCATTTTTTTGTTTTGCAGAGAGTGGAGGGTCCAGTTTGAGCACTAGTCACGCGCGACCTAATCGTTTTACGTGGAGTGTCGTGAGTTCGATCCTCGGATTGAGCAACTTATTTTTGTGATTCTCAGAATTTTGATACAGTTTTTTTTTGAAAGAAAGAAAAATATTTTATTTTGCACAAACAAAACGCACAATTACAACTAAAATATAATAATATTAAAAAAAAAAGATACACGATACACATAGTCAATAAAGTCGTACCTATGCATAAAAATGTTGACACTCTTGTCTATTGCTTGATGTCAAGGCCAGGGACCAATGACAACTCACATTACTTGACATTGATAAGACGATATTGTCAGATTTTTAGCATTGTATTGAGAATAAATATTAAGAAATTTATGTTTCAATAGAAGAGTTCAATTTTAACCCACATGTTGAACTGTTTTATACCCAAAGTTGTTGTTGTTGTTCATAATTACTATGGGTGTTTATGCCCTAAATTGTAGGCCCGGTAGGTAAAGTATCCGCAAAAAGTTATCTAAGTACATATAAAAAAAACATTGTAATCATAAGGTGGTTTCTTGCCACGCTTTCTAACCTTAATTATAATAGTAACAATGATATGTCACTTAGTGTACCTTTTCTTAGAAAAACTTTGAAGATTAGGTCCTACACACTTTTGAAGCGAAAGATACACATTCCATTTACGGTAAACAATATATCATCTAGTCTATAATATCTGAGACCGACACAAACAAACACAGCGATAGTAAAAACACAAAAATATTTGTCAACTGTAGGAAGCGAACTCGAGACCCCTACTTCAACCCCAGCCCCTTTCTTATTTGTCTCCCGAACAATGCCGTCCTAAATCGCGCTATCAAAGTTTTCTTGCCACGTAACACCATTACAATATTTCACGCCACTTGTATAGGAGTCCGTGTCTACTCAGTGAGACAGTGTCGGGTTGGGGCTGTTCTAAACCCAATCCGCAAGTTGAAGCAATACGCTGTAGTTGAAAGCTATTGTGCGACATTACGGAGTGCTGTGAAGCATCTCAAGATGAAGTCCCCCAAGTGGGCAATGTGTAGCGCCTTAATCGGCCATTGTGTAAAGACTGCGTAGTGACCAGTCGACATGTGAATAAGTCCTCAGTACGTAGGGGCATGTGAAGGAGGAATATGGCCCTCCACCCCACTGCAGTAGACGATTTGACTTCCCTTTTTGCAGTTTTTTTTATGTATTTCCATTTTTATTATTACTATTTTTTTTATATTACTAATTATTTATTGTTTCACACGTCAATCATATTTTAAAACTAGATGAGGTCGGCGTTTCCTGTCTGACTAGTCTGAGAAAAAGTCCAGACGTAATCTTGTTATTGTTTTTAGGGTTCGGTACCCAAAGAATACCAACGGGACCCTATTACTAAGCCTCCGCAGTCCGTACGTCCGTCTGATTGTCGGCGGGCTGTTTCTCATGAATGTAATAGGTAGACAGTTGAAATTTGCACAGAGTGTGTATTTGTATTGTCGCTATAACAATAAATAATAAAAAGTTACTAAAAATGCACCCTAATTGCGTAACACACTATCAATCTCAATCTGAATCATTTTGAAGAATATTGCTAACCCATTATGTTCGAAAAATGTGTCTGCTCAACAACGTAAATAACGCAATGAATGTTGTTGAACCGTCAAATGAAAGCGATTGCTACTGATATTGTGTTACGCAATTCCTCGCTGACATTACAAAACTCGTGTTGTTTTACGGAGTACGGAGCCCTTCATGTGCGGGTCCGACTCGCATATGGCCGATTTTTTGTAACGGTTCGCTTTCAACGTTATCTTAAATTCAATGTGAAAGTGAATCTCTTTTTTCTTTCAAACAATACAAAAATCTCATTTTGTGAAAAAAAGATCGAAGAAAGTATGAAGATATAAACCTGTGTTACTACAAATAGTCAAAAAGTTTTCCCAGAGGTGTGAATGTGAACAAAATTGTTATACATAAACAGTGGTGACCTAGTGGTATCAACCCCGACTAACGAATCTTAGGTCGTGAGTTCAAACCCAGGCAGGGCCGTTGCTTCGTGTAAGTATTTCATTTCATCACCACTGCTTTCAAAATGGAAAAAAAAAAATCGTGAGGAAACCGTCACGTCCTAGGATCAAAAAACTCGAAGACATGTGTGACATCCACTAACTAGCCTCGAGTGGTAGATAACGGCTCACTCCCTTTCACAGAGAGGTGACCTGTGTCCCAGCAGTGGGAACATTACAGGCTAATAATGCGTCATACTTTACCACTATAAAATTTAGTATTCCATGGTTTATAGTAGGTATAGTGTCGATTCAATTTACATTTCGCAGTATTTTCCTTATCAAACGTTTTGCGTACCCAAAACTTTATTTACTTAATTTTATTTACTATCAATTATACATAACACGTCCTATTTTAGCCCTTATGTTCTGAACAATAAGAGTCACTATTACTTTTTGCCAGCTATTTTTGTTTGTAGTGTAATAAATTGTGTTATTTTCCTGTTATTGTTATGTTTTAAGGATTAATGAATCGAGTATTCGCTGAAATTGTTTTGTTTTTAAACGATGAAGGAACGAGTTGCCTGAAAAAATTTTTGTTTGCGATTTCTGAGTGAGAAAAAGGTGTTTCTTAGGATTTACATAATCAGACTATAACGTTCCCACTGCTAGGACACAGGCCTCCTTTCGGTGAGGGGGTATGGGCCGTAATCCACCACGCGGGCCCAGTGCGGGTTGGTAGATGTCACATTTCTTCGAATTTTTGGCTCAAAGACCGGTTTCTTCACGATGTTTTCCTTCACCGTTTGGAGAGCAGTCTGGTGATGAAATAATTTACATAAAATAAAGCGCCCGTCAGGGTTTGAACCTACGACCTACAACTCGTAAGTCGCGGACGTAACCACTGGGCCATCCCTGCTTTTTCATTTTAGGATTTAATTTATTGTAATTTTGTGGCAGTTTTTGAGGACATCTGCGATGTAAACGGGCACTGTGACATGATGTTCCTTTTTCACGAAAAAGTACTCTTGTATCTAACTACTCTTAACCTTTCCGACTAGCCAGAAAAACTGCCCAATCCGTACACATAGTTTCTCCTTTAGTGGGTCCGGTTTATTGGCAATAAATGCACAAGCCCACTTAAGGAACAGGTCAGAGTCGGGAATAGTGTGTGGGACAAGTTATAGGAGACTAGCTTATTATCCTTCTGCCCATATTTTTTCTATGTTAATAATACTAGCCTGTTTTTGTTCCACTGCAGGGAAAGAGCCTCTTCCTATACTGATAAGGCATAACCCTTGATCACCACGGCTTAGCGATTTCAAGTCTTATCTAAACTAATATTATAATAAAGAGAAAAGATTTGACTTTTTGTATGTTTGTTTGTTATGCTTTCACTCTAAAACGGCTAAATCGATTTTGATGAACTTTGCCAAAATTTAGATCATGACCAGCACCTTAATTGCGTAACGATTAATCGGAATCGGTTTCATTTTGACAGTTCAACAACATTCATTGCGTTATTTACGTGTTGAGCAGACAAATTTTTCGAACTTATGAAGCAATTGATTAGCAATTTGCTTCAAAATGATTGAGATTCCGATTGATTGTGTGTTACGCAATTGGGGTGCTGGATTGGGATATAGGACCAATTTTATCCCGATATTCCCACAGTATCGAGACTTTTACTGGTAAAACCGCGGGTCGCAGCTAGTGTAGAATAAACTAAGTTTTTATTACGATAACCACTTATGTTTGTCCAACTATTTCTTACGCTAGAGAAGAAGACAATAAGGTTTTCTCCAACTCTCTTGTTTTCTATCAAAGTACGCGTGCCTTTCACGCTCTCACTTACGCCTTGGATCGCCCTGTTCCCAATAAATTAGTGCAGCAACCCCCTGACCGGCACTTAAAGGCAGACTTACGGTTATAGTACACTTAGCAAATGCTTGGGAACCCAACTTTAAAAAAAAAAAAAAATCGGACACTTACTGGCGCCCTTAAGGTTCAAAATGCGTTGTTTATTATTTTTTGCCAGTAATTAAGTGTTGTTATCGTATATTGTTAATTCTCGAGATTGTTTAGATAGACTTCAATCATTTACAAATGGAAATCACCAATGAGTATCGTAGAGTAGATAAGTAGAGTCCGTATACAACGTTAAGGCTCCCGCAGACCGGCGCGACGCGACTCTACATTTCCATTCAAATTTCATGGAAAATTATCTAATCTGCATTCACGACATATTCGCCAAAAATTTAAACAAATATGAGTTTATGGAAAAATAACTTTAATGCCTACACAATAAAGTTCAGTTTACGCTACTACTTCAATTTTTTTTTATAACTTATTTCAATAGTGCTGGTCACTTTGAAATCAACTTAATAACCTTTTAAATAAATTTTATATTTGTTTAACTTGAAATAACGTCAATTTTACACATACAAATTGAATTAGAGTAGAGTTGTACTGGTTGGATTTGAGTATCGTCGGGGTCGATAGAACTAAGTTTGCTAATTGATACTGGGAGACGATACCAAAAATTAATTCAGTTTTTAATAACTTAATAACTTGGTTGACGCATTGACTGATTGGCTTCTGCGATACGAGCATTAGATTGCTTAGATTTTCTTTGGTGCGTAAAACACATAAAGTGACAATTGATCGCAATGCTTTCATGTTGACAGTTCACCCACGTTCATTTCGTTCTTCACGTTCGTTGAGTAGAAGATTTTTTCAAAACTATGAAGCGATGGGTTTGGTATATATTTCAAAACCACATTGTGATTGAAAGTGTGGCCCCGGGCAAAAGATGGGTTATTATATTCTACTGTAGAATATTTTCCTAATGCGACGATTTCCCTTTATTTAGGGCAGATTTTTCAATCATCTGATTACTTTATTCGAGGAATAATTTTGAAATTTTGACAGTTATTTCATACAAAAACTGTGAGACGTCAATTTTATTCCACGAATAAAAATTATCTGTCGATTGAAAAATCAGCCCTTATTAAGATTAAAATAAATTACCTACCCTATACTGCTACCAAAATCCACACCTCTGTATCAATCAATTTTAAACTGTATTTTACTAGACTATTTCGTTTTTCTGTACGGTAAAAAAAAAATTGGAATAGTAAACGCTGCGCCTACGGAAACGGCAATTGAAAGGAGACAATTGCGACCGGGAAATGAGCGGATGCTGTGAGAGAGAAAAAAGAAACACGGAGAGCGACAGGCTGGAAGGGGTTCAGGGCTGTTAACTATGTTAGAGAGATTTCTTGTATTTCCTTTTGACAGTTACCTAGTTGGTTTAGCTTTCCCTTACATAAGAAGACCCCTCCGTGTCTCGGGAAGCACGTTAACCCGTTGGTCCCGGCTGTCATTCGTGGATCTTTGACAGTCGTTACGGGTCGTCAGAAGCCCTAAAGTCTGACAACCAGTCTTACCAAGGGTTATCGTATTACCCAGTAACTGGGTTGTGGAGGTCAGATAAGCAGTCGCTCCATGTAAAATACTCGTATTCTCATAATACTCGTGCCCCAACATAGTTGGCAAAAAGGCTAGGCAGATAATGATGATGATGAGTTAGTTGGTTTACCTGCCTTGACGTCATCGTTGTTACGCGGATAGCTTCTATGAGATGCATGAGACAAAGGGGCTCGAGGCTATCGAAGGTGAAGCTATGCTAACTGAGATCGGTTCGTGGATGTGGACCATCCATTCTACATGGATACCACTCTCAAACTTTTCATAGTATCATGTCTTACGGTATTTTACTATGGGGACGGGCTGCAGATATCGAGTCCATTTTTATTCTGCAGAAAAGAGCCATCAGAGCAATATATGGCCTCCGCAGGCGCGATTCTTTAAGGGAACTGTTTAAAGATATTAACATCATGACGGTACCTTGTCAATACATCTATGAAAACATCATGTACGTAAGAAAAAATTTAAATCTGTTCAACAAAAGAGGTGAAAAACACAACTATAGGACTAGAAATAGGGACCAATTAGTTCAAACAGGTTTCAGACTGGCTAAAGTAGACTCAACCTTCATGGGGTACTGTTTAAAATGTTACAATAAAATTCCTCCCCACATACTCCAACTGAATGAAACGAAATTTAAATCTTGTATTAAACGCACACTATGTAGCCAAGCATATTATAAGTTAGGGGATTACATCGCTGACAAAAATGCTTGGCTCAATGCTGGTCCAGCTCCACAGGGGCGCTTAAACTAATTAGCATTCGGAAACATTGCTGGAGCTGCGGAACATTGGAAGAAAACTATATTTGCATTGTATAAACTCAATTGTTTAGTATTGTATAATTGCATAGCACACGTGTGAGCACTATGTACTTTCTATAAAGCTACCATTTACTGGGTACGTCTTTCATTGACTTAAATGTGCCCTGGCGGCTGAGAGTATGTCATGCTCACTCTAATGTCTCGCTGGTGGTGGCGTGTGTGTTGGATCATTAAGTTCCCTTCAAAATGGTTGAGCTGAATGGTGCTGATCCATACGTCATGTTCGTGAACGGGCGCCGTCAGTAGGGACTGGTCATCTCTTAGCTGCCACGGCTTATTGTAATTTTTAATTTCTGAATTGTTTTTATGTTTTCTATAACGGACGCTTTTAACGTGCACGTCTTTTCTACATCGTTCTCACATGGTTAATTTCAACACGAATGATGTAATCAAATATTTTGTAAGAATTTTATGATTTAAAAAAATGTCCATGGAGTTTCTTGCCCGTTCTTCTCCATAGGTACCTACGCTTTGGAATGGGCAACTAGCTTCATCTTTCTGACTGACCGACCCTTTGACAATTCAAAAGTGCCTGTAATTGGTTTAGTTGAATTAAATGATTTGAGTTTGAGTTTGAGTTTGAAACAGTCCATGTAAGATACTGGGATTCAGCTTCATCTGGTTAGATTGGAAGCCGACCCCAACATGGTTGGGAAAAGGATAGGCAGCTTAATTACATGAGACCTAACTACACAGCCAGGCAGGGAAAAAAAAATTAGCTGTTTCATACATTTTGACGAAAAATTTTAACCCAGGGGGAATTCTCTGAATCATGTTCTGAATCCATAGTAGATTGCGCGTCGATGTTCCTGCCACCCAAAATACGTCGTAAAAAAAACTACGCGAATCTTCAACATATAATTTCCCAATAAAATGTACGAGTCGGCAACCCTAGAGTGACAGGTGAAGGGGGTCGGAAACCAGCCGAAATATTGCAGAACGCATTCACACTGGCAGTGATTGGTTTTCGGCCTTTCGACGATCGATACTGAGAAACACTCGACGTTCCGACTTTTTGCTCCGATGCGTATATTGGGCATTGAGAGCACGAGATAGAGATAGAGACTACACGTTGCCTAAAATAAAATACCACTGCATTTACTGCGTTTTTTCTCGAAATACTTCTCTTGTTTTTGTATCCTACATATTTCATAATCAGCCTATACCTACTGTTTTTACTGCTGCGACACAGGCCTCCTCACTCTCTCATCTATCAGAGGCGGCCGTGATCCACCACGCGGGCCCAGTGCGGGTTGGTAGATGTCACATGTCTACAAAATGTTGGTTCTAAGACGGTTTCCTCACGATGTTTTCCTTTGTGAGAAATGGTGATGAAATAATTTACACATTGTAAAACGCCTGTCTGTGTTCGAACCTGCTACCTACAACTCGTGACTCCTACATATTTACAAGTCCTAAAATACAGATTTCTGTAGACAAAGAAACGAAATCAAGACGGCAAATATTTGTCTACCTTTAAAATAACATACAAAAGCAAAATTGTTTCATAACTCCTCTCTAAACAAAATATGAGCCAAATATAAAATACAAGAAGTAAAGAAAAAATAATACCGTAGACACAAATATTTACATAAAAAAACATAATAGATAAAACCCCTCTAGAAAAGATGTTTCGTATTCTAAACATAGCTATCAATTTGGTCTAGAGATTTGAGCTCAAACGTGCTAAAAGTTTCTTCAGAAAAGATAGGTTCTGTGGCGTGAAGAATTATGAAAGTCATTAATTTTGCTTAAGATCTTATACTTGAAGATCCGCGTAGAATTTATTGTCAATTTCCTAAATAGGTTTATATTTAGACTGCGGTAGATTTATGGTGGTTTATTTTTGGTATATCTGGGCCCGTATTAACGTAATTTTAAAAGTTCAAAATCTAGTCGCAGTCTCATCTCGGCGACAAACAAATGTCAAAAACTTGTCAAAATGTTGGGAAATTATAATAATAATAATAATAATAATAATAATATCCCTGGACATTTCACACAGCACCATTTGTCCCAAGCTAAGCAACCTAATGCTTGTGTTATGGTAACAAGATGGCTGATAAACTACTTATATACAATTTTTTTTTTTTTTGTAAATACATACATATTATAGATAGAAAAACACCCAGACTCGGAACAAATACATGTAGGTCATACAAATATTTGTTCCGTGCGGGAATCGAACCCGCGACACGCAGCGCAGCAGTCAATCGCTTAACCACTGCGCCAACCGTGCCGTCAAATTAGAAATATTTTTGACAGATTGAGACTGAGATCAGACTGTGAACGTTCTTAAAATTACGAGAATTACCCCTCTGACCATGACCAGCGGGGTAATAGCGTAACACACTAAAACTAGCAATGGCTTTTATTTTGACAGTTCAACAACATTCATTGCGTAATTTATGTTGTTGAGGAGAGAAACGTATCGAACATATGAAGCAATGGATTAGCAATATCGTTCAAAATGATTCAGATTGAGATTGATAGTGTGCTAATACACAATAAAATTAGGGTGCTGACCGGTAATAAAAATTATCAGTCAAACCCCTCGCACTTCACGAAAGTAACTAACATAGAAACAACATAAATATAAAGTAACTGTAATATCTATGGCTACCTATCTTTCTACCTTGGGGGAACCCCCTTCAGTTAATTATTCCATGCTTAATTTCGGCCGTAGCGTAGGCAAGAGCCTACGGCCGAAATTAAGCATGGAATGATTAAAGAAGAATATTATTATATTCTTATTTAATTTAAGTATATTTTTTTCTATTTTTTTTTTATACACTTATACCTTTTTTTTTATTTTTTTATTTTATTACTATATTCTTATTTATATTATGTATCCATGTACGTCATCATCATCATTTCAGCCGAAAGACGTCCACTGCTGGACATAGGACTCCGCCAAGAACCTCCACTTCGACCGGTTTTGTGTTTCTCGCATCCAACGGGTTCGTGCGGCTTTGGCTGTAGGATCCATGTACGTAACTAACTTTAATTCATGTTCATATTCTAAAGTATACAAAACCTGGAAGTTCTCGCAATTTCTTCGTAAACCAAAGGAAAGTTGTGTAGATTACCTGCAAACAAAGGAAAACAATGTATTAGTATTGAAGTTACTTTAAACATTATGCGGGGACTTATAAGAAAACGCTACATATTTGATAAAGAATGTTTATTTTTTGTTTCAGTCGACCAAGTATGTGCTAATCGATTACAAACCCTGCGTGCACTGACTGGGCAGGTTCACTCAAATCTGCGTGCTCCTCAAAATATCATCTCAGACACTAATCTGCATCATCAGCATACAGCAGTCCACTGCTGGATATAGGCAGAGGCCTATATCTAGCAGTCGACGGCAATAGGAGATAGATAGGATAGTCAATAGGAGAGCCTATTGAACGCCATTCAACTCGATTTTCGGCAACTGTCATCCAGCTGCTACCAGGCATCCTGCGAAGATCTTCGCCCCCCTAGCCTGAGGGCGTCGCGCGAATCAGTAGACGTAAGGTATTACGTCTACTGGTTCGCGGTCTCCACTCAAGAACACGTCTAACCCAACGGTCATCGGTTCTACGGCTAATATGACCGGCCCATTGCCACTTCTGATTGCTTATTCTGTGAGCTAAGTCAACCGGTTCTAATCTGCATGTCCGGACTTAAAAGAGACTGTGACCCCTGAGTTGGTTTCGTTATTTGTTTCCATTCGTCGCTTAGAAACACCGACTTCAACTAGATTTGAAATATTACTATTTCTTTTGACGTGTGAGAATTTTACAACCAATTTACAGAAATCAAATATAATTTATCAAGAAAATATACATACCCTAACAGATACTGACAGTCTAAGCTGTCATGCCAAGCACATAGACAAGTGATACCAAGGTATAATCTGGTGCTTTCATTTAATATGAAAATTCTTCTGTAAATTTAGAGCAATAAAGTGAAATGAGAGCAAGAGAAAATCGGATTTATTTGAGATTTTTAAATTTTAGGTCCAGTTTTAACTGCGATAGCCGATAGCCGATCTAGAGACAATTTATTTATGTCTATTATTTAAAAAATAGCCTTTTTTAGTAACATGTGTAAATAGTCGAATAGTAATATAGTTTAGGTATACATCATCATGATTTGCCAAGACTTTTCCCAACTATGTTGGGGTCGGCTTCCAGTCTAACCGGATGCAGCTGAATACCTGTATTTTACATGGAGCGACTGCCTATCTGACCTCCACAAACCAGTTACTGGGTAATACGATACCCATACCAATACCATACCGATATTTTAGGTACATAATGTGCATTAATTTCCTTTCGCTTAAAAAATGTTTAATTACTTAACAAATTTAATTAATAATAATACCAAAAAATAATAATTTTAAGCTCGAAACTCAAGCAGAAAACAGTAAGTAAGAAACAAAACGACAAAGCCACTAAAAGTTTCTCGCTAAACGACAAGACAACAGAAAACGCTGGTACGTATTACACAGTTCAACAAAAGCAACGTTGGCGAAAAATAAAAAAACTAACCTGACTAGCGAAAAGGAAGATATTGAAACCGAATTTCCCGAAGACTGGAAAAGAATAAACGCATCAGATACGCCACTATAAAGAGTTCCGGCGATGTCCACGTCTGAAACAATTCCGAATTGGTAAATCGGTTTCAGTACGAAATGGAAATAAAAGTGTGGAAGTTTTGGCTTCTCCATTTTCTGAACCAGAATAGCGAATCGATGGAAGTTTAAGTATAAAATCGCTGTTTGAATTAGTTTAAAATAAGGACCTTGTTTTCGTCATGACCCAGAATTTTATTGCTGACTTCACAATTGACGTTAAAACTTACTGCAGATTATATTTAGTGAGAGCACTTGGTATAATTTCGGTATCTACGCTGCGCTGGTGCGTCTTTTATATTGAATAAGTAATTCTTTAGTTCTATTTTAATGTTCCTATTGGTTAGATATGGCAGAAAAAAAACCTTACCATATTCTTTCGGTTAACCTATACTTTATACAAGCTGTTGTTTTGCATCCTCGTCAAATTTCAGGAGGCTGTTATGAAAGACATAAGTAATCAAATAAAATTACGATCCCTTGTGAATAATGAATACATACTTGATTTTTTTGTTATTTAAGTTTGACAGTATTTCAGAATACACCACTTTCAATGAACTGAATCGCGTTATGGTATCGTATAAGCGCCCGCGTTTTTATGTGTGTCTAAAAGTGCAGTTGCAGTGTGGTCTCACACAGGCCGAGTTTTAAAAATGCATGTCCCACACATGCCGATTTCCGAAAATCAGAAAAAAAATACCTACTTATTTTATTATCGATTCGTGTCGAGAATCAGTAGCATAGTTACCTCCTTGAATTTGACGAGGATGCAAAACGACACCTTGTATAATATAATAGCGTCCTAAGGATGATTGGCAAGAAAACCGATACTTACAATGCCTGAAATAAAATGATTTATTATTATTATTATCTCCTTTATTTACATCTATACACATATACCTAAGTTATATTTTTAAATATTCGAATATAAAACTTATAAAACATTTAAAAATATAAAAAATAGTAGCCCACCGGTATCGGGAACAGGGTCCAAGCTACCGGTGGTCAGGGCTTATTATTATTATTATTATATACATATGTTGCGAGACCGATGAGCATACTGTGCAGGGGTAGATGGTGTGTCTGGTTTCTTTCTTTTTTATTTACTTTTTTATTACTAACGTTAGTTAAAAGCAAAATTCTTGTTACTAACAACCTTGCCTTGCCTATGGACGTTTTTACCTGAAATATTTATTTTTTATTTATACTGTCCCACTGTTCACTGTTGGCAAAAGGCGTCCCATAAGTCCTTCCAGGAACTCTTTTCCCGCACCACCTCGAACCAGCCCCTTCCCATATCAAAGAATTTTTTGACACATTTTCGTTTGAAACTACCTTCTCAACTGTTAAAACCTCCCCTTATTCTTCAGAAAACACAAAAATCGTAACTACAAAAATTGGAAAACCGATCGCACAAAGTCAAGGCAATTAAAATTGAAACGTATTCGTTCAAAAGTAGCAAGGCTGCACTTTTTCGAGCAAAATGGCGGCCATGCACACTGAAACATGTCTTTGTCAGATAGGGTTTTCAGAAAAAGTTTTCAAAGGCTAGTCGGTGAAAACTGGTAACTTGCAATGGGGAGTCGGTTTGGTCATTTTTTGGCGCACCTTTTTAATCTTGCGAGGCTCAGTCTATTGTGAATTACGTTTAGCCTTTCGAATTTTTTATACGGTGCTGTTAAATGGACTTGCTGGGGAGTTTGATAAAATTTATGATGTAAGAGTTTCTAGGTACAGACGCCAGCACATCAAGCTACTACAATCTGTCAAATTTCTTCAATAGATTTCCAACGTTGTCTCTAAAGCATTAAGGTTCAAGGTTGATTTTGAAAATTTGACAGTTTCGGGTAGCTTGACCTGCTGGTGTCTGTACCTACAGTGTAAAAAAAGAAAGAATAATATTTATTACATACACACACACAAGAAATCCAAATAGTATCTAAAAAAGGAGTCTTTAAAACTAACAAAGTTACATTAAATACAACCAAAAAGACCTGTGCGAGGCCAAAAAGGCTCATATCTCAGCAATATTTAAAAAAGCAGCAGCTGCAATATTTAAAAAACAAATGTCGCAGCGCTTGTATTCCGATAGGGCCCGCTGTTATGCCACGAACACACACGGACATATTCGGATTTAAAAAATTAGCAATAAAATATAGTTTAGAAAAAAAAAACAAAATTAATAAAAACCGTAATTATGTAAGTACAGAAGCCAGCAAATCAAGCTACCCGAAACTGTAAAATTTTCCCAATCAACCTTGAACCTAATGATTTAGCGATAAAGTTGTAAATCGATTACAGAAATTTGACAGATTGTAGTAGCTTGATGTGCAGGCGTCTGTACAATATAATAGAATATTTTTTATTATGTACACCATAAATATTACAGAATATACATGTAGAAATTTTACAAGGCGTGACACAATGGGCGGTCTTATCGCACAATGAATATTATGCTCGACCCATGCCTGACGGGCCGACGCGGCGACGCTCCAACAAGGCAAGTAGGCAAGGTAGTATTCCAAGTAGGTGTAAGGTATTACTTGGTTATAAAATACTAGCTGCGTCCCGCGGTTTCACCCGCATCAGTTTCCATCTCGTGGGAATATCGGGACAAAAAGGATCCTGTATGTTAATCCTGGTTATAAAACATCTGTATGCCAAATTTCATCCAAATCCGTTCAGTAGTTTTTGCGTGAAAGAGTAACAAACATCCATCCATACATCCATCCATCCATACAAACTTTCACGTTTATAATATTAGTAGGATACTGTTTTAAGAACTTAAAAAAAACGACAACAAATAATTACATCAGGCTGGAAATCTATGAAGAAAAATAACCGCTCATTTTACAATTGATCGTTCAGCGGAAACTCATCGGAACCTCGTTCAAAAAACGTAACAAACTTAAAATTATACAAACAACAAACTTCGATGCTAAAATCCCTTTGTGTAATTTAAAATTCAGTCCCAATTATGTCCATAAATATTACAGAAAAAGCGACCTTACCGACTGCTAGCAAAGCCAGAATAATTATCAGGGAAAAATTAACTTTCTGTAGAGTTCTACGAAATATAATGAAGGGTTTCGTGCTCACTGAAGAGGCTGGTTACATAAATAATTGTTGTCGAACGACTCAAGCCCTTTTAGGGATTAATTTACAGAAGCCCTTATTTTTTTTTTCTGATTTTGATACCGGCTTTGAATGTTCTTTAGAAAAAAAAAGATTTAAGGCATCGATGCCTGGAATTGAGAACTATCTATTTTTTTAAAGGGATGAAGTACCTATATACTCTGTCCACAGATCAAACTAGTGAGCAATTACATGTTTTTTGTCAAAACTGATACACATACGGTGTTATACTCGTAATGTCTGTAAAAAGTCATAAATAAGATAATTCAATAAGATCAGGCAGTTTATATATTTATTTTATTACGCATTTTAAAGTAAACTTTTACGTAATCTGGAATATGTACGTTCTAAGAAAACTGTCAAAAAACGGTTAACTCAAAAGGGTTATAGATTATGAAAATAAACTCATAATCTTTGCTTTCCTTGACAATTCAAAAGGGCCTGTAAATGGTATAATTGAAATAAATAGTTTGAGTTTGAGTTTGCCTTTCAGATAATGCAAATGTAAAACAAAACTCTGAACGATAACAGACAAGTATATTGTTCCATCTGCCATCAGAAAACGTAGTTTAATCATTTGCAAAACTACGAGTAACTTTTGAAAACCGGCTCCATTCAGACCGGTTGCACGAATTTATACAAAAGGGAACACTGGGTACCTCCTAACTTCTCGTTTTTACTATTTAAATGGAGTTTAAACGAGGTTAATGCTAGTCCAACGTTATTTTGACGTGCAGCGAAACTTTTTGCCACTTGGCGTATGTCAAAGAGGAACTGGGGAGCTTAAGCTATTAAACTAAAATAAACAAAAATGCGTATCAAAGTTGGTTATGAGGGCAGAATGTTAGAGTGTATGAAGTTAGGTTTTTTAATGTTGCAGTGCACAAAGAACTGTAATTTTCTAACACGATTTTTAGCGTTGAAAACTAAACATCATCTGTTCAGAACGTCAATTCGTTACTCATACAGTTAATTTTACTAAAATGCGGAAGATAAGAGAATGCGCTCTTGACACTGTCCGTTTCATACATACGAATACAAGTTATACCCTGTCCATTAGGTAAACCGTTTTTTGACAGATGGGACTAGTGATTGCAGCAACACACAATACATTGATTGATACACGTACGGTATTATAATGTCTGTAAGAAATCATAAATAAGATAACTCAATAAGATACGGCAGTTTATATGTATATTTATTTTATAACGCATTTTAATTTTAACTTTTACGTAATCTGGAATATGTACGTTCTAAGACAGCTGTCAAAAAACGGTTACCCTGGACAGGGTATAATTGCGTATTTGATCTTTATGAGCTACTAGAATTGTCGAACTGACAGGTGTCACATTCAAAGTAATAGTACCTTCACGAATGACCAAGATGAACTGCGATGAAAAATATAATCGGAGTACTCTGACCAGTCACACTACCAACTTTGCTGATCTGCTTATTGTCGTAAAACTCGTGCCGACACGAAAGAAGAACAAGAACGATTCAGGCCGTGTCCTAATATAAGCGATCAATTTGTTCGGCGAATCCAATCGCGTCGTTGCTCCGACAGAGGACAAGTTCCAAGTTCCCGAATCAATGAGTAACAAAATGATCGCGACGACTGCAAATTCACACGACGATCGCATAAATTAGAACACGGTGTCAAACACACCCAGTCAGGGCTTTACTTGGTGGAAATTATATCATCACGACTGCTCTCAAAACGGTGAAGGAAAACATCGTGAGGAAACCGGCATGTCGTAGAACCAAAATTTCGAAGACATGTGACATCCACCAACCCGCACTGGGTCCGCGTGGTAGATTACGGCCCACTCACAGAGAGGAGGCCTGTGTCCCAGCAGTGGGAACATTATAGGCCAAATTACATGGGGTCAATTTGCCTTTCATTACTTTCAGTTCAACGTTAAGGGCAAAGTTATTAAAGTACCCAAAAATAATACCTACTACTATAATTAAATGGTCAAAATTAATCCTCCCCACCAATTACGATCCCTAGATCTAAAGTCTAGACCCCTACACGGCCTAAATCACCTTCCCACACGGTAAACATTTTAGCTAACAAAGCTGACGGCGGCAAGAACTCAATATAAATGTAAAATACCTCCTAAGGGTAGCACGGAGACATTTTAGGGCACAAATTGACAATCAGCAGGTGGGTTTAAATGTCCATTACGTGGCTTGTCAATCTCAGACGGGTTTGACCTTTGAATTTTCGTAGAAAGTCCTTTTAAAGACGATTTGAGGTGAATTTGTTGCCAGGCCTAGTTTGGGAGTTACCTAATGAAAGATTTGTGTAGGTGTGTGAGCTATTTTGGATAATGTTTTGTGTATTGTTTAGTGATTGCTTCCTTCCATTATTATTAGAATTAATAATAGTGTAGCGGCACTCTATTAGCGTAACACGCTTTCAATCTCAATCTGAATCATTTTGAAGGATATTGCTAAACCATTGCTTCTTAGGTTCGAAATATTTGTCTGCTGAATAACGCAAATAACGCAACAAATGTTGTGTTACGAATTACCCCACTGTATCCTCAGTTAGGTAATTAACTTTAATTTGAAAGGAACAAAAAAAACTAGAATTTTCTATCAACGAGATTTTTTGCGTATTACTTTATTTTTTTTAACGTTGCCCCACACTAGGAATTTCTCCTAAATCGTGGGTGCGTTTACAAACATTTAAACTCACATACACAAACAGCCAGACCCGGAAGAACTACTTCTAGGTCATACAAATATTTGTTCCGTGCGGGAATCGAACGCGCGCAGCAGTCAATCGCCTAACTACTGCCAACCGTGTCATCTATTTAACTTTAATTAAGACCTATAAAAAATGCGTTCCACTCCAGGCCTCGTTTGCTCCACTGGCCATCGGTCCTTCGACAAACATGACCAGCCCACTGCCACTTCAGCCGAGCTATTCTGTTAAAATCTCACCGTGAAAACTTAAGTGAAGTGAGCTGTCAATAATGTCAATCCCAAGCATCTAGCATGGTGTGATGACACTGAGAGCTCACTCCATGCTCACTGTGTGATAACAATGAGTGATATTTTTCAGAATAAACCGGCAGCTTACTTACTCACACAACGAAAAAACAAAACAAACTCTTAAAAAAACACCAGCTTTGTGGCAGCTACTAACAGATGGGTGTCCATTTCGCTTTTATTGAAAATGCGCCGTGTTTAGAGATGCACGAGTCGTAGTTTTAACCATTAACGGTTGGTAAATTGTAGGAACATGTTAGACATAACTTAAAGTGTAGTGAAGAAGTACTTTTACACTGCAGTTATCTAATAAACTACATAGTACTACATACAGACCATATTTATAGTATTGGGTATGGAAAATGAAGAAGGTGAAGAGTTTATTTGAACGCGCTAATCTCTGGAACCACCGGTCGATGATGTTTTCCTTCACCGTTTTGAAAGCCGTTTGCCGCCGCCGTTTGAAAGCCGTTTTGGGCTCGAACCTACGATGCATAACTCGAAGTCGCGGCCGTTACCACTGGGCCACCATTGTGCAAGAACTTTAGAAGACACTAGACACTGACTCCTGTAACAAAGGAGGTACCACCTAGCACAGGAGACAGGGCTTCAAACTAAAATGTAACACCTTTATTTATGTCAATAAAAAAAAAAAAAAAGAAGCATTCACGTGTTAGACGGCACGGTTGGCGCAGTGGTTAAGCGATTGAATGCTGCGCTGCGTGTCGTGGGTTCGATTCCCGCACGGAACAAATATTTGTATGGCCTACAAGTAGTTTTTCCGGGTCTGGCTGTTTGTGTATGTGAGTTTAAATTTTTGTGAACGCACCCACGATACAGGAGTAATTCCTAGTGTGGGGCAACATTAAAAAAAAAAAAAAATTAAAAAAATTACCTTCAAGGTCCAAGTTCGTCTGATCGGATTGAAACAACGAATAGTTTGGTAAACAAACCGATCCATTTTTCGTTTTTTATAATTGACGTATCTCTTTGTTTTGCTAACTTTGTCCTCAAAGTTATGAGAAACTTTACCTAAGCTAATATTACGGTGTCAAAATAAATTCGGTAACGAGACTCCGCAGACGTGATTGGTATCTATATCTAAACACGATAAAGTTAAAATTAAAAAGATTTGATGGTTTTTTTGAGGTCAACGACCGTTGGTAGTTTTTTTTTTTTTACTTGGGTTTTGTTACTTGAAGTATGCGTTGAGAAAATCTGTTTTATTTTGTTTTGTCGTATTTAGATATCGATACCCATAACGTCTGCGGAGTTTCGCTGGCTAATTTATTTTGACTCTCTATAGGTCCTTGGTAGCTCTGGACAGAGAGAGGTGGAAGGAGCATAGGAAGGCCGTAGCAGTGGGAAATTAATGGATAAAAAAAATAATGAGGTAAAATTGTTTGTTTGTAAAAGCTATTCATTTCCTGAATTCTCAGCAGATCATTAGCAATTCCTCTAATTTCGTTAAATAGTTACACATAATAGTTTAATCACCTACAATTCATTTCATATTTATTTATTTATTGAGGATCTTCAACAAAGGATCCACATATACAATAGAAATTTACAATAATAAAAAAAAGGTTCTTTTACGTGTGGTCCTTCAATTACAGAAGACCACAGCATGCACATGTAACTAGGTGTAAACACGATAAAAATAGATAAGTAATATAAATTATGAATACAAATTATAAAATTAGAAAGAGAAAAAAAAAAACAAAAAAAAATTAACATAAAATATCTACTATATCATTACTATTTCGTGTAAACATTGGTGGACCATTTTACGAATTTCCGTACAAAACTGTCAAACAGGTAAATAGCGTGATATGAATTGCACACAGATCATATTACGAATTGTCAGTTCGTGACCATTTTACGATTTTTAATATGATTCATATTGTTATTCTATTATGATTCTGCCAAAGTGACCTTTTTAGGCCCCCTGATTCGATCACAAAAAATATTTCACTAATAGAAAGCTACACAATTGTTAAGTAACATAGGATATGATTTATGGACTAACTGACTTCCTCGCAGCCGGAAACGCGGGTAGAAACTAGTGCCACATAAGTTTGGAAAACTCAAGATAAGATCGGCGACAATGGCGGACCAAATACGGAATATGTCGTTTCCTTTCCAGTTACAATATACAATGATATATTATAATGTTTAGCATACAATACAACACAATATTGTGTGCAGCTTGTTGTGTTGGCAATCGGCCCGAATATAGCTTGTAACAGTTTTGAAGAATTGTTGCTTTTGTAAAGGATATTGAATCTATGTTTTGGATATTGAAATACCTGACAAACAGCACATTCCTGGGTTTGCCATAATCGCCACGCTTAGCAGTTTCGCGATGGCGCGCACTGATTGTTTCCACGCTTCTATGCGTGAGCGGTGTGCGTCCCTGGTGCGCCGGGTGCGAGCCAGCCCAAATCCTATCCTGGCAATGATCGCGAACAGGCTGGATTGCCCTTATGTCCGGCATCGCTGTGGCAGGCATGTTGCTGTTCCAATACCGACTAGAAGGTTATTATTATTAAGTTATTTTTGTTTTATATATTTTTATGTTTGTGACTACGAGTAATAATGTAATGAATAAGTATAATTTAATTTATTTTATTGTCTTGTATGTTTGTATTGTTATTGAAATTGTGTGCCTAATAATTAGTATGAGTCTTTTGTTGCTTGATTATGAATAAATAATAATAATTAGCAGGCGGGTTGGCGATCGCAGTATGGTGGTAAAATGCATAGAGAACCCTGCTGCCCATTCTCCGGTACGTCCCTTAGTCGCCTTTTACGACACCCACGGTTAGTATGGTGGTGCCACACCGACAACCGACGACCTTGTGAAGGCTGCCGGAACCCGTTGGATGCGAGAAACACAAAACCGGTCGAAGTGGACGTGCTTAGGGAGGCCTATGTCCAGCAATGGACGTCTTTCGACTGAAATGATGATGATGACAAACAGCATCATTTCTTCCAAAAAGGTTATTACACTCCAGCCGTCGAAAGAATGCGTTCCCGACACCTGTATGCGACAGTTCTAGTAATTAATAAAGATCAAATTCGCCAAACACTTATTCGTTTGTATAAAACTGACAGATGCCAAGAACGCATTTTCTCATCGGCTGAACTGTAATAACATGCTGATCATCAACCTCACGATAGACTTATTTAAAAACTGTCAAATTTTGCCAATCAACCTTGAACCTAATACTTTAGCGATAAAGTTGAAAATCTATAAAAGAGACAGATTGTAGTTGCTTGATGTGCTGGCGTCTGTACATACTATGTTATTCTTGTTTAGTCGGTCTCATTCTGTCAAAATTTCCTTTTTTTCTTTATTGAGAACTTGCTCTTTGTCTTACTTTTTTGCCAATCTAAATATAATTCCCTTAGCGCCGATTTTTTGATGCGTAGTTAACTCAACCAATTCTTAAAAATAGTAAGTAATGGTAAATTTTTTGCAAAATATGTATTTTGATCAATTTTTAGGTTATTTTTTTAACTAATCGCTAATTATTTGACCATTATCAATGTATTATATAAATATTATATCATTAGATAAATTAAAAATTGATCAAAAACACATTTTGCAAAAATTTAACCATTAGTTACTATTTTTAACAATTGGTTGAGTTTAACTATGGATCAAAAAACGGCCCTTGGTCGTTTCAAAATATTTCCTAGCGTAGGTAGAAAGCAGGCTTCCTCTATCCTTTTGGGTTCAGAGGCCAATAAGAAAAAAGAAAGAAAGAAAATACGTTTATTTATGTACCTATGTGTGTTTTCCCCCAAAAACAATTTGGGGAAAGACATGCGTCACATTTACGCAAAACGGCCATCGCTCAGCATAATGCTAAGACCCTATGCGAGACAGAGCCCCAGCGCTGGTTTTTCAGAGACAGCTTGCGTTGGCGTGATGACGTCAAACCGGCAGCATACGATTAGATATAAATAAGAAATAAAATAAATGAGTATACATTACCTAGTTCTAAAAGATCGTATAAACATGGAAAAGCTAAGAGATCGCCAGAGAGACATCAACAAGTAGGTATCATAATTTAAGTCGGGGCACTTAACATAACGACCCACAAATGCAGCGTATTACATTTGGCAATGCTGCTTGGCAGATTTCCACTGTCAGCTAATACTTATGCGTGAATGACCTGTGAACCATTTATAGCCAAGCCTTTCTTATAAAAGTTTTGGACTTCTTACTTCTAACTATTCCTCGTCGTTTGTGATGAATCAATCACAAACGACGAGGAATAGTTAGAAGTTTAAATATTTGTGTTGAAGTATTTATGTCTAATCTGCAGTTAAAATAACTGAAATCAACAATCAACCATCTTGCCATAAGGCCACTAAACCAGCACCCTAATTGCGTAACACTATCAATCTCAATCTGAATCATTTTGAAGGATGTTGCTAATCCATTGCTTCATATGTTCGAGAAATCTGTCTACTCAACAACGTAAATAACGCAATGAATGTTGTTGAACTGCCAAACTGAAACCCATTACTACTGATAGTGTGTTACACAATAACCCTGCTGATCCCATTTAAAAGAAAACAAAATACATGTCAACCCTCTTTCGATCATTAACCGGACATTCGGGTATCGCCCATAATCCACAGATTACTTTCTACAGACCAACTAATACTAAAAGCCACAATAATCCCTTTACTAACGCAAAAAAAAAACCTGAAGGACCAGAACCGAGTTCCCAAGGACTCTGGTCCTTTGGTACCACGAATTAACGACGAAATCTTGAATGAGAAGGGATTTCGGGTAATTTTTCTCATCACACCTTTTTCAGGACCAATTTATAGGGATAACGTGATCAGGGAATACATAAAGAGATATAGTTCGGATTGAAATGTAATGGACATTAATTTTCGTAGTTTCAGGAGGGTGAGAAACTTTTTTTCTGATTAGTTTTGTTTTGAGGTGACTTGGGGAGAATTGAGGGTAATCTTTATGACTGGCTCCTTAATTTATCCATCAAAAAAGGTTTTGGGGTGAGTTCTTAAAACACGATTTTGCACGACTAAAATTTTACGATTTGTTTGTTTTAGACCTGGGTTGTGGAGGTCAGATAGGCAGTCGCTTCCTGTAAAATACTGGTATTCAACTGCATCCAGTTAGACTGGAAGCCGACCCCAGCATAGTTGGCAAATGGTTTGGCTGATGATGACTGCCGGATTTGTGAGCTAATAGTGTTATTAATTCATTGGTGCAAAACTTAGTGTTCATAAATATAAAATGGTCTGTAAAACAAAAGGGAAAAAAACACCATGGACGTAGACATGGACGACCTTATTGGTGATGTTCTTAAGAAAGGTCAGGTGCGTAGTTCTCGCAACTGGCGTGCGAGTGTGACAGATGTATGAACGTAAACGAGACAAAAGGAGTATGTATGGATCGTCTCGGGTGACGTTCTGTAGTTTCTGCATGGGAAGAAGGCTTGAGTTTATGTATGTTTATACATATAAGAAAAAAAACACCTTCATTTGATCTCTAACATAACTTACAATAATTCCGTAACCCTTTTAGCCTGTACAGAAAAATGCTCCCATAAAAACCTATTTCACTTAAGACGTAAAAATTCAACTCTGAAAAACTCCGGTCTAATTTATGTAAAACTCGGTTTTTAATTACATGCTAGTAAGTACTACGGTTCTCATCAAAACTTCAGGGGCCGACTTTTCTATTATGCAACTCTTGGTTGCTCGGGGAATTTAGTTTTTAAATCCTAGAACAAAGACTTTGCCGGTTTTCCAAGGGTTAAAACGTACTTATTGTAAGCGTACGCTGCATGGACTTAGCGAGTTTATGTCATCATGTGCGAATTTTGTTCCGCAACGAAATTTTCGTACTTATGTTAGTTACATTCTCCGGCATTTGTATGTATGTATGTTACTTTCGCAAAATGTATTTTCGTGGGGGGAAAGAATTTGCGGAGTGAACAGGGCTTTAGTTTGCGATCAAAGTCGCGAGTTCGATTCCAAAAAAGAAACACTTATTTGATCTGCAGACATATTTAGCCAATTTAGGTGGGCTTAGACGTAACATCATTGTATGATTTGAATCTATAAACGCAGTCTGCTACACATCAAGCTATACACTTCCAGTTTCAGCTAACCTCGCATTGTATAGGTTTTTCGTACAATCAGAAGTCATCCTATACTGGTCATTTATAATTTGATGTGAAGCCTTGCATACCTAGTCGACATATTTCTTTTAACCATGATGTACAGTTGAACAAAGTTATTACTTCACACTACACAGAATAAAATAAGATTGTAGATTCTACTGTCTTCTTTTATTTGCGTTGCTTATATTAAGTATCTATGTATCTATAATTTTGGATATCTATCTATCTGTGTATCTATTTTAGTGCATTGTAGTACTATTAGTTATTTTGTGGTATTGTATACATAATTATTTGCACCAACGACAGTCTCATTTTATGTCCAGAAAAATCACGGTCCATTCCAAGGTTGTCTGGAAGAGATCGCAGAATGCGATAAGGCCGCCCATTGTATATTTTGTAGTGTTCGATGTATTTTTATGCCATGTATTTTTATGATGTATAATAAAGTATATACAGGGTTATTGGAAAAACACCAACAACCTCTTAAGAGGTCATTGTACTCGTCATTATGAACAACTTTTACTATGGGACCAAACCAGAAATCGCGAAAAAAAATCAGCTGTTCCCTACATTTTGACGAGTTAACCGAACATAAATGTAGGGAACAGCTAATTTTTTTTTCGCGATTTTAGATTCGGTCCCATAGTAAAAGTTGTTCAAAATGACGAGTACAATGACCTATTAAGAGGTTGTTGGTGTTTTTCCAATAACCCTGTATAAATAAATAAATGGGTAACTGTCATTGTTATTGCTTACGTAAACATGTAGAACGTATTTCTACCCTAAAATACGTATAAAATATAATCACGATACACAAACTGCTATCGTATTTACCGTAACAAGAACGGGGAAAACTACTCTCCCTTTACAGCCAAAAGCGTTCAAGTACACCTTGATACACTACCCGTTTTGGGCGAAGCTTATCGCGAACGTTTTGGCTCACAATATCTTGTAGACGAGGTCATCACGACAAGGTTAACCGACATACTTTCTGACAAACACTTTAAGGGCCTGAGGAACTATGATAAGCAGGAGCGACAAGCGACGTACTTATTATGGGTGTGGTCTAAGGGATGAGGTATTGCGAGAGAAATTTTGCAAGTGGAAGCACAAAATGTCAAATGGCGAGTAAATACTTAAAGTTTTCTCTGAGATTTGTATTGTTTATTTATTTAATATGTTAATTATCATCGTTTTTTATTTATTTTAACTTTAACGGAGTTAAAGTTAGCTATAGTTACCCACTGGATTCCACTCGTTGAATCGAAAAGAACAAGACGAAGTCTGCGAAGAATTGTTTTAACTATTTTCTTTTTTCGTTTCTAGTCCAGTTGCGAAGCTCCTGTTTATTTTTCTTTTAAATAATTATTCTCACGGTCAAAAAAGTAACCACATAGTCATTAAACTATAACTAAAAAAATCCTCTAACTTTGATTGTATTTTACCACCATTTTAGAAATTATTTGATTTACTTGCCAACTGTTAGCTGCTAAAAAGTTTAGCAAACAAACAATGCTCGACTTAACATCGTAACCGACAGTTTCCTGGTGCAATATCACCGCTGGTCGCCAGTTAATTGAGGTGTCCATCATATGGACGGATGCGTAATGAGCGATTCTTGGAAATGTTGTTCAAGCTCCAGTTGGATAACTCGATAAAGTGATGTCACGAGTACACTATGAAACGTGCCTTAATATGGTTGGTTGTAGATATGGGCTATTAGTTTGTATGCCTATGAAGTCTCTGCGTTAACGAAGATATGGGCTTATGAGAATTATCTCAAATTGCATTTCACTGATTACATAATCAGCCTGTAATGTTCCCACTGCTGGGACGCAAGCCTCCTCTCTGTGAGAGAGAGTGAGCCGTAATACACCGTGCTGGTAGGTCACATATTTTCGAACTTTTTTGTTCTAGGACATGCCGGTTTCCTCCCAACGTTTTCCTTCACCGTTTTGAGAGCAGTGGTTATGAAAACTCTCACTGATTATAATTATGAAAATTATACATGGTTCTTTTTGATTTATTATCATTTAGGCTGATGCTTATTGGTAAATACAATGACTGCTAACGGCTAAGTTTTTTTACCGTCTGGAAAAACACAGGGTATTGAAGCTAAATAAAAGAATATAAAAAATCAACTTTAAGACACCCTTCTCTAGGGGCGGCATTTATCAAAGAATTCGTAGCGACATTCAATGAATCCTTTGATTGAAACCGGCCGATGGTTTCAATCAAAGGATTATCAAAATCAAAAGTCATAAATTCAAACAAGGCTGAGAATCAGCACTATTTAATGTAAAAAAAAGAGATTTTTTATTAACTTTTAGTGAAAAAAAATATGCATTTTATTATACCAACATTTTTTCAGGATGCCGTTTCCGGCCAGTAAAATAAGGATCGGACCAAGAATTAATAATTATTATTATTAATAATTATTATTATTAATTCTTGGACCAAGAATTAATAATTATTATTATTAATAATTATTAATTCTTGGAATTAATAATTATTATTATTAATTCTTGGTCCGATCCTTATTTTAATTAATAAGCATTTTATTATCACAATACAAGTTTGACACATATTAAATGTGTCATATATAATACACATAGTAGTAACAAGGGTACAGTCAACAGCAAAAGTAGATGATCAAAATCAGAACTTCAATACTAATTAACGGAGTTCGCGTCAGAACTGTGTGGCGTCGAAGTGATTCAAAAGTATGACACTGAGTCTGACATACTTTTGAATCACTTCGACGCCACACAGTTCTGACGCGAACTCCGTTAATTAGTATTGAAGTTCTGATTTTGATCATCTACTTTTGCTGTTGACTGTACATAGAAAGGAACAAATAGGAATAGTGTACAGAAGATGGGAAAAGTACAGTCAAAACAGAATTTGAGCCCTGCCTCCTAAACTAGGAAGATCCTGTATCTTAGGAGGCAGGGCTCAAATTCTGTTTTGTAAGTACCTTTTAAAAACCGCTTACTCAAATGATCGCTAATCGCTCATACATTGCACCACGCCCATCATTATAAAGGATGTGTAATGAGCTATTCGCAGAACAGTTCCATTGATATTCCTATTTGGACAACACAATGAGTTAGTACTTACGTGTTCCATGCTTGTTAGATTACCTTTTGTGTACGGTACTGTTTGGAAGGACTACTTTTTTATCTTTAAGCGAAAAAGAAATGTAAAGATAGAAAACTAGCTGTTAGCCGCGATTTCGCCCGTGTGGAGGTCGGAAATTATTCCACGGGAACGTAGTACTGGTATAAAAAGTATTCTATTAACCTAAAGACAAAGACATTTATTCGTCGGATATGGTATGTACAAAGATGGTTGGTACATATGGATAAGTTCGACATATCCACCGCTACTATATAGCGGCATACGAATATGGTCATGGCCATAGTCTGTCAAATTTCATCGAAATTCGCTCAGCCATTAAGGCGTAAATATGAGATAGACAGACGAGTATGGTTAGAGTAGTTACACATAGGTATATGTGTTTTCGTGGGCCTTTTCGACGCAGCCGTGAGGCACACTTTCCTGCTAAATTAAAACATCGGCGCAGTGGTTAAGCGATTGACTGCTGCGCTGCGTGTCGCGGGTTCGATTCCCGCACGGAACAAATATTTGTATGACCTACATGTATTTGTTCCGAGTCTGGGTGTTTTTCTATCTATAATATGTATGTATTTACAAAAAAAAAAAAATGTATATAAGTAGTTTATCAGCCATCTTGTTACCATAACACAAGCATTAGGTTGCTTAGCTTGGGAAAAATGGTGCTGTGTGAAATGTCCAGGGATATTATAGGGATATTATTATTATATTATTAAAAAAACATATTCGCGGGCCCGATCAGCGGCTAACTAAAGAATTCATAAATATAATATTATTATAATACCTACTGGAGACCCATAAAGTAAATTCTAGGACACAGCAATTGTCTGAGATAAAGAAAGGTCTTAACTTATCTAACAAAAGTATCGTCCTTTCGTCCTTTAATACCCGTACTACATGCGAGACGAAAAATAATATCTTTGTTACTTCTTCTCCTACAAGCTCTCTTCTTCTACAAGTTTCCATCTTTGTTTTAGGCGCCATTTTTGTGACAAATAAAGTGAAGCCTAAATTCTGATATATTCAGGTAAGTAAAGCTTTCGACTGCTTAATGGTCTGCCCAATGATCATATTCTAATAGTCGATATACCCAGCAGAATGTTCAAAGACAATTTATAATTTATTTATCTATAGTTAATTAAAACGGTACAACACCAATTACCTTAATTAACATAGAGACAATAATTATGTTGACAATAATATAATTTAAAATTAACATGGAACAGTGGACTCCCTTGCATACTTTTTCTCACAGAACAACAGACATATATATTACGCAGAATTTGAATCCATTTATCCGTAAACACATCACATTCGGGGTTGGCAGCCAGAAGGGCATTCAGCACGTTTAGAGTACGACAGACGGGGGACTCGGTTCTAGCTATAACTTTGGCTGGCAGTTGCGCAAACAAATTGTGCCGGCGAATTATGAAACCTATCAAGCCTGTTAAGCGTAAACTTCTTCCAAAATAGATTTAAGTACAATGCTTTGCAAAAATAGCTAAGACGTGCCATAATCCGTTCAAACGGCTTTGTTAAATACATAAAACTATTTGCCACTACCCCTATTATACACATTATCCAATTCATAACAAACAAGAAAGTCCACCCATCCAATTATCGGCCTGACCGCTGCTTAACTTCGGTACCTTCACACCCTTTCTTCCCGAACCCCAAAAACAACTAAGGGTTTATTAACCCTATAGGACACATTGTCCAATTCACAACAAACATGAAACCACCCATCCAATTATCGGCCTAACTGACCGCGGCTTAACTTGGGTATCTTCACACCCTTTCTTCCCTAACCCCAAAATAACTAAGGGTTTATTAATATTAATTAAATTTACCTTTGATCGGCCGTCGGGTCTTAACTCAAAGGATAGCGTACTGACAGTTAAGATAACATCTATCCTTAACTGATATTAACAGTAGATTAGGTTCGGCGTTTAGGGGTTAAGTAGCAGTAAACGATCCTCTTGCCTAACACTGACTTTTCAGGGAGAACGAGTTTCGTTTACCAATTAAATTCGAACGTTAGTCTTTGATAGGATAGTGGATGAGAGCAGCCAGATCGATTTCAAGAGCCCGCTATTTCGCAATTAAGATAAAAAAAAGTTGGAAAAAGTAATTTATCTACCTATTTATATATCTATTTATAAACTCCAACACACCCCCATTCATACACATACACACTCCAGCACACCTCACACTCATTCACACATACACACGCCCACTCACACACACGCACATACACACAAAATATACATAAACACAAATTCATACAAAACACACTCCAGTTCTCACACACTGCCATAAACACGTTTTTATTTTTCTTTTTAATTTGTTTGTTTCATAAAAGTGTGTAACTTATACCTAATTAGCACAACAAATCAATTGTTAATTACTTGAGGAAGAGCGAGGTTTATCCCATCACAAGTATCTTCGGATTACTTTCTGGGAAGCCCCGGCAACTAAATTGTAAGATTTAAGATAATAAACACATTTTTTTTTTATTTATTCCAACTATATTTTCTTTTAAATATTGGTGCCGATTCTCTTGTACACCGAACTAAACTAACTAAACTATCACTAAAATTCCTTACTTTTGGCTATGAGAATCTTAAGGATATTCTGCAAAAATGTCTCTTTTAAAAATAATTTTGACACAACTAAAATCGAATTTGGCAATCGCGACTAACGTGGTACTTGTTTGCCCTACTCCGTGATTTTTTTTTTAGAGCCGGAGGCGCGCATTTGGAGCGGCCTCGGCGTGTTCTATGCGGAATTTTTCACTTTTTGTATGGAAAATATGAAAAATTAATACCCAATTAAATTAAAAAATGTTTGCACGGCTCAGTGGACAAATTTTTAGGTATTTCTTTAGTTGATTGAATTCCCTTTATTATCATTAAAGACATAATGATAGTTTACACTCAAAATTTTTAGAATAATGCGACGAAACCTATTTCGTTAACTCCATTTTACGATTGTTGTATAATGATACTATCTTATTCTTATGAAATATTTTAAAAATATGCAAGTCTTTTCTTCAAACATTTGACAATACACTGATTTTTTTTCTGGCTTGTAATATGTACCAATAATACACGTGTATTACAAAACACCAAAACAAAATGTGCGACAAAAACAGAGCGTTTTACGGTGTCTTAAGTTTGGGCAGCACCTTAAATGAGTGATCCCCCATACCCAAAAGCACAAACCCAACTAGAACATTACTTTAAACAAGTTTACGTACAACATAATTTCCCTCCCCACAACGACTTTTAATAATAAGAGGTCAGTCAAAACAAATAGTTGGCGGTTTTGTGAAAAATGACGCGCGGCCATGTTTGTTTGTTAAATGCGCGGAACCCGGCGTTATAAATGAGGCAGGCTTAGGGTTCCGCGAAACAACTTTTGACCTTTGAAGGGTGTGGTAAAAGAATTTGTGAGAGCATTTCCTCTGGGATGACAGTCAGTTTTAGGGTTTAGCATAACATAGCATCACGCCTGTAATCCCCGAAGGGTTAGGCAGATGTGTATTGTAGAGACCTGGAAGAGCCCTCTACGTACCAGGAGGAATCAGGGGCTCTTCCAGGTCTCTACAGTACCTACCTAAAGTACGCCCACATACATTTCGCCAGTTATGCTTAAATCCCATGTAATAGGGAGGGGGGGGGGGGGGGGTGAGCTTATTGCCATCAACTGGACGTAAACTTCGAGCTGGTACTCAGTAATTCCTGGTGGAAAAACCCAATAACACTTTGCCCGACCTGGTAATCAAACCCAGGACGATACTCAGCAGTCGCGCTTGCGACTATAATACTATAGAGGTATGAGGAACAGGGTGTAAAGTTCACTCATACTCTATAGGAAAGCGAGGATCCTCCGACCAGACGGGTGTTGTGTCTCGTGGGCAACTGCCCAATTATTGATGCTGGGAAGCTTGTATATAGGATGCTAATTGTGCGGTAAACTCTGCTTGCGAGATGCAGGATTTTCGTGACGTCAGTATGACGCGTTGCTCGCATGTGGCGTTGTAGATACCGCTACAATACAATAGGAATCAAACCAAAATGAACAAGAAGCAACACTAAATTCCAACCTTAACATACACACCCCTTAACAAATGAGGGTCCATAAGGGTTCGAGTTTACATTTCATTTCTAACAACCTCATTCCGGTGAAATCCGGAGAATCACGTAATTTACTCGGAAGGGTTTAGTTGACTAATGGCAATCATGCGTACTGAAAGACCAAGTCGCAAATATGGGAATGTTTGTGTAGACAGGTTAATTTTGACGACTGTTTCAATTTTATTCCTTTATTTGTTGAACAAAGATGAAGGAACGAATATTTTAGCTGATCTAGAACTGAAAACGTTATGTAACCAAATTTTGTTTTTATGGGGGACGAGTCGAATTTAGAAAATACAGTTTTTAGAATTTTGATCCGTTTGTCTGGACTTACTACTGGTTTACTGGTTATGAAGGATTAGCGTAAAAACGGCTGAACGGATTTGGGTGAAATTTGGCACACAGATTGGATTTAAACTAAGGCTATGTCAAGGCTGAAATATTTTTTTTCTGCTTTTCTCTGTATCGTTTACAAGTGGGGATGAAATGTAAAATTATCTGAGATTACGAATTTAAGTAGGTACCTAAACTAATGATATGTAAATTCTCTAGTTAAATTTTTCTTTTTGTTAATTTTTTTTTTGTTAGTTGATTCTGTCTTTGTATATGTACAAGCTTTGTATAGACATGGAACTATGGAAGAGGTGGGAGGCGGTAGTAAGTTCTCGTGGGATGTTTTTCTACATCATCGCGACAACAAATAAAACCAAACCTTTTTTTTTCCACCACAACCCAGTTACTGGATAATACGATATCCCATGGTAAGTGGGAAGCCTGAAAGTCTAATAACCAGTGTTATTAGACTTTCAGGCTTCCGACTACCCATAACGACTGCCAAAGATTCACGAGTGACAGCCAGACGACTTAACGTGCTTTCCGAGGCACGGAGAGGTCTCGGTATGTAAAGATGGTCACCCATCCACAGACCAACCGCGGCAGGCGTAGCTTCACCTGATCGATCGACCTGTGCGGCTGTTATTATTTAGCCACGGAGCCCTACGATTGTTATTTTTGTGTTTTTATTTTATATAAAAAAAAAAAAATGTATATTAAAGTATAAATGTCCATAGTAATATTAGTGTTCTATATTGTTTACTAGCTGCGCCCCGCGGTTTCACCCGCATAAGTTTCGATCCCGTGGGAATATCGGGATAAAAAGTATCCTATATGTTAATCCCGGTTATACACCATCTGTGTGCCAAATTTCATCCAAATCCGTTCAGTAGTTTTTGCGTGAAAGAGTAACAAACATCCATACATCCATACAAACTTTCACGTTTATAATAGTAGTAGGATTAGAGTAGGTATAAGTTAGGTTTATACCCACTTGGCGCAGTGGTTAAGCGATTGACTGCTGCGCTGCGTGTCTCGGGTTCGATTCCCGCACGGAACAAATATTTTGTATGACCTACAAGTAGTTGTTCCCGGTCTGGCTGCTTGTGTATGTGAGTTTAAATGTTTGTGAACGCACCCACGAAACAGGAGAAATTCCTAGTGTGGGGCAACGTTTAAAAAAAAATGATAATATTCGTATGCCGGCTATTAGCGGCGGATGTGTCTTGAACTTGTCCATAAATACCAACCAACTTTGTACAGTCAACAGCAAAAGTAGATGATCAAAATGAAATTCAATACTAATTAACGGAGTTCGCGTCAGAACTGTGTGGCGTCGAAGTGATTCAAAAGTATGACACTGAGTCTGACATACTTTTAGTATTAAATTTCTGATTTTGATCATCTACTTTTGCTGTTGACTGTACCTCCCATAACCGACGACGAATCTTTGTCGTTTACTTTACAATTGGTGTAAGACGGAGTTCCAATGACGCAAAAGTCACTAAGTAACATTACTCGATACAGCTAGCAGAACAAATAATATTACTCAGGCAGTCAAGCACAAGGATATATACGTCTTATTGATGTCTTGTCTTACTGTAACGCGCCTTCACCGCAGAAGGGTTACCCTAAATGTACAGGTAGATGTTTGACGGCTTACGGTTTACACGATGGGTAATTGACAATTGAATTTATTTGCAAGACATGTTTCAAAACGGTGAATGGAAAACATCGTGAGGAAACCGAACATGTTCTAGAATCAAAAATTCGAAGACATGTGACATCTACCAACCCGCACTGGGCCCGTGTGGTATATTAGCGCACTCCATTTCGAAGAGGTGAGGCTTTTATCCCAGCAGTAGGAACTTTGTGGCTGAACACTTAGCATTATGCTAAGTGTTTCTGAATTGTCTTCTAGAACGGTCTTCACACATTAAACTTTGATAGTCATTGATAATAAAAATTGCATAACAGTTCTATAAGCACTTTTCTAATTGCATCTGTTATTATTTTTTCTTTAGTTTTTAATTCTAAGCCACCGGTTGGTATGTTGGATTTTTACCGTCTCAAGCCGCCATTAAAAAACATCAATAAAAACTTACACAATCAAAATACTCAAATTCTAACCTAACCTCTCAAAGATATCATAGAAACAAGTGAACATAACAAATACTAGTGTTGCCCTACCTAAATATTAAATTGCCCCTTTTCATCACAACATTTTTTCCCACGGCAACCCTGAAGACGGCAATACCCTGTATATTTCATAGCTGTGCACATTCCTCTATGCGTTTGAGTTATGGCAGCAGTTTATTTATTTGTGGCTCGAAAACGCTTCTAAAGAAATGTTTGTGTTCCCTTTATGTGATCCCACCTGAGTAAGTCAGCTGTGCGGAGAGAATAGCTTTTATGTTATTACTGTATATTACAGTTTTTCTTGGAATGATAATAAATAGTATAGATACTAAAAGTTATAAGCATTGACATTATGTTGTTTGATCTTAGTTTAAAGTCAGACTGCCATTTGTCGAACTTAGGAACGATTTTTCAAGTCAGATGACTTTTATTTGAGGAATACAAAATGGCCGTTTGACAGCTTTTGTATGGAAAAACTGTCAAACCGTCATTTTTATTTGTTTTTTTATGATAAATTATCTCTCTCTGTCTGTTAACCAGCACTGGGGCTCTGTCTCGCATTATGCTTTTGCGTGGATGTGAAGCATATTTTCGGCCATCTTGTTATTTTTTGTGTTTGTGTTCTTTCTCTGCATCATTGTTAATCGCAAATAAACATTATTACATTATTTTCTTTCGTTTATCTGACTGTTGAAAAATCAGCCCTAAATTTTATAGGTAGGTAGGTACTATCGCCAAAACCTATATCTGACCATTTTGAAAACAAAATCCCGTGCACATGATGACCACAGCTGCGTCCGTAAGTAAAACAAAAGAGGATTATTTTTAGGTCGACTAATAACATGCGCTGCAAGCAGGAATAGTCCTTACGGTGGTCAGATATAGATTTTGGCGATAGTACTTAATACGTACTGTTTAAATTCTTAAACGCCCGATAATGTAAACTGAAAAGGACAGTTTTGTCAAAATGATTTATTGTTTTTAACCCCCCCCCCCCCCTCTTCCAACGCTTTTGAAATTCGCAACTATTTCTATTAATTAGTATCTTACTCGATTTCATTAGACTGTCTAATTCCTCAACACTGCACTTCAATTAAGATTTCTGAAACATGAATCCATCAAGAATCAGAGACTGAATCAAGTTCAGCACTTAATCCATTTGAGAGATCGTACCAATCAGGTGAAATCCCTCACACTCGAGATTGCTTCACATCAAGCCGAGCTCCAGAGTTAGCGGGTTCTGTATGTATCACGGTTAAAGATTTATGTCGCCAGCAGATATGTAGGTGGTTATTATATTAACACAAGGATAGTGTTATAAACTCTTTTCTTAAGATAGGGAATGCGCATGGACTTGACTTTTGAACGTTTAGGTCCACATTTCTTCACGAGCAATTTTTACCTTCTGAGTATCTAAGGCGAAACAACCTGACACTGAGAACGCAAGAAAATTTAAATTTCGCGGGTTCTTTTTGTAGCGGTATCTACAACGCCACGTGCGAATAACGCGTTATACTGACGTCACGCAAAATCCTGCATCTCGCAAGCAGAGTTTACCGTGCAACTAGCCTATATACAATGGCCAGATATGAATCATCGGGCAGTTGCCCGCTAGACACAACATCCGTCTGGTCAGAGGATCCTCCCTTTTCTATGGGGGATGAGTGAACTCTACACCCTGTTCCTCATAACTCCTTTGGGCACAAGCCTCAACGTGGAGCATAAAGTTGCAATGCAAACTTTGAATGTCGTCAATATATTGCCACTTTTATTTGCCAACAAGTTAACTGACTGTTTCTCAGTGCAAGTATTTTGTGGATGTGAACTTTTAAAACCAAATTGCTGTAGATGTTAATATACCGTTCTAAAAAACACTTTAAATCTTTTTCTTTTTACCGTCGCTAAAGTATACCAATTATCTTCGTATCTTTTGCCAAAATGAAGCCTTTAAACATCGAAAAAAGCAATAAATCATTCTCCCCGCTGACAGTCGCACCACATCCCAAGATTACAGGGAGCGGTTTTGGAAGAATAATTTACGTATCCCTTACAAGCAGACATCTTCTTAAGGTGAGCCCCAGATAAGAAAACGTTACATAATGAAGGCCTCTTCGCTGAATTGTAAGGAAAGATTAGGGATGTGCCCTTTGTATCGATAATCGTTTATGTAAAAAGATAGGTAAGTAAGCCGACGTATTCGGTGAACTGTTTCGTTGTGTTATTGACATACAAGTAGGATTGGTATTTCTTTAGAACAAGCACTTGCAACAAGACGAACCATTGATTGGTAAATTAAAAAAAATAACATGATCGAGTAGTCCACTGCTACGAAAGCTGTTAACCTTGTCAAATTAAAATACATTTCGAAATAAATCAAACAATTTCTACTTAGAACATCACCTTTACCTACACGTAGTACAAGGTAGAAGTCCAACGTAACCATTCACTTACTATTTTTATTTTATTTAGTAAGGGGAAACAAACAGTTTATTATACACATAATTATATAATATGTTTTAAACAATAGGTTTTTGGGTAGAAGATTAAGATCAGTGAAATTTAGATATATACGCTTTCGGTGCGCAGCTCCCAGTTGACGGAAGTCACACGACTCTGTCAAAAAGGGGCGCGCATCGTATGTTTTCTTAAGGAAGCTTCTAGAATGTTCTAGAAGCTTCGACTTGCTCTGATTGGCCGGGAGGGAACGACAGGCATCACCGCCAGAAGCGCGTGGATTGTTGCGGGAAAAATAAACAGAAATAACTTGACAATAAACATAACAAATACAAGAGATGACAGTAATTAAACTGCGTAGATAAATCTAATGCCGTTCCCAGTCTACACATTCAATCAAATATATGTTAAAGATTGATAAAATCCATTGTCTGCCCATCACTATTATTTACATAATCAGTCTATAATGTTCCCACTGCTGGGACACAGGCCTCTTCTCTTCTAAAGGGAGTGGGCCATAATCTGCCACGCGGTGAGCCCGGTGTGGTTTGGTTAGATGTCATATGTCTTCGAATTTTTACTACTACTAATTTTAAATTTTGTCCACTATTTAGTTTGTTTGAAAATATAGAATATAGAATCTTTCTTTATTTAAGCCAGTCTTTCAATTTATTGAAGTATTTTCATCTCCACATTGTAAACTACCCACTATATTTTCCACTGATTACAATTTAGATATTTACAAACTGGTGGTAAACGTGGTCGTAGTGAGTATCTACACACCAGTTCTAGAAAAAAATCCTTCCAAAGAAAAAATTTTTTTTTTATCTTTTTATCGACACCACCCCATCCCTACGGGCGTAAAAGCGTGGCTTACACAACAGGGCATCCGGCGCACAGGGCCCAGTATATCAATCATCTCCTGAAATATTATGACGTAATCTGAGAAGCCAATAAGTGGATCCGAGATCTGTTTGTCTCTTGCCTTACCTTGAGGGTACCCGAATCAGATGTGGAAAGATTTTAAGTCAAGGCTGAGAGGAAGGTAAGTGTTTTTGTTATTGTAGATATTTTTCGAGTAATAAATTCAGTATTTTTTTGTCTCATCGATCGGGTTAGCTCTGCTGGATAGTTTGAAACTGAAATGGATATGACCAGTAGTTGGGTGGGAGAGTAGCGGTGACTTACGAATTGTAGATCGTGGGTTCGAACCCAGCCAGGCGATTTACTCTGTGTAAATAATTTTATCACCACTGCTCTCATAACGGTGGAGGAAAACATCATAAGGAAACCGGCATGTCCTAGAACCGAAAATTCGAAGACACCAACCCGGACTGGGCTCCCGTGGTGTATCACGGCCCACTCCCTCTCTCAGAGAGGAGGCCTGCGTCCCAGCAGTGGGAACATTATAGGCTGATTATGCAGCATGGTGGTGGGGAACTGACTACGCATGGTACATTGAACGTACTACATTTAAGAAGGACGAAGGCCTTTCGTGGAGGCCATTTCAGTAAGATGTTGATGCATCTTTATGCCATTGTGACTAACATGGCAAACGGGTGAGCAGCTGTGTCGTAATTTTCACTCAAACATTTATTGTGTCGTTCTTAGGACTTTGAGAGATTGTAACTTTTACATATTATTTAAGCTGATTCAAAATGATTCGATACATTACTTTCTCCATTTCATGTAATAAGTAAGAGCTTAACATTTTATAGCACTAAGTACATATTTTATGAGCATTATACTCAATAATTAAGATTTATAAACTGAAGTGTTAATCGAGTTTTGTTGCTGACCGTACCTAAAGTAGCGTGAAAGCTATAATTCCATTACGATAAACAAAGTTTGTTAGAACACCCACAGCTTAAACGTTTATATTAGTACCAGTACATTATTTCGACACCCACACTCAGATACAACGACCCAAAATAATGACTACTCGTAAAAACTAAAGAACATTGGCTTATAAGCTCATCAATGTGAAGATAAAACTTGACATACACAAGGAGCTAAGCGAAGCGCATTCAAAACTAAGAAAAGCGTGCCAATCAACTAATAAAAATATAAATAAAATAAATATATAACATATCGGAACACGCTCAGTGAAGAATTTCGCAGTCATCATCATCATTTGCATAGCCTTTTCGGTCAGCATCCAGTCTAACCGGATGCAACTGAATAATGTACCCAGGATTTTGTAATAATATCTTGATTTAAAAGAGTGTCCGTGGAGTTTCTTGCCCGTTCTTCTCCATAGAGATCTACGTTTTTGGAATGGGCTTCAACTTTCTGATTAACTGACCGACTATTTAATTTTGACAATTCAAAAGTGCCTAAAAATGGTTTAATTGAAATAAATGATTTGAGTTTGAATACCAGTATTTTACATAGAGTGACAGCCTGCCTGACCTCTACAATACAGATATGGGTAATACGACACCCCTTGGTAAGACTGGTTGTCTGACTTACGGACTTATGACTACACATAACAATCCCGGTGTTGAAGGTTTTCGTATAGTCAGTAAAAATAATTGAATACTCATTATTATTCACACCATATAAATTAACAGATATAAATGTAGACATTTCACATAGGGTGTCACATTGGGCGGTCTATCGCCAACAGCGACAACCTTTGGATGCATTAAAGGGAGAAAGAGGGACGGCTAATAATGACGAATGAGAACCAACACAAACAAAATTCAAAGTCAGAATTGTCCCTCTACACACAATTGCCAATGACTAAAGATTTCATGAAACTTTACCAGGACATGGTGGCCTTTGGTGTTGTATGTCAGATAGTCCAGCTCTAAAATGCGCCAGAAAAACGCGGAGTCCATCTCACGAATGAAGTCCCGCGGCAATAAGTTGTAACTAATTTTTAGTATATACTCGTATTATAGTCAGCAAAATTTCTACAACAACCACCCTACCACACACCTTTCTCCATTTCAGGTTGTTTTTTATTAATCAGTGCCTGTAATAAGATTTTGACATAAATAAATAAAATTATGTCTCCGTTGCATGCCTGTAGCGCCGCGTCTTCACGAGACTTCTTTTTTTGTAACGGACTCCAGACCAGTCTTTCGTAGAGGAAATACAACCAAAATCATATCTTACAGTGTAATTAAATCTTTATCAATAACAGTTACTTTGCACAACTCGATAAAGTTCAAGCAGTTCATGAACGTGCAGTCAAATTGATTCATCATTCACTAAACAATGACCTCCGCGGACAGTGAATGAGAGAATGGATTGTCATTAATCTTAACATATGATTAACATTAGACAGGAGTATTAATAGTATTTATATTTTTTTTGCGTAGGTTTGGACAGATATGCCGACTATAAATAATCCAATTCATCGAATACCTATCGAAAGACATTTTTTTTTTTGGGCTATAATAAACGCTGGGCTGCCCCTTCATCCGGCATTGTTCCAGCAGACATGTTGTGCCTTAGCAGTGATTATTTATTTATTGATTATATTTTGGGATTATGTATTAATTTTATTTTGTGAGTATTTATGGATTTTATTTAGTGATTATTTGTTAATTACTTAATTCTTATTTGTATATTAATTTTATTGTTTCCATTATTTATTTTAATTTAATTCGATTCATTCTGTTTCCATTTAATCTGATTTGTAATGACTTTATTTCATTTGAATTTTGTCTGATTTTATTTGATTTGAGTTTATACGTGTACTATGAATGGGTGTTATTTAACTGAAATAAATAAATATATTATTATTATAATAAATTTTCATAGATCGGTTTGAAAGCTTTATGATTGATTTCGACATCTACCAATCCGCACTGGGCCTGCATGGTGGATTACGGCCCACTCCCTCTCACCAAGAGGAGGTCTGTGTCCCAGCAGTGGGAACATTATAGGCTTGTTATGTAATCATCCCCAAAAAAAACCAGTAACAAGATCCCTTTCTCCGAGGAGTAGGAAAGAGAAAACACATCACTATAATGACTATCAAATTATCGTCCCCTAAAAATCCACAAACAGAACCCACACAGACATACAGCATCCACATCCTAAAACACGAAATACAGCAACAAATTAAAGCCCAAAAACATCAATTACACATACCCATTCCCCCACTACAACAACGCATTTACATAAATTGTTACAAAACTCGCAAGTCCCCAAAACATTATTTAGGCACACTTTATAAAATTCTTGGCGTCTTCGGGTAGATTAATATACCCCAGTAATTATAGAAGTTTTGACGAAGAGACTGACCAGAATATTAATAATCTAAGCATGAAACACGCGTTTTTAAAAGGAAGTGTGTAGACAGAAGGTTTGTTGCGACTATCGTCCGAAGTTTTGCTTTCGCGCCTCAGAAAAAATCGTGAGGAAACCGGGCATGTCCTAGAACCAAAAATTCTAAGACATGTGACATCTACCAACCAGCATTGGGCCCGCGTGGTGGATTACGGCCCACTCCCTCTCACCGAGAGGAGGCCTGTGTCCCAGCAATGGGAACATTAGGTTGATTATGATGCTGCTAATGTTCATCCCATAGCTGCTACTATCATCATCATCTGCCTAGCCTTTTCAGGTCAGCTTCCAGTCTAACCGGATGCAGCTGAATACCAGTATTTTACATGAAGCGACTGCCTATCTGACCTCCACAATCCAGCTACTGAGTAATAATACCCCATGGTAAGACTGAATGTCGAACTTTCAAGCGTCTGACGTTAGAAAGAAAAAAGATCCACGAATGACAGGCGGGACCAACGGCTTAACGTGCTTTCCGAGGAATGGCGGGGTCTTGGTATGTAAAGATGGTCACCCATCCATGCACCACCCTCGTCAAACGTAGCTTAACCTATACGATCGACCCGTGCGGCCGTTATTTCTTAGCCACAAGCCCCTCTACGTCCTAGAACGTTCTAGAATAAATAAACCCAGTTGAAAACAGTTGGTTTTCTGTCACTTTATTTATTGTGTCCTTCAAGGCTATTCCTAATTTTATGGCTCATTTACATCGTTTGTTTAAGGCGTTTGGTTTTGCGTTCCTAATTCGGGTTCGGAGACAATGGCGGCATTAGTTGAGGGCTTTTCTCTCGAAATTAACGGGAAAACTGTTTCGAGATTTATAAGTAAAATTGAATTCGGGAACAACAAATTTGTGGCGTTAAAACGTTAGTTTTTGGCTTTGTTTGTGATAATTTCGATGAAATTTTTGTGATAACACGTTGAACGCCAACGCGGTCAGTGCTGACCGACAGTGAACTTTCCCTTTAGGCCAAGCAAAAATCACAGTTCTATCCAAAATTAGAGCAAATGTTTTTTTAATTAGATACTTATATCTAATGTCCGAATGTATGTTTTTATTAACAAAAGTCAACTTGAGATATTATTTATGGAGATATTAAACGTCGGGCAGCACTGACCGACGCGGCTCCTAGAAACGAAAAATCGACTTTCCGTTAAAAATACTCACCCCTACACACGCACACGCAAACACACAAAACTTGTGGATTTATAATATTAGTATTAGCACTCGTCGATAACGTAGCTTTCCATTACTGAAATAATTTTTGAAATCCGATGAGTAGTTTTAGATATTAGGTACTTTCTACATCCAAACTCACAATCCGACAAAATTTACATCTTTATCATCATCATAAGCCCCGAGAAATCCACTGTGACAAAGGCCTTTCCAACTTCGCGCCACACAAATTTTCACTCTTTGATATTTGTTGTTTTTTTTCTAAGTCCTTTACGTTTTTCAAAAACCATCTTATTTGGAGTAACTAGAGGGCCACGCGGGTCAATGAATATAGGATTTAGTTTGATAACACTGTCCTACGGCCTGAATGAATGAATCGAAAACACTTGTAAAACGCGGTCAGCACTGACCGACGCGGCCCGAACGGAAAGTCTAGTTGTCGACCATCACTGACCGACGCGGCCTGAACGGGCAGATGCATTTTTTTCCTTGGCGTTCAACGTGACGTGACGATCGCCTTATTATTCCACAGATCTACAAACACGCTGCCATGTTTTTTTTTGCATGGCAATAATGCGTTAGTACTTGACTGATCTGTAAACACTGCATTTTTTTTCATCTATAAAGTAATATTTTAGACACCTACTAACAAAATCCTCCCAAGATTTGAAAGGAGCGTGTGAGAGACCTACACGAAAATAAATTAAAACATGTTGCCTTATTACAAAAGACTCAGATTTAAACCATCGAGCCATTTTATATTTCGAACTAGACTTCGACACAGTTATAGTTTTTATTACAAAAATTGACGTCAATTTGGCATTAAGAACTTTACGATTGTCGGAATACAGTTTAAAATACAGTAACTGGCTCGAAGGTTTATGCTAGGTCTAAAGTCAGAACTCGTTTTGTATTAAGAAGAAGGTTTGAGCTCTTTTACTCCAAAAATTTGAAAAACAATTGAATCTCGTTGAAGCTAAATGCTTTCTGCTTGGATTTGAATCGAACTGGCTGATTTTTCCATCGCCAGATAACTTGTAGTCGAGGAATAAAATTGACGTTTGACAGTTTTTGTATGAAATAACTGTCAAAATTTCAAAATTATTTCGCGAATAAAGTTATCAGAGGATTGAAAAATCAACCCCTATTGAACTAACGGCTTGTCATTATACACCAGTACCAAAACAGCCATATTATCTCCACACCCAAACACACACAAAACATGCAAATATCAAATATTTAAATATTATTACTCCCTCTTTGCTCGGTTTCCTTGCTTTTGACAGGCGTTGCAGTAAACACAATTATCATTGTGCTATACCAATGGCGGCCGGACAGAGCCTCAGGCTTTTAGCACGTTATTGAGTTAAGTTCCAACGTTTCAGAGCCATCCACTTTAATTTCGTTACGTTTGATTTTCAGAGATACGCGAGAGGGGTGGAAAACTGAGGGTGGTTGGGAAAAGGGTTACATTTTTTTTGTGAATGTAATGTGTATGATCTTTTTTTATCATGATTTTATGTTTGGACTTTAAAAGAGACTGTGACCTCTGAGTTTGTTGCGGTGTTTCGGCTCAGAGTAGTCTGTTAGGAAACACCGGACTCGTCTAGTTAGAAAATATTTTTTTTTTTTAATGTAAAAGTATTTTCGTTTGCGTCGACCAACGAGTCACAGTAATGTTTTCGAGACTCCCGGGAGTCTTGCATTGCTTTGTGAAATAAAGATAAAGAGGCAATCAAGAGCATTTTGAGCAAAAAGCTTCAACGAGTGACGATATAGGTACTGACTGTTCAATGTAAATACATAATGTATTTTCTTGTCTTTTTAAACGAATATCCTATAGAAAGCATGAAACATTTACAAATACACACACAAATATGTTACTTCAGTAAGTTAATTAAAATAACACTATTACAAGTCAAAAATAAATGATACTTTAAAACGAAATGAAGTCGGTAGCTAATATTTGTAATACTAGCAGCACCCCGCAGTTTCATCCGCATAAGTGTCGATCCCGTGGGAATATCGGAATAAAAAGTATCCAATGTGTTATTCTGTTGTATAAGCTATATTAATGTAAAGTTTCATCAAATTCCGTTCAGTAGTTTTTGCGTGAAAGAGTAACCAACATTCATCCATCCTCACAAACGTTTATAATATTAGTAGTATGGGATAACCCTAGGCATGAGTTATTTATTCTTATAAATTATCTTACTAAAGAAGAAGAAGCACCTTACGTGAAATAGATTCAATAAAAACTGAAGGTAAATAATAAGGCCGGGACTCCACCAAAGCGGAGACGAGACGAGCGGAGAGGAGATGTTTTTCAAACAACCAATAGAATTGTGTTATTGACACATCTCCTCTCCGCTCAGCTTCAGTGGAGATTGCTGTGCGGAGATGTGTAATATTTGTATGGCGCGATGGAAGCGGAGATGTGAGCTGTGCGCGGACGACGCGCAGTGGAGACAGTGGACACCGCACACATCTCCGCTTTGGTGGAGTCCCCCGAGCTGAAAAACATCTCTTCTCGCACAGCACACAGCACACCGCACAAATCTCCGCTTTGGTGGAGTCCCGGCCTAACAAGCACTTTTATAAAGTGCACTGCTCGCTCTATTACGTACGGACGGACGACTGCGAAAGTAAATTTACTGTGTTTCTTTTACATAATACTGATATTACGGTAAAATAAGATTTTTCATTAGGTATTCTGAACCTCGATATGGCTTGTAGTAAGGGCTGATTTTTTGATAATCAGATAACTATTCCATGAGGAATGAATATTGCGGTTTTACAGCTTTAGTATGAAAAATATTTCAAACTGTCATATTTATTCTTCAGATAAATCTTAGCGGACTGCTGAAAAATCAGCTCTTAATCAACAATTCTTGTTATTTTAATTATATATACTTATCTAAATGATTTTATTTCTTGAAGTAGGTTTGCACATAAACTTTTAAACGTCAATCATAATTTTAAATACTAGATGAGGTCGGCGTTTCCTGTCCGACTACTCTGAGAAGTAAGGCCGAAACAAACTCAGAGTGAATCTATATAATAAAGTAAATCTGTTGTAAAATATCATTGTTTATAGGTAATCTTCTGCCTAACCTTTTCCCTACTGTGCTGGGGTCGGCTTCCAGTATAACCGGATGCAGCTGAATACCAGTATTTTACATGAAGCAACTGCCTATCTGACCTCCACAACGCAGTTACTGGGCAATACGATACCCCTTGGTATGGTTGGTTGTCAGACTTTCGGGCTTCTCGACCGTAACGACTGTCAAAGTTCCACGAATGACAGCCGGGACCAAATCGCTTAACATGCTTCCCGAGCCACGGCATTATGGTTTACAGATGTGGTTAAATATATTGTACTTTTAAAAGACTTTCATTGCTGCCTGTACCCATTAAAGATCCGAGAAAATGCATGCAATGTGGCATCCTTCATTTTCGCAAATAAACTCTTAATTCAACATTTTTATAACTCAATAACTAAAAATAAAAGTTCGCTGTCTACTAACAATATTATAATAAAAATGAACCGAACTCGGGTCAAATAATCCGATTTGTAGTTACAACTTTTTATATAGGTATTCGATTCAATATACGCCAATATTGATTCTGGAAAATCCCTAGGGATATCCATATAGTTGGTATTGGGTAAAAATCCAGTGATTCCGCCAATCAGAGTGACTTTTGTAACATAAAATTTTTCTATTTCGCTGGCTGGTCGACAAATATACCGTATTGTTGGATTCCAGTGAAAAATATTTTAGTTCTGTACCCTTGGGAGTTTTTTGATTGTGCTGTGTTATATGCAAGGTGTTGAGGGGATTACGTAAGGGGGATAGGTAGGATTTGTGACATTACATACATACATACATATTCAGCCTATAATGTTCCCACTGCTGGGACACGGGCCTCCTCTCTGTGAGAGGGAGTGGGCCATAATCTACCACGCGGGCCCAGTGCGGATTGGTGGATGTCACAGGTCTTCGAATTTGTGGTTCTAGGACATGCCGGTTTCCTCACGATGTTTTCTTTCACCGTTTTGAGAGCAGTGGTGATGAAATAATTTACGCAAAGTAAAGTGCCTGCCTGGGTTCGGACTCACGACCTACAAACTCGTAAGTCGGGTACATTACCACTGGGCCACTGACAATACGTACAGCTAGTTATTTCATGGATCTTTCTTCTTTTTAGGTCTTTTAGGCAGTTGTAACAAAAAGGGACGAAAAATAAGGCATCATTATCAGTAATTTTGCACTGAAATTAAATGAATGGGAAAATGGTTTTCTAGAGTTTTGGATCGAAGTTCTTTAACGCAGCTTGCATAATTAGCTTCTAATGCACTGCTGGGACAGGCCTTCTCTCTGTGGGAGGGAACGCAACGTGTTTTTGGAGTAAACTGGTAGAAATTGTCACGTAACGAAAAAAGGTAGGACTTTTTATTATAAATAATAGCCAGAGACACAGAGAGAGATATTTTGGCTAAAATGGCCACTGCAAACCTTTAAAAAATTCTCGCCATTTTAAAATGTTCGCAGCCACCATCTTGGATTTTCATTTTGAACTTTATTTCTGACGGGGATCCCCCGACCCCACTTTTTTCTTAAGAGTTACTTTCTTCTCTAATTAGACATTTCATAAGAATATATCACGACACTTAGTAGAAAAAAAGAGAAATCTGAGTAAAATACACGCTAATGAATTTTCTCACCGCAGAAAATTAATAGGCGTAAACTTGCGTCTTATTACAAACTGTAATTACTAATTAGTTAGTAGCTATAGTTGTTGTAGATCCCAAGATACTCTTACGAATGCTGTTGTCATTTAATTTATTAATTGAACAAAGATTTAATTTATTATCATTAATATATTTAATTTATTAACACACAATGGCATGAGAGCCATTGTGTGTTAGTGTTCCGTGTTATGACACTTCAACAACATTCATTGCGTTTTTTACATTGTTGAGCAGACAAATTTTTCAAGCATATAAAGCAATGGATTAGCAATATCCTTCAAAATGATTCAAATTGAAATTGATAGCGAGTTACGCAATGAGGGTTCAATTAGTTCTTTGAATGAAAAATTGAAGGTCGCAGATAACCTTGCCTATTTTCGGGTACCAATTACCGACCCGTATTCAATTTAAGTGGCGTGTAATTGGGAAACCCTAAATCCAGCGGTAGACCGACCAAAGATAAACTACACGAAATATTTTTCTTACATAACCCTAAAACACCCAAGGCCATCCAAATGAAGGTCAACAACCCCAGTGACGTCACTAATTAAGACTCCATACTGGACACAAAGAAAGTACCTTTGTAAAGGCAAGCGTACAAATTGAGACTAAAGTCGTAACGAGGTCGAGTAAAGTCGCGTTACACAATGTTACTCATGCGGACGAATGAAATTTCTTTCACTCAGTCATTCATTCATTCAGTTGTGGTTTAGGGTTGGCAGACTGTGTTTTGTTGTACCTATATTGAAGTGGGTTTTGTGGTTTTGATGGTGATTATGAAATATCTCTGTCGCAATAAGTGTTATGAAATGCGCTTAAATTTTTAGATCGTATAGATTTGGTGCAGATGTTACATATAATTTTGCTTTTCCTCTTGTAATGGAGTTTATATTTTAGACTCTGATTAAAGCAGAAGACCCTAAACTATGTCACATTAAAAAGAAATAGGACAGCACAATCAAAAACCGTGTGCGGCCGGGGGAGCCCCTTCAGGACCGAAGTTCGCACACACACACTCGTATATAATAGAAAGATAGAGAGAGTGAAAGTCGCATGGAGCAGGTCGCATAATACTTTTGCTTTACGTTACGATTTCTGCAAGCCGCCTTAAGGAACTTCGGTCCATAAAAACAACGAAGATACTTATTATTATCTAAGCACGGCTGCACTTTATATATTTTTTTTAGGATGATAGCTCATTAAAACATGGTTTACTCGATTAATTCGTATATCACCCGACAGCCCTACACGACATCATTCGCACAGCGAAAGCGAAAGTCGTTACCCGGTCACGTCTGTATTTTGAGGGACATCATTTAAAATTCGAATGTGGTTTTGTGCATCACCAACTCGAAGAGCCAATCGGACATTTTATTTATAAAAATACAGGTTGTAACTAGCTAGATTAAACTGGTAACGAAAGTGATGTGCCTACAATATTTAAGATTATTTTTTCTTTTATTCTTTCGCCGTTCTAAGAAAGAAAACCTGTTATCTTTTATATCTGATACAATTACTTTATGTCACATCAATAACATAAGAAATTGGAAGAGGCCGCGGACCAAAATAGACTAAATTGATTGATTGATCCAAAGGCTTATTTAAGCAATATTTTGCCAAGGCGCGGGAAGTGGAAACTTTTTATGTGCTAACAAAAATACAATTCTTTTTTTTTGTCTTTAATCATACTTGTTAATGTTAAATTGTATATTGTGTAGAATTGTAGATCATAAAATCTAACACTTATCAATTTCTTTTAGATATATCAAAAAAAAAATAGTCAAAAAAAAAATTGTATTGTCTATGACTTCCTGACAGTTTTTTCTCATCGCCAGATTGTTATGCTTTTTTTTTTGTTTAGCCCATAATTTCCAACTGCTGAGGTAATACCTCTGCCTTATCTATGCATTATTATGACTTATAAACTCGCTTTTCGTGTCTGTCTGCGTGATTCTTTTACTTCTAAACTACTAAACGGATTTTGATGCGGTTTTCACAAGAATTTAGAGAACTTATTGCGGAAAGCTTATCTGTATAATATAATAATAAGAAACTAACATATTATAAAGACAAAAAAAAAGCGATTTACTCCTTTATTTTCGAATGTTTCGAACCCATAGGTTTATGTAATGTGTCGTATTTCAACGTTGCATTCGTTATTTCGTGAAAAAATCCCAATTGAATGTTGCCAAGTGTTGACATATTGGTGCTCGTGACTGTATGTATGAACATGACACTACCAAGATACCATATAGGATAAAATCAAAATCAAATCAAATGAATCCACAAAATCAAAACAAATTAACCCACCAACCCATGACCTTGGTTGCAAACGCTACTGCTGAGCATGAGCTCCTGGGTTGAGGACTAGACCAACAAGCCAGGTTTCACGGAATTTTAAACGTTTTTCCTATTAGTATCATAGTTTAACAACCTCCATGTGTGAACTCCATAGCTCTATTAGACAATAGAATATCTTGTTTGTCTAAGACTTAGCACTAATTACTATGTCAACGGTTTAGTGTGAATAATGTGGTGATAATTGCAGTGCATAATTACTTAGCTCGTCATGCAGGTACAACTTAGAAGGTTCATTTGAAATTAAATTATCTGCCAGCTTATGTGCTCTCCCTATCTATACGTTTTAATTACTTAACAAACACTTATAAATATCTTGTTTGCATGTCTGATTTTCTTTTTAATAGATTCAAAAAAATACTGTAATTTACCATCATAGTACCTACACATTTCACAAGTTAAATTTTAATTAACTTTTTATCGTGGCTTCACCCGCGTTTATGTCAGAAATTATCCCACAGAACGTACTTCCGGAATAAAAAGCTCTAGCCCAGATCATGGTCTGTCTGTGTGCCAAATTTATATCGAAATCCATTCAGCCGTAAAGGCGTGAACTGGTAACAGACAGACAGACAGAGATACTTTCGCATTTTTATTATTAGTATAGATGCAATGTAATATGGGGAGCGGCATATGCAGCCTTTATCTAAACGTGTACATATTCCTTCTCCGAAAAAAAAATCGAACTCAGTAGGTACAATATCACGCTCAAAACCTCGATCTGCTTCAAAATTCGCCAAAAACATAAAAAAAATTAATAGATGAATAGATCCATTTTAAAATAACTAATTAAACTTCTGTACATTACCCTTTACAGCTACAAACAAATTGACGCAACAGTGATGCGACATCGACGTAACTTTGACGCAAGGAACACGTAACTATTCACTATAATTGAGCATCTTGATCTAATTGTCACGAGCAGGAACCGTGCTCATCTAGGCTAGATGTGAAAGATATCAGTAAGTGCTGTACCGGTGTGTGAGCTAGGTAAGGAATGGGTCTAAGTTTGTAACTAGCACCTTTCTTTTGGTGACGTAAGAGGGGTTAAGGGATTAGGTTTGTGAATTGATAATTAGAAATTATCAATAATGTAAATTATCAATTTCTACAGATACAGGACACAGGCCCTCTCTTCGAGGGAGTGGGCTGTAATCCACCACGCGGGCCCAGTGCGGGTTGGTAGATGTCACATGTCTTAGAATTTTTGGTTCTAGGACATGCCGGTTTCCTCACGATGTTTTCCTTCGCCGTTTTGAGAGCAGTGGTGATGAACTAATTTACACAAAGTAAAGCGCCTGTCTGGGTACAAACCCACGAACTCGTAAGTCAAAAGAAGAAAAAAAAAAAACTAAGAAATACAAAATGTTTTATCATCACAGGAGGCCTGTGTCCCAGCAGTGGGAACATTATCGGCTGATTATGTGATACGGAGCAGGAAGTTTAACTAGTGTGCATGTAGGTAAGATGCGAAACATTCCACTAGGTTTGCACTGAAGTGGCGTGTGATCTAGGTGGGAATCGGTCTAAGTTTGTAAGTAGCTTCTTCCTTTGGTTGGCGTAAGAGGTGGTTAATAGATTAAGTGAATCCTGTACATTGGCAGAATTTTCCACGTCAACCCAGCTGTAAGTTTCGGGAAGACGTAGCGTTGGAAGGACTCCCACAAGGTAGACCAACGACCAAGTAAAGGCCGCACGAATTCGCTGGATGCGAGAAGCATAGAACCGGTTGAAGTCACGGTGCCTGGGTATTTCCAGCAGTGAATGTTCTTCGGCTGAAAGGGATATTGGGAGAATAGAGGAAGGGAGAAAGGGATATTTCACAAATAGTCGTAGTAGGTATCTGCTCTGGCAGTTGCGAGTTCACAAGTGTGGTGTGCCTTGCCTCGGAGTGATGTTTAACCGGTTGAATCAGTTGAATGCAGTAATAACAGAAACAGTTAAAAAACCACTGTGTCTCGCGTGGATACACGTTCGAAGGATACGAAGGGTTAATCTAGCTTAAACATATTTTTCTACATATATCTGCAGTTTGCAGTTTTCTTAAAGCTCCTAAGAGTAATTTAGGTGTAGTTTAGACAAGAAACAGAAACCTGCAAGAAGATCAATTTTTTTCGGTCTTTCCTGGCTTTTCCGTATTGTAACGTGTATTTATTCGTATTCTCTCTATTATCTTCTTTATGTTATAGAAATTAAAGCATTAATTTCCTTGACCTTTTTTATGTCAGAGTATTTTAAAATTAATCTTAAAAGCCTGTTACTTAAATTATACCTACGTTTGCTGGGTTGTGGAGGTCAGATAGGCAGTCGCTTCATGTAAAATACTGGTATTCAGCTGCATCCGGTTAGACTGGAAGCCGACCCCAACATAGTTGGGAAAAGGCTAGGCAGATGATGTTTGTGAAAATATACGAATCCAACTCTGAAGGTGCATATTAAACACCAACCACGTCATTTTCAACTTCGACAAAATATGGAAGGAGTCTGTGTGCTTTTGAAAACATAGGGAATGTTAGCTTGTACGTGTCTACAAACAATTTTATCAATGTAATTTATTAGCTCGTATTGTCATAGATTTTTCTGCCTTTGTCTGAAATAAAATGTTACCCACTCCTTTCTTTGTTAGAAAGGAGTGGGTAACATTTTATTTTTTAACGTAAATGTGGAAAAAAAATTGGTATGCTATTTTGAATACAGATGAATATAATGATAAACTTCTGAGATAGGTATCAGGGACCTCATTTGTGATTCCACCAGTCTTATAGAGTACTATACTCCATTTGGAATAAGATTAGACACGTAAACAAACCTTTTTTAAAGTCCGTTCAACCGATTTTAACTTCTATCAGCTGCCATTGGTCATGCCACCAACGCAATAGAAGTCAAAATCGGTCTGCGATCTACGATAAGCCCTCGTCCTGTCAAAGTCCCACGCTACCTCTCTATAAAATTTATAACTGTTAAGTGGTTTAGGCGTGAAAAGATAACGGACAGACAGACAGAGTTTATTTTGCATTTATAATATTAGTAAGTAAATATGTCACGATTTCAGTCCAGTGCCTTTTCCGGGAACGCCGTACTAGGTTCAGTCTCGAACGCGGGAAGGTCATGAATGCAAGCCTTATTACACCTTCAAAACAAAAACATGGGGTCTGAATGCCTACTTTGTTTTTCAAGACATCGCCAAGCGGTTGGTGGACTCTTGACGTGACCTTGGTTACGTTGGTGGTTGGTTGGTTGGTCTTGGTTTGCCTATTTTTAACCGACTTCTAAAAATAGGAGGAGGTTCTCAATTCGGATGTTTGTATTTTTTTTTTTACGTTTGTTCGCGCATAACTGCGTCGCTTGCCAACCAATTTGAAAAATTATTTTTTTGTTGGCAAGGGTTTAGGGTTTAGGGGTTATTTTTTTGGAAGATTTCCCAAATGGTCCCATAAAAATAATATCAAAATTGGAAAGGCGGTTTTTGAAAAATCAACACAAATAAAAAAAAACAACAAAAAAGTGAAAAATAAAAACTTTTTTACAAAAAAAAAAACAACCGATTCCCATAAAAACACTACAAAGTGAAAAATAACTTTAATTTCGGAAGTCGGTGGCGAAAAACGAAATACAAAAACCAAAGACCGACTTCCGAAATTAAACTAATTTTTGAATTTGTAGTGTTTTTGGAAGTCGGTTGTTTTTTTTTGTAAAAAAAGTTTTTATTTGGTCAAAGAAGTCAGCATCGCCATACAACATGGAAATGCTGTTAGCCTTTTGGGCACTTTTCCTGTTGACAGCGATGCGGACGAATTTTTTGATGCCCTGTGATTCTTTTCCCTCTATATATATTATTTCAAAATAAATTCTACCAGAGTTCAGACCTGCTTGCTACAATTCCACACCCGTATATCCTCACACAAAGCTTAAGGCAAAGTTAGAAATTTTCCAAAGTCAAACGAGGAGTTGTGTTCACTTGACTAAATAAAGGTACCTATACGGTGTTACTTCACTTTAGACAGAGTTTGTTGTAACTTTATAAACATACTCTTATCGTAAGTATGTGAGAAACCTTTGTTTTCTTGAGTTAAGTTTTGAGTGACTGGATTAGATGAGCTGTTTCTTGTGTTGGTTCAGAATATGATGTTTAATATTTTTTTTCCTTTTTAGGGTTCCGTACCCAAATGGTAAAAACGGGACCCTATTACTAAGACTCCACTGTCCGTCTGTCCGTCTGTCTGTCACCAGGCTGTATCTCATGAACCGTGAAATCTAGACAGTTGAAGTTTTCACAGATGATGTATTTCTGTGGCCGCTATATTAACAAATATAGAATAAAATAAAATATATTTAAGTGGCTCTCCTATACAATAAACGTGATTTTTTTGCCGTTTTTTGTTCGATATTAATAACGACAACAGATAGACCCTTGAAATATTCACAGAATATTTAGTTGTATATTCACTTTAAAAATAAAGAATTAGTTTAAAATAAAATAAATATTTAAGGGGGTTCCCATTTAACAGACGTGATTTTTATAGATAATAGTACGGAGACCTTCGTGCGCGAGTTCGACCCGAATCCAAGTCATTTACCTAGCTGTTTAATTGAATGGCTGAATATCATACAGGCCGCTAGTTGAACGGCGTCGTTTAGTTAAAAGGCTAGTCTGTTAACTGAATGGCTGATTAAGCTTGTTGGTGGCGACATTTGTAATGCTACATGTGACATATTGTGTGAAAATATGGAAAGATTGTGTGAAAAAAGGCAAGGCAGGAAGTGAACACGTGTCAGAAACTGGAATAAAAATGTATGGAAGAAAAACTCAAGACAGGGGGATGATGATGGATAATTAGTAATATTTTCTTAGGAAAGGACGTAGTGAGGTTGTCTACGTTTTAGAGCAGGAATTCTAATTTACTTCGACAATCATAAAATTAAATATCACGATATACCTAAGGTAGAATCGCGACATATTCGCCGAAAATGTAAACAAATATGAGTTTATGGAAACGTAACTTGAATTCCTGCACAATAAAGTTCAGTTTACGCAACAACTTCAAACATTTTTATAACTTTCTCAATAGTGCTAGTCACCCTGAAATCAACTTAATCACCATCAAAATAAAGTTGATATTTGTTTAAATTGAAATAACGTCAATTTGAAACATAAATAAAATTTTAATGTACCTACCTATTATTCCCAGTAACTTACAGCTGCCAGACTAACAACCGCGGGGTAATTGCGTAAATGACAATTAATTGATCGCGGGTTTTACATATTTTGACAGTTCACCCACGTTCATTGCGTTACTTAAGTTGTCCAGCAGACGATTGTTTCAAACCTATGAAGCAATAGATTAGCAATGGCGCCGATTCCCTTGTTCACAAACTAAACTAAATTTAAGTTCAGTGCATCTTTTTCCTTCTATTTCATTAAGAGAAGGACAGAACATTATATATTAGTTTAGTCCTGTAAAATTAGCCAGCGCCTGACGTAAATTGACGTATTTTTAGTAGCCATGTTTTTAATCACGTCTAAACTGTCTATGGAATATCTTAATTTGACAGGACTAAACTAATATTTATCTTCTGTCCTTTTCTAAATTATAGAAAGAAAAAGAACTTAAATTTAGTTTATTTTGTGAACAAGGGAATCGGCGCCAATATCCTTCAAAACTCCCGGATTGTAATTGAAAGTGTGTTTCGCAATTAGGGTGGTGGTTTCAGAAACGATAATAATTAACGCGTTAAAATTAAACGCAAGTCAAGTGATCCGATTGAATTTTGATAATTCAGCCAACGAATAACAACGGAAGGCCCGTAATAAAAAACGTTCAAAATCTAGTCGCAATCTCATCTCAACGACAATCAATGTCAAAAACTTGTCAAAAATGTATAGATTTTAGAGGTATTTTTGACAGATTGAGACTGAGATCAGACTGTGAACGTTCTTAAAATTACAAAAAATGTATTGATTTTAAAGATGTTTTTGACGGATTGAGACTGAGATCAGACTGTGAACGTTCTTAAAACTACGAGAATTGCCCTTCTATTGACGGATGCTTGACAATTTGCTAGCTATTTTATGTGTTAATTTTCGTTCCAGACACCGGGCCTAAACGAGCCGTTATTAACAAGCAGTAGGTAAGGAAAATAATTAAGTATGTAGGTAGGTCTACCTATTAATTAACAATATTCCAATTCCCAGAAAACTGCTGTACAAACAAACAATCAACGTAATATCTAAGTAAATATTAGTTAATATCAAAGGGGCCGTTATCACGCGGTTTATTTTAACCAAAGAGTTTGTCATAAAACACTTGTGTTGGCAACTGAGTCAATTTACTTTAGAATTATATCGGAACTCATTGTTGATGTTATTAGAAGGAATTTCCTATGCTTTATCCATTGTCATTTATAACGCAGCGACCCTGCCTCGTTGGTGTAGTGGTAGCAATCGCTATCGCTGTGCATGAGGATCATGGATTATACACCCGGGATAAAAAAAAAAAACATCACGGGTGTCGTTTTCATGGTTTTTGAGGGCGCTAAAGCATATAGCGAGTTTAATTTAATGTGGCGACCACTTCACTAGAGCTTCTAAGAACTTATAATAGATGGCTCTGTATTAAAACGCGTAAGAATTTAACACTTTCTGTCTCTGTCTCTTTCTATTATATACGAGTGTATGTGTGTGCAAGTATCGCGTAAGGAATTTCGTTCCTGACAGGGGTCCATCAACTGCACACATTTTAAAATCTTAGAATCTCTACTGTTTTACTATTAATTTCTACTGCATACATTTCATTTCGTAATGGGCTTTTTTTAAAGCTATTTTCCTAATGATGAATTTAAAAAAATCCAATGGGAAATCTTCACTTGATGTTATTTACAGATTTCCTTTTTTAAAAGATAGGAAAACTGTCTTAATTACAGTGAGGAACCTCCTTATTTTCCTGTAACGAGACAATTAAGTAAAGTGCGAGCGAGACATCCGATAAATGATTTATAACCCTTTCCCTCCAAAACTGGTGTAAACTAATACAACCATCTTAACACATTTTGAAGGCGGGAAGTAATAAACAATTGGGTTTGTTTCGCTTAATTATTGTAGCTGAGTAATGGTCAGTTAACTGCAGTTAATAAACCTATTAACTATTTACCGACTTGCCGACGAAACACGTAAATAAATATATTAAACGTATGCTATATAGTTAATGTTTTTTGGAGAATTTTGGACCACCCTATGGTTTTGATACAACCAACTGTTTTTGGAGACAATATCAACGCAACCTATCGCAGTTCACTGCTGGATATTGGCCTCTTCCAGGTCGCGCTACAACACCCTGTCCTCCACCTTCCGCTTCCAGTCCGTCCCAGCCACCTTTTTAAGATCGCCGGTCCATCTATCTGGGGGGCGTCTCACTACGCTTTCCGATACGCGGTATCTACTCCCGGACTATTGTCTGCTCCACCGGCCATCGGTCCTTCGACAAACATGGCCAGCCTACTGCCACTTTAGCTTACTTACTCTGCAAGCTATGTCAGTAACTTTAGTTCTTTTCCAGATAGAATTATAAATTCTGAGCATAGCCCGCCCCGTGTAGGGCGGCGGGATCGTCCGAAAGGGTTACCGCTGCCCTGGAACAGAAAGGGCTAAGGAAGGAACACGGGTGGGTTTTACTCAGTAAGAGTCTGACACTCCCTTCCGCTCCACCCAGAGCGGGAGGGGTCATTTGATGATTTCCCATCCTCAAAAAAAAAAAACAGCCCGCCCCGTGTTCCTAGAAAACCTAAGTTAGTCAGATGGACGGCGAACCCTTTCCAAGAAATCAAATATTTTTGTAGGCTGAAAACACGGAACACCGAAAAAGGCTGTACAACTATTTGCATTCAAATTCGACAAACCCAGTGACGTCATCGCACCATACAAAATGCATACAAACAGTCCGCTACACAATATACACACGTTAACAAAATATAATCAGATAACAAGATAACAAGTCCAGGAGCGTGTCATATCAGCTGGAATACAATGCGAACATATAAATTATTCAAGCGAGTTCCTTCATAAGCGCGACAAAGTTCATGCAACCTGTTTTGATTGTGCACACTGGGTTCTGTGTTTTGACACTGTGTTTGTTGCGTAATGTTTGGGGTAGTTTTCGAGTGGAAGATGTATTATGTAAGTAGGTACTTTGAGTGTAGTTTCAGGTGTAAATGGTACATGTGAATGGTAAATAGTTTTACATAATCAGCCTTTAATTTTCCCACTGCTGGGACACAGGCCTTCTCTCTTCGAGAAGGAGTGGGCCGTAATCTACCACGCAGGCCCAGTGCGGGTTGGTGGATGTCACATGTCTTCGAATATTTGGTTCTAGGACATGCACATATTATACATATATAATTACATGCATATATACAAATTAATATTAAACTCACATTTAATAAACAAAAAATCTCGATGTTTTGTCCAAACATAAAAAACTATGCGAAGTAGTGGCGGGTTAATAAATAGAACATTTTAATAGTATCATTCTCAGTTACCCAAGCAGGTATTCTACAGACGCCAGCACATCAAGTTACTACAATCTGTCAAATTTCTTTAATAGATTTTCAACTTTATCGCTCAAGCATTAAGGTTCAAGATTGATTGGATAATTTTGACAGTTTCGGGTAGCTTGACCTGCTGGGGTCTGTACTTTGATAAAATTATATAAAATCATTAATCATTTCTCGATCCTTAGTCAACGCTAGAATATTGGCCACCTGGCAATCTGTCTATACACTTCCGCCCTATTTAATTAAAGCCACGTGTTATCAGTTGGTACTAATTAGGTCATATAACATGACAGAGGGAAATGGGCGCATCCGTTTCTAAGAATTTCTTGGAAAACGATAATATAATTTATTTACCACATGTTACAGTCAGAAGTCGTTATCAGTAACTTCATTTGACTAACGGAATGAGAGGAATACTTTATTAGATTAGAAGCCTCCACGAGTTGTGGAGCAGTGGTGGCCAAGTGGTAACGGCCGCGATTTACGTGTTGTAAGGTCGTAGGTTCGAACCCAGACAGGCGCTTTACTTTGTGTAAATATTTCATCACCGATGCTCTCAAAACGGTTAAGGAAAACATCGTGAGGAAACCGGCATTTCCTAGAACCAAAAATTCAAAGGCATGTGACATCTACCAACACGCAGTAGGCCCGCGTGGTGGTTTACGGAATACTTCTCACAGAGAGGAGGCCTGTGTCCCGACAGTGGGTATAATACTTAAAAACCTCCAGAGCCCCCATTAGATTTACTATTAGCAACACAGATAAAAATCCACACACACACAGATCATCCCTCTCATTCACACATAGTATTGCGAAATATTAAAGTCAGCTAATAAGAGCAGCACAGTGTTCCAGCTGGAATACGCAGGATGCACTGCGTCGCAGGTCGTTAACCCCGATTCACGGCAGTTTGAGCCAGTTCAAACCGGTTCATGCGGTCAGGGTTGAAGTTTCAGATGTTCGCGTTGTTTTGAAACGTTTCCGTGTGGATTTTAGGGGTTTATGATGGAGAAAATTAAGGCAATATTCTTGGGGAAGTATATTAAAATCATGCTTATGCTCAAATTTCGATTTAAGTAGATTTGTATGTAAAATGTGAAGTCATGTTCTTCCTCTACAATCAAGTATATTTTGAGATCGAGATTCATAACTTGAGCATCGTTCTAAAAATAAAGACATTTAATTGGAACGCCGTTTTTGTTTTCACTACGAATTTTATTTAAATTAACACTGAAATAAAACAATAGTACTTCATGAAAGAACTTTCTATTTTAGGTACGAATTGTATCTAAATTAACACTGTTAAAGAACAATTTTTACAACACAGGAAATTTTTCTCCTTTAATAATTTTTTACTTAAACAAATCTACGTAGAGCATTTCATAAAGATGAATCATTTATTAACTAAGCCTAAATAGGCTAAGCCTTTTGCTTTAGATACATATACTATATGTACTACTAGCTGCCCGGCGCTACTTCATTCGCGTGGTGTCCTACCCCCTACCCTACCCCTACCCGACTCCTACACTACTCCTAACCTAATATAATATAATAATAATAAAAATAATAAAAATCTTTATTTCCAACTTACAATTCATAATGTCACCGATAACATAACAATATTTATACAAGTTTTAGTTTTAAGAATTGTACTTGATACAGACATACACTACTGACACCCAAGCTAAGATTGAACTTGTATTATGGGTGTCAGGGCTCTCTAAGTTCACTAGGATAGTAAATACAAAAAAAGGAGTTTGGTACACGTCAAACAGGAAACAAAGACTAAGTATACAATTAAATAAGTTTTTTTTTTTTTTTTTTAAGTATTCAACAAAATAATAATTAATTTAAAAAGGCAAATCATAATTATGTGTATTGTGTTTAAGTTTTGTGGGGGTGTGTGTGTGTGTGTGTGTGTGTGTGTGTGTGTGTGCGTGTGCGTGTATTGAGGATAATTATGTGGGATGGAGGAAAGTTTGGGAAGGGGGGTGGGTCACGTATTGAGAATTTGTTCGACATCATCATAACAAAGAGTGTTTATCCATTTTGTGACTAGAGCTTTGCAGTCAAATTTATTATATTCATAAATGTTGCACTGTTCGTTGACAAAGTTGTATATATGACTGCCAAGTACCGCGTAGTGTCGCCGTGCAAGCTTAGTTCTATGTCTTACAGAGGGACAAACGTTAGCAGTTCTGCGCATTACCGGACGAGCAGGATCCCACCGCAGGCCGGTGTGTTTACGCAACGTACAGTTCAGCACAAAGAGCTGTCTCACGGTCAGGACCTCACATTCCTTGTACAGTAGTGCTGTACTATGCCGGTAGTGTTTGAAAGTCATGACCTTGAGGACAGCTCTCTGTGCCCTTTCCAGTTGTATCATGGTTGTTTTCGGAGCCCCACCCCAGACCGTAATGCCAAAGGTTAATATTGACTGGCAAAGCGAAAAATAAACCATGCGTAAGGTATCCGCATCAGCACTATACCGCAGGCTTTTAAACACGGTAATTAGTTTTCTAACTCTGCCAGACAACATCCTAACCTGAGCATTCCACGAGACGAGATTGTCTATAAGAACACCCAAGTATCTTACACTGGTGGCTCTTGTGAGGGGAAGACACGCACATTGGTTCGGGTGTGCATCGCAAGTGTGCGCATTAACTGTAAATGAGTTGTCTGGTTGCGATGAAGATTTTAATGAAAACGTGATGAAATTAGTTTTTTCTACATTTAGGGTCAGACTATTCGCCGTTAGCCAAGACATAACAATGCTAAGGACAGTTTCAGCCCTCCTCTTAGCCTCGTCCCAATTTTCCGCATGCACCAGAAGGGCCGTATCATCTGCATATGTATAAATGGAGCAATATGGGAGTGCTAAATCACATAGGCTATTCACATACACCAGAAAAAGTGTGGGCCCCAGGATGGAGCCCTGGGGCACACCGAAGGACAATGTGCACTCGTCACTAACATATGTGTCGATTTTAACGCACTGCGTTCGCTCGGATAGGTAACTCGCGAAGACTGAGAGTGCAGGACCCCTAACTCCTATTCGCTCCAATTTTTTTAGAAGAATAGGAACAGAGACAGTGTCAAATGCCTTGGAAAGGTCCAAAAATAGGCCTAGACACTTAGACTTTTTATCCAGTATCTCAACAACATCGTCAATCAGGGTCGCAAATGCGTCTTCACAGGACTTCCCCCTACGAAAACCAAATTGATTATTAGAAAGGATGTTATTATTCTCTAAGTAAGACAAAAGACGGTTGTTGAGGACCCTCTCAAGAACCTTTGATAATGCCGGCAGGACCGAAATCGGCCTATAATTATTGACACTGCCTCTGTCCCCTCCCTTGTGGATAGGATGTACGACAGCTCTCTTTAAAACTCTTGGGAATTCACCTTTAGAGAAACAAAGATCACATATGTGAGTGACGAGGGGTACCAGAGTTTGTCTACTCAATTTCAGAATTTTAGAACTGATTCCATCCCATCCTGGGGCGGAATCAGTACGAAGACCCATAATAATGTTCTCAACCTCTGCATTATCCGGGGAAAGTAGGGCCATTGAGTTGACCTGTTCATCCTGTCTCATACATGGCTCATGTATCGTACCAGCATTTCCATGCCTAGCCGCGAGCTCTTTGCCAACATTTCCAAAAAAGCTATTGACTACACTCAATGAAGCCTTGCAGTCTAGATTGGATATAGACAACAACTCCCTAGGAGCAGGTTTGAATGTTTGTCTATTTATTATAGTGTTAATGGCGTTCCAGGTCTTTTTAGGGTTATTTTTCGCTTTCTCCAATTCATTTTTTTCATGATTATTTTTAAGCCTATGCAGAAGCTTATTGCAGAAATTGCGATAGCGTAAATAGGTTAATTTTAGAACGTAATTATCTGGTGTATTTTTGTGTTCTCTATGCATTCTATCCCTATTTCTAATGCATCTGAGGAGTCCTGGCGTGATCCAGGGCTTGATTATTCTCCACCTAGAAGGAACGCAAATGGTTACGGTATTATTTTCTATGATTGACACAATGGTATTAATAAGAAATTCAGTAGCCCAATTAGCGTTGCTAGACGAAAGAATGGCACTGAAATCCGTTTTTGCAATTTCCGAAACAACTTGACTGTGATCCACTTTTGAGAGGAATTTATTTGTTTGATGTTGTGTTTTATTTTTAACACAGAAAAGTACAGGGACATGGTCGGTAATATGACTTTCTACAATGAAAGACACTACAGATTTTCTTGTTCTAATCATGACATGATCTAAGCAATTGTTTTCCCTAGTAGGTAAAGTATAGGCTGGTAAGAGTCCGTGAGATGCAGTCATAATCAAGTATTCATTATAATTAGGGTCATTACTTGATGGGCTAATATTAATGTTCATGTCTCCCACTAAAAATATATTTCCATAGGAGGACATTGACGTTAATATATTGCTGATACTATTAAAAAAATTGTCTAATTTCCGAAAAGATGGCGGCCTGTAGATAGCGATGATTATAAAGTCAGTAAGTTTACAAATAAGGCAATTTGCATCAACAAACACCGGCTCCGTTATGTCATGCTGCAAATCAGAAAGAACGTAGATCACTAGACCATCACTTTTATTTAGGCTATTAGCTGTCGAGTAGGCCGTGTATCCAGGCAATATCGGGATGTTAGTACTTTTACTGAGCCAACACTCCGAAAATACTATGACGTCACACCTGATACCCAAGGAATGCAACAAAACCAGGGCGCTGTCAAAGTTCTTAACAATACTACGTATATTTAAATGTAGTACATTAATCGTTTTATTTGGGTTTCCCAAGATCTGAAGGCATTTATCGGGCGGACAAATGAACGATTCGTGGGACCCAAATATATCGAGGTTATTTATAATTTCATTTATATCATTCATTTTTAAGAGTAACGTGATGTGCACTTAGATAAGAACGCATTAAATTCGACATTAACCACTAAAAAGACATAACAGAACCGATCACTATTGCTTCCAAATATTATAACCAGAGAGATACAATATGTTCGATATTTTTTTCCCATGGCATTTCGGATAGTAAGATAAGCATCATTGCCTACATTTATTAGTAAACTTTGTGATTTGTGAATATTTTTGATGTATATGAGTGAAATGTATACTTGTGTATTTAATAGATTTTCGTTAGTGTGTGAAGTGTGAGTGAGTGCCTTTACAAAAGAGATAATAATACTTAAACAAAAAACGTGAACATGCTTACATAACATAAAAAATCGACAAGTTAATAAATTACTTATTTTCATGCAATAGGTTTTGAAAGCTAGATTCAGAAATTATAAGTACTGGTTTTTCCCCTTCTTTCTTTCGAATGAAAATTTTACCGTTTGCTATCCAGCAGTATTGACATCCATTGCTTTTAGCAAACTTTCGGGCATCATAAAAGAGTTTCCTGGCAGTTGCTGGGAGACGTTCAGCGACGTATATTGGGGTACGTTCACCAGGTAAACCGGCATGTTCGCTATTTAATTTATCGGACGGAAGCTTCCCTTTGTTAAAGTCACGTACAGCGCGGAGAACTGTGTTTTTTGTAACCACCGATTGAAATTCGGCTACTATTTGTCTTGAAGGGCCTTGATTACTCTGCATTCGATAAACGTCCCTAATCTGTTCTGGTTTTACCTCCACGGCAAGAGTTCTACACACACCCATAACTATTTCCGCCAAGTCGTTGGCATTTTCTTTGTCTTTTGTTGAGATGTTGCGTAACTCGATCACGGCAGGCCTATGATTTCCATGCATATCCTGAATTTGTTTTTCCAGTTGGTCTATATATTTTCGTTGCTCCGTGCGTTCACTATGTAACCTACCCATACTAATTCTTATGTCCTCATATTTGGCGTTCATTAGTTTTGCGGACTCCTCCAGATCAGTTCGGATGTTACGCAATTCCTCGTTTTGAGTTCTCAACTCCGTAAGTTCCTGGGTTATTTTGGACATAAAATTCTCCACGATACTTTCCTGCTTTGAATTCGATTTAGCCAGCATTGTTCGCATCTCTTCCTTGAACTCATCAAATTCGCTGGTTGGACTAAAGTCTAAACACGGACGCTTTGTTGACCTTTGTTGTGTATTAATAAACTCAGGTTCACACGTTGGAGTCACAATATTAGGGGTTGGGGAAGAGAACCGTTCTTCAGTCGTAGGGGCAGACTGAGAAGATGATTGCGTAATTTTTACTTTTGGCATATTAGTAAAATTTTGTTGTAATTTCAACTTATTTTAAATATCCAATCAAACGAGCTTAACAAGTGTTGTAGTACAGTACAGGCCAGTGTACTAAAAGCGCGTAACAGTCAAAAATCTCGTAGCAATCGTAGCAGCAAACGCGTAGCCGATGCTCGACAGTGATATAGTGCGCGCTCCGTAGCAATGTACTCGTAGCAGCGGGACGCAAATTTCGTGCGATGACGTCAAGGTTGATTTGGCGTGGTGATCAAGTACGTCGCCTCAGCGCTCGGTGTCCGTGGTTCGAATCTCAGTGGAGCAGTTGACTTTTCGAGATTTACAAAAATTCTTGAAGACTGTTTATTTGACTCACCGATGCCGGCGACGTGACGTCCTCGCTTGCCTTCGTGTTCACTCGTGAGTAAGTGAGACTTCCGACACCATCCAATATGTCCGCGATACCTTACGGACAATTCCCCAAGAGGAAAGAGGAGGGTCCGAGTTTCGGTAGAAATTGATTGATGTATTGATTCAAAATAATGATTTAAAATAAAATAAGTGTAACAGAAATTACTTTAAAAACATTCAAAACACGTCCACTCCGTACGGGCGCTGAGCAGAGAGCCTACTTCTACCCTACTCCTACCCTACTCCTACCCTACTCCTACACTACTCCTACCGTACTCCTCCCCTACTCCTACCCTACTTCTACCCTACTCCTACCCTACTCCTACCCTACTCCTACACTACTCCTACAATTATACTCTTACCCTACTCCTACACTACTCCTACCCTACTCCTACCCTACTCCTACCCTACTCCTACACTACTCCTACCCTACTCCTATACTACTCCTACACTACTCCTACCCTACTCCAGCGCCACCTACCGGGTCCAATTGTATACAAACCTTGTCCTAACAATAACGAATACATAAAACCAAGAATCATCCAATTTGGTGCAGTCGTTCGAAAGTTATGGGCGTACATACCTTCGAAGATCCATTTTTAGGGTTCCGTAGTCAACAAGGAACCCTTATAGTTTCGCCATGTCCGTCTGTCTGTCTGTGTGTCCGCGGTTTAGCTAAAAAACTATTGGTACTAGAAGGTTGTAATTTGGCATGAGTATACACGTTAATGATGCCAATAAAGTGGTAAAATAAAATTTTGAAAAAAACAATTATATACGGTACCTCCCCTACATGTAAAGTGGGGATGATAATTTTTTTTTTCGTCCTTCCCATGTTGTGGAATATCGTTGGATAGGTCTTTCAAAAATATTAGGGGTTTGGGAAGACCGTTTTTGATTAAGTAAACAGTTCGCGACTTACCAAGCTTTAAAGTACCAATTTTCGTTAGAGTCAAGTGTCCCTCTACCAACTAAACGGTCAATCAATCAATCAATCAATCAATCATTATTTATTTGTGAACACAGGTATTACAATAAGATCTTAAATATACATTTTGGTCGAGCTCTATGTCCTACCAATAAAATTGGTGTACAAATATTCGTTTTTTCCAGTAATACGTCTGTCGTGTCGGTTGTAGTTAGAAATCCAAATGTCACGGCAGTAGTACCTATATATAGGTATAACGAAGTTTAAAGGAAAACTATCACACTTAAGTGGGCTTTACAAGTTTACGAGTAATAGTCGACCAATTGTATTTGACTCGAAAATTTCGTACGAAACTATCAGTCAGCGAAGACGACCCGCACTTGGCTGTTATAAAAACTACGGAACCCTACACTGCGCGTGGTTCGACACGCACTTGACCGGTTTTTCGTTACTTAGATAGAAGATATATGGCCTCGCCCATATTGCGCAACAGGCTTCCTTCGGACCCGGTTATCTGCCTTCTGTACGTTAAGCTACACTCATCATCTGCCTAGCCTTTTCCCAACTATGTTGGGGTCGCCTTCCAGTGTAACCGTATGCAGCTGAAGCGACTGCCTATCTGACCTCCACAACCCAGTTACTGGGTAATACGATACCCCTTGGTAAGACTGGTTGTCAGACTTTCGGGCTACTGACGACCCGATAACGACTGTCAAAGATCCACGAACGACGTTCGGGACCAACGGCTTAGCGGTCGGTTTACCGGTCGCAAGTGCTACTGCTGAGTATGAGGTCCTAGGTTCGATTCCCGGGTCGGGCAATATGCTATTGGGTTTTTGAATCTTGAATTTTTCAGGAGCAGCCCGGAATCTAGATTCGTGCCCGGTTAATGGGCACACCCGCTATTATATGGCACTAAAAACATAACTAGTGTAATATACTGGTGTGTACTACAGGTGCACTTCTGCCTAACCCTTCGAAGAACTCAGGCGTTATGTTATGTTTAATGTTACGCCGGATAGTTAACACACACCAATTAATACACACACATAAAGTACGAAAACTACATTCTCATTACACATTTGGACAGTTAGGCATCTCTTTCGAAGCCTTTATACGTAGTAACTATTCAGTAATCTGTGCCTTTATTGCAAGGGAGACTAAGGTAAGTGAGATCATCATCGTTGTCCGTATATTCAAATCACAACTGTCAGTCTTTGACAGTTGTATCAAATAGCTTTAACAAAGCAAATTAATGTAGTGTGTCAAACACTAAGCCTAAATAAGAGCTTGCTGTTAGATTTTCAACTCTCGGCGCTGAGCCGAGCGTTGAAATCCAACAGCGTCGGCGGTCGTGAAACCCGGCATTACTTCATGTCACAACAAAACAGCTTAATCACAATCTAAACCGCCAATTACTAAAACATTTTACCAAACTACCGTTCTAATTAATAATACAATTTAATACCAGAAGTAGGTTTTAACTTAGACGGCAAAATAATAAACAATACGTAAGATATTTGGGTCAAATCGAACGATTATGTGCCGACCAGGTGGGCGAGACAATTGTGTTGCGAGTTGCGAAATCTATGGCGGTGAGAGGTTCCGCCAGCTGGCAACGGATGGTGGCAAGGACTGTCCACGGAAAATCTGACATTAGAATGTCCACGATGATTTCTGTGTCAAAGGAAATTGGTATAACCATGACTGTGCCAAAGTGTACTATAAGATACCGGATACTGTTACTTGTAACCGTTTTTACTAACAACTAACACAAAGTGACGACTAAATAAATATCTAAATAAAAGCGCACCGACGGAATTTCAACCCTCGGCTTAGCCCTGAAAGTTGTAAATACAACTGCGTTCGAAGTTTTCAATCCACTTTCTTACATTTGTTACTGACAACGGGCATTAGTGTTATTTGCACTAGGTAAGGAATAATAGATCAAGGTGATTTCGAAAAAAAATGCTAGCCTGTTTTATTCTAATGTGGGGGAGGGGTCAGATGTTTTAAGCTTTTTAGGTAAAATATTCCCTCTCGCAGAGAGGAGGCCTGTGTCCCAGCAGTGGGAACATTATAGGCTATCATTATAGGTTTAATATGACGGTGAGGTAAAATATTTATATGATGTATGTACACGTAACCTTTTTACCACGGCGGTAGGCAGAAACTACAGATGATATTGATGCATATATCCTTACCTTCTTCTACGTGTACGACACGACTGTATTTCAGATCTTGCTGGGCCTAAAACTTCGCCACTTCCACGGCTTCGTCGGTGGCAGCGCAGAGGTCACTTTGACTGCATGTTTTGGGACACAGAGGACAGGATAGGAGGTGAAGCATGGTTTGCGACATAACTCCACACCCTACTGCCGTTTCGTCGAGGTAGCTTCCCCCACTTTACCAGTTGGAGTTACATTTTCCCACTTGTTTCCGGAGACGGTTCAGGGACTTTCAAGTGGACCACGGAAGGGTATCCTAATAATTTCTATAAATAATGAGGTACTTGCCGATATTAGCAATTAAAAAAAACGCAATTTTTGGCAGCTGCAGCCATGATTTATAAAAATGAAGTAAACATCAAAAACAATGTAATTTTTCAGTGTGTTATGAAGAATAATGTAGAAATACGATTTCAAAACGTACCATTGTCACAGAATAACTAAAAGTACTAACGTCCATTGTCAAAGTTTACTTGCGATACAACAATATTCCTTTATAACATTCTGGAAATATATAAAACCACAGACCTAATTATGAAATATTTAAGTTTCAAAGAGTACGTATTGTTGATAACAATAGACAAACTAAACTAGCGAAGTTTGTACAAGTTTTGCTAATCACTGCCTTGGCGTGGGTAGTAAAACAAAGGGATGAACTCATTCATCTTTTATGTTAGTTCGGGAGATTTTCATAAAGACAAATATTAAAGATAATGTTGTATAAACAGTGTCTTGCTCAGTAGGTACTGATAATTTTAAGAGGCAAACTAGTGGCATTCTTCAAAGTATTTAAAATAGTTTGGCTCTTAAAATTATCAGTACCTACTGAGCAAGACACTGTTTATACAACATTATCTTTAATCTTTGTCTTTTTGAAAATCTCCCGAACTAACATAAAAGATGAATGAGTTCATCCCTTTAATCTTTAACCCTCGTTACGGGTCGTCAAAAGCCCGAAAGTCTGACAACCAGTCTTACCAAGGGGTATTGTATTACCCAGTTATTGGGTTGTGGAGGTCAGATAGGCAGTTGCTTCATGTAAAATACTGGTATTCAGCTGCATCCGGTTAGACTGGAAGCCGACCCGAAGTGAAAAGGTTAGGCAGAAGCTTACCTATAAACAATGATATTTTACAACAGATTTACTTTATTATATAGATTCACTCTGAGTTTGTTTCGGCCTTACTTCTCATAGTACTCCGACAGGAAGCGCCGACCTCATCTGGTATTTAAAATGCGCTAAAATGATGATGGCAATCACATCAAAATCCATTGTACAGCTTAAAAAATCAACGCGGTCACTCAAACAGACACGAAAAACGAGTTTGACTTATACCTACTATTTATAGATATACTCGTATATGAGGACGCTTAAGTGCAGTTAAATCTTTTGACGCCCATCGTATTAAACCCAACGTCCCAATAATGAACTGTTTCGGACATTCAATGGCCATTTATCCAAAGGATACTTTTTATCCCGATATTCCCAAAGGATCGAGACTCATGCGGGTAAAACCGTGGGGCACAGCTAGTATTTAATATCGTTAACTGTATTTAGTCAATACTGACATAATGACGTTTTCATTATGTTCAGTCTAATAGTATTTTGTTACTCGCCAGTTAAACTAACAACACTGTCTAGTTTAAATTGTTTCAATAAATTTGTTTGCGAGTCAAGTGCAGAATCAAAACTCAGTATATTAATTCCAGCTCTAATTCCATACACAAACCGCGAAGGCTGCGTCAAACCACAAAGTAAGCCTTGCGCACTGGCACTGTACTTTGAAAGTATGAGTTGTTACGGAATAATACGCTTTTTTCGTTGAAAATAAGAGTTATAAGTACAAGAAGAAAAGAAGAGAGAGAGAAGTAGGTAAAATAGTAAGAAGTATACCATGTTTTTTTTTAAAGATTGCTTCCTAATCTGCCTTCTTATAGTAGCCTGTATCTCTGTCATCTTCAAACGGTGGTCAGAAACAGAATGATGTTCCAAAAAATTTTGTGAAGTGTGGTGCAAGCGGGCTTTAATGGGTGTTGAGGCTCATGAGTTCCAAAATCTTGGCTAAAATACGTAGGTTATTAATACCTGCGTATTCACGACACAATTAGGTACTTTTATGTTGCCGACACTATCTACATGATTCTTTAGTACGAAGCTGATAAAATCATCGTTAAAAATATCTCAAACAAAATCAGCTTCAGCCATAATGTGTTCACATTGTAAAACGTACATTCTAATGCAAATTAACCTTAATGAAGTAGTCATCTTGATAGCCTGAACATAAATTACATGCAATGACAATATTTTAGTACATCAGTCACGATACATGATTCATTTAATAGTGGAGGGATTACAAACCTTTTGGTGTCTGTATGGCATTTTAGAGTGAGGTTTTGACCTCACTCTAAAAGGAACGTAAATTCGGTTGCGCAAAACGAGTCGCGTAGTTTATGTTCAAATGAAATTTAACATACAGAACATATTTTCACGTGACCAGAAGGCTGGCCTATTTTTAGCCCAAAGAATCAGCGTTGCCATCCAACGTGGCAATGCTGCCAGCCTTTTGGACGCCTATCCCATTGACAGTGATGCGGACGAATTTTTTGATGCCCAATGAGCTCCTGCCTTTTTGAATATTTTTTCGTATTATATAATTGTATATAGTATATATTAGTGTTAGTTCGATAAAATGTAAATAAAATTGTACATACAGACAATTCATTCTACGTCGTCGTTTGGCACAAGCTTGATGCAACGTAAACAAATTGATTTTCAACTTTCATAATGATGCGTGTTAAGCCTTACCCTTAACGAGGAAAGATATATTTGAGAAAAGCTAAAACACACAAAAATCCAAGGACGATTTCTGACACACGTAAAAATACACTATATTTAAATTTTATTATAATTTAGTTTGACATATTAAAAAGAAATGTTAATTTATTTCTGATTTGTTTCCTAACGGAGACTAACCTTCGGCGCGAGAGACATAGTGCACAAGTGTGTGCGCAGGCACAGGTGCACTCTCTCTTCCCTCACTCTGTTAGTCTGATGGCACGGCAATCCGAAGAGAGACGCCGCAGGACCAACGGCTTAACGGTTTGTTTCATACTGTACAGCATTGACAGAATGAAACCGAAACAAAAATTGCTCGCACTTTTCTGTTTTTTTTCGTTCCGCGTGTTGGTCACCTCTGTTATAGTGTGTACGTAATAGTTGTTAGCTGCTAGTACGATCTAGTTTGGAACATCGTTTTTACATAATAGAATAGCAATCATTCTGTTATTGTGTTGGACTACGTGGAACGAGGAGCGTGGTTCAGGAAGCAGGTATAGTAGTTATGGGTGACTATAGATAGATAAGAGTTATCAATTCGGTTCTTCTTATCATTATTATCAGAGGGGCAATTCCCGTATTTATAAGAACGTTCGCATCCGAATCTCAGTCTCAATCTGTCAAAAATACAATCTATTTACATACATTTTTGACAGTGATTGTCGCGAACGTTTTACTGGCCTTCAGGTTCGTGCATAAATCTTTGATTTTAAATTATTTCGTTGATTTTTTTATACTTACCACGCTCCAGAAATGAGAACAGTCATCTTTTAATATTTATTTATTTGTACACATTTTATTACCCTAAATGACCATGCCATGAAATCATGACATTTTAAGTCAAGTCTAACTAGAATTTTGCGGCCTTGTCGGGGTAGCCCATGAAATTCAATCGATTTCGATTCGAACCTACCGCCTTTTAAGCAAAAGAGTCTGATACCACGTAGCATCTATTTATTTATATATATTGTACACCACAAAAATACGAATGGTTCACTTTATGTTGAGTCCCTTTACGTCGAGTCTGTAGTCTAGTTCTTGCAAAATATTTCAATTTTACGCTTTCTATTACCGCTACGTCGAGTTTGGTTAAAAGGTACAGTCAGGGTATAAATTAAAGCTAATACATCAGACCCCGCAAATTATAGACCTATTTCTGTACTACCTACCTACCTAATTAATTAAAAAATACATTAAAAAAATACAAACATTCGAATTGAGAACCTCCTCCTTTTTTTAGAAGTCGGTTAAAAAAAAAATAACGAAAACTACATCTATAATCTCTATTATAAGTACTTCATTACTAGTAAACTTATTTGCATTCAATTAACTTCTACAAAACATTAAAGACACCCTCCCCCGCGTAGAATACAAAATTAATGATACTTTTCAATAATTGCATCTTGCAACGCGTCAACTTGATATATCGTTCGTTTTCTTTGTGGCGTACCTACTACTATTTGTATCCGTCACTATCATACTATTACTTATAAACAGCTTGGTTATTTATCTTCCGTTGTACTGGATACTGCTTTAAGAGGCCTCTCTTTTGTCCGTGCTAAAATAGCTTATGATATCATCCTGTGATGGTTTTGGTAAAGGACAAACGAGATCTACTCAAACAGGGCAAACGCTAGTACATCTTTTCGCAGTGGCCTTGTGATAATGGCCGCGACTTACGAGTTGTATGTCGTGGGTTCGAACCCAGACAGGCGCTTGACTTTGTGTAAATTATTTCATCACCACTGCTCTCAAAACGGTGAAGGAAAACATCGTGAGGAAACCGGCATGTCCTAGAAACAAAAATTCGAAGACTTGTGTTATCTACCTACCCGCACTGGGCCCGCGTAGTAGATCACTAATTGGAGGCCTGCACAGGTCCCAGCAATGGGAACATTATAGGCTGATTAGCATGCGGGTCGAACTGTAAACCCTAGCTATTTTTTTTTTAACGTTGTCCCACACTAGGAATTTCTCCTGTATCGTGGGTGCGTTTACAAACATTTAAACTCACATACACAAACAGCCAGACCCGGAACAACTACTTGTAGGTCATACAAGTATTTGTTCCGTGCGGGAATCGAGCCCGCAACACGCAGCGCAGCAGTCAATCGCTTAACCACTGCGCCAACCATGCCGTCAAGCTATAAAGTAACTTACTTCCACAACTTAAAATTAGACCTCCTTAACTCAGAAGTACCTTTAACACTTGACTTATTAACTTAAAGTTCTGAAACTCTACAGCAAATGGTTAGCTAAAGCTGCATGCAGACGAACCTGATTACAATATGTCATAAGTTCATTACTTATGCACTAAAGGAAACTTGGGTGCGTTAACTCTGTGCGCTCATAACTTAAGCCTGACAGCTGTCAAGACATGCACAGTTCACAAAGCATATATTATTACAGTAGGGCATGATTGCAGTAAGATAGTAGGTAGGTACTTACTAAGAAACATAACATCACGCCGGTGATCCCCGAAGGGTCAGGCAGAAGTGTACCTATAGTGTACCCATATACTTCGCCAGTTGTGTTCAAGTGTCATGTAATGGGGGCTAGTCTGTTGCTACAAACCAGGCACAAATCCAGAGTCCAGGCTGCTACTGAGAAATTCCAGATGGAAAACCAAAATAATAATAAAAAATAAAAAAAATACAGTGTCATCATCCGCCTAGCCTTTTCCCAACTATGTTGGGGTCGGCTTCCAGTCTAACCGTATGCAGCTGAATACCAGTATTTAACATGAAGCGACTGCCTATCTGACCTCCACAACCCAGTTACTGGGTAATTCGATACCCCTTGGTATGACTGGTTGTCAGACTTTCGGGCTACTGACGACCCGTAACGACTGTCAAAGATCCACGAATGACAGCCGGGACCAACTGCTTAACGTGCTTTCCGAGGCACAGAGGGGTCTTGGTATGTGAAAATGGTCACCCATCCACGGACCAACCGCGGCAAGCGTAGCTTAACCTGATCGATCGACCCGTGCGGCTGTTATTACTTAGCCACAAGCCCCTAAAAAAAATATAGTGTTTTAAATAAAATTATTTTTTTTATTTTATTATTCAGTATTAAGTATACGTATTCAGTATTCCCGCTAGTAACAATAATGTTTCTGAAAACAATCCGTTATCCAGAATGTGCAGTCAATATAATGCAATATAAGGTAGAAATGTTTTTGAACAGTTTTTAATGAATTTAGAAATTCTTCATGTATATAAATTGTAATTACAACAGCGTCATTTATTAACTTCATTATTTCACCTTTACTGTCACTAATAAAGCATGTTCAAACATTGAACGCTGTGTACAGCAATAATTGGACTTCAGATTTATGTACTGTATGTTGTCATAACTGTGCTGAATTCTCTTAGTCTGTCACTGTACTTATTAAAATAAAATAAAAACTAAAATAACACTTTGCCCGACCGGGGAATTGAACCCAGGGTCTCATACTCAGCAGTAGCGCTTGCAACAACTAGACCAGGACTCTTAATCAAAACGCTTGTCTGGGGTACTATAATCATAAGTAGGTACCCAAATTCTGTCGCAAAGGAGCACTGTCTTGAAAACTGTGGGTACTGATGAAATTATACATGAAGCGTTTCAGCTAGGTTTCAGCTGAGTCTTTCGGGTTGTCAAAATGTCAAAAAATTTGCGACCAACTTTTCAGGGGGTCTACTCCGAAGTAGTATCGGCCGAATGTTCGGCCGTTTCCTGGGGGTCTACTCCGAAGTAGTATCGGCTGAATGTTCGGCCGTTTCCTGCTACGAAGTTACTATTTGGTTCGGTCGGTCCCGATCCTACACTCTTACACTCTTTCGAATAATGACTATGGTCCCGACCCAACTGAGTCGATCCGAACTTTTTTCGCATTTTTCAATAATATTCCGTTCGGCCATGTGTCGGTCCGATCCGAACATTCGCACTTTGCACTTCGGAGTAGACCCCCAGGTATTAAAAAGTCGTCACAGTTTGGTCTACATCAAACTTAAGGCTGTTTTTCAATGATCTGATAACTTTATTCCAGGAATAGTTTTAAAATAATTATTTAATAATAATTTTTTTAATAAAAAGGTTTACAAAAGGTGTACAATTAGCCAAGAGTGGCAAATTTCCCATACAATTATAGTGCCTAAAAGTAAACTACAGCTAAAATATTTTATTTTTTATTACGGGTGCAAGTAATGTGGAATTCGAGTGTTAGGAGCGAAATGTTGACAGTTCTTCCATACAAAATCTGCCAGACGTCAATTTTATTCCTCGAATAAAAATTATCTGTCGATTGAAAAATCAGCTCCAAGTAACATAGAGCAAAAGTTATCAGATAAACTTCTCTTTTCTTTTATGCTATGTGATGGGTCTTTCGACACCCCAAGCTTTGGTTAAAGTTCGTATTTGTTACGGTTTAAAACAGTAACGTGATTATTTGTGCAGTAATTGGAATACGATTACCAATACAAAATAAGCAGTGGTGACCCAGTGGTAATGGCCGCGACTTACGAGTTGTAAGTCGTAGGTTCGAACCCAGACAGGCGCTTTACTTTGTGTAAAGTATTCCATCACCACTACTCTCAAAACGGTGAAGGAAATCATCGTGAGGAAACCGGCATGTCCTAGAACCAAAAATTCGAAGACATGTGACATCTACCAACCCGCACTGGGCCCGCGTGGTGGATGGACTGGGCTGTACCATCCCTCTCACTGAGAGGAAGCCTTTGTCCCAGCAGTAGGAACGTTATATGTACCAATTAAATTACTTTTTATGCTAATACTAACTTTTATTTTAAGTATATTAAATTACGTTCAATTTTTACACCGTACCTACTATTATCCTAACTGCTCCTCACACCGTTCAGCCATATTGTTTCCGCCAGACTCCTTCGTTCTCTCACTCACTCAGTCCTTCATTTATATTGCATTCATTCTATTCCTTCTGGCATTCATTCCCATATATTTTTAACCATAATTCTGCAAAGCCGGCTAGGCAGAAGAAAATATACCTGTTGGCTTTCAATTTAAATTGTAATCACTCCTTGATCCTTTACAATTATTCTCAATTTAAGCCATAACTCTGTTATGGTGTAGGCACATGTTTACGTAATGCGCGGTAGGTGTACAGTGTACAGGTGTGGTCGGGTCATGCGCATTGACCACGCATAAACAAAGCGTTTTGTACTCTGTGCCGATAAGCCTTGGTTATCTTTAGCTCACCAATGTTAAAGCCCGTCACAGACGTAGCTATAATATATCGAGATATATATTATAGTATAAACGTAGTAAGCTACCACACACGGGAGCTATACTATAATATATATTTTGCCCTACTCGGTATGCGGTCCTTGCAAGCGCACGGTTTCAAAGCTTATTTTCTGTACAGGATGTTCAAATTTTGAAATAACGAAATGAATTCTACAAAAGCAATACGTTTAGATCTAATTGAAAGTAATAAAATATGCCAAAATATACCAAGATATATTATATGTCGACATATTTTGGTGACGACATAGAAGTATATATTATAGCTGCGTATACATTTTCGAGTGAGAGCATCACTCGAAAATGTATAAAGAAAATAATTCAAAATATGTTGTAATATGCCTTGCTATGATTCATATTAATATATATTATAGCTACGTCTGTGACGGGCTTAATGTGTCGATCGGTATGTTGAAATTTTAATTAACTTTCCTAACATGTTCAGTCGTCTTTATCGGTTTGGTTTTATTTATCACAAGCTCTTAACACTAGTCGCTTAAAAATATCTGTTTACAAAATAGCTAACGTATTTTTTTAAGAAAAGTAAGAATATTGTTTTTCCATTTCACCAGCGGGGTGATGACACACCATCTGTAGCCATGGCTTTTATTCATTGCGTAATTTACGCTGTTGAGCAGACACATTTTTCGAACATTTGAAGCAATGGATTAGCAATATCCTTCAAAATGATTCAGATTGAGATTTATTCGGGGTTGGCACAACATGTGTTTTCCCACCCATACTACTCTATTAGCATCGTCTCGGACTAGTCACCTCCTTTCTTCATCTTTTACACAGCCCATCCATCGTTTCTTTGGTATTCCACTAGTCTGTATTTTATTCATTCCATGCACATTAATACTCAAAACTAATAGACAAACACGCTAACTTAAAAAAATAAGGTACATATTTTATTTATTAAGATATTTAATTTAATGATACTTACCAGCTAATAAAATGGCGTTAACACCAGCAAAATATGATTGCCAATAAAAAAAATAAACAAAAGAGTGCATTTAGCGCAAGGCTGTGAAACCGGGACGGAAACACACGATTACCTCCGAAGTTGGTCGAATGGCGTGCCGAACCGTATGCGTATATTAATTAGCCGACGTTTACATGGATTTACCTTGTATTATCACATCACATAAATAATATCACGACCATATTTTTTTTCCAACTGAATATATGCAGCGGTAAGAAAATGCAATTTTTCAACAGAGGAAAAAGTTATTTTTACTGAATTCAAAAAAGTGAGGTTCTCTATTAAGTATGTCAACTTCAAAGTATATATTTCAAACAGGCACTTTTGAAGGCCAAAATGTACAATAAAATAGAATTGATTCTAGTTGCCTCTTACAAATGGTATAGGTAGTTTTGTATGGAGAAGATATATACATATTGAATATGGATAAGAATATATATAAGAATAAGAATATAGTATTTAAATAATACTAGCTGACCCGGAAAACGTTGTTTTGCCATATACATTATTTCTAGGATTATTTTTTTTTTGTATGAAAAATAGATGTTGGCCGATTCTCAGACCTATCCGATATGCACACAAAATTTCATACAAATCGGTCCAGCCGTTTCGGAGGAGTTTGGTAACAAACATTGCGACACGAGAATTTTATATATTAGATATTTTTTTCTATAGGCAACTCGCACAAATTGGCACATTTTGAATTTTATACAATAAAGTATAGAAAAAAGGAGTCTAGCGCACAGAAGCAATAAGATTTTAATATCATAAAACGAGTACGTAGAAAAAGAAATATTATTTAAAAATTACGATACGCCCATGTTGGGCGAGTAAATTCGTGCGAATCGAACAATCAGCCGATTAATTAGGAGGAGGTTCTCAATTCGTTGGATTATTAGAAAGATTCACAGGTACAGCGTAAATTATAGGATTACATAACTAACACTTATCGAGACTAGGCTATCTAAATAAGTGAGTGGAATGTACGTAAAACCATCTAGCCATTAGTAACAACAAGGGTTTCTCACGGTATAATTATTCTATCTTATCGGTTTCCATGTTGTTAGAAAAAAATGTGGAGTTTCATAAGAGTGTGTCACCGGGTTGAAAAATTGTCGTTGTATCTCCTTAATTTTTTTAATCCATCCAAAGGTTGTCTTTAAAAGATCGCTCTTAGCGATAAGACCGCCCATTGTGTCACCCTTTGTAAAATTTTATATATGATATTTATGTTCTGTAACTTGTATGGTGTACAATAAAGAGTATTCTATTGTCAAGCGTGGTAACTATGGAGTTTGGAGTCATTTTGGGGTACAATCAAAAGGGAAAATTATATATTATCAATCTATACTAATATTATAAAGAGGTATTTGGGCGTTTGTACGTAGAGAGTATTCTTTGGATGGACTGAACCGATTCTGAAGGATATTCTTTCACTAATGAGAAGCCTGACACTGATGATGAATATAGCAGGTGACATTGCTGAATGTCACAGGATATATTTTATGGAAAAGCAAGAAATTTCACGTGAACAAAGTCGCAGGCAAAAGCTAGTTATTAATAGAAATAAAAAAGCAGGTCAGGTAAGTACGGGTTCAGGTTCCATGGGCCACTTCTTCAGTTTTGTATCTGTGTAAAATATTCCAACAAGTTTCAGCTTATACACGCTTCTCTAATTTCAAGCAAAAGAAATCAACGTGAGTAAACCCGAATTTAAAGATCTGAATAATCAGCACACTTTAAATAGGCAGGGACATGGAAACCAGGAATGGAGACCAGTGGTGGCCGAGTGCGTAACAGCCCCGACTTACGCGTTGTAGGCCATGGGTTCGAACCCTGACAGGTGCTTTATTTTGTGTCAATAATTTAATCACCACTGCTCTTTTAAAGCGGTAAAGGAAAACATCGTGACGAAACCAGCATGTCCTAGAACCAAAAATTCGAAGATATCTACCAAACTGGGCCCACGTGATAGATTTACAGCCCACTTCCTCTCGAACAGAGGAAGGCAAGGAAGGCGTTTGTCCCACTAGTGGGAACATTATAGGTTGATTATGATATTAATAGTCGTTCCTTCCACAGCACTGGGACAGTGGGGAAGAGACATTGGCTATGCCATAAGACGGTGACAGGCCATTTTTGGAGGGACGAACTTGACTCCTACTAAAAGGACTTGCCCGCCATATAAATGGATAAATGTGTGTGGAAAAGGGAAAGGGCGGCCTTTGCCCAGCAGTGGGATACTAATAATAATAGTAAAAAAATATAATAATAATAAGGAAATATCACATTGTACTGGGATCGATCCATCATCACTGACAGGACTATTGTTGCCAATAAGCCTGATATAGTGGTGGTGGATCGATCAGAGCGGCGCGCAATGATTGTTGACATAACCATCCCGCATGATGGGAACCTCGTGAAAGACGAGAAAGATAAACAAATCAAGTATCTTGACATGGCTCGCGAGGTTGTCGACATGTGGGATGTGGACTCAGCTATCATTGTGCCGATAGTCGTAACAGCTAATGGCTTAATAGCCAAGAGCCTCGACCAACACCTGAGGAGGTTCTCGTTGGGCAGCTGGATCTTGATTCAGAAAGCAGTACTTCTGGACACGGCTCGCATTGTCAGGAGGTTCCTCTCTCTGGAGCCCTGACCGCCGGTAGCTTGGACCCTGTTCCCGATACCGGTGGACTACTATTTTTTTATATTTTTAAATGTTTTTATACTTTTTATATTCTAATATTTAAAAATATAATTTATATGTGTTTACATGCAAATAAAGGAAATAATAATAAAATAAATAAATAAAAAATAATAAAAATAGGTTAATATATAATTTTTATGCTAAAACTATTTACATTAAATTAATTTTTAAGATTAAATTACGTTAGATCAAAATGTGTGTAAGAGCCGGTGTAAGTATGTGTGTGAGTAGGTGTAAGTGAGAGAGAGAGTGTAGCCTGTAGGTGTGAAGAGTGTACATGAGTGTGAGTGTGTGTGTGTCAAGGTTTCAGAAGTGTTTCGGTTTCATTGTAGGTAAGCGTTTGTATCTATTCCATTATTATTTTTTTACTGTCATAATACTTTTTGGGATAAATGTAGACGTATTTATTGATTTTGCCATTGCGAGACGAATAGATAGATACTAATATCCTACTTAATAGTATGTTTGGATTTTTGGATGTTTATTACTCATGCAAAAACGGCTGAACGGATTTGGATGAAATTTGGCACATATAACCTGGACTAACACATAGTGGAATAACTTTCGTCCCGGTAGTAGGTTACCGTGGGATAATTTTCTTTTTGACATCGATACGGGTGAAGCCGCTGGCAAAAGCTAGTACTTTCTATCTTATCCACGAAAATAAGACACCACAAAAGCAAAGATTTTCCGCAAAGCAGACAATTTATCAACCAATGACATAATTGGGTAAAAACGCCAACAGGTTAAGTATGGGTTGCTGTAACCTTCCCAGGTTAACCAAGCAGACTTCCCGCGATTGTGAATGGTTACCATCTGGTCAGTGAAGGGCGGAAGCATGGAGTCGAGTTTCATGGCTCGACTTACCTACATTCATGTTGCGAGTAGTTATTGCTCATGCGCAGTCAAACTGAAATTACTGGTAGGTATTCTAATGTTATGTAAGAAGCAGACTCTGCCTAGATCATCTCGAAATTGGTAATAGGTATGTCTTTGTTTGGTCTATACATTTTGCCCGGTGATGGTTTTTGATTTATAATATACTAGCTTTTGCCCGCGACTTCTTCCATCACCCCAACGCAACGCATCATCTGCCTGCCTGTGCTATTACTTCGTTTTTACTTAGCGTTATTACTGCCTTTTTTTAGGGTTCCGTACCTCGAAAGGAAAAAACGGAACCCTTATAGGATCACCTTTGTTGTCCGTCCGTCTGTTTGTCAAGACCCTTTTTCTCAGGAACGCGTGGAGGTATCAAGTTAAAATTTATATCAAATACTTAAATTTACTTACCCTTAGAGCTGTGCAAAAATTAGGCTTCTAAGCCAGCGCAATCAAAAGATACAGCCGTTTATGCCGCAATTTTCCGCAAATTTTCGACACTCGCAAGGGAATCAAAACCTACAGGGTACTTCCCGTGAACTCAGAATCTTGAAATTTGGTACGAAGCAACGTCTTATAGCACAGATAAAGGAAAAATTGCGAAAACCGTAAATTTTTAGTTACATCATATAATAAAAATATTTTTAATAATTTTAAATTGTACGGAACCCTCGTTGCACGGGTCCGACTCGCACTTGGCTGGTTTTTACTTTTTGCTCGAGTTCTAAGGACCCTAGCGTGATGTAAAATAGCTTATAAAAGCCTTCCTCAAAAATTGGGCTATCAAATACAAAAGTTTTTATCAAATCCGACCGGTAGTTCCAGAGATTAGTGCGTTCAAACAAACAAACAAAATCTTCAGCTTTATTATTAGTAAGTATACAGAGATAGTGTATATATAAGAGAAAACTAAAGATGATTTTCAAAAACCTATTCAATGATTCTTGACATAGTTCGTCGACTTTGATTCTATTCTTCATATTGAATTTTGATTACTGTCATGTCTTTAGTGACACTCACAAGATTAAGACAAATCAACTGACGTAAGAATCTCTAGAGCGCCACAAGGGAACAAACATACAGCATAATTATATTTAGAAGCTGATAAACACATTAAACTCCTTTGTCGCGCATCCGGGTATAAATCCAAATAAGATAGGAAACAATAACTATTATAGTCTAAGCTGTATCCTCTCATCTAAAACCCACTTTCCTGTCAAACTAGTAAACCAATTTGTACTAACATTTATTTATTTATATTATTTACTTTATTGTACACCACAAAATTACATCATACACTACAAAATATACAACGGGCGGTTTTATCGCTTTCTGCGATCTCTCTCCGAACCTTGGAATGAACAGTGCGACATAAAATGACTCTATCGGTGGCGCAAATATTATGTACCCATACAATACACTAAAATAGATACACAGATATTTTTTTTATTTTTTTTTTATTTTTAGCAGTTAATGTCACATTGCTGGGCAAAGGCCTCCCAGATACTCTCTTTCCACCTCTCTCTGTCCCGAGGTGCCAAGGACCAATCTTTATCACTAAATATGCAAGTAACGAAAATAGATAAAGACTTTAAAGAGAAGATTATAAAGATTATAAAGAGAAGATTATGAAGATATAAATATATTTATAATACGAGAAGATCACGACGACAAGTAATGTTTCTTTAAGAGTTTTTTAAACACATGTAACGACTGCGCACGCTTTAAATTTCTAACATTTTCTAATAGAACAACTATCACTGAAACATTCTCACATATTAGACAAAAAAACTTGAACAAAATAGTACCTAATTCACACGATTGTGAAAGCGAAAGGCAACGGCACCTTTGACCGCACATTTGGCGCAGTTTCGTAACAGCACAGTATATAGCGAAATTTTAATTATTACAACGTTGCTAGAATCGCAATTAATTGAACAACAAGAAGTGAATTTAGATGAACAAGAAATGAATTAAAATGAGCGAGATGTATGCGGATTTTGTATTGGTGTTTTTTGTGAACCAAAGTTATGTAATTTTGAGTTTCGTGTAATTTTCAACAGTTATTCATATGCAATGCAGTTTTTATAAAGGTTGGTACACCTATGCTCAATAATGAACTTCGTAAACAGCTATTCAAAGATGTTGTAATGAGAATCATGCCATTCTTTCACTGATAAACCACAATTCCATTCGGTTTGCATCCATAAAAAATCTTTAGAAATTCTTACTTTAAACAATTTCTTTCACAAATTTTTCACTCTCATATCACTCTCGCGCACATGCTCAGTGCACGTGCATGAAATCGGATCGCGGTGCAGTTGCGCGAATGTTACGTCAGAGAGACATTCACCCGCGGCAACGCTGACATGTAGAGGTGAGTAGAATTGTAAGTGAATCAGTTGGAATGAGATGAAGCTGGTGGATTATAGAGGTAAGTAGTGAATGGCTATTGAAATCAAATCAATCTTTGCCTAGCCATGTCCCAGATATGTTGGGGTAGGCGTCCAGTCTAACAGGATGCAGCCAAATACTATTTTACATGGAGCGACTGCTTATCTGACCTCCACAACCCAGTTTCTGGGTAACACGTTACGCCTTGTGTCACAACCCAGTTTCTGGGTAACATATTACGACGTGTTGTAATCAGACTTTTCAGCTTCTGACTACCCGTAACGACTGTCAAAGATCTAAGCCGGGATGAACGGTTAAACGCACTTTCCGAGGCACGAAAGAGTTTCGGTATATAATGAATGGTCACCCAACCACGGACATACCTCGGTGAGTGAAGCTTAACCTGCGCTCGACCTGTGAGGATGTTATAACATACCTCCTAACGATAAGTAATCACACTAAGTAGCGCCACCCTTAAATATCTACAATACTGAAGAAGTCGCTGTTGGTCCTTGCCGACAGAGACAGATCTCACAATCAGCCAGTAATGTACCCACTGCTGGGACAGTGGGCAATAATACACCAAGCGGGCCCAGTGCGGGTTGGTGGATGTCGCATGTCATCGAATTTTTGGTTCTAGGACATGCCGGTTTCATAACGATGTTTTCCTTCACCGTTTTGAGAGCAGTGGTGATGAAATTAAATACAGAAAGTAAAGTGCCTGTCTGGGTTCAAACCCACTACAACTCGTAGGTCGTGACCGATACCACTGCTCTCAAACAGAGAAAAACTGACCTATTTATTAAAATTAATGTTTGCTTTTGACTGTAGGCCTTTTATCAATTTGTGACTCTTTATCAGGTTACGGAAATAGTAACATTTTATCTCCATTTTTTCCTGTTAAAACATTTTATTCATTTTTGAATAAATTATTTGGACAACTTTGTTTACTTGTTAATAATCTATTCATGTAGGTCACTACTCTATTATTGTTTGCATAACGGGATAATGTTTCCAGAATTGCCAAACTTGCAAAACATTGCTCGCAGAACAGATGGCCGATGGGGCCGAAATGTTCTGGAGTGGCGCCTACCGGAAGACGTAGCATTGGAAGGCCTCCCACAAGGTGGACCGACGACCTTGTGAAGGCCTTCCTGCGGCCTTCACAAGGTCCTGTTGGATGTGAGAAGCACAGAACCGGTCGAACTCCAGCAGTGGACGTCTCTCGGCTGAAATAATGATGATGAATGTTTCCACTGTTGGGACACAGGCCTCTGTGACAGGAGGCCTACACCGTGGGCCAAAGAGAGAAGATCATTAATACCACAACACACACCGTGCACACGCCGCACACACACAAACCAGCACAACACACACACACAATACACACAGCACAACAGCACACACACACAGCAGCATGCTGGCCGCGCTCGCGGTAAGACTGGATTACTCCATCATCTCCCACTGTTGTGAGCGACATGTGGCAGGCTGATGCGACTAAGAAGCTCATCTCTTTTGTAATTTTTAAATTTAATTATGTATAATGTAATATTTAATATAATATTTTTTATTATTGTGTATGACTTATTGTAATTGAATTTAATTTAGTGGTTTTGTGTATGTAATGTGACTGTATGAGTGTTTTTATTTTGTATTATGAGTCAGTGATACCTACTCGAATTAAAATGTTTATTTTTATTTTTTATTATATCTTGTAAATGTGTCTGCTTAAGTCAGCTGTTTTTCCTCGAATGTTATGTGTGAAAGTATTTTTTTTTCTAATAACTTCATTACCTAATTTTAGAACATTTTATATTTCTAATTATTCTATCATCTCACAATTGATCATTAAAAAAATATCAGTTTCAGCAACGAAAATAATTAAACTTTAGTTGAAATTATTTTCGAATCATTCATCGCAATCTCAATTTGATTTTAACGTTGATCCCTTACGAGTGACATCTATCTTATTCCTCATACGTTGTTTAATACGACCTTGCTCCGATTAAATATTCAATGAGAGCATTTACACTACCAGTAAACAACCACACACGTATTAATCTGGTATTACAACCAGTATCAACAAGCTTTGACATCCATATCGGTATAAGTTCCCAGAACTAGGTGCCACGTATGTGGATTGCGTATATAAATAAATACAGGCTTTTAGGGATATCTACGCGCTAACTGTTACATGAGTTCAGCACATGGTTGTAAACCTTCGCGGAATGAAATCTTTCGCGGAAGAACAGACTTCAACCTACATGGTCTTCACACGATCTGATCAAGATTATGTCTGGACTTTAAAAGAGACTGTGACCTCTGAGTTTGTGTCAGCCTTTCTTCTCAGAGTAGTCAGATAGGGAACGCCGACATCATCTAGTTTCTAAAATATGATTAACGGGTAAACGCGTTTGTACTGTACAAATCTGCTTACAGAAATAAAGTCAACGTTCCCACTGATGAGACATGGGCCTCGTCTCTGTGAGAAGGACTGAACAGTAAACAACCAAGCGAAACCAGTCCAGATTTGAAGCTAATCATCACATTTACTTCTAATTTCGGCCGGTTATCTATTGTGAGCATTCTGCCTACACCCTCAGCGAATGAACGTGTGACATTACAATGTGAATTGACATTTATCATTCATTAGTGAAGCCTCATTGCCTTCATTCACCAGAAACTCGTGTTGATCCAGGTTTAAGGAACACAATGCTTTTATTATGGCGCGCAAACCACAGGAAAAAATATCACGCGTTGACGTAATCGTTGGCTGATAAGTAAATCCATGTAAACGGTCTATTATCCTTGAGTACATATTTTTTATTTAAATTACGAAGAGATTGAAATTGACCTACTACAGGTGATCTGTTTTAAATTCTATGGGATCTACCTACTTAATCTTTTACAAGAGGCATGATAAGCTAAGATATTAGTAACATGACTTTGCCTAGTTTAAGTGTTAAGGTCGGTTTATATCAAAATGAGCGAATACATAGTATTTGCTCATTTCACTATCCCTGGTCTACCAAATTATTATTGTGAAAACAGGGTAGACATTTCAAAATCAAAATATTTTATTTCACTTAATTGGCACTTATGCAACGTCAGGAGCTAGGTGACCAGTTCCAACTGGTAATTTCCTATGGGGAAGAGTCGGCAAGAAACTCCTTTTCCTGATCTATCCGTAATAAAATGTAAAGTTAATAAGATAATACCCTTGTTAGGGTTTTATGTTAGTTTAGTATAAATGCACCTTTAGATGATTAATGTTTTCTTCAATGTGTTTGAATTGGTCCCAGCGTCCTTACCTGACTATCTTCTGGCAAATAAATTTGGATTCAAAACTTCGAGGCCCTTTTAGAGGCAGTTATCGCCAAAACTTTATATAATTATTATATGAATGTAAGAGAATCCTTTGGAATTATCTTTTGAGGTAAGTGCCATAGATAAGAGCTGACCAATCCAACATAGACAGGCAAAATATGATACCTGTAATTCCTGAAGGGTTCACCCATGTTTTATTTAAGTCCTATGTGTAGGCAGTCAGCCTATTCCCATCGACCGGGACACAAATACAACGAACCATGAACACATCCACAATATCGTGAGGAAACCGGCATGTCTTAGAATCACAAATTCGAAGACATGTGACATCCAGCAACCCACACTGGGCCCGCGTGGTGAATTATGGCCCACTCCCTGTCGTAAAGCGGAGGGCTGTGTCCCAGCATTGGGAACATTATAGAATGAATATGTGATGTAATGATGTTATATAGGACAGAAATACAGAATCCGGACGAAAATGCATACATTCGTCAATTTCAGTGTTCTCAGTCACAATTACCGTTGTCCTCAACGTTTTCAGAAACCTGTATTAATCTGGTAATCACAAAGTTCACCTCTGAGAATGTCCTTGACTCACTTAATAACTTTTTATCATAACCCCCATACTGATCTCGTTATTTATAATAGGAATGCCATATATTATTCAGTAGCGTGTTGATTATATACCTACATACTCTCCTATGTATATAATAGTGGAACATGTGTTACTTTGCATAAGTTAATATGCATTCGATGTTGCCCAACATTTGCAATATTACGAAACAAATGAACAACGTTTTGTATCCATACTCCATGATTAACTGTATGAACTTACAGCCTATGTGCATCCACTTCTGGGAAAAAACAATTGTCCACTTTTTGCATATTTTTAGTTTCTTTGTATTGCGGGTCTATCAGGAGGCTAATGTCCAGTTTACAGGCTGATAAGACGATTTTATCAACTGTACTGTAAGACATACATATGCCTGTATAGTTATAAGGTTGCGTAGGTATAAAACAACAAATTGAAAGGCGAATGGTAGAGCCGCTCTACATAAATAAACATAACGACACAAATATGTCACCAAAACTGTCTGTAGCTATAGGAAAACAAATGTAGAGACGAGGATAAACCCTGAAATATTGCATGTAGAGCCATTTTTAGTACCAGTGCGTAATACTTAACCTAAATGTTATATAAACCGACAACTCCATCAAACGTATTACCTATAAAAAATATGATTGAACGCTATTTCGAATATTTAACTTACCTTATGACGACAGGCGAAGATCGATAACACACGTGCCGGTCTCACTCGCCGGTAGGTAAGTAAAACAGAAGATAAAATAACAAAACAACAACAAAATAAACAATAAAACACACGAAAACAACAAGATCTCCTCTCAGAGTTCAACTGTCACTCAAGAATGAAGTACACGTTAACATACACACAGAAATTCGGACACCCGGCGTTTTCCCGGTCAAAATAAAAACCAGCAAAAACGTTAAAAACCAAAAAACAAAACCTCCTGACGTAAATTAAACGTGTTTTTTAACGTTTCGGTGAACAAATAGATTGTTTGGAACGTAAAACACAGGTTTAATGTTGATATTTTATTATTGCAACGAGTTTTTAGTATGATGAGCGCGCGTCGCACCACTGCATACTTCGGCGGCGCGGCCTATACTGAACCGAACGTAGTCAGAGAAAAAACAAACTAGCTCGAATTGTGCCTCTTTGCGCGCAGTCGGAAAACTACGTCTGTCTCCGTCTAACACACTGTCTCTGTGAACCATTTTCCCGCTTAGCAACGTGTCGTTGCGGACTTTAGTGGTTGCCTTAGTCATCAGTGTCTACGACTGTTAGTTCCCTATTATACGTACATCCCGATAAGTGCCTGTTTTATAAACACGGCACTCCTTGCACAGCCGGTACGCTGAATGTACTTACAGTCACATACGGCGAAGGTCCATTTTGTATAGATTCTTAGTACTGATTTCAGGATCGTCTGTTGTCTGCTACAGGCTCTTCATTCAAGGAATCAGAAGGCCAATTCTCTTCCTAAAAAAACGTTCAAATTCAAGTCACAATCTCATCTCAGCGACAATCAATGTCAAAAACTTGTCAAAAATGTAGGAAAATTAATTGCATTTTTGGCAGACTACCACTGAAACGGGAATTGTCCCTCAGATCGAACGACCATTCACATTTAATCCCTTGTCAGTCTGTCACAAAGAAATGATTTCATATGTCGAATTGATGATTCATTAATGACAGATTTATGCGTATTCTAATAATAATCTTCATCCATTCATTACCTGCACTGAAACTGAAGATATAACAATACGAATTGATTCACTAACACACCTGGCAAATTCAATTCTGATTAAGTAGAAACTCTATACTGCTGTTTGTAATCAATCATACATACGTTACGTAACATCACGCTTGTATTCTCCGAAGGGATACGCAGGAGTGTTAATTACGCCGTTACACCCAAGGCCAGTTATATTTACAAGTTCTATGTGATCAGTAGGAGCCAGTCTTTAATTTTCGTTTCGTGTATGGTATAACTCTAAAATAGACATTTAAGATTTTTGTGTACTGTCAATCATTATTAAATCATCCCATTTATTTAAGGACAGAGCAACATATCTTTTTCTTTCATACATCTCTCATCTCTATCTGAAGGCCTATTCTCGTACAAAAAAAACTTTCAAATTCAAGTCACAATTTCATCTCAGCGACAATCAATGTCAAAAATGTAGTGAAATTAGAAGTATTTTTGACAGATTGAGACTGAGATCAGACTGTGAACTTTCTTATAATTAAGGGAATTGCCCCTCAGGTAGTCACCTCTTTTCTAGCCATATCATCTTTCACACAATCAATCCATCGTTTATTTGGTCTTCCAGCCATTCAATCCATTTCTTATAGCCATTCAATCCATTTGTTATAGCCATTCAATCCATCAATAAATCAGCCTAACCTTTTCTCAACAATGTTGGGGTCGGCTTCCAGTCTAACCAGATACCGCTGAATACCAGTATTTTACATATTTGTTTTTTTTTTTTTTGACGGCACGGTTGGCGCAGTGGTTAAGCGATTGACTGCTGCGCTGCGTGTCGCGGGTTCAATTCCCGCACGGAACAAATATTTGTATGACCTACATGTGTATTTGTTCCGAGTCTGGGGGTTTTTCTATCTATAATATGTATGTATTTACAAAAAAAAATTTGTATAAGTAGTTTATCCGCCATCTTGTTACCATAACAAGCATTAGGTTGCTTAGCTTGGGACAAATGGTGCTGTGTGAAATGTCCAGGGATATTATATTATATTATATATTATATTTACATGGAATTACTGCCTATTTTACCTCCACAACCCAGTTACTGGTTAACACAATAATACTGGTTGTCAGCCTTTTGGACTTCTAACTACCCGTAACGACTGTCAAAGATCTACAAATGACAGCCGGGACTAACGGCTTGACGTATTTCCGGAGCGCGGAGTGGTCTCGGTAAGTGATGGATGGTCACCCATCCACGAACTGACTGCGGCAAGCGACGCTTAACCTTCGACCGATCCGTGCGGTTTGATCCGAGCCTTCTGTAATTAACGCACTATAGATGATCAATATAACCAAGAACTAGTTAATGAATTTATTGAATAGGCTTTTTGAAACGAAGTGTTTGTTAGTATGCTGAATTTCACCGATTCCTTTTGACACGTTCTGCCACTGAGGTTCGGAAATTTAACACCTAAGTACTATTCATTACTTTATTTGTATTCCTTTCTCTTTTTTCATGTAATAAGATTACGTTTCGGTAACGTTACCTTGTTCAAAAGAAACCTTGGAAATCTTTGCCTTCCATTCAAGTCAGATAAAGGGTAAGCCATTCATAATTGAGGACTTACGCTGTTATATATCCGACTAGCATCGCCCCGCGGTTTCACCCGCAAAAGTGTCGAGCTCGTGGGAATATCGGGATAAAAAGTATTCTGTGTTAATTCTGGCTATAAACCATATGTGTGCCAAATTTCATTCAAATCCGTTTAGAAGTTTTTGCATGAAAGAGTAACAAACATCCATTCATCCATCCATCCATCCATCTATCTTCACAAACATTCGCGTTTATAATATTAGTAGGAAATAGATGTATGTTCTATTTTAGTTATAAGTATTCGTACATTTAACTATATTGGGTTAAATTAAACTAGCTAGCGAAACTCCGCAGACGTTATAGGCACAGGTATCTAAAATAAAACAATTTTTTTTTCTGATTGACAAAACACTGATTTTCACAATACATACTTCAAGTGACGGATCTAACGCAGAATGTCCCATTCGCAAAATGTCCCGTGCGCACAAAGTCCCATTCGCGCAAAGTCTGAGAATTGCAAATAAAGTAAGTATTCAGTATTGAAGGATTATAGATGTTATACACTCTTGACTTGTAAGAGACAATCAGTTCTTCTCAGAAATAGATAATAGAGTGCCTAGTAATAAAATATGTAGTTCACTTGGGAGTATTATTACCAGAAACAGTTATCTAATATAAATTCCGCAGACGTGATGGTTATCGATGTCGAAACATGATAAAACAAAAGAAATTAATATTAAGAGCGTTGACAACGTACGGCATTTCATACAAACTTTCAAGTCCTTGTTCTTCGAAAGGCATGAACCGATTTTAATAAAACTTCAAACGCATAAGCAGGATACATAGGTCTAAAAAGTTAGTTAAGAACATTTTCGAAATGTCTTATTTAAAAAAAGATAATTGGTAATCTCTGTTTCTATAGAAAATTTAAAATCGGTCGAATTTACATGTAACACTATTTTTCGAAAATATTCTTAACTAACTTTTTAGACCTATGTATCCTGCTTATGCGTTTGAAGTTTCATTAAAATCGGTTCATGCCTTTCGAAGAACAAGGACTTGAAAGTTAGTATGAAATGCCGTACGTTGTAAACGCTCTTAATATTAAACGATGATTTTTTTGTGGAGTCATCGACCGCAGTTCGAGTACTTAGTCACTTAAAGTATCAGTTTACATAATCAGCCTATAACGTTCCCACTGCTGGGACACAGGCCTCCTCTCTGTGAGAGGGAGTGGGCGATAGTCCACCAAGCGGTCCCAGTGCCGGTTGGGGGTTGTCACATGTCGTCGATTTTTGTTCTAGGACATGCCAGTTTCTTCACGATGTTATCCTTCACCGTTTTGATATCAGTTTAAATAATTAGTTGTATTTTGTAAACTTTACAGACGTGATAGACACGATAAAATAAAATAGATTTTCTCCACTCATACTTCAAGTAACCACCAAACCCCAAGCGGTCATTGACAACACAAAAAAAAAACTTCATATATTTTTGTTTTTATTTTGTCATGGTTAGATATCGCTACACATCACGGCTGCAGAGTTTCGCTAGCTAATTTGATTTGGCCCTTTATATTATAAATTAAAGTCATTTTTAGTGTCTGTCTGTGAGACCGCGTTGTTCTCATAAACTACGCGAAGGATTTTGATGCGGTTTTCACCATCACTTAGAGAATTTATTCCGGAAGGAAGGATTGTAATGTATACTCGTAATACACTAGCTAATGCCCGGCATGCATTGCAATGCCTTTTTTATATACATATATATTTTTTTTTCTTAAGAATCTTTTTCGGCGCCCACTCAAAAATTTACATACGCAGTTTCATCACAATCGGTCGAGTCATTTTCGAGTTTCTGTGAGACTAACGCACGATTTATTTATAATATAATATAAAAAATAAATGATAATAAATAATAAAATAATGTTAATGTTTTTATATTCTAATATTTAAAAATTATAATTTACACTGAAATAAAGGAATATAAATAATAATAATAATATTTAGTAAATAATATTTTTTTTTTCTTTTTTGTTTAATATTAAACTTACATATACTGAAGAAATCTCGATGTTTTGTGAAGTTGTGAAACCGTGCGAAGCAGGGGCGGGTCACTAGTATTATAACAATATACCTGTTTCTGTTCTCAAGTAAAATTGTTTCGTTATTCGTTCCCCTGATATGACAACTCGATCTGTCTTTTCAACGGCTTCCCAGAAGTTCAAATTCTAGGAAAACATGATGAACTTCAATACTGTCTGGCGGGGATATGGAGGAGGGGGCAACGGGTGCTGTTACCCTCCTGGACTTCGACCAAACTGAGTCTAAAAGTCTAAATCTATAATATAAAAATGAGTCGCTGAATGTGTTGCTAAGCGCAAATCTCAAGAACAGCTGAACCGATTTCGCTAATTCTTTTTTAGAATATTCCTTGAAGTACGAGGATGGTTCTTAAGCAGAGAACAATTTAAAAAATAGGGTAGGAGTAGGTTAGGAGTAGGGTAGGAGAAGGGGAGTAGGGTAGGAGTAGGACACCACGTGAACGAAGTAGCGCCGGGCAGCTAGAAATAATTTATATGGCAAAACAACGTTTGCCGGGTCAGCCTAGTTAGACAAAGATAACCTGTAATTTTACCAGGATATTACTAAGTTATATGTATATACATATAGATAGATAAATTGTAGTCATCCTCGACAACCTGTACATTCTCGAGCTTAGAGAAAATAGGTGCCGAAGGTTTTTTTTAAAAGGCTTGAGAAATCCGGCCCCCTTCCTCAGAGAGACGCATTTGCCCTCCTTGAGTGAGAACCTAGATCCGCGCCTGAGTACTGCAGTTGAAATACGCACAACTACTGCTTAATATTATAGTGGTTGGTCACCAGCTGCCTTAAGAAACATGGTCTACATCTTCTGTTATTAACGTGGGGGAAAATTTGATGAATGCGATCATGAACTTTTTTAACAAGTATCATGTTTATAAGGAGTATTTCCTCGAGACCTTATATTATAGCTATGATTATAGCATTTTATAGCATATCCTCGAAATATTATAAATGTGAAAGTTTGTATGGATAGATGGATGGATGGATGTTTGTTACTATTTCGTGCCAAAACTACTGAACGGATTTAGATGAAATTTGACATACAGATAGTTTATAACCAGGATTAACACATAGGATACTTTTTATCCAAATATTCCCACGGGATCGAAACTTTCCTACTAATATTAAAAACGCGAAAGTTTTTATGGATGGATGGATGGAAGTTTGTTACTCTTTCACGCAAAAGTTTCTGAACGGATTTGGATGAAATTTGACACACATATAGTTTATAACCAGGATTAATACATAGGATACTTTTTATGCCGATATTCCCACGTGATCGAAACATATGCGGGTGAAACCGCGGGGCGCTGCTAATGTAATTATACGTTTCTTTGCGGATGATTATAATGACCCATTGATAATGACGCAAGGAACGTCAGCTGTCTACTAGACCACTTGTTAGACGTTCTGAGAAATTATACTCAATTTATTGATAGAACAATTTCAAGTTTTATATACCTAGTGGATGATGATAGATATCTACTCGTAGATACTACATGTCTCATCCTTGACCGTCGCATATTATGTGATGTGACACGGGGGATTTTTTTAAGTATAAAATATCAATAGGGTTGTTCGGGTCACATCAGCCGCATGCACGATGACCGATGGGCAAAAGTCTCCACACAATGGGTGCTTGAACATGGGCAGCGCCGAGGCCGGTCCTGGAAGAGGAGGCGTGACGACCTGGACGTACCGCGGAAGCTAGTTTGAGGTGGCGTGGGAAAAGAGTTCCTGGAAGGACTTGGGAGAGGCCTTTACCCAGCAGAGGGACAGTTTATGCTGAGAAAACCAAAAATGCCAATGACTACGAGTATATAAATAGAGTAAGAACAAGGAAACGATGTGAACCAGCGCTGGGGCTCTGTCTTGCATAGGGTCGCAGCAAAACCGATACGCAAAACGGCTATCGTTCAGCTAATGCTGAGAGATGGCCGTCCTGCGTGGATGTGACGCATGTTTCCCCCAACCCTTTGTTATTATTTTTTTTGTATTTTATAAAAAAAATTGCCTGGCAAGCATCGCAAGATACAAGACTCAACCCACTATCGACCTCCGGTCTCCGGAGGGGAGCGATGTAGCGGTCTCGGTATCTACAACGCCACATGCGAACAACGCGTCATACTGACGTCACGCAAATCCTGCATCTCGCAAGCAGAGTTTACCGCGCAATTAGCATAGATACAATTTCCCAATATCAATCGTTGGGCAATTGCCCGCCAGAATCAACACCCGCCTGGTTGGAGGATCCTCCCTTTTCAATGGAGGATGAGTGAACTTTACACCCTGTTCCTCATGCCTCCATACGTATTTTCTTTCTTTCTTCCTTTTTTTTCATCTATGAATTGTGTGATAGATGATATAGGTTGCATGGAGTTGAATGCTGATGAGGATGCATGGAAGAAGAAGAAGACATGCTTCATCGATCCCAAATAATCGAGATAAGCGAAGGAGGATGGTAATGTTAATGTAAAAAGTTTTAATTACATAGAGTTATAATACCTATAGGCTGTCTGGCCTAGTTCTTAGTTCACAATTGAAAGGTCGAAGTTTATAATTAAAACATCTGCATAATGGTGGTTGTTGACAGTCTAACTAGACACTAACTATGATGTTTGTGGGTGATGGCATATTATTATTTAAACACGTGTTTATGAATGTGACTAATGCTCTATTGACACGGTCGGCATACAAAAAACTATTTATGGAGACTGACATGTCATACCTGTTTTATTACGTCGTACTGACCCGTGACTTCTTTTGCTTGTTACTATATGACTACCTGAGGGGCAATTCTCGTAATTTGAAGAACGTTCACAGTCTGATCTCAGTCTCAATCTGTCAAAAATACCTCTAATTTGCCTACATTTTTGAAAAGTTTTTGACATTGATTGTCGCTGAGATGAGATTGCTTAGAGGCCGATTCCCCCCAAAACACTTCTAAAATACGTTTTCAATTACGGGAACTGGCTTCTAAGCAATCTCATCTCAGCGAGAACTAATACCCGTAACAGCTGACCTTTGACAGTGGTTACGGGTAGTTCTCGCTGCATCCGTTCCGTTGGTCCCTGCTGGCGTCTACGAATGACAGCAGGGACCAATGGCTTAAAACGCGCTTTCCAAGCCACGGAGGTGTCTCGATATTTAATGGATCATCGCGAATTAATGAACGATTTAATGAACCGCGGTCGGTTCGTGGATGGCTGACCCCATCCACGAACCGACCGTGGTAATTGTATCTTAACTTTCTATCGACCCGTCCACGAGTCCCTCATATTATTCTGATTAAAAGTCCAGTCCAGGCCTACTCTTTATCCTCTTGTTAAAATAATATCTTACTCAGTTCTTTCACACCCACGCTTAGAGACAAGACATCAATTGTTGGAACATTAGGTAGGTGATTCAGCCAGCTCCTGCAGGCAAAATATCTAATGCATTAAAATTGCTTTAATTGGCAAATGGCGAATAATAGCGGGTTGCGGTTAAGAAGTCCTTGGGAAACCGCTCACCGGCCTTACTCAGATCACGAACTATTGTATTTAGGATGGAGCCATGAAATACGCGGGAATGCAGTCTGTAGCAATGCGACATACCTAAACGGCCTCGGTGCAAAACAAGGATTTTCTTTATACCAGAAGGTCAATTCCCGTAATTAAAAACATTCAAAATCTAGTCGCAATCTCATCTCAGCGACAATCAATGTAAAAAACTTGTCAAAAATGTCGGAAAATTAGAAGTATTTTTGACAGATTGAGACTGAGCTCAGACTGTGAACTTTCTTAAAATTAGAAGAATTTCCCCTCAGGTTTAAGCCATCGAGGTATTTTTAAATTTCGAACTAAGTATCATCCGACAAAGTTAAAGTTCTTATTACAAAAACTGACGTTAAATAAAATCAAATTATTTATTTTTGCATTTTGCAGAAAACACTGTTACAATGGTGTTATTAAATATTGTGTAGGCTGTACATGTTTCAAGTGATTCTACCGTAAGGCATGCAAAATGTGTACAATCATGGTTTATCAAAATCAAGACCAAGTAATTGACATTGAAATGTATAAAATAAGATAATATATACAGGGTGGAATTTTGTAATGCCACCTGAAGGGAAAGTACTCTTAATACTGTAGATAGACAATTTTACTCAAAGAAAACATTCCTTTATTTTTTAACAGAAAGAAAACTGCATTCAAAGATTTTCAAAAATTCGCTTGCCATAGCCGGGAATCGAACCGACTAAAATCTGTAAAAATTACACTCTGTACTTTTATTGCATTGATCGTTAGGATCAATTACAAGGATGAAATCTCTCTAACAAACTTGATAAATAAAATGATAAGAATACTATAAAATCTTAAATTATTTACAAAAAATTGTAAATTAGCATGTCATGGTCATTTAAACACTGTCAAGTATCTTGAAATATTGGATCTCTTAAGAAATGAGTTAAATGGTTTCCCCGAGCAAGAGCGAAACCAAATAATTCTATAGCAAGATGGTGCTCCAGCTCATAACAGCAGAATCACTACTGCCTACATTAATAACCATTTTAATACCTGGATTGGTACAAACGGCACAATCAGATGGCCTGCGAGATCACTAGATGTCACCCCCTTTAGATTTTTTTTTTTGGGGATAAATGGTGGTTAATTTGACTTTTCAGTCAAATTTACCTTAAATCTTATGCGAATGTAAACGAGTTGAGAGTTGAAGCTCAGAATACGATTTATAACATTCACCACAACACGTTATTAAAGGTTACTAGAAATGAAATCCAAGAAAATGGAGCCCATTTCGTGCAAATAATTTAAGATTTTATAGTTTTCCTATCATTTTATTTATCAAGTTTGTTAGAGAGATTTCATCCTTATAATTGATCCTAACGATCAATGCAATAAAAGTACAGGATGTAATTTTTACAGATTTTAGTCGGTTCGATTCCCGGGAGTGGCAAGCAAATTTTCGAAAATCTTTGAATGCAGTTTTCTTTCTGTTCAAAAATAAAGGAATGTTTTCTTTGAGTAAAATTTTCTATCTACAGTATTAAGAGTACTTTCCCTTCAGGTGGCATTACAAAATTCCACCCTGTATATAATATTATAAGATATTAAATTAATGGAAGGTCCTTCTTAAAATTATATTAATACAGATTTATTATTTATTTAGTAGTAGGAATAATTAAATTATTTAATTGCCATTCCTAGAATTATTATTACAATACATTAACCGATTAATTATATAAAGATACATGCGTAATTTATTGTTCTAATACTTGATGTCACTGTGAGGTTTTGAGTTTGGAAAAATTATCATTTAAGTAAGTAGTCGTTTAAGTTATAGTAACATGACTGTATTAAAGCTAACAAGTTCATTAGATTTTTTTTTTAAATAATTCAATATTCATTGCCCTTAATTCTGTAATTTATTGAAAATTACAGGAAAATTAAACCCGAATATAAGTTGTCAATTTTGCAAATCCTTCTTTCTTCCAGAGGGCTCTGCTTAAGAAAGAAAAAACCCTTGGTTGGAGTAGTAGTTTGACTAATTGGCCTTGGTAACCATTTCTCATAAGGCTTTTGGCTGGTTTGCCAACTTATCCTCTAACGTGCCCATTGTTGGGACACAGGCCTCCTCTCTGTGAGAAGGAATAGGTAGTAATCCACCACGCAGGCCCAGTGCGCGTTGCCAGATGTCACAAGTCTTCGAATTTTTGGTCCTAAGACATGACATGATATCCTCATGACGTTTTCCTTCACCGTTTTTGAGAGCAATGCTAATGAAATAAATTACATTATGTAAAGTGCCTGCCTAGGTTAAAACCCACGACGACTGCTCTCGCATACACAACAACTTACACTAGACAACTTATTGAGTACTTCAAAATGAAGACCGCCAACGAAATCAGTCTAACTTTACCTGTATACATCCAGAACTTGCACAAGGTCCATGATTTAAAACCGCAAACTATTTTCATGGCCCCACCAGCATTGCATAGCTGCATACACGACTACTAGTACAACTTTAGACATAGTGAAAAACCTAAGCTATTCACTTAGTCTAGGAAGTTAGCATTCCTTTGTTTACCGCCTGTTCTGTGCTCGAAATGCCTGTTAACGTTTATCGTGGCTACCACCACTATTTTCCTTACAGCGATACGGTTTATTTTTGCTGAAATCATTTACTTGTTCGCTTTCAATTTTATTTTATAGTGGTCCCTTGTTCACAAACTAAACTAAATTTAAGTTCAGTGCATCTTTTTCTTTCTATTTCATTAAGAAAAGGACAGAAGATAAATATTAGTTTAGTCCTGTCAAATTAAGATACTCCATAGACAGTTTAGACGTGATTAAAAACATGGCTACTGAAAATACGTCAATTTACGTCAGGCGCTGACTAATTTGACAGGACTAAACTAATATTTATCTTCTGTCCTTTTCTTAATGAAATAGAAAGAAAATAATTCACTGAACTTAAATTTAGTTTAGTTTGTGAGCAAGGGAATCGGCGCTACTGTGTACCTGAGCGGTGGTGGTCCAGCGACAACGGCGCCAACTTACGAGTTGTAGGTCGTAAGTTCGAACCCAGGCAGGCGATTTACTTTGTGTAATTTATTTCACCACCACGGCTCTCAAAACAGCGAAGGAAAACATCGTTAGGAAACTGAACTAGAAACAAAATTTCGAAGACATGAGACATCTACCGTGTTGTGAGAGGTCACAGAGAGGAGGCGTGTGTCCCGGCAGTGGACACATTAATAATAATAATAATAATAATATCCCTGGACATTTCACACAGCACCATTTGTCCCAAGCTAAGCAACCCAATGCTTGTGTTATTGTAACAAGATGGCTGATAAACAACTTATATACAATTTTTTTTTTTTGTAAATATAAATACATACATATTATAGATAGACATTATAGGCTGATTATGTATGATGATACAATTTACTTGTGCAAAAATATTTTGCTTGGTTGCTTTCAATTTTATTTTATACCGTGTACCTAGAGCGAGGAGGTAAAATACTGAGATGTGTTATGAATAATGAGAATGACATACCTCAGTCAGTGATACATGCCACCGACGATGCTGTGGAATTGGCGAAGTTTTGGGCCAACAAAGACACGAAGAATCAACTCGTAGAGGCCTCTCCACAATGATCATTGTGGACCCTCTCGGGCACAGCAAAGTTGGAGAGGACAAGGGCTTCAATTGGACTAATTACTGCAACAACCATTTTATAAACATTAGTTTTGTTGTTCGTTTATATTATCCTACCATTTACATAATAGAAATTATTTTAGTTTATTATGAATGTATTTTTTTTTTATTTCCCGTAATTTAATCAGTTATTTTAATTGACATGACTGGAGTTCTTGTTTAGTGCATTTTTAGTAGTATTATGCAAGTGCGCCCAAGGAAAACTATTATTAAAAGCCTGTGGTGTACCACTGCAGGGTATCTCCTTAATTTAAACTTATCTCTATTTAAAGTGTAGAACATATCATTTAAAAAATAAACATTATTCAACTAAAAAAAATCATTGTCGTGCGAATAAACGGTAGTTCCTAGTAAAAATATCATAGCAACTAGTTTTTCCGAGAAGTGATGCATTTACTAAAGGCTAATTCTAGCTAACATACAATTAATTATGTATAACGCGCAGTCTCTAGAGCTTCTACCACGTTTCCTATTATACTGTAATATGCAACAAACGAATGTTCAATTATATTATTCAGTAGATGTATAAAAATATTACTTTTTACTGTCGTTTGCTTGCAAAACGGTGTGTGTAAAGGAAACGGATAAACAGTATTTACTCCGTTCAAACACGTTATTTCTAAAAGACACTGATAAAAGCTAGTTCCTTTTATTTATTCTAAATCACTGAACATAGAAAACTGTCGGAAACTTGACACAATTCAACTTGTATTGTCGCAAATTCACCCCACTTCGGAGCGCCTGTCCAATTTGTAATAGCAATGATCATTCACTCGTCGACAAGCTGTTTACTATAAAACTTGGATATTGTTAGGAAAATGTTTGGAGGATTTTTTTATTTCTTCGTGTTTTGTTTCAGGGATGGATCCTCACGCTATTTTTGTCATGGGGTGAATAGTAATTTTAAATAATTGGCACCGTGCAATGCTATTGCTTTTTAACATCTTTTCAAGGGTCTAAACGGCCGATATTCTACAAAGTTGTCTAAAGTAAGCAATCATTAACCCATTTCATATAATGTAACATAATATTTTTTTTTAATAATAATATCACGCCTCGTTTTTCCAAAGGGAATCGAAACCAGGACCTCATGCTCAACAGTAGTGCTTGCGACCACTAGACTAACGAAGCAGTTTTCATATAGTGTAAACTATATAATGTTGTATATTGTGATGAAGTAAGTTTTCAAAAGTTTTCATTTTGTTTCAACAAGAACATCATGTTTATCCTTGGCTGCCTCCAACTCATTCAAATATCAGTTAATTCGTATGTAGGTACTAATCCATACGAATGCCATAACTCATCCTTAGTAACACTGAATCAATCAGCAGCCATTTTACCACAATCACTCTAAAATGAAACAGCTTTTAATTTATTAGCGCCAGGCACTAAAATCAAAAGCGTTAATACATAATATATTAGAAGCTAACGGTACAAACATGGTACATTAGGGTAACACTAACCACAGGGCCGTGAGAACTAATGAAAATAGTTTACAATACAGAGCCTGATAAATATTTAATAGTAAAGTGCTGAACTGTAATATCGTGCGGCAAGCTTTATGGTTTTATCAGGCGCGTATTAGGAGGTACCGCACCCTAATTGCGAAACACACAATCAATCTCAATCTGAATCATTTTGAAGGATATTGCTAATCCATTGCTTCATAAGTTCGAAAAAGGTTACCTTCATAAATTTGACTGCACAACACGTAAATAACGCAATGAATGTTGTTGAACTGTCATAATGAAACCGATTCTGATTGATCGTGTGTTACGGAATTAGAGTGCTGATTTCCCACAAGTACAAAATATAAACTATAATTACGTCCTTGTTATCATAGAGACTGTTGTTTCCGGTAGTTAAAATACCCAAAAGATTTAGAGCGTTGATGTCATCGGTCTACATGTATGGTTTATGGCAATCAACACCACTGTTATATGCTAAGGGTACGCAAAGCATTTATTTATTACAATTAAAAGTCTTTAATTATCCAAATTAGGCTAAGAATCAGCACTAGTACATGAACGTCAAAACTACGTGATAGTCTCCCAAAGCACTCACCCTTTACCATTTCCTGGTGCTATACTAAACTGGGAAGAAGAAGTGGCACAAACAAACTCTACAGCAGCACGTCTAAGCGCCAGATTCAAATTCTCTTACGTTTTTTGCAGTTAGCATGTCAGAGTCAGGGATTGAACCATTCAATAAGATTATATGAACTTAGAAGGTTGTATTGATGATTTTAATGATTATAATTCTGTAAATACAAACTTGTTACGGTTGCGAATCATATTCTGTTAGAAAATATCGCGGGCTACCCTGGCGCTGTCTCCTTAAGTAAGAGAAATTTTATATTATACACACACATAGACAGCAACCTAACTCACCTAGGGATTTCTTATCACAGGCTATTATAGCCGTAACCATTCACTATAATATACCTACTCTCTTCTAGACTCTTTCATTTCTGAGCTCCCAATTCTTTCGACCCAAAACTGAATCTGAGGGTGCTAAGTCCGTCCCAGTTTAAAAGCTAGTCAAATAACGCAGCAGCTAACACAAACGTTGCGGCTGGCTGATCGAAAACTGCGGTCCGCTGTACACGGGCGGAATTACCCACAAATGAACGCACGCGGCCATATTAGCATAGCCTGCTTTGTAACGTTACGTCTGGCCAACAATGCTTTCCCGCCTCTGTGGCAGAATGAAAACAAGAAGGTATAGGGGGCGAAAATATTTCTGAAATAAATATATATCTAATCATGGTTAATGAGTTACCCTTATCAATGACATTTTTTTACATTTTTTTAAATTCTTGTATCTAACTTGTGGCATACATCGATGCGCAATATACCAATTAGGTACCTTGAATTCTAGAATTTTTAAAATCTGTTTTTTCATAAAAAAATGAGATATGTAGAGTGTAAAGAGCTATTAAACTTCGGTAATAGTAGTCTCTTTTTTTTGTGTTTAGTTCCTCTATTTGATCTTAACTATCTAACACTAAAATAACAAAATTATATAACCTAACTTAACTAAAACTATTTTCAAACTAAAATATAGCGTCGAAAAATTCATCCGCATCGCTGTCGACTGGTAATGTACCCAAGAGACTGGCGGCATTGCATTGGCAATGCTTAGCCTCTGGCCAAGATAAAAGCCAGCCCTTGGGTCATAGGAAGTGTCAACCAGTCGTTTTGAAATTTTGATCACTCGGACCCCGCGGCCCGAGGGTTTCAACCCCAAACGGCTCGAAAATTTAATTATCAATAAGGTTTATTATATTTACGCCGCTTGAGGTTTTCCGCAACCGCAGCAGCAACATCAGCGCAGCACGCCATATTGTAAATTGAGTAAACACAGAAAAGGTGAACAATCATTTCTTATTTGAATACTAAGCACTTCTCTATGAAATCGCAGATTTTTTTGGTAACCGACGAAAAATTTCTACGAATTCAATACATGAGTGCTGAATTCATGGTCACAGTTTGCGCGTCGATGTATTAACCTGTATTTTTAACCGTCGAAAAAAAAACGGAGGAGGTTCTCAAGTCAACGCGTATATATGTATATATATTTTTCTTATGTATGACAACGCATAACTTTTTACAGAGTAGTCCGATTTTGATAATTCTTTTTTTTTGGGAAGGGTATACCCCAAAGTTGGTCCCATATAAATTTGGAAAAAATAATCCAACCCTAAGGGTGGAAAAATAGGGGTGATTTATTGAGTTGTGTGTGTACTCTACTCAGTGCCATATATGCCAGGCGCCCTTTGGCAAACAATTACTAGATTATAGCCACAAAAATTATAAAATAAAAACTTTTTAAACAAAAACATTAAACCGCTGAAAAACCTGAAAAGCGAAAAATAATAAACCTTTTTTATTTAACCTTAATAACTAAGTTCTTAAACTAATGTAAGTATATCTAAATAATTTTGAGTCGGCGCCGTTTAAATTTAAGGCAATTTAGTGATCTTTGTTTAGGTATTGATTGTAATTAATCAATTCCAACACCAAATCGGAGTGTGTCAGACTTTCTGAAACTATAAGTTTTACACCTGATCGGCCAGTGGCGGATTTACCAACAGGCAGTAGTCTGGAGCATAGGGCGGTAGATTTTAGGGGCGGCATATTAGGGCCCTATTTTTTTTAATATCTTTCTGAAATTAAAAAGATTAATATTTGGATACCTACCTACTATATTTTTTGGAAATACTAAATGGCGCTAAGCAAGCCACCTGTCGGTCCAAACGTAGCTTAAGGCATTACGTCCGCCTTTGTACCTTTTCGTGTGCGAAAAATGTAAATAAATAACTTAGTTAGTAACCGGATACCGCTTCAAAACGGATTACAAACAACAATCTTCTTCACACGTTGCCGTACAGTTTGAATCACTAGTTAACCCTCTGGTTTCGCCTGCAGCCAGTCAAAACCAACAAGCAACAGACTAGTTTATCTGCGACGGAACTCATTCACATTAATTTGCAAAGTTAAGGTGTATCACGGAAGCCACATGTGCTAGGGTTGACATATCCATTTTAATCTTTAAAGTAATTTTAAGCTTATGAGTTTGTTTGTTTGAACGCGCTAACCTCTGAAACTACCGCTCGGAATTGATTTTTTTTTTTGCATTTGTTAAACCACGCATTGAAACAAGGCATGTCGATCGGTATGTTATTTTTTTTATCCACTTTGCGCATGTTCAGTAGTTTTTACTGGTTTTGTTTTATGTACTTATATCAGCTTTTAATACTTGTTTCGAAAAGTGAATAACTTAAAAAGAAATAATATAATAATTATTATAATCTACACTATAATAATATTATAAAGAAGTGAAATTTGTTTGTTTTTTTGTAAGTTTGTATGTAATCTTTGGAACTATCGGTTGGATTTAAAAAAATCTTTTTGCGTTTGATAGCTCAATTTTTAGCCTATATGTAAGGGTTAAGTGGTCACAGGTCAGTGGTCATTATTCGCAAGAAATAGGTGTGAAGTACAAACAAATCCCTGATGGCTAATTCCCGTAATTAAAAACGTTCAAAATCTAGTCGCAATATCATCTAAGCGGCAATCAATGTCAAAAAAGTAGGGAAATTAGAGGATATTTTTGACAGATTGAGACAGATCTGACTGTGTACGTTTATTAATTTATTTATATGTATATACTTTATTGAACACCACAAAAATACATAACAAAAAAAAAATTATCGAGCAACTAAAAATATACAATGTGTGGCCTTACCAATTTCTGCATTTGAACGTTCTTAAAATCACGGACATTGCATCTGTTGTTAGTGACAGTGACAGCCCTACTACTACATACATAGTTTGACGAACGCCATTTTGTTAATATTTACCCGCAGGGATAACGTGTTTCATTAAAGCTGCCGGCGACACATTTAATGAGACATCCGCGTGGACTTTGTAACGTGAAAGTTAGTTAAGTTTTGCGCTTTAAACCCTGCAGAGAGAGGGTTATTTGCGTCCTTGGTTAAGATGCGATGATAACTTAAAGACCGATTCCTGTATTTATACACGTTAAAACATTTCTCACCTCAGTGACAATCAATGTCAAAAACTTGTAAATTAGAGGTTTTATTGACCAATTTCTATACCGTATGTGTTGCATTCGTTGTTAAGTGTTTCGTATTCGTAAACTTACGGGGACGTGATATTCGGTGTTACACTTTTCTAAGTCACGTATCACACTCGTTTTTTTTTCCGAAATGAAAAGTACCTTATTTTTTTTTCAGTGTCCAACCCAATTTGACGAGCATCAAAATCAATTTGGAAATACCGTGAGAAGAGTACGAAAAAAACACACGCTGTCGGTACTCGATATTACCTAAACCACATCTCACCAGAATCCCTAAACCCACCTATTCTTAGCGAAGCATCACACGACGGAAATTGCTTATACACACTCAAGGCTGTCATTTGCAAGGTGCACGTTACACACCCATTTACCTAGAATATAGCAATATGCAGTGAGTTCAAAATTGACACTTCTATTGTGGGAATAGATTGGAAAAATCTGTATTACTTTGTGAACTGAATTCTTAGTAGTCGTTAGAGGAAACGTGATCAGAGGGGTAAATGCGTAACACACTGTCAGTAGAAGTGGCTTTCATTTTGATTGTTCAACAACATTCATTGCGTTATTTACGTTGCTGAGCAGATACATTTTTCGAACATATGAAGCTATGAAATCAAAATCAAAAGTCATTTATTCAAATTAGGCTGAGAATCAGCACTTTTTCAACGTCAAAATTACAAAAGACAGTCCCCCAAAAACGCCCGCTCTTCACCACTTCCTAGTGCTATCGCTGGGAAGAAGAAGTGGCACAACAAACTCCCCAGCAGCACAGCTGTCTGTTCAGTTAAAAAATAATTGATTGTATACAATACTAGGTACCTATGTTCGGTAATTAACATTACAAGACCAGAACATAAAATTAAATTATTTGCCATATGTCAGCTAGCCACGCCAATATACCAACAAATATAATAAAAACTATACGTACTCAAGCTAAAAAATAATTAATGAAAATTAAAATGTAAACAAAACACTTACTAGTTACCCAAATAAAAGCATCCAGGCATAAAGGGCGTGACAGCTTACATATTTATGCAATGCTGGGTTCTGTTCACATAGCTGTCACTTGAAGTCACAAATGATAAACTAAGACCATCGAAGTAAAATAAATAAATAAGTTAATAACAAGCTCTCAGTCAGCTAATTCTGGAGGAAGAACATAAACATTGTCTTACGTCTTAGTCGTTGATGGAATAGTATACCTTTGAACAAAGGTTGGCTTTTACTTGAGCTTTAAGCGCATTAAAATGCAAGTCTAGGAAAGAAGAGGGTATCTTGTTATAAAAGGATATACCAAGCCCAACAATTGAGTTATGAACCTTATGAAGCCGGTGAAAGGGGGCACGTAGTTTGTCCTTATTTCTAGTGTTAACACTGTGAATATCATTGTTTTTAGTGTACAAGTGTAGGTAAAATTAGCCTAATATATAAGATGTTGGCAAAGATGAATTGTGATGCAACCGTGAGAATACCAATATTTAAAAAAAAATCTCTTAGGCAAATTCTGGCACCTACCTGGTAAATTGCTCGAACAGCTCGTTTTTGGATTAGCAATATCCTTCAAAGTGATTCAGATTTATGATTGATAATCGGTCAGTGGGTCATCTTAGGGGTGGAGTTATGCTACTGCTACACTGTCCTCCCATACCTATTCACACAGTTATTTGAAAACATTGTAAAGGCCAATTACCTACTTTAAAAAAAATACCAGTGGATTTTCTCTCCGGCTTTTTCATTTTAAAAAACTTTCCGAAACAAATATCTATTGTCAAAAAATTTAGAAAAATAAATAGCAGAAATATTTTTATGGATTTACCTAAGAAATCTCATTAATATTTATTTTCCAAACACACGTTTAATTCTGCCAGTACATCAGAATCTCGGGACATTAATTTTGTACGGAACCAACCACGGAACAAGGGTGTGCTGGCAACACTCCAACCTAATATATGCTGTTGTGGCTGGCAACATCGTGTTAGCGTTAACCAGCTCGATTAATGGTCTTAGAACATTTACCTTGGAACATTTGGTGTGAAAGTGCAAGCTTATGTTTTGCCAAAATACACAGTCGCAGGTAAAAAAAGCACATTGTTTTGGTAAATCTCACTTAAATTTCAACTCGTGAGTAGCGCCTGAAATTTTATTCATATTTTATTATGACCATACATCTTTTGCGTTTTGCTATTACATAAATTGTAGGCGTTCACAATATTCTGTAGACTTACTTAGATCTACTCATTATTTATTATTTTGCAGCTAAGTAACACAAAAAATATATTTAAACTTTTGTAGATTAGTAATATTATTAGGTATAATATACCTACTGGCACTCAATTTATTTGTGGTAGTCGCAGCATGTCGTCTTTTTTTAATCGATTTCAAAAAGACGCTGAGAGAATGCGTTCTTGACTCCTGTCAATGCGACAATTCTAGTAGCTAATAAAGATCAAATTCGCAAAACATGCATTTGTTTGTATGAAAATGACAGGTGTCAAGAACGCTCTCGACGGCGGCACTATTGATAAACCTCACACTACTAGCCATACATCTCATCTATTACTAGTAGCCATTACAATTACCTCTTTCCATGTTACCTTTTGCTAGCCACATCCCGAAACTGAAATAGGCGTGCGAATAAAGCTAAATGTCAGTCAAGCCGAGAGGCCGAGGACGAATGTGACACTGCGGTCGGCCCACGTCAACGACAGGGTGAGAAACTTGGCCTTTGTGTCCCTGACACCACCAGCCTCATGCTGTGTGTGATTCTGGGATTTGATGTGGTAATATTATTGTGAAGCAGTTTTGTGCTGAGATCCGGATTCCAATATGTTACGATACGTTATCAGTTTTTCAATGGAGAATGGTAGACAACATTTTGCAACGATCCGATGTAAAAATGTGACCTTATTTGTTATTATATGACTGTTGCACTACGTTTATATAATGAAACTTTTCACATCGTTGTTAACAGTAAAGATTCCATAGCGAAACAAAGTTTCTTTCTTTTTTTTTCTTTTTATATCCAATAAACGGACATCGAAAAGTAAAGTTGTTAGATTTATGAAACTGTTGGGGCGTAACTCCCAACAGTGAAAATGTTATGTTGATTTTGTGTCTTGGGATGTTATCTTGAATGTTGTGTTGAGTGAGTAAACAACCAATTGGTATAAAGGTTTTATTGCTACTAAAAACAACATTTTAAAACGTAATAATGTTGTACACTTTATGTTGTAAAACAAACTGCAACGTTTCACTGTAAGTAGGTAGGGTCAATGTACAGCGTAGCTCGTACAGAAACTTTTATGCTTTACCTATTACTTCTATAGCTTTTTTGCTGACATTGCAAGTATTATTATTTTACTAATTGGTATTAAGGACAGAGGCCTCCTCTCTGTGAGAGGGAGTGGCCCGTTATCCACCACGCGGACCCAGTGCGGGTTGGCAGATGTCTTCGATATTTTTACTCTAGGACATGCCGGTTTCCTGGCGATGTTTTCCTTCACGGTTTTTAGGGTAGTGGTGATGAAATTATCTACATAAAGTAAAGCGCCTGTGTGTTCAAAAATTGCTTTTCGGTAACTTATCTAATAAACTTGAAAGGACTTACCGAAGTTTTGAGAAATAATGCCATTGAACCAAAAAGTATGTATTTGAGTATTTGACTTACACTCATTGGTATCAGACAAAATGGACGGCATTTAACATATAGGCCAAAACGATTGAACTTTTAAATCGGACTTTCCTGGAGGCTTTAAATAGAAATTCCTTGAAAACTATTGTGTTTTGAGCAGGACAAAAGTATGTGCGGTCAAAACAATCTTGAAACACATGAATAGTTGAGTAGGTACTATGTCGAATTACAAGTAACAAATTATAAATACTGGTACTTGTTGACAGGCCTACACTTTCAGCCTATGAACACTGCAATCTTAAACACCTATTACATATTTTTGAGAGACAGACCGTGGAGTTTCTAGCCGGCTTCTTCATAGGAAACGACCAATTGGTTGCCCATATAGGTTTATGTGAAATAAAGTACTTTGAATACAAATACAAAAAAAACGAAGGCCGATTCGGGTAATTTATAAATTGCCTATAGCATTATAAAGCCTTTTTTCAATGTTTTTATATTATTTATCTACCTTCCATAACCGTTAAAAGTCATGCTATACCATCAAAAATCAACAGGTCAGGCCACAATTGGCGATATTACATTTTTAGCTCACCCCAAACTGGCAACACCATAATTGTGGCAATAATGGCCGTTTCCCCTACATCGCTGAAAGGCTGTAAAACATATTTATGGCAGTAGAAAACAGTATTAATAATGCTAACTTGTTTTGGCACAATGAAAATGCATTTATTTTTTTCCTGCCAACAGTATTTTGTGTTTTGGGGTGTTTTGTACGGCTTTTTAAACAAAATGGATGACTTTTGGATAAATTGGTTTAATAATGAGGGCCTAGTAAAGTCTGGTAATGGGATTACCTACCTATATCAACTCAGCCTGTCGCAGTCTAACGCTGGATATAGGCCTCTCCCAGTCTGCACCACAACACCCTGTCCTCCACCTTTCGCATCAAGTCTGTCCCAGCCACCTTTTTAGGTCGACCGTCCATCTAGCTGGGGCAGTCCCACACACAGTACAGCTCATTGCCAAACTGAAATAATGATGTGCCTCCAAAAGACTGACAACCAGTCTTACCAAGGGGAATCGTGTTACCCAGTGCCTGGTTTGTGGAGGCCAGGCAGGCAGTATTATTTGAAAGCCTCAACATAGTTTAGAACATACTAGGCCGTATAAGCTTCCTTAATGAATCTGTCCAGCTAATTTCCCTCCACCTATAACCTGGCGACCTGCATATGACTATGATTAACGTCTGTGACGTCACGAGTTCAAGTATGGTGGTTAGCGTTCGAATTTTAATCAGAATTACACTTGTCCCGTTTATATTACGCCCGAGTGACGGGCGTTGGTGTGGTTACACTTTCAGCGAGGATTCAAAATAAGTAGAACTACGAATACTAGCTTGCAGAGTAAGCAAACTGAAGTCGCAGTGGGCTGGCCATGTTTGTCGAAGGACCGATGGCCGGTGGAGTAGCTGGTTGTGGAATGGAGTCGGCAAGCGTAGTGTGGGACGCCCCCCAGCTAGATGGACGGACGACCTTAAGAAGGTGACTGGGATAGGCTTAATGCGGAAGGCGGTGGACAAGGTGTTGTGGCGCAGCCTGGAGAGGCCTATGTCCAGCAGTGGACTGCAATAGGCTTCGTTGATTCATTGATTGAGAACTACCACTGGCTTGGTTAGAGTACATAATTCTCGACAGACAAAGATTCAACATCTCTGCCTGTCTAATTTCATCAAAATACGTTCGATAATAATATCTTGAGCGCAGGACCCTTGTGGCTTGGATGCGTCCATTTTAAGCTTTATTTTTTGTAAGGTACACAATTCCAATACAAAAATTTAGCAGCCACAATTTTATAAAACTCCTCTTCGTTATTACTTATTTTCGCTTAGCGTTTTTTCTGACATTTTTTTACTCGGTCCTTTTTGGTCGTAGCGTGATGTTGGTTAGTCTATAGTCTTCCTCAAGAATTAGGCTATCAAGTGCAAAAGAATTTTTCAAATCTGACTGGCAGTTCCAATGATTAGCGCGTTCAAACCAACAAACAAAAAAATAAAACAAAACTCTTTAGCTTTATTATAAGTGTAGATATAGATAAAAAATATACTCGTAGAAATAGATTGAAGGAAAATATTGTAAGGAAACTCGAACTTAAAACTCGCCAACACGCAAGTACTATGCACACATGTTCTTGATCGAAGATGCAGGGCGATCAATGCTCTTTCTTTTTGTTAAGAAAACATGCCGCGCAACTTAACTTATTAATCTTACTTATAATAGTCCTCCAGACCGGATTTCAGCCATGGCGGCCATCTCAACATACATAGGCTTGCCTTCCGCGGGGTTGATATTATAGTGCACAAGTGTTCGCGCAGACACAGGTGCACTCTCTCTTCCGTCACTCTCATAGTTCAATGAAACGGCAATCCGACACAACCGGAGAGAGATCAGGGGCTATCACACCGCCAACTTCGATACTCCGAGCTGTTACTAAGAAATTCCTAATGGAAACACCCAATAACAGTCTGCCCGACTTTGCCTGGGCTCAACTTAACAATTACTCTGATACTTTAACACATTAGATGACCCTAATCCGCTCTCAGTAACTCCCACCTTTGATACCGCAGGGCTACCCCCCAATGGCATTTGTGGTCCGCTTTGCCGCGCGACCAATTTGTCCGGTCGGCGCCGGCCGCGGTTTTGCGTCCGTTTGTGCATATTGAAAACTTAATCATTAACGTGCCTACGTTTCCGTGGAATTGTTCCCCAATTTGTTAGTTTGGGATAGGCCGGTATTAGTTTCTGGTGCGATTAGAAAGTTATTTTGGTGTGAGGATTTGGATTGGATGTGAATTCCGATTTCTAAGTTTGTGCCGTCGATGCGCTAAAAAAAATGTGTAATATTAAAAAGTTCTTAGCATTAATGAGGTCACTGACTGAGGACAATGACGGACGGGCTGGTTCACAAATTCAAGGTCGCTCAGCGCGCTATGGAGAGAGATATGCTCGATGACTCTTTGAAAGATAAAATCAGGAACGAAATTATTCGGAAAAAAACCGGAGTTGCCGAAATAGCTTGCAGAGTAAGCACAAATAGTTTTTATTTTTAACCGACTTCAAAAAAAGGAGGAGGTTCTCAATTTGGAAGCTTATAAGTATATTTTTTTATGTATGTTTGGGCATTTCTCCGTCATATATATTATTGAACGGATTTGCAAAATTCTTTGTTCGAAAGAGGTTTATTCCGAAATGGTCCCATTTAAATTTCCTAAAGATCTGATGATGAGTTTCGGAAACAGACAACGGAACTCTTCAATAAATGCCAGCAAATCAACCGCGATTGCTGCTATCGCATATGTATGTATTGTTTACGCCATCACACAAAATAACATCACGCCGGTACCCTCTAAAGGGGTACGCAGATGTGTTCAGTAAACCACAGTATGTACATCCTCATTTCTGCCAAAGTTCTTAATTCAATAACTGGGTCAGTGGTTTAAACCAGATCGAATGAAAAACCTTGTTTTGTAATAAGGGGCATAATTTTCCCACTGCTGGGACACAGGCCTCCTTTCTGTGAGAGGGAGTGGGACGTAGGCCACCACGCGGGCCCAGTGCAGGTTGGTAGAGGTCACATGTCTTCGAATTTTTGGTTCTAACACATGCCGGTTTCCTCACCATGTTTTCCTTCACCGTTTTCAGAGCCGTGGTGATGATATGATTTACACAAAGGAAATCGCCTGACTGGGTTTGAAACTACGACCTAGAACTCGTCAGTCGCGGCCGTGACTACTGCGCCTCCACTGCTCGATTTTAACCAATAACGGTAGGTATGTAAATCCATCAGTAACTTTGCCAATTCTTATCACGTTTTCGAAGGATTTGCTCTACATGGAACTCCTCACCTGACGCTTTTCATTTATTTATCTTGTATCTCTGGAAAAACAAAAACTCATCTGGAAAACCGAACATATTATTTCGCCGTACACCAAAGACATCTCCACGAAGTAGTACTTAGAAAACTTGCGTAGGTATTTACGAAAGAGTGACGCATCAGGTTTACGTGCGCCATCCCCACGCATGGCCGTGGGATGCTACTTGGGAATACAGCTGACTCATCGTTTGTACAGTGTTGCCAGTTTTGGAAGATTTAGTAGAATTTGGACAAGACAAAAATAAAATTATGAAGTTATTCTTTAAATTGTGACGGCATATTAATCAACTGTTTTTTGTTGTAAGTACAGACGCCAGCACATCAACCTACTACAATCTGTCAAAATTCTTTAATAGATTTTCAACTTTAACTTTATAGTATTAAGGTTCAAGGTTGATTGGGAAAATTTGACAGTTTCGGGTAGCTTGACCTGCTGGCGTCTGTACATATAAGGAATAAAAAAATAGAATAAAATGAGATAGTACATACAATATATCTCTGTCGTGGCCAACCTACGTTTCAGGTAGACCGCGTGTGATTTTGTGGGTAGGTATCCATTTTCTTCAGTTATTTTTTCTCAGGTATAGTCATGTATAAAGTCAGACGTCACGCACGTACGACGTAGTTTATTCATCGACTTAAAAAAAGGAAGGTTCTATATTCATCTGTATTTATTTTTTAAGTACTTTCAGCTATATTCTCATCAATATTGTGGACAGTTTTTGAAATTTTGCTAGTATTGTATTATCTATATTTTTACTTTCCAAGGACATCGTATAGCGTGAATAAGTACCTACGTTTTTCTTCCACGTAGCTGGCAACACCACCCCTTTCGCAGATGACTCCGACCCTCGGAAAAAACTATGTGTAAGCTTTGAGTGACGCAAATTGGATGAGCAAATTAGGTGACTAAACGAGTTTTTTTTTACTGATTTCGGTACTCTCAACGTAAACATTTCTTTTTGTGATGTTACGTGGGTACATATAATTATGCTATGCTGTGCTGGGACCAAAAATTCGAAGACCTTAGACATGTACCAACCCGTACTGAGCCCGCGTGGTGAATTACGGCCCACTCCCTCTCACAGAGTCCAGAGTCCCAGCAGTGGGAACGTTATAGGCTGATTATGACCTCCTAATGAATTCACGATCGAGCCAAATACCACTCCTTTCCTCTCTCAAATCAAATGACAGGTGCCCATTTCAAAGGCACTTCATTAAAAAGAAACTCATAAAACCGAAGTTTATTAAAATTCATTCATAAATTTTACTAATTAGAATAATATTTCGTAAAAACTGGGAGCCAATTAATTTGATAAGAATCTTTTCAGCGACGAGTCCTTTGGCTATTTCAGTGGCTACCTTAGTCGATATTGAAGGTAGACATTTTTGATTGGTCGAATGAAAGGTCTATTAGTTTTAAAATCAAGGGTTGGGCTTATTGAATGTCTGATTTGTGAAAAAAGCACGACAGATAATAAATAGTGTTTTCTTACATTCAGTTTTACACCAAAGTTGTATTTTTCAGGTAAATTCGTTTTTGCAATGCTCTATGAAGTCTAATTAATTTTACATCTGGATATTTACTGTAAGTATTTTATAAAATAAGTCCACGTTGGTCTAGTGGTCGTAAACGCTACTACTAAGCATAAGGGTACTTGGTTCGATTCCCGGGTCGGACAAAGTGTTATTGGGTTTTTTCATCTGAAATTTCTCAAGAGCAGCCTAGAGTCTGGATTAGTGCCCAATTGATGGCAATAGGCTCGCCCTAATACATGGGACTCAAACATAACTGGCTAAATGTGGGTGTGCTATAGGTACACATCTGCCTAACCCTTCGGGGGAAAAGGCGTGAAGTTATGTTAAATCCAAAGGTTTTTTTTTGACTCATCGTGGAAACTCCTTTGAGTCATGTCATGAATGAGCAATAATATACATATATACTCGTATATATTTTTTTTATTTTTATTTTTTTAAGTTGCCCCACACTAGCAATTACTCCTGTATTGTGGGTGCGTTTACAAACATTTAAACTCGCATACACAAACAGCCAGACCCGGAACAACTACCTGTAGACAATACAAATATTTGTTCCGTGCGGGAATGGAACCCGTGACACGCAGCGCAGCAGTCGATCGTTCAGCCACTGCGCCAACCGTGTCGTCATTTTAAAGTACCAATTTATATAGGTCGCAAAATATAAATTTATATAAATGCTAGGTGATCCAAATCAAACTCAAGCTAAACCTAATCCAAATCTAAAGCTTTAAGCCTATAAATATTAATAAACATTCATAAATATTAATAAGTGCGTATTAATTAAAACTGTATAAATTTTCATTAGGATCCCTGGCCAAGTTTTACCTTGCCTATTAATTAAACATTGGGACAACGACAGCGTGTCTTGGACAAAACTTTAAGGAATTAAGAACACAATATAAATTAGTGAAAACGAATTATTGTTGGAAACAAGGAAACAATTTTAGCTTTGAATTAATCAAGGAACGTTCTCTGGGATTGTGGTATCGCTCCGAGATTTAAGCGTATAAATTAAGGCAGCGTTTAAGATGAAGTTTAGATTATAATTGCGTTTGACCAGAGGGGCAATTCTCGTAATTTTAAGAACGTTCACAGTCTCAATCTGTCAAAAATACTTCAAATTTCCCTACATTTTGACAAGTTTTTGACATTTGTTTGTCGCCGAGGTGAGACTGCGACTGGATTTTGAACGTTTTAAATTACGAGAATTGGCATTCAGATGCATGAACGTGAACGAAGCAAAAGGATTAGGGTAGTAGCAGGTGGCGTTCTGTACTTTCTACCTACACCCATGGGAAGAAAGCGTCAGTTTAAGTATGTATGTAGAAAAACTATCTATTCGGCAATTCAGTCAGTCAGTATAGACTGACTGAATTACCGAATAGATAGTTTTTCTAAAAATCTCAACGTGAACATTAAGATAAAGTGAGCTTGAAATGAGCTGTCATTCCACTTGATGCTAGGTATGGTAGTGTAGCGGTATCTACAACGCCACATGCGAACAACGCGTCATACTGACGTCACGCAAATCCTGCATCTCGCAAGCAGAGTTTACCGCGCAATTAGTATAATGTATAAATCTAAACTTCCCAATCAATCGTAGGACAGTTGCCCGCCAGACACAACACCCATCTGGTCGGAGGATCCCCCCTTTTCTATGGAGGATGAGTGCACTTTACACCCTTTTCCACATACCTCTATACTGGTGACCCCAACGTAATAGCTATAGTAAGTTCACTTCAAGCTCAGTGTACCTAAGTTTTTACGGTGGCATTTTTAAAGAATACATAGATCTGCTGGTATTTAAAAAAACAGTGCTCACTTTCAATTTATTTACAGCAATTATTTTAATTTATTTTTTCTTGGCTTTGACTTAAGATTTGTAGGTCGTGAGTTCGAACCCAGCCAGCGCTTCACTATATGTAATCTATTTCATCACCACTGCTCTCAAAACGGTGAAGGAAAACATTTTGAGGAAACTGGCATGTCCTAGAACCAAAAATTCGAAGACATGTGGCATCTACCGACCCGCACAAGGCCCGCATGGTGGATAACAGCCCACTCCCTCTAACACAGAGGAGGCTTTTGTTCCGGTACTCCAAGTAGTGAGAACACTATAGGCAGATTATGCTTCTGCTGTCTCGGCTTCCTCCATAATATTTGGTCAGCAAAATTAATCCATTTCTTTTCCCTTTTCTTTGAAAGGAACGCGGCACAGGAAAGAACTTCGCAGTGAACTATATATCAAGGGCAAAAGCCTGCTCATATTCAACCGGAAATTGAAAAGCTTACAAGGATCATTTAACAGCCCCGTTTTGTAAATTGGCTTCTTCAACTTACGCGACTCAATAAGCAGCTGATATATCCAGTAAGGGCGATAAAGTTATGGAAAAATAACAAGAATGGTTTGAAATGGGTGAGATGATAATTTTGGTAGTAATAAGGTGTTCTGGGGAAGTGGGAAAATACGACTGTTTACGAAAAGGCACATGAAACATGTTTTTACATCGGTTGTTTGTTTGACTAGTGTTAACAAGTACCTACCAAATAGATACTCGACGGTTATGACGTAATAGTTGCTTAATTATTCCTAAATTACTTTCAATCTTCTCAATAATATCTAAATAATATTATTTCTATTTATTTTCCCATAATAAGTCATTTATTTGATTTTTATAACAATAATTTAGTATTCATAACATATTTGAGTAGTTAACGGACAGTTGGTTTGAATATGGCGGTTAAGTTTATAAAAAGGGAGGCAAATCATTTCTAACGATTATTATATTGTGAACTAGTGATAAGGACGTTGCTCTGCCAAAATACAGACTTGAGTGTGAATTATAGTTCGTGTTTAATTGTATAAACCCTGCTATTGAATAATACTAGTCAAACGGATTGAATAGGGATACAGGGGTGAATCGCGACACCTCCTTCTGCGAAGCAGTCATGCTAGCGAAGGAGGTGGCTGAGAGGCTGAGGGAAAGAACCTCACGCCTCAGCCGCCGCGGGAGACGCTCCGGGCGTCGGGAGCCGCGTGACGACTCCCGGCCACCGTAGGCGCGGGCCTGCGGGCGGTGAGTAATGGGTAGCTCACCGTCCGATCAGCACCAGGCCCGTGCCGGACGGCGCGTTGTGTTCCACGCGCGCCTCAAAGAGAAAATGTCAGCAGAGGACGGGGCCCCATAGGGCCGAAGCCTGCCGGGGCGGCGGGATTTTCCGAAAGGTTAACCGCTGCCCTGGAACAGAAAGGGCTAAGGAAGGAACACGGATGGGTTTTAGTCAGTAAAAGTCTGACACTCCCTTCCGCTCCACCCAGAGCGAGAGGGGTCATTTGATGATTTCCCATCCAAAAAAAAAAAAAAAACACAATACAATAACACTTGAAAAATAAACAAAATGTAATGAAGAAGATTAATGGAATAATTTACAACATAAGATCTACACTTACAAACATATCACGTGTAACGTTACCTTTGCGAACTCGCTGATAAAATAGATATTTTCTCATGTTCACTAAACATGAGAAAATATCTATTTTATCAGCCACCAGTGTGCGCATTGTTCGCGTCAGAGAGGGACGTTATCCCACAGCTCAGTTCGACCGCGCAGCACCGCGTACAGGTTGGGCCGTCGTCGACGATACATGATTGTACTCACCCGGCACACACAAGCCTATCCCCTGTAGAACACCCGGATTATTTATGTTACCCCGGAACACTCCAAGGATATACGACGCCAGTGATAGATCCCTCCTTGTAGATAGAAACATAAACAATGTTTACCGAATGCAGTTGCAGCAACACGATACTGTTGCTGCAACTTCTGCTGTGCACCTAGCATTTTACTTAGATGAGTTATTCAATAAAGATGAAGGAATAAAAACAACGTCCTGTCTGTATCAAATTCAATATACCGAATTAAGGCCAGCATCACTTGAAAACTTAAATAAAAACTATCGATACCTGCCTCATAACACAGAACAACCCTAGTCATCGGATTTTCGAGCCGTCATGCTGAATATCGGTTCACTCAAACGCAATTATAACACTGTTATATAACACTGCTATATAGCGCTGCTATATAACTATTATAGCAGCATTATAGGTAACAGTGTTATATCCGGAATTAGGATTAACATTTTGATTGGACGAATTTAGCTTAAATGCTGTATTGCTGGATTTGATTTATGAGTTAGGTACCTAATGTTTGTGGGGAGGTTATTTGTTGGTTGCGTAATAGCTGTCGACCGATTCTGGTTATAGACTTATAGTTATAAAGGTAGGGAACTTTAGGATCCTAAGACTGCGGTGGTCGCCATATAGCGTCCGCAATGCATTGTCGAATGGGGTCACTTAAAAGCTATTTATGAAAGTAAAATGGTGTGGATCCCTAGAAAGCGTTTTTAACACAGTAATGTCAAACCCCGGTGCCATTATTTTCATGACAGACGTCATTGCAGCTGTTATATGGCGGCCACCTCTCTTCTAGCAAATCATAGCTTTACTAACACCTACGTTATTTTATCTTCCATAATATTGAAGATTTTAGTTTCGTAGCTATATTACGACGCTTTCGTCTCATGCATCTAAAGGCAATTTTTTTAAAGGCACTGTTGCTAAGCCTTATAACAAAACCGACAAATTTTGGGCTGCAAGAACCGGGCATCAGCATCTGCTTCACTCGAGTGAATACTTTACTCGAGTAAAGGTTCATTGTGGTTTCATTCCACTTGCACAGGACACCGACCAAATTGTATAGGGATAAATGTTCATCTGTTCCTTGCATTTAATATTTCGATCATTCGGTAGGCGAGTGAAAGATGCCGAGTGCCGAAATCTAACATCATTGGATCGATTCACTAATAAATTAATTTTGTGTTCAGACGTTTCACTTCGAGTCAAAGATGCCGAATAATCATTGTCATCTGGACATAGGCCTCTCCTATTGCACGCCAATCAACTTGACTTCCAGCAAGTCTCACCCAGCTGCTATCAACCATCCTGCAAACATCGTCGCTTCACCAAGCTTGATGGCGAATGAAATGTAAAAATAAACAAAATGTGAAGCGTCTGATATCGGTGAAATAGCAATATAATGTAATTGGCAGCCACAGATATATTACTGCAAGAAAATACTATTTTCATAAAGATCAGAGGCTTCTATCAAGCAGCAAGCCTGCTCACTGCATGTTGAATTTTCCGCACGTAGTTTATCCTTATCAAAAGTCAAGGCTCTTTGCGTTGTAAGTTATACAGGCTGGCAGGGACATCGACGCGCAAACTGTAACCATGAATTCAGCACATGAGTTTAGACCCACTAGGGTCGAAATTTTTCGTCAGTTATTAAAAAAAAAAATTGCTGTTCCATACATTTTGACCGCGGTATTGCACTTTTCTATGAAACAGAACAGATTTTTTTTTTTTTTTTGATAACCGACGAAATATTTCGACGCTAGGGGGTCTAAACTCATGTGCTGAATTCATGGTTACAGTTTGCGCGTCGATGTCCCTGCCACCCTGTATAGTCAGTCGATATTCCTTGTCGAATCCATAAAATACATTTCTCATATTTCACTTTATTTCAATACTAGGTTCCGCCCGCGATTTGATCCTTGTGAAATGTCTTGTTGCCCCGCCCCACCGCGTCGTATCGCATCGTCTGCCCGCACTATCACTTCGTTTTCACTTAGAGCTCTTTCTGACTTCTTTTCTTTTTGCTCGGCTGCTAAGGGTCATAGCGTGACGTTAAATAGCCATTCCACCTTCCTCAAGAATTGGACTATCAAATGCATATTTTTTTTTTAATTCGACTGACAGTTTCAGAGATTAGCGCGTTCAAACAAACATATTAAAAGTATAGATAGTATAGATGAGCTTTGATGCTACGAAAACACAAAGAACTACTGCCTTCTCTAATCTCAAAAACGAGATACGATACGGAGTAGTATTCTGGGGGAATTGCAGTGAACGAGAAAGGGTATTCAGAGCCCAAAAATATTGCATTAGATCAATGACCGGCATTCATTCAACAGACAGCTGTATTCCTATGTTTAAATCCCTCAAATTATTGACCTTTCCTGCACTTTATATTCTGGAGGTAGCATTATTTGTTAAAAAGAACCCAAATCTTTTCGAAACAATGATAAATCATTCTTCAAGACCGGCATTACAGAGATCCCAATACAAAGGGCTACTACATACAGGATGTTTCAAAACAGCATTATTAAGAAAGAATATTATGCATATGGGACCAGTTATTTACAATAAAATACCTTACGACATTAAAAATGATACAACTCATTTTTTCAAAAAGAAATTAACGAAATTACTAGTTGAAAAATGCTATTACGCTGTCAGCGAGTTTTTAAATGATAGCACCCTATGACAATGCTCAATATTATTTCAATTTATTAATTTGCTATATCCTTATTTTGTATTAATGCATGACCATTAGTTATCCAGTGAATTTGATTTTCAAGAATATGACATTCAAAATCAAAATCAAAAGTCATTTATTCAAATTAGGCTGAGAATCAGCACTTTTTGAACGTCAAAATTACAAAAGACAGTCCCCCAAAAACGCCCGCCCTTCACCACTTCCTAGTGCTATCGCTGGGAAGAAGAAGTGGCGCAACAAACTCCCCAGCAGCACAGCTGTCTGTTCAATTAAAAAGAAAATACGTGATTGGATACAATACTAGGTTACCTAGATGTTCGGTAATTAACATTACAAAACAGAACATAAAATTAAATTATTTGCCATAATATGTCAGCTAGCCACGCCAATATACCAACAAATATAATACAAACTATACGTACTCAAGCTAAAAAATAATTAATTAAAATGTAAATTAAAAAAAAAACTTACTACCCAAATAAAAGCCTCCAGGCATAAAGGGCGTGACAGCTTACACATTTATGCATTGCTGGGTTCTAAGACCTGGCAGTAAGCTAATTCTGGAGAAGGAACATAAACATTGTCTTGCGTTAAACTAGGGTGACCAACTATTCTTATCGTCTAAGTAGTCGTTGATGGAATAGTATGCCTTTGAACAAAGGTTGGATTTTAGTTGAGCTTTAAACGCATTAAAAGGCAAGTCTAGAAAAGAAGAGGGTATCTTGTTATAAAAGGTTATACCAAGCCCAACAAATGAGTTATGAACCTTATGAAGCCGGTGAAAGGGGGCACGTAGTTTGTCCTTATTTCTAGTGTTAACACTGTGAATATCACTATTTTTAGTGTACAAGTGTAAATTTTGCCTAATATATAAAATGTTGGCAAGGATGAATTGTGATGCAACCGTGAGAATACCAATATCTTTAAAGAAATCTCTTAGAGAAACTCTGGCACCTAGCTGGTAAATTGCTCGAACAGCTCGCTTTTGAAGGACAAATATATTTTGTATATCAGCGGCTTTGCCCCACAGCAGAATACCGTAGGACATAACGCTGTGAAAATAACTAAAATAGACTAAACGAGCTGTATCAACGTCAGTGTATTGTCTTACTTTCCTGACGGCGTAGGCAGCCGAACTGAGCCTTCCTGCTAGACTTGATATATGAGGTCCCCACTGAAGTTTGGCATCTACTGTTAGTCCTAGAAAAATTGCCGAGCCTACAGTTTCAAGCACCTCTTTATCTAAGACGATGTTGGGTCCTAGGTTTCTAACATTCGGTAAGGCGAACTTTACACATTTGGTTTTCTTGGCATTGAGAACTAAGTTATTTGACGTAAACCAATCTGTAACTATTGAGAGTGCACTGTTTACGTCGTCAAAATCTTGTCTATTCCTGTCTACTTTAAAAATAAGAGAGGTATCATCTGCAAACAGTACAACATCACAGATGCCCGTCAAATGGAATGGTAAATCATTAATGTAAACTAAGAACAAGAATGGACCCAGTATTGAGCCTTGCGGAACACCTAACTGAACTGGTAGCCCGGATGACTTCACACCATTAACATCTACACATTGGACCCTATTATGTAAATACGAAATAATTACGTTGAGAGCTTCGTTTTGGACACCGTAATGACGTAATTTACGCAAAAGCGTGTCATGGTGCACGCAATCAAAGGCTTTGGAGAGATCACAGAAAACTCCAATAGCATTCTGTGATTTCTCCCATGCGTCAAATATGTGTCTCAACAGAGCAACACCCGCATCTGTAGTTGAACGACCTTTTGTAAAGCCATATTGCTCATTATGGAGGAGGCTATTTAAATTAAAATGTCTTAGCAGCTGCTTGAGTATTAACTTTTCAAATATTTTGCTAAATGCAGGTAAGATAGAAATAGGCCTGAAATTGCCAACGTCATTCTTATTACCTGATTTAAATAATGGTATGACTTTACTACTTTTCATGAGGTCAGGAAAAGTTCCTAAATCAACACATTTATTAAAAGTAACAGCTAGATAGGGGGCTACGATGTCTATTATATTACTTATAAGTTTAGTGGAGATGCCCCAATAATCACCGGTGTTTTTAGACTTAAGTGTATTAAAAACATTAACTACATCACGCGGGGTTACATGTTCGAAACTAAATAAGGGACTACATTTAGGTACACTACTGTGCAAAAGGTTTTCAGCTTTAGACGAGGACGAGTTTAAGGAGCGAGTCGTAGTTATCGGTATGTTGGCAAAAAACTCATTAAATGCCTCAGCTACGTCAGCTGCTTTGTTAACTAATTTGTTGTCGACCATAATCTCAAGTAGTTTTTCTTGTTTAACCGATTTTCATTAATAACTGATTACCTGACATTATTGATTAAGTTAGATTTGCAATTGAAATGTTTACATATCATATGACATAAATCTCTACTGTATATTATCTGACTGAAGCATGCATTTTAACATAAATTTTTCGATTATTTAATATTTCTTACTGTTGACATTTTTAAATTATTTTTTTTTCTTTGAATTAATTGTAAATGGATTATAAATTATTCATATTTGTACGCCGTCATCGGCAAAACATAGTGTACCTATATATTTTAATAATAACACCTGTTTTTTACACAACCTATGTTTTACAAATAAAAAAACTTTGACTTTGACTTTGACTTTGAGACTAACTTTAATAGAGTTTTCATCTTTGAATACTCACTCACATTCAAAATGTTACTTAAGACTAGAGTAAATAGAGCAGAATTTAGGTGAACCGGATGAAAACCGCAACATTACTATTCCTTATTCAATATTCTGAATGAAGTTTGTCGTTGAAACTGCAGGAAATAGATCCACGCGGCAATGGCCGCTGTTTCCGGCTGAAAGTGATCCCGCGGCCAACCGTATCCGGTGGCTGGCGGTCCGTTATGTCCCCCACCTCCGGTTTGAACGATGCCTTACTTTTGTATTCGGTATATCATGACTATATCCAGCACTACCTAGATTGAGTTTTATTGGTTTGTTTGAATAAGGACTGGACTCTTTGTTGAGGTTTTTTTTGGGTGGAGCAGTGTCGGTTTTATTAAAGTTGAGGCTTTTGCGTTTCGCGTTAGGTAATACTTACAGATAGTTGTTTCGGGTTTAGTGTTTGTGTTTATAAGATTCATGTCTGTAAACATGTTTTCGTGATAGCACAAGTTTAAACCTTAGTGGTTTTTGGTTGCTATTTCATATATGAATAATCCTGTATTCTTTTGTATAAATAAAAAAAATAAAAAAAACACTCGGTACAGTAGGTACAGAAGGATATTTGGAACGAAGTTCTTAAATGCTGAGTAAACTGATAGAAAATGTCATGTACTTATAGAGAGTTATGCTACCTCTATGCGAATTTCTCTAGAGACCTCACTATCGCCTTTAGCACCCTCGAAAACCATTTCGAGGGTGCTAAAGGCGATAGTGAGGTCAAAATGAAAATCCAAGATGGCGGCTGCGAAAAGTATCAAATTTTTCATCATGGGTATCCTTTTCATGTTTTTCGAAAGCGGAGTCAAAATGAAAATCCAAGATGGCAACCAGTGTATGAGAGCTTCTAAAAACTTATACTAGATGGCTCTGTATTAAAAAATCGTATTAAATTCACACTACTTTCTCACTCTCTCTCTTTCTATTATACACGAGTGAGTGTGCGTGCGAGTATCCCGTAAGGAACTTCGTCCCTGACGGGGTACTAACTGCGCCCCGCGGTTTCACCCGCATAAGTCTGGATCCCGTGGGAGGGAATATTGATAAATAATGATAAATGATTTTATTTTGTAAGTAGGTTTGTACAAACACTTTTACACGTCAATCATATTTTAAAACTAGATGAGGTCGGCGTTTCCTATCTGACTACTCTGAGAAGAAAGGCCGAAACAAACTCAGAGGTCACAGTCTCTTTTAAAGTCCAGACATAATCTTGGTCAGATCATATGAAGACCATGCAGGTCGATGTCTGAGATGGTCTTTTGAGGAAAGAACCACACAGATTGAGAGGACCTGTCCAGTCAGTGCACGCATTTGTCAGAAATCAGTGCAGCTCAACTCAAAACTTAAGGAGCTCGACGATTCGACGAACAATACCAAAGAAAGGACATTTGGGTAGGCCGCATTAATTACTCAAACTGCCAGACCATGACAAAACTAAGAGAACAGAGAGAAAAATAAAATATAATAAAAATAAAGTGACCCACATAGTATTCACATTCACAATAATTAAAATAATAGAATACTTTACAAAGTAAGCAAATGTCACAGTACTTATATATAGAATTCATTGATGTCAAAGTGTATATAAAAAAGAAAAACAACAACAAAACAGAAAAATAAGAACACTACATAGGTAAAAAATTGGAAGCATCTCAATCCCAAGCCTTTTTGTCCTCGATATAATCCTTAACGGTATAAAAGGCTTTCTGGCACAACTTACGTTTAATGAATGATTTGAATTTATTAAGGCTTAGATCTTGAACGGGGCTTGGAACTTTATTGTAAAAGCGTATACATTGGCATCTGAACGAGCCACCTATTTTCTTGAGCCTTGTTATAGGTACAACAAATTTGTGTTTGTTCCTAGTATTTATATCATGGATATCACTGTATTTTTTAAACAATTTTATGTTTCTATGGGCATATAAAAGATTTTCATAAATATATTGAGAAGGCACAGTCATAACATTAATCTCTTTAAATTTGTCTCTGAGCGAGTGTCTCGGACTTAATTTATAAATTGATCGAACAGCTCGCTTCTGCAAAACAAAGATAGTCTGAATATCGGCGGCATTTCCCCACAATAGAATACCGTACGACATTACACTATGAAAATAGCTAAAGTACACTAAGCGGGCTGTCTCTATATCAGTTAAATTACGAATTTTTCTAACAGCGTATGCTGCGGAACTTAGCTTTTTTGACAATTTATCTGTATGTGGACCCCACTGAAGCTTAGCATCCAAAGTTATGCCCAAGAATACTGTGCTGTCTTCAGGATTCAATTCTTCGCCCTTTATCAACACATTCGTTTTCACCTGCCTAACGTGAGGTAGCGTAAACTTAATGCATTTAGTTTTTTTCTCGTTTAAAAGTAAATTATTAACATTGAACCAGTGGACTACTTTAGAGATCGCGCTATTTACATCGTCAGTAACCAGCTGCTGACGTTTAAGTTTAAATAAAAGTGAAGTGTCATCGGCAAACAACACTATATCATGATTATCCTTTATGAGGTACGGCAAGTCATTTATATAAATAAGAAACAAGAAAGGACCAAGAATTGAGCCCTGTGGGACTCCCATTGTTACTATAGATCCGGGAGATCTTTTTCCATTAACGACAACGCTCTGAATCCTGTTACTCAAGTATGAAGTAAGAAGATTCAGAGCATTGTTCCGAATTCCGTAGTGGCGGAGTTTCCTGATTAACGTTTCGTGAAGAACGCAATCGAATGCCTTGGACAAATCACAAAAGATGCCCAAGGCATCGCATTTATTTTCCCATGCATTATAAATATGTCCTAAAAGTTCAACACCGGCATCAGTAGTTGAACGACCCCTTGTAAAACCGAACTGTTTGCCATGTAATAATTTGCGTTTATTAAAAAATCTTTGCATTTGTTCTAAAATTAATTTCTCAAAAATTTTACTAAAGGTAGGTAGTACAGAAATAGGTCTATAATTTGTGGGGTCTGATGTACTACCCGATTTAAACAAAGGTATTATTTTACTATTTTTCATGAGATCAGGAAACTCCCCACTGTCTATACAACTATTAAAGATAACAGCTAGAGCAGGTGCCACAATGTCAATAATAGACTTAGCAACTTCTACAGAATTACCCCACAAATCTGCAGTCTTTTTAACATTTTTATTGCGATAAAAAGTATCCTATGTCCTAATTCAGGTCATGGTTTACACATGTGTATCTAAATCTGCTCAGTGGTTTTAGCGTTAAAGCGGAACAAACAATATTAGTTAAGACGAGGAATACACCTTTTAACTTAACTTATAAGACAGGTATGTCATATCAAAACATACTAAAATGTTTCGTATTACATGACAAAGTTATCCCGAATTGCAAAGTTAAGACCTATCGTGTTATTACTCTGCAGAATCATACGAAAATAGAAATTGTGACAAGCGAGAGCATCGCTAGGGACGTCTGTACGTGTGGCCATGAAAATGAATTAACATCACATTTGAAATAACTCTGCGGCCGTTTTTTTTTTTTTTTTTTTTTTTATTTATTTATTTATTTGCCAGAAACATGGTATATTATAAAGGTGTTCATAATTATAATTATAGTGCTACATGTCTCACCGTTTTAACGGTATGCAAAAACAATTTTCTAATTACTTGAACAAAGAGGAAAATCTTCTGGCAAATTACATAAAAAAAGTCAAAGCATTGTGTAGCCAGTAAAAAGTCAATTATTTGTATGGCAATGTGACTTTTTAGATAAGTTTTCGAGTTTTGTCAGCTAATTTAATTTGACCTAAAAACATACCTAACCTAACAGACTTAAAATAATTATAATGTACATGTATATATGAAAAAAGAAACAATAGAATCATATGTCATCAAAAAATTCGTCCGCATCGCTGTCAACAGGAACAGTGCCTAAAAGGCTGGCAGCATTGCCACGTTGTATGGCGATGCTGATGTGACTTTTTGGGTTCATAATATGAATTCGAAAATCACAGCGCCTGGATTCAGAAAGTAAATTATTGTTTTTTGGACCGTTTTGAGAAATTGGTGATGAAATTCTTTACATAAAGTAAAGCGCCTGCCTGGGTGCGAACCCACGACCTACCCACAATTCTTAATTCGAGGCCGTTACTACTGGGCCACCACTGCTCGGAGTCAAATTAATAGTAATTGCAAAGACATTGAAAAAATATTGTATGGTCAAGTACCTCTCTTGCATTACGAAAATCAGCTAGATAGCTATAAAAAAAAAAACATGTAAAATACTGGTATTCATCTGCATACGGTTAGACTGGAAGCCGACCCCAACACAGTTAGGAAAAGGCTAGGCAGATGATGATGAGCGAGATAGCTATATCTTCTTGTCTACCGCATTCCCGCGGCCCTCGTGGCCCACATTGAAAGGCATTCCACTATCCTGCGGCACTCCATACAAGATCCATTGTCATATTACACACACACACGATGACTCTAGGTAAATTGGTTCAGACAAAATTCTGAAGTGTGTGGTTAAGGATGTGGTTTTACTCTATTTGATTGTGGTTTTATACTTAATATAAATCTTGTTGAAACACACATACTTAAACTTAAAGTAAACTAAATACATGTGGAAAAATTGCGTTACACACTATCAGTAGAAATTGCTTTCATTTTGACAGTCTAACAACATTCATTGCGTTATTTACGTTGTTGAGCAGCCACGTTTTTCGAACATATGAAGCAATGGATTAGCAATATCCTTCAAAATTATTCAGATTGAGATTGATAGTGTGTTACGCAATTAAGGTGTTGGTTGACTTTCTGATTTAGGGTTTGATATAGTCTCCTCATCTGTAAAGTCAGGTTAATTAAATGTTTATCAAATTAACTACCAACTTAAATAATTGACAGCATAGCACATAAAATGTGAGTACAGCAAGTGCAGTATTGCATTCTTCACATGAATAAGCGTCGCCATACAACGTGGCAATGCTGCCAGCCTTTTAGGCACTGTCCCTGTTGACAGCGATGCGGACAAATTTTTGATGCCCTGTGATTATTTTGCATGTTGTACATTATGTACATATCATTGTTTTAAATGTTATCTTATATAATATAAATATTTATAAGTACTTAGATGAAATGTACTTAAATTGTCCGTACATAAAAATCACAAACTGTCATGTCGACAGTTTGCGGTTGTATACATAATTCGCCTATAATTTTCCCACTGCTGGGACACAGACCTCCTCTCTTCGAGATTAGGCTGTAATCCACCACGCGGGCCCAGTGCGGGTTGGTAGATATCAAATGTCTTCGAAATTTTGGTTCCAGGACATGCCGATTTCCTCACGACGTTTTCCTTCACCGTTTTGAGAGCATTGGTGATGAAATAATTTACACAAAGTAAAGCGCCTGCCTCGCCTACGAGACTCTACTGGGTCACCACTGCTCTATGGTTGTATAAAATGGCTATAATACGGAAAATTGACGGAGTGTGTCATTATGATAAACAATTAATTTACCTGAGAGAACCTTTGTCACCTACTTCTGTTTCTAAACGCCTGAAAGTCTGTGAGTGATTTTTTATGTTTGCTAATCAATCACGTCTGGATGACAAAGGTAGATCATGACCTGGGTTAAGTTAGGTTGATACTTTTTATACCGGTTGACAACCTCCACTCGGGGAAGAATAGAATAGAAATACTCTTTAAGTACAGCATAAATATTACAGATATAAATACTTACTAAGTATTTGTTAATTTTGTTTTTTTTTTTAATGAAAATCGTCTACTTTTACAATGTTTGTAAATTTGTGAGCACCGTGTATATATCACATAATGAATTTATATGTCATGGTTTCGTTTTTAATTATTTTACCAATTGTGGTTTTATAGTAATTATATTTTATTTTAGGTGCATCGTCGTCACATATAATTAATATATAATTAATGTATTCAAAATATTCTAATAACATTTTAAAATAATAACGGTGGAGTTTCTTGCCTATTCTTCTCCATTCGAAAACTACCATTTGGAAGGGGCGACTAGAATCAATTCTATTTACTGTAATTTTTGACGTTCAAATTGACGTTCAAAAGTGCTATTGTTGTCTGAAACATTATTTGTTATTTTATTAATTTTGTATTTTGTGTTTCACGAACTGTGTCCAAATAAACGTTTTTCTTTCTTTTCTTTCCTTTTTATGTGCCTATTTGAAATAAATGCTTTGATTTTGACTTTGAAATGTTGAAATTTTACAAGGGGTGACACAATGGGCGGTCTTATCGCTAAAAGTCATCTTTTTATGGCAATCTTTGGATGGATTTAGAGAGAAAGTAGAAACGATACTGCAGGTAGTCTGTGGTGTAAAATATAAAGTTAACACATGACCCATTGTTGTTGTTACAGCAACAGCGAACACTTCACAAGCTGGACCTGGAGCTCAAACATTTACGACGAGTCGCGTCCAGTCCAGTCCAGTGCTGGAGAATAATACAGAAGTCATGCGCTAGTGTGCCTGAATTATGGACTTGAGCAGTGGACGCCGCGGGGTTGGGGGTTCCGCACTTGGAAAGGTAAAAGCGCCGGGTAAGAAGCGATGTACAGTCAGGAAAATTAGTTTATAATCACGATGAACTAGGCAGTAAGTTTTTAGTGTACTTTATAGTAGGGGAGGTACTGCTCGATTTTTGAAAGAGAGAGAGAAAGAGAAAAAAGTGACCAATGTAATACCGAATAATTATCAACTATTTTTGGTATGATTTTCAGCCAGTATAAAATTACTGTAGGTATACGTACAATTACATATATTACTTCGCTACTAATTCCTTGGTTTTTAATTTAACTACTGGTCAAGAATCCTTGTCACAAATTATACTGTAGTTTTTACCATCTCAAATAAGTGAAAATACCAAGTGATCCTGTATAGAAAATAAGCAAAAAAAAGGAGAATAAGCATCACGACACGTGACTTTCTGTAGTTTTAGCTGCCAATTTTATGGGAAAAAGGTATGTGTTGATGTGATGTATATTTGTAGTATCAAAAACATTACTGGCCAGCAAAAGTTGCTACAAGGCTGATAAATTAAAAACCCGCTCAACAACCGCAGCGTTCTCCCATCCCAGTGCCCGACCACGTTAATGTTTGACGCTACAGTCTGCTCCGTGCGTTGGTAACCAATTCATGGCGTCACCGTGTCTTATATAGTGCTGTTAACTGCCTTGAATTTCATATGACAGCTAGCTAGTTGTGTTGGTTGTTTGTTGTTTATTGATAGAAATATGGTGAAATATTTTTTTTCAAACCCATTCATTTAATTAAGAAATTCTTTTATTACCGATTATACATCGTGCGACTACAACGGCGATATTAATTTAACACACGGGTATGGCTAGGGACCAGTAATCATATAAAACAATGTAAAGCAAATTAGTAGATAAGTGCCTATCTGATAACAATACAAAAAAACACCCCTGGCTTGTCAAAAAATGAATAAAAAAATTGAACTAAAAAATTAAAAACAAGCTGAATGATTTAGTGTAGACGACTAGTTTAGGTAAGTACTAAATAGATTATTTATGTGCAATTAAACCGCCATTGTGCCCAAAAGTGGAAAACTGAAAACCAATCTTTTCAGCGAAGTCTGGGGACCTGTAAAGAACTGTTCCAAGGAACCGTCTCCCGACTGCAATGAGAAGATTGATGATTTTTTTAAAATCTTTATTAACATAATAACACAAAGTGCATGCAATAAGATCTTATTCTAATTGTGTATAACCATATACGTAACAAGTTCTTCTCAAGGCTAACTTACCTTTACAAACATTTTACACTGAGTTTACTATTTTACTATTCTACACACATTCTAGGTCAGTGGGTCATCTTAGGGGCACTATAACAAGTCCATATAAACACACTAATATTCAAAAAAGCGCAAAAGTCTTAGTACTGACTTTAAACGCATACTACTGTTTACCCACTAAAGGTAATGTAGGTACTCACTGACTATTTGCAGCACAGGGCACAACATTACAACAATATAAATAATATGACTTAGATATAAACAATTATTATCGATGAGGCTAAACAAAAAATGATAATTCTAAACTGAGGGTCATTTGCGTAACTTTTCGCCGAGTATGCTTACTGCGATCGGGTAAAGGCAGCACGGTCGGTCAGAGGGTAGGTAGATATTGTTATTCACTCAAAAAATAGTGATGTGGTAAACGATACCGATTATATCTTCTTAAATACGATACCTAAGGTATTAGATCTACTTTTGCCTATGGGTGAAATTAATGGGTTATATGTTTGGGACTTTTACATATTATATAGAATTTTCGGGCTGATTTTAAGATCATTTTTTTAATGGTTTAGTTTAACTTGTTCGTGAACTCGTTTAAGGATTGCCTTGTTTTAACAACTTGCAACTTATTGTAGTTTTTATCAGTCAGGCTACTCCAGGCTGGCGCAGCATTATGCCAGACATGGTCGGACGAGGGTAGTATAAATACGTAACTTAGTGGCAGCGCTTAACTTGGACTTTCTGTTAAGAATAGGTTTTGACGCATTGATTACCTTCAGACCCTTTTCGCGAAGTGCATCAGTGTGTTCGGTTAATTTTGTTATCTAGAACAACACCGAGATATTTGACCGAACGCCTCCAGGATATGGAATGATTTTTAAAGTTTATAATAATAAGTGCCTGGAGGGGTAGTGATCGTTTACGCGAAAAAATAATAACTTCTATTTTACTGGTGTTTAATTTAAGTTTCCATCTGGTGTAATACGAGTCAAGTAAGTTTAGTGCAAGTTGAAGCCGCCCAATTATTAATTAAATATCCTCTAAAGAATATATGAGGCAGTGTCATCAGCATAGGATTACGAGATGAATTCTAGGTTGCTTAGTTATGTCATTTAGATACAGGATAAAGAGAAATGGTCCTAAATTTGAACCTTGTGGTACACCAGATACAATAAATTTCGCCTTAAAACACTGTTCACCTATGAAAACTTTGAAACGGCGGTTAATAAGATAGTTTTGGACTGTTTTGACAAGTGAGAGAGGGACGCACAACTAGCACAATTGGCAGTCACTCATACACGCGAAAGCTTAATTTACTTCGCCTTTCTATCTATTTCATGACATTTGTAAGAAAAAAGCATTGTTATGTAACAATAACTTAACACTTTGTTTCAATCTTACAAAATCAAAAGAAAATCCGCTCGACAATAGAACTGCACTACTGAACAGATAATATTATGATTCCATTGAAAGAACCGTTCAAAGTGCTCATTATGTTTGAGAATCCAAGTGTAGATAAAGTTATATAAAAAAATCTACCCATTTACGCCTTAGGTAACCTTCGCACGGCACATTCTTTAGAGATTTGATCGTCTCAGCGAACATACATAAAAGTTGTAAAAATGATAACGCGTTCTGGGGACCGTATTTTGGAGTTACGCGACTTCGTGAAAGTCGTATACGATTTCAAAATATGCGTTTTGAATTTTGTGCCGAAAAGGGGATGAAGAGATAGAATGATACCTTCTTATTACAAAATGAAATCTTACTTTAGAGTTCTAACCTAAACTTTTGAGCCAGTATTTGTATTTCGAACATTATTTTGATTTTGGCAAAGTAATACTAAAATGACAACTTATCACCGAACTAAGCTGTCATTCTTGTATAAAGAACTGCATTTATATAACAGTTAGGTTTTTATTTCAATAACTGGCTCGCTATTTTGAACCTGAGGGGCAATTCTCGTAATTTTAAGAACGTTCACAGTCTGATTTCAGTCTCAATCTGTCAAAAAATACCTCTAATTTTCCTACACTTTGACAAGATTTTGACATCGATTGTCGCTGAGATGGGATTGCGATTTTGAACGTTTTTAATTACGAGAAGTGGCCTTCTGATCTAAGGAAAAACTTTGTTTTGTAATAAGGGACATAGGCTTCTGTTATCTGCCAACTAAATCAAATTGTGATGATCAATGTGTCTGGCAATTTTGTTAATTATTGCAGTTTTTCAACGGACAGATCGCTCGCATTGTTCAAAATATAAATGTCAGTGTGTAAGGGAGGACCTACTATACGTATTTGTCATACCATTGGGAGTTCCTTAATTTTCCAGACTTGAGTCATCAAAGAATGAGTCACAAATATTTGGGAAGTTTATGAGTTCAGCAGTAGAATGTTTAATTAAAAATGAATCACAAGTATTTTGGGAATTAGCTATCCGTATACTTTATATAATAAACTAATTTACTTTGCGAGTCAGTCTATGAGTTTTGTAGTGTAACCATCATGAATTTGTTTGCACCCAGAACGACAACATCATCTGTATCTATATACTAATAATAAAGGTGAAGAGTTTGATGGTTTGAAAGCGCTAATCTCTGGACGTTCCAGTCAGATTTGTAAAATTCTTTTTGCATTTGATAGCCTAGTCGTAAAATATTAAGGTTATTAAATATTAAATTGCTTATTAGTCTGTTAGGCTAGATTGTAATCCATTACTGAGAACTTTAGTGTTTATTAATAAAGAAAAAAAAATTGATAGCCTAATTCTTAAGAAAGGCTATTTAACATCCAGCTTAAACTTAGAAGCCGAGCAAATAGTTAAAAAATCAGAAAGAACGATAAGCGAAAACGAAGTTATAGCGCGGAAGGGTGATGCGACGGGGCGGGTCATGGAAACAAGAAATTTCACGCGGACGAAGTCGCGGACAGGAGTTAGTCTTCATAATAAGTATTTACTCTGTTAGGGTTTAAAGGAGGAGATGTCAGCACGAACTGACGGAATCCACTAGGGCCGATGCCTGCCAGGGCCGAAAGAGATACAGTGGCCCCTGACACAGCCCAGACACGGCAACTGAAGGAACACGGGTGGGTTTTAGTCAGTAAAAGTCTGACACGCCCTTCTGCTCAGCCCAGGGCGGGAGAGGTCATTTGATGATTTCCCACCCAAAAAAAAAAGGGGGTTAAAGGAGGAACACCAAAGGAAAGACTGTTATAAGGATTTATATAATACGTTTATTATCCTTTTATATTTATATATTGGAAGGTGTGTTACTAATAATACGTGAGACGTGTGATCCCACACAAGGCTAAAAGAGTAGTACAGTCGCTATGTGAAAGTAAGGATTTCAGTCAAGTGGTAAGGGCAGGTTCGATAGTAAAAAATAATATTTATGAGTTAGAAAGAGAAAGACAATAATGTTGAAATAGGATCGATTTGTTTTTGCTATACTCCAACATGCTCTCCTATAAAAATATGAAGTGTCCCACTGCTATGTAAACACCGATAATACTCTACTTACAATTCTGTCCATCCACTACTGCAAAATAAGTGTTGAGAGAGACTTGAGCTGATACCCTCACCCCCATCTCGATCTGCTCCATTAAATGTTTTACTTCTTTTATTTAGTCTTCAAGCCTTCCTTTTTCGAGTAGTATCCACAATACGTCCCCTTAACAGCGACGTGTAGAATATGCAACGTGGTGAGTTTCCGTGTGAACGGGCCCGCTCAAAAGATGGCCGGGGATGACGTCACAGATATTTATGCTCCAGAGATTCGCGCCGATGAAATTCAACGAATAGATACTCGTATGTGTGTTAATTTTGAGTGAAATTCAGACTTTCATGTATGCTCGTGCTTATAAGGTGGACTAAAAGATACTTGTAATTTCTATATGAATTCTAATATACCATCGAACCACTCAATCAGGTTGAAGTATGTTGGAAGACTATGGGTGCCTGTAATGTTAAAATGCACATGAGATATTTAACTTCGTCAAGTAAGGCATTTACGTCTAAATACGGCTATTGGCCACTTTCTATGATTCATGATACATTAAGTTTATTTCTGTAAATATAGGTTTACAAACACTTAAGTCAATAATATTTCATAAACCGACCAAGTGCGAGTCGGACTCGTACACGAAGGGTTCCGTGCCAAAAGGCAAAAAAACTTCGAAAAAAAACACGTTTCTTGTATGGAGCCCTTTAATTTTTAGCAATAGTAAAAATGTCAACTGCCTACCGATGAGCATATTATTATCATGAGATAAAGCCCGCTGATAGACAGACGAACGGACGGATTGACGGACGGACGGACGTTGGCACCTTTTGGGTACGGAACCGTAAAAACTAGACGAGGTCAAGCCAGTTTCATATGAAACAAACAAACAAACAAAACAAGGCCGCTGCCATTACTTAAATTTTAATGAAATCAACTCCCCACATACGCAGAGCAAACTGCACAAAAGTTACGTTTGTTCTCAAAATCAATTTCTGTGTAAACGAATTACTCGGAACCAAGTTAGAATTTTCCGTCATATTCCCAGCAACTTGCATGTTAGAGTTGGTAACTGTATTGAAACAGCCAACTATAAACTAACTGATTAATAATAGCTATCCTGTGGGCCTAGCATGAACGTGCGGAGTAAACGTAGGGTAGGAACACTCAGGCGACTCGCCCAATAGCGATTTTGATAAATTTTTTTATGCATATTCAGTAAGTCTGAGAATCGGCTACTATCTTTTTTTTTTCGAACCCTTAAGTGATAAGGGATGACCACCCTAGGGTAGGAGTAGTGTAGGAGTAGGGTAGGAGTAGGGTAGGAGCAGTGTAGGAGTAGGGCAGGAGTAGGGTAGGAGTAGTGTAGGAGTAGGGTAGGAGTAGGGTAGGAGTAGTGTAGGAGTAGGGTAGGAGTAGGGTAGGAGTAGTGTAGGAGTAGGGTAGGAGTAGTGTAGGAGTAGGGTAGGAGTAGGGTAGGAGTAGGGTAGGGGGTAGGACACCACGCGAATGAAGTAGCGCCGGGCAGCTAGAAATAATTTATATATGGCAAAACAACGTTTGCCGGGTCAGCTAGTAGGTTTATAAAAATATTTATTTATTTTAGTTTAAATGCACCAGATTATAGAATATAATCCCAAGGCGTTGTACAGAGCAATTTACAAACTAAAAAGGGGCACATACACATTAATGTAGGTTGGGTTGGGCCAAAATGTGGCGGAGCCCTCAAACGATTTCAAAATTGAATATTTTCGTATCGCACATATGTATTTATTGACTTATATTTAAGACTTTGTTCATATATCTGTGGTTTATACTAATGGGTGTTTGAAACTAAAATGGAATTAAAGAATCTCTCGAATTCGAGTTACGTTTCCGTCCCTCGTTCGTGCTAGGGCTTCTGTTTGCTATGCTAACGGAAGGAAAATTGAGTTGGCAGTTACTTGAGTGTACAGGGAAATGTACCTTTCTGGGTGGAAATCTTGTGAGGCCAAAAGGGGCACTGGTGCAAGGTCTACTTCGGAGGTCCCTTATGTGCTAAGGATGGCCCAGGTCGTGTCTGGTTGCCTTCCCATCGGACTATAAGAATGAGGAACCAGAGAGTGCAACTGTGTTTGATCACACACTTGTGCACTATAATGTCTCCTGCGAACTTTAGAGGGGCAATTCTCGTAATTTTAAGAACGTTCACAGTCTGATCTCAGTCTCAATCTGTCAAAAATACCTCTAATTTTCCTACAGTTTGACAAGTTTGTTTGTCGCTGAGATGAGACTGCGACTAGATTTTGAACGTTTTAAATTACGAGAATTGGCTTTCTGGGCTCTAATCACTATGGTGGTCACAGTGATTAGATGATTTCTTAGTTCGAAACCATGTCAAATTCTTAGACAAAGAATATATTTATTTCCTTTAAAACAAGGTCTTATAACTAAAGTTATGATCTTACATGTTTCGCCATGGACTGGCATAAAAATATTTAAACATTTTATTTATTTATTTATTACCAAATTTCGTAAATAACACCTTAACAGCTATAACGCCAATGCGATGTTACAACCCAAAGAATTCAATTAAAAACAACCATCATAATTACAATTAAAAATACAATCCTGAATAAATTAACACAATTAAAACAATTAAATGTTAAATGTAACAAAAACACATTAGTTTGTTAAAATTAAAATTATAACATTTCTAATAAAATTGGTTATTAGGGTGTTGTATCTTAAGAATAATAGATAAATAAAGTAATATAAGTAATTAAATCTCAGTATTCTATTTTATCTGCTGCTTTTTTATCAAAAAAATCTTTAGCTAATCAAGAATTATAGCTAATCACGATATAGGCTAATAACATATTCGTATTCGTACGCTATGACACAATGAACGAAACTGCGCGAAAAAACGCGAAGTTGGCGTAGTTTGGACAGTCAAAATACCACGCTTGACAACCGTCACGTACGGTTGTCAAATTTGCACGTGGTAAGATTACGCGGGGAATAATAATTACCATACAGGATTGGGGCCCTGGCCCTGGAGAGATCATCCGTCATCATTCACCTCACCTGCCCATGCTATCCTTTATACCATGCTTCTAGTCTAAACGTATTGACGGATTTTGAACTTGAATTTAAACGGAGTGCATTTGAAAACCAGTACTTTACATTGAGTGATTGCCTATCGGAACTCCACGAACCTCTTTGCTGAATACATGACTGTGTAAATGATGTACTGCTTGTCTATCCTCATATCATCAATATATCCCGACACACCCCTGACAGGATAAATAATGCCTTCCTTTTTATAGTGACGTCATAAAAAATGTTGCTCGTTTACATATTCCTAAACAAATGCCGCTCTCCATTTGAATTTTATATTCATACATTTTTTATTTGATTTTTTCAATATTCTACACGATTGCCCGTCAAACGTTAAACTGCCTGTCAGGGTTTTTGTTAGATATTATATTTTTATTTTATTTTATGCTGCATAGCTGATTTTGTTCATGAATTATTTAGAAACTCCGCTGTTTGAATTAGTTAACACTTTCATCCTTGATGAAAGGTATTGTATCTGTGTAACAAAAGTACTACAATAAATTAGTATGTAAATATGCTCAACACGTTGAAGGAAAAGGAAATAATGTTCTGTCCGTTGCCAGCCAGCGTTTCACTCGATATGCTAACAAAAAGCTACTACGATTCTTGGCTAGATTTCATGCTGAAAATGAGGTTAAGGTACCTACACGATAACTGTTTGGGCATGTTTTCCGTTGAGTCTCTGTCAACTTCTGGTTTTCCCCAAAAATAAATCCACAGTAGCAATATTACACCCATACAGTAAAATAATGGTTTGCCTCAAGATCAGTTTTATTTAGGAAAACATAATGTACGGAGTCAGAGGATTGCTTGACGACAATTTTGACAACTGAATAATATTTTTGACAGTCTGAAAAAACGATGCGCACCCTTTGTACGTATCCGATTAGCGGCACGGCGCGGCGAGAGCAATGGTGGCCCAGAAATATCGGCCCGAATTGTCGTTGGTGGGTCGGTCGGTCGGTGGTTGGTTGGTGGGTCGAACCCAGACAGGCGCTTTACATTTGTATTTAATTCCATCACCACTGCTTTTAAAACGGTGAAGGAAAACATCGTGAGGAAACCGGCTATGGGGATGTTCTAGAACCAATAATAGGCTGCTTTTGATTTAGCGGCGAGTAATTTTTTCACTTTTTCACGCTGTGACCACATTCAACAGGGCTCCTGGGCTCATAATCTGTTACAAAGATCAAGAAAATCTGTTAGAAATCTTTAAGGCTAGCTTTAAAGGATAATAGGTTACTACTTTACAAAAATATGAATATTTCACATTATCTTTTACATTTCCAGTAAAAGATAAAAAGCAACTTCTTTGTCTCCCACTCCCTTCAAATCCACTTTGAAATTTAAAACAATTTTACATAGTATAATAGTGTTTCACTCATTCTTATGTAAATGATTGTAACGGCCATTTTAAACTTATAATTTATTCAAGAAATTGCTTTAGAGCGAACTTTGTTAACTCGAGGCGGTGTCTTTGAAGTTGTCGTAAGTGGTTGAACCTCGGCACTTGAAGATTTATGAATATATCTTACTAGTTGTTGCCCCTCGACGGTGGTTCAGCAAAACTTTTGGGTGACCTTTTGACATCTCTTAGGAGTGGTGTTTCGAAAAATAGTAAAAGAATTCTTTGTGCTGAGGCTCGTTGAGGGAAGTACCTGCATACTACCACAATACCTAATTCTGTCCTATTATCATCTCCGGACTCAAGTGGGAATATGTTACTCCAACCTGGTAGAGTGGGAGTAACCTGACGGAACGGCAGCAGGGCGTGGATGTGGAGCTGTATCGCAAACTATGCTCCTCCTATCCCGCCCCTTGTGTCCTAAAACTTGCAGTAAAAGTAACATATGCGCTGCCACCGACGACGTTGACGAAGAGGCGAAGTTTTGGGCTAACAAGGTTAAAAACACAAAGAAGGAGAAGACCAAATTCTGTCACTAAGAATTGCTGTGATCTGGTGTGAAGGGAAAGGGTATAATTACAGACAGATGAGACATTTCAGCTTAATCTCAGGGATGGCATCTGCGATACTTCTGGTATTGCAGAAGTCCAATGGAGGCGGTGATGCCGAGTTAACTACTCGGTTGAACCACCTGCTTGTTTTGCCTATAACGTTCCCGCTGCTGGGACAGAGGCCTCCTGTCTGTGAGAGGCAGTGGGCCGTAATCCACCACGCGCTGCCATTGCGGGTTGGTGGATGTAACACATCTTTGAATTTTTAGTTTAAAGACATGTCGGTTTCTTCGCGATGTTATCCTTCTCCGTTTTGAGATCAGTGGTGATTTATTTATTTAGGTTAGCCTACAATTGTTTACATGTTACATTTATTTTAAAAGCACACATATACATTTGTACGTGCAACAATCACTTACAGGCTAACACCACATGCACTGTTTTATTTATATTACATCATATCATTACATTAAACATTTTCATTATTGCAATTAATTGTGAATTATCTATATATATAAAATTCAAAGTCCTGACTGACTGACTGACTGACTGACTGACTGACTGAGACATCAACGCACAGCCTAAACCGCTGGTCCTAGAGACATGAAATTTGGAGGGTGTATTCTTCGTGAAGAGTAGGTATCCACTAAGAAAGGGTTATTCGAAATTCCACCCCTAAGAGGGTGAAATGGTGGGATTTTGTTTGTATGAAAAATCTTATTCCTTGAGTTAATAAACTTGAAACTTGGCACGAATACTTATCTAAGTAAATTATGAAGTTGGGCATTTTTTGTTTTTATAAACTACCCCCTAAAAGGGGATTGGGGGGTTTCAAAGTTTGTATGGAAGAATTTTAGCGCGCGGGCCGATTTAATCGAAACTCAGTATTTATACCTAAAATTGAAAGGAAAGAATAATGTGTATCAGGGTTTTTCGAAAATCAACCCCTGGCGGCCTGAAAAGGGGTAGTCAATTTTACAGGGGAAGATTAAACAGCGTGGCTTGATTAACTCGAAAATTGGTATAAATAATCTTTGAGTCAAGTTATGAACACATCCCTAATGATTTTTCAAAATTCCAACCCTGTGGGGGTGAAAAGCGGGGATACAATTTAAATGAAAAATCTTATTCGTTAGGTTAATAATCTTGAAAATTGGCATGAATTTTTATTTTTTATTGTTTATCATTATTAGTTTTTCAAAACTACTCCTCAAAGGGGATATAGGGGTGTTAAAGTTTGTGTGGAAGAATTTGAACGCGCGGTCCAATTAACTCGAAACTCAGTGTACTGCGTGTGTACTTAAGACTAAAAATAAATAATAACACATATGAGGGTTTTTCAAAAGTCTACCCCTAACGGGGTGAAAAGGGGTAGTTAATTTTACAGGGGAGGATTATAATAAGTGGCTTGATTAATTAGAAAATTGGTATAAATTAATCTTTGAGTCAAGTTATGAATTTTTTAAAATTCCACCCCTGTGGGGGTGAAAAGCGGGGATACAGTTTATATGAAAAATCTTATTAATTTAGTTAATAAACTTGAAACTAGGCAACAATACTTGCCTAAGTAAGTAATAAAGTTTATCATTATAAGTTTTTCAAACTACCCCTCAAAAGGGGATATAGGGGTGTTGAAGTTTGTGTGGAAGAAATTGAATGCGCGGTCCGATTAACTCGAAACTCAGTATTGCGACTTTCGAAACTAAGTTGTCGAAAATTGACCCCTGGCGGGGCAAAAAGGGGTAATTCGGTTTTTAGCGGAGGATTTGAACTTGAAACTGTATGTTACATTTTCACGCCTAAAACACTGAACTTCTGATTTGGCAAAGAGATAGATGGCATCCTGGGGAAGCACATAATTTTTATCCTGGTAGCACGTTCCTGTGGGATAACTTCCGACATCCACGCGGGCGAAGCCGCGGGCAGAAGCTAGTTAATGATAAAATGTGTGTAAGACAAAGCCTATATCTAGTAATTGAACAAACAAATCAAGATAATCGAATTAAATGTATTATATTGATTGGTAATAAAATAAAATAAACAGATAAATACTTAAATTAAATAAAACTTAGATTAAATTAAACATAGATTAAATTAAACTTAGATTAAATATTTAGTTTACATTAGATAATAATTAAAAATTACTTAACGTTAAATAGGTATAAAAATTAACAAATTGGCAATTCATATTAGGTATTTTGCGAATAGTATTCAATAATTAATTTACAAAATTTTCCAAGGGTATCGTGGTGAACGTCAATTAGGTCACTGCAGCAGTTTAAAATTTTACACATTCGCGGAATTGGTGAGTTAGCACCTAGGACAGTTCTACGTAATGGCGGGTAAAGCGGAGTGATGGGATTTCTTGGATAGCGGGTTGGTGCACGAAACTTGAGGAGACTCAGTAACTGTGGGCAGTCTATTTGCTTTCTGAGTAGTTTGTATAGGAACAGGGCATCTATAACTTCTCTTCGAGTTGATAACGAGAGCATCTTGAAAGTATGCAGACGGGAAAGATAGGAGGGCAGCTGCTTGCTTTTCCCTTTGAAAAAAGCAAGGTGCCATAGAGTGTGATTAAAGTATTAACATAAAGTAAGATGTCTACCTGGGTTGGTTGACCCTACAACCTACAACTCGTACGTCCTTTTCCTTCCTTTTCCATTGAGCCACCACTGCTCTCGCGTTTGCATGTCATATCATATAGTAAAATAAAACTTGTGTCCTTGAGATATCGAAAACGGAGGGGGGTTCTTAACATGGATTAGTGATTATATCATGATTATGAAGTTAAGAATGTCCCGATAATGTTGCCGTCAGCCACGTAGTGAACCAGTGATAAGATACGAATGGACTCTGTCACCGTAACGGCAAGAGATAACATTCTATTAATATGTATTATAGCATAGCAGGAAATCGCGCTGTTATTAATCGAAATTGAATTACACCTCTTTCAAATTATCTTTTCTTTATCATTTTCGTACTGCAGTATGCCATCCATACTTGGTTGTTGCATTCAATCGCACATCAGTGTTGTCACTTGTACTACGGAAATCATCCTTACGTCTACGATATAAAGGCGCTGTCATTACCACTGATGTGTGGTGGACTGTACCTCGACAAGTACCTATATTCTGGTTACGAGCATTCCATCTTAGACCTCATGTATTGCTTTTCACTTAGCGAGACGAAGGTCAAAACAAACGGTCCCATAATTCTATCTATACTAATAATAAGGCTGAAGAGTTTGTTTGTTTGAACGCGCAAATCTCTGGAACTACCGGTCGGATTTGAAAAATTATAATTGCATTTGATAGACCAATTCTTGAGGAAAGCTAAAGGTTATTTAACATCACGCTATGACCCTTAGGAGCTGAGCAAAAAGAAAAAAGTCGGAAAGATAGCTAAGTGAAAAAAAAGTGGCAGCGCGGGCAGGTGATGAGATGTGACAGGGTGAGTCGGAGGAACGAGAAATTTCACGCGGATAAAGTCGCGGGTCGAAACTAGTTAAAAATAAAACGTTTCTTTAATGTGAAGCTTTTTTTTTTTGGGATGGGACATCATCAAATGACCCCTCCCGCTCTGGGTGGAGCGGAAGGGAGTGTCAGACTCTTACATACAATTTCCGTCCAAAACTGTACACAATGCCATTGAACTAGCTACGTAATAGACCAGCCCATTACAAATTCAGAGCCCTATATTTAGGTTTCCATTCAACTCTAGTAATACTTTCACTTGACCAGAAATAGTTAGCTAAGTTTATTTTAGCTGGCCTTCGGTAAAGGTTAGTTGAAGTCAATAGTTCAACTCTACCATATCTAAGCTAAAATTAGCTTAGAAGTGGAATTTTCTTTCTGTTTTAGATGTACCGTCTAACCATGTATGTTATTAAGCACATTAAAAGGACAGTTTCATTACAGCTTCAGTTGGCGATGGTATAAATCATCACCTAGCCTTTTCCCAACTATGTTGGGGTCGGCTTCCAGTCTAACCGGATGCAGCTGAATACGAGTATTTTACATGGAGCGACTGCCTATCTGACCTCCACAACCCAGTTACTCGGTAATACTGGTAAAGACTGGTTGTCAGACTTCGAACTACTGACGACGGTTTAGTCCATGTTCGACCCCCACAGTTTCTACCCTCGACCCGTAACGACCGTAAAAGATCCACGAATGACATAATATATTTGAATTCGAATGACATTCTATTTTTTTTTATTTTTTTCCACAAAAGAGTACATAGATGGGAATACACAGATCTTCTGCCAAACTGCAGGACAGTTTGTCGGCAGATTGAATAACTATTTCATGAAATATCAATAAATAGGATTTCAACTTAGAGGGTTGTTGAATTTTAATGATTATTATTATGTAAAGTCATATTAGTTACGGTCGCGAATCATATTTTAATCAACATACAACCTGAAGCGTACCTAAATTGCAAAAAACGTAAGAAAATTTGAATTTCGCGGGCTACCCATCTATCTTTTTTTTGACTGACCGCTTCAATGACTGTTATTGATTGGTGACCACTACCATTATCACCCACCTTAGCTAACGTTGGTGGCACACAAAACAATCTATAGTCCCTTAACTACAGGTTTATATTCAATTTACACACTTGGTTTTCCATCCAACCAATTCGGAACAGTCGCTCACGACGTGGAATAGAAACACATGAAAGTTAAAAAACACGTGAATCATATTTTAATCAACATAAACCTGACGCTGCCTTGTAAATTGCTAAAAACGTAAGGAAATTGGAATTGGACGGCATGGTTGGCGCAGTGGTTAAGCGATTGACTGCTGCGCTGCGTGTCGCGGGTTCGATTTCCGCACGGAACAAATATTTGTATGACCTACATGTATTTGTTCCGAGTCTGGGTGTTTTTCTATCTATAATATGTATGTATTTACAAAAAAAAAATTGTATATAAGTAGTTTATCAGCCATCTTGTTACCATAACACAAGCATTAGGTTGCTTAGCTTGGGGCAAATGGTGCTGTGTGAAATGTCCAGGGATTTATTTAATTAGTTGTTCCGGGTCTGGATGTTTGTGTATGTGAGTTTATATGTCTGTAAACGCACCCACGACACAGAAGAAATTCCTAGTGTGTAGCAACGTTTAAAAAAAAAAGAAAAAAAAAAATGTGGAGATAAGGTTGACGTTTGACTGCACCAATAGATAGCATGCAACTACAAACATACATACTTGGCTAATGTGGGTATATTAAAAAGATAGATTCGTTTACCACCCTTCTGACGATGCCGTGAAGGTGCTAAAGCGGAATAATTTGGTGACTTATCGGCATTTGTAGGTAAAAATTCTTTACAGAGTTTTGTTTCTATCTGTAATACTGTTAATTTTCGATGTATTTACTTATAATAATTATATTCATATGAAGAAAGTATATCGTAATATTTATGTATGTTATGTTATCTGTACGAATTATTTTATTGACTCATCATGATAAATAAGGGTTTTTTTTTGGTATCTATATCAAGCACACAAGGAAAATATGAAAATTGTCTGAAACACGTGTAAAGATTGTTCGATTAGAATAACTTCACGTGTGTCGGCCTTCTAAGTACGAAGCAAACGCAGATCATTATTCACATCACTGAGTTCTCTAGTCAAATAAATTCTAATAGTTAAGTTTAATTAACAAAGTCATTATCTCTTTTCCTTCTACCAACCAATCAGTTTATTTGTGAAACATACATATGTATATGTACATGTGTATATGTTTTAAATAGGTGTTTACATAAATAGGTGCGCTATGTTTTGTCATATTATTAAGACATACAAATTTATAAGTGACACATTAGGTGACGACTCCGACTCTATTTTTCCGAGCGCCTAGACAAGTGACAATCGCTTTCAAAGCGTGTCGTATTTCTACAAGGACTTTCAACAGGATTGGCATAAGCCTGACGGTAGCTACAGCTAGGGGTTTCTAGGAAACCGGTTCCTTCATTATTGTAACGGCCGTCATGAAAATCTGTCATTTTCACAAATGTTCTGATATTAAGGTCTCCAGAAACGCTCTGTATTTGGACAGCCATTTTTGTGTGATCGTTGTCCACTTTCTTAGAAAACCAAATGTCAGTACGATACATATTTTCCTTATCAATCATCGTCATCGCTGATAGAATGTCACTTTGCTTAGGTCCTCAGGGCTTTGCATTGCTGTAAACTTTATCCAAAAACGTAAAAATAACCTCCACAATGAGGATACTGATGAAAGAACCTGTGCTACGGAACCAAATCCGAAATACAAAAAAAAAACTACATAGTAAAAGTTCATATTGATAAAGACTATGAATAACTTTTGTGGTCAGGTACTCGGAATCTCAAAATACCTAATTCAAAGGTAACCTGAAAACTTCTTATACTACGCATGCACCGTTTTGTCAAAACAAACACAAATCAATACAGGAACTTCAATGCAAATGCATTTCCAAAACAACCGGATGTAGGTGTCGCTGGAGAGCGCCACCGGAACATGTGAGCGGAAGTAATTCTTGACAACTGCCCACCGAACCGGATCTATACGGATTCACGGATTTCAGGCGCATGCACTCGAATCGCGCTGAGATGCGGATGTGAAAATTGTATTTTAAAGTGAATGATTCATTTTTAGTTGAGTGAGTTATGAATAGTTGAACGAAATTTATGTTTTTGTTTGTTATTTTGGGGTCAAAGAAAAAAACCGGGTGTTTTTAAAGGTTTAACCGAGTTGTGTTTACTATATTTTGAATGGTAGAATCATTATACCTAATGTTTTTAAATAGTTTATCACTGATATATGTGACTGAAAGATGACTGCCAGGCTCAATCGCATCACGTATCGTTAGGGCTGGTTCGAGGTGGCGCAGGAAAAGTGTTCCCGAGACTGGAGCCAAGCCAGGCCAGGCCTTTGCCCAGCAGTGATGGCCAAGTGGCTAATATCACATAACTGACTTGCCGCGCAGTCATCGAGAGTTTTAGACGTCGCTTACAGGAGTGCCGTGATCGTAACAGATTACATTCAGATGATGTAATTTTCAAAAAATAATTCCCATTTTATAAAGATTAATACGAAATATAAAGATAGATATGTCTGGCGTAGTGCGCAAGGTCTCTAGTTTACCTAAACCAGGCCACATTGTTGTACAGACGCCAGCAGATCAAGCTACTACAATCTGTCAAATTTCTTTAATAGATTTTCAACTTTATCTTTAAAATTATTAAGGTTCAAGGTTGATTGGGAAAATTTGACAGTTTCGGGTAGCTTGACCTGCTGGCGCTGTACAACCCCAAAAACTTTTAGCAACAGAGCCAAAAGCCTGAACTGCCATGTAAATATCGTTTATCAACTTCGACCCTCAATATACAGATACACATCAAAGCATATGGTTACTACAAGTATTATCATGACTATAAAAACGTTATGCATCATAAAACTTTTTCTGCGGACATATTGCTCCATATTACTACACAATACAATTGTGTTACAGAAGTTTTAATCAGAAACCACACACAATACGGTTAGATAGCGGTCTTACGCCAATATGCAAATAACAGAGCTATCAATGGATATTGATCCATATCCACTGGTGGTCTTGGTCTTATAAAATGTTTAGAGAATCTAAAAAAGTTATTTTGGGTTTTTACACACTTAGGTACCTACACTTCTACTTGCATGTTTGTAAAAACTAAAAAAACGGTTTGCACTCCGGGAGTGCCGGCAGAAGTGAAAACTTGAATATTAACGTTGTGCATTTTTGATATTTTTTGGAACGCGGTCTACTCTCCCTCCGTCTTTCGATCAGGTCTCGTGTTCTGACGCGAGCTCCGTCTTACGAATTTTCGATCAGGTCACGTGTCCTGACGCGAGTTTAAAATTTTTTACCCATCACAACAAAAGTGCATAAAGCCGCTAAAGAAGTTTTTACTTCAAAAATAAATAGAACTAATTGTTATTATCATAGGTATAAATAGTACTTGGTTAAGAACCAACAAAAATAGTAGCAGGGTATATCAAGGATGTTTTTGATGTTAAGTAATACCGTCAGGTCTAACTGCCCGCCTGTCCTTTAGGGCTGAACTGCTCAAGGGACTTTTTATGAAATAGAACTTCTGGTACTATTTTCTGTGTAACATTACTATGAATTTCTTTCAAATCTATGAAGAGATTTATACGTTTATTGCATGAAATAAAACTAGATAGTTTGTACGCGTTCTATTTCCGTCGAGTTTATAGCTTAAAAAAAGCAGTGGTGATCCAATGTATTGACCCCGGCTTAGAGTTGTAGGTCGTGAATTAGAACCAGGCAGGCACTTTGTGTATTTAATTTCATCACCTCTCAACAGGGTGAAGGGAAACATCGAGAGGAATCCGGTATGTCCTTAGAATCAAGAAATTCGAAGACATATGACATCCACCACCCCGCACTGGACCCGCTTAGTGGATTATGGCCTACAAAAAAAAAACAAATGTATTTCTTTCTTACTCCCTCTCACAGAGAGGAGGCGTGTGTCCAGCATTGGGAACATTATGGGCTGATTATATTATCATCATAATCAGCCAATAATGTTCCCACTGCTTATACTAATTATGCTATAGCTTAGATAGAATTGTTGAGTTGTGAAAGTGTAACTTTTGTTTAAAGTAAAAGAAAACTGTTTTCAAATGGTAAGTAAAGTAAGAAACAAAAACTATTTATTGGGACTCGCACAGGAAGATAATAACACATAGTATTATGATGTGAGTATTATGTATGTGTGTATTATATGTGAGTATTGTGTGTGTGTATTATGATGCTAATATTATGCTGTGAGTATTACCGACGGTTTACAGGGGAAAATGGAAGAAGAAAACGTGTTGCGCCGACCCCAAGTAACATGGGATAAGGGGAGAAAGATGATGATTATGATGTGAGTATTATGTGTGTAGGTATTATGATGTGAATATTATGTGTTTGTGAATTATGATGGTAATATTATGTGTGGGTGTGTATTATGATGTGACTATTATGTGTGTGTGTATTATGATGGTAATATTATGTGTGGGTGTGTATTAAAGATGTGAGTATTGTATGTGTGTATTATGATGTTAGTATTATGTGTGTAGGTATTGTGATGTAAGTATTATGTGTTTGTGTATTATGATGTGAGTATTATGTGTGGTGGCCGTATACTTATTTTCTCGTTTCCGAATATACTCGAGTAGCTCATGTTTTAGCTATAAGATATAAACTTCAATATAAGTTAATGAGCCAGTTAGCTTGTAGTGATACGGTGATAATTTTGGCTAACTGGCTTAGTTCCTAGGGGGCGTTTCCAAAAGCCCTTGGAGTAGGGTTCCTAAAAAAATACAAGACAGATGATGTGACCAGTGATGTGTGTGACTCAATTATAGTGTACGGCCACTGTAATGGAGTCACCCTGTATTCATCTGACATCTCCAGACATCGATCTAGTTCTTGTAAAGTGAGACGTATTTCATTCATAATGCATACGATTATAAAATTAATTCTTCGTAATATATTATAACAAACTTTAAAACAAAACAAAAGACTAATTTCGCGTTACACCGGTATGTATATGCTCTCGCTACAAGTACAGTCAGAACGTCGGAAAGGCAATTACAACACGTAGTAGATTCACCAGAGAACTCCGATAATAGCTCCTACTAATTGGGAATTCTATAGAGTAAGATGATACCAGTTTTGGAATATGAATGTTGTGTTGAATTACAAGTTCTTGTATTATAAACTCAGGCACCTGCCCATATCCTATTATAAACTCACGCTGTTTTCCCATTGTGGTAGGCAGAACAGTTCCTGCTCAGATTCTTATGTTATACTCCTTTTGCTACGGCCACATCCAGTCTGTCTGGAGGAGAGGCTTATGTCCAGCACTGGACTGCCATAGGCTGAGTTGATTGGCTCTAAAATAATGAATGCACCTATTTTTGTAAACTTCCAATAAATCTCATTTAGGGGCCCAATAGCCAAGGGTTTAATAGCCAAGAAACTGCGACCAACTCGATTGGCCACAGTTCTAACTTAACCTAAACTATTTGGTCGGGGTGCCCTAGCTTAGTTACTGCGACCAATTCGGCTCGCGCGTGATTGGTGATAGTCCCAACCTACCTAGGTTATGTTAGGTTAGAATAGTGAATTGTTTGCTCAGCTAACAAGCTGCCCTAGCTTAGTTACCGCGGCTAACTGTGAAAAAAGGCCAGAAAGATACAAAGAGACCAACATGTAAAAATAAAAAGTGTAGAAATCACAAGCCCGAAATTTTTTAAATTAGAAGATCTATTAAATATATCCCCGTCCCAAACTTAAGGCTACTTCAACAAAAATTCAAATATAAACCACGGTAGGGGGTGCTTATCATCTCTATAACATCTCGCCAACATGTTCCTCTCTCCATCGGGCACCTATAGCATCAAGTTGTATATAATTTTTCAACAAGTTCTAACTAATTAGAAGTCTGCAGCCCGTGGCCCGGGCCAATTATTCTTAGTTTAAACCTCTGAAGTCGAGGTGCCGATAACTTGGAAGATTTTCCACTATTTTTTATCTCATTCCACTGAGATACGTTCTACTTCTTAAATTAGTTTCAGCTCCTCGAGAAATTTTATTTTTATAAATTATTTTTCTAGAAGTGAAATTGAATGGTCTGTTTGATTTATTTTAAAAAGGTAGTGTTTTGGAATATTATGGTAGTGGGGTTCTGTGTGGTTTCCTCTGGTCCTGATTAGGTGGGAAAGTGTTTCTGTCCTATCAGTGCCTGTCGAGAAACGTCTAGACACTTGCTGAGAATACGTCATAGACCATGGATTATGGTCATGGTAGGTATATGCCGTATATTATTTTCCACTTAGATATATATGTAACAAGGTTTTTCCCATGTTTTAACAGTAATTCTGCTATTCGGGGTGGCGACAAATCTAATAAATCAAAGAAAATAAACATCGGTCCAGCCGTTCTTGAGTTATAAATGGTGTAACTAACCCGACTTTGTTTATTTTATAGAATATCTAAGCGGACCAAAAAATAAATTTTAACTTTAAAAAAAAACAAAAGATATAAAAAAGCATAAATTAAAAAGATTTATTCACAAACTAATTGATGAGTAACACCAAGTAACAAAAATAACGAAAAGGCCTCGAAAAAACAATTCAATAACTAATGTATTTTTAAAGCTGAAAATGACTTACAGATCACAACAAGCCGAAGGTTAAGCAACTGTCAACCAACCCAGTGATCTTTTTCTTAATAAGAGACCTAGTATCATCGGGCACATTACCGATAGCATCAATTACGGCATCAGCTTCTGTGCTTGCGAAGGCTTGTTTTAATTTACCAGCTTGTTCAGGCTTTAGGTTAAGTACACCAGAGATGACAATAGAACAACCAAAGGCCAGCTTGCCGTATCTTTTCAAATCAGCATCCAATTGATCTCTGGGGTAAACGTAGTTGGCCTTCAGACCATAGTAGGACAAGGATCTGTCAAGTTCGGAGTGATAGTAGTCTATCCAATCGTAGTAACATTTAACTCTAGTTTCATGGTCGGTGCAGTTGAAGATCAAGTAGAGAAGATCGTTGGCTGGACTGGAGTTCTTGCAGACTTGATAATCGATTAGGATTGACTCCTTCAAGCTCTCCTCCTGAAAGTAAAAACATAGAAATATGTTAAAAAAAGGGATTTTGATAACAGAGCTCTCTCCAGTAATACAGTCAAAGGCAAAACGGGAATTCGTTTTGTGCGAAACCCGTGTAGTTAAATATACGCATAGTCTACACCTCTAGATCCTTCGGCCGCTTCCAACCAAAAGCGATCGTCGAGCTCGTTCAATACAAAATTCATAGAAACGATCGCTTTTGGTGGTTGGACGCGAGGAAAAAGCAACCAATCCTCCAATTAGATTGCTTGAACTGTATCAACGTGTTGCCTATCACCAAATCGTAGAACTGTTTTATTCGCATTCATGACGGCACGGTTGGCGCAGTGGTTAAGCGATTGACTGCTGCGCTGCGTGTCGCGGGTTCGATTCCCGCACGGAACAAATATTTGTATGACCTACATGTATTTGTTCCGAGTCTGGGGTGTTTTTCTATCTATAATATGTATGTATTTACAACAAAAAAAATGTATATAAGTAGTTTATCAGCCATCTTGTTACCATAACACAAGCATTAGGTTGCTTAGCTTGGGACAAATGGTGCTGTGTGAAATGTCCAGGGATATTATTATTATATGTGTTTTTAAGAAAATGAAGAGATGACACGTATGCTCAGTGTAATGTGTTTTGAATATACATAGTGATTAAAAAGATAACTTACAAATTCCGTATAGCTATTCCTTTTGTTACCATGCTTGCGCTATCTTATTATGAATCTGTGATAGTGAGTGAGTTCGTAAGTATAAGTAGATATTGTTTAATACCACAACATAAACTTATCTTATCCGTTATTACGTGATACGCGAAACGTTCTGACTCAATAATCAAATGATTACTGATCATGATTACTGGAAATTATAACAATGAAGTAATCATTATTTTCCTGTGTTTTTTTTTAATGATCAATCGTTGCAAAAGTTTATTAGTGTATTAGCTTCGCACGAATTTTACACCGTGACAAAACATCGAGATATCTGAGCTATATCTAAGTTGAATATTAATTATTTAGATATCCTATCATATTACATATTTAAATAAAATCGTGGCAATAGCGGTTTCAGATGCGACAGATGGTAAGTAAAGAAATGAGTGGAAAAAAAAATTAAGAAAAAAAATTAAGAAAGAATATTAAGAAAAAAAAATTCAGTGCAAAATGAAAAAAAGTGGGAGGCAAAATAAGGTTCAGAACTAAATTAAATGATTGGATTTAAATACAAATACTAGTAGAAGCAGACTACCGCAATATAAAAAACCTATGAAGTTTCAGATTTGTTTCAGTTGACATTCCTATTCTAACATCAGATGGTGTGAATGCAATAAAAGATTATATAAAATACTTGCCTCAAACTTAAACATAACATTGTTGGTCCAGCAATCGCCATGTTGAATCACTGCGTATCGGCTACCATCTTCAAATTTCGACATTTTAGCGGCTCGGGATGGAAGCTCACTGACTTTGTGTTTCAATACATTCTGGTGCTCTGGGTTATCGAGCATCATCATAGAAACATTTTCGACTTGATGGAAATAAGCAAGCTCTTCAGGAGTTTTATCAGCTATTATGGTTCCCCACATATCCAGCAAATTGTCCTTATAATAGTTATATGTATCGGGTTCCTTGCTCTTCAACACATAAGAAAGTGAATGGAATATAGCTAAATTTCTCAATACACTTGTCACACAATCATCCGAAAGGGTTACAAATCTGTCTACCATGCCAAAACCTGAATTCTTCAAGTCTTCTACCATGACAACTTCATTGGGTGCTACAACATTTGTTCCGTAACATTTTGGGAATTTTAGTAGATCTTCTTCCGGAACCTCAGCCTGTTTCTGTAGTGACAACAACTTTGGTAGGACCTCTGTATACATCAGATGCTCGTTCCCAAACATAAGAGAAGGTCTTAAGTGCTTCCGAGCTCTTTCGTTCATTGGCGCTATTTTGACGATCATTGACTTGTTACCGTTTTCTCCTTCTACGACGATTCTTTTCACGTTTGCTGCAAAATTGTCTCCAGTTCCTCCAACAGCTTCAAATGTAACTTTGCTGTCTTTGTAACCTTCTTGCTCGAGTACATTTTTGATGAATTCTAACTGAGCTGGAGTAATACTCTCAATTTCACCTTCAAACTTGTGATGCTCCATGGCAGTCTGATGCGGTAAACTAGAAGATGTTAGTATTACTTCACTAAATTATATAGGGACGTGTTTATCTATACGATAAGACTTGATTTAAAGGTAGATAATTATAGTTACTTAATAATAACACATTAATGCCTGAGATAGGCGCGTCAATGATATCGCTTTTGTTGTAAATGAAATCGTTTTGTTTTTTGTAACTATTTCTGTTACACCGAGAACAGCGTACTTAACTAGTATGCTTACCTACGTTTTTTCGAGTACTCTGTGCAACTGACTGACTGATCTCTATCCGGTCATGTCGGATTGCCGTACCATCGGATTACGAGAGAGAGTGAGGGAAGAGAAAGTGCACCTGTGCAAACACTTGTGCACTCTCTCATATCTCCCGCATCGATTAATTGAACAGACAGCTGTGCTGCTGGGGAGTTTGTTGCGCCACTTCTTCTTCCCAGCGATAGCACTAGGAAGTGGTGAAGGGCGGGCGTTTTTGGGGGACTGTCTTTTGTAATTTTGACGTTCAAAAAGTGCTGATTCTCAGCCTAATTTGAATATAAATGACTTTTGATTTTGATTTTGATGGCTAGTCTTCGATGACATACTACCTATTGCCGCCATGGCTGAAATCGGTCTGGGGGTGTATATTGCAATTGTAGCAAAAATTATATGGTAGCAGATTTCACTTCTATAGTTAATAGCAAAAACATTGTTTTGGGCTTCGCCGCAGTCAGGTAAGAATAAATATATCCATGTTTTACACGAGCTCAGCACTTGTGTAAAACACGAATAAAACACATTTTAACATCCAAAATAATCATTTTCGAACAAAAATATTGTAATGTTATGTAAGAAGCTCCTAATCAAATGTATAAGTACCTTATTATATCATAATATGATAAGAGCAGCAGAAAGATGATATCAGCCGATTTTATTTGTTTATACCTACTGTTGTTAGGCCCACCAATCCGCACTCGGCCCGTGTGGTGGATTACGGCCCACTCACTCTAAGAGAGTGAATGCCTGTGGCCTAGCGGTAGAAACATTATTGTAACAATATACATATGGCAAAACGTCATAATACACAAATAACTCATGCCAGTTTTCACTAACAACACGGGAACAACAAGAAAACAAATGAACAATAAAATTAGGAAATATGTTGTATGAGCTCCTCTCCCTGAGAGGAGGCCTGTGTCCCAGCAGTGGGAACGTTATAGGCTGATTATGTATGTAAGTTGTATGAGTAAAAAACTTTGGTGACCATGGTTGCTATGACAATTGGCACAGGCGCTTAAAGCGCAAAACACACGTTATCGGTTACAGCGGGATAATAGCGTAACTGTCAAAATGGAAAATAAAAAGAATAAAATAAATAAATAAAATAATAATAAATAAATAATATAAATAATTTTATAATAGTTAGTAGTTAGTTTTTATACTTTTTATATTCTAATATTTAAAAATATAACTTATTTATGTGTTTAAATTCAAATAAAGGAATAAATAAATAATAATTAAAAATAATAATAAATAAATGGGGATGTCAAATGGATGTCATGTGGATGGGGGATGTTGGGGATGGGGATGGGGATGACAGTTCAAAAATATTTATTGTGATATTTACGTTGTTGAGTAGACACATTTTTCGAAAATATGAAAAATTGGCACAGGCGCTTAAAGCGCAAAACACACGTTAACGGTTACAGCGGGATAATAGCGTAACATAACACACTATTTGTAGCACTGGGTTCCATTTTGACAGTTCAACAACATTTATTACGATATTTACGTTGTTGAGTAGACACATTTTTCGAAAATATGAAGTAATCCTTAAAAATGATTCAACGCAAAATTCAGACACAATCAGGTTTTAAAAAAATATTATTGGAAAATAAAACATTTATTATAATATATAATCTCTTCTTTCATACGTCCACTGCACGGAGGGGCTGGCTGCCGTAATCGTCTTGGTCATGTCGATTAGTATCGTCTACAGGTGTAATCTTTCGGAATTCATCTGAAACCAATCTGTAAGTTAACACTAAATTAATAATTCGTCCTCATCATCATCACAGCTGGAGGACATCCACCTGCTGGATGAAGGCCTCTCCCAAAGATCGCCACAACGATCGGTCACGTGCTACACGCATACAGCATTTTTAGTAACTGGCCGGTCTTGGCCTACCTAGCCAACGACGAAAGTTTCGGGTAAAGCTTGTTTTTTTTTTCATTGTAAACGGAGTCTGGTAATGGCCGGTTCATGGCAATAGGTTCTTCATAGAGCTCTGGGTGTAGTATATCTTTGGAATCCTGACCGGCGCTAGCATGGACATTGCTCCGTAGTCCAGAGGATTACAGTTTATAAAATGCTTCTGAAGAAACAAGGTGTAATTGCAATAACTGTCAACCTGGAAAGGAGTCATTGTGCTGATCATTAGGAAAAACTTTTATTGTTTCGTACAAATCAGCTGCCTCATACATTAAAGTTTACATAACTCGACAAAGGATACAGCAGTTTTGTCTTTCGCGACTCCTGTATTGGTTATATAGCCAAAGTGGTCCATAATCAAATGAATGAATACCTACAACGACCCCTTTTCAGGTTTTCAGTTTATTTTATTTTAACATTGTATGTGAATGAAAACTGTGAAGGAAAACATCGTGAGGAAACCGGCAAATCCTAGAACAAAAATTCAAAGGTATGTGACATCTATGTACCAACCCGCACTGGGTCCGCGTGATAGACTACGGCCTGTGTCCCAGCAGTGGGAACATTATAGGCTAATTAGGCTTATGTGAATGAACGAATTGTGAATGATAAAATTAGAGCATCGAAATCTTGAATAGGTACTATAAAGTGCAAGGATCTTTTGGCGCCCGAATGATAGTGACAGGGTGCAATGTTGGTAAAAAATTGTGAAATGTTACAGAAATTGTTTTAACAAAACATGAGGTGGCGTTAGTTCCGATTTGACCACGCACTGAAAGAACTCGCTGCGTCGTACCTACCCGTTAGGAATCTAGGTGCCTTGAAGCAAGCCATTCTCGTGCAGAATGATGTACCATCGGCGCTGCAGACACATTTGTTGCAGCTTATAAAGTAGGTCGTGAAGGGCTCGCATTTCGACGAATCAGCTGTAAGGAAACAGACATACTTGTAATATTATTTTTGGAACGAAGTTATTTAACAACATAAAATCAAACCATTTGCAAAATTGTATGCAGCAGTGCGATTCTGTAACCATCTCACCGTGAAAACTTAGGTGAAGTGAGCGGGGAGTGAGCTGTCATTCCAATAATACAATAATACTAGAGATTGACATTTTAACAGCTCCCTCTAAGCTCACTTCACCTAACTTTTCACGACGAGATTTTTACAGAATCGATCGGCAGTTCTAGCTTGTTTGGTCGCTGTATTTCGAACAGCATCTTTTATAAGCTTGCTGAATCTTTGTTGAAAAAGTCATAATTATTGTAAAGATAGCTCTGCTCATCCCATCGTAAAGTTAAACCGTAAATATAATACAATACGCGCTGTAACTCATGAAGTAATACTGAAATGTATAATCGTGTATTGTAGTCAGTAAAACCTTGGCATATATGCACATAACTTCCATAAAACCTGCACCTAACTTTACTGGTTGCATAGATTATGGAAACAATTGGAGATACGGTATTCTTGCTTGCTTGATTATTTGTAAATTAATATACTAATACCAGCTGTTTTTTGAAGTTTCACTCGCATCCTAATGAAATGAAATGAAATTGTTTATTCTGTAATTAGGAAATTGGAATCATTTTTAGACGTCAATAAGCTACTTAAATGAGTTCGGCATTGCCTATCTGGCTACTCTGAGAAGAAAGGCATCTTGTTCAGATCATTATGAAAACAAAAAAAAGATTGATGTCTGAAATGATCTTTTGAGGACAGTACCACACAAATTTGAGTGTACCAGTCCAGTCAGTGCACTTGTCAGTAATCGTGTAGCTTGATTCAGAACTTGAGGAGCTCAACGTTGTTGTCCCTAGGGAAACTACTTCATGTAGTAATCCTTTTCAACATTTTAAGTGACGAATTTTCTGAAAAGTGATGATGGTTTTCGATAACTTAATTATGAAACAAAAGAAAGTTTTATTTTCGAAACTCTAATTTCAACTAACCACAGCTGATTACGGGGTCAACGACCGCTGGTGAAATCATGAGTTTAGAAAATCGTTTTTAAAGGATCATAATTATTCTCCAGCCCTTATCCTAATTTATTTGGGGACGGACCACATGTCTTTTTCTTCCATACTTAGAAAGAAAGAAAGAAAATACGTTTATTTGCGGTTTGCGGCATTGGTTTGTGTTGGTTTGCGGTTTGCGGTTCTCTATTATTCGTCATCTCGGTAGTCACTTTCTAACCTTGTCATCATTTACACAGTCCATCAATTGTATCTTTGGTCTTCCCCTACTCTTATAGCTATCGACATTCGTACTCAAAATTTTCTCACGACAGTTTTCATAATATCCCCATTCAGACTTCCTCTTATGTACTCATAATTTTTAAAGGATGTTTAAGCAAATCAAGTAGCGGGAGCAGCGGTGGTAACTTACGAGGTCGTGGGTTCGAACCCAAACAGGCACTTTACGTCGTGTAAATAATTTCATAACTACTGCTCTTAAAACGGTGAAGGAAAACATCGTGAGGAAACCGACATGACCTAGAACCAAAAATTCGACGTCATGTGACATCTACCAACCCGCGCTGGCCAGGCGTGGTAGATTACAGCCCACTCCCTCTCGAAGAGGAGGAACAGTATATAGTGAGTGGGGACATTATAGACTGATAATGAAGCAAATTACTCTTATAACCATTTTCCGGACAGCTGCACTAAACTTTTAGCATACGAGTATCTCTTGTTTCTCTAATCTGAGTTCAGAACAGTGCACACGATTACCCTACTTTAGACTGCATTTACACTATTCACTGCACTTACAACCGAGGCCACAGAGCATATCACTGACTCAAGGAAACTGTTATTTGGACTATTTTATTAAGAAACGACTGTAATTCCTAGAGAATATGTAGCATGCTTCGGTTGTTCGCTGAAAATGGGGCTTACCTCTCCAAGACTCCAAGGCAAGATAATATAATAGATATACTTTTATTCCATTGCTAAAGACATCAAGACACGACACGGCAGTCACGACACGATTGCTGGACAAAAAGAAAGGTGAAAAGGGGCTCGTGTCTAAATAGTAACAGCAGCACGTCGGTTCGTGAATGGTTATCCATTACATTTCAAGACCCCTCCGTGTCTCAGAAAGCACGTGAATAAGCCGCTGTTCCCAGTCGACTATTGACAGTTGTTTCGGGTGGTCAGAAGCTCAAAAATCTGATAACCAGTCTTAACTTAACATGTATGACCGGGGTATCGTGTTACCCAGTAACTGGGTTGTGGAGATTAGATAGGCAATCACTCCGTGTAAAATACTGGTATTCAGCTGCATCCGGTTAGATTGGAAGCTGAATCCAACATAGTTGGGCAAAGGCTAGGCAGATTGTTTTTTTTTTACCATGATTAGACCGCGACCTCGTGGTCTGCAGCTTCTATGTTTGACCAACGAGGCTGGTTAGTAATAAGAACACACAAGAATGGCAAGCGTGAATGAATAAGCATGCTAACTGTAGTTTATACATACAAACTATACACATATATAAACTCATGCTTTCATCCCATGGGGGTAGGCAGACACTACAGAACGCCACCTGCTACGGTCCATACTTTTTTGGTTTGTTCACACATCGTCATACACGCAATGGTATTATGCACCTGATCTTTCTGAAGAACATCACTATTAAGGTCACTATAATTTTCTCCTTCTAGGGCGTCTTCTCCCGGCTTGGAATGCCAAAGGTTCAGCAGTGGATGTTTACCTACTTTCTTATATGAATAGAATGTACTTACTTCTTCTCCAATAGAGTAGCATGTCTTCATCCAAGTCTTTCGCGCTTATTATGGAGAATAACTGAAAAGGTAAAAAATAAACAATTGAATAAATGCAGTACTCTCGGCACATATAGGTAGTTAGGAAGTCATTCTTGACCCTTGACGTGTTCATTAAATACTGGTTATACCTAAATGAAAATCTAACGTGTAATATTATTTAGGCATCACATTTTATAAGTGTTGTGTAGTGTTAGTGAATACCAGCTTTAGGCCCTGCCGGTCGATTCTGTAACCATCTCACCGTGAAAACTTAGGTGAAGTGAGCGTGGAGTGAGCTGTCATTCCAAATAATGCTAGGGATTGACACTACTGACAACTCACATCAAGCTCACTTCACTTGAGTTTTCACGGTGAGATTTTTACAGAATCGACCGGCTGTTCCCGATATATTTTTTTAGCGTACTGTTGGATTTTCAACGATAGGCTCAGCGCCGAGAGTTGAAAATCCAACGTTCAATATTATTTAGGCATCACATTTAAGTGTTGTCTGGTGTTAGTGAATACCGGCTTCTATATTTTTTGTCATGTATGTCTCAGAGTTGCATAAGAATTTATAAACAAAAGCAACTGTGTAAACGAACATAGTGTCTTTACGTCGTTTTTTCGACCTTGAACAAGGTGACTGCGGGGTGTTACATAGTGTATTTTTAAAGGAGAAAGTTACCACTGAGAAAACCGAAACCTGTCAATTAAATATTGTTATTTTGATAAATTATAGTTAAATAATCTTTATAGGATTTCTTAAAATTTGCTTTTTCCAGAGACTTCGCGTACCCATAGATAGAAAATTATCCCAAGAGACCGTACTACCGGGATAAAATGTATCCTACGTCCTAATACAGGTCGGCCCGTGTGCCCCGTTGGTCTCGAAGTCGCAAGCGCAGATGCTGAGTGTGCCTCCTGGGCTCGATTCCCGGGTCGGGCAAAGTGCTATTGGATTTTTACATTAGGAATTTGTTAGTAACAGCTCGGAGTTTGGAGGTTAGAGATATGATCACTCTTTGCCTTGGAAAGCATGCTAAGTCGTTGATCTTGCGCCTGATCTCGATGCGGTCGTAATCTCGACTATGAGAGTGAGGGAAGAGAGAGTGCATCTGTGTCTGCGCACACACTTGTGCCGTATAATATCCGGCGCCGAAGTCTAGTCTCTGTTGAGATTGGCCATGGCCGGAATACGGTCTAGAGAACTACTCGTATGTATATGCTCGTGTGCCAAATATTTTATCCAAATCCATTGAGCCTTTTTTTTTTTTTTTTTGTGGATGGGAAATCATCAAATGACCCCTCCCGCTCTGGGTGGAGCGGAAGGGAGTGTCAGACTTTTACTGACTAAAACCCACCCGTGTTCCGTCCTTAGCCCTTTCTGTTCCAGCAGGGCAGCGGTTAACCTTTCGGAAAATCCCGCCGCCCCGGCAATCCATTGACCCTTGAGGCGTGATTCACATTTATACTACTAATTTATGGTAAGTATAACATGAACACACACAAAAGAGTCGTTACGAGCCGTCCGAAGCCCGAAAGTCTGCCAGCCAATCTTACCAAGGGGTATCATAATATTACCCAGTTACTGAGTTGTGGAGGTCAGATAGGCTGTCGCTCCATGTAAAATACTAGAATTCATCTGCCTTTTCCTTCCTAGTCTAACCGGGACTAGGAAGGAAAAGGCTAGGTAGATGACGACACACACAAGGGTCTCTGAAGCATTTAGCAGGCACAGTACCTTAACCTAAAACTAATATAAAAACAAGATATCCTGTTTTCCAAGGCTCCTTGGAAAAAATAGGCCATAGAAATCTCTAATAATTAACAAACTAGAACTAATTAAAACTTTTAAGACATGTGGTGATCGTGTGGTGGAACGGCCTACTCCAACTCAAAAAGAGAGGAGGCCTGTTTCCCAGCAGTGAGAACATTGTAAGCTGATTATGCTATCCATGCTAACTACAAAACTACTGATAAAATAGCCATTAAAAATTATAAAATTGCACTCACAGAAATCGCAAGATACGTGAAACCCGCGTTCATTTCGATTACAAACTAAATATTACGTATGAAATAATCAATCGTCTGAGTTTTCATTACTGAGACTCTGTGACGATATATAAATCGATTGTGCACGGGAAACGGTTTCATTTTATTTTCTTATTCATGTATACATTTAAACGTAACATAACAATAAGGCATTAAGAATAAGACCGCCCATTGTTTCACCCTTTGTAAAATTTCTATGTTTATGTCTATAATTTATATGTTTTACATATTAAAGAGTATTCTATTATAAATCCGTTTCGTAATTAAGAAGCACAATGCAGTCACACGATTTTGTCTCATAGGTACTTTCTATTTCTAGATGTATTTATTTTATTTTTTATGTTGGTAATAAGCACATATTGGGTATTTATTTTAGTTTTTAAAACACACACACATGTATGTCACAACATTTTATTTGATTTTGTATGAGCTTTTCTATATTTTCACATTTAATTAATTCTCTTAATTTATTATAACTGACACACACTTCCCTATGTGTTTGTTATTCCAGCGTATGGCATATCTTGTGTTGTCATCTGACATTATGCTGAGCTGAGGCCCTTGAGGTTTTAATAGTTATAAGGTGTATTTAGTTTGCTGCAATGCCAATAAACGCATTTTTCTTCCTTCTTTCTATTCCATTCTATAACACCATGCCTGGATTCCTCGAAAGGTAGGCAGATATGTACCTACCTATAGTACACCACGAACATTACGCCCATAATGATTAAACTGGGTGGCAGGGACATCGACGCCCAAACTGCAGCACATGAGTTTAGAACCCATTGCGTCCAAATTTTTCGTCGGCTATCAAAAAAAAAATCTTCTGTTTCGTAGAAAAGTGCAATACCTACGCGGTCAAAACTTATGGAACAGCAATATTTTTATAACGTATGGAACTGCAAATATCTAGCTGGGGGCGTCCCACACTACGCTTGCCGATACGCGGACTCCACCCCAGCATTCGTCTACTCCGCTAATCATAACTTAACTTGTAACGACGTTTATAAATAAGGGGGGAAAACGTCAATACTTTGATGATTATGTTAGGAAAGACACCAATGACTAAAAAGCGAGCGATAGAGACAGAACACAAACACAAAAACGAACAAGTTAAGGAAAAATAAAAAACGGCCATCGCTCAGCATAATGCTACTTATGCGAGACAGAGCCCTAGCGTTGGTTTTCAGCGACCGCCGGCGTCGACGTGATGATGTCAACCGGTGCAGTATACGATGACGTATGAATAACAAAATAAATACACAATACCCAGTTCTAAATATTTATAATAAACATCATCATCTGCCGTGCCTTTTCCCAACAATGTTGGAGTACGCTTCCAGTCTAACCGGATGCAGCTGAATACCTGTATTTATATAAACTTAATATTTATAAAATAGTAACATTCCAGCCAACGAATCACGCACCACCGGCTTTTATTAATCTGTGCGCGCAGCTGTCATAAACAATAGTACCTGTCGAAAACATACCTACGCGTAGAGTTATTCCCAGCTCAGTTCAACAGATGTCTAAAAGAAGACGCCATTTTGAATCACACCGTTCCCCACTATAAATCTCATTGAAAATCAATAGGTAATCTTGAACCGTAATCTTAGAGCAAGTCTGTGGCTTGTTTGCACTGCTGAAAGGTTCACAAACACTGCGGTACATACATGAAACTTTCATGTGTTTCTATTCTACGTCGTGAGCGACTGTTGCGAAATGGTTAGATGGAAAACCAAGTGTGTAAATTGAATATAAACCTGTAGTTAAGGGACTATAGATTGTATTGTGTGCCACCAACGTTAGCTAAGGTGGGTGATAATGGTAGTGGTCATCAATCAATAACAGTCATTGAAGCGGTCAGTCAAAGAATAGATAGATGGGTAGCCCGCGAAATTCAAATTCTTTTACGTTTTTTGCAATTTTCAGGGCAGTATCAGGTTGTAGGTATGTTGATCTAAATTTGGGGGTCTACTCCGAATTGGAAAGTGCGAATGTTCGGATCGGACCGACACATGGCCGAACCGAATATTATTGAAAAATGCGAAAAAACGTTCGGATCGGCTCATTTGGGTCGGGACCATAGTCAATATTCGAAAGAGTGTAGGAGTGTAGGATCGGGACCGACCGAATCAAATAGTAACTTCGTAGCAGAAAACAGCCGAACATTCGGCCGATACTACTTCGGAGTAGACCCTATGATTCGCGGCGCTATTAAAATTAAATATTTATTTATAGAATTATAATCGGAAAAATCATCAACACAACACTATGTTCATATTACTATATTCTTATTCTTCGTGTTGCTGGCACGACTGTATTTTAAATCTTGTTTTCCCAAAACTTTGCTACTTCCACGGCGTTGTCGGTGGCAGCGCAGAGGTCACTTTGACTGCATATTTTGGGACACAGAGGGCAGGATAGGAGGTGGAGCAGGGTTTGTCATATAGGTCCACCACATTGCTCTATTGAATGGCATGGCACCGCAAACTGCAAGCGACACCACTAGTTTCTATGAGTCTCTATGAAATTGATTCCGAGCGCGGCAACACTGCGGCCTGCAGCCGCGGCGCACAGCCTGCGGCCGCGGCACGCAGTGACCGCAGACTGCAGCGCCAGTGGTGTCGCGAACCGCAGAGAGTTCGAGGCATATAGCAACAACAAGTCGGCATCATCTTCCTCTTCTAACAAAAGACTCATTAGTAAACTATCGGTAGCGTTTTCCGACATTCTGTCTCGCACGAAGGACTGGAGTGACTGAGGCATGGTTCTATGCATTGTGCAGCCGTGTCGTGCCGCCGCGCTTGGAATAGAAGCAACCGCGACCGCAGGCAGCACTGTGGTCAGCCGCAGCCGCTAGCCGCAGTGTCGCCTGCGGTTGCAGTCTGCAGCCCAACTCTTCTACTTGTACCTAGCTGTTGCTCCCGTCTGTCAATTGTACTTCTTAGACAGTCGCCGACTTTTGTGCTTGTGAGTATGGCTCGTAGTCAATCCGAAAGTCGGATCAATGGGGAGGTATTGTGCTATAAACTATTTAAATATGCTTATTGTTGACTGAAAATTCGAAACGCCTATGTAGATTGCTAAAGCAACGCGTAGCTGCATAAATTAAAACCAACCAATACTACCAGGCGTCATTGACGAAAAGACTGATTACTAGAATTGCGCTCAAGCTAAACCTGCGCGTGTGTTTGAACTTCAAAACTATATCACTGCCAGCACTTGTAATCACATTCGGCATAATGATGGCGAATATTCACGGAACACAGCACACTCTCTTGACACTTGATATAAACGTGGAGATGGCGGCAAACGATTCTTTCCGATTTTGGCAACGCGCAGACTTAGTTTTCGCGGACTTCTACCAAGTTACCAACCTGATATGTAGTGTGAATAAATTACAATTACTTACCAAATTATTAAATATAATCACAGTCAAAAAAAAATTGAAAAATGGCAACATTCCGTCTCTTGACCTCACCAAAATTTATCTGTGCGCACAGTTATCATAGATAAGAGACCGATTTGACGTCATATTGCAAAAATAGACGCATAAGGATTTCAAGGTTGAGTAGTGATGGATTAATTGTACAAACACATTGACCATTATTGTACAGTTTTTGCAGTTTGTGTTCGTGAGTTTTGTGTTGGGACGTGTAGATTCCAAAATCGGCGATTTGTAGAAGATTATCCACACAGGTTAACGCATTTTAATATTATACGCATTTTATTTTTATATTTTTAATACCGGTTAGTCTAATATCTTCAAAATGTTCCTATGAATGAATGAATGAATGAATGGCACCGATCCCAGCATGGTTTGACCAGACTCGATTAATCGAATGAACCCCAAGATTCACACTAGCTCCTGTAGCCTCATGTTCATGGTGCTACAGCGACCATTGCATATCAAGAAGTAGACCGGGGGGCGCAGTTTTTGTAAGGAGGACGTGCCCGTAGGAAAGGGTAGGATTTAAGAGCCTACCGGATATGCATCCTAGAGTAAGCATTGGATTAGTGGAGAGATGGGTGCTATTTGTCTATGGATGGGCATCTTTTAAAGACTACGCGGCCAGGTGCTTCAGGTCGAGCTTCACCCGTGAATCTTTTGGCGAGGTTCTGCTGCTTTCTCGGTTCTTTTGTATGTCCTTGCTCTGCTGTGTTAAATTGTGTTAGATGTTTCTGTTTTCAATGTCGTCGTCGGAGTTCTCGCTACTATCCGTTTCCGGTTTTTTGTATATTTCACTAGCAGCAGTCTTGATCTTGTTTTTGTCTACAGCCGTATCCATCCAAAAGTCGATTCCCTTGTCGAAGTACTTCATGTCCTGTTTTAGGTTGTCGTTCCACGTGTAGATAGGTCGACCGACCTTCTTGCTCTTGGCCTTGTACTCCATTGCTGCATGCAGAAGATGTGGTACGCGGCGCCTGTAAACATGTGCGAGGTAGCACATCCTGTGATTCTTGATGCGTTTGGTTACTGTTTTTCCGTCTAAGATTTCATGCATTTTCTTTTGTCTCGGTTTGTTCCTGGAGTGGTTTATCAAATCTCTCATGATAACTCGCTCATATTTTCTGAGTCTTGACCTGTTAGCTTTAGTAAGTGTCGATACTTTCAAACCATGTATCATGCACGGAACGATCACCATTCGATACATAAGTCTGGCTAATTTCCAGTCCATATTTGAGTTTTTTATGAATGGTAGTAACGATTTGGCGTTTCTTATGGCCTGTTTGCAACGTTTTTTAATAGTGCATTTTCTGCTTAATTTAGATGTTATAAGTGTACCTAGGTATTTAATCTCATCACATGTCGGTATGCTTATTCCATTAAGGGTCACGTAGGTCGTTTTCTGTGTAGCTATGGGGTCCCTAATTAGTATTTTTGTTTTTGTTTCGTTTACTTGGAGGCCTACACTATCTAGTAGGGGTTTAATATGGTATAGGATACTTTCTAACCCATCTAAGTCATCTGTAATGAAGATAAGGTCGTCCGCAAATGATAGTACCAGGGGTAGTGAGATTTCACGATCCTGGTCAAGTTTTATTAGTTGAGTTTCCTCCTCGAGGGTTCTGAGGACTTCGTCAATGACCAGTGTAAACAGTCGAGGGGACAGAGGGCAACCTTGTTTGACTCCCTTTCCTTTAATAATCCAACTGCTTTGTTGGCCACACCATTTGATGCATGTTCGTTCATTCAAGCATACCTTGATTATCCTGTTAGTTAGCGGTTTGTTGGTACGTTGTAATAGGATATCTCTTAGTGCGTTGAGGTCTACGTTGTCAAAGGCTTTTTCTATGTCAAGGGCGAGTACATAAATTCTTTTACCTGCCCGCCATTCCTCGTCTAGGACCCTTTTGAGTGTGAAGATGTGGTCGTCTGTTGATCTATTGTTTAAAAAGGCAGCTTGGTAGTTGCCCAATTCCGTTATTACATTATCTAGTTTTTTAGGACGTATGAGGCATAGATTCTGTAACCCGTATTGCAAACCGATATGCGTCGATAGTCATTCGCGTCTTTAGGGTTGTTTTTTTTTGGGATTGGCATCTGCACGGTCTCCAGCCATGTATCAGGTGCTTCGTTCTGCGTCCAGGCTTTATTCATGTGTTTGGTGACGGCTTCCTGTAGTATTAGGGGCATCGCTTTGTAGAGCTCGATTACTACTTGGTCAGTCCCGGGAGCTGTCCCATTCCGCATTTTCTTGATGATTTCCATTACGTCATCTGTAGTGGGTCCATCGCCTTGTACTTCGGTTATTGGCTTTTTTATATTAACTGTTGATATAATACGGCCCGCGGATTTTCTTAGAATTTGCTCCCATTTGGTCATCGGTACATGAGTGGATCTTTTTCGACGTTTTTTTTGCAGTTTGTTTCTCCTGTAAAAAAAGTATAGCATCTGCATGCGTTTTGCAGGGTGGTTTTTCCCCAGTCCGCTGAGGCAGGCCCTGCATGATTTTTGTTCTTCTTGATACTTAACCTTTTGAAGTGTAGACCGACATTCTTTTACGCGGTTATGCCTATTTGGATTATCTGGTTGCCTGCTTTGTAAGAATTTAGCCTTTTGTAGGTTAGCAAGAGCTAGTCGATGATCTCTGGAGAGAACTGGCTGAAGAGTTAGAGTTTCCTGGGCAGCCGCTTTTAATACCTCCGTTATGGTATTCCAGGGTATTTCGATGTTTGCGTCCGTTGAGATGATTCCTATATTTTTTAGCTTTTTCGTTATGCAATCTTGGTATTTTGTTTTGGTGAATTTGCTATTGAGGGCGGCATAATAGCATTGTTTATAGTTGAAATCCTTGGCAACTATTATTGCCTCCTTCATGGGTATATTCTGTTGCCTTTGTGCATTATTGTCTTTTGTGTTTTCTTTTTTGTTTGAAATTCGGTTTGTCCTTAGCAGACCCCAGATTATTTTATGATCGGATATGCTCCTAGCGGCCCATTCACCTTTAATAAATTCGAAGAGATTTTCTGTAGCGTGTGACGTTATAATGTGATCCAATTGGGACTTTTGAGTGCCCTTTGACTATGTTAGCCTGCATGATGATCTCGCTTTTGTCGTTTCTATTTGCAGTTTTTCCCTGTTGGCAATATCCATTAACAGTTCCCCGTTGCAGTTGGAGAAGTCATGGAGTAGATTTTGTTGAATCAGCCCTATATGTTGGTATTTTTGTGTATCATGGCGACCAATATGTGCGTTAAAATCGCCAAGGATTATTAACGTACATCTCCTTGGTTTTTGTCTGATCAAGTTTAATAAGCCTGTGAAGGATCTGTTTGCTATGGATGGACGACTGTTGATGTGGGAGTTGATTATATACAGAGGAGCAGGCTTGTCATTTCCCCTGTCGACTTTAAGAGTAGCTGACATTGCGTCTGTATCCTTTTTCCTGTTAACTAATTCAATTTGGGCTTCTTTTCTGATTAGAATTGCCAGTCCCCGGTGTGTCTTACCTGTGGTTCCATAGAGGTGCCATTGGTAGTGTGTGGAGTTGTATGTTCCTGAGTTCATGCCTGTTTCTTGTATGCAGGCTATATGAATGCCTCTAAGTGAAAGTTCGGCATCTATTCTATCTTTTTTTGCCGGTTTTGAGGCCCCACGGACGTTCCAGGTAGCAATACGCAAGTCTGGGCAAGTGTATTTTATTGCGGTAGACGGCTGGTTTCTTAGTATTGTGAACCCATTGACATCTGCGACTACGTCTGATAACGGTGTATATATTGATACTTGTTGTTCATATTGTGCTGATGACCTAGTCAATTGGGTGTTGTTAGTTTGAGACTGGGTTTTCGAGGGTTGTCCGTTATTTAAAGGCTTAGTATGTTGTGATATTTTGACATTGGTTGCTTCTTGTATTAGATCATTGTAATGTTCGCCGTCGGTCATGACCCAACTATCATAGTGCTGGTTCTTGTATAGGACGTGTATGTTGCCGGGTACTGGTTCACCTGTAGGTGAATACACCAGTGTGTTTCTTGTATCCGTGTGCACATGCACATTAACTAGATAGAACTCAGACGCGGCGATTAGGATATCCTCTCCGCCCCAGAACGAATTGTTGAACTGCATGGTTATGTAATTTGTTATCCTTTGCTTCTGGGAGAGACCGCTGTTAGGAAGGAACTCTTGTATATTATTTAGAAGTGCTAGGAGAATTCTGTTGTCATATCGGTGCTCCATAACATATGAAGCTAAATCGTGACGGAGAGACATGTGGTCGAAAGTTAGCCCCATTATATTATTTATTTGATGGGCTAGAGCCCTAAACAAACAGTTCCCATCTTTTTCCATGCGGACAATTTTGGCCATTGTTTTTGACGTTTTAGTAGAACTTTACGCCACACGTGCGGCTTTGTGCTTAGAAAACAATAGAGAAAGCGTACTGTCTGAAATTTATGAGCTTCGTTATTGATCTTAGGAACCTTTTTTTTTATTGTTTTGCTGTGGGTGTCATATAACGCGCGTGGGCACGCAAACTTGATTTACAAGTTAGGAGATTGTTAACTTATTTAAGACAATTTTGGTTGTTTAGCACAGAAAGCAAATAAGACTGGCGTGAAGTAGGAAATCTAGAGTACCGTATCGTACCGTATATTAGGCTAGAATAATAAAGCGTGTAATTTTGTCTTTTCTCTCCTCTATATAAAATGAAAACTTTTTCCTAAAACTCAGCTATGGCTCAAAATGATGTTGAATTCACGCGTGGCTTCAAAGCTGAAAATTAACAAATAAAAACACAATCGAATCGGCTTCCGATGGAGATCCCTGAAATAAACGGAAAGATCTCACCAGATTGACGGGGGTCCTCAGGGTCGCTCGACGTCACCAGGATGCTCGGCCGGAAAGCCTAAGTTTCCGGCTGAAGATCAGGAACCACTGCCACTTAACCACCGTTTAAGGGTGTTTTAATTTGCACCCACAAAACAACACACGAAATACCGTTCCGATTTTAAATGCGACACTCAAACTCAACGTTAACCGTTACATCTGCTGAGCACATGGCATCAACTGAGACTAGAGACAAAGCACGTCCGTCCGCTTCGGTGGTCAGAAACCGACCTCTAATATCTTCAAAATGTTCCTAGATTAAAAATACAAAGCTTTAGCTTAAGAAAATACAATCTAATAAAACTTTTATTTTCCCTTCCACTACATTTATTTCGCCAAATTAAACATTTTCTTTTCATTAGAAGAACTAAGCAAACACAGATATAAACAAATTTGTTTACACAACATGATATATTTAGATATTGGAGATGATGAACCGGAATATCCTTGTTCCGTCCAAAATAGATGAATGGAATGTTATTTGACGTTCAGTGCAAATAATAAGTAATGTTATATTGTCAAAATATTGAAGAGCTTTGTATATCCAACTAATATTATAAACGCGAAAGTTTGTATGGGTGGATGGGTGGATGTTTGTTACTCTTTCACGCGAAAACTACTTAACGGATTTGGATGAAAGGACAACGACCAAAAGTCGTACCAAAAAATCTCATGTATCAAGACAAAATAGTATAGTAATAATTTTCATATTTTTTTACGACATTACGGTGATTTTTGAACAGAGAATTATATTGAAGTAAAAAAAGACATGACGTTCCGTTTCAAATTATATGATTAATATAATCTTGAATTTTGAAAGTGTCATGATCACTTCTTTCAAAAAACATGTAAAAAAGTTATACTTTGCCGATTCTACTTTATTAAAAATAACTAGAATAAAATAGAATAGAATTTTTATTTAAACGATTATAATTTTTTTAGAGCAATAATAGCCGTTCGTGTTACCGGCTGGGTTTTGTTTAAAAAAAAAAAACTTTTGTAGGAGTCAATTAATATGATAAGAGTAGTCCATAAATAACAAAGTTTGATTTTGATGCAGCATACATCAGACTGAGCATTGTCCTTTGGCACACGGATAGTTTATAACCCGGAATAACACATGGGAGACTTTTTATGTCGATATTCTCACGGGATCGAAACTTATTCGGGTGAACCGCGGGGCGCAGCTAGTTTATTATACAAAAAAAGAAAAAATAACCGTCCTATTTTTTATTTTTCACTTAGAAGTTGTGACCCTACACAAATTCGTATACCACTACTTGCTATGTAAACAACAGTGGTAGGATAAATACGTAGGTATTAATTATTGAAGCTAACTCAAAAAGTGTTCAAGCAAAGTTAAAAAAATATGTGGGACTACCCCGCGAGCTGTCACTACCAGATGCAAAAGAATTACGTAAATAGGACCAGTATTCACGAAGGAACCGAAGTAAAAAAAGATACTCGCTTAGTACATCACCCCCTCCTTTTTTTGAAGTCGGTTAAAAACCACCGCGCAATGAGTGCAGTCATTTCTATTTTCGAAGCTGATATTGTGAAGTTAAACTGCTTTGTTTATGTGGGGTCTTTTAAAATTGGTTTCAATCGATGTTTGGTACGTTACGCTTTTGTATTTTTTTTTTTTTGTAACTGTAGTTCTAAATTCCGTTTTATGTCTTGTTTTTTTTATTTTTATAATGTGATAATTGATAGCACTTTAAATGCCGTAATGTGTATCATGGGATTTTTATATAAATGTCCACAATTTATCATATTTTTTACTACCTCGTCACCGCCTCCTTGGAAGCAGATGTTTCTAAGGAAAAATACATTAACATTCCTGCCATGTCTCGTTATTTCATAACATCAACACTTACCTCTAATCATATAAACAATCGTACATCCTGTTGTGTTATTATTTATTCTAAGCCCCGACTTATCTTTCAGATAACACAACGAAGTAATATCAACTGCAGTCTACAAAGTTTACTTGATACCTGACCATCATGGCACAACACAAGTTTGAAGGTGAAATTGAAAATATAACTGAAGGCCAGTTAGAATTTATAAAAAAAGTGATCGAACAAGAAGGTTTCAAAGACAGCAAAGTGACCATCGAGGCTGTTGGAGGAGCAGCTGACAATTATGGAGCAAACGTGAAAAGAATCGTCATTGAAGGAGAAAATGGAAACTTTTCAATGATTGCTAAAATAGCGCCATCGTTCGAACTCATTCGGAATGCCATGGGCGTTGTTCTTATGTTCAATAATGAGCATCTGATGTATACAGAGATCCTACCAAAGATGCTGCAACTACAGAAGCAAGCTGAGGTACCGGAAGAAGACCTACTGAAATTCCCCAAATGTTATGGAACGAATCTTGAAGCACCCAATGAAGTTATCCTGATAGAAGATCTAAAAGCATCAGGTTTTGGAATGCTGGACCGATTTAAGTCCCTCTCGAATGAATACATGACCAGTGTGTTGAGAAATCTAGCTATGTACCATTCACTCTCTTATGTGTTGAAGAACAAGGAACCTGAAACATATGATAATTTCAAGGATAATATGCAGGATATGTTGGCAGCCTTGACACAAGCAAGACCCGAACAACTTGCTTTTTTCAATCAAATTGAAAATCTTGCTCTTCAAATGCTCGATGACCCGGAGCATGAGAACATAGTGAAAAACAAAATCAGTGATATTATAGTTAATGCCGTCAAAATGGCGAAATTCGAAAATGGTAGCCGATATGCAGTGATTCAACACGGCGATTGTTGGACCAACAATATAATGTTCAAGTTTGAGGCAAGTATTTTAAATATTTTATGGCATTTACAACATTAGTTACCCGTTTATTTAATGCGTCGAGTTTATCTAAAACTTGTTTTATACTATGACTATTTTTTTCACAATATTTTGTTCAGTTTTCTTAACAACTTTGACTGATAAAAATTGACCCTGCAGAAGTGTAACTCGAAATTACAAAACTAGAAAAACCAAAGTGCAGTGTACAAGCCCATTTCTGTTATTACTATAATAATATCTTATCGATTTGGATTCGGTCATGCAGCAGATAGTAAATGATTGTAAATACATATAACAATATTTTCCTGAAATTATCAATATTACGCAATAATGGTAGATAGCGCTCCCGGTCCGACAGAGATGTCTTTGACACGGATGTTTCCCGTTGAAGCGTCATTATGAACCTCAATCATTCAATTGATAAGCCGTAAACGTAACCGTCACATTACGTGACTGTTTGTGTGACACAGTCATTTCATACAAAACGTATAAATATTTTGCCCCAGTACACAATTACATACATTATACATGAAGATTGCAAGACAAGTGACTTCCCTTTTAGCATAGCGCAGAACAGTTCTGTTATCGAAATCCCTTTGACTAACATGTTTCCTTTTTGTTTTTCCAGGGGGAGACCTTGAAGCAGTCAATGTTAATAGACTATCAACAATCCAAGAATTTCAGCCCAGTCTACGATCTCCTCTACTTGATCTTCAACTGCACTGACCATGAAACGAGAATTAAGAACTTCTACGACTGGATAGACTACTATCACTCCGAACTTGACAAATCCTTGTCTAACTTTGGCCTGAAAGCCAACTACGTTTACCCAAGAGATCAGTTGGACGCTGATTTGAAAAGATACGGCAAACTAGGCTTTGGGTGCGCTATTCTCATGTCTGGTGCACTCACAATAAAGCCAGAAGAGGCTGGTAAATTAAAGGAAGCGATAGAAAGTGGGAAATCGGAGAATATGGTTGAATCATTGGGTGATTGGCACGTTGATACTATGTCTCTCTTTAAGAAAAGACTCATTGGATTGATTGACAGTTTCACCACCTTTGGTCTGCTGTGAAGTGTCAATATTGTTGTTTGTTTAATTGTATATGACTTTAATGCCATTATTAATTGTTATGATGTGATGAAATGTATTAACAACATGCTCATAATCTGCCTAGCCTTTCCCCAAATATGTTGGGGTCTGCTTTCAGTCAAACCGGATGCAGCTGAATACCAGTATTTTACATGGAGCCACTGCCTATCTGACCTCCACAACCCAGTTACTGGGTAAAACAATACTCCTTGGTAAGACTTGTTGTCAGATTTTCGAGCTTCTGAGGACCCGTAACGACTGTCAAAAATTCACGTAACATGCTGTTACTCATAATGGGAACCCATAAAATTAATCTTACATTGGGTAATCCATACTCTTGTTGTTACTTATTTTGAATCCCCCTCCATACTTATTTCAAACGGAACGTCAATGTTGATGTTCAAGAGTGTATATGTTTCATTAGCTTGTTATTTCAGTTACTGAGAAAGAACCAAATTTAGCTTTCTCTAATTTAATTGTCTTGGTAAGTTACCTAGGTGTAAGTGCATGCTGTGGTCTCCTATATAATTGAAAGAGCAAGGAAACAACTTATGTAACCTTGTATATTAGTAGTAGAATTTGTAGAATAATTCCATATATCTGTGTATCCTTTGTTGCAGGTTATATTATAAGTAATAAAAACACAGAAAAACAACTTTCATTTTTATAATAACTACTGTATTAATTGAAAAAAAAACGATTGTTTTTTCTACTTTATGATAATATTTGTTCCAATAAATCTTGGTCAGTTTTAATGCTCTTCAACGTCTGCTAAATACGAGTAAGTTTGATATGACGTAAAAGATTCTAACGATGACGATGGCGTGAAACAGCACCCTAATTGCGTAACACACTATCAACCTCAATCTGAATCATTTTGAAGGATATTGCTAACCCATTGCATCATAAATGTTCGAAAAAAATCTGTTCAACAACGTAAATAACGCAATGAATGTTGTTGAACTGTCAAAATGAAATGCGGTTCATTGAGTCCAAAGCCAAGATGGCTGCTAGGAAACTTGGGTTCTTGCAAAGGTCGTACTTCACACCGGGACAGCTTCTAATGTTATACAAAGCGCAGGTCGAATCGTGTGTGGTGTACTGCAGCCACATATGGGCTGGTGCTGCAAAATGCCATCTAGCAGCTTTCAAGTCAGTGGAGAGGCGTGGGAAGAGGCTAATTGGTGATCCAGATTTGGTTAAGACCAGTTGGTCTTAACCAAATCTGGATCACCGTTTTGTAGGTTTACAAAGCCTATGGAGCACGGGTGTAAGGTAGCCAGCCTTTCGGTATTCTACAGGATGCGTTCTGGAGAGTGTGCGCGGGAATTACATCACTTAATTCCGCCATCACCGTTCTATCATCGGACAACCCGTCGTACGGCGAGTGTCCACCCTTACGTTGTTTTGTTGACACCGCCGCGATCCGGACGATGCGTTTCGCCTCGTCGTTTATACCGCGTAAGTACATCGAAGGACTGGAACAATTTTGCTTGCAGCGGTCTTCCCGTCCGATTATAATTTATGTGACTTGAAGGCTAGAGTGAATAGGCTCATAATAAAATGCAGCTGATAGCCCTCAGATTAGTCCCAAACTTTAGTTCTACTTTTCGCTTTTCGTTTTATATTAAAGCAAAGGCCTCTCTTCTCATGCAGAGAAAGCACGATTATTGATCACCACGCTTGCTTAACGAGGATGGGCAATTTCAGACTTATTTTAATTATAAGTTTCCTCACGATGTTTTCCTTCACTGATGGTAGTGATATCCACGATAAACTTATATGGCGTTATATAATTTAAATATTATGAATCGAAAAAGTCACCAATGTGACTTTTTCAATTAATGCTCGCGTGATTGTTGTTGTTGAGTTTGTTTGTTCTGTGCGATTTTGAAAAGGTCACAGAAACCGACTTTGTTTTAAACTATTAATAGATATAGATTTCGATATTACAGATACCTATGCAGTATTGCACTGCAGGGCAAAGGTTTATTGCTGCCAAATAATAAAAAAAAATATTCTGATTACTCTTTCATCATTAATTTTACAACAAACCGAATTCTGTGTAACTATCAATAAGTCCTACAATTCTCTTTTTAAGACGGAACAAAGTATCACTCTGCAGGCCTTCTATTTTCATTGATTCCATCGCTTCTTCAACACCAGTATCCTTTATGCTGTCCATCATTTCACCAGCTTCTTTGGAGTCTCTCATCAACACATTAGATAACAAAAGGCAGAGACCAAAAAGTAATTTGCCGTATCTTTTCAAGTCCGCGTCCAACTGATCTCGAGGGTACACAAAGTTGGCTTTCAGGCCAAAGTTCGACAAAGAATTGTCTAATTCGGTGTGATAGTAGTCTAACCAGTTGTAGTAGTTCTTAGACCTGGTCTCGTGGTCAGTGCAGTTGAAGATCATGTAGAGGAGATCCACAGCTGGACTGCTGTTCTTCGATGCTTGGTAGTCAATCATGATTGATTGAACTAAGTTATCTCCCTGAAAACAAAATAAACCATACATAAGCGATATATATAGTTTTAGCAGGTACACCAACTTGTGCAGACATACAAGTTTTCAGAATATCTAATAGGAATTCAAGGAAGGTGTCTGGGACAGACTGGATGCGGAAGGCGAAGGACAGGGTGTTGTGGCGCAGCCTTGGAGAGGCCTATACCCGGCAGTGGACTGCAATAAGCTAGTTGATTGAATAGGAATTCAAAATATAACGTGCCAGTCGTTTCAACTTTGTACATAATTATAGTCGAAGATTTTGCACAAATGCGTTATATGGAATACTTAATAACTTTAAATCGAAATCGGCACGTGGTGGCAATATTGCTAAATACCAAATGTTCTTATCTACCTCAACAATGAGTTTCTCCTACGTCTGAAACACTTATTTTAACAAATAAAAAAATACTTACCTCGAATTTAAACATCACATTGTTCGTCCAAGCATCGCCTTGTTGAATAATTGAATATCTATTGTCATCCTTTGAAAACTTTGTTGACAATCTAAAAATATCGACTGCTTTATTTTTCACAATTTTTTTATGCTCCTCATCGTCAAGGATTGATATAATTTGATTTTCAAGAAGTTCCATATGTAACCCAAGATCTGGCAGCTCAGCCATCAGTAACCATGCATCTATCAATTTACCTTTGAAGAGATCATAAGTTTCTGGTTCTTTTTTCTTTAGCACGTAGGAAAGAGAATGAAGTATAGCGAAGTTCTTTAAGATGCTTTTAACACAATCATTGGACAGAGAGTCAAACTTATTTAACATACAGAAATCTAATTCACCAAGGTCTTCTAAAATTACAAGCTCGTTAGGTGCTTCATTTACAGATCCGTAACATTTCGCGTATCTTAGTTGTTCTTCTTCTGGCACTCCTGCTTCTTTCTGCAGCTGCACTAGCTTAGGTAATACCTCTGTATACATAGTGTGCTCGTTGTTGAACAAGGAATTTGTGTTCGTCATTTTACGAATGATTTCGACTCCAGATCCGACTTTCACAATCAATTTTAAGGTTCCATTATCACCTTCTATGCTGATCCTCTTTACGTTTGCCACGAAATTATCTCCAGCCTGTCCAACTGGACTGAAAACCACTTTAGTAACTTGTAAGTCTTGTTCTTGAATCACTTTATTAATAAACTCCAGTTGGCGTTCATTTATATTATCAAAATCTCCTTCAAAGTTGTATTGTGCCATGATTGCTTATAATACTAAGTGCAAATTATTGTAGTATTATAATTTATAGAGAACATTTTTATCTGTATCGGGGTAGAAAATGTTGGTCGGATGTATTAAGATTAGATAATTTTTATTTGTCAGTCAAGTAGGTATCTTTGGTAATCACAAAATTATCAAAATAATATTGCCTGGTACGCTACGAAAATACTTAGAACGGTTGATGATTTAAGGTCGCTTTGTAATATTGTGATTTTAGGTTCTCATTTTCGGGAAGATTCAGTTGACTGCTGCTGTTGCAAGCGTGAGCGTGCCTAAATGAACGTTTTTTTAGGAACAGAAGACATAATTTCAGTAACTTGCGATATGTAGGCTTCGTCTATAATAACCTCCTCCTTATTGACCAAGAACATGCATAACAATGGGTAGAGTTCGGCCATTGTCCTTCCAATCATTCAGACGTTCCAAACGACAAACCTTTGAAAATGCAACACTCTGACGCTGCAGCAACTGTGACCAATTAACCTCGTTTGTGATCTTTTAGAAACTGCTGAGAACTGCTAGAAATACTATGACTCTTGCTCAGCTGCAGAGGAATGTTGGCCACTGCCTGTCTAGTACATCCCAAAATTACACATGTCATTGAGTGAGCGTTTCAATGTCATGGACAACTCAGCCTATAAAATTTCCTCCATCTATTCTCAGTGTTCATGTTGCCTCGCCTGCATAAAGACTACCCAACTAAACATATTCCTAGATGTATTATTTGTCTACGCATTTGTATATCAAAGTAAGTTAAAGTGCAAAAATAATTGCTGTGAAAAGAATTCGTTGCCTGTTTACGGTAGAGCGCAATTTAATGCCGGGTATAGATTGGTAAAACATAACATGAAATGTAATACAGGTTGAAACAAATATTCGCTAAGTTGTTGTGTTTTATTTCATATTGCATTGTACATTTGGACTGCTCATTTGTGTTACATTTCACCGCTCTGTAGCCGACATAACACATGCAAAACATTGTGCTTCTAGGTGAATGCAACGCTACAGGGGATCGTGGAAGTATTTAATGTTAAATTATAATATTTAAAAGTTGATTTCATAAAAGGACATTAAAAGAAGTTGGAACTTTGACCTTTAATATATCCGTAACCAAAAGGGTTATAAGGATGGTCCAGTACAAAAAAAAAAACAAAATAACGCGAAGTACTTACAAGTGACTCTCGGCGTAGTTAAGAGAATTTTAACACTCTTGAGACACATACATTTTATTTGATTAAGAAATCCTTGCCTTACAATCGGATGATAAAAGCTATCATTAGTATTTTAAAATAATTTATTACCATTAACTCATTCATAATTTTAAAATAAACCGAAATCATTATAACTATCAATAAGTCCTACAATCCTCTTTTTGAGACGAACCATAGTTTCAACCGCCAAGGTTTCCATTTTCATTGTTTCCATTGCGTCGCTTATATCTGAACTCTTCATAGCTTCCATAAACTTGCCGGCTTCCGCTGAATCCCGTGACAAAATACTAGCTAACATTATGGACTGACCAAAAAGTAATTTGCCGTATCTTTTCAAGTCCGCGTCCAACTGATCTCGAGGGTACACAAAGTTGGCTTTTAGGCCAAAGTTCGACAAGGAATTGTCTAATTCGGTGTGATAGTAGTCTAACCAGTTGTAGAAGTTCTTAGACCTGGTCTCGTGGTCAGTGCAGTTGAAGATCATGTAGAGGAGATCTACCACAGGACTGGTGTTCTTTGAAATTTGGTAGTCAATCATGATTGATTGTACTAAGTTATCTCCCTGCAAACAAAAAATAAATTAACTAAGTCACTCTGCTTTTGCAATACCTACCCTCAGAGTATTGAATTCTATGTAGATACATTTAGTTATTAGCGTGAACTGCACAGTATAAATCAATGCTAGGAATCCCTAGTATGAGATGTAATGAGAACTCATTTCACCTAAGTTTTCACGATGAGATTATTCTGAACCGCGAACTCAGCCCGGCAGAAGTTCTCCTAAAATCTAATAATGTTATGTAAGAGCCTAACAGTCATCTCCAGAATCATTTCATGATTTTAGTTTGAACTTGTTTTATTTTAATTATCAACCATGTCGCAGCGTTTGTGAGTTTTATATAATACTAGCTGAGCCCCGCGGTTTTACCAGTATAAGTTTCGACCCCGTGGGAATATCGGGATAAAAAGTGTCTTATATATTAATCCTCATTATAAACCATCTGTGTGCCAAATTTCATCCAAATCTGTACAGTAGTTTTTGCGTGAAAGAGTTACAAACACACATCCATCCATCCATACCAACTTTCACGTTTATAATATTAGTAGGATATATTGACCAGTGAACTGTTTAATTTTAAAACCCATAAAAATCCATATTTAAAATGAAATACTTACCACTTTGAACATAATATTGTTCGTCCAGGCATCGCCTTGCTGAATAACCGAATATCTATTGTTACCGTCCTTTGAAAACTTCACAGCCAGTTTCAATGTATCCACTAGTTTATTGCTAATAATTTTTTTATGATCCTCGTCATCAAATACTGCTAGAATTTCAGCTTCAAATGTTTGCATGTGAGTCATCATTTCTTGATTCTCAGCCATGATTATCCATATATCCATCAATTTACTTTTGAAGATATCAAACGTTTCTGGTTCCTTTTTCTTTAACGCGTAAGAAAGAGAATGGAGTACAGCAAAGTTCTTTAAGATGCTTTTAACACATTCATCGGACAGAGACTCAAACTTGTTCAGCATAACGAAATCTAATTCGTTCAGGTCTTCTAAAATTATAACCTCGTTAGGAGCTTCATTCAGAGATCCGTAACATTTGGCGTATCTTAGTTGTTCTTCTTCTGGCACTCCTGCTTCTTTCTGCAGCTGAACTAGCTTAGGTAATACCTCTGTGTACATTGTATGCTCGTTATAAAACAAGTATTCAGTGTTCATAGCCGTACGAGCCATTTCGTTTGCAGATGCGATTTTCACAATCATTTTCAAGCTTCCATTGTCACCTTCTATGCTGATCCTCTTTACGTTTGCCACGAAATTATCTCCAGCCTGTCCAACTGGACTGAAAACCACTTTAGTAACTTGTAAGTCTTGTTCTTGAATCACTTTATTAATAAACTCCAGTTGGCGTTCATTTATACCGTCGATATCGCCTTCAAAGTTGTATTGTGACATGGTTGCTGGGTGCACGTAATAGATACTAACTAAAAATAGATGATTGTATTTGAATTTATAGAGAGTATTTATCTACATAGGTAGCACTGGCGATTGTTGGTATAAGATTAGATAGTTAAAGTATTTGTTTTACGTAAATCAGAAGGCGTATTCTCGTTATTTAAAACGTTCAAAATCTAGTCGCAGTCTCATCTCGGCGACAAACAAATGTCAAAAACTTGTCAAAATGTAGGGAAATTAGAGGATTTTTTGACAGATTGAGACTGAGATCAGACTGTGAACTTTCTTAAAATTACGAGAATCGCCCCTCTGGTGTTAAATAGTATTGCTTGCTACAAAAAATAAACGTGTGCGGTTGCGGGACTGCCGTCAGGAACGAAGTTTCTTACGCGATACTCACACGCATACACACTCGTATATAATAGAAAGAAAAAGAGAGAAAGTGTGAATTTAATACGCGTTTTTAATACAGAACCATCTAGTATACGTTTATACCCTCTTCATTATGTGCTTTACTCACAGTAGCATTTGCGTAGCTTAATTTCTGTGAGAAAGAAAGAAAGAAGAAAAGAAAGAAAATACATTTATTTGGCACAAACTAAAAGACACAATACATCAGATACATACATCAGATAAAACAAACAATAAAAAAAAAGATTAAATAAAAGTGTGAAGTCCGATGTGAGAGAGATTGGACCATTATCCACACCCAGGCCCAGTGCAGGTTGGTGGATGTCATATACGTCAATGTTTTCTTTCATCATTTTGAAAGCAAGAGGTGATGAAATATGTAATTAGAAAAAGAAAAAGAAAAACAAGACCTGCGACACGTAGGCCTGGGGCGTTACCCCTGGGCCACCACTGCTCTCAGTCCACCATAGTCTCCCAGTAATACGCGGTACTAACCACTAAAAAGCGTTCTTATGGCCTGGGCTTCAATAGAGGAAAACATGGAAAAAATATACAACGTTCGTTTACAAAATATTATGCAACTCTCCTATAATCCTATCTCTATCTATCCTCCAATAATCATTATAAGATTACATTGCGATTGTCCTCAATTCGTAACGAAGCGATTACGATTATCTACTAAATCGATAAAAGCATTTAAGTCATTGATATTGTGACTAATAATATGTATAATACCTTAAGTAGCTAGACTCGTTGATACTATAAACTTCACTGGCCCAGTAATAAAGGCAGCGACTTACTAATAGTCGTAGGTTCAATCCCAAACAGGTGCTTTACTTTGTAAAAATTATTTCATCACGATGTTTTCCTTCACCGTTTTGAGAGCAATGGTGATGAAATAAATTACACAAAGTATTCTGCCTGACCGGGTTAAATACAACCGTCGACACGTAAGTCCACACCGTTACCACTGGGTCACCACTGCTCTCTAGACGTACGTAATCCCAATTCACTTAAAAGCAAAAATTTATCGCACTAGCTTTTATTTTTCATGAAAATTTGGAGGTATGAGGAACATCACTCATCCTCCATAGAAAAGGGAGGATCCTCCGACCAGACGGGTGTTGTGTCTGGCGGGCAATTGCCCAACGATTGATATTGGGAAATTGTATCTATGTACGGTCACCAAAGGAGATAAGTAACCACGGTCCTCGGATATAGTTGCAGTTTAGCAAGAAACCGATGGATGTTTCCGAATGAAATGAAATGAAATTAATAGAAAACAAGCAGTTTATTTATCAAATTAAATTTCATTCAAAAACATCCATCGGTTTCTTACTAAACTTCAGCTATATCTGACGCCCTGGTTACTTATCTCATTTGGTGACTGTACATACCTATGCTAATTGCGCGGTAAACTCTGCTTGCGAGATGCAGGATTTGCGTGACGTCAGTATGACGCGTTGTTCGCATGTGGCGTTGTAGATACCGCTACATCAGCAAAATAGTAATAATATATCGTATAAATAAAAGTATCCATGGCCATTTTCCGTGACGATAAATATAGTTATTTTATTTCATACCTGTGCAGCTGTGTCGGCTGTAATCCTGACAAAGACCGGGGGCAGTCTCAGGGGTGGGGCCAAATAATGTCTGAGGAAATTCTGCAGGGAGTTGCTTGCTTATCCTTATTTTCCTGAGTCCGCTTCATGTGTTTAGAAATAGAAAAAGATTTTTTTTTTATGTTCAAGTAATACAGTAAGCAGGTTCACGGGTTAATAGCTAGTTGAGATGACATTAAAATTAATTACAAATTAGCTACGCCAATTTGCCGTGTTATATAGCTGATCTTGACCTGTTTGCCGACTGCCAGTGCTGACCAGTGATGACCTATGGCACTGAAACGTGGTCGATCACAATAGGCGCCGTATTAGAAGGCTAAAAGTCACCCAAAGGGCAATGAAGAGGGCTATGCTTGGAGTCTCCCTGCGTGATCGAATCAGAAATTAAGAGAGCCGCAGGAGAACCAAGGTAACCGAGATAGCCCGAAGAATTGCCAAACTTAAGTGGCAGTGGGTAGGGCACATTGCTCGCAGAACAGATGGTGTTGGAAGGCCTCCCCTTCCAACGCTACGTCTTCCGGTACGCGGTACAAGGTGGATCGATGACCTTGTGAAGGCCGCAGGAACTCGTTGGATGCGAGAAGCACAGAACCGGTCGAAGTGGAGGTGCTTGGGGGAGGCCTATGTCCAGAAGCGGACGTCTTTCGGCTGAAATGATGATGATGTTACAGCTGATAATCGCAAAAGATTAAAAAAAATACCCGGTAAAGGCTGCTGAATATTAATTTCTTTATTTGCGTTAAATATGGGGACGGCTTGCCGAGGACCATCAAACATTTTTAGCAAGTCAGCCACAACTTAGGTATTTTTAACAGAATGAGACTGAGATCAAAGGGGGCAATTATAGTAATTTTAAGAATGTTCACAGTCTGATCTCAGTTTCAATCTGTCAAAAATACGTCTAATCTCCCTACATTTTGACAAGATTTTGACATTTGTTTGTCGCTGAGATGAGACTGCGACTAGATTTTGAATATGGCGGGCGACGCGACGGCTTGCCGAGGATCATCAAACATTTTTAGCAAGTCAGCCAACTTAACTGCAAAGAATCCATAGTATTATTTACCAATTTACTACACAATACAACGGATCTAATATAAAACAACAACTATGAGATGGCTGGACTATAATCGGATACTACACCCTAGAGTCCAATGCGTTGTCCGATCGACAAACTTAACTTTACTTTCCACAAACTGGTTGCCACGCTAATTGGACCCGTATAACAGTGTGTTAAGGTGTTATTGAAAGTGTTACTACAGAGAAAGTATCTTAAGTTTGTGTGATGAAGGTGCATCGCACATATAAAAGGTATCGTAAAAGTAGAGTGACCTTTTATTTGGAAGTCTGCGGATTGGTCCAAATTCTGTTTAAGAAAAGTAAAGTGTGTTGTGTTTGTGTTTCTTAGATAAGAGAAGTTTCTTCTTGTTTATTTGGCATTCTAATAAAAATTAGGTAGGAATCAGGGCAGTTTTCCCTTTCCCAAGCATTTATTTTTAACCAGCACGTTTTGTACTCGTAAAAAGATAATATGTCCGCAAAGATACCAATACGAACATAACGTGTTTTATAACGAATCAAAAATAGTTGTTTAGTGATTAGCGACTGTTATATTATTACATTTTTAACGTTTAAACGTCACTTAACTTTAATCATATGTTGAAACAAAATGGCGGCATTCGTTTTTATTTTCGGCCAGGCGCCAAAAGACCCTTGTACCGTTGTAGGCACAGAAATGGGAAAACCGTCTCAAGTTTCTTAATTCAATGGTCACCTCACAAAAGACTATTTGAGTTACGTCTTTTCAGGCATTATGTTCACATGTACAGTTGTTCGGGGAACGGTGTCGACCTATAAAATATGCCCAGACTTACAGCGTTTATGGATGCCCGACCAACATTACTTTAGTTTAATGTTATTGGTACAGTCACGAGCAAAAGTATGTGTACATCGCTTTATTCAAAAGCGATTTACTCCTTTATTTTTAATGAATTTTTATGTTGTTACGAACATAGCATTTTCGAACCCATAGGTTTATCTATTGTGTCGTATTTCAACGTTGCATTCGTTATTTCACGAAAAAATCGCAATTGAAAGTTGCCAAGTGTTGACATATTGGTGCTCGTGACTGTACATTAAGGTATTTTACTGTATTTGGCGAAGGTTTAGGTTGTATGCATAATCATTATCAGCGTATAACGTTCTCACTGCTGGGACTCAGGCCATCTCTCTGTGAGAGGGAGTGGGCCGTAATCCACCGCGCGGGCCCAGTGCGGGTTGGTAGATGTCACATGTCTTCGAATTGTTGGTTCTAGGACATGCTGGTTTCCTCACGATGTTTACCTTCGCCGTTTTGAGAGCAGTGGTGATGAAATAATTTACACAAAGTATAGCGCCTGTCAGTGTTAGAACCTTCGACTCGTAAGTCATGACGGTCGTTACCACTGGACCACCACCGCTCCTTAGGCCCCACTGCTCCACAGATCCTGCACTTTAGGTTGTATGGTGGTTGTGTGGTTGGTGTTGGTTGTTGTTCCTTAATATCATGTTTTGATCGTTTTCAACGTGGATGTGACTCAAGAAAGAAATAAGATAATGTCAACTAAAATAATTACATTTTTAGATACCTTTAAAAGTTCTATGAGTGCGGAATCATCTTAATCCAAATACCGTGTATTTGCCCAGCCTTTTCCCAATTATGTTGGGGTCGGCTACCAGTCAAACCGGATTCAGCTCAATACCAGTATTTTACATGGAGCGATTGCCTATCTGACCTCCACAACCCAGTTGCAAGGTAATACGATGCCTTTTGTTAAGACTGGTTGCCAGATTTTCGGGCTTATGACAAACCGTAACGTCCAAAAAAAAAAACTCAAAATCATCATCATCTTCAGCCTACTGCAATATTGCAGTCCACTGTTGGACAAAGGCCTCTATTGCACGCCATTCAACTCGAAATACCGTTTAAATTTTCCCAAGTGACACGAGACAGATTTATAATATATTTACTCTCCCACACATCGCAAATTGACAAAGAACAAAACAAGAAAACAATAAGAAAAAGGAGAACACGAATATTTAAAATTCATAACCGTTACGAGTTTTAATTTTACAAGACATCGGAATATTCACACAATGCGTGGCGCAAAACATTTTTTTCTCTCGAATAAAAAAGACGAGAATTCTCCCTGATAAATCAACGGCCTGTCCTGAGGGAAACAAGTGAAGGAAATCGCAAAATCGTCTCAAATGAAATTTCTTACTTCGAGGCATATAACATACTTGAAATTTTTTATACAACACCAATGCAAAACTCACTCTACATACCAACAAATAGAGTAGCAATTCCTTCAGTGGTGTGGTGAGGGATTTTGCCTGAAACCTCCACGCGTAAGATGTATGCAAGAAAGCAAATTGTGCCCCAAATATAGTGTAAAAGAACTGGCTTCGGGTACAATAAGTGACTGAACTAGGAGTAGATTTCTGTTATAGTAAACATATAGTGATAGTATTATAGGTATTTTACAGCAGCTTTCAAGTTAAATAGTCTTTTGGGACGTAGGTTCGAACCCAGACAGGCGCTTAACTTTGTATAAATTATTTCCTCACCCCTGCTCTCAAAACGGTGAAGGAAAACATAGGATGGATGTTCTAGAACCAAAAAACACGAAGACACGTGACATCTAAACCGCACTGGGCCAAACACAACACTGGAAACAAACTTTTCAGCTTTATTATTAGTATTAGCACAAACTCAAAACTCAAACTCAAATCATTTAATTCAACTAAACCAATTACAGGCACTTTTGAATTGTCAAAGGGTCGGTCAGTCAGAAAGATGAAGCTAGTTGCCCATTCCAAAGCGTAGGTACCTATGGAGAAGAACGGGCAAGAAACTCCATGGACACTCTTTTAAATCATAAAATTCTTACAAAATATTTGATTATTCATTTTTCATTTATTCATTCGTGTTGAAATTAACCATGTGAGAACGATGTAGAAAAGACGTGCACGTTAAAAGCGTCCGTTATAGAAAACATAAAAACAATTCAGAAATTAAAAATTACACAGATAATATTAGTAGGATTGCAGCTATCATTCAAGTTTCCACAACGATATTGATTTCATGTTTGACTAGCGAATAGTCTAGCCATTACCTAACCACCGGTGACGTAATACGTACTGACCTATGTTAACAATTATATAGCGAACAGCGAACCCAACCACCCGAAACTCTAATGCAGTATGCGCTTAACTGTCGGCCCACTAAGTCAGCGGATAGCGATTTTATGTTACCTAAAGCAGGAGGCCAATTCCTGTAATTAAAAACGTTCAAAATGTAGTCGAAATCTAATGTCGGCGACAATCAATGTCAAAAATGTAGAAAAATTATAGGTATTTTTGACAGATTGAGACTGAGATCAGGACTTTGAACGTTCTTAAAATTATGAGAATTGACCCTCTGATATCAGACGCTTCACTCGACTGGACGTTTATTTTTGTTTCATTCCACGCGCACACGTCTCCAATAAAATTACATAGGAATGAACTTTCATCTGCTCTTTTCATTCAGTAAAAGTTTTTATTTACTTGATCAAGATAATATTATTTATATAATATAAGCTAACATTTAAAATAATAATATGTACATGTACATATGTGAAAAGGTAAGAGAGTCATAGGGCATCAAAAAATTCGTCCGCATCGCTGTCAACAGGAACAGTGCCCAAAAGGCTGACAGCATTGCCACGTTGTATGGCGATGCTACTTCTTTGGCCATGAAATAGACCAGCTCTCTGGTCACGTGAAGAGTCGACTAACCACTTGGCGATATCTCGAAAAACCAATTGGGCACTCGGACCCCATGGCCCTAGTGATTCAAATCAAACCCAATCAGGTTGGAACATTTTCGCCGTTTGGGGTTTTCAGCAACTGCAGAAGCCACCCCAGCACAGCCCACCGTGCTAGGAAAATGGGATGGCGCGATTGTAAAAGTTACGTAAGTAAACCAATAAAAAAACAGTGAAAAAAGTATTTCATAGTGTTTATTGCGTTTTAATTTCACATTAATTTAATAATATTCCTTCTGCCGATGCAGGAGCCCCACACCATATCATTTCGGTCTCCCGTCACTTACCGGTCATATCCATGCACTAACTCTCACGGGAACATTAAAGCTGAAATAGTTAAACCCATCACTTTATTGTTATATAAAGGTCACGAGATACGTTTCATGTTACCTCATCATAATCAGCCTATAATGTTCCCACTGCTGGGACACAGGCCTCCTCTCTTCGAGAGGGAGCGGGCTATAATCTACCACGCGGGCCCAGTGCGGGTTGGTAGATGTCACGTGTCTTCGAATTTTTGGTTCTAGGACATGCCGGTTTCCCCACGATATTTTCCTTCACCGTTTTGAGAGCAGTGGTAATGAAATAATTTATACAACGTAAAGGGTCTGGTTCGGTTCGAACCTATGACCAACAACTCTTAATTCGCGGCCATTACCACTGGGCCACAACTGCTCTCATGTTACCTATTGTCACGTAAATCTCCATTTCAAATGTTCCATTGAATTATATATAAATCAACATCGATATGTAGAAATTTTATCTGAAGAGGGTGAACTAAATATAACAAAGAAACTTTGTCCCCTTCGTTATTCTTTTTTCAGAAGATTTCTCTTGAGAACTATTGACTGAAGCCATTCTTTGTCGTCGACAATAAAGTTCGTTCTTACATTGTTGTTTTTGCATCTCTGTTTGTGCTTAGCAAAGATCTCTTTACTTTTTCAAAGCTGATTTCTCTTTCTTCATACCTTGAGCAAAATCTTTTATGCTTAAGCTTCTGCATTTTACCTTAATTTATTTTAAATCCTACTAATATTATAAACGTGAAAGTTTGTATGGATGGATGGACGTTTAGTAACAAACGTCCATCATTTCACGCAAAAAATACTGAACGGATTTAGATGAAATTTGGCACACAGATGGTTTATAACCAGGAGTAACATATAGGATACTTTTTATCCCGATATTCCCACGGGATCAAAACTTATACGGGTGAAACCGCGGGACGCAGCTAGTTGATTTAATTAACCTCTTTAATTCACCGATAGATAATGCACAGGGAAACTGCTGGGTCTAGAAGCATGAAATTAAGCACAAGAGGTCCTTTCAAACCAAAGTTTCAAACGAAAGTGAGCACTAAACTGAAAATTCACACACTAAATGGCTAATGGATACAAATTAGGGGATGAAATTGTTTCGTAATTTTTGCCTATGATAAATCGCATCGGGACATCGTGACGGGAATAGCCGCACGGGTAGGTCGATCAGGTTAAACTACGCTCGCCGCGGTTGGTCCGTGGATGGGTGACCATCTTTACATACCAAGACCCCTCCGTGCCTCGGAAAGCACGATAAGCCGTTGGTTCCGACTGACAACCGTGGATCTTTGACTGTCTTTAAGGGCCGTCAGTAGCCCGAAAGTCTAGCAATCAGTCTTACCAAGGGGTTTCGTATTACCCAGTAACGGGTTGTGGAGGTCAGATAGGCAGTCGCTCCATGTAAAATACTGATACTGCAGATAGTCGGGAAAAGGCTAAGCAGATGATGGTAAATCCCATCGAGCACACGGCTTATCTATGATAAACCACTCTATTACAACCAAAAAATATGAAACCAAATAATCACAAAATGAATTACGTGAAAAAGCTATCCAAGTTCAATGAAGAACGAGGATAATAAAATACAAATGGTTAAAAAATCGTTTTATTTTCACATAATTTCACCCTTTAAATGCGGTGGTTTAGCACGCGCCACCCCATGAACCGAAAGTAAAAGGTACCCATTCTTCAAACCAGTCTGTACAAAACCATCCCATGTGAAAACTTCGTTATAAATTCCGTGAGAATGAAAAACTAGTAATGGTAATTTTATTTAGAGATTAAACCAATCTAAAGTATTTTTTGTAGACGGGCGTTAATATTTTTTATTTATAGTTATCAGGCTACATTGATTAGAAGTTTTTGAGCCGTAATTAACTCGCGATAAATAGCGCTCAACAACAACAATTTATATCTATCTATTTACACTTATACTTATCTATATCTATACTTATAATAAAGCTGAAGAGTTTTAAAGAAAGAAAGAAAGAAATAACATTTATTCAGCACAGACAAAAGACACACAATACACCAGATACAGGATATATGTTTGTTTGTTTGAACGCGCTTATCTCTGGAAATACCGGTCGGATTTGTAAAAATCTTTTTCCATTTGATAGCCCAATTCTTAAGGAAGGCTGTAGGGTTAACATCACGCCATGACCCTTAGGAGCCGAGCAAAAAGTAAACAAAACCCAGAAAAAATGCTAAGTGAAAACGAAGTAATAGCGCGTGCAGGCGATGCGATGCGATGCAACAGGGTGGGTCGGAAGGACAAGAAATTTCACGCGGATAAAATCACGGGCAGAAACTAGTTACTATGATAAAAATCAGACGTAAATGTCTGTACGTGGATTAATTTTTAACCGACTTCTAAAAAAGGAGGAGGTTCTCAATTCGGATGTTTGCATTTTTTTTTTTTATGTTTGTTGCGCATAACTCCGTCGCTTGCCAACCGATTTGAAAAATTCTTTTTTTGTTGGATAGGGTATACTTTCCAAATAGTCCCGGTTTTTGAAATCAAAAAAATGATCACAACAAAAAAGTGAAAAATAAAAACTTTTTTACAAAAAAAAACAACCGACTTCCATGAAAGTCGTCAAACAAGCCAAACTGTGAGACTCTCTGTGTTCCACCCCACATTTAACCGTCTGCCTTCAAAGCAAGAGAGAACAGGCATCTTCTGGGCACGCTCGTCCCATCATAGACCCCACCCATCGCTTTGCATCAGGCTTGATCGAGGTCGAGAGCACGCCCAATTACCAATAAATAAATGTCCTTTCTTTGGTATTGTTCGTCGAATCGTCGAGCTCCTTAAGTTTTGAGTTGAGCTGCACGATTTCTGACAAATGCGTGCACTGACTGGACAGGTCCTCTCAATCTGTGTGGTTCTTTCCTCAAAAGACCATCTCAGACATCGACCTGCGTGGTCTTCATATGATCTGACCAAGATTATGTCTGGACTTTAAAAGAGACTGTGACCTCTGAGTTTGTTTCGGCCTTTCTTCTCAGAGTAGTCAGATAGGAAACGACTTTTATCATAAAAGGGTCGTTAGAAATTCGTGAGAATACCTGGAATGATTTATTTTTGATATTCTATGTGGAAATAATTGGGTTGAGTTTTGAAATTATTTAGTGATGAATGACAAGAAGTTATATTGTATAGGATGGAGCTGGCACAGGAGCGTGGGAATAGTCATAAAATGTCGTGTAGTGACTAGAAAATCCTAACCCTAAACTAACCTAAATTTAAAACTAAACAAAGGAATTAAAAAAAAAGGAAAATTGAAATCAATTAAAGATATTTAACATACACTGATTAATTACTATTTTTACAAGCTAACACTAAAATATATATTCAATGATATAATACGAAAACATATAGAAAAAGGCAGGAGCTCATTGGGCATCAAAAAATTCGTCCGCATCACTGTCAATCGGATAAGTGCCCAAAACGCTGGCAGCATTACCACGTTGGATGGCAATGCTGATTATTTGGGCTAAAAATAGGCCAGGGGGAGGGGTTCTGGTCACGTGAACAGGCAACCAACTGCTTGGCGATGTCCCGAAAAATACGATGAGCACTCGGAACTAAAGATATATTTACAAGATAAAGATAGTGATAAAGGTGGAGATGGACTGGCGGTGGTGTATAGAATGTGTATATGGAGTAAGGGTGAAGATGCGTGATAGGTGGAGTCGGGCTGTGGATGATGGTGATGATCTATAAAAGAACTTGTATTCGGTAAAAGACAGAATCCTATGTATCTCATTACGGGACACTATTAAAATCAGCAGTGCGATTCTGTAACCATCTCACCGTGAAAACTTAGCTGAAGTGAGCGTGGAGTGAGCTGTAATTCCAACTAATGCTAGGGATTGACACTACTGACAGCTCACTCTAAGCTCACTTCACCTAACTTTTCACGGTGAGATTTTTACAGAATCGATCGGCTGTTCCATGTCCAGTCGTTGAAACATGTCTCGGTAAATGATCATCATGATGTGTTAATAATAACTAAAGAAACCATGCATAAACTTTTAACACATAACAATCATCATGCCTTGTTCCCCAGCTGGGTTGGGCAGAGGTGTACCTAGAGTACTCTTACATGTAACCGGGCACAAATATGGACTCCGGGTCTAAGAAATTCCGGATAGAAAAACCCAGCAACACTGCAGTAGCACTTGCGACTACTAAACCAACGAGGCAGTAAAAAAACTGAGAAAACTATACAAATAAATAAACCTACACATACAATACAAATAAATAAAATATAAGTGATTTTTTGTAATTTTTTGGCTGTCTGTTTGTTCTGGCTAATCTCCGAAACGGCTGAACGGATATTGACGGGACTTCACTGGCAGATAGCTGATTCATTTTATTTTAGAAAAAGAATTGGGGTTCCGCGCAAAAAAAAAACCTATATACTTAATCCAAATTATTTTCCGACATGCAAGCGAACAAAGTTGTATGTAATAAAATGTAGTAGGTATTTATCTAAAAATGAATCAAATAAATCACATGCTTCCCCCAAATTCCCACCGAGATCTCTTACCGTCTGAAGTGGTCTCGTGTGAACTATCAACGAACTTTGCATAAAAGGTTTTTTATTTCCGTGACTATAAAAGAAACTAAACAACTACTTATAGGATTTTTTTATGGCAAGATTTACCAGGATTTTGGGACACATTTTAATCAGATTTTTTTACTTGTAAGCCCCAATTAAACACACACATCACCCCTGTTTATTTGTTTACAATATGGTGGCCACTTAACCCTGTAAACGCGATCTGTTGGCACGTGTCACCCTAATTTCCCCATCGACGTGACCCGCCGCGCCGACATATTAAGTACGAACTAAAATCGTCTCGTGTGAAATGTCAACGGAATTTAACGTATGAATTTTGATCACATTGTGAGAAAAAGTGTGCGATCAGGTATTTAATTTGGCATAAAAAAAAATATGTAACATAAATTGGAACACATAGTTAGATTTTTCAAAAACGTTTAAAAAAAACATAAATTCTTAGTGAGTGTTTTGTTTTAACAATTAATATTATAAATATGAAAATAAGTACTTATCAGAATTACATCACAAAGTACAAAGTATCAATTAACATTATGTTCTAATTTCTGAATATCTAAACTAATAAATATTGTAAAGAGAAAAGATTAGATAATTTGTGTCTTTTGTAATGGCTCAGAAAAGACTAAAACGATATTTTAAATTCTTTGTTCTAAGGCTATATTATTATTAGCGAGTTACATGGGCTGTATTTTTTATAACAAGCTTTTATTTAGTTTCACCAGGTTTTGAGTTGAGCTGCACGATTTCCGACAAATGCGTGCACTGCTTGGACAGGTCCTCTCAATCTGTGTGGTTCTTTCCTCAAAAAACCATCTCAGACATCGATCTACATGGTCCTCATATGATCTGACCAAGATTATGTCTGGACTTTAAAAGAGACTGACCTCTGAGTTTGTTTCGGCCTTTCTTCTCAGCCTAGTCAAATAGGAAACGCCGACCTCATCTAGTTTTAAAATATGATTGACGTGTAAAAGTGTTTGTAAGTACAAACCTACTTACAAAATAAAATCATTTATCAGCTACCTATATACAATGGTATTTTTCTTATTCGGTTTAAATTATTTGTAACTTTTTAGTTATTTTTATTAACATGTAATAATGGCTTGTTTTTAAAAAGTGTTTCTTTTTCTTTTAATATATTGCGGTGTTTTACGACTTCCGCACGCAAGAAGTGGTGTGGGCAGAAAGTAATTTCAAATAAAAACAATATCCAGTGAGGGTAATTCCCTGCAGATAAAGAGCAAGAACATGATATGAGAAGCCCTTTCGACACGATTATCGGTGCGTGAACTAGTAAAGGGCACGTGCCTATGCACTTGCCCTTTACTGGTTCCAGTGGGACCTAAACTCGTCCCGTGTGAAATACCAACGGACTTTAACGAACAAGCTCTGTGGGTTTACCCTGATACTTTTAAATAGGGTGAGAAAAATAAAAAATAAACAATATAAGAAAGACCTTTGCACATAATTGGGAAAGAATGTAATTTTTTGGGTTCCGGAACTCAAAAGGAAAAGACGGATCACTTTGTTGTCCGTCCGTCTGTCCGTCAAGACTCTTTTTCTTTTCTTTACCTTTTGGAAGGGGCGACTAGATTAAATTTTATTTTAATGTAATTTTTGACGTTCAAAAGTGCCTTTTATGTGCCTATGTATTTGAAATAAATTATTTGACTTTGACTTTGACAGAAACGCAGCGTTTCAGTAGTGTTTTGATTGCCAAATTACTCAAAACATTTTTTTTTTTGTAGTATATACCTTCGATGTATGTTGGAACATGACTCATCTAATCTAATAATTTCATTGATAATGCGAATAAAATTATTATGATAGTAAAATTATTTTAAGTAATCATAGCATCGATAAGGCACTCTTTGAAAGTGCAACTCATTATGATTTTTTAAATAAAATTTAAAAAAATCATAATGAGTTGCACTTTCAAACAATAATAAGTAGTGGTATGCGTCACCCAAATTTCCCACCAAATATGACGGCGACTTACAATCGCTTTACTGTAAACTACAATTATATTGTGTGAATTGTCAACGGATTTTAATTTTAAGTATGAATTTCGTTTCAATTATATATCTCACGAAGGCAGATGAATCGTAACAAAATGGCTCTTATTTCGACGTCATAAAAGTCACGTAACCCGCCTTCGTGAGATAAAACAACTATACCGTGACCCATTCGACCCTATTTTGAGTCATGCATAGGCACGTGCCCTTATGGGAACCAAACTCGGTATGTGTGAAATGCAACGGACTTTAACGAACAAAGCTTTATTGTCGTCTGAGATGTTTAAATAGGGTGAGACAAGCCCTAGGGTGAGAAAGTAGAATAGAAAAGGAGTGTTCACAAAAATAGGAGTGTTAATTTTTATGACATTTTTAATAATATTAAGTCTTTATTGCAGACCTACTATGACGAGACCTAGAGACTATGATCCATGAAAAAACACAATAAAAAAATGGGTTAATAAAAAAACCGGCCAAGTGCGAGTCGGACTCGCGCACCGAGGGTTCCGTACAATTTAAAATTATTAAAAATATTTTTATTATATGATGTAACTAAAAATTTACGGTTTTTGCAACTTTTCCTTTATCTGTGCTATAAGACGTTGCTTCGTACCAAATTTCAAGATTCTGAGTTCACGGGAAGTACCCTGTAGGTTTTGATTCCCTTGCGAGTGCCGAAAATTTGCGGCATAAACGGCTGTATCTTTTGATTGCGTTGGCTTAGATGTTTGTTTTATTCACAGCTCCAAGGGTCAGCAGACTTGAGTATTTGATATAAATTCCAGCTTGATACCTCCACGCGTTCCTGAGAAAAAGGGTCTTGATAGACAGAAGGACGGACAACAAAGTGATCCTATAAGGGTTCCGTTTTTTCCTTTCGAGGTACGGAACCCTAAAAAATAAAAAATGCGTCTGTCTGGGTTCGAACCTGCCACTCATAACTCGCGACCGTTACCGGCCACCACTGCTCCTCCAGATAGCTATTTACAGCCAATTAACCCTGCTACCGCGACATGATAATATAGTGGCACGTGCCGCTCCTGGTTCCCACCAGTGGTGCCCCATTCTACTGGGAACTATCTTGTTCACGTGGGAATGATCAACGGACTTTTAGTTCGTTATAATTATCGTGGGATCATGAGCAAAAAGAATAAATTAAAACCTAAAGATAGAGAGGTAGCACTTTCATATAGGAGGTAGTTATACATCAGAATACCTATTAAAAATTATTATAAAGCCGACCTGAGCTGAGCTTTTTTGGCTGGCCCTTTTATTATATTCTTTGTGTTCTGTTTTTTATAGTTTTAATGTGTTTTTTTTTTGCTGTATTGCCAAACGCATTTTTCTTTCTTTAAAGATTATTTTATTTTACTGCATATTTTTTTTTCTTATCTCGAACTCGATACACGAATATTTTATTCATTAAAATAACACGAAACAATAAAAAAATACAAATGTGTCAACCAACAAATCACCGGCCAATTTTTGAAAATACTAATACTAATTTAATATTAATCCCCAACAGTCCATGACCAAATAAACGTTTTGTTTTAATATTCCTATAGAACAATTTTACAGCTACTTAACCCATCAACCGCGACCCATTTTGGCACGCACCACATTTTTCCCACCACAGAACTTTCCAGTGGGAACCAGAGAAGTACCCCGTGTGAAACATCAACGAATTTTGCGGGTAAAAGGTCCGTTGAAATTTGTGTGGGAATTATAACGAAATGTGGGTATCAATACGTTTTAAAGGTTTATGGTAATTTATGGACTTTTGTGGTTTTACCAATGTTTCTACGTAAGTTCACGTGGGAAAATTTATTGACACAGATTTTAATAAATAGTAGGTAGAGGAAAGAAAGTTACAATAAAGGGAAACTCGATCAAATGTGAATAAACATAAAATACTAGTTTTTGTAATGCAGATTGGATAATTAATTGAATATTTTTTGAAAAAAAAAAAGATATTATGTTAGACAAATATAAAAAAAAAAAAAATTAATGAATATTATTATTAAAAAAAATATTGTTTTTTTTATTGAAGGTTTACTGTAGAGAATGCCTATGGCATTAAGTCCGCCTCTGTACATTTGTGTGCTGGTAGTGTTAAATAAATAAATAAATATTTTATAACTAACCGTCCCGGCGAACTTCGTACCACCTCAATCAATAAATGTTGTTCAATCCGTACTCGATATATCATAAAAAAGCTATTCCATACAAAATGTAAGAGAAAATTAATTATCTTCTTTTTTTTCATTTTTCCCATATTTTAATAGTTATTCGGGGCGGAGACAAATCCAGCAAACTCAAGTTCATAAAAATCGGTCCAGCCGTTCTTGAGTTATAAATGGTGTAGCTAATCCGACTTTATTTTATTTATATACATGTTTTAAGATAAAAATACAATATCAATTTAATAGCTTCAAAATAACAATGGATTCACCTGTTTTCGAATAATTTCACGCCAAATTAACCCTCTGGTTACGACAGGTATCGCCACGCGTCACGGTGCTACCCCAATTCCCACCCCGATTTATTTCCTGTGAGAACTTAGGGGTCTCGTGTGAACGATCAACGAATTTCACAAAAAAAAAAAACTCCTTGTGTGAGAGAAATGTGAGAATACGCAGAAATTTACCACTTTAGTGTGGAAGAAATCATTCTAACCTATGCTATCCTACTAATTTTATAAACGCGAAAGTTTGTGAGGATGGATGGATGGATGGAAAGATGGATGCTTATTACTTTTTCACGCAAAAACTACTGAACGGATTTGAATGAAATTTAGCACACAGATAGTTTATAACCAGGATTAAGACAGGACACTTTTACACTTATACTGATTTTTCGTCGGTTATTAAAAAAAAAATTGCTGTTCCATACATTTTAACCGTGTAGGTATTGCACTTTTCTATGAAACAGAAGATTTTTTTATTTTGATAACCGACGAAAAATTTCGACGCTATGGGTCTAAAAGAAAAGAAAGAAAGAAAAATATTTTATTCTGCACAAACAACCGCATAATTACAACTAAAAAATAATACGCTAGGTACGCTACGTCTAGGTATCATGTGCTGAATCCACGGTTACAGTTTGCGCGTCGATGTCCCTGCCACCCTGTATGCGTTAAGTGTCGGCACGCGCCACGATGTTACCCCACATTCCCACCCCGATTGATTTCCTGTGAGAACGTAAAACTACTCGTGTGAACAAAATAAGTCTTCGGTCTTCCCGCCCGATTATAATTTAAGTGTCTTCAAGGCTAGAGTGAATAGGCTCATAATAAATTAGTGCGCTTTACCATCAACGATTGCATCACTGCTTTCTGCAGGCGTGATCGCAGTCAAGCACTAGTTTATATCATTAAAAAAGAAAAAGTAGATATTTATAATGTGAGAAGGGTAAAAAAACGGGTTGCACTCCGGGAGTGCCGGCAGAAGTGAAAACTTGAATATTAACGTTGTGCATTTTTGATATTTTGGAATGCGATCTACTCTCCCTCCGTCTTACGAATTTTCGATCAGGTCACGTGACCTGACGCGAGCTCCGTCTTACGAATTTTCGATCAGGTCACGTGTCCTGACGCGAGTTTAACGTTTTTTAACCATCACAATAAAAGTGCACAACGCCGCTAAAGAAGTTTTCACACCCATACTAAGCGATCAGCTGGTTAATGGCTGGTCAATAGCAATATGCTCATATTACATCGGACTTAAACATAACGGTCGAAATGTGGGTGTACTAAATAAGGTACAGCTCTGCTTAACAGTTCGGGGATTACAGGCATGTTTTTTTTTTGTTTAACTCTGCTCCATGGCAATCTGTTACACACAACAATAGGCCACTGTTTTGGCTGATATTTTTATCTAGTTAAGGATTTTAGTTTGGAGAGACACTTCTCAGATGAGTGTCTCATTCCATACTGAACTTAGTCTTCGATGTTGATGGCACAGGCATTTTGATATGTTTTGTGTTTTTTGTACGAGATATTTAGAACATTTTTATCATGAGAGTATGCGCATTTTGTAAGGCTCGCTATCAAAAATATTAGTTCCATTGACGCTCACGTTGCTATCAGCACCAAAATGGCGAAAATCAAATGTACCTATTCGTTTTGTCATCGATAGTATGATGTCCAGCGTACTTATACATTAAAGGTCAGATGGTGACAAGCCATATGCCCGATTAAATAACCATTCTAACCTTCATCCCATTTTTTAGGGTTCCGTAGTCAACAAGGAACCCTTATAGTTTCACCATGTCCGTCTGTCTGTCTGTCCGCGATTTAGCTCAAAAACTACTAATACTAGAAAGTTATAATTTAGCATGAGTATACAAGTTAATGACGCTGAAAAAGTGGTAAAATAAAATTTTGAAAAAAAACAATTATTTAGGGTACCTCCCCTACATGTAAAGTGGGGATAATAATTTTTTTTTCGTCCTTCCCATAGTGTGGGATATCGTTGGATAGGTTTTTAAAAAATATTAGGGGTTTAGCAAGACCGTTTTTTGATTAAAATAACCGTTCGTGACTTATCAAGCCTTAAAGTACAAATTTTCGTTAGAGTCTAGTGTCCCCCCCCTCTACCAACTAAATGATTGTACTTAGAAATTCAAATGTCACGGCAGTAGTATCTATATATAACGAAATTTAAAGGAAAACTATCACACTTAAATGGGCTTTACAAGTTTACGAGTAATAGTCGACCAATTGCATTTGACTCGAAAATTTCGTACGAAACTATCAGTCAGCGAATACGACCCGCACTTGGCTGTTATCAAAACTACGGAACCCTACACTGCGCGTGGCCCGACACGCACTTGACCGGTTTTTTTAATATATTCCTTAGTGCTCACCTGAGCACTAACAAAGGATTACGAAGGTACATTTCATGCTACTAGGTCAGCGGTTTAGGTTGTACGCTATCTATCAGTGTTTGAAAGAAATTCAGATTTTTAGTAAGAGATATTATATAACTACGAATAATTTTATACAGTAAAACTTGCTGTAATAAAAGTACATACTTCAACATAAACTCCATAATCATAGCAAGTACTCGTATCTACATATTTACGAAATTCACACGTAAAATATTCAGCTGAATAAAGCCATACATGGCCACGTGTGGTGCTACCCCACAAGTTCCCACCCCAAGATATTTCCACTGAGAACCGACTTAGTTCCGTGTGAACTTAAAACGGATTTTATGAGAAAAAAGTCCGTTAAGTATAGTTTACCGTGAGAATAGTAAAGGATGACATAAAAAACTTAAGTCCATGGTTAATTTTTGGTTTGTTACAAATTGACGTGTGCTAGCTGGCATATGGCAAATAATTTAATTTAATGTTTTGTGTTTCGTAATGTTAATTACTTATAATTGTATAGCATCAAGCTCTTCTTACTGAACAGACCTAGCTGTGCTGCTGAGAAGTTTGTTGAGCCACTTCTTCTACGCAGTGAAAGCACTAGGAAGTGGTGAAGGGCGGACGTTTTGGGCGACTGTTTTATGTAATTTTGACGTTCAAAAAGTGCTGATTCTCAGCCTAGTTTGGAGAAATAACTTTTTATTTTGATTTGACCGTGTTTTCTATGTCCTCGCAACTGCGTAGTAGTATTGTGCTTCATCTACAATAATTATGAATTGATCGATTTCTTAACTACAGTCGTTTTGGGTTAGGTTTTGGTACGGACAAGCATACGCTTGTGCAGTGGTAACAATTTATAATAATAATAATATACCTGGACATTTCACACAGCACCATTTGTCCCAAGCTAAGCAACCTAATGCTTGTGTGCTTTGGTAACAAGATGGCTGATAAACTACTTATATACAATTTTTTTTTTGTAAATACATTTTTTTTTAAATTTAATTCACAAAACTGATGCACAATCACAAATGCATTGAAACCTTTACGACACAATAGTTCTGATTGGCATCTACTAGATGTGAATCTAGCATGCATAATTTACATACATATTATAGATAGAAAAACACCCAGACTCGGAACAAATACATGTAGGTCATACAAATATTTGTTCCGTGCGGGAATCGAACCCGCGACACGCAGCGCAGCAGTCAATCGCTTAACCACTGCGCCAACCGTGCCGTCAATTTAAGGCGAGGTTGTTCTATTTTTATGTTTTTTGGAGCTATTTATATCTAATTAATGTAAATATTGCGCAAAATAAAAATCATTTTAACAAAATTGAGCATATAGGCAAGCGCTGTCTGAAGACGGAAACGTAATTACTAATAATTGACTCGATAAAAAAAAATCGCAAAGATGACACTAAACCGATATTTCGAACGTACTTCTTAGCCAAAAATTATATTACGATACCATCCAAGTAATATATCAAAAAATAGGTTTTAATATTTTCTAGCGCTGGGCCAGGAAGATTTTTATATAAGTGGTTATTTATTTTCGTAAGAACAAAAATCAGACGATATTCAGCAGTTCAAGCGCTCACGCCTGCCGAGCGGGCCGTTTAGTGCCGGCCGAGAGGTCTTCGAGGACGGACGCACGCCAATTTTCTCTCGCGTTTGCGCTTTGGATTACAAGAAACATTACGCACTAAATAAACTGAAGTGAACAAACATGGGATATAAAAAGAACAAAAGTTCATACAGGAAATTGACACCTCTGGCATTACGAAAATATCAACTCGAAAAATGGTAAGTAATGAAGACTTTTCCGTTCTTTTATTTATTTATTTTTTGCTTTATTGTCCGCGTAATTTTAATACTGTGATATCTTCTAAAGTATTCATTCTAATGACATGCTGTAAACGGCAGTTTTGATCTAAATTGAATGCTTAATTTTACTAACATATTTAATGAGATAAGGATTAATACTACGTATGTCAAAATTGCTTCGAAAGTTACTCATTATATTTTATTAATTTTAAAAAGATAAAAATGGTTACTGTGAGTTATCCATAGAATATAGACATATACCATCGCGAACTTTTTTGAGGGCATTTTCAAGATATACAATTCTGTAGTACATTATTTTGAAGTTCCTCGTATGGTTTAGCCAGCGTTAGCAATATAAGCGGCCGAGCGACGAGTTTTTTTTCCGACTTCAATCACATTTATTATGATTTCTTATGGAAAATACATCTTTATCAGAAAAAAAATAGCTTGTAGCACTCCTTAATAATCTAACTTCCTATTGAAAAAAAAATTGTGAATGAATTTTCTAAATCGGATCAGTAGTTTCAGAGATACACCCTAAATATAAGTAAGTTTTGTATAATACATACAAAACTTACAATTTTATGTCTCTATAATATAAAAAATAAAAGCTTGTAAAAAAAAAATACAATAATAATATATAACATATTCTTAGTGTAAATAAATGATTTTCTTTGACGGAAAAGCACGAAAACGTTCCGACCATTGTTTAGACGCGACATTGTACAAAAAAGTACAGTAGGTTTGTTATTGAATTCGTTGAAATGATTATTTTCTTTGCTCAATAACTTCGAAATATTGCTAAACTTGTATAACAATTATAAAATATACTTGTAAAATTATTAATTTAAACGATTTGAAATGCCACTATAATGTCAACATTTTATTTGTGTTTAAGTGCAGGTAATATTTTTCAGTATTTTTTTTTATCCAACTAAGGTGGCAAATAAGCAAACGGCCCGTCTGATGGTAAGCAGTTACCATAGCCTACGGACTGATCGACATAGCTGTGTTATGTAAGCGTTGCCGAAACAATACTGAGGAAACACAACCAAGCTGTTGCCTACCGTAAGGGAGAAGAGAAAGGAAAGGAAGCAGACCGAGGGTGTAGTTTGGCATCCGGTACTCTCATTCACCAAACGAAATGCAACAGTACGGGTACTGCTACTTTAAGTCGATATTCTGTGTGAGGGTGGCGAAATATGGATGTACTACAGGTACACCTCTGCCTAACCTTTCGGGGAATACAGGCGTGATATTATGTTATGTAGGGTAGTATTTCACCGATCGATCCGGCCCATTAGCACAGGAACTAGCAAGAATCTACTACCGTATGAATCTCGGTAATATTTTCCTGGCAGATCCAACAAGCTCTATTATCTGATTATACAAATTAGACCCCCATTTTATACTTCTTCTTATCAAAATATTATATCCAAATGAAAAATTAATGCAATATAATTTCAGGGCCAACTCCATGTTACCGGGAGGCGATATTGCTTGTTTGTCATATTATGGTCAGTTGAAACAATATCCGTACATGTAATCAAGATAGTGAAAAATAAGAAAAAATGGAAAAAAAAACTTATAAATTTTTATATTGTAATCAAGATAGTGAAAAATAAGAAAAAATGGAAAAAAATCTTATAAATTTTTATATGCAGTGTCTATTGCCTGAAATCATAGATACCCGAAATATTAGAGGAATGAATATAAGAAAAATAAAAAATTGCAATATTTTCTATATCTTCTCGCATTTTTGGAACGAAGTTCCTTATCGCGCGTTGTGAAAGGGGGCTAGACGGAAAAAATTCTTACGAAAAGTTGTCACGACACTTTTTACCCGACTGCGCGACGCAAAGGAGGGTAATGTGTTTAAAAAAAAGGTTTCCTGAAGGGTGAAAATCGCTTGAACCTTTTATTTAACTTGCTATCGTTAAGCAAGTCAAAAAAAACAGGTTCAAGCGATTTTCGACCTTATTGACATTTAAAATTTAGTTTGTTTTTTCTCACATTCTCGTTGGCTAACATTGCTCCTTCATTAAAATCCGGTGTTTGCATAAATGTCAATAAGGTCGAAAATTGCTTGAACCTGTTTTTTTTGACTTGCTTAACGATAGCAAGTTAAATAAAAGGTTCAAGCGATTTTCACCCTTCAGGAAACCTTTTTTTTAAACACATTACCCTCCTTTGCGTCGCGCAGTCGGGTAAAAAGTGTCGTGACAACTTTTCGTAAGAATTTTTTCCGTCTAGCCCCCTTTCACAACGCGCGTTAGGGAACTTCGTTCCAAAAATGCGAGAAGATAAAGAAAATATTGCAACACCTGCTATTGTTTCCACTTCTGTATCACAAATAGTGAATTTTGAGAATGTGGCGTCTACTTCCATGTCACAAACATTTAATTTTAATAATGATTAAATACGTTTTTTAACCGACTTCAAAAAAGGAGGAGGTTCTTAATTCAGATAGTTATATTTTTTTTGTGTATAATTTTCATTTTCTTAATTTTTTCTGTTTATCATAAAAATAAAGTTTGTTTAATCGATTTTGTTGTTTTTGTTGCTGACACTACATTATTGACAAGTTGTGAGTGAAGTTGTCCCGAACGTATCTTCTCATCTGAAACGCATAGTATATGTATAGTGAAAGGAACGTCGTTCCATCCGGGTGTCCCGTGACACCTCTCGTTTAATTTTTTTTTTTTTGTAAAATGTCTTATTTGGGAGATGTTTTGACATGTAGTTGATTTATGTGTATTTTAAATATAGGTACAAACTTACCTTAGATTTTTTACTTATTGCGTTTCTTTGTCAAACTAACTTAATTTTTACTAACCGGAAACTGTCATGAGAATTTATCAAGCGTAGATGTTAAGTTCCTACATAAAAATTGTATTCACTAAAAATAAAATATAACATCAAAGTTGATCTACTGTATTTGACTGTTTCGTGGCGCGCATTCATTGCACCAAGGTTACCGCTCAGCGCATCGTAGTTAAATACGTACGTCGTTCAACTGGCGGGGGCTGAGGTAGTGTTTTCATGCCTATCGGTCCGGGAAAACCTCGCCTTAATATTAACCTGTTTTGCTCCGTAGCAGTAAGGGCTATTTTCGTGGAGTGTTGCCACTTATGTGGAGTTGACTGGACTAATAGGTATTATTGGAAGAGCACCGTCAACAATCATTATTTTAATTAAAACTTTAAAACACGTTTTATGTTTTACTCGAGTGAATAAAATATGTATTTATAGTGTGAGAAGGGTAATAAGAAAGAAAGAAAGAAAAAGTATTTATTGCGACTTGTACAGAAATATCATAAAACTGAACTAAACTAAACACAATCAAAAATAAAAAAAAAACAAATTATATAAAAAAAGTAACAAAACCAAATTATATAAAAAAGTAACAAAAGAAAAATGAAACAGAAAGTCCTGTACGAGGCCAAAAGACTCCTATCTCAGCATGATGCTACGACACGATACGACGGGCAATTACAGTAATAAATAAATAAATAATCTATTTTATTATTTAAATATACATAAATAAATATAATTATGTAAAATATTATCAATAATAAATCATGAGAGTAATTAGGTGCAACTGCCTCGTTGATTTCATGATCGCAAGCGATTCTGCTGAGCACGAGGTCCTGGGTTCGATCCCCAGGTTGAGCGTTTTTAAGTTTTACTTTCAGGAATTTCTCAATAGCAGTCCGGAGCCTGGCTTGTGCTCGGTTGATGGGAATTGGCGAAAAAAAAGTGGGTGTACATACTAAGATATACCTCTACTTAACCCTTCGGGGCATTACAGACGTGATGTTCTGTTATTATGTTATATTTAAGAAATTGTTTTTATTGTATGTATAGATAACTAACTATTTACACTGCTTATTGTAATTTTTAATTTCTAAATTGTTTTTATGTTTTCTATAACGGACGCTTCAAACGTGCACGTCTTTCTACATCGTTCTCACATGGTTAATTTCAACACGAATGATGTATCAAATATTTTGTAACAATTTTATGATTTCAAAGAGTGTCCATGGAGTTTCTTGCCCGTTTTTCTCCATAGGTACCTACGCTTTGGAATGGGCAACTAGCTTCATCTTTCTGACTGCACTGATTTAATTCAACTAAACCAATTACAGGCACTTTTGAATTGTCAAAGGGTCAGTCCTTTGACAATTCAAAAGTGCCTGTAATTGGTTTAGTTGAATTAAATGATTTGAGTTTGAGTTTGACACTAGAAACTAAATTCAATGACTAACTAACTTACTATACAAATACAAAAACAAAGGACACTCGAAGGCGTCGAAGTCCGCATCGCTGTCATCCGGAATCATGCCCAGAAGACTGGCAGCATTGCCACGTTGAATGACAATGCAAATTCTTTGGCCAAAGAGCAACCCAGCCGTCACATGAAGTGTCGACCAGCCGGCGGCGCGGCGAGAAATTTCCCTATAAAGGAGACGCGCATTCGGGCCCCATGACCCGAGCGTTTCGACCCCAAACGGAAATGTAAATGTAAATAACTGAAAAATAACCTCCGTGTCCGAACCATCTAATCTCTCAATAATGATCGTTAAATAAATTCACGCCCACTTAACCCTATGACCGCCACGTGCCAGTCGATTGCCGAAGTTCCCATTCCCACCAAAATTCTTTCCTCTGGGAACCGACCAAATCTCGTGTGAACTAAAACGGATTTTAGTAGAAAAAATACCGTGAGAATAAGGGTCGAAGGAACTGAATTGCTACCTGCTTTTATGACTACTTTAACACGGTTTAATTAACGTTCAGGTCATTAAAACACCATTTCACGTTTTTATAACTTTGTCCCCAAATGAACAGAGGGCCAATTCTCGTAATTATAAGAACGTTCACAGTCAGAAGGCCAATTCTCGTAATTTAAAACGTTCATAATCTAGTCGCAGTCTCGTCTCGGCGACAAACAAATGTCAAAAACTTGTCAAAAATGTATGGAAATTACAGGTATTTTTGACAGATTGAGACTGAGATCAGAGGGGCAGTTCTCGTAATTTAAAGAACGTTCACAGTCGAGTGGGGTAACTGCATAACACACCAACAATACAATGCCTTTAATTTTGACAACTCCACAACATTCATTGCGTTATTCACATTGTCGAGCAGACAAATTTTTCACACATATGAAGCAACGGTGTAGGAATTTCTTTCAAAACCATTCGAAAAAGAGTGTTACGAAATCGGGGTGATGTTAAACAAATATGTACGGTATTCGGGTGGCAACGGTTGGAACCCAAGGGTTTCCCATAGTCCTCGGCCTATTGTGATAATTGTCACGAAAGCTTCGGCACGCGACCATACTGTCCTTGTAATGAGGGGCCATAGTACATGCGGATATAAAAGCTATGAAAGAAAAAGTATTTATTGCGACTCATATACTCTTTTATTGTTTTTGTTTTTTTTTTGTGTGCCAACAACAACAAGCCATATAGCGGTGTTAAAGAATTTTGTTTGTACGAAAAGTAGTTGTTCTCATTTCTGAATATATATTTACTCCTATTTATACGTAATTGTTCGCCTTTAAGGATCTGGTTTTCTAAGCCGCTCAATAAGGTAACTAATATTAATTATTTAAAAACTTAAAAAGTTTAATTTAATACTAGTATTCAGCTGCATCCGGGTAGACTGGAAGTCGACGTAGTTGGGAAAAAAGTTTCATTTAAATCGAGCTAATTTCCTAAAGAAAGAGCTTTCGTCACAAAAAACCGCTTTTAACTTTATCTATGAACCGCTTTTTCGGAGGCCAAAATAACGATCCCTTAAAATTGTCCCACGCCATCCTTCCTAAAGTGCAGTTCGCAAGAGAACCCCAGACCATGGGAACGGGAAGTTATGGGGTTTTGACCAAAAAACTTAATAGGTAGGGTCCTGGGAAAATATTTTTAGTACGTAGCAAAAACAGGTTAGGTTCTAGGAATGAGTTTTTGTTGGTGATGTGGTTATTATTTTAATAAGCCTTCATTTTATCTAACATATTTTATTAAGACAAATAGCGATGATTAAAGAACTGTATTAAAAAAAATATCTGCTTGTTCTTATTATACGTTTCGATTCTAAGTAGGTACCAATTGAGTAGTGGTAACGGTCGCGTCTTACGAGTTGTAGGTCGTAGGTTCAATCCCAGTCAGGCGCTTTATTTTGTGAAAATTATTCACACAGCTCTCAAAATGGTGAAGGAAAACATCGTGAGGAAACCGGCATGTCCTAGAACAAAAAATTTGAAGACACAGCTCTCAAAATGGTGAAGGAAAACATCGTGAGGAAACCGGCATGTCCTAGAACCAAAAATTTGAAGACAATTTTAAAACAACGGTTACCAACGGTTTTATTTTTTCTTTTTTTTTTATGTGAGATCTACAAACCCGCAATAGGCCCACGTGGCAAACAGCCCACTCCCACTCGAAGAAAGACGGTCCGTGTCCCAGCAGTGGGAATATTATAGGCAGGTTTACATTCTTAAGAATAATGTAACGTCGAACCAATAAAATTTCATTTTCTCACTAGTTCTACAACCCTACCACAACCACCAACCAATTTAACAAGGCGAGTTTAAATTATAATATCACGATAATAACCTCTGCAGACCCAACATTACTATACTTAATTATAACCCCATGACGTGTGTATTTACATACCAAAGTAACAACATTGCTGGGACATGACACGCGACGTCACCCTAATTTTATATCCCATGGGATCAACTTACGAATAGTGTGCGTATTTACGTAATAGTGGTTGTGAGATGGAGGTTTGTAAGAAGCATGTTTGTTTTCTATAAACAGGTACGTAGACTTTCTAAGGAACTAGCTTTTCCCGCGCCTTCGTCCGCGTGGAGGTCGGTATAAACTATAACGGGTGTAAAAAGACACTTAACGAAGCCTACAGTCACTTGTACAATGTGTGTGTGGTGAAATGACAGCTCTTTTCAAGCTCACTTTCGCTAAGTTTTCAAGGTGAGATTCTCTATTTATCCTGTTTTTGTGATAAAACCATAAAATCAACTTTTTACCCATACAAGAACAGTCCTTAAACTTTTTTTTTATCGTTGGACACCATACCCTCCTTAAGTTGTCACAAAACCCATGAAAAAAGAGGTTATAATCTTTTGTTACATTTCACACGGGAAGTGGACGGTTGTATGGGAATAAATATTTTATGGGAACATAATTATTATATGGTATTATAAGATTAGTATGACAATAGATACTGGAACTGGTAGCACCCCTCTGAAAACAAAGAGAAGGTTTTTGCACTCACTTATTTTAGCGACTCAATTCTAGGTTGTTTATTCTTTTGTTTTTACTAAAATATGCTATTTAACATGAATAGCATATTTTTTAGAATATAATTAATAATAATTTTCATCCTGTGTAAAATTTATTTTTCAACCATAAATAAATTAATCATACTAATATTATAAACGTGAAAGTTCGTATGGATGGATGGATATTTGTTACTTTTTCACGCAATAACTACTAAACAGATTTGGATGAAATTTGGCACACAGATGGTTTATAACAAGGATTAACATATAGGATACTTTTTATCCCGATATTCCCACGGAATCGAAACTTATGCGGGTGAAACGGCGGGGCGCAGCTAGTAATTAATTAATTAATTACACTTTGGAAATAATCTCGCACCATATTACATGGGACTGAAACATAACTGGTGAAATGTGGATGAGATAAACCTCTTCCTAACCCTTCGGGATCACAGGCGTGATGTTATGTTATGAGCTCAACTGTCAATAATGAGACACAATTATTTTTTCAATTGTTACCGAACTCATAATCAGCCACACATGTTCCACTGCTGGGACACAGGTTTCCTATCTGTGAGAAGGAGTGGGCCGTAATCCACCACGCGGGCCCAATGCGGGTTGGTAGATGTCAAATGTCTTCGAATTTTCAGGGTTCCGTAGCCAAATGGCAAAAAACGGAACCCTTATGGATTCGTCATGTCTGTCTGTCTGTCTGTCCGTTCGTATGTCACAGCCACTTTTTTCCGAAATTATAAGAACTATACTGTTGAAACTTGGTAAGTAAATGTATTCTGTGAACCGCATTAAGATTTTCACACAAAAATAGAAAAAAACAAATAGTTTTTTTTAATACGTCATAAATCGTAAATCGCAATTTACCTTTATAGTTACATCATAATAAAAATATTTTTAATAATTTTAAATTGTATGGAACCCTCGGTGCGCGAGTCCGACTCGCACTTGGCCGGTTTTTGGTTCTAGGACATGCCGGTTTCCTCACAATGTTTTCCTTCACCGGTTTGAGAGCAATGGTGATGAAATAATGTATACCAAGTAAAGCGCCTGTCTGGGTTCGAACCTACGACAACTTGTAAGTCTCAGCCGTTACCACTGGGCCACCACTGCTCCAAAGCCAATAAGCTTGCCTAACAGACATTTATTACAGCATTTAACGATGTAAACACACTTTTCGTACCCATTGCCGTACTGCATTCATTTATTTTTCTTCTAACACATTTTTTTTCGTGGAAAAAGTACAAAACTCTTTTACAAACACGTCAGAGTGTTAACCTGTCAGTGGTCAAAGGGTGTTATTGTATGTTTTCATTCTGGGGTCGTGTGCTTCGAGCCGGAAATCCATTACAAAGCGATAACTTCGGTGTACTGAGCCAACGTGCCTGACTCGAAACTTTTACAGTGTTTTGTTATAGGCCGTTGTAAATAAATTCAGAGTTATTATGTCTGCATCTAACTTCTTGTCGCAAGTGTTTTAAATTTAAATTAGGTACACGTTTGGGTTATTTAAGGCGGAAGAGTCAGGGAAGCCCGCGAAATTCAAATGTTCAACTTGCAGTTCAGCAGTGCGATTCTGTAACCATCTCACCGTGAAAACTTAGGTGAAGTGAGCGTGGAGTGAGCTGTCATTCCAACTAATGCTAGGGATTGACACTACTGACAGCTCACTCTTAGCTCACTTCACCTAACTTTTCACGGTGAGATTTTTACAGAATCGATCGGCTGTATCGGGTTCACGACCAGTATTAGACTGCGCATCTCCAGCCGATCAATTCTATAAAAATCTTATCGTGGAAACTTAGTGGGCTGTCATTTCACCTCATGCTAGGGATTGACACTATTGACAACTCACTTCACCTAAGTTTTCTCGGTGAGATGTTTACAGAATAGCACTACTGGTCCGAGAGCTATTGCTCCGGAACTGCGCGAACAGCGAAAATCGGAAAACTGAGAATCTGCGGGGTAATTGCGTATCGAACACACTAACAGTAGCAATAACTTTCTTTTTGACAGTTCAGTTCAACAACATTCATTGCGTTATTTACGTTGTTGAGCAGACAAATTTTTCGAACATATATGACGCAATGGATTAGCAATATCATTCGAAATGATTCAGATTGTGGTTGATAGTGTGTTACGCCATTAGGGTGCTGCTCATTATCACGCCAACATGCTGTTGGAGCCTTAAGGAAGCATCAAAAACATTTTTTTTTTTTGTTAATTTTGATTTTCTAAAGTGTTTTTATGTGCCTATTTGAAATAAATGATTATACTGATCTCAGGTCCACAGACCTAAAGCCGACTGTACAGTCACACTGAACTCGTCAGTGATGCCAGCAGCCGATCGGACGTAGGTACGAAATTTATTGTACAAAATATTCGTACTTCCCGGGGAAACCTTTTTCTTTCAAGGCCAACACATCTCGAAGTGATGGGGTTATCATAAGCTTTCTCCAGATCAATGAACACCATGTGCAAGTTCATGTGTACGTGTCTGCATTTCTCGCATAATTGGCGGAGTGCTAAAGTGGCGTCCACTGTTCCTGGACCTGGCATAAACTGGTTCGGGGTAATCTCACTTTCCTCTCGCAATCTTTTCTCTATTATTTCCCATACCTTCATGCACACATGTGACAGGTAACCTAGTCCATAGATAAAATTGCGATTTAGGTCAATAAAAAAAGTATTTTTTAAAATAAATTATATATGTTTGTGGCTTATTCTTAAAGCTTTCTCATCATCATCACACTAATATTATTATGGCGGAAGTTTGTGAGTGGGTGTGTGTGTGTGTGTCTTTGTATGTTTGTTACTTCTTCACGCTCAAACGGCTGGACCAATTTTGATGAAATTTGGTGTGGACGGAGCTGACATCCTGGATTTACACATAGGCTACTTTTTATCCCGATATTCCCACGGGATCGAAACTTGCGGGTGAAACCGCGGGGCGCTGCTAGTAAAATATATCTATGAGCCTTATTAATAAGTTACAAAAAAGAAAAACAAAATATTAGGTAAGTTCCGTGGAGCAAAAAAAAATGTTTATGTTTTATTTTTTGAACGAATCGTTTAGGTATTCCTAAAATGTATTTTGCGTGTTTTCGCGTGTGAACCGCGTCTGGCGCGCGGGAATTTTTATTAACAGTCCCAGTCGTCGCGAGCGGAGGGTTAACATGTCTATTACGTGTGTGGGCGAAGTTTAGAATTTGGACTCACTTTTGATGCTGTGTTTTCACACTTTTGATGCTGTGTTGTCATACTTTTTGTGGTGGGATGAGCAGAACCTTTAAAGTTGACGTTCGTGAACGTGAACTTTGCTGTTAAATGTTACTTATCTAATGATAAGAAAAATAAACAAAACTTGATTTAGTAATCAAGCTTTTTCAGTGATAGATGAAACACAAATATTTTTCACTACAGTCTAAACCCACCCATCAGCTCGTCACCTCGTTCGATTTCAAATCGGCCTGTAGTGTAGCGTAGCACCCATTTAAAATGCGTATTTAGCTACTAAGTAGCTAGTACTCGTATTTAATTTAGTAAATTATCCCACGAAACTTACTACCGGGATAAAAAGTATCCTATTGGTTAATACAGGTTGTAAACTTTCAGTGTGCCCAATGCCATCCAAATCCGTTCAGCCATTTTAGCGTGATGGAGTAGCAAACATCTAAAAACACAAACTTTCACATTTTATAATATTAAGTAGGAAGTAGAAGTAACATTATCTCTGAAAGCGTGACACGTTGAACGCCAAGGAAAAAAATGCATCTGCCCGTTCAGGCCGCGTCGGTCAGTGATGGTCGACAACTAGACTTTCCGTTCGGGCCGCGTCGGTCAGTGCTGACCGCGTTTTACAAGTGTTTTCGATTCATTCATTCAGGCCGTAGGACAGTGTTATCAAACTAAATCCTATATTCATTGACCCGCGTGGCCCTCTAGTTACTCCAAATAAGATGGTTTTTGAAAAACGTAAAGGACTTAGAAAAAAAACAACAATTACCAAAGAGTGAAAATTTGTGTGGCGCGAAGTTGGAAAGGCCTTTGTCACAGTGGATTTCTCGGGGCTTATGATGATGATAAAGATGTAAATCTTGTAGGATTGTGAGTTTGGATGTAGAAAGTACCTAATATCTAAAACTACTCATCGGATTTCAAAAATTATTTCAGTAATGGAAAGCTACGTTATCGACGAGTGCTAATATTATAAATCCACAAGTTTTGTGTGTTTGCGTGTTCGTGTGTAGTATGTGTGGGGGTGTGTTTGTAAAATATTTAGCGAAAACTACCCATTAAACAAAAAAAAACTCTCATTTTATACCAAAAAGTTTATTGGGAGTAAATATATGTTGTTCAATGTAACGGCATCTCAGATCAAGATATATTATGGGCGTCAACTGCGTAAGCGCGGGTGAAATTACAAACTCGGGAGCTGCGGGAGGAGACCTGACACCGCGACCCGCGCGGCCCCCTTTAACGGAAAGTCGATTTTTCGTTTCTAGGAGCCGCGTCGGTCAGTGCTGCCCGACGTTTAATATCTCCATAAATAATATCTCAAGTTGACTTTTGTTAATAAAAACATACATTTGGACATTAGATATAAGTATCTAATTAAAAAAACATTTGCTCTAATTTTGGATAGAACTGTGATTTTTGCTTGGCCTAAAGGGAAAGTTCACTGTCGGTCAGCACTGACCGCGTTGGCGTTCAACGTGTTAAAAAAAATACCCAAAAAAAAAAAACGTCCTAGCTTCAACCAAACCAAACACTTCCGCAATCACTAAACACATTCGCCCTTGTTCGGGTCAAAAAACGTCATAAAAAAATTACATTCCCATGACGAAAGAGTTCACATAGGAAACTCGGCCTCCCATGGGAATGCCGAGACCTTGTCAGGTGCCCACACAATGACATGATAACACCATCGTTTAGGGCAAAAAATTATAAAGGGGCCTCTTAAGTTAACATTTACACAAGCAGGAATTTGTATGTGAATATTTTATTTGTGGTTGCAAAGTGAGGTGGGACATTAAATTATTGTGGTATGAAAGGAAATATGAAAAACTAGCACCGCCCCACGGTTTCACCCGCATAAGTTTCGATCCCGTGAGAATATCGCGATAAAAAGTATCCTATGTGTTAACTGTTAATCCTGGTTATATACCATCTGTGTGCCAAATTTCATCCAAATTCGTTGAGTATAGTTTTTGCGTGAAAGAGACCACACATCCAACCATGCATCGATACAAACTTTCACGTTTGTAATGTTAGTAGGATATAATTATGTGCTAGCTAATGAAATAAAAATAAAGTTAGGCTTCCGTGGATTATTAATAGATATTACATATTTGTACATAACTATTAATATTATATTATTAGGTCTGTTAGCATACGAGTAAGTACTTTAAATATTATTATGTAAATATTTTATTCTGAAACAAATAGCATTGCTCAGTTTTTATATGTTTCAATAATAATATTTTTGAAATGTTATTGCTTAATAGATAAATGTAAAAAAACGGGAAATTAAGCTGCAATATGACCACAAAACAAAGAAAGAAAAATATAAAACATTGAAATAAATTATTTTTGGAGCACTTATTTATAATTTATTATGATCTGTTTGGGCAAATTAAAAGCACTTTTCAGGTTCAATAAATCACAATATATCTTCAGAATCTGAGCCAGAGATAAAAACTACTTGAAAATTAATAATATAAAATTTATTTATTTATTAATAACCAACTTACATTAACGGTTTGCACCACACATACAAGTTATTAGTCAGTATTAGTAATTACAGTTACACATGTCATACAATCATAAAAATTATAAAAATGAAGTTATCATAAAAATGGACAAATTTTGATGAAATTAAATAAAATGAAACAAAAATTTGTAAAAATTAGATAAAATAAGATAAAAATTAGACAAAATAAGATAGAATTAGGTTAAATATAAATAGAATTATTAATAACAAGTAGGTAACTGTTTTATTTAATTAATCTACTCCTAAAATGTCCTTCATTCATTCAATTATTATAATCGAATAAATAGAGGACATTTTAATGACTCTTAGCAACTACCTAACATTAGATTGAGTTTGATAAGTGTCATTGAAAGTCTGATACTTAGTGATGATTACATGGACATTAAAAAGGATTTCACAAATGGTCACCCCTCAAATTACGAAAATATAAATCACATATGCCTAATTGATTCATATTAAACGTTTAACCCTGTAATACGCTCCGATAACCCCTCGGCGCGTGTCGGATCCCTCAAATACCACAAATGTTCCCACAAAATTTCAATTCTCACGTGAAAAATTCTCTGTGGGAATCCTAATAACCACAGATCAGTCATCGTGTTGAAGAAATATAGACTTTAAGTTTATGGAAATAGGGTATTTTTTATTGACGAGAATGATAATGCACTATTTACACATTTTTTGCATGTTGCAAAACTGTGTTGACAGCTGTTGTCAGTTGTATGACATATAAATGTCATACAGTGTAGTTATGCACCCAAAAAAAAAACACTCTAATATTTATTGCACATCCCTGGACAAATTAATTTATATATGCCTAAATGGATACATTTTTACTAATTTAAACATTTTGTTAATAAATTCATTAACAATAAAAACGTTCCCTTCGAATTTATAATGTATGAGCGTTCAATTCCCACGGGTACTTGGCAAGTTCACACGCCCCAGTAACTGGCCCATCACGACCTTGAACTTGCTCGCACTGGCATAACAGATGGGAAGGCAGGTAAGTACTTCATTCGTTTTTTATTTCGTTTTTTGTTTATCCGGTGTGAATTTCATGATTAATTAATTAATTATTCGTAATAACGTTTTTTACGTGTTCTATTTCAGTCGTGACTAAGCAATTGAGTAGGTCTCCATTTAATTTTTTGATGGAAAATTACCACATACCAAATACACAGTAGAAAAAAACAATTACAAAAAAATACTGGCGAAATTAGAAATCCCTCCTTTTTGAAGTTGGTTAAATGCGCACCTGAACCCCCAATCGTTATATTATGTACACACGGATACCCATCAAGCTATACATTTCCAGTTTTAGCTGACCTCGCATTGTATAGGTATTTCGTACAATCAGATGTCAGCTTATACTGGTTATGTATAGCTTGATGTGTAGCCGTGTGTACAGATTACAGAGTGGCAACCCGCAGAGTAATTACGTAACACACTATCAGTAACAATGGGTTTAATTTTGACAGTTCAACAACATTCATTGCGTTATTTACGTTGTTGCGCAGACATTTTTTTTCGAACATATGAAGCAATGGATTAGTAATATACTTCAAAATAATTTAGATTGAGATTGATAGTGTGTTACGCAATTGGAGTGCCGTTACCATGGATTCAGTAGATGATTCTGAAACAAACATGGAAAACATATTGCTGTTTCATACTTTTTGACCGCGTAGGTATGGGTACTTTTCTATGAAACGGCAGGATTTTTTTCCGGTGAATAATTTATACACTAGGGAGCTAGAATTGTGTCCTAAATTCATGGTGACAACTTGCGCGTCAATGTCCCTGTCACCCTACATTATTTCTGAAATTCATTTATAATTTCTTTCTTTTAAGAGTTCAATACAACACTTTACTGTTCCATAGTTAATTCCTGGACTTATCTGTAAATAATAGCCTAACATTAAACTTTCTTTTCTGCCTTCTGAACAAGCTATTAAAAAGGGAGCTAAGTATCTTAATCACCGAACTGTCCTCTATAGTTAATTGTGCTGAATGATCGGCCGGTTCTCACGAGCCGGCAAGTTCACACGCCCCAGTAACTCGCCCTTCACGGCCTTGGCTTGAATGAACTGTGCCAGTACAATGACCCTTAACGCTTTTTTAAACTAACATTTAATTACTATCGAACTTATATTACGAGTATATTGTTTTATTATTTGGTCCGAAATTGCCGATTTTTGATACTGGCTATGGTGAAGATCGATATTATCTCTCATTCTATTTAGAATTCCAAATGCAAATTGATTTTATAATATAGCATGACATTTTTTTTTAAAAGTTCATTTGTTTTCCTGACATTCGACTTTTTTAAATATCGCTGTTTGTGTAACCATGGAAAAACCGAAATTGCGCGCTATTTTCGAATAGGAATTCTGTCGTAGCACCAACGCAACATTAAAATCATGAATGGTAATTTATTAGGCAAGGACCTAATACTTTTTTCTTAAATGTCCATCTAAGTACTACATTAATTCAATTATAAAATGCTACAAAGATTTATGCGCCTGAATGACATTGACAGAGGGGACGTAAAAGAATTTTTAATTTTGAAATGTCACTTGAAATAACATATTTATTATCAAAAAATCAAGATGGCGGCGTTAGTTCCGATTTTAGCAACGCGTCAAAAGTTCCTTGATGATAACTGTTCTGTATAATTTGTATATGTTTTATATAATATTATTTGTTGCTGTTATATTTTTGAGTTTTTATTTTCCTTAGTAAACGGCAATTGTTCAACAATTTGCCTTACAATCTTTGCCTCAAATACCTCCTCCATCTCGCAATTTGCTGTCTAAAAAAACTTTCTTGTTAAGTTTGCTCACGTCAAGTAACTGAATCTCTATCGTTTGGTTCTCACGGGTTGAGGGCGAGTTCCCACGGTTCCCACACCCGAACTAGCTTGTCACGACCTTGACCTTGGACGCGATAGCACAACCAAAGGATTCCTATTAACTTTTTTATTTGATAAAAAAATACTGTTGAGTAGGTAAGTTATATTTGCGTACTTATCTAGTATAGAACTTATACTTACCTTATATTTTTATTTTATTTATTTAATTTACACAGCCCACGAACCAGTTACATAAATCAATACATTAGATATGGCGTATTAGTGAATAATAAATACCGCAAGTACTTGGTTGTTATAGAAATAAGTCAAGCTACATTTTCCTAAGCAACTTAGCTTTAATCTGAAAAATCTCTAAAATAAAATATAACAGAGTTTTTTACTTAAAATATCAACTCATGATTGGCATAAATGTACCCAAAAAAAGTTTTACCTAAAAGGTGCCTTTCCACTCAGTTATAAAACAGACGCAGATTATTCGCGCTCTCACGACCTCACCTACACTCACTCATCTAGAAGGTGACCTCTGCGATCGCAAGGTTAAAATTAAATAGATAAATAAAATAAAACTTTAAAACGTTTTTTGTAGTAACTAAATTAATCCATCATCATCATTATTTCAGTTGATGGTAGGCCTCCCCCAAGCACAGCCACTTCAACCGGTTCTGTGCTTCCCGCATCCAGCGGATTCCTGCGGCCTTCACAAGGTCAAATTAATGCGATATGCCTAAATGATGGCTAATTATTAAAAAAAAACCTTTGTGAGCTTGGCTGCAGATATTCTTAAAATAATATTGTACGTTTAATTCCAAAATCAAGATTATAATCTGTTATGCGTGTCGACCAAAATAACAACAAGTAATCAAGTAAATTGGCTGGATTTGACAATGGATTAAATTGAATAGGCTCTCAGAAGGGTCAGCTTATCGCAGCCAGACAGACATGATATATAGACCTTTTCTGAAATAGAAGACCAGACACATTCAACGAAAGTACACAATGGATGGGTTCGCAAGCAAAAAGTCGCACTTATCTAGCTAAATAACCCAAATACAGATAAATGATCGGTGGGGCAGTACTGGGGCGAGTTCGCATGCCCCAGTGCCTCGTTCACATGGTGACCTTGACCTTTTGGTTACAGACTCCGCAGTGAACGGGTTGGGTCTTATAAATGAAATATTTTTTGTTATATTATGTTTGCATGTTTTTTTTTTCCTTTCATTCGTGGTTTTTACGAGTAGTAGGAATGGTTTTGTTTTAGAAAATATAATATTATTTTAAGATGAATAATTTAAATCCTCTCAGCTAATATTTAAATGACGACATTTTCTAGTACAATCTAAATTGACATTATTTTATTAAATTGTGATAACAATAGCATTGAAACTCATTTCGATGGTTTTTCGGCCAATTAATGCTCCCTTTCTAGTTTTTAACATTAAATTCATTTTGTTTCATCACTTTCCTTCCGCATTTACATTAATTGAAAAAACAAAGGTAAGCTCATTCTCACGCACAACTAAACTTTTTTTTCGTTACCGCTACGTCCTTTTCCACTAGATATCTTACGACATTTAAATTTACGCACAGCAAAAAAAATCACCCTGTGTTGTTATTTCCCACGCATTCAAAATCCCACGGGCACGTCCCATGACAGCGAAAAAACGTTGCAAAAACTGTTAAGCACGGTAAATTCAACCTTTACATACCAGAATAAGGGTTAAAAAAATACCGGTAATCCGCAAAACGATACTTGTAAAGTTTTAACAGAAATTCTCACGGTATTTTTAGTGGGAGCGGAAAGGGAGTGTTCAGACTACTCTATATATAGAGGATGAGTACTTTTTGTTACGCATTTGGCCGTCGTCCGTCGTAGGTATACGCTAGGTCGTTTTATTAAGAGGTTGCGTTACGGACCTTTGGAAGGGTAGATCACGTGCTGTGATGTGTAAATAGACCTTTTGCTTCGCTATACATTATTTAGATTTTTTGTGAATTTTTTTGGGAGTTACAAGACTGGTAGAGTTTTTCTTTGTCTTTTACATTTTTGCGGAATAAGTTTTGTGTTTGTAGTGGATTTATGATAAACTGATCAAAAATTAATAGTGAATGTTACAGTAAAAATAAGCTTTTAAAAAGAAAGTATAATTAAGCTAAGGTACGTAGACTAATACTTTTATTAATGTAACGTTAAATGAATAAAATAATACTGAGTAAATAATTTGAGGCTGGTAAAAAAAAAATTGCGTAAGAATAAACCATTTCATAAGTTAGCGAAATCCATTCGTTTTTGGATTCAAAATGCCTAGGTATGAGGTAGAAAGAGGTAAAGTTTTTAATTCAATGATTTAGGGGGAAGTGTCAAATTTTCTAACGTTTTTTGCAGTTTTCAAGTCAGTGTAAGGTTGTATGCTGAAAACTACATATGATTCGCGAGCGTAACAAATGTGACTTTAATTCGCGACTCAAAATTATTTACGTATACTTACATTAGTTTAAGAACTAAGTTATTAAGGTTAAATAAAAAAGGTCCCAAAAATTGAGCCCTGACTTACTCCGGAACGCGTGTGGTAGGTGCTTGATTCGTACACACCGAGCCTAACGAACTGCTGACGATCGCGTAGGTAGTCTGCGAAGAAACGGTTTGCGATATCTCGCGCTCGCGGTTTAGCTCGCTACCTCGATATCACCTCCATGTAAAACAATTGCATGCTTATAGACACGCACGCACATGCCAGGCATCGAGGTAAACTCTCAAGCAGCCCGCGATGTATCGCAGTGAGGTATCCTTCGGCATGTGCGTGCGTGCCTATTAGCATGCATTTGTTTTACATGGAGGTAACATCGAGGTAGCGAGCTGAACTGCGACTGCAAGATATCACAGTTATACCCTGTCCATTAGATATACCGTTTTTTGACAGATGTAACTAATGATTGCAGCAACACACAATACATTGATACACGTACGGTATTATAATGTCTTTATGAAGCCATTTAAATAAGATCATTTGAATAAGATATGGCAGTTTATACACTTATTTTATTACGCATTTTAAAGTTAACTTTTACATAATCTGGAATAAGTACGTTTTAAGACAGCTGTCAAAAAACGGTAAAAAAAATCACAAGTAACATCGTTATTATTCACCCTCTCACTTACTTTTATTACTTCATTTTCACGTCCATGTTCCTCGTCACGATCTAGGTAGTTTCAATACCGGTAAAAAATGGCGGGAAATTATTACCGGTAAAAATAAAAATAAGCAAACTGTCGCGACGACGTTGTTTGCTGTGTACTTTGCTCCGCGTGCTGTATGATTGCTGGGAAAATATTGCCAGAGCATAATGAAAGCCTGTAATGGATTTTTATTTAAAGGAGTTTGTGCAGCTTGTTTGCAGATGGAGTTAATTGAAAATAGTATTTTATTTTAAAGAAAAACTCGTGGTAGTTATAAGTTTTTATATTTCATATACCAAATGTGACAAACACGAGTTTTTATTTCAGTGGAATAAGAGCCAAGTTGATATTTGGTGAAAACTCCATATTTTTCTTATTTATTCAGTAGGTACAGTCACGAGCATAAGTATGTATTGGCTTTATTCAAAAGCGATTTACTCCTTTATTTTTTAATTAAATTTCGTGTTGCTACGAACAAACAATGAATAAACTTATTATTATTATTTATTTATTATTAACATACAATTTATTTTTTGTTTTTTTTTTTTTAAATTCGTAGTATTTTCGAACCAATAGGCTTTTGCATTGTGTCGTATTTCAGTGTTGTTTTCATTATTTCACGCAAAAATCGCTATTGAAAGTTTCCAAGTGTTGACATATTAGTGTTCGTGGCTCTACAACAACCAACCGAATTTAAATATAAGCAAAAAAAGTAGGTAAGTAATATTACCTGTAGAGTAACCTACCTGTTACCGGTTTACCTGTAAGTGCCGCTACTTCACCCAAAGCCTGTTTTAATAAAATTCTCAAATTGTTCTTGAAACCATACTGAAGTGGCAAAGTCGAAAAGTGTTGTATTATATTCATTATCTTGATAATATCACTCCGAAATTCCAATCAGTCGAGATTGCTGTGTTAATTTAAAAGCAGTTTCACCTTTATACAGGGTGACCATGATGTTTTATTATTGAGGATTCAAGTATATTTCACTTAAGACAGGAATAAGGTAGAGAGAAACAGAGAAGGCCTATGTCGCAAGACAGAACTGAGGAGTGGGCCGGTCATGTTTGTCGAAGGACCGATGGCTGGTGGAGCAGACGAGTCCTGAAGTGGAGACCATGGTCCATGATCGGTAAGCGTAGTGTGAGACGTCCTACAGCTAGATGGACAGATGGCGTTTTAAAGGTGGCTGGAACGGACTGGATGCGAAAGGCGGAGGACAGGGTCTTGTGGTGCACCATGAGAGAGGCCTATGTCCAGCAGTGGACTGCGACAGCCTGACCTAAGGGGCCATTCCCGTATTTTTTAAAACGGTTGCATCCTAATCTCAGCTTCAATCTGTCAAAAATTGTGTAGGATTTTTTGACATTCATCGGGGCTGAGATGAGATTGTGACTAGATTTTGAATGTTTTTAATGGGAAGTGTCCTTCTGGTAGCTAATATAGGGTTAACAACTAAAAGACATATTATTATTCAATATTAAGAACTTGTTTATTTACGGAGAAGGTTCAGAGGAAATGAAGGCAGCTTGTTTTTTGAATATGAGACATACAAGCGACTATGAACGGATCACGAGCTGAGCAAGCTCTTATCATCGTCAATAGTGAGAGGTATGGAAATACGCAATTTTACAGGACTGGAGCATGAATTTCACTGGATCGTAGTAAGTATTCAGTAATTAAAAACCAATAGTTTTTTTATGTCTGGCAAGCTAATAAATCCACCAAAGCACCAAGTCAACCATTTTGAAACCGATGAGATTTCACTTACTCAATGTTTCGTCAAAAAATATGTAAAATATTTGGACACCCTATTTTCAGAAGGACTCCCATAAGACAGAGAGCTTTTTCAATAACGCCCAGAGGGTCCATAAATTAGGGTAGGTATCCAAGAAAATCCACTCAAAAAAGAAAAGTGAATTCCGTCACTCTTTGCAATGATTAAAGTCCGTTGAAGAGGGCCATACTCGTTCAGCTTAATGACAATCTAAATAATAAGACAATTTTATAATAAAGGTGATAAACTTTTTTTATTTTATTTCGAGCTTAACAATTGAAGGGTAAGCGTTTCTTCTATGGAAACTGGTAATCGTTTGTAGCTATGTTTTCAGTCTATATCAATCTACCTACTGTGTTGGGGTCGGCTTCTAGTCTAACCAGATGCAGTTGGAGACCAGTATTTTACATGAAGCGACTGCCTAACCGACCACCATAACCCATTTACGGGGTAACCCAGCCCTTGGCAAGACTGGTTGTCAGACTTTCGGGCTTCTGACTACCAGCAACGACTATCAAAGATCTACGAATGACAGCCGGGAACCACTGCTTAAAGTGCTTTCCGAGACACGGAGGGGTCTCGATTTTTATGAATGGACACCCATCCACGGACTGACCTCGGCAAGCGTTGCTTAACCTTGACTATGGACCTGTGTGGCGTTTACTATTTAGCCACGAGCCCCACTGCCCAGTTCCATAATTATATTTATCTATGTAGTATTCAATAAACCTTAGTCTAGGTCGACGTGTGATGCAATACCCTGGTTAGATTATGGCCTCGAGGCTTCCTTCGCGTAATGAACTGATTCTGGCGCAGTGGTTAAGCGATTGACTGCTGCGCTGCGTGTCGCGGGTTCGGTTCCCGCACGGAACAAATATTTGTATGACCTACATGTATTTGTTCCGAGTCTGGGTGTTTTTCTATCTATAATTATGTAGGTATTTACAAAAAAAAAAATGTATATAAGTAGTTTATCAGCCATCTTGTTACCATAACACAAGCATTAGGTTGCTTAGCTTGGGTCAAATGGTGCTGTGTGAAATGTCCAGGGATATTATTATTATTATTCTAGGAGTGTATTTTCCAGTCTCATTATGAAAAACAACAGAAAATGATTTTCTCTATGCGATACTTCCTTTTTTTGTGAGTACCTCCTTACGAGTATACAAGGTGTCGTTTTGCATCCTCGTCAAATTCAAGGAGGTAACTATGCTACTGATTCTCGACACGAATCAATAATAAAATAATTAGATATATTTTTTTTTCTAACTTTCGGAAATTCCCTTTTACTAGTGTCCGACCGAAAGTTCGGTTTCGGTTTCGGTTTCGGCCGAGTTTCGGCCAAAAATCAAGTTTCGGTGGCAGTTTCGGTTTCGGCCAAAATTGGCCGAAACTTTTGTCGAAACCGAAACAGTAACAATTAGTGATTTGATTTATTGATAACTGATAAACATTTTGCTATGAGAACTTAATTTAAAAAATAATAAAAATATTATTAATATTTTTTATATTATTATCTTCTTTATATATAAAATTTGTTTCCCAGGGAAAAAATCATTACGTATTTCCCAGGGATCGTAATTTTATTTGATTATTTATGTCTTTCATAACAGCCTCCTGAAATTTGACGAGGATCCAAAACAACATCTTGTATAAGGTGTAGGTATCTGTTCATACACGACATATTTTAAGAGATACACCTATAGGTGGTAAAAAAAACCATAGCAATCACCAAAAATTATTTAAGTATATTATTTAAAAAAATTAATAATTTAAAAGTACTTGACACATATTGTAATAAATACTGGATCCTTCTTATTTTTCCACATCCACGACGGTCTACGTATAGTATTTACTGTCATTGAAGCGGAGTAAAGGTTTTATGCTGAATGTCTCAAGTAATTTAAAAGTTATAATAATCACGTAAAAAAAACCTTTACATAAAAAAAATCGTCGTTGATACCTTATACATAATAGATAATTTCTGAAACACACACAACAGTTTGGCCTACCTATTTTACCTGCCTAGTATTAATGTAATGTAGTGACTCAGTGGGAACGGCCTACTAACGAGTATATACTAGTATAGATCGTGGGTTCGAACCCAGGCAGGCGAGCTTTACTTTGTGGAAATAATTTCATCATCATCACCACTGCTCTGTAAACGGTGACGAAAAAACATCGCGAGGAAACCGGCATTTCTTAGAACCGAAAAATTCGAAGACATGTGACAGTCCACTCCCTCTCTAAGAGAGGAGACCTGTCTCTCAGCACTGGGAACATTCTCCTCTAGTATGTCGCGGCCATTTTGCTCGATTCGGCACATCTACTATACTTAAACACGATGGGGTTTATTCATAAACGATGACTAAAGTTAAGTAACGTTTAAACGTCAAAAATGTATGGTTAAACAGTTGCTAATCACTGCTTAACTTTAAGCAACGTTTATGAATAAAGGGGTTTGACTAAAAGACACAATTATAGAAAATGTATTGTTGGCGGTTACCGGTGCGCGGTGCTGACCGTGGTGGCAGTCATTGCCTTAAGCGTAAGCTAGCGCGGAATCGGCGCGTGTGATTAAAATGACAATATCTCTAGAGTTTTGAATTGAAACTGTACGTAAAACTTATGTCGTTGAAAGTGTTACGTTATGCCATCATTGTCTTATTCCTTACACTTTTTAATAGGTACTATTATATTTCCCAGAAAACAAAACAAGAACACAATAGGTATTATTATTATTTATTCCAAAAATAATATTACAGAGAAGCGTGAATTGTGTTCTTGTCTCTGTTAAAGAGTATTATTCAAATCCAACGTCGGAACGAAAGAAAATGTCCAATAAAAATGCAAAGAGAACGGCACCTATTCTTTCTTCTTTACTAACTAAATAGCTGTGGTAGGGACGCGGTCGTACTGATAGCGATCTGGGTGATAAACACGCAATTGAGATGTATATCCAGTTCGCGCTAAGTTTGCCGCTTAACTTCAGCAAAACTGACAAATAGCTGAATCAAGAATATTAAGGTGCTGAATAAGTAATAATCGCATGCGCTGGCCTGGTAGATTACGGCCCATTCCCTCTCGAAGAGAGGAGGTCTGTGTCCCAGCAGTGGGAACATTATAGGCTGACTATGCTAACGCGCTTGACGTTGCTTACAGGGTAAATTCTGTATTATTCCCCGCAAAATCTTACCAAATGCAAACCACGTCAATATCGAGTCTTGTTAACGGCAAGGAATCCAGAGGTCAACCGTACGGACAACCCGTATTTTGACAGTTCAAATCACGCCATTAAGTCATAAAGAATACGTTAATAGCAGATGCCGTGATTAACTAAGGAATTGACGTGGTTTCGAAGCAAGGAATCGTTAGGTGGTCATAGAGAATTAGGGCCCTGTACTGAGAGGGCGACTCAGCGGTGCGGTTAGCGGTTGGGGGAGGAGACGCGCATTCCCCCCCCGGTGGGTTCCCGCATTGTCGAGGCGGGGGGCTCAGTAGCCGTGGTGAGCTGGACCACGGTGAAGCGAAGAGGAACCCTATGAGGGGCCGCTCGTCTAGGCTTTGCGGTTAAGCCGACGACGTAGCGGCCAGCGGGTAGGTTGCGGTGCCGTTTGGGCGACATCGCAGCCTACCTGAGGCGGGCCGCGATGTCCCCCGTGAGGGAGACATCGCGGCTGAGGATTGGAGGCCGCGGCGGGAGAGGAGTGTCGGTGATACGTTGCCGCTCTCCCTACCTTCCGCGGCCTTGACGGGGCCGCCACCGTTCGATGGCGGACGCGGTGGGGCCGCAGGGGAAGAGGAGTGTCGGTGTGTCGTTGCCGCTCTCCCTATCCTCTGCGGCCGTAGCCCCCCCATCCTGGGGGGCATGCGGGGCCTGCCAATTAGGCGGGCGTGGGGGCCAGCAGGCAGCGGGTGCGGGGGCACCGTTGCCTGTATTAGACAGGCCTCCACCAGTGTTGGACGGGAATGGCTAGGTGCTCCCGGCCATTCTCGTAGCCCCCCTATATGGGGGGCATGCGGGGCCCGCCATAACATCTAGGCGGGCATGCGCCGGGAGGGATATGGAGGTAAAGGCTATGCCTATTCCCGTGGCCCTCCCATCACGGCGAATGAGGGAACACCGCTGAGTTTTAGTGGGTATACTGTCATTCCGACAGGGAGTCCCACATACCCCGTCTCGTCCCCCACGAGGCGGGCATGCATAAAGCATTTCTCAGCGACAAAAAAAAAAAAAAAAAAAAGTTGACGCGCATTCGACGGACCGGCAAACTTAGCGCAAACGGGTAGTAAGAGCTTTTGTTGTAAGGCAAGGTGTTGCTAGAATTTTTTTTGCAGGAAACGGCAATTTCAGACAGCCAGAATAGTAGTAATAACTAATAAAAACATTACTCTACCTACTTCTTAAAAAAATGTGTGGGTATTAACTAAATTTTTTCTACTATACCTAATGCTAAATGATGATACAGTCGACGATGGTGAACCCTTGCCAAAAAAGAATAATGTTTGCCTAATTTTATTGATGATGAATGATTAAAATTATTTAAAAGTTGCGCTGCATATCTTATTCCATTCTCATTTAGCCGCCGAAATTACTTCCTTTCAAGACTTCACACAGGTGAAAGTGACAAACACAATCTTTCTCTGAATTTATATTTATAACTAAATCTACATATGAAATTCAGTTTTAGGGTTCCGTATCCAACGGGGCCCTATTACTAAGCCTTCGCTGTCCGTCTGTCTGGCCGTCCGTCTGTCTGTCAGCGGGCTGTATGTCATGAACCGTAATAGATAGACAGTTAAAATGTACACAGAGTGTATTTTTATTGTCGCTATTCCAACAAATAAACTACAGGGGGTCTCTATATAAGAAGCGTTTTTTGCCTTGAGGTATGGAATCCTTCGTGTATTGTGTGTGTCTCGTGTGTGTCGTGTCCGACTCGCCTTTTACAGCTTTTTTCAAAATAACCTGGGGGTCTACTCCGAAGTGCAAAGTGCGAATTTTTCTTTTATAGATTTTTCTTTTAGAGTAGGGCCTTCAAAATATTTCTTCTGTTTGAGAAAAGGTAAATAGGTTTTGGAGATCTAGCTAGGCGAAGAGATGTCGGTTGGAGTAAAGCTATGACTGAATGGCGGCCAAGGTTCGGCCAAAGAAACAAGGGGGTCTACTCCGAAGTGCAAAGTGCGAATGTTCGGATCGGACCGACACATGGCCGAACCGAATATTATTAAAAAATGCGAAAAAAGTTCGGATCGCCTCAGTTGGGTCGGGACCATAGTCAATATTCCAAAGAGTGTAGGAGTGTAAGATCGGAACCGGCCGAACCAAATAGTAACTTCGTAGCTGGAAACGGCCGAACATTCGGCCGATACTACTTCGGAGTAGACCTCCTGATTCTTAAAAATCGCCTACAGTATAACCTCGTCCCTCTCGCATCAGTTCTCTCGCTCCTCCAATTCTATTGGCGATCCAAGTGCGCGGTGATTGCATTGCGACACTACTTACAGGACTTCGTTATACTAAATATCTTTCACACCTTCCTTACGGACGATCTGATTATGTATAGGAATTGGTTTTTTTTGCATCAAGATTTTAGTATTTTAAATGGTATTTTTTTTTACGGGTGTGTTTTTTAGTTTGCTCTATTGTGAAAGTAATTAATTGCCTGTGGTTAATTAAATAGCAATAATGTATTCAGCTATGTTAAATGAAACCTGATGCTTATTAAAATTAAATTAAATAATCATTTATTCCAGGAAGTTATTCCCTTAAGCACAACAAATTACATAAAACATTACACATTATAACGATTGCATTAAAAATAAATAAATAAAATTAAAATTATAGTTCTATGGTTAAAATTCATTCGATTACATCTAATTATAATGATAAAACAATAATATTTCATTAAATAAATATTATTGTTTGAAAGCATTTGGGAAAGAAATAATTCAATTTATATAAATTGAATTATTTCTTTCCCAAATGCTTTCAACAATAAAAAGTCCTGTGTCCCGACAGTTGGAACGTTATAGTTTGATAAATATGAACACATCCTGTATAAAGTTATTACATAGCTGCTGGCTGCCTAACCCTTCGAGCTATACTAGCGTGATTTTATTTTATGAAATTATAATGCAATAAAATAACAAAATGTTATTCAGTTAGAAATTTCAGTTCTTACGGGATTAGGCAAAAATGCTGATTGCCGAAAGATGTAAGAACATGATGATAATTATCTATACAACGTTAAAGTTTGATCGTTTTAATCCTTAAAAGGGGTCATTGTACTCATCATTATGAACAACTTTTACTACGGGACCAACACAGAAATCGTAAAAAAAATTCAGTTCTATAGATTATGTCGAGTTGCACAACTCGACATAATCTATGGAACTGAATTTTTTCAACTGATTTTTTTTTTTAGTATTAAAACGATCAAAATTTAACGGTGTATATACAAAAATGAATCCCTATTTCCCTTGGTCACGTCATAACTTGAGAGCGACTTTACCGATTTCTTTCGTCTTTTTTTTTAAAGTTTTGTAAGACTGTAGAATGTTCTTACGGAAAAAAGGCATAAACTAGTGATGACATGTATAAATAAGAAATTGATAGGAAACTGCTGTAAAAGGTTAGGTCCCACCGAGATTTGAACTCGGATCGTTGGATTCAGAGTCCAAAGTGCTAACCATTACACCATGGGACCACTGAGTAAAGCGTCGAAACAAGCAATCACTTGCCACGTGGAACGTACTGCGCATGTCAGAACCGCTTTCTCTACTTAGCACGTACATCTATCCCTTACTCACAACGTACTATCACCTTGCCAAGTTGAATGCGTTCTATGAATAGCACGATTATTCTAAATAGGTAATGAATTAGTACTTACGTATGACCTAGGACTAAAATACTTTATCGTATAAACATGATCGGATTATAAATGAATGGAGACGGCACGGTTGGCGCAGTGGTTCAGCGATTGACTGCTGCGCTGCGTGTCGCGGGTTCGATTCCCGCACGGAACAAATATTTGTATGACCTACATGTATTTGTTCCGAGTCTGGGTGTTTTTCTATCTATAATATGTATGTATTTACAAAAAAAAAAAAAAAAATGTATATAAGTAGTTTATCAGCCATCTTGTTACCATAACACAAGCATTAGGTTGCTTAGCTTGGGACAAATGGTGCTGTGTGAAATGTCCAGGGATATTATTATATTATTATAAATAGAAACTTCTGGTGACTTTATTGAAGCAATTTTCACTCAAAATTTATATTTGTTCAAAAGTAGCTATACAGCAATTTAAAAAATATTATGGTGATACACTTTATGACACTTTTCTTCATCTTATATAATCAGACGGGCAATGGTCGTAATTTTAAGAACGTTCACAGTCTGATCTCAGTCTCAACCTGTTAAAAATACCTCTAATTTCCCTACATTTTTTTGACATTGATTGTCGCTGAGCTGAGATTGCGACGAGATTTTGAACGTTTTTAATTACGGGAATTGACCTTCATATTTTCAAAATCTGTGTTTGAACTAGATATAATACCTGTATTTCAGACATCAGCGCTCTTGTTGTAGGCGACACGGCACTTAGGGAATAACTTTGATTGACTCCATACACATCTACAGGAAAAAAAAACCAGTGCGGATATTGTAACCATGAATTCAATATATGATTGTAGACGTAACGTAGAAATTTTATGTAGGTTATATAAAAAAATCAGATTTTTTATAGAAAAGTGCCTATGCGGCTTAAATGTATGTCGACACGGTTGGCGCAAAGGCTGAACTATCGACTGCTGCGCTGCGTGTCGCGGGTTCAATTCCCGCACGGAACAAATATTTGTAATGCCTACATGTAGTTGTTCCGGGTCTGGCAGTTTATGTATGTGAGTTTAAATGTTTGTAAACGCAGCCACGATATAGAAATAATTCCTAGTGTGGGGCAACGTTTTAAAAATCTGACATATATTTTTTAAACCGACGAAAAATTTCTACGCGAGCGGGTCTAGAATCATATGCTGAATTCATGGTTACAGTTTGCGCACATGTTAATTATTTATCCTGTATAAGAAGAAAATAAAGAAAGAAAAAAAAAACGGGTTGCTCCGGGAGTGCTGGCACTCTCCCTCTGTCTTACGAATTTTCGATCAGGTCACGTGTCCTGACGCGAGCTCCGTCTTACGAATTTTCAATTAGGTCAAGTGTCCTGATACGAGTTTAACATTTTTTACCCATCGTGCAAAACGTCGCTAAAGAAGTTTTCACTTCAAAAAATATAATATCCTATACTCACAAAAAATATTGCGTCGAAATATTCCTCCACATCGCTATCGACTGGTAATGTACCCAAGAGACTGGCGGCATTGCCACGTTGTATGGCAATGCTTAGCCTCTGGCCAAGGTAAAAGGCACCCCTTGGGTCACGGGAAAGAAACAAAATAAGTTTATTTGACCCTGGTTAAGTAAGGCACATAATATTCACATAACAAACCAAAAAAAAAAACAGAAAAAAAACTAAAGTATTGTGTGCGACAAATAGGCCCAGTTCAACATAAATTTCAGACAACACCTGACGCTGGTTTCCAGCTGGACCCTTTGTTACGAGGACGTCTTCCGGATGTAAATCAGTTAAAACTTAAAACACATTTGATCAAAGATATATAAAATATTATAAACAAATTATAAAAAAAGGAAGTTAGCAATGCAGGGGAACAAACTTAAATTAGTTGTGTAGTAATTGTGATATAAATGGATAACAGAGAATCCAAAACACACGTGTATGTTTTTCAGTAGAAAAATAACAATTGAATCGGATTAACGATGTGGCTATTCTTTTATAAAAAGTGCGTAAATAGAGCACCTACCTATGTTTGCTTAGCTGGTATTGATTATAGTGACGTATGTTGTCGACGTTGAACGAATTTTCTATTGATTGGTACGTTAGTACCCATTATGGTTTTTGCTAAATCTATTACAGATAAATTGATAAGTGCTTACCTCTATCATTTATTAGGGAAGGGCTCAGAGGGTATTTGAGGCATGATGAGAGAGCATCGAAAATATATTTGAAAAGTTTCAGAGAGGAGCCCCGTGGTCAGGAGTTCACTATTAGATTGTTGCCGCCCTACATATGCTTGCTCAAAACCCTCTGGGCTTCCCTACCACTATATTTAAACAAAATCTAGTAGAGCCTGAAAATTAGGAAAGCTAGGTTTCCTAAGACTGTGGTGGCCGCCACATAGCGTCCACAATTTACCGTCGAATGTCACTGAAACGTTATTTATAAAAGTAAGTTGGTGTGTAGAGCGTTTTTGGACACCGTAAAGTCAAACCACAATGCCATTATTTTCATGACAGCCATCACTCCGGCCGTCATATGGCGGCCATCGCTCTTCTAGGAAACATCGCTCTCTTCTATAAGAAACATCATCAAACTTTATATTTTTTTTTTTAAACTGTAAAGAGATTTTGCAGAGCCCGAAAAAGTGTAATCACCAAAATAAGCTTAAGTTTTCTGTGTCACTGAAAAGATTGAATAAATTAAAACCTATTTCATCATCATTATCAACATTTCAGCCGGAATCACCCACTGCTGGTTATAAACCTCCCCTTTCTTCTGCCATACTTCCCGGTTCTATGCGTCTCTCATCCAGATCTTTCCCGCGACTTTGACGATATCGTCAACCCAGCGCGCTTTTGGACGGCCCAGGGGGTCTACTCCGAAGTAGTATCGGCCGAATGTTCGGCCGTTTCGTGCTACGAAGTTACTATATGGTTCGTTCGGTCCTGATCCTACACTCCTACACTCTTTCGAATATTGACTATGGTCCCGACCCAACTGAGCCGATCGGAACTGTTTTCGCATTTTTCAATAATATTCGGTTCGGCCGTGTCGATCCGATCCGAACATTCGCACTTTGCACTTCGGAGTAGACCCCCTTGTTTCTTTGGCCGAACCTTGGCCGCCATTCAGTCATAGCTTTACTCCAACCGACATCTCTTCGCCTAGCTAGATCTCCAAAACCTATTTTCCTTTTCTCACACAGAAGAAATATTTTGAAGGCCCTACTCTAAAAGAAAAATCTAGATAATATTTGGATCATCCATTTTCCAGAGTACGTACTTCACTAAACTGCTAAAATCACTTACAACCTGTATCCCAGTCTAGATGGGTGATTACCTAGGCTATCAGCACGTTCCACTACAATTTGTACCCTACACTCTAGCCTCTAGAAAATGCATCTACCCTCTTAATGTAAGACGATTAACAGGATTCCGTAGAACGTTGCCTGAACTTTAATTCCATTACAGGTTTTTATTTTAGCTTTCTAGTGCTCTTAGGAAGTAATGGTGCTGATTTATTTTAAAAGGACTTTGGAATCTGATTCTGGATTTCTCTATAAAAAGTTTTTTTTAGGTTTAGTCCCTACATATTTTTTATAGCACTTGCACTGGTGTTATTGGGGTTTTTCATGAGGGATTTCTTAGTAGTTAGTTTCAGCCCGGAGTTTGGAAGTTGGCGGTGTGACACCCTCGTTCCTTTAAAAAGCAGCCGTTGGTCGCACCTGAAGGTCAATTCCTGTAATTAAAATCGTTTTAAATCTAGTCGCAATCTCATCTCAGCGACAATCAATGTCAACAATTTATCACAAATGTAGGGAAATTATTTGACAGATTGAGATTGAGATCTGGGCCCGTATTCCAGTAATTTAAAACGTTCAAAATCTAGTCGCAGTCTCATTTCGGCGACAAACAAATGTCAAAAACTTGTCAAAATGTAGGGAACTATGACGTATTTTTGACAGATTGAGACTGAGATCAGAGTTCTTAAAATAACGAGAGAATTACCCCTCTGATCTCTCCCCGATCGTGTCGGATTACCGTCCCATTGGACTATGAGAGTGACGGAAGAGAGTGCAACTGTGTCTGCGCGAACACTTGTGCACTATAATATCTCCGTCCTAGATTGGCCGCTGTGGCCGAAATACGGTCTGTAGGACTAATATTATTTTGTATAGTCAATTGAAGTCAAGTTAAATTGACACCCAGCGTCAATTGGCCGTGTTATAGTCATTTCTTACAACTGTCAAAGCATGGCAACTGTTTTAATTTGATTTTGATTATACTGACAAGTTATGTTGGTAGTCAATTAGCCTAATAATTCATTTTCGTGACTTTACACTCAACCTATCGTAATTACAGTGCCCGGGCGTAAATGTGATTCAACGAGCTTTAGAAAGAGACTTGTCGCATAAATTAAGAGAAAAAGACGGCATACTACAAAGCCAGTTTTTTTTTTATTTTGGCATTTTGCCTTATTGCCGAATACCCACTGGAAATTATTAAATATCTGTGCGTTTGTGTGCTGCCATTCTTTCTTTGTATTGTTTATTAGAGTATAAGTACATAGTATATAAGTTGAGTTTTATACCGTTCAATATCGCTGCGTGTCGCGGGTTCGATTCCCGCACGGAACAAAGATTTGTATGACCTACATGTATTTGTTCCGAGTCTGGGTTTTTCTATCTATAATATGTATGTATTTACAAAAAAAAATTGTATATAAGTAGTTTATCAGCCATCTTGTTACCATAACACAAGCATTAGGTTGCTTAGCTTGGGACAAATGGTGCTGTGTGAAATGTCCAGGGATATTATTATTATTAATATAGTAAATATTCGTATGGATTTGTTTGAGGGGCTTGTGGGGCTTGTGGCTAAGTAATAACAGCCGCACGGATCGATCAGGTTGGTGCGTGGATGGGTTACCATATTCACTTTCCAAGACCCTTCCGCTCTCGGAAAGCACGTTAAGCCGGTGGTCCCGGCTGTCATTCGTGGATCTTTGATAGTCGTCACGAGTCGTCAGAAGCCTGAAAGTCTGACAACCAGTCTTACCAAAGAGTATCGTATTAAATAGTAACTGGGTTGTGGAGGTCAGATAGGCAGTCACTCCATGTAAAATTCTGGTATTCAGCTGCATCCGGTTAGACTGGAAGCCGACCCTAACATAGTTTTTTTTTTTATAAACGTTGCCCACACTAGGAATTTCTCCTGTGTCGTGGGTGCATTTGCAGACATATAAACTCACATACACAAACAGCCAGACCCGGAACAACTAATTGTAGGTCATACAAATATATGTTCCGTGCGGGAATCGAACCCGCGACACGCAGCGCAGCAGTCAATCGCTTAACCACTGCGCCAACCGTGCCGTATTTGTTGTAGTTGGTAAAAGGTTAGGCAGATAATATAATACTTCGTATGGATGTGTCCTGAACACAACTATACAAACCAACTTTGTACCTGCCATATCCGACGAAAAAATGTCTTTGTCTTTAGCTGCAGCAGTTAGGGTCGTTAAGGTGATTTAGGGCTGGTTTTTTTTTTGATCCGTAGTTAAACTCAACCAATTGTTAAAATGGGTAACTAATGGTTAAATTTTTGCAAAATGTGTTTTTTTATCAATTTTTAGTTTATCTAATATAAATCCCTATAAAATGTTGTTAAATAAAGTTTGATTATGTTTAGGGTTCCGTACCTCGAAAGGAAAAACGGAACCCTTATAGGATCACTTTGTTGTCCGTCCGTCCGTCAGTCTGTCTGTCTGTCAAGACCCTTTTTCTCAGGAACGCGTGGAGGTATCAAGCTGGAATTTATATCAAATACTCAACTCTACTGACCCTTGGAGCTGTGAAAAAATCAAACTTCTAAACCAACGCAATCAAAAGATACAGCCGTTTATGCCGCAAATTTCCGCAAATTTTCGACACTTGCAGGGGAATCAAAACCTACAGGGTACTTCCCGTGAACTCAGAATCTAGAAATTTGGTACGAAGCAACGTCTTATAGCACAGATTAAGGAAAAATGGCGAAAACCGTAAATTTTTAGTTACCCACCTCATATAATAAAAATATTTTTAATAATTTTAAATTGTACGGAACCCTCGGCGCGCGAGTCCGACTCGCCCTTGACCGGTTTTTTAACTAATAGTTAATTATTTGCCCATTTGCAATGATATTATATCATTAGATAAACTAAAAATTTATCAAAAAACACATTTTGCAAAAACTTAACTAAAAGTTACTATTTTTAACAATAAAATAGGTTGAGTTAACTACGGATCATACAACCGGGCCTAAGAATTAAAGTCAAGGGTATGGGCAAAAATTACCTCAAACAAACTCAGTAGTATTCGTATCCTGAGGATTATGGCAATGTTCTCTAGACCCATAAGTAATGCAGATGCAGCAGTTGTTTGACAGTCCTTTGTTCAATGGTCCCATGGTGTAACGGTTAGCACTTTGGACTCTGAATCCAGCGATCCGAGTTCAAATCTCGGTGGGACCTAACTTTTATGGTTTTAAATCACCCATTTATTTTCAGCTACAGCAGGCGCTTATGATTTTCTGTTGATAAATATTGGTGTTTAAGTACTAGTCCAGAATAGAAAATCATTATTCTCATTAATTTTTTTTTATTTGTATTGCTCATAAGGGATATTAATGCGTCTAAATAGGTACGGTCAGCGACAACAATCGATTAAAGGCTCCCGGTGCGACGTGACGGTGCGACGCTTCTGGTAGAAGAATTTCTTTGAAAGTTTTGAAATTTTCATAGAAATTGTTCTACTAAAGTCACGTCGCGCTGCCGCGTCGCGCCTGTCTGCGGAAGCCTACTACTTTTACCCGTTCGTCATCTAAATTGAGTCAAAGTTATTCAATACCTTGTATTTCAACATTTCTTAGATTAGCTTAGATTTAATATTCTTTTAATTTTACTTCTGTTCGATTTTGGTTTAATATCTACCTACTTAGTTCAATTATTTACATTGCTTTGCCCAGCTGTGGACAAAAGAGCAAAATCGATAGATTTAAAATAACATACATTCAAGCCTTATTCCTATGCGGGTAGGGAGAAATACAGAACGCCGAGAACGGAGACAATCTCCTTTTGCTTTGTTTGCGTACATACATCTAAAGGCCAATTCTCGTAATTAAAAACGTCCAAAATCTAGTTGCAGTCTCATCTCAGCGACAATCAACGTCAGATAGGGGGGAGATTAGAGGTATTTTTGACGGATTGAGACTGAGATCAGACTGTGAACGTTCATAAAATTACGAGAATTGCCTCTCTGGTCATACAAGCACGTCGAGCGAAAACTATGCACCTGACCTTTCTGAAAACATCACAAATACCAAATGTCGCTATGTCGTTCGGCGTCCGCTCCCGGAGTTTTCACTCACATCTATTCTATCTTTTCTATATATCTTTTTGGCCTCTGTTGTCTCAATGCAGGACAAAGGCTTCGCTTTCTCCTTGCCGCATGTCGAACGAGTTATGGGCCATATCTACCACCGTGTGTATGGGTCCAAGAAAACGTCCGGCGGCATCGGCGGATCCAGGAGAAGATGGCGAGATGAGCTTGATGCCTACAGATAGGATTGGTCCACATTAGCCCAAGACTCACGTCTGACTTGTAAAAACCTTTCATTAGACGCCTGAAACTGAAGCGGAATTTGACGTTTATCGTTGACTGAGCGACTGTGTGCTATTTTGGAAGACTAATACACGTTTATACGACATACAGGCACATACACAGCCTCCTCAACAAACAGCAAACAAAATTACGAATTCCCAATACAGTGTTTCCAGCGCAAGCTACAAACGATGTTGAATTAATCACTATACGACTCGGTACTCGCTTTGTCGTTCAACTTAACCGCAAATTGATTGCGACCGATTGTCATTAATTCGAACAATTACCGTTAACTTTGTCACACCGTTGTGTAATAACCGTTTCTCGTTGATTCTCTTGGGTGGGTTTAAGTGTTGTGTATGTGGTCTTTGGTGGTATATTATGGTTGGAATTGCTTCTGCAGCTGAAGGCTGTTTTGTGGATTGGAGATGGCTGGAATGCAGATGTGCTAAATGTTAGCAAGACGGAATTCGGCATGCATTGTTCTATCGGAGATCCTGGAACTGATAAAGGTAACCGGAAATACACTCGAGAGCAATGAATCCGGGTCACTTGAAGAATCCTAAAAATCTCGGAAACTAAAAATGCTAAGTTAATGCAATAAATTGTATTTAATAGACAATGTAATACTCCTTAAATGAAGTTATTAAAACTTCTTAGTTATTGTAAAGTTATATCATAAAAAAATCAAATTTGAAAAAGGGCCACTTTCGAATCGCACTTTCGTTCAACACTTTCGTCAAAAGTTGAGATGGAACTACGAAATTACAGCATTTGGTTTTGCTTTTGTTTGTAATCTGTCATTTATGTGGGTACATAAACCATGTTGATAGTGCTCTATATTCATTATTCAAGCTGAAATTATGTCGCTTACGCCTGAAGAATGCACCAGAATACTTACAATGCTGGAAACCGGCCGGAGTCAGCGCGATACAGCCAGGACTGTCGGTGTGTCGCTGTCAACAGTACAAAGAGTTCTCCGACGTTACGAAGAAACTGGTTCTAACCTACGCAGACCAGGAACGGGCAGAACCAGGTGTACCACAGCACGAGAAGACCGATACTTGGTGAACACCATGCTTCGAAATCGCTTTCTCACAGGAACTGAACTCACAAATCAGTTTCGACGCCTCGGAGGAAGTAACCCAAGTGCATGGACAGTAAGACGTCGGCTTGCTGAATCTAACTTAAAACCCCTTAGACCTGCAAACGGCCCTAAACTGGAGCGTGGGCATCGTATTTCAAGACTAAGATATGCCCAGAGCCACGTAAATTGGAGTATTGAAGATTGGTCAAAAGTTATGTTCTCCGACGAATCAAAATTTATGCTCTACAAGCACGATGGAAGACACAGAGTGTATCGAAGACCAGGGGAAAGATTCAAGCAAGCATGCATCGAAGAAAAAGTAGCCTACGGTGGTGGGTCTGCACTTGTGTGGGCCGGAATTTCTTCTGAAAGTCGCACAGAGCTGGTGTTCATAGAAAACGGCTCTTTAACTAGCGTAAGATATGTGGAAGAAATCCTCAATGATCACGTTGGTCCATTTATGGTCAATTTAGGTGAGGATGCTATATTTATGCATGACAATGCCCGATTATCATACAGGCAGGATTGTGAATGACTACCTTCAAGAGATGAACATTACTCGTATGGAGTGGCCAGCGCGCAGCCCGGATATCAACCCGATCGAGCATGCTTGGGACGAGCTAGGCAGATGCGTAAAACAACGAAACCCTCCCCCAATCACGCTTCATGAGCTCAAAATTGCTCTCACAGAGGAATGGGAGAATATTCCCCGAAATCGTATAAGGAACTTGGTGTACAGCATGCCAAACCGCGTAAACGCAGTAATGGAAGCACAAGGAGGCAATACGAAGTATTAAAATTCAAGAAAATCGTAATAAAGTTCAAAAATTTCATGTTTCCTATTTTTGTTTTAAGGAGAGATCAGCAGTTTTTTTCTTTATGTAATTTTGTGTTAATAAAATGTATGGTGACTCATATTTTTTTTACTTTCATTTAAGGAGTATTACATTGTCTATTAAATACAATTTATTGCATTAACCTATCATTTTTAGTTTCCGAGATTTTTAACATTCTTTAAGTGACCCGGATTCATTGCTCTCGAGTGTATTTAGTAAGGTAATCTACAATTCCCTCAGACGGGCTTGTGGCTAAGTAATAACAGCCGCACGGGTCAATCGATCAGGTTAAGCTACGCTTGCCGCGGTTGGTCCGTGGATGGGTGACCATTTTCACATACCAAGTCCCCTTCGTGCCTCGGAAAGCACGTTAAGCCGTTGGTCCCGGCTGTCATTCGTGGATCTTTGACAGTCGTTACGGGTCGTCAGTAGCCCGAAAGTCTGACAACCAGTCTTACCAAGGGGTATCGTATTACCCAGTAACTGGGTTGTGGAGGTCAGATAGGCAGTCGCTTCATGTAAAATACTGGTATTCAGCTGCATCCGGTTAGACTGGAAGCCGACCCCAACATAGTTGGGAAAAGGCTAGGCATATGATGAATCTACAATTCCCTCACCTATTCATCTCTTTTGTGTTTTGTTTGAAAAAATTACCCATAAACGTTAGGTAAATCTTCAGCAGGGAATTTTTATTCATTTTCTGCCTTGGTGGCATAGTCTGAATTTATATAAAAAACAATGTTTTGAAATATAAATAATTTGACCAAGCTCTGTTAAGGTCAAATAAAGTCCTTTCAAACGAAACTACTCTCATTCAGTCCCAACAATGCAGTGTTACATTTCGGTGTCACAATCAGACTGTTAGTTGGATCGACGGCTTTTAGACAGAACTTCTATTCTATCGCAGCTTAAGGACTTGTCCAATTTAGGTGCTCGACAAAGAACAGCTATTGGACTTTATGCTTTATTTGACTTCGTCCGTCCTATTTGATTAAACGCTTTTCTATTTCTAATGTATGACGTTTGGGTGTCCGAAAAATACGGCTCATTGCAAAGGTTTTTGGAATGTGTATAAATGAATTGCGCTGGCATTTCAGCTTTTTACATTTATTTAGAAGATCTCAGTATATTTTATTGACACAAATTGCTGGCTCAAAGCAATAGTACCTGTGTTCTATTTATAGGCCTGTGGCGGCATATACATCGCCACATGCAAACTGACGTCATGCAAAATCCTGCATCGCGCAAGCAGAGTTTACCGCGCAACTAGCATATCCAACAGCCCCCCCCACATCAATCGTTGGACAGTTGCCACTAGACACGACACACGTATGGTCGGAGCATCTTCCCTCTTCTATGAAGGTGGATAAGTGAACTTTACACCCTGTTCATCATACCTCTATAGTTGAGAAGACATACGTGTTTTTTCTTCTGTTTCTCTACCGATATAACTAGTATCATATTTTATTTTTGGATGACTTGTATGTGTACCTTCAATACACTAAGTAATATCCTACCTACTATGTGTGTACATATGTACATACAACCTGCAATCCAATATCTTAAACCTCGGCTAAAGGTATTACCCCAAACAAAGCTGTAAGCCTCCCTGAAAACAATTTCAGAAAATGTTTGCGGACCCCGCCCAATTCTCAATTTCTCATTACAACTTCGCTTCACCGTAATGACACGGGACCCTCTGAAGGAAACTTATTTTTATCATTTGCTACCAAAAAGTTTGAATGTTTTCCGTCCGAAACCATAAGTCCCATATTATGGGGACGGAGTTTCAGCTCGCTTCAGGAACAAACAAGACACATGACAGGGAGTTTCAGAAGCACTATAGTCCTTCCACAGTTATTTTACCTCTGATTTTGCTTCACTGTCCAAATCACAGTGATCTTTATAATCATTGAAATAAGGTTGCTATTGAGTTGCTGCCACTGATAAGTCTGTCAAAATCATTGTGATCTCTATGTTCGTCACAATAAGGTTGGTGTTTGATTGCTACTGTCAGAGGTAAAATAACTGTGAACGGACTGTAGGCGAAGTCAGGGCACTTGATTGATAAGCCTATCAACTTAAAAACTTAAGGCCAATTCCCGTACGGTCTGACGACCGTGTCTACTCACGGCGTATAAACCGTAGTTATGTGTTCCTGGCACCCACATGGTATACAGGCATACGACCACAACCATTATTACGAAGCTACTGATGCCTCATTCATCAAAATCGGTTCAGCAGTTTAGGCGCTACGGTAGAACATACGTAAATACAAACATACATACATAGACTTAAATCATAACCCTTCGTTTTGGCTTTGCTGTAGTCGGTTAAAAAGGAAAGTAACGGAGTTTACAGAGAGTTTTAGCACCAGCTATAGCGTTTCAAAATTAAATTTTTACATCGACCTTACGTGCTGTTGAAGTACATTTTTTAGACTGGACCTTCTGTCTCCATCTATTTAGTGAACGAGTCCAAAGATAATCAATTTTTGTCGCGAAAGTTTTAATAGTGTCGCTAAGTTAATCTTCCTTTCCTTATTGTAATCTCAAAGGAAGCTGAACAATGTGGTACGGTGTGGACAGTTCATCTGTCATCAAGTTCCATTAGCAATTTAGTGCTAGGCTTAGGTACACTTGGACTTGGAGGGACCCGTGGTTAAGTAACAGTCGCACGGGTCGATTGATCAGGGTAAGCTACACTAGCTGCGGTTGGTTCGCGGTTGGTAATGGGTGACCATCTTTACATGCCGAGACCACTCCGTGCTTCGGAAAGCACGTTACGTCACGGGTAGTCAGAAGCCCGAAAGTCTGACAACCTGTCTTACCAGGCAGTCGCTCCATGTAAAATACTGGTATTCAGCTGTATCCGGTTAGACTGGAAGCTGACCCCAACAAAGTTGGGAAAGGGCTAGGCACATGAGTATACTTGGAACATTTTAAAATCATCACATAATATCGACCGGCCAATTTTTTGGTGGCCGCGGTACGAGACCACATGGCAGCCTCCTGCATACAAGGTACCTTGGTCCCTTGGTAAGGTACCTTGCATGCTTGAAGACCACCTTCCCACCTGCTTGTACACGCCCCACCTAGTCGACGTGTGTGTGCATCCGTGTAATGTGTTATATTTATGATATTGTATGTTTATTACGTTATCTATGTGTGTATTTATTGATAGTTGTATGTGGATTTATATCGGCTTATGTTTAACTTACCACCAGATATAGTAACATATAACAGACAAAAATAGTAAATGGATCACCAAAATTAAACGTGCATTTTAATGTAAACTTATAACCAAAGTTTAGCATCTCGCTGTCCTATTTAAGCAAAATGACTCCAAATAAATCATGTTCGGTTCTCGACAGCCTGCAAAAAATAATCTATTTTTTTCATTTTTTTTTTCTATACAATCTAGTCGTTTTTGGCACTCGCCAGAAACGACTAGATTAAAACGACTCGCTCGCTCGGCTCGTGCATAGGAGGTCACGGTTTTAACCTAACCTAACCATTTTTTTTTAAATTAACTTCGTCTATCTAATTTGCAGCAAGCCGGAGACATAACTTAATATGGCATCATAATAATTTATTTGGTAATAAACCTACATTTTATGGCAATCATAGTGGTTGATTTAGGCAGAAATAGCGCATTAATTTGCTCGCTAAGATTTAGTGATCATATACTACATTTGGTGTTCGAATACAATTTAAAGTGCAAGAACTAAGGGTATCAAAGCATTTTGTGGTTGTCATTATATATTTAACCCCATTTATATCTGGACATTAAAATATTGAATTTAACCCGAATTGACTTTCAATGAAAGTCTATTTGAGCAGGGCCCTTTGTTTTTCTCTTGCGTTGACTGCCAGACAACAGACACAATAGAAAATCTATTGTTGGCGGTCACCGGTGACCGCGGTGGCAGTAATGCCTTAATTATACCGCAGTAAGAATAATAGCTAGTCACCAAAGTGATATCTGAGCTAACTGCCCAGAGTGTACTTACCTAACGTATATTTAAGTACCAAAAGGCCGGAGGCTATATTGAATGCGTTATCTTATTTAATTATTGATTCGCCAAAATGTATTGTATCAGAGCTATAATGCTGGTTGCTGGCAGGAGCTGGAGAGCCGGGCCTTTGTCTTGCATAGGGTCTTAGCATTTATGCTGAGCGATGGCCGTTTTGCGTAGATGTGACGCATATTGTATACCATGTACCATATTACCTATGTTCAACAAATAAAAAACTTTGACTTTAACTTTGATATTTTCCCCCAACTTGTCACTTTTTTTTATGATAAAAAATCATTTATTTATTCTTAGCTAGCTATGGAAAGAGATTTAAGACCTTGTCTTGCTCAAAACAGCATCCATTAAAAACTAGAAAGCATCTTATCTTTACATTTTAATAACCCAGAACAAAAGGAATTACGTAAGCAGCTTAGATAAAAGAAAGAAAACCCGCACTCAATGCTGGACCACTATTTGCGAATGCTAATAAAAACACTTCTTTTCAGACGCTTTCGAATTTAAATAAAAGGAAATTTACGCCCCTACATTAATCTGTATTCGCGTTTAAGTAGGGCGATTAGTCTTTTCGCCACACAGTTTGAAAAAAGTTCCTTCCGTCGAGCTAAAAGTTCTAGTCAATTTGGCGTCAGACTATCTGATGTGGCGTGGTGCGAGTTTTGATGGAGTAATAACGTAATGATAATATTAAAGATTTGAGTGGTCAAAGATAATATAATTATGATGTCTTAATCACACTTAGAGGTTTTTGAAGGATTCCTAAGCCATTGCTTCATGGCGCAGTATCCCTTGTTAACAAACTAAACTAAATTTAAGTTCAATGCATCTTTTTCTTTCTATTTAATTTAGAAAAGGACAGAAGATAAATATTAGTTTAGTCCTGTCAAATAAGTCAGCGCCTGACGTTAATTGACGTATTTTTAGTAGCCATGTTTTTAATCACGTCTAATCTGTTTAAGGAGTATCTTAATTTGACAGGACTAAACTATTATTTTATCTTCTGTCCTTTACTTAATGAAATATAAAGAAAAAGATGCACAGAACTTAAATTTAGTTTAGTTTGTGAACAAGGGAATCAGGGCCAGTATGATTGAAAAATTAGTCTGCCAGTAACGTAAATAACGCAATGAACGTGGTTGGACTGTCAAAATGAAAGGTACTGCGATCAATTGTCAGTATAAGTGTCTAACGCCATTACCCCGAAGGTTCTGAACAAATGTCGTTGTTTTTAATGCCTGTACTTTGAAAACCTAGGCTCACATTATGCAAATGTTTCAACGATGCTCAGAATAAAAAATCGTTATCAAACTAGATGCAATTAACGTTTAGTGCGAAATCTATTAGATAATGGGCCGATTTTTCAATCTTCTGATAATTTTTATCTGATGAATAAATGTCAGTGTCAAAAGTGGGCCATAATTGCGTTTTTATACTAAAACTAGCTTTTGCCCACGACTTCGTCCGCGTTAAGCAACTTTCTTAATTTTTTTTTCCATAAAGACCTTCTACAAAGTATTAGAAAACTTAAGAAAAAAAGATGGATGAAATCGGTAGTCGTTTTCAAGTTATGACGTGACCAAGGGAAATAGGGATTAATTTTTATATATATAGATTAGACAAGATGACGATTATATGCTCAAGTAACCGACAAGCCCTAATACAGCCATCAGACAATATCTATTCGACCTTAAACCCGACTATAACTCTTTTCGCCACAGCGTAGAAAAACTCCCAACTAAGTGCTTTCACTAAGTAGATTTGGCAGAAGCCGGGACTATCCGCACTGAATCATTTTATACTGGAACGAAGCGGTTGAAACTAGTTACATCCAGTTATTAAGTGCCCAAATTACAGCGCTCAAACAGCTGGTAGATTTTTGTTGATTTATCGAACTTTCTAGAGCTATCGAAGTATGTTTTAGTTGGCTTTAGATAGGGTTTTGCCTGAGGGAAAACGAAGCGTAGTTTTTTTTTCAATGTTCAGAATAATTACCATTTCCTTCGATGAAGATATTTTATTGAGTCGACTCTAGCAAAGGTGCTGGATGGAGGAAAATAAGGAAGCAACGACGATTGCACAACAATTTCCCCATCTTAGCCGTGCCGTCGCCGAGCTCGGTGTCAGGAGATGAGTGGACACCCACTTTAGGGGTGGGTCTTTGTATGGCATATCATATTTGTATGTTCTTTATTGTACACCAGAAAATTAATAACAAAAAAAAACAATAAAAAAAAAACAAACAAAGCAACCTTGGAATGGACAGTGATCATAGTTTCTTTGAAGTTCGAAGCTAGGTAATATGCCATGCTCTATACTTATCTATACAGAGGCGATAATATTTGGAAGCGCCGAATGTTATTTGTGTTGCGTAACATCCATAGACGGGTTTCCTAGGAGTCGGGATACATCTAAAACCATTGGTTACCAAAATAAACTTCCCTTTTAGACATTCGAGGGAAATTCGGTCACGACGAGCAATATAATAATAATAATAATAATAAATCGTTTATTTCTCACCACAAACCAAGTTAAGAACAAAAATATGCTAACAAGTTACAACTTAGGTTGTGGATTGCTGGTGCCTGTGGTAGGTAAATGACACCTGTATTACAGGACACCAGGCCTCCACCTCAAAATCGCATTAATTATAAAACTAGCAAATAAATGTACAATGGACGTATAGGATTATCAAAAAACAGGTGAGTAAGCTAAAATAGTGAAGACAAAAAAGTGTGTGTGTGTGTGTGTAATGTGTGTGTGTGTGTGTGTGTAGTGTGTGGGTGTGTGTGTAGTGTGTGTGTGGTGTGTGTGTGTGTGTGTGTGGGGTGGTGTGGTGTGTGCGTGAGTGTGCACGTGTGAAGTAGGTATATGTGCTTAAGTTAGTGAACCTGTGTATACCAAATTTCATAGCCTGATATTATTATCTCCATAATAACTGTAGAATAATTAGAGTGAGGACAAAAATTACTGGGGGACTTCCAGAAGGGCTTCAGTTTGTGAGTATGATTGTGTAAGAAGCCAATTCAAAAGAGTAGTTTTATATAGACGGCGATTTAAGTGATGTATGGATAACATTTTATGGAGTTTGTTGTACAAGTATGGTCCAAGGAAGACAAAGAATCTGCGGCTAAAGGATGTACTTAGTCCGGTAGAAGTGGCAACGAGATGGTTACGAGTGGTAGAATTCCGGTTGAAGGGGGTAATAGAATGTTGCTTCATTGCAGTAGCCATAATAAATAGCTGCCTGACAGTAGGAACTTGACAGAATTCGTATAACTGGATTGTAGGAAACAGTCGAGGCTTAAAACAGCACACCTTGAGCACCGCTCTTTGCGCCCTCTCAACCTTTATCAGGTTGGATTTAGCTGCACCACCCCACGTGATTGAGCAGTAGCTCAAGATGGACTGGCCCAATGCTAGGTACACCATTTTCATGACTTCCGCGTCAGCTGATTGACGTAATTGTATAAAAATGTAGATGAGCTTTCTGACCCTCTTAGATAAGGTTTCAATATGTTCTTTAAATGTCAAGTTGTTGTCTATTACTACACCCAAGTATTTTACTGATGTAACACGCTCAAGTACCATAGCACTTGAGTCGTTATTAGCAGCATGTAAAGGATTCGCAGATATTTGCAAAATGGAATCTAAAGAATTCGATGGGTTGCGGATAGAAAAATTAAGAAGTTTGGTTTTAGATGTGTTTAAGGTGAGCAAATTGTTATTTAACCATTCTCTAACAGTATCAAATCCAGTTTGAGCTAAACGATAGGTATCCATCCAGGTGTTTGATGAAAAAATAAGTGCTGTGTCATCAGCGTAAGAAAATATGTCACCGCCTTGAAGAGTAAGATTGCAGAGGTCATTAATATAGACCAAAAACAAGGTCGGGCCAAGAATACTCCCCTGAGGGACTCCGTATTCAATAGGTAGTTCAGAGCTAGTGTAAGATCCTATTTTGACGCTTTGGGTTCTGTTAGTTAAGTAACTCTGAAAAAGGGACAGCTGCACCCCTCTCACTCCCAGAGATTCGAGCTTTTCAATAAGCATGGAAATCGAAACCGTGTCGAAAGCTTTCGCGAGGTCTAAAAATAGTGCAACACACTTTTGGCTTTTATCAAGTTTCTTTACTACATGATCCACTAGATTATGTACAGCATCATTTGTGGACAAATTTCTTCTAAAGCCATATTGATTAGGAGATAGAAAGCCGTGTGTTTCCAAGTATGCAACAAGCCGAGAGTTCATAATTTTCTCAAGTATCTTAGACATCGCGGGTAAGACAGAGATGGGCCGATAATGTTCGACGCGGCTTCGATCTCCAGATTTAAAAATCGGATGCAGAAGTGCCCTCTTGAATAGGTCAGGGAAGATACCTGTGGTTAAAGATAAGTTACAAATGCGTGTGAGTGGAGGAACAATAATATGTTTATACCTCTTTAGGAATTCAGAAGAAATGCCGTCCCAACCAGCTGCTGAACTATTTTTGAGAGAAATTATTAGGTGTTCCACCTCTGACTCATCGGTGTTTAATAGCACAAAAGATTTTGGCTGAGAGCAAAAGAACGACGGGGAAGGAGGGGGTTGGGTGCTCTTTTTTATATTTTCAGCCAAATCCCTACCCACTTTTACATAGTACGAGTTAACTTGGTTTAAAGAAGTTTGCTTATCACTGCAGGATTCTAGAAGTTCGTATGCGGAAGGTTGAGATTTAGATAAATTAGTGACATTCTGGATAACATTCCATACTAGTTTTGAGTTTCTACCAGCTTTTTTAAATTCTAATTTTTCATAATCTGACTTAGCCTTTCGCAACAGGGTAGTACAGTAATTTCTATACCTTCTATAGGATATAACGAGAATTTCATTTGAGGGTTTTTTTTTCATTTTTCTATAGAGATTGTCCCTAAGACGCATACACTTCAGTAATCCTGGAGTTATCCAGGGTTTGATAGGCCGGCGTCTGCGGGACAATGTTATAGTTAACGTATTTTTAGCAAATGCTGATAAAATAGGCTCGACTAAATATTTAGTCGCCAAGTTAGGGTCCTCAACAGAGTATACCAGATCGAAGTTTATGTTCAGTACGTCACTTGCAAGCCCATCCTTGTTGACCTTAATAAGCTTGTTAAAAGAAGGAAGTTTAGTGTTATGATTTTTATCTTTAAGGAGGGCGAGCAATACTGAGTAGTGATCGGTAATAGTGGACTCTAGTACTAAAATTTTAGATGAATTGGAAGATTTTAGGTTAGCGTGATCAAGGCAAGTGGAACCATGAGTGGGGTAGGTATGACCCGTAAAGAGTGCGTGGTGTGCAAGTAGATCTAAATAGTCTAAAGAATGTTTGGATTGACAACCGTGGGTAATATCAATGTTAATGTCTCCCATGAGGATAATATTCTTATAGGTTTTAAGTTCGCCAAGGGTACTGTCAAGCGACTCGATAAATAACGAAGGATCAGAAAAGGCACTAGGTCTGTAAACAGCCACAATCGCTACATGGGTACCTAAAGTAACAATTAGACAATTACATTCAGAAATTACTGGCTCTCTTACTTTTATCTTAGACAAACTCGTTTTAGTATAAACAACCACACCGTCATTTTGATTATAATTATTTATAGTTTTGTAGGAGTTGTAGCCTTCAATAGTGGGAATAAAGGGATTACAAGAAAGCCAGCATTCGGACAAAATAATTACATCACTAGGTACATTGATTCGCTCGAGTAAAGTGAGGAATCCAGAGAAGTTGGCACGGATACTGCGAATATTTTGTTGTAACACGGTAAGTTTAATATTTGGTACAGGTAATAAAGTAACACAGGCGTCAGGGTCACAGGATTGCGCATCACAGAAGGAAATATTATCCAAGTTAGCTATCAAATCATTTATAGCCGCGAATTATATTTTTTAATATTTCTCGAGGCACTAATATGGTGACATTGAGCGGAACCGCACCAAAAATATATTCCAGTACAAGTAACAACAAAATTATAATGCTTTACAGTGTATGAATCACTAACAGTATATGTATCCAGAACGAAAATACGAGTTAATTTAAGGTTGCTTTTACAGTACGTTGACAGCAGTATTGTAGTGTAGTATGTGTATATAAGTATGTGTACATAAGTATAAGTAATAAATGCCAGTAATACGTGATCACATGGCGAAAAACTTATTATATTAATGTATAATTGTATTGTGCGTAATTGAGTATAGAAGGTGTACGTGTATATGCATGAGACAATATGATCTGTTGAGGGTAAACTTAAAATATAAAATAGTTGTAAGATTAAAATAAAGTAAGAGGTACACTTGGTTAACCGTGCAATTATGCCAAGGTTTACAAAATCAAAGTTAACAATTTTTAACAGTAGAGAAAATGTATCTAGTCATATTCTATTGAGAGCCAATATATCCGTTTCATTTTTTATTTCCACTCGCTTACCTCCATCGTCCTTACGCACGTAAATTCTGCCTCTGTTGGCCCAGCAATATTTAAACTTCAGGTTCTTAGCAGATTCACGAGCCATGGCAAACAGTTTACGGTCCTTGTTTGTTAAGCTTTCGGTTATGTAAATAGGCGTAGATGGTCCCGGTAAGCCAATAGAAGAGGTGGATAGTTTATTATCGACATTCGTTCTATTATACACCTTCGCATTGTTCAGGATCTTGTTTCTAGTCAGCACTGAAGTAAACTCCGTTATAACTGTAGATCCACCTGTTTTGTTTGGTATTCCATAAATATCCTTGATGTCTGCTGATTCAATATGAGTTTCAAAAACCTTACAAGTTTTTTTAACGAGTTCACAAAGATCTTGTTGTGTCTCCTGCTTAATCTGAGCCGGTATGTTACGAAACTCGATAACTGTGAACTTAAGCCTTTTTTGTAAATCATCAACTTTATTTTCCAAAGTTGCTATGTAGTTCAAGTTTTCTTTCCGTTCGGTTTCCATGCCGATAATCTTTTCCTTCATTTCTTCATACTTGCAAGACATAAACTTCATAGATTTATCCATCTCCTCATTCGAGGACTGAATCTTGGCGTTCTGTTGTTTAAGTTCCGCAATGTCTGAGCACAATTTATTTAGCACAATATCTAGATCCTTTTTCCAATTGGATAGCATAGCCATAACTTCATCCTTGATGGCAGAATCGACTGGAGATTCTGGGTCTTCATTACGGGGTCTTTTTTGTCTTCGTCCAACGTAATTTAAGAAATTATCCGGATCAAGATTGGAGATATCATTTTCAGACTGCACCTTGTTTGGTGGTGGAGTTCTCTCTGTTGTCATTTTTAAGAAATGTTAGTAGGTCCACAGTCTACGTAGTTAAAGATTGTCACCAAAATGCATGAGCTTCACACAGTGTAGATATAAGTGCTAATGAGGGTCTTGATAAACTGGGCGACAAACAATGGGCGGCCGACCCGCGTGTGCGCAGAAAATAATGGCTCCGATGAGAAATATATTTGTCACCTTCTTTCTGTCCTTTGCACACACGACGATAACACTTTCGCAGGTATCTGTGCTCCTGGTACTTTAACGAGTTAATATTGAATTTTAGTTTATGTTTTTTGCAAAAAATACAATATTTTAAACCGAGAGCGTTGCGCACGTCTGTTCACTAGCGCGGTTCGAGGCGAAGGGAATATCAACGGAAAATAAATACGCAGGAAATATAATTATACCTAGTAGTGTGTCATCCAACACAGGTGCAGGCACTGCACCTGTGTTTGCTTGCGTTTCCCTGACTCCTTTAAAAGTATAAAAAATCAAAATCCTCATTGTTTGCAGAAGCCCACACGGACGGCTTCAAGGCCATAATTCGTAAAAAATCGGCTTCTTTGCTGCAGCGTCTGCGGGGTGCTAAAAATAGCATTCTGAAGGTCATTGCTGCTCGATTTGACTGCCCCATTCAAAAGCACTAGGTGAGGGTAGTGAATGGTTTTGTATAATAGGCTACTTATAGATAAGTACTAACAATACTAACATAATTGTAAGCTAATATTGTTGCTAATATATACTAACAAGATATGGATTTTAATTATCCGAAATAAATTATTCTATTCTATTCTATTAATAATAAATAAATTAGACTACGTCATAATAAATGCAAATACCGTCTTCCTACAGGTCCGGTGAAGGAAGACTATTTGCGTAATACCTTGCGATTATGCACAATCGTCTTTGCACTTTGACACACCACCGTTATGACGCAGGCTCTGACCGTAGGATCCAGAAATGTACAGTTTAGACCTAAGGGTTTGGGCAGACAGGTGGGTTGTTTAAACTGTTTTTGATGTAATTTTCTACTCTCGTATTGGCACAAACTATGAATAGTTCTGACACGAACTAATATTGGAGTAAGAAGAATTGTGTTAGCGGGGATGACTTGCTTGTGAACTAGTGCCGGCCGGTGTTTATGTGCATCTCAGTGACGAAATAGATGAATCCTCATCACTCTCCCAAAGCAGTCAACTACTGGACCAGTTGATAATTACTTTACCAGTTTTGGTCATCATTGAGCACGAAATATTTTAGACAGCATGAAGTTTTTATAAGAACCTGCATTATTTATTTATTTATTATGGTACCTACTCCAACTTTAATTCACATAAACATTAACAGAAAGCTTAATCTTATTATATAAGGTACTAGGGTGAACTTATCACCTAAAGGTGTGCCCAGCACTTACATAGTTAGCCTAATTAATTTACTAGATCATTAAAGTGATAAAAATAAAATCAAATAAATTAATAATAATAAAATCAAATAAATTAGTAACTGAAAATGAAAAAAAAAAACATAATAAAATTATGAATAATGAAGGTGTTCCAGATGATATTATTTAAGAACTTCCAAAAATAAACACAATTGTGATATAGTTACCAAATAGTCATTAATTACGGGCCGTATACACACATGAGACCGAAACAACTCTGAGCACAACCCGTGCACTAATAGCCTTCGTAAACTATATCCAAAACCTATCCTAAATATTCGAACTAGCCCCGTGTATCATCAGCCTTAATTATAGAGGCTTCATTGTACTGGCTTAGACCTCAGTGCCTCGCTTGCAAGGCATTAATAAAGGCAAGATTAATATTCCGTTCTGAACCATCTCAGAGGATTATGTTGCAATCTTCTTACGGAATGAAGATCGGTCAAGTACCTCTTTCAAAGATACCTATAGGCTAAATCCTTCATTTTATTTTCTTGATCTGTAGCACTAAATACAGATCAAGAAAATAAAAGTCTTTGAAAGAGGAATTTAATGAGAGATTGAGTTGGGGATTAACTTTGATTACTATTATATTTTCTTAGCTAAGGTAGAGCATGGAAATAGTTTCGTGTTGCTTTAACAAAGAACTAGCCGAGAATATCCCATTGTATGCACACTAAGCACATTTAATCAGAATTGGGACAATATAAGTAATGTTCTTCAGTCCCGTAAGTTATTTGATTCATTTCAATTGATTATTGACCTTAACCTCGTCTGAGTTGGGTTCATAATTAATCATATCCTAAATTAAGTGTGATTAAAATCATTAACAATCAAGTGCAAGACGTTCGCCTATAAGGGACTTCAACATAACTGGCGAAATGTGGGAGTACTATAGTTACACCTCTGCAAAACCCTACGGGACAAACAGGGCGTGATATTATGTTATGTTTATAAACAAGGAGTTGTTTATTTAACAATTTACTAACGACTACCTTTTGTAACTTCATCCACGTGATTTTTTTGTTTTGACATAAAACACTTCTTATACTAGCTGCGCCCCGCGTTTACACCCGTATAAGTTTCGATCCCGTGGGAATATCGGGATAAAAAGTATCCTATGTGTTATTCCTGGTTATAAACTATCTGTGTGCCATTTCATCCAAATCCGTTCAGTGGTTTTTGCGTGAAAGAGTAACAAACGTCCATCCATCCTTACAAACTTTCGCATTTATACCTAATATTAGTAGGATATGAAACTCGACAATACTGCATTCACATTAGTGAAAAAAAAAATCGGAATCGGATCAGTAGTTCCGAAGCTAACGCCCTCCATACAAACTCACAAATAACCCCATTATAATATTAGTATAGATAATTTACATAGCACGACAACTGAAAAATACCATTGTGACATAAAACAAGTTAACCCAATTCATAAGCCAGTACTTTACGACGTCCAAATTATCCTAAAGCACAATCTACAAACGAGGTCGAAGGAACCTCGCCAAAATTCTCCTCAAACATTTTGCTGCAGTTAATAATTTTCAATAAGGAGAAAATATAACATTTAAGCTCTTCATAAATTAAATAACACTAGGAGTGGCTATATAAATTGTGAGGCCTGGCGCGGGCATGTCCGAGGCTATGCCAAATATTCACTAAATTGTTGGGATAACACGTTAGCTGAAGATTTTGGAGCTTCTTTGATAGATGGGGCTAAATTTTATTGCCTTTAAGAATATGGTCTTAGATTACAAAATTGTATGGTAGTGCAAAATTGGTGGCTTGGACTGTGTTAGATAGAATATTTATTTTTCCAATTCCAGTTTCATACATCGACTTTTAGTGGTATTCAGTAACTTGACAGTTCAAAGAAAAATAATCTATACTTATAATAAATCTGTAGAGAGGTCAATTCTGTACATGAAATATATTTCCAAAATAACTACCAGGGGGTGATTAGGGATCGATACTGATGCCAAAAATGCAATCAGTAAAATTTTTGTCTGTCTGTCTGTCTGTCTGTCTGTCTGTCTGTCTGTCTGTATAACCGTTATAGAAACAAAAACTACTCGACGGATTTTAATGAAACTTGGTACAATTATTTTTCATACTCCTGAGCTGGTTATAGTATACTTTTCATCACGCTAAAATCAATAGGAGCAGAGCAGTGAAGGGAAATGTTGGGAAAACGGGAGAAGTTACTCCATTTTTTACGCTTCCGTCGCGTGTGCAACCTTAATGGTTAAAGCTACACAGAAATCATGTATGACGGAAATGTTCTCCTTAAAATTATATAAAAAATATCCCACGACAGCATATGTCTATCTTTTATGGTTGACTCACAATAACACGTGTAACTCCCGATAGCTTAGCAGTTCGAAGCTTTCTGATTATATTTGTCTACTCTTACATTTATAACACTCTCAGTCATTCTTAATTAAAAAAGTTAACATTATTTACTATTCCATAAAAAAGAATCATAGAAATCTGTATAGAAACACCAGAGTTATACATGAAATACGCCAATAATAAGCCATCGAGCGTGAATACTGAATCACGTTCGACGCGTCTCGCGCCTATAAAATTCAAAGTCCTGACTGACTGACTGACTGACCGACTGAGACATCAACGCACAGCCTAAACCGCTGGTCCTAGAGACATGAAATTTGGAGAGTGTATTCTTCGTGAAGAGTAGGTGTCCACTAAGAAAGGGTTTTTCGAAATTCCACCCCTGAGAGGGTGAAATGGGGGGATTTCGTTTGTATGAAAAATCTTATTCCTTGAGTTAATAAACTTGAAACTTGGCACGAATACTTATGTAAATAAATTATGAAGTTGGGCATTTTTTGTTTTTATAAACTACCCCCTAAAAGGGGAGTGGGGGGTTTCAAAGTTTGTATGGAAGAATTTTAGCGCGCGGTCCGATTTAATCGAAACTCAGTGTTTATACCTAAAATTGAAAGGAAAGAATAATGTGTATCAGGGTTTTTCGAAAATGTACCCCTGACGGCCTGAAAAGGGGTAGTCAATTTTACAGGGGAGGATTTTACAGCGTGGCTTGATTAACTCGAAAATTGGTATAAATAATCTTTGAGTCAAGTTATGAACACATCCCAAATGATTTTTCAAAATTCCACCCCTGTGGGGGTGAAAAGCGGGGATACAGTTTATGTGAAAAATCTTATTCGTTAGATTAATAATCTTGAAAATTAGCATGAATACTCGCCTAAGTAAGCAATAAAGTTTATCATTATTAGTTTTTCAAAACTACCCCTCAAAGGGGATATAGGAGTGTTAAAGTTTGTGTGGAAGAATTTGTACGCGCTGTCCGATTAACACGAAACTCAGTGTACTTAAGACAAAAATAAATAATAACACGTATGAGGGTTTTTCGAAAATCACCCCCTAACGGGGTGAAAAGGGGTAGTTAATTTTACAGGGGAGGCTTATAATAAGTGGCTTGATTAATTATAAAATTGGTATAAATAAAATAATCTTTGAGTCAAGTAATGAATTTTTATGAATTTTTCAAAATTCCACCCCGTGCGGGGAAAAGCGGGGATATAGTTTATATGAAAAATCTTATTAATTTAGTTAATAAACATGAAACTTGGCAACAATACTTGCCTAAGTAAGTAATAAAGGTTATCATTATAAGTTTTTCAAACTACCCCTCAAAGGGGGATATAGGGGTGTTGAAGTTTGTGTGGAAGAAATTGAATGCGCGATCCGATTAACTCGAAACTCAGTATTGATACTTTCGACAGAAAATAATTAATAATAAGTATGTAAAGTTGTCGCAAATTGACCTCTGATGGGGCAAAAAGGGGTAATTCGGTTTTTAGGGGAGGATTTGAACTTGAAACTGTATGTTACATTTTCACGCCTAAACCACTGAACTTCTGATTTGGCAAAGAGATAGATGGCATCCTGGGGAAGCACATACTTTTTATCCTGGTAGCACGTTCCCGTGGGATAACTTCCGACATCCACGCGGGCGAAGCCGCGGGCAGAAGCTAGTGTTACCATAAAATCGTTCACTACCCCAACACTATAGTTTTAGAACTGTAGTGTTGGGGTAGTGAACGATTTTGCGTAAAGAACGAATGACCAAAATAATTTAATTTCAATAAAACTTTAAATATTCATGTGTAAGATGTGGATATAAGAATAATGATTAATAAAAGTCGTTATTAGTTGAGTGAAGTAGTAATTTCCTTTTTTTATTTTCTTTTAATATAATAGAAATAAAATAAAAATCGTGTTATTTTACTCTTTTTACTTTGTCATTTTATTTCCTCTGGCAACCCTAGACGTAGACTTCACTCTTCTTATTCATTTTTAAGACATGTTATTAAATTTTAAATAAAAAGTTTGCATTTAAGTACATTATTTAAGTTCATTCAATTTCGTTCATTCTTGCACCACCTCACTACCTTTTTGTCAAAACCTGGTAACCCTTCAGCTGTCAAGTTACTGAATACGATTAAAAGTCGAGGTGTAAGAGGGATTTGACAAAAGATATTATAATGACATTCGCCGTTTGGCAGTGCTTGGTAATCCCTCAATCAATCCTGTTATTTAAATTTTGGTAGCCTAAAACTTTGCCACTTCCACGGCGTAATCCATGTCTGCGCAGAGGCCACTTTGGCTGCATGTTTTGAGGCACAAAGGGCAGGGCAGGACGAGGGGAGGGGAGGTCAGGATTTACAAGTAATTTTACTCCTTTTACATTGTTCAAATAACATCATTGTTTATTGTTGTTGTTTAATATGTAGATAGGGATTTTCTCTTTTGTTTAATAATAATATCCACAACAGCCGATCGATTCTGTAAAAATCTCACCGTGAAAAGTTAGGTGAAGTGAGCTTAGAGTGAGCTGTCAATAGTTTCAATCCCTAGCATTAGTTAGAATGACAGCTCACTCCAAGCTCACTTCACCTAAGTTTTCACGATGAGATGGTTACAGAATCGCACTACAGGCGTCATCCCAAACCACCCTCTCCATAGCCTTAAATTACTAAACCTAAAAGAAACCCTGTATATAATAATAATAAATTTATTTCAGACCATAAGTCCATAAAACAACACACATTACAATTTAATACACAAAACATACACACATGAAAACACATACCTACACAACTTATTTTAAATATCGGAATGACGCACGATGAGTGGTCATCCATTGCCACATCATTAAATTGGACTGTCCATCCTGTCAGCTACTGTAGCCACCAAGCTGTTAGAGCTGTCGCGCACTCGCCGCATCAGGGATGCTGTCCGCGTCCGCATCAGTGCGTAAAAATCTGGCACGCCATTCTCCGCGAACATCCCCGATGTACCTACTGCAAAAGCGTGGCAGCCCCAACAGAACTCTGAAGGCGTTATTGTATTGGACCCGCAGAGCACTGTACGAGCTCTTTGTATAGCTGACCCATAGGGCACACGTGTACATAGATTGGCATACGCTCTAAAGAGTGTAATTTTTACCTCTCTAGTACAACGTGCAAACCTACGAGCCAGCATGTTACATCGAACTGCCAATGCTCTGCGTTCCCTCTCCACGTCCACATCGTCGGACAGACTATCGGTGACCCAATGCCCCAGGTACTTGAAACTCGTGACCCTGGAAAGCTGAGCGCCCCCTAAGGTATATCACCCTACAAAAAGCTGCAATATTAAATACATGTCGCATTGACAGAAAGTTCATGCAAATAGATGAAAACGAAATAGGTCCTCATCACAACACATCTCTAACATAACACACCACACGCTGCATTTACTTGACTTCGGTCCGTAAATGTTGCAAAAATCAGCCAAAGAACTGAGAAAAAAGAACACTCCCGAAAATAATAATATTTATTTATTTCTAAGTATATGGTACCTATATTGAGATCTTAAATTAAACATTGATTCACATAATTATACTACAGTTGCTGGTGTAGAAAAATTAAATAAGCTAAATGCATGCAAATCGTAGACATTACAATAAAATTTAAATTAAATAAATAATATAATGGTTTTGAATGTATATATTTAATTTGATACAATAATATTGATTTGGATTAATTGAATAGGATTATTTGTAATGTCAAAATATTAATGATTTTGTCAAACATAAAATACAAAACAAGACAAGACAAAAAAAAAATTGCGTGTCATAAATATTTAAGTTCTAGTGACAAAATATGAATTATGATGTCAAAATACTAATAGCATATAGAATATTAATTACAATGTCAAAAAGTATGATTAAAAATTCTTTAACGGAATAAAAACACAATCATGTTTAAGAGCCAAGTAAACATTTTACATTTGAATTTATTAGTTGCTAACATTCTCAAGTCAGATGGTAACTTAATATAAACAACTGGCATTTCTACTGTATAGTTGCAATCTCTGAGGAGGTACTAGCAATTTCCCGGCATTTTTTTTTTATTCAGTCTTTGGGAGACTTGTTCATTTAATAGGAATAAATGTGGGTATTTTTTTACAAATAAACAAACCTCAAAAATATACAGGTACGGGAGTGAATTTTTAATTCTTTAAACTAACACTTGTGTCATGCTCGTGAGTTTTAATCTATAACTAAGATCTCTTCCCGATTAAAGTCTAGCGATATTTTCGTCAGTATAGATCAGTGGCGGTGAAGTTGTTACGGCCCCGACTTACGAATTGCAGGTCATGGGTTCGAGCCTAGCCAGGCGCTTTACTATGTGTAAATAATTTCATCTGCTCTCAAAACGGTGAAAGAAAACATCGTGAGGAAACCAGCATCCTAGAACCAAAAAATCGAAGATGGTAGCGTGGTCAATTATAGCCCACTCCCTCTCACAGAGAGGAGACCTGTGTCCCAGCAATGAGAACATTGTAGGCTGATTATGCATGATATTTTCGTCGCATTCGAAACTAAAATACTCTTTTCCACAAAGAATAACTCCCAACTCTTTTATTTAAACAAAGAGACATAAATACAATTTAGCACGAAACAAATGGATACAAAGTGCTTGCACGTTGAATAAGCCACAATAACTAAAGCACGGAATAAGAAGTGTAGCGGACGGTGGAACGTCGAGCTATGGCCGATATCAAATATTTGTTGGCCATCCAGCCGTACAACGTGCTTGGGCTACGATAGGCATAGTGTGGATGATGCTATAAAAAAATATAAGTTTACTCGTGGTAAAAAAATATGATGTTTAGTGTTACAAAATTATGTATTTCGGTCTGGGGCAGCTCAACTGTGTAGTCTACGAAGGATGACTTAGAATTTTATCTACAAGCAAGCATAATCAGCCTATAGGTAATGTTCCCACTGCTGGGACACAGGCCTCTTGTTTCTGTGAGAGGGATTGGGGCATAATCCACCACGAGGGCCCATTGCAGGTTGGTGGATGTCATATTACTTAGAATTTTTTGTTTCCTCACGATGTTTTCCTTCATCGTAAATTTCTTATTTTGTTTTTGTCTTATCGTATGCTGCACCGGTTCACGTCATCACGCCAACGCCGACTGTCGCCGAAAACCAACGCTGGGGCTCTGTCTCGCATAGCGTCTTAGCATTGTGTTGAGCGATGGCCGTTATGTCTGGATGTGACGCATATTTTCTCAAAACTTATTATTTTTTTGTGTTTGTGTTCTTTTTCTGCGTCATGTTTGCCGTAAATAGTCGTATTTTATTTCTTTCTTATATCTAATATTATAAATAAAAGTATGCTGAGATCACCAATTCAACTGACAATGTCACATGTAGGTGATGACATCAAAATTCAAACTCCAACACAACAAATATTTAGTTTATCGGCCGAACATCCGCACAAAACCAACATTGACAGCGCTCAGTATTCTGAAAATGTAAAACCAGCTGTTTGGTGTAAATGTTTCAGTGTTGAGAGAGGTGCGCCGCTGAATTTCATTTTTTCACTCTTTTCATAAAGGCCTGTACCTACATTTCGTACTGAAAACTCTGTCCATGGGTATTCGAGGAGGCAATTAAAATACGCTGCAGTTGTTTCGGATAGCTACCACGGTGGAGTACAGTTTTCTGACGATGAATAATGCACGTACGGCGTCTGATGGACAGGAATTGTAGTGTGTTGTTCGTATGTAATTCATAAAGTCCCACACCGTAAATTGTGTTGGTATCATTTTTCTATCGTGTGATAGCAACACAAGCGCTACAAGATTCCTTTGGTGCGTGGCCAGAATCGGAACTAACGCCGCCACCGTCGCCGTCGAAGGTTTTTATGTCAATAAAATTTCTTGCGTGATTTAGGACGGCATTGTTTGAGAGACGAATAAGAAAGGGACTATACTTGAATCTTTATTTAAATTAAAAATATTTCCCATTTATTTTTTTATTATGCACAGCTTAAAAACATAAATGGGAAATATTTAATATGCAAGCCAAGACAAGGTTCATGTACGTACTTACGTGTTGCGTAAGCTCGGGAGCGCTCAGTTTAGTTTGCGCGTTGCCACAATCGGAATTAACTAATAATTATTAGCTTTTCTATTTGATGAATTGATGTGAGCATCTTCCACAAGTCTGATTGAGTCGAAATTTCGCATTTCGTTCCTTCAATGATATTAGAAGAACATAGTAACCTTGAAATGATGCTGCAACATCACCTGAAATTTGCAGGATACCCAACTCCTTTCAACTTACAGCAGAGGTATCGTCTTCGGGCTCCTTGGAATGGTCTCAATGAACAGGGTACAGATAGATAGTGACCAGGGGCTGATGATGGAGTAGGAAAGGGAAATGGGAGGACCGGACAAAATGGTCCCCATGGCCAACAACCACCGAACATACCGTAAAACGTAGCACCCTTCAATTATAACCCTCAATAAATTATATGAAGAACTAATAAAAACGAATAAAATTTGAACATACAAACAATTTGTAACACCAGCCTCTATAGAAAATATCCAAACCTTATTAGATTCATCATCTCTCTCAGCATAATTATGTATATTCCAATCGACTAGTATATATTTTAGAATTCCCCTTAGTAGGTACGTAATACACCCTTAATTCTTTATAACATATATTCAATCCCAATCCATCAACTCCTCCTTCCATACCACCATCCTCCCAGAGCATACTTTCTTGGCCACCGATCCTAGTGGGCAATATTATGTGTCAACGAGTTCACTGGAAAAATGCAATAGCTACGAATCCAAGAGAAGTATCTGCAAGGATTTGTGGTCTACGATTCTTTAACACGTCCAATCTGTGAGATGGAGCTGCTGTTCAGCAAATCGTCAGCAATCCCCAAAAATTGTACAAAGACGACATTTCCTGCTGTAATCAACACCTTCCAATCGCTGGGTCAGAATAGTTGGCTGTATGTTCTCAGCAACGAGAATAACAGTGTTCTTCAGTGTAATAATGAAATTTCAAACTACCAACTGAAAGGCACGGGGATTCTAACCTTACCTCAAGATCGCAAATTGCACACGGGTTACAGCACGATTCTAACCTTACCTCAAGATTGCAAATTGCACACGGGTTACAGCACTCTGAACACAATAAATATGCGGATAGACATCGGTTCGGCAGGGACCTTCAAAACCCTTCAGATACCGCACTGTTATTTACAACCTAACAGGTACGTTATCCCTGTCTGACTGCCCTATGCTATCCTACCGGTTGTGCCAAATTGTTACGCAGTAAACAGCAAACTGCTTTAAAAATGATTTTATTTATTAGCTTATGACTAAATTACATGAATTGGTATATATTTGAAGTTAACGTATCGAGTTCCGAAATAGAAGTGACCCAATTTCTTATGCGCTAGTTTATATAAAATATAATAAAACATAATTAAGGAAAACACAATTCGAATGTAAATAAAAACAACTATTATCTATCTAATGTAACAATGGTTATCTAGTGACTTATTTACTAGGCATGGTTATCTAGTGACTTGTTTACTAAATTAAGATAAAACATGTCTTAGGTAATAATAGTGAATGATGTGGTTATAATATTATAACCATTTGTACTTGTGTGAGGAATGATATGAAAGAGAAGGGAGTGAATGATAGCGTGACGGTTGACAGGGGAGAATGGAAGAAGAAAACGTGTTGCGCCGACCCCAAGTAACATGGGATAAGGGCAGGAAAATGATGATGTACTATTATTGTTTTCCATAATCGTCCCCCCTCGTAATATTTACTTGCACTATTATCATTTATACTAATAACGCTTGTCATATCAACTTATCCTACTACATACTATAATTATAATGAACGTGAAAGTTTGTATGGATGGATGTATGGATGTTTGTTACTCTTTCACGCTAAAATCACTGAACGGATTTGGATGAAATTTGGCACACAGATGGTTTATAACCAGGATCAACATATAGGATACTTTTTATCCCTATATTCCTACGGAATCGAAACGGGTGAAACCGCGGGGCGTAGCATAACTTTTATTTGCTATAAAATAAGTTTCCATAATAACATGTGTTGTAATCATTAGTTTCTATAAGTAATTACATAATCAATACTTGACATAAGCATCATTTAATAGCCAGGGTAGCGGGATCGTCCGAAAGGGTTACCGCTGCCCTGGAACAGAAAGGGCTAAGGAAGGAACACGGGTGGGTTTTAGTCAGTAAGAGTCTGACACTCCCTTCCGCTCCACCCAGAGCGGGAGGGGTCATTTGATGATTTCCCATCCGCAAAAAAAAGCATCATTTAATATAATTTAGTTTTAATATAATTTAGGACAGAAGATAAATATTAGTTTAGTCCTGTCAAATTAGTCAGCGTAACGCCTGACGTAAATTGATGTATTTTTAGTCGCCATGTTTTTAAAACTGTCTATTTACTATCTTAATTTGACAGAACTAAACTAATATTTCATTATTTATCTTCTGTCCTTTTCTTATATAATGAAATAGAAAGAAAACGATCCACGTTTGTGAAGCTGTCGCCCTTACAAGTGTGTACCATGCCTAACGGGAGTCAAGTAAACAGGCTCCACATAGCCGCCAAGATGAATGCCTCACAGTTATGAAATAATAATCCCCTTGCCTCCACTTTTATTTGTTTCACATTTTAGACATTTTTGCTCTGAGAACGAGTAAGGTATTCTAGCCGAGTGGATATTGCAAACAGTAAGCATTAAAGAATGGGATATATGAGCTTGCTTGCTTAAATAAGAGAAATGATAGTTTCGTAGGTACATATTTTTAGGTCGAGGATAATTTGGAGCCAAGTACCTTTATCGTATCTTAACAGTAGGCTAGTTAATAATATTGCCATACCACCCTATATATAATTATATAAACCAGAACTAAAGTTATACCAAAATATTTTTTTAACCAACTTATGGATGTGACCTTACAACAACTATGCAAGTGACCTTTTTTTTTTGGGTGGGAAATCATCAAATGACCTCTCCCGCTCTGGACTGAGCGGAAGGGCGTGTCAGACATTTACTGACCCACCCGTGTTCCTTCAGTTGCCTGTGGCAGGGGCCATGGTATCTCTTTCGAACAACCCGCGGCCCTGGCAGGCATCGGCCCTAGAGGACCTGCTGACATCTCTTTAAGGCGCGCGTGGAACACAACGCGCCGTCGACCCGGGCCTGGTCCTTACCGGGCGGCGAGCTGCCCATTGCTCGCCGCCCGCAAGCCCGCGCCTACGGTGGCCGGGGGTCGGCTGTTGACTCTCATCCAGGGCGTCTCCTGCGGCGACGAGGGGCGTGAGGGCGCAGAGATTGCCGCTCCCTCACGCTCTCCGCCTCCTCCTTTGCGTGCATTAGTTACTGCTTCGCATAAGGAGGTAACGGTGCAAGTGACCTTAGGGTGGAAAGAAAGAAAAAGTACTTACGAAGTCCGCTATTCACTATTGAGTAAATTAACACATTTGTGCTCGCTTTACTAGCAAGACAGCACAACGAATTTTAGATAACATGAGATTAATTGAAGAGAACCAAATAAAATCGATTGCAACAGAAATCGATTCGATTTGGTTAACAATCACCATACAGTAGTTTTCTTCATCAAATACGTTTATCTGTGCGCATAGATACAAGGTAGGTGTTACAAAATTTATAAAATTATGGTATCTTTGTGTCCTGCCACAATGAGTGACATACAATTTTTTGTTTAAAATAAAGAGATTTAATAGTGAACAATAGCAGCTACCTACACTTTGCTTATTCGGCACAGCTGTCTCTTCAGTTAGTTCTTCTAAATGAACAGACAGCTGTGCTGGTGGGGAGTTGGTTGCGCCACCTCTTCTTCCCACCTAAAGCACTAGGAAGTCGTGAACGTTTTGGAGAACTTTCTCATGTTATTTTGACGTCCAAAAAGTGCGGATTCTCAGCCTAGTTTAAGTTAATTATTTCATCACCTCTGCTCTCAAACCGGTGAAGAAACACATCGTGAGGAAACCAGCATGTCCTAGAACCAAAAAATCGAAGACATGTGACACCTACTCACCCGCATTGGGCCCGCGTAGTGGATTACAGCCCACTCCCTCTCCGAGAGGAGGCCTGTGTCCCAGCAGTGGGAACGTTATAGGCTGAGTATATCATGTATGATAAAAATATATTCCAGAGAAGATCACCGCTCGTGCCTTCTCTGTATGAGAAGCAGAAGGCCTTTGCCCAGCTGTGGGACAATAATAGGCTGGTATTATTATTATTCCAGAGAAAGGTTAAAGCAGAGATTTCCGGTAGAAAAACGAACAAAATTATAATTTTGAAAACTACATATTTGCCATCATTAGGACTCGTAAATGTTCACAAGATTATTAAATAAATACGTATGTAGGTGTACACTGCAGTGTAATCACCATTTTTTTTTTAAAGACGTTTCCCCACACTAGGATTTACTCCTGTATTGTGGGTGCGTTTACAAACATTTAAACTCATATACACAAATAGCCAGACCCGCAACAACTACCTGTAGGCAATACAAATATTTGTTCCGTGCGGGAATCGAACCCGCGACACGCAGCGCAGCAGTCGATCGCTCAGCTACTGCACCAACCGTGTCGATTAGTTAACATTTATTATTTTTGAAAAGAAACATTTTGTTTGTTCGTTACAGCGCAGCGTTAAGTATTTTGTATTTATTAGATTATGTTTGCTGACGGTATCATCGTTAGGCTTCAAAGGGAGTGTTAGCAAATATATTTAAACTTGCTGTTCATTGACGCTTAAAATTAAATTTACCTTTTTAAAATCAGAGCAGTCTTCTAAAAAATGTGAAGTCTTTTAAATTTTCTTTGATTTTTATTGGAACCCAATTTTTTTACGTCTTGTATTGCAATGTTTGGTAATAAACATCTCCTTCGTATACTAACATAATTTAAAAAGCTAACGGTCTTAAAATAAAAGTCCATAATAAGGGGGGGAAATAATCAAAAGGCAATCAAACAATAATTATGTATGGTTAGAATAACATAGGATATTATTTATAAAAAAACCATGAAAGTGTTTGTTATGTCACGGCTAAGTTAAAAAGAAGAGAAACCTTCCTATTTATTACTTTTTCACAACGGAAAAAAAACAAGGTGCAGTAAGAAATACACTTCACATTTTTATTATAATGCCAGTCCATCCGGTCGCACCTCTACTTCCCACAGTCCAAAGCAAGCAAAAGAAGTATATTTTATTTAAAAACCTCTCGACATCAAAAACAGGCTTTTAGTCGACAATTTCCCGAATCATACCTGCCTGTAGCAAGACAGAATTCGCAATAACAGCACATTTTTGCTGAAACGAAAAATAGAGTATGTTTTGTAACAAACTTCGCCGTTTTTAAAATTCCCTCTGCGTTAAGGATTGCATTTTTTAACAGCTACTCAAACAGGTACAGAAGTGCAGTGGGAATGTTACTAAAATCTGTTTCAAAACTTTTTAATAAAAGGTAAACAAACCTGCGGGGTAATTGCGTAACACTAACAGTAGCAACGGCTTTAATTTTGATAGTTCAACAACATTCATTGCGTCAATCAGGTTTTTTTTAAAAAACAAACCTCCAACATACCTCCGTTCCTACATACCTACAGTCTTTCGAATATTGACTATGATCTCGAGCCAACTGAACCGATCCGAACTTTAATCGCATTTTTCAATAATATTCGGTTCGGCCATGTGTCGGTCCGATCCGAACATTCGGACTTTGGAATTACTCCTGTATTGTGGGTGCGCGTACAAAACTTAAACAAAAAAAAATTTAAACTCACTTTAGGTTGTTGAGCAAACACATTTTTCGAACATACGAGTATGAAGCAATGAATAACGTTCAAAATTATTCCGATTGTGTGATGAAAGTGAGGTTATGAGATAACCACAATTCTCAAGAGAAAATCATGTTATGATGATATAAAATTAGGATTTAGCGATTCAATCAATTAAATGATTCAATTTTTAAATGGCAGTACCTACAATTTGCCGTCTACATGTACAAACGCGCAGGTCAAGCTACCCGAAACTGTCAAATTTTCCCAATCAACCTTGCACCTTAAATATCTATTAAAGAAATTTGACAGATTGTACTAGCTTGATGTGCTGGCGTCTGTACTTACGTAAACTGACTCACTGTTTACATTTTAATAAAATATTTTGAAACAGAGTATACGTTTATTTTGCAAACTTTTAGGGATCAGCAGATCTAGCAGTCTGCGCCGTCCGAATTTTTAATTACCAAACCTGATTCTGAACTACGGAGTTCAGTTTTGAACGAAATGGTTTTTTGACTGCTATAGCCGTACAAAGCCTGGCTTGTTATTTTTTCCGGGAAAAGTTACGTGGGCTTTATGTACGAAGGATAAAACAGGTTTAAAGTTGATTGATAGTTCTGTGGTTTCTGGCTGAATCCCAATCTTAGTCAGACAGAGGGTCTGTTATTTTTATCACCCATCATTACCCCCCATTAACATTACACGCTCAGCTACCTGTGTCAGTTCAGTTTTGGTTTGCAAGCAGTATAATTAAAGAATTAATAAAAGCTTACATTCCTGTGTGAATAGTGCCCAGAGTGTGTGAATATTGGGCGTAGAAAAAAGGACATTGGCACCGATTCCTTTGTTCACAAACTAAACTAAATTTAAGTTCAGTGCATATTTTTCTTTCTATTTCATTAAGAAAAGGACAGAAGATAAATATTAGTTTAGTCCTGTCAAATTAAGATAGTCCATAGACAGTTTAGACGTGATTAAAAAATTTGCTACTAAGAATACGTCAATTTACATCAGGCGCTGACTAACATGTGTGCTGTCTATAATGTTGCCACTGCTGGGACACGGGACTCCTCTCTATGAGAAACATCATCACTGCTCTCAAAACTTAATATTTGCACCAACAACAGTCCCATTCTATGTCCAGGAAAATCACTGTCCATTCTCAGGTTGCCTGGAAGAGATCGCAGAAAGCCATAAGGCCGCCTATTGTATAGTATGTAGTGTTTGATGTATTTTTTATGTTATATATTTTTGCGGTGTACAATAAAGTATAAATAAATAAATAACGGTGAAGGAAAACATCGTGAGAAAACCGGCATGTCCTAGAAGCAAAAATTCAAAGAAATGTGACATCTACCAACTCGCGCTGGGCCCGCGTGGTGGGAATGTACTACCGGGATAAAAAGTATATTACCCAGGCATACCTCTCGCGTCCGGCCCTGGTTCAAGCCATGGTCCGGGGCGAGAGGGAGTGGGAGGCAGTCACCTGCTTCTGCGAAGCAGTCATGCTTGCGAAGGAGGTGGCTGAGAGGCTGAGGAAGAACACCTCACGCCTCAGCCGCCGCGGGAGACGCTCCGGGCGTCGGGAGCCGCGTGACGACTCCCGGCCACCGTAGGCGCGGGCCTGCGGGCGGTGAGTAATGGGTAGCTCGCCGTCCGATCAGGACCAGGCCCGTGCCGGACGGCGCGTTGTGTTCCACGCGCGCCTCAAAGAGATGTCAGCAGAGGACGGGGCCCGATAGGGCCGAAGCCTGCCAGGGCGCCGGGATCATCCGAAAGGTTTACCGCTGCCCTGGAACAGAAAGGGCTAAGGAAGGAACACGGGTGGGTTTTAGTCAGTAAGAGTCTGACACTCCCTTCCGCTCCACCCAGAGCGGGAGGGGTCATTTGATGATTTCCCATCCTCAAAAAAAAAAAAAAAGGTATGGTCTATCTGCGCGCCAAATTTCATCCGGCAGATTTACTTTCCCATTTATAATATTAGTCTACTTACATAAAATTGAATCCCTTTTTCCCTTGGTCACGCCATAACTCGAGAACGACTTTACCGATTTCATCAATCTTTTTTTTTAAGTTATGTAATACTGTGTAGAAGGTCCTTACGGATTTTTTTTTAAGAAAGTTGCTTCACGCGGACGAAGTCGCGGGCAGAAACTAGTCTACAATAAAGATGGATTATTCCTGGTCAAGCTTAATCAATGAATAAAGCTAGACTGCAGAAAATTATAATTATTTCCCGGTAATCAAATCTGCAACGGTACAATGCAAGAATAATTAAATTAGATGTTATCGACTGTGTAGGCTTGTGATAATTATTAGCAATTATTCATTTGATATTGGAATTATGACATTGTATATTATACATTTTTTCATTACTATTTTTATTATTTGATTTTAGTTTATTATTGTCAAATGTAAACGTAACGTTTGCCCACGAAATGCGTACCTATTTTAAATTATGGCACTTAAATGTTTTAATTTTTCTCTGCAGAAGCTGATAATATGAATGGAAAATTAAGGTATGTTAGCTTACATATCCTGCAATAGTGCTAGCAACCGGGGATTGTCCTTGAGTGCACTTGCATAGTGCGTATAGGGATAATCGTTGGTTAGTGCCTCATTTCGTTCAAAGTGTCTAACGGGCCTCTGCGAGTTGGCTTCAGCCCCTCGTACGCCTTTCAAAGGTCCGGGACCCCAAGGTCTCGAGATATGTCAGACACAATATTTTTTTAAATAATAATAGTAAAATATGATTCTTGTGGCATGTGGCAGCTTAAGAGCGTTGACAACATACAGCATTTCATACAAACTTTCAAGTTCTTGTTTTTCGAAATGCATGAACCGATTTTAATGAAACTTCCTATGTATAAGCAGGATATAGGTCTAAAAAGTTAATTGAGAACTTTTTCAAAAAATAGTGTTACATGTAAATACGACCGATTTTAAATTTTCCATAGAAACAGAGATTTCCTACTATCTTTTTTGAAATAAAACATTTCGAAAATGTTCTTATCTAACTTTTTAAACCTATGTATCCTGCTTATGCGTATGAAGTTTCATTAAAATCGGTTCATGCCTTTCGAAGAACAAGGACTTGAAAGTTGGTATGAAACGCCGTACGTTGTAAACGCTCTTAAGACCCTATAAAATAATAGGAGAATGTAGCATTTTTTTTGCGTCACGTTTGCCGCAAATAAAAATGTATTTTCTTTCTTTCTTTCTTTCATTTCCATGGCTTAAACAACCATTATAGAAATACCAGTACCTACCTATGTTGTTGTTGTGGACAAAATTAATGATATTATTCTTTTAAACGAAAATTTAGTGGTCAGCAGGGTAATTACGTAACACACTAACAATAGCAATGACTTCCATTTTGACAGTTCAACAACCTTCATTGCGTTATTTACGTTGTTCAGCAGACAAATTTTTCAAACACATGAAGCTATGGTTTAGCAATATCCTTCAAAATTATTCAGATTGTGATCGAAAGTGTGTTACGCAATTAGGTTGCTGATTAAAGATTGATTTTAAATACTGATTGACAGTTTTAGAATGATAATTTACCGGCACATTTTAGAGCTGCACTACTGCTGATCTCCAAACGACAATAGCACAGCGATAAAAATAAGTGTTTTTTTAACACCTCAGTCACTTTCTCCGTACAATGTGTGTTTCAATTAATTTTTCATTTTTTTTTAATTAGTTCCATTTAAAATCTTCATGGTAAATAATCGGAACCGTTCATTTTCTGCCGACCATGTTGGCAATACTGTGGCTCATAATCTGGGTAAGATAATTAATTATTAGTTCATATTAATCCCATTTAATTAATAAAGTTAGAATTGGTTGAGATGAGCTTGTTTCAAAACTAGCTTGTCTGAATGTGACAAAGTGTCATGTGAAGAAGTCATACTGATACTACGAGTACAGTTCTTTCACATTTCACCTTTGATAGCAGCAACTCAATAGCAACCTTGTTGAAACGACAATAAAGATCACTGTCAGTTTGACAGAGTCAATGGAAGCAAACCAACAGCAACCTTATTGCGACGACATTAAAGAACACGGTAATTTAGCCAGTGATGCAAAATCAGAGGTTACATAACTGTGAAAGGACGGAAGGAAGGAAGGAGGATGTGTGTGTTATTTATTGATTAAGCTTCTACAGTCTGTCAAATTTCTTTACTAGATTTTCAACTCTATTTCTAAAGCATTAGGTTCAAGGTTTATTGGGAAAATTTGACAGTTTCGGGTAGCTTGATGTGCTGGCGTCTGTACACTAGAAAATACTGTCATCCTGTAATTTTGTCTATGATGGTCCTACTGTAGAATAAAGGCACATGGCATACATTATATATATTATATATAATATATTATAACTGGTTAAATTTACCGTTAAGTCAACCGTATAGCCTTTGGAAGTAGTGCTCTCGGCTCGCACGCGGTTGATCACAGTTCTAACCTAACCCATTTGGTCGGGGTGCCCTGGCTTGGTTACTGCGACCGATTCGGCTCGCACGTGATTGGTTACAGTTCCAACCTAAGCTATGATTTATTGGATGTCATTCAGGCCGTTAGTTGAACGGCCGCCGTTTAGTTAAAAGGCTAGATGGTTAACTAAACGGCTAATTAAACCAGTTGGCTACGACATACTATATATCGCACAAAAACACACATGATATTATTTTTAAGGCATGTTATTATGAAACCTTTCACTATATTTCAGGCCACAGTTGGGGAAGCCTTTTACGATGACTATAACTGGTATACGTCAGACGATGGTAAAATTACAGTTAATATTTTGTCGTGTACACCACTAGTTAGATAGGTATATGGGTAAAAAAAAAAATGGGTGTGACTGCTGAGGGTGGGGTTCAGCTCAGCAGCAAAATTATGGGGACGCTGTATACGCTGTACGCGGGACTAAAGGAACGAGAAAAAACCGGGCAATTGCGAGTCGGATTCGCACACGAAGGGTTCCGTACCACAAGGCAAATACGCCGACAAAAACATGTATTTGTATGGTTAATCATTTCAACTGTCTATCTATTACGGTTCTTGAGATATGGCCCACTGACAGACAGACAGACGAACGAATAGATGGACGCACGGATGGAGGGATGGACGGACGGACGGACAGCGGAGGCTTAGTACGAGAATAATAGGGTCCCGTTGTCACCCTTTGGGTACGGAGCCCTAAAAATTAGTGGCGAAATGTAGGTGTATTATAGTATAGTATACTCTGCTTTCCGCGAAGAGATTTAATGCAGATGTATGTATTATTATGTTAGTAGCACTGTCACTTTTGTACCCAACGATATCTCGTCTTCGGCCAATTTCACGCAATTTGTCTCGCGCATAAATCTGTCATCAGTGATACTTCTAAAATAATCTCGTTGCTTTTTTTACAATTTTGACTGTTCTTAAAGAGCCAGTCGACAGAATAATTTATCAAAAAGTCGTCTTGTCCCGTTTTTGGGCTCTGAAGATCTAAGGGAGATCCCGAAGAGCCAAAAACGGGATAAGATTCCAGACATAATTTAGGACCTCGTCGAGTTTAAATGTTATTATTTTCTAAGGCTTTATTTTTATTGTCGAGAACGAAACAGTTATATTTCATTTTTCTATCATTATAGGAGTCGGCGACCAAAGGACCTTTGATCCGCAAAGAGAAGTCCATGAAAATTTTACCAATATTTTGAGAAGTTACGCAGATTCATACACCCCTACAAGAGGTAAGGCATGCTAAATAAAAATGTTTTTATTATTTAAAAAAATAGGTACTAAGAACATAATTAATTAACTGTCGTATTACCCAGTAACTGGGTTGTGGTCAGATAGGCAGTCGCTTCATGTAAAATACTGGTATTCAGCTGCATCTGGTTAGACTGGAAGCCGACCCCAACATAGTTGGGAAAAGGCTAGGCAGACGACGACGACTAAGAACATAATTACATTAATTATCATTTTTTACAGAAGGCGAAGAAGAATTGACCATGGCAAAAGCTAAATCAAGTAAAACTCTCTCATACTTATACCTTCACCCATTTATTAATAAAAGCGGTATAGCATATAACACAAGAATTTACTTCATTTTAATCATACCTACTACTTTATAACTTTTTCTACGTTTATTAATAAAGGGGTTTATTCCTAAACGACGACTAAAGTTAAGTAACATTTAAACGTCAAAAATGTATGGCTAAACAGTCGCTAATCACTGCTTAACTTTAAGCAACGTTTATGAATAAAGGGGAATGGGTTTAATGTTAGTGAGTATCTTGTAGCTACTCTGCAATGTCATCGTCGTCGTAGCAAATTGTCGGATGCAAGATAATTTGATATTCTTTACTGTTGAGGCGTCTACTTGGAATTTTTAAAATAAAAGGAAACCAGATATTTTCTCATGCGTTTATCCAAGGACTCAAAAAGATCGAATGAACAAAAAGACCCGACATTCATAAACGAACATTTTTCGGTCGCGCCGCGGTTGCGCGCGCAGGTCAGTGTGCGTTTTATCGCCTCGAGATGTCGCCACTGTTGCTCGCCGCCTACACCGAGTATTGAGCAGCCCGCGAGTTGTCGTGAGGTTACGATAGATGGCGTTGGGGTAGCGAACATTACTTTATTTGACATTTCTTTCATTTACATTATTTTTTATTATTATTATAATAGCCAGTAATTTTTTTTTCAGCTTTATTAAAAACATACTACAGATCGAAGTACTAATTATGAAATCAAAATTAGTATCTTAGAGATAGACTGTATTCACGTGCAACATAACACATTTAATATTTCACATTTACGCGAGTCATTATCATTAGTTCTCAATTTATAGGTTGAAGTTGCCGTCGACGAATAAAATAATAAAAGGAGATGGATAACGTTCCCATGCAAGCTCGGCCCAGTATGAACACATAAAACAATATGTATTATGAAGCAATAATAGTGTTTCATAACCCTGTATATTTTCGTTCGTCGTAAAACTAGGTAAAGGGACATAAGAAAGACCCATCCCAAATCTGATGACTTCCATTCAAGACAAATATTTGCATATTAGACTGACCGCCTGATTCTATATTATCTGTGGCGTAAAATGGCGGCGCATCATCGCAACAGCTGATCGGTTGCTGTTGTAGCGTTATTCCTGCGGTGGAATATTGGATTTGCTGTTCATTACCTACAAAAAAGATTTGTTAATTAAAATATAACGCTTTGAATGTTTTAGGACTACGAATGCTGAAGGTATTTACACATACGGGTAACTCCAAAGACTTTGGTAAGAATTATTTCTTTAAAAACACTTTTTGATAAGTTACCTGTATAGCAAACGAACTAATGATATTTATATTTCAGAGGCAGGTAAAGGAGTTATGCTTCCGTTACATGAAGGAGGTAAATATGAACAGTTTTATGGGGACGTTAATCTTTTTACCAGTAAATTAGATAAAGTACCTACTAGTTGACTTTAAACTTACAAAACTCAAACTCAAAGCATTCAAATAAACCAATTACAGGCACTTGTCAAGCGGTTGGTCAGTCAGATAGATGAAGCTAGTTACCCATTCCTAAGCGTAGTAGGTACCTATGGAGAGGAACGGAAATTCTACTCAGCAACCTAAATAACGCAATGAATGTTGTTGAACTGTCAAAATGATACTCATTCCTACTAATAGTGTGTTGCGTAATCACCCCGCTGGTCATACACGATATACATCAAACTTTCTTACGTTAAATACAATACATCATGCATGTGCTAAAGAGAGAGAGACAGGAGGCCTGTGTGTGGAATGTTATAGGCTGATTATGTGTATCAACACGCACTGAGCCCGGGCTCTGGATTTCGGCTCACTCTCTTACTGAGAGAATGCCTGATTCTCACTAGAGGATATATTATAGTCTGATCACATAGAGCACGGATTTGCTGCGCCGGCAATGGACACCGAAGCTTCTCTGAGCTCTGTGGCTGAACATAATTTTGTATATTATGTATAGTATTTTTATCTCACGAAGCGACGCGCGCTTTACTTGTGGTCACCAAGTGTATAAATACGCTGTGAATGTATGCGTAAGCGCTCCTGCGCTTACGCATACATTCACAGCGGTATTCACAGCTTGTCTTAAACGCTACCGAGAGCTCCTGCTCTCGGTACCGTTTAAGACAATAGCAATCTGAAGTGCGAGTGTGTGTGTGTGCGTGTTTTGTGCTGACGCTACTCTACTTCACGGATATATTAACAACGTGTTTGTACACTTGGTAACCACAAGTAAAGCGCGCGTCGTTTCGTGACCTAAAAAAATACTGTACCACTAAATAGACTATTACAACAGTAAAGTGTTATTTCTTTCACAGCAAAGTTTTGTACAATGGGAAGGCACACAAAAGTGGACTGTAACCACTGCACGTGCGTCGCCGGTCAACTGTACATGTGCACTGGAATGATATGCCCTAAACCACCTTCAAGTAAGACAATTAAGTTAACAGGATACGCTATCGTATGTGGCAGCCGCGGTCATGAAACGCAGGAGCGAGATGACACTAGACTTAGAAGAAAGCACAAAATCCTGTACTGTATTCACCGTCCTACTTACACGTTTTATGACCGCGAATGCCACGATTCTTGCGTCTAGTACAGACGCCAGCACATCAAGCTACTACAATCTGTCACATTTCCTTGATAGATTTTCAACTTTATCACTAGCTTTTTAAGGTTCAAGTTTGATTGTGAAAATTTGACAGTTTCGGGTAGCTTGACCTGCTGGCGTCTGTACATAGAGCAACACAGGCCTCCGGTTCGCCGTGGCCCGTGTTGCTCTATGGTCTAGTATAATGAGTCAACTGAGTAGGTATTGAGTTGATTTATCTATTTTATTATTTATGACACACAGTAAAATACATAGGATTACGACATAATTATAATTTGAGTACAAAGGTACTGCTTATTTCTTAGTAAACTAGTATATAACAACAACCAAGTATAACAAACATGTTGGTTTGACACATAACCCTCTAAAGTTCGCTTTATAAACCCAGATAGTGATTTGACAGCTGTAATGTCAAACGGCTATACTAAAAAAAGCAAAAACAAAAGATTTAATGTCAGATTCCTATCTGGGATTAAAAAACGAACGTTACTATGATTATTATTCCGTGGAAAATAACGACGGCCTGTCATAATGTGTGAATATGTAAAAAAAAAACTTGTGCAATTTATTATCTGCATGAAAAATACCGTAGTGCAGTTGTTTTACTTTTGGCAACACATACGGAATGTTTTATAGCCCGAATGGATAGAACACGCCCATTCACACGTCTCCAGCAAGGCTATTTTGTTTTGTTATTTGTTAAAATATCGTTCTGAATCCACAAATGTCACTTGTCAGTTTTAAAACACAGCATTGTGAAGTTATTTGAGTTTTATACAATTGCTATGCAGTAGTTCTTTCTGTAAAGTTAACTTTGAAGCTCATCTAAGTATTCACAGTGTGATATACCTACTACTACTGTGTTTCCAGTCTAACCGAACTGAGTACCAGTACCGTAGCTGAGTACCAGTATTTTACATTGAGCGACTTTTTTTTATTATTTCTTGCTAAATGGGCACGCTCTTCACCTCGATCACGTCTGATGGAAAGCGATGGATGAGGAACCTATGATGGAACGAGCGTGCAAAGAAAAAAAAAAACAAAACTACAATAAAAAAATAACTTTAAATCAGTGCCAATTTAAATGTATCTAATGGAATGGAAGGCTAATTAAGCTAATTAGCGGCGACATAAGCACAACAAAAATTAAGATAATATAATAGAAGCCTCCATTTTTAACACGTTGATTGCCAGACAACGGACAACATAGAAAATCTATTGTTGGTGGACACCGGTGACCCCGGTTGCAGTCAATGACTTGAAATAAGAGACATTAAATTGATTGCTTATTTTTCAGAACCTAAACCTGTGATAACTTGTAAAGAAGGCGAAAGACGAAAAATAGATTCTTGTAATTACTGTTACTGCCGAAATGGCCATGAAATCTGCTCAACCAGGGATTGTAGACTCCAACATAGTAAGTAAATATGTTTGAAATAAAAATGAACTGCGTCATTTTCGTGAACGGGCGCCGTCGGTTGAGATTGGCTTATTTTTAATCTTATATTTTGAATTGTTTCTTCATTTGTTTTTTTACATTGTTCTCACATATAGAAGCAACAAGAATAATGTACCCATGGATGGTGTAATTTGGAGTTTCTTGCCCGTTCTTCTCCATAGAGATCTACGTTTTGGAATGGGCGACTAGCTTCAACTTTCTGACTAACTGACCGACTATTTAATTTTGACAATTCAAAAGTGCCTGTAAATGGTTTAATTGAAATAAATGCTTTGAGTTTGAGTTTGATAGACAGACAAAAAATTTCTGCTAGGTGGTGATATCACACTCGTGAAATAGACCATGAATCATTTTTTCAGCATTTTATTGTAAAATATTTCTTACAGATCATTTATTAATAAGAACTAAGTACACCTGCCATGAGGGGGCTCGTCGGAAGGTAGATTGTAATCGATGCATCTGTCGCAACGGGGAAGAGTACTGTTCTAAAAAGAAATGTACGAAAAAGAAACCAACCACATTGAAGTTTAGACAATATAACAGTAAGTCTATTAAAATATAGACAATGGCGCCGATTCCCTTGTTCACAAACTAAACTAAATTTAAGTTCAGTGCATCCTTTTCTTTCTATTTCATTTAGAAAAGGACAGAAGATAAATATTAGTTTAGTCATGTCAAATTAGTCAGCGCCTGATGTCAACTGACGTATTTTTAGTAGCCATGTTTTTAATCACGTCTAAACTTGCTATGGAGTAGCTAAATTTGACTTTGAATTTGACAGGACAAAACTAATTATTATCTTCTGTCCTTTTCTTATTGAAATAGAAAGAAAAAGATGCACTGAACTTAGTTTAGTAAGTTAGTTAAGTTTGTGTACAAGGGAATCGGCGCCAATGAACAACAACTAAGGGCCACGAGTGGTGACCCAGTGGTAACGTCTCTGACTTACGAGTTGTAGGTCGTAGGTTCGAACCCAGATAAATTACACAAAGTATGTGTAATTTATTTCACCACCACCGCTCTCAAAACGGCGAAGAAAAACATCGTGAGGAAACCGGCATGTCCTAGAACCAAAAATGCGAAGACATCTACCAACCCGCACTGGGCCCGCGTGTTGGATTGCAAATTGCGTAACACAATCTGAATCATTTTGAAGGAAATTGCTAATCCATTGCTTCATATGTTCGAAAAATGTGTCTGCTCAACAACGTAAATAACGCAATGAATGTGTGTGCGTGTTACGCAATTACCCCGCACAAGTCGCTACTTTAACTAGTCCAACAGTTTGACAGCTAGCTGTCACTGTCCATGCATTTTTTTTGTAAAAATAGCGACTTCTTTTAATATGTCCCGTTGCACATGTTGATTGCATAATTACGGGAACCCATTTATTTGCCAAAGATGTTATAAGACCTTCTCCTATCACCCGAAAACTGTGGGAAAAAGCTCTCTGAAAACAAATCAGAAACTCGATATTCATGTCGGTTTTGGATCGGCTGCGGACTACGGTATGCAAAAGCTTTTTTAATCTGTTCAAACTTCAGTACTTAGGTACGTAAACTGATTTAACCTAGTATTATAATATCGGTAAAACGGGGTGAATAGGGATGCAGGGGTGAATCGGGACGAAACTTTAAAATGGATTTGAACTTTAAAATAATATAGTTTGTTGTTAACAAGGACACTTAATCTTGAATTAAAAAAACAGTAAACACATTAGAGTCTTTTCTGGCAACAAACTATATTATTTCAACGTTAAAATCCATTTTAAAGTTTTGTCCCTATTCACCCCTGCGTTCCTATTCACCCCGTTTTACGGAAGTTCTTTAAAAAAACTGAGTAAAGTAATTATTTTTCAGAAATGCCTGAGGGTCATTGTTGGGATGGCCAATCGTTGAAAATAGATTGTAGGGTTTGTAAATGTACTGAAAATCGTTGGCGATGCTCAGATAAGAATTGTGGCGCGAAAAAGAAATCCGGTATGTAATTTAATAGAATAGAATATTTATTTGCCAGGAACAATATTGTGCCCTGCGTGTCCTGTCAGCTGCACGTTACAGGAACTGATGGACGCTGGTGATGGCGCCAAACAACTGGCCGAATTCTGGGCCGAGTCCATTTAGATTGCTATCGATACGCTAAGAAGAAGACCCGCATAAGTTTTGATCCTAATTTCGATTTTATTTTCTTCTATACAAACCTTGTCCTGACAATAACAAACGCAAAAAAAAAGAATTATCCAATTTGGTGCAGTCGATCGGAAGTTATGCGCGTACATACATTTCGGTGATTCATTATTATTTATATATATAGAAGATAAAATATGGCAGTACTACACATTTTAAATTACAAGTTGTTACCAAATATACAGGTTGAAATTGAATAGGTGACAAGTTTTCAATTTCATCCTGTATTTCAGAATAATATTCAAAAACTCTGCTGAAAGAAAAAAAAAAGAACGTATGTTAGGTATCTAGAGAGAAACTTCAACACAATATAAAATGAGTGTTTTTCACGGTACGTGCCACTCTTGCGCAAGGCAACCCATGTGCTCATTAGTCAACGCGCCTCGTTCGATATGCACTGTGATTGGCTATAAGATTCAAAAGTATAAAGGGCGGAAATCTTTATTCCAAACTCAGCTGTATTTAATTTACATTATTTTACAGCAAAACTGCTCTGGGCAAAATGTAGAGAAGGTGCCACACGAAAATTAGATGCCTGTAACACATGCTATTGTCACTTAGGACGAGAATACTGCGAAAAAAAGGATTGTGATGAAGAGGAGCCTCTACGTACGTATAACCCCGCGTCCTAATCAAACACCGGAAACGCCCTCTGCCGCAGTATTAAATTAAAGACCTTTAAATAACGCCGTAAAACGATGGGACACTTAATATGGTGAGCTGCGTGTCCTGTCAGCTGCACGTTACAGGAACTGATGGATGCTGGTGATGGCGCCAAGCAAGTAGCCGTATTCTGGGTGGAGTCCATTTAGATTGCTATCGACACGCTAAGATGAATAACGCTTATGAGGTACCCGATGGAATCTCTGACTCCTATGAGTATGTTATGCTTTGGCACTATTCCAAAGTCCTCTCAGAAATACTACATTCTTTTAAAATAAATCTCATGTTTACAGAATATAATCTAAACCTAAGATATGATAAAAAACAATGCGTTGATGGAAGCTACAGCAAAATAGATTGCAACTTCTGCTTATGTCTAAATGGAACCCAGATGTGTACACACAGACCTTGTCCGGACAATAATTTACGTACGTATTCTTTATCATCAATAATTTACGTACGTATTCTTCATCATCAATAATTTACGTACGTATTCTTCACATCATCATCATCAGCCTATAGCAGTCAGTCAGTAGCAGAGTCAGTGTAGTAGCAGAGTTGCCGAAAATTGAGTTGAATGGCGTGCAACAGGAGCCACTGCTGGACATAGGCCTCTCCTATGTTTGTAGATATTACGTACCTGAACACTCCTTAAAGTACAGTCAAAGTAAAAAGTTCTGGTGTGCCGAATTTATTTAATATTCATTTTATTTTCTAAATTTTAAAACTACCATATTAATGGACTAAGTACTGCATGCATAGAAGACAATTTAGGTAACCTATGTAAATGACAATATTTTTAAGAATCACAAGCAAAAAATTCTAACAAAAGAAGTGCAAGTACAAAAATGTTCAGAGTACACCCTTATCCTTAGTGATTGTTATTGAGCTGTAAACGAAATCCGGTTTCAGCTCCACAGGCTTTACGAATGACGTATACTCATGATGACGATGATCCGACCAAAAAATGCGAAATTGGTGACAGATACAGAATGGATTCATGTAACTACTGCTACTGCAATAGGGACCGCGAACGAGTGTGTACCCATAACGAGTGTACCAACCCGCAACGTAAGTATTTTTTTTTATGGATTAGGTAGCAATATGCTTCAAAATTATTCAGATTAAGACAGATAGTGATTTACGCAATTAGGGTGCAGTATCTACTGATCATCTTTGTCTTCAGGCCCTTTTTGTGAAATCAAACACGCTTGTTAGGTTTGTTAACCAAACTTTAAGTGTAACTGAAAAGTTTACTTTTGCTAGTAGCTAACAGTAAATAATGCACCTTTTTGCCCACCGCCATTTTAAACTTTTTAGTTTTCTGAACCGGATACTTTACAAAATCGATTTATGGGTCCTATTGGGTTATGGGTTACTTTACAAACTCGAATCTTTTTTCGACATTGAAAAAAGTGGCCGTTATTTCGTATTTTTTTAAATTCTTAGCCGAATCTTTTTTCTTAGCTCCCAAAGTCGATTCTCAGAATATATTACTATGCTATATTAAAACTAATTATGTTTTTATTACAGATGGTGACGATAAATTCCCACGTAAATATTACTTTTCTAATATTCATTATTAATTTTTGTTAAAAACTATACTATTACTACAGTAACGGCTAGGGCTTTGCAGGTAGACTGCGCAGGTCGTCAACAAATTAGGTTAGGTAAAGAAACACTTAGCAAAGGTTTATAGGTATAATCTTCTTAGGTTTACAATAGATACGTACCTATTAGTAGTTTAGGTCGCGGGTAAGGACACACTATCCTTCTGAGCACTTGCACGTGTAAGTTAGGAAAGGTACCGTCTTTGGTTCTCCGGGATGCAGGAATTCAGGCCCGGGAACAGGTCAGTACGACTTCAGGAAGCCGGTCAGGCCCGCCGTCGCCGGGAGCGCGCGGATAGTGTGCGTGCAGCGCACAGTATAGCACACATGCAGTGCGCAGTTCAGCAACACGTGTAGCGCGCAGTAGGTGAGCTGCTCTGTCCTCAGCCCGGACGTAGAATCCGGTACGTAGAACAACCGGTAGGTAGAACCCTGGAAGACGCGATAGGGTGCTCGTGTGCGTGCGAAAGCAGCAAGCCGCGTGCGATGTGTCCAGCCTCTTTCCCCCTTCCACGACTGCTGATCTGCTACTACGAGTGGGCGGTTTATGTACGACAGGAGTACATAAACCGCACGCTCGTAGTAGCAGATTGACATTGACAGGACAGTGCTCTTACTTATGACACACGTTGAGAATAAACTATAAGGAAAATAATAATGATTTGAAACTAGGGAAATTCATCACCACCACCACTTTTTTGATAATCTATAGAGATATGAAGAATAGGGTGTAAAGTTCACTCATCCTCCATAGAAAAGGGAGGATCCTCCGACCAGACGGGTGTTGTGTCTGGTGGGCAACTGCCCAATGATTCACGTCGAGCTGTTAAATATGCTATTCGTGCGGTAAACTGCTTGTGCGATGCAAGATTTTGCGTGACGTCAGATATGATGCGTTGTTCATCACCCATTTTTTAAATAATTTCTGCAAACCATTTCCAGTGGATATCAACGAAAAACAATGCAAGATAGGATCCAGATTCAGAAAGGGTGAATGCAACTATTGCTATTGTAATTACCATCACAATCTTGTGTGCTCAAATAACTATTGTACTAGAAAATCAAGATGTAAGTATTTATCAATAAACGTTTACTTACATAAACTCACCTCCATTTCCCCTGGTGGTGAGCTTAAACATAGGAAGGGTAATTCTCGTAATTTTAAGAACGTTCACAGTCTGATCTCAATCTGTCAAAAAATCCTCTAATTTCCCTATATTTTTGACAAGTTTTTGACATTTTTTTGTCGCCGAGATGAGACTGCGCCTAGATTTTGAACGTTTCAAATTACGAGAATTGGCCTTCTGATCTCAGTCTCAATCTGTCAAAAAAACCTCTAATTTCCCTATATTTTTGACAAGTTTTTGACATTTAATTGTTTGTCGCCGAGATGAGACTGCGACTAGATTTTTAACGTTTTGAATTACGAGAATTGTCCTTCAGAACGTCACCTAACATGATTCCTGAAAACGTTTATTGGGTTCCTAACCATGCAGAGTGCCAGCGAGCCCCTAATACCAAAGACCAAATGAACTACGTTAAGAAGCGACACTCACCACACAGCACGCAGCAGTTCGGAGTCTGCATTTGTGCCCGGTTCATGGCAATAGGGTCGCCCCCTAACGGGACTAAATTATAACTGGCGAATTGTGGCGTAGTATTAGGTACCTACACTTAGGTTGAATTCATAAGTCAGGTGTAGAGCCCAAGAGAGCGTTGAGCGCGGAGAGAGTGTGAGGGACAGGGGACCGTGTTCATGCGACGAAGTGATTCGCAAACATGGCAAATAATCTATGTCCTAACTATGAATCGCCTGAAGGGTTGGGCAAAGACCATGCCAACCATGCCCATTCCTAAGACTTATGATATATGAGCACGGATTTACAGACATTTATTTAACGAAGGCATTTCGGTTTCATCGTTATCAGAACGGTCGGACGTGATGGGTAACCAAAATAATATTCAAAACGCTAAGAACAGACGTCTAATAGAGCACTAAAGTTCACGAATTACAAAAATATTACTTGACTATACAGATGTAATCAGATTACAATATTATGGAAACGCGGTGAATTCGATATAGGCTATCCTTTCGCAAGCGCGACTCGACACAAAGCAAGCTCAGTGAGCTCTAACGATTACCGTACACAAACGATAAAAATATAAAATATCATTCGACAAGCGACAGCCGTCACCCTGTTGTTGCCACTTCCTATATTGACCTCATCCAACAAAATTTAGATGACGTTACTAATAATTAAAACATCACACAACAACAACATTGCGACATACTATATTAATAAAGAATCTTTTCTTTTTTTAGATGACCTTTACGGCGAAAGAGATATACTGCGATTCACACGTAAGTCATGTTATTTTTTTTTAAATTCTTATAAGACATGAAGAAAACGCCGATCTTCCGTGGTAGAAATCTTAGATTTAATATTTTTACACTGTATTGGTTTGTGAATCAGACTTCTTGAAAATGAGACAAAGAAATTAAAGGCCTGTTGCACTATGTACTCTTAAAGATTTAGAGGCGCCGCTCCATAGCAGCCCAACGGCTAAGCTACAAACGTGTACTTAGCTTACAAAATACAGCGAGTTCTTCATTGCGACTAACGCCTGCGCTATGTACGAATGCGTGGCTGGCAAACAAATACCTAAACCGCGCAGCTAACGTGGCAAACCTCACCGTGCACACTTCACGTAGCAGTGGACGGTGGACTATATCATCATCAGCCGAAATATTCTGTAAAAATCTCACCGTCAGAACTTAGGTGAAGTGAGCTGTCATTCAACCAGCCGATCGATTCTGTAAAAATCTCACCGTTAAAAGTTAGGTGAAGTGAGCTTAGAGTGAGCTGTCAATAGTGTCAATCCCTAGCATTAGTTGGAATAACAGCTCACTCCACGCTCACTTCACCTAAGTTTTCACGGTGAGGTTTTTACAGAATAGCATTACTGTTGCTAGGGATTGACACTATTGACAGCTCATTTGAAGCTCACTTGGCGTAAGTATTCACGGTGAGATTTTTATAGAATAGATCGGCAGATATAGATCACACGTCGACACGTCGTAGTAACACGTCTGTGAAGTAATTTAATTCTTCTTTGTATCATAATTAATATCTGTAAGTGCGTTCTTATTTCAGCGGCACCCAAAATTTGCCTTCCTCACGAACGATTCAGATTAGATAACTGTAACTGGTGCTACTGTACTAAAAACCGCACACGTATCTGTGAAAGAAACCCGTGTGACAAGAAGCGTAAGTACTATTAACGATAATTTATCTTTTAGGGTTCCGTAGCCCCTTTGGGTACGGGACTACTAAGACAACGACGTCTGTCTGTCAGTCCGTCTGACTGTCACAGGGCTGTATCTTTATAACCGTAGGTTAGTTGTCTGGGAATTTGTGTGAGTTTTATTAACTGCTGCACTGTGGAGAAATCCGAATCCAAAAGAGGTACGCAGAAACTGTGTTTGGAAAAAGAGAGGACACGTATCATCACTACAGCAATTGACGATGATTATTGAAGATGTAGGAAAAAAATATGCCTACTGGGAGCTTTACGCTAGGCCGTGTAAACATTGAATTAAATTTAGCAAATAGATGTTTCATAACCTGGATTTTACACATAGGGTACTTTAAATACGTATAAGCCTTCATATACGTACTAATTCCCAGGCGACTGCTTAACACATTTTTAATGTTTAAACGACAATAAACTTTAATTATTGTTTATAAAGAAACCCCTGTATGTTTAAAACTAATTGTGAGTTTTTTCTTACAGAAAAACCTGATACCAGATGGCCACGTAATTATTATTTTTATAAAAATAACAAGCCCGCGGCATCGCTCGTGTGGAGGGTGGTATCACCAGCTCAGTAACGTCGTAAATCGTTGAACAGCGTAACAAAGATTATTCTCAAATAAATTGTATCCCGACTTGAACACCACCACATTTAAAATGGTTGAATACGAATTTCTTTTTGGAATTTCGGAATGACAAATTAATAATTCATTCATTTACATTTCATAGTCACCTCCTTATATCTTTATAAGAAACCTTCAATTCTAAAATTAGATTTTCAATATGACATTACTAAGTAGTTAAAACAAACTTCATTACCAAAATCTCCCTTTGAAACAATTTATTCATACGATTTCCAGCGAATTCACCCAGAAGAGGATGCTTCATAGGAAGCCGATTCTCAAGAGGAAAATGCGAATATTGTTATTGTAGTGTCTGGAGAAGAATCGAGTGTCGACTAAGATATAACTGTACAGATAACAGCACGATGACCACGACGACCACGACGACCACAAGAAAACCACAAAAAATATGTAAGTTTTTTTATAATCTTTTTAACCGTAATAGGTAGTCAGTTGAGATGATCACAGAATACTTGTTACTATCTGCTTAACATAGCTAATTAGCTATTATTAAGAATCTAAACTGTTAATAGTTTTTTTGGCCGATGGCCAATGGCCGCTAAGCCAAGTTTACAAGAAAAATAAAGACGCGTTTTAAACAAATATTGTTAGATCTGCTATCTTTTTTGGGTTTTGGGATGGGGAAAAGGTTTGGCCTTATTAGGAAAGAATGACAGGCAACTGCATGCAGCCGAGTTGAAAATTCTAAGAGGTATGGTGTTGTGTTACTCGAATGAATAAAATTATAAATGAGTATGTAAGTGGATGTCTGAAAGTGGCGCCAGTAACCGAGAAGTTGAGTGGAAAACTTTTGTCGTGGTATGGGCATGTCATGCGGAGGAACTAGGAACATGTCGAAAGGAAAGTTTTGTAGGTATGAATTTAAAAAGATATAATAGCGAAGCAAGACCAAAGAAGCGATGGACGGATTGTATGTTGTATCTACGCTGAATTGGCTAAAAACTGGAGAAACTACGAGTACTACTAGATGACGTGTAACAGGGATGTACGCAAGAAGTAGACATGATGCTTCAACCCCGACTTCATTAGTATAAGGGCAGGAGGACGATGATGTCTAAAAGAAATAAATAGTACATACATACATACACACACACACACTTACTTACAGTTTCTTTATTTTTTTCAGATTCCACGACGCAACGCACGAGGCCACGAAACTCTCTCAATTATGAATGTGAAATAGGACAAATTCAGCGAATAGACGATTGTAATTTCTGCCAGTGCACTTACAGCAGAAAATGGCTGTGTTCTGATAATATTTGCCCATCAAACTATGATAATCGTATGTACTATCAAAATTAACCCTTACTCTATTATAACCGTCATTTATAAGCTAACATAGTCTTAAACACCAAAAAAACAATTTACGTTCATAAAGAGAAGAGCTCATTATAGGACGTCAAAAAATTCATCCGAATCGCTGTCGTTACTAATAATCAAAACATCAACATTGCGAGATACTATATTGTTAAATAATCTTTTCTTTTTTTAGATGACCTATCCGACGAAAGAGAGTTACTGCGATTTACACGTAAGTCATGTTATTTTTTTGTTAAAATCCGTGTAAGACATAAAGAAAACATCCTCCGTGGTAGAAATCTTAGATTTAATATTCACAAACCAGCGCACTATTATTACTATTATTATTTATTATTTAATCAAGCAACAAGAGACTCATACAAATTATTAGGCACACAATTTCAACAACAATATAAACATAAAATAAATTAAATTATACTCATTCATTACATTATTACTATGCACTGGTTTGTGAATTAGACTCCTTGAAAATGAGACAAACAAATTAAAAGCCTGTTGCACTATGTACTCTTAAAGATTTAAAGGCACCGCTCCATAGCAGCCCACGGTTAAGCTACGAACGTGTACTTAGCTTACAAAATACAGCGAGTTCATCGCTTGCTACTAACGCCTGCGCTATGCACGAATGCGTGGCTAGCAAACAAATACCTAAACCGAGCAGCTAAAGTGGCAAACCTCTCCATGCACATTTCACGTAGCAGTGGACGGTGGACTATATCATCATCAGCCGAAATATTCTGTAAAAATCTCACCGTCAGAACTTAGGTGAAGGGAGCTGTCATTCAACCAGCCGATCGATTCTATAAAAATCTCACCGTTAGAACTTAGGTGAAGTGAGCTGTCATTCAACCAGCCGATCGATTCTATAAAAATCTCACCGTCAGAACTTAGGTGAAGTGAGCTGTCATTCAACCAGCCGATCGATTCTGTAAAAATCTCACCGTTAAAAGTTAGGTGAAGTGAGCTTAGAGTGAGCTGTCAATAGTGTCAATCCCTAGCATTAGTTGGAATAACAGCTCACTCCACGCTCACTTCACCTAAGTTTTCACGGTGAGGTTTTTACAGAATAGCATTACTGTTGCTAGGGATTGACACTATTGACAGCTCATTTGAAGCTCACTTGGCGTAAGTATTCACGGTGAGATTTTTATAGAATAGATCGGCAGATATAGATCACACGTCGACACGTCATAGTAACACGTCTGTGAAGTAATTTAATTCTTCTTTTTATCATAATTAATATCTGTAAGTGCGTTCTTTTTTCAGCGGCACCCAAAATTTGCCTTCCTCACGAAAGATTCAGATTAGATAACTGTAACTGGTGCTACTGTACTAAAAACCGCACACGTATCTGTGAAAGAAACCCGTGTGACAAGAAGCGTAAGTACTATTAACGATAATTTATCTTTTAGGGTTCCGTAGCCCCTTTGGGTACGGGACTACTAAGACAACGACGTCTGTCTGTCAGTCCGTCTGACTGTCACAGGGCTGTATCTTTATAACCGTAGGTTAGTTGTCTGGGAATTTGTGTGAGTTTTATTAACTGCTGCACTGTGGAGAAATCCGAATCCAAAAGCGGTACGCAGAAACTGTGTTTGGAAAAAGAGAGGACACGTATCATCACTACAGCAATTGACGATGATTATTGAAGATGTAGGAAAAAAATATGCCTACTGGGAGCTTTACGCTAGGCCGTGTAAACATTGAATTAAATTTAGCAAATAGATGTTTCATAACCTGGATTTTACACATAGGGTACTTTAAATACGTATAAGCCTTCATATACCTACTAATCCACAGGTGACTGTTTAACACATTTTTAACGTTTAAAAGAAAATTAACTTTAATTATTGTTAATAAATAAACCCATGTATGTTTAAAACTAATTGTGAGTTTTTTCTTACAGAAAAACCTGATACCAGATGGCCACGTAATTATTATTTTTATAATAATAACAAGCCCGAGCATCGCTCGTGTGGAGGGTGGTTTCAGCAGCTCAGTAACGTCGTAAATCGTTGAACAGCGTAACAAAGATTATTCTCAAATAAATTGTAGCCCGATTTGAACATCACCACATTTAAAAATGGTTGAATACGAATTTCTTTTCGGAATTTCGGAATGACAAATTAATAATTCATTAATTTACATTTCATAGTCACCGCCTTATATTTTTATAAGAAACCTTCAATTCTAAAATTAGATCTTCAATATGACATTACTGAGTAGTTAAAGTAACTTCATTACCAAAATCTCCCTTTGAAACAATTTATTCATACGATTTCCAGCGAATTCACCCAGAAGAGGATGCTTCATAGGAAGCCGATTCTCAAGAGGAAAATGCGAATATTGTTATTGTAGTGTCTGGAGAAGAATCGAGTGTCGACTAAGATATAACTGTACAGATAACAGCACGATGACCACGACGACCACAAGAAAACCACAAAAAATATGTAAGTTTTTTTTTATAATCTTTTTAACCGTAGTAGGTAGCCAGTTGAAATGATCACAGAATACTTGTTACTATCTGCTTAACATAGCTATTATTAAGAATCTAAACTGTTAATAGTTTTTTTGGGGAAAAGTTATCTGAAGATTGTAAAATGGCAGCTATGCCAAGTTTGCAAGAAAAATAAAGACGCGATCTAAACAAATATTGTTAGACCTGCTATCTTTTTGGGATTTTGGGATAGGGAAAAAGTTGGGCCCCATGAGGAAAGAATGACAGGCCACTGCATGCAGCCGAGTTGAAAATGCTAAGAGGTGTGGTGCTGCATTACTCGAATGAATAAAATTATAAATGAGTATGTAAGTGGATGTCTAAAAGTGGCGCCAGTAACCGAGAAGTTGAGTGGAAAACTTTTGTCGTGGTATGGGCATGTGATGTGGAGGAACTAGGAACATGTCGGAAGGAAAGTTTTGAGTCGGTATGAATTTAGATAGATATAATAGTGAAGTAAGACCAAAGAAGCGATGGGCGGATTGTATGAACGCTGAATTGGCTAAAAAATGGAGAAACTACTGAGATGACGTGTAACAGGGATGTATGCATGAAGTAGACATGATGCTTCAACCCCGACTACATTAGTATAAGGGCAGGAGGACGATGATGTTTAAACCAAATAAATAGTACATACATACACATACACACTTACTTACAATTTATTTTATTTTTTTCAGATTCCACGACGCAACGCACGAGGCCACGAAACTCTCTCAATTATGAATGTGAAATAGGACAAATTCAGCGAGTAGACGATTGTAATTTCTGCCAGTGCACTTACAGCAGAAAATGGCTGTGTTCTGATAATGTTTGCTCATCAAACTATGATAATCGTATGTACTATCAAAATTAACATATATCCGTCATTTATAAGCTAACATAGTCTCAAACAACAATAAAAACAATTTCCATGTATAAAAAGGGGAGAAGAGCTCGTAGGACGTCAAAAAGTTCATCCGCATCGCCGCCGCCGTCGTGACTAATAATCAAAACATCACACAACAACAACATTGCGACATACTATATTGAAAAATAATCTTTTCTTTTTTAGATGACCTATCCGACAAAAGAGAGTTACTGCGATTTACACGTAAGTCAAGATATTTTTTGTTAAAATCCTTATAAGACATGAAGAAAACATCCTCCGTGGTAGAAATCTTAGATTTAATATTCACAAACCAGCGCACTGTGCACTGGTTTGTGAATCAAACTTCTTGAAAATGAGACAAAGAAATTACAGGCCTGTTGCACTATGTACTCTTAAAGATTTAAAGGCGCCGCTCCATAGCTTCCCACGGCTAAGCTACGAACGTGTACTTAGCTTACAAAATACAGCGAGTTCTTCGATTGCGACTAACGCCTGCGCTATGCACGAATGCGTGGCTAGCAAACAAATACCTAAACCGCGCAGCTAACGTCGCAAACCTCTCCATGCACATTTCACGTAGCAGTGGACGGTGGACTATATCATCATCAGCCGAAATATTCTGTAAAAATCTCACCGTCAGAACTTAGGTGAAGTGAGCTGTCATTCAACCAGCCGATCGATTCTGTAAAAATCTCACCGTTAAAAGTTAGGTGAAGTGAGCTTAGAGTGAGCGGTCAATAGTGGCAATCCCTAGCATTAGTTGGAATAACAGCTCACTCCACGCTCACTTCACCTAAGTTTTCATGGTGAGATTTTTACAGAATAGCATTACTGTTGCTAGGGATTGACACTATTGACAGCTCATTGGAAGCTCACTTGGCGTAAGTATACACGGTGAGATTTTTATAGAATAGATCGGCAGATATAGATCACACGTCGACACGTCGTAGTAACACGTCTGTGAAGTAATTTAATTCTTCTTTGTATCATAATTAATATCTGTAAGTGCGTTCTTTTTTCAGCGGCTCCCAAAATTTGCCTTCCTCACGAACGATTCAGATTAGATAACTGTAACTGGTGCTACTGTACTAAAAACCGCACACGTATCTGTGAAAGAAACCCGTGTGACAAGAAGCGTAAGTACTATTAACGATAATTTATCTTTTAGGGTTCCGTAGCCCCTTTAGGTACGGGACTACTAAGACAACGACGTCTGACTGTCACAGGGCTGTATCTTTATAACCGTTGGTTAGTTGTCTGGAAATTTGTGTGAGTTTTATTAACTGCTGCACTATAGAGAAATCCGAATCCAAAAGAGGTACTGGGAAACTGTGTAAACATATTTTGTGTTTCACGAACTGTGTCCAAATAAACTTTTTTCTTTCTTTCTTAAAAACTGTCTTTGGAAAAAGAGTGGACACGTATCATCACTACAGCACTACATATTATAAGACAAAGTCCCCCCCGCTGCATCTGTCTGTCGGAATGCGATTAACTCAAAAACTACCAGACGGATTGTCATACGGTTTCGCCAATGGACGAAGTGATACATGACGAAGGTTTAGGTGCATAATTCATGAAATATTTTTGTAATTTGGCTGAAATGTGACGATGAATGTTGAAGATGTAGGAAAACAATATGCCTACTGGGAGCTTTACAGGCACAGGCCGTGTAAACATTGAATTAAATTTAGCAAATAGATGTTTCACACCTAGATTTTACACATAGGGTACTTTAAATACGTATAAGCCTTCATATACCTACTAATTCCCAGGCGACTGCTTAACACATTTTTAATGTTTAAACGACAATTAACTTTAATTATTGTTTATAAAGAAACTCCTGTATGTTTAAAACTAATTGTGAGTTTTTTCTTCCAGAAAAACCTGATACCAGATGGCCACGTAATTATTATTTTTATAATAATAACAAGCCCGCGGCATCGCTCGTGTGGAGGGTGGTTTCACCAGCTCAGTGACGTCGTAAATCGTTGAACAGCGTAACAAAGATTATTCTCAAATAAATTGTATCCCGACTTGAACACCAACACATTTAAAATGGTTGAATACGAATTTCTTTTTGGAATTTCGGAATGACAAATGAATGATTCATTCATTTACATTTCATAGTCACCTCCTTATATTTTTATAAGAAACCTTCAATTCTAAAATTAGATCTTCAATTTGACATTACTAAGTAGTTAAAGTAACTTCATTACCAAAATCTCCCTTTGAAACAATTAATTCATACGATTTCCAGCGAATTCACCCAGAAGAGGATGCTTCATAGGAAGCCGATTCTCAAGAGGAAAGTGCGAATATTGTTATTGTAGTGTCTGGAGAAGAATCGAGTGTCGACTAAGATATAACTGTACAGATAACAGCACGACGACCACGACGACCACAAGAAAACCACAAAAAATATGTAAGTTTTTTTATAATCTTTTTAACCGTAGTAGGTAGCCAGTTGAAATGATCACTATCAATAATATCAATAGAGAATACTTGTTACTATCTGCTTTAACATAGCTATTATTAAGAATCTAAACTGTTAATAGTTTTTTTGGGGAAAAAGTTATCTGAAGATTGTAAAATGGCAGCTATGCCAAGTTTACAAGAAAAATAAAGACGCGATGTAAACAAATATTGTTAGACCTGCTATCTTTTTGGGATTTTGGGATGGGGAAAAGGTTGGGCTCCATGAGGAAAGAATGACAGGCAACTGCATGCAGCCGAGTTGAAAATGCTAAGAGGTGTGTGTGTCACTCGAATGAATAAAATTATAAATGAGTATGTAAGTGGATGTCTAAAAGTGGCGCCAGTAACCGAGAAGTTGAGTGGAAAACTTTTGTCGTAGTATGGGCATGTCATGCGGAGGATCTAGGAACATGTAGGAAGGAAAGTTTTGTAGGTATGAATTTTAGATAGATATAATAGTGAAGCAAGACCAAAGAAGCGATGGGCGGATTGTATGAACGCTGAATTGGCTAAAAAAGGGAGAAACTACTGAGTTGACGTGTAACAGGGATGTATGCAAGAAGTAGACATGATGCTTCAACCCCGACTTCATTAGTATAAGGGCAGGAGGACGATGATTTTTAAAACAAATAAATAGTTCATACATACACACACACACTTACTTACAATTTCTTTATTTTTTTCAGATTCCACGACGCAACGCACGAGGCCACGAAACTCTCTCAATTATGAATGTGAAATAGGACAAATTCAGCGAATAGACGATTGTAATTTCTGCCAGTGCACCTACAGCAGAAAATGGCTGTGTTCTGATAATATTTGCCCATCAAACTATGATCATCGTATGTACTATATCCGTCAATTATAAGCTAACACAGCCTTGAAATAATAATAAGACCCTCCACGATCGCTAAACATGCAGTCTCAGGGAATATTTCCTAGAAGTCGACGTAGGGATGTATTGAGATGTGGCCGCGGTGGACAAGGGCCTCACCCCGCTCTCCTTGGCTAAAGAGAACTGGCGCAAGCCAGTAGATGCCACATTGTGATTTAATATTAAAAAATGCGACTCCTTGAACTCCTTCATTATTTATTATGATAACTCAAGTTAATTGAATTAGGGCTGATTTTTCCAACACCCAGATAGTTTTATCGATGGAATAATTTTGAATATTTGACAATTCTTCCATAGGAAACTGTCAGACGTCAATTTTATTCCACGAATAAAAATTATCTGTTGATTGGAAAATCAATCAATAAAAAGGTGCAATTCAAACTTTTGGATCACTACAATTTTAAACCATTATGGTGTGTCGCAGCTGAAGTGGAAAAATGTCACCTAACTTTTGGAGCACACGGTACGTAGTTATTACGAACTAGCTGCGCCCCGCGGTTTCAACCGCATAAGTTTCGATCCCATGAGAATATCGAGATAAAAATATATCTTATGTGTTAATCCTGGTTATAAACTATCTGTGTGCCAAATTTCATCCAAATCCGTTAAGCGTACCACGTGAGCTCGATAAATGGATGTGCGAATAACACTTGTGCGACAAAACTGTACTGCGACTCACGATAGTTCGAAAGCACGCTCATTGACTCGAGGTTCGGTTTGCTTAGGTTCCTTTAAACCCTGCAGACAGGAATAGGGGCCCCCCGAAGCGGGGCTCCGTCGACTAAGTCTTAATAATATGCTTGTCGCACAAGCGTGCATTCGCACTATCGTGAGTCACAGTACAGTTTTGTCGCACAAGTGTTATTCGCACATCCATTTGTCGATCTCTCGTAGTACACTCAAATCCGTTCAGTAGTTTTGGCTTGAAAGACTAACAAACATCCATCCAACTATCCATTCAAACTTTCGCATTTATAATATTAGTAGTTTGGAGGTATGAGGAACAGGGTGTAAAGTTCACTCATCCTCCATTGAAAAGGGAGGATCCTCCGACCAGACGGGTGTTGTCTGGCGGGCAATTCCCCAACGATTGATATTGGGAAATTGTATCTATGCTAATGGTTGTTCGTATGTGGCGTTGTAGATACCGCTACAGTAGGATAGGTTATTGTTGCATTAGTTTAGCATAAGAAGGTTCTTGGCATGGAAGATGTCACGTTTTTTACGGTCAACGATAATAGCAGTTTTAATTTTTGTGTTTCAGTGACTGCGACATTCTCTGAACCCGAATGCTTAGAGGGAGAACCTGTGCCCGCCCCAGATCCGTGCAATGTGTGTATCTGCTTGGACTCGCACATATTATGCACGGACAACCCCTGCATTCAAAGACAAGCAGGTTTTTATTAATATAACACCTAAATTGAGGAACTCCTAGCTGGAGTCTGTGCTTCCTGATAGACATAACCTGGGAGTCTTCAAGTCTCGAGTGAACAACACCCTAATTGCGTAGCACACTATTACTCTTAATATGAATCATTTTGAAGAATATTGCTAATCCATTGCTCCATATGTTCGAAAAATGTGTCTGCTCAACAACGTAAATAACGCAATGAATGCGGTTGATCTGTCAAAATTAAACGTTTTGCTACTGATAGTGTTTTACGCAATGACCCTGCAGGTTACGTCTAAGCGTGCGCCATGAAGCCGATATCCGAAGCATCACTTTTCATTCTTTGTTACCTTTCATTCAGCATCGTTCACTCGAAGATCACTTTCTCTGTTTTACACTTTTTATACATAATGGGGTTTATTCATAAACGATGACTAAAGTTGAGTAACGTTTAAACGTCAAAAATGTATGGTTGAACAGTCGCTAATCACTGCTTACATGCACTTTAAGCAACGTTTATGAATAAAGGGGTTTGTGTTTAGACGGAACTCAAAATGTATGTAAAGTGTAAAATAAATATATTACTGAAACGATCCCATCGATGTCGGATTTCGGCACTTCATATTCACGGTCTTTCACTCGCCTACAAAATAATTGAAAAATGAAATAAAGCGGATAAACTGTTCCTCCCTAAGTAAACGTGTGTAAAGTTTCGCTAGCAAATTTAGTTGGATATCAATATCAAATAAAAATGAAAAAAAAAAGCAACTATTTTTTTTTTATAATTCGTGTTTTGTTCATAAACTTCAACTGATAAAAGCATCTGCGTGGGACATGAAAACTAACAAATTAAATAAGTAGTTAAGTAAGTACCTTCTGATAAGTAAAACCTGTTCATTTATAACCGACTTAAAAAAAAAACTCATCTAACTTGAGAACCTCCTCCATTTTACAATTCGGGTAAAAAGGAGGAGGTCCTCAATGCAGATCTTTATATATTTTTGGGGTTCCGTACCTCGAAAGGAAAAAACGGAACCCTTAGGGGCGTCGCTCACTGGTAATTCAAGGCAAGGTCGCGGCGGCGTCGTCGAGGCGGCGTCGAGGCGTGCTCTCTATGTAGAGTCGAGGCGCAGGCGGATATGCTTTCTTCATACATTTTAACTGTGTAAATACGTCTACGCCCGAAAAAAAATGGCAAAATGGCGGTGGAGTCGGGTCACGGTCGGGCACAACGCCTCCGCCTCGACCCCGCGCCGCCACCACCTCGCCCCTACTGCAACTCTAGTATATGAGCGCACTGCCATTTAATCCTAAAGAAAACGCAGAAGCGGCGCCCGCGCCTTGACGCCGCCTCGACTCCAGCTCGTGTGAGCGACGCCCCTTATAGGATCACTTTGTTGTCCGTCCATCCGTCTGTCTGTCAAGACCATTTTTCTCAGGAACTCGAGGAAGTATCAAGCTGGAATTGATCAAATCAAATACTCAGGTCTACTGACCCTTGGAGCTGTGAAAAAATCAAACTTGTCTGCCAACGCAATCAAAAGATACAGCCGTTTATGCCGCAAATTTTCGACACTCGCAAGGGAATCAAAACCTACAGGGTACTTCCCGTGAACTCAAAATCTTGAAATTTGGTACTAAGCAACGTCTTATAGCACAGATAAAGGAAAAATTGCGAAAACCGTAAATTTTTAGTTACATCATAATATAATAAAAATATTTTTAATAATTTTAAATTGTACGGAACTCTCGGTGCGCGAGTTCGACTCACACTTGGCCGGTTTTTTTATGTATGTTCTCTCCGTCATATACATATAGACGGATTTGCAATATACATTGATATTATTTTTCTTTCCATTCAGCAAGTAAACACCCTACATGCGTTGAAGGTCATAAGTTCAAAATGAGTGATGGCTGCAACCACTGTGTCTGTCAGGGTGGCAATTTGTTCTGTACCAACCGTATATGCTTGTCACCTGGTATGTACCTATCGCACTCCTTGCCAGTGTGGCAATTAGGTTATCACATTAATTGAAACCACGTACCTATGCCCCACGTCCCACGCCCCACGCATGCCCCACGCACCCCACGCGTGCCCCGCGCGTGCCCCACGTATGCGTACCGTGTACGTCATAACGTGTATTAAACATACAAAATTAAAAGAATTAATAACAATTAACATTTTAGTCGTGGGACCTTTTTTTCGTTTCAGTATTTACCTAACAACAAAAAGTAATTTGTGTTTACTTAGTAACAATAACATAAAGTTTGTGTTGAATTCTTGATACCATTGCCTCACGCGTGTCTAGTGACTTATTATCAAGGGTGGTTTATTTCATGACAATTTTTACGCTAATTATTTTATTTCTTTTTTTTTTAATTTAAATTTTATTATTTTAACAGACTTTTAACAACTTGTAATGACCGCTGTATTATTTAATGGGATAACCTAATCGCCACTCTGCATACCTACATCTTTTTAATATAGAATTTGGTTCATACTATAGTCGTTCGCGTACGCGATCCTTTTGCCTATATTCCCAAAGGGATATGCATAGACATCCACATTTCACCAGTTCCTATCGGGCGAACTTATTGCCATTAACCAGGCACGACATGATCTCAGGGGATGATATTACCATCTATACCAAATATTGGCGCCGATTCCCTTGTTCACAAACTAAACTAAATTTAAGTTCAGTGCATCTTTTTCTTTCTATATCATTAAGAAAAGGACAGAAGATAAATATTAGTTTATTCGTGTCAAATTGAGATACTCCATAGATAGATAGTCTAAACGTGATTAAAAACATGGCTACAAAAAATAAGTCAATTTACGTCAGGTGCTGACTAAATTGACAGGACTAAACTTATATTTATCTTCTGTCCTTTTCTTAATGAAATAGGAAGAAAAGAGCACTGAACTTAAATTTAGTTTAGTTTGTGAACAAGGGAATCGGCGCCATTGACCAGCTGCCTGCATTCGCCTGCTATAGTCCGCGCGGAACTAATTGGCCGCGCCTTAGGTATGTGAGCGGTGGGACGGGAGGGACAGCGGGGGTGAGGCGGCGGGTTGCAACGTACGTACGTAGTGCGCGGGGCCCCTCCCTCCCACCGCTCGCATACCTAAGGCGCGGCCAACTAGTTCCGCGCGGACTTATAATTGAATTGTGTGGCTATATTAGGTACCTATGTACTAGGCGAAAATAAATAGTCGTCCAATTTTTTACCATTTACGCACCAACTATTAACAGATAACAGCTGGCCTTGACCTGCCCTGCACAGAACCTGCCCATTTTTCTGTGGGACATTGCTCATGAACAGCCTCCATCTAAGGAACACGGAAGATGTGTTGTGGGAGGATTATATCGGACTCTACTACTACTAGTAGACACTGTAGGATTTTCGTCAGTGGGGGGACCAAGAGATACTCGTACGTTTGACATCGCCAGCCGTGGGAATGTTTATGGTAGGGTCCACAAGCAGCAGTAAGGCTTCAATCTGACACATTTTTAAAGTAAAGTTCTTTCATCCACAGACAATTTCTTCCCGGACCCAAACTGCATCAAGGGATACATCTCGATGGCAGAGGATGGATGCAACATGTGCGTTTGTATGAGGGGAAAAATGGTTTGTTCAAAAAAGCAATATTGCCATGAAAAGAAACAAAAAGGTAAGAATGTTGTCTTTTACTTATACGATAGCCGATTGGTCTGTGGATGGGTGAGGGTGACCATCTTTACATACCGAGACTCCTCCGCGCATCGGAAAGCACGTTAAACCGTTGGTCCCGGCTGTCATTCGTGGATCTTTGACAGTCGTTACGGGTAGTCAGAAGCCCGAAAGTCTGACAACCAGTCTTACCAAGGGGTATCGTATTACCCAGTAACTGGGTTGTGGAGGTCAGATAAGCAGTCGCTCCATGTAGAATACTGGTATTCAGCTGCATCCGGTTAGACTGGAAGCCGACCCCAACATAGTTGGGAAAAGGCTAAGCAGATGATGATACGATAACTGATCGATAATCATATACGATACAGTTTATTTTAAATAAAAATGGTGGTTGGTAGGAGATTGATAAACTCCAACACCGTTTGATCAATCACCATGAAAGTTGGCACATATATTGTGTATGTTAGCCTGGAGAAGATATTTAAAGGGTTATTTATTAATCACGCGGACGAAGCCGCGGGAAAAATATAGTACATTATATATCAAATGGGCCCAGGGTTGTGGCTCTGTCTTACCTATCTTATAATGAAGATCTGAATAATATCAACATTATATTCTATGGCGGCATTACTCTAATGAATCAATTAAAAAAGTTACAGCGGTGCCAAAAGTCTAATAATTACCGTTACAAATGCTAATATTATGACTTAATGATGTGCGTACAATATTTTTATACATAATTAAAACAACGTAGATACGTTATACGATATTGTTTTAATAAATTATTACTGGCATAAATGAACTATCACAAAGACATAAAAAGGACTACCAAGATTGAGCAGGACAGGACACGCACTCGTATTGTTTTTAATTCATTGAGGCATCCACAGGCAAGCCCGGTTAAGCAGATGACAACATTATAGGTTGAAGATGAAATTTAAAAAAAAATGCCCGTCTGAACAGAGTCATTTTACATTGCGTGTGTTTATTGTTTCTCTGTCATTCGTACTATTTAAGTATTTACGACTAACTACTTTGGACTTGTTATCAAGTTCAAAGTAGTTGTGTGTAATCTTCTTGTGTGTAATAATCAGCCGAATTATTGTCCTAATTATTGGCTGTTTGTGTGTTGTTGTTGTTGTTGTTGTGTTGTGTGTGTGTTCTTTAGTACAGTATCTTTAAACCTTAACATTCTGAGACACTTTAGTACAGTATCTTTAAACCTTAACATTCTGAGAAGGGTCTCAGAATGTTAAGGTTTAAAGATACTGTACTAAAGAACACACACACAACACAATGTACAGCTGGGTACGGGCCCGTACCCAGCTGTAGGACAATAATTCGGCTGATTATGCATGATCATGTTAAAGTTTTGGTAAAAAAAGATGTTTCATTTTCAAAGGTATTTTTCTATTACAAACCTAATGATGTAAAAGTATTCTTTATTTAGGTATTGGTATACCGAAATAAAGAATACTTTTACATCATTAGACTAAACTTTTCAAGTCCAAGGCAACACATAAAAGAGTAAAATGCATAATATAGAGGTATGAGGAACAGGGTGTAAAGTTCACTCATACTCCATAGAAAAGGGAGGATCCTCCGACCAGACGGGTGTTGTGTCTGGCGGGCAATTGCCCAACGACTGATATCGGGAAGTTTGTATGTATGCTAATTCCGCGGTAAACTCTGCTTGCGAGATGCAGGAATTGCGTGACGTTAGTATGACACGTTGTCCGCATGTGGCGTTGTAGATACCGCTACACGTATGTGTAGCGGTATCTACAACGCCATACCTAATTGTATTGTACCTAATTGTGCTCATACCTAATTGTATCTACATGTTGGTATCAACATGTAGATACAATTAGGTATGAGCACCATTAGGCCATAACTAATTATTTGGAGCAGCGGTAACTTTTTTATTTGATTCATTAGAGCTGTGCTGCCATAGAATAAAATCTTGAGATTATTTGGATCTTCATTTTAAGGTACGGTATGTAAGAAAGTGCTACAACACTGGGCCCACAATCCATATAAAGTTGCCCGTTGTTCTTTAAGCGTTATTTCTATAAGTACATATTGTGTTCTTTAGCTAGCCAAATACAGCCTTTTTCATTCTTAACCTTTGTTCCTATGTTTTCAGACGCAATTTCAGAAAGCCTCCTGCCTTATATTCGATCTCAAAACAATAAAAAGCATAAAATGACCCAAAGCACAAAACAGAAATGCACTCCAGGGAAAAAGTATTTCCCAGAGGACTTTGACCCGAACTGTCCAAATGAGTGTATTTGCGATAGACATGAATTACTGTGCACAAAGAGAAAGTGTTATAAGAATTGGGATAAACAAAGTAAGTATGTTATTTGGGCAAACAGAGTATAGTTATTTATTCAATAGCCAGAGACAAATTACATGTTTAGAAGAAAAAACTCGGAAATGGAAATCCAGATCAAAAATGTAAACAAAAATAATTATTTTTGTCAAAGTTGTTATTGGGGTACCTCTAATCTTGCAAGTATATGAACTTGTGTGGGGTATACAACTTAAAAGTGAAAAATAAAAACTTTTTTCAAAAAAAAAAAACAACCGAATTCCAAAAAAAAGCACTACAAAGTGAACAAATAACTTTAATTTCTGAAGTCGGTGTCGTTGGTTCCGCATTTTCATTTTTTGACACCAGTTTGCGACATTGGAAGTCGGTTGTTTTTTTTTTTTGTAAAAAAGTTTTGATTACACGTCACCCCGATTTTACGCAACAACAATTAGAGTCATACTTTTTTATTTGCAGCTCCATTCCAGTCGCCGTTAGGACGAGTAGAACAAAAATCCAGAAACGCGAAACCGTTCTTAAAACAAGAGAACTGCGTAGAATACCAGATGCTGCCGTCAGAAGATCCGTGCAATTCCTGCATGTGTTTAAATGCACGGAAAGTGTGTACTATCATCAGATGCACGGATGACAACGAAGGTGAACTTGGCTCTGAAGAAGCACTGTGTAAGTTTTACACGACGTTGACGTTTTAATTCACTGTGCCCGCGTGGTGGATTACGGCCCACTGCCTCTCACAAAGAGGAGGCCTATATCCCAGCAGTGAAGATTTTACGCTGAAATTATGCTTATGTTTATGCTAAATAATTTATTTAGTCATTTAAGTACTTTAATTTGCTGATGAATTAAATAACTTATCTAAATCCTACTATATTATAAACGCGAAAGTTTGTATGGATGGATGGATGTTTGTTACTCTTTCACGCTAAAACTGCTCAACGGATTTGGATGAAATTTTTCACACAAATATTTTATAACCAGAATTAACACATAGGATACTTTTTATCCTGATATTACCACGGCATAGATACTTATGCCGGTGAAACCGCGGGGCGCAGCTAGTGACTAAATAAATTGTCGTAGCGTAGTGTCATGAAAATTAAAATGTTTTGAATGTATCCCGTTTTGACTGACAGGACAGCGTTCTAATATCGGTAATTTTATCGGTTTAAAGTTATTGATCGATAATAATTATTAACTGGCATCGTTCAATGCATTATCTGCGAGTATGTGTCTGTACTTACTAATAATAAAGCTGAAGAATTTGATAGTTTTTAAGGTTCCGTACCTCGAAAGGAAAAAACGGAACCCTTATAGGATCACTTTGTTGTCCGTCCGTCCTTCTGTCTGTCAACACCCTTTTTCTCAGGAACGGGAGGAGGTATAAAGCTAGAATTTATATCAAATACTCAGGTCTACTGACCCTTGAAGCTGTAAAAAAATCAAACTTTTAAGCCAACGCAATCAAATGATACAGACGTTTATGCCGCAGATTTCCGCAAATTTTCGACACTCGCAAGGGAATCAAAACCTGCAGGGTACTTCCCGTGAACTCAGAATCTTGAAATTTGGTACGAAGCAACGTCTTATAGCACAGATAAAGGAAAAGTTTCGAAAACCGTAAATTTTTAGTTACATGATATAATAAAAATATTTTTAATAATTTTAAATTGTACGGAACCCTCGGTGCGCGAGTCCGACTCGCACTTGGCCGGTTTTTTTGTTTGAATGCACTAATCTCGGGAACTACCGGTCGGATTAGAAAAATCTTGATTGCATTTGATAGCCTAATTCCTGAGGAATGTTACGAAGGTATTTAATATCACGCCACGACCCTAAGCCTTAGGAGCCGAGCAAAATGAAAAAAATCAGAAAGAACGCTAAGCGGAAGCGAAGTAATAGCGCGGGTGGTTGATGAAATGCGACGCAGTGGGTTCGGAGCCGAAATTTTGTGCTTACGAAGTCGGCGGCAAACGCTAGAAATTATATAAGCCATCCAATAAATCCACAATCGCTTATAATACAAAAAGAAATGAGTGCGTGTACTTACGAGTATGTACGCGCGTCAGAAGTTATACTTCTTTGGCATCATTAAAAAAACAATTTTTAATTGCATGCAAATAATTAATTACAAAAAAGGTTACAATAAAGTTCGTTGTTTAGGCTGAATAATGTTGGTAACAAGTCACGGGCCTTTTAAAGAAATTAAAATCATAATAAAAAACCAGAATTTTATGGCATCCAATTTTTTATAGTGAAATGTCCATTGCCTTTTTTTTAATCGATAAGAACAAACAGGTTGCTACAAAAAATGCTAAAAATAGGTATGGGAATACTACTACTATACGAATAAAATACTACTCTATGAATACTAAAAAATGCTAAAAGGTAGGTACAGGCCAATTTGTGCTGAAAAATGTGACGCTATAGCTTTAAAAATAATGAGCGGTTTTGCGGACAGCTTCAACCCGTGAATTTTGTGTGACGGTGATGCGCGCGCTTCTTAAAATTTCACTCTCATAATTTTTTCATAACGCGCCTAAAATATACCTTTAAATTTATGTTACAGTACAAATCAGTATAAATAAAACAAAGTCGGGTTAGTTACACCATTTGAAGGTAACTCAAGAACGGCTGCACCGATTTGTATGATGTTTGATTTGTTGGATTCGTCTCCGCCCCGAATAGCAGAATAACTATTTAAAAAAATGAAGATTGATTCCAAGTTCGTCGGGTCAGATAGTATTTAATATATCTTGATTTTTGCAGTTAACAAAAACGTTCAAGGCAGCAAGGGTAATAAAGGAAACATGAGGAAGAAGAATAATACTTTCTGCGAGCCTTTCACATTCTTCAGCCCTGACAACAACAGATTTTGTAGAAATTGTTTCTGTTTGCACAATGGCCTCGCCTTGTGTTTACTGAATTTGTGCAAATATTCAAAAGGTAACTATAGACTTATTTATACACACACACAGTTCACACTCACTCACATACTCACACACTCACTCTTCACTCACACACTCACTCTTCACTCTTCTTTTTCACAATATTTTTTCTCACTGTTTTTAATGAAAAAAAGAATGTCCTAAACCTTTAAAATTGTCCTAAATTATAGTTTTCAGACAACCAAATGATACTTCCGAAAAACATCTATTTGTTATTATTGAATTTTCTTTTTTTTGCATCCGGTTAGACTGGAAGCCGACCTTGGGGTCGGCTTCCAGTCTAACCGTAGGCATAGTTCGGAAAAGGCTAGGCAGATGGTGGTGATGATTGAATTTTATTTTTTTTAGATATACCGCACCAAAACTCACCAGGTAAGTCATTTATACAAGCTTTTATTTAACTTGCCTTGTTAGTTAGTTAGTACAGTCACGAACACCAATATGTCAACACTTAGCAGCTTTCAACTTTATTTTTTTCGTGAAATAACGAATGCAACGTTGAAATACGACACATTACCTACATAAACCTATGGGTTCGAAAATATACATACTTTTGCTCGTGACTGTACGTATTAGTCAAATCTGACAAACTAAATTAAAACCACTTCCTTTTATTCTACTGACTTGAAACATATTGATTCTGTTTCGAAGACAGTGGATTTTTATAATAGTTTTTTTTTTTCAGGTCAGATAACTTTCATTTGAAGAATAAATATGGCGGTTCGGTTCAACCTAATATCCTGCTAATATTATAAACGCGAAAGTTTGTGAGGATGGATGGATGGATGTTTGTTACTCTTTCACACAAAAACGACTGAACGGGATAAAAGGCACAGAGGGTTTATAACCAGGATTAACTTATAGGATACTTTTTATCCTGATATTCCCACGGGGTCGAAACTAATACGGGTGAAACCGCGGGGTGCAGCTACATAGTATTTTATATACTAAAGCTGTCAAACTTTATTTAATTTATAAAAATCTTTAATTCATTCATTCACGGAAAGACAATGCACAGCCTAAACAGCTGGGTCTAAAAGCATGAAATTGCAAAACAGTTCCTTATATGGCGAAACTGAGCACAAAGAAAGGATTTTTGGAAATTCACCTCCTAAAGGGGTTAATTAGGGGATGAATGTTTGTATGGAAGTTCGATATTTTGTTGAAGGGAAATCCCATCTAGCTCACAGCCTGTTCCTGAAAAAAGGTTATCAGTATTATATCATTTAATGGTGCTATTTTTGTTCGATATCATGATACATTGAGTTTCTAAACACTCACTTTTCAAAAATAAATAACTTTCATAAATCATTACGCTACTGAGAGTTCTTGTGAGGACGTCTCTTTTTCTTGGTTCCTTTGTCTTTTAAGTACCAGACTAGCACCGATTTTTGTCACATTCCTTTTAAAACCGTAAAATTTCAGAGGAGTTGGACGAAGTATGCAATCCTGGGGAGACAGGGTACCCGACGAAGTGCGTCACCTGCACGTGTTCAGAGCATGGGAAGTGGATATGCACGCGGGAACAATTAGCTCTCTGCCAAGGCGAGTCTTGACAACATGTCATATCTTCTGCTTTCATACATCTCTATTAGTCATCATACCACCCACTTTCCAGCTATATCATCTTCCACACAATCCAATCATCTTTTCTTTGTCCACATTCATACTCAAAACTTTTCTCACGACATGATACTCATTCCTCCACATCACATGCCCATAAAATGACAATCGATTCCTACACAACTTCTCGGTTGCGGATGCCACTTTCAGCCTACCCCTCACCCCGTGGCCACGTCCTACACGGTCAAGCGACACGCGTCAGGACGCGTGTCGTGTGTGTAGTCGACGACGCAAGCGATGCAGGCGTCATCGACTACAGAGAAAACAAATGAAAGAAGCTGTGTAAAGCTGCTTGCCATGAGTCACCGCAACCTGACTGAAACAGTTGACGCGCACGCGTGTCGCCTGCCGTGTGCGAGGTCTTAGGACTGGGTTCAGCCACGAGCATAAGTATGTATTTACTTGGCTTTATAAAAAGCGATTTACTCCTTTATTTTTTAATGAAATTTTATGTTGCTACAAATATAGTATTTTCGAATCCATAGGTTTTTGCAATGTGTCGTATTTCATTGTTCTTTTGTTATTTCAGGCAATAATCGCTATTAATAGTTTCCAAGTATTGACATATTAGTACTCGTGACTGTACAGAGAGGGTGTACGGTTCGTAGTTTCGCCCGAAGTTTCGGACGTTTCCTACTCCGTATCACCCATGGACATAAAATTACTTTGGAGTTCGAACTAAGAATGAATAACAACACGATTTGGTTATCCCGAATCGTGATATGTTTTAGCCCGGTTAAAAAATTTCATTTGTCACTTGTTTTAACGGATCAACTATTTTTGGACAATCCCCTATCTTCATTGACGGACTTAGAGAGTAGACCACCCGATTAGTGAATTGTAACATAAAATGTAACACGAGTGCCCCGTCCAAATAAATGCAATGCAGAAAGGTCACACAACAACTAGGTGAATGTGTTTCAACGTGTGCAACATTTCATGTTACGTTTCATCAATTAGTCTCCGGCGTTACATACTTGGCGATTTCTAAAAGTAATATGGCGTTAGCAATACTACCCCACATATGAACTAGGAATGACATCAGACGTCACACCAACCCTACGCGAGCGCCAGCAAAGCTTACCGGGAAATAAGCATACAATATATAACAGCCTGAACAACAACATCGGGTCAGCCCACCAGACACAACACCGGTCTGGTTGCAGGATCCTCACTTATCAATGGAGGACGAGGAAGTTTCCACCCTATTCCTCTCCTCTAAGGTAGCATTTATGTTTTTAGAGAGGGATTGCGATGAAAAAGACGAGTTCCACATGGGTTTCTTCCCGTATTGTGCTGGATGCAAGTGTTCTGTCAAGGAGTGGTTTTGCTCCATACAGAGCGAGACGTGTAGAGGTGCGTAGCTATTTTTTAATGCATTGTGCCTTAGAAAATAATACCATGCTATATGAGTATAAGGTGCAAAAAATTGCTATATTTTTGTAACCAATAAGAATGAATAGGGTAAGGTTTGGACGATCCTCAGTTTATGATTCTGCACTCTAATTGCGTAACACACTATTAATCACAATCTGAATCATTTTGAAGGATAATGCTAATCCAATAATAATAAAAAAATAATAATTCATATGTTCGAAAAATGTTAGCTTGACAACGTAAATAACGCAATGGATGTTGTTGAACTGTCAAAATGAAAGCCATTTCTACTGTTAATGTGTTACGCAATTACCAAACAACAAAAAATTACTTTACACTACTTTACTTTTTATTACTTTAAATGACTTCAAATACATAATATTAAATGACTTCAAATACATAATATTAAATTACTTCAAATCAACATAGTTGGGAAAAGGCTAGGCAGATGATGATGACATAATATTAAATTACTTCAAATACATAATATTAAATACCTACACTTTGCCACCTGACGGAATCTAAGAATTATTATTGATAGTATTTTTCTTATCATCGTTTTATTTTCTATTTCAGATTTCAGTAAGTACAAAACAAATCCTACTCATTTGAAGAATAAATAATTGCCTACATTTTTCTATGATGTAATGTGGAGCTTATTGTCGCTGTTAGCTGTTACTGGAAAAACGCATGGATCCAATCACGGTTGATAAATCAGCCCTTAAAAAAACAAAATGGCGGCGTTAGTTCCAATTTTAGCCACGTGCCAAAAGATTCTTGAACCACTATATCTTTAATTAACAGGTATAAATTGGCACACTGTCAGTCAAAACTTTGAAATATAAAAAAAATTTGCTGTCCTGAGCCAAGATAAATTAAATATATATTTATTTAAATTACAATTATAACACTTTCACATACGTATCCAAGGCGATGTTTATCTGTTTTTTTTTTAAACACACAACTATAATCACAATTGTAGAAACAATGTCTAAGTACACAAAAATGACAATGATTTTTTAATTTTAAGTGACGTCTCTGAGTGCGGAAGTTAATGGTATGTCTATTTACAGGCAATGCCACATGCCCTCTAGGCACTTTCATCCACAACCCGAGACAACACTGCAGTATATGCCTCTGTGGGGGCTACGAAGAAGGCTCCCACAATATGTGCTTCACCGAGGCTAAATGCGTTCGACAAGTCATCAGCCAGTTGAAGCTGGAGCAATAGAGAATCCGTCAATGCAATAAAATCAAACGTTTGTTATAAAAATAATTTTGCATAATTTAGGTCTTATTGTTTCTTTTTCCGGTATATATTTTCGTTCCCAGTATTCTGCCCGTCCCGTAACTAAAATGGCGTAACCATTAAAAATTCCATCACCCACTGAATCTCTAAGTCGCAGATGGATTGTAGAATCCGCTGTTTTACAAAACCGCTAGTTGTTGCAGAATGACTTATCTGCAGTCACAATGAGCGTTCTTAATAAAACTCTGATAAATGTATTTTAATTCGCAACCGATTTTTTCTTTTTGTCACAATTTGGAATCATTAATAACAAAATTGCTACACCTGTATCTAACTAATCTAACCTATTGTTACCCAGTACAAAGCCTCCTTTCCTCTACTTACAAGCAAGCAAGCTTTCTACTACAAAAACCTACCTACAATTATTGTAATAAAATCTATTAGTTCCTGTCGGCTGGTACAGTCGTAATCACTTACGCCATCTGGTGCCGTTTCATTAAACTGCTGAAATTACACCACCTGGTTTCGGTAGCACCTGGTTGGATCATACCTTGTTAATTTGGGCCGTTCATGTATATTTTTAGTGTTCAAATTAGCATTTTGTTTAACGGTATTTATTTTGAGAAGAAAATGTGTGCTTTGAGTTCAATTAGTAAGACAGCTTTTCAGTAATGTACCTAAAAAAAAAAGAAAAGAAAAAGAGAAAAAAGAAAAGTCGTTAAGTACCTACGTCAGTCTTTTAGACCTTATATTTTAAAATTATATTTTTGTCAATAATCACAAGTTTTTTTTTTTTTTATAAAATAAAGCGGAGCTGATTTTTCCAACGCCAGATATTTTTATCAGATTTTTGACAGTTATTCCATACAAAAACTGTCCGATGTCAATTTCATTCCACGAATAAAAATTATCTGTCGATTGAAAAAATCAGCCTTAAGTTTATAAAATACCCGCTACTACCACGTAATGGTAATACTCTGGGCACAGGAAATAAAGTAGCATCAGTTTTACGATTAAATAAAACCATAGAAGTCTTAATTTTTTCCACAAATTCAAAGCTGAGGCACACTGGCCAATTTGTCTGCGTTTTGCCATTATATTTATCACTGTGCACTAAAAATATATTTGGTACTGGAGCCGCAATGCGTTTCCCACTGCTGCTGTCGTGTCGTCGCGTCGGCTGGACAAAAATTTATATTTATTTGTTACATCTGCTACCGGTCGCCTAGCTAGCTAATGTCGCGTGGGTTTGCTGGCCACACAATAATGTATTCTATTGTTAAAGCTATAAAAACTTCGGGCTTTGAAACCAGGACATACTATTAATATATGATCATCATATAATTATCATTTAGTTTAATAATCCGATGCACTATATTGCTAAATGTACCTCTTTTTTATCCTTTCTTTTTTTGTAAACCAGTGTCAACGGTTCAAGCTGGAAACCAGCGCTTAGTAACCCACTAGGGTCCTGCAGTGCGATTCTGTAACCATCTCACCGTGAAAACCTAGGTGAAGTGAGCGTGGAGTGAGCTGTCATTCCAACTAAATGCTAGGGATTGACACTATTGACAGCTCACTCTAAGCTCACTTCACCTAACTTTTCATGGTGAGATTTTTACAGAATCGATCGGCTGCAGTGCGATTTTGGCCTCGTATAGGACTTTGTTTCATTTTTCCTTTTGTTATTTTTTTTAATATAATTTGTTTTATTTTTACTTTTAACTGTGTTTAGTTTAGTTTAGTTTATGATCCTGTACGAGTCGCAATAAATACTTTTTCTTTCTTTCTTTCTTTCTTTCTGTCATTCAAACTAATGCTAAGGGATTGACACTATTGACAGCTCACTCTAAGCTCACTTCACCTAACTTTTCATGGTGAGATTTTTACAGAATCGATCGGCTGAGCATAATGCTGACGCTTAAACCTTTTGCTACCGGCATAACAGTTTTGCCTTTGTGTATGTTCTTAATGGTACTATCTGTAATACTGGAGACAATATACGATATTCTATTCTATTCTTTTTATCCTATAATTCTTCCCTAAACATCAGCCTTACCTGCGTCCGATCCTCATTGCCGCTGACCGAAGTAGGAGAAAAACAGCCCTGTTCAGGATGACAAGCAAAGTTCCGTCGTGGTGGTCTCGAGTCATAATATTAATATTTATACCTACTATATAACTGGATGATGATAATGATTTTACCCCTTATTTTAATTTGGAACAAAAATTGGAACCTGCATACGCGACAAAAATGATCATCAATCTCTTGCCTTTATCCTGATGTATTTGGGGTCTGTGAAACATATTCTTCATCCACACCTCTCTATTAGTCGTCATCTAAGTATCCCCTTTCTAGCCATATCATTTTTCACACAGTACATCCATCGCTTCTTTTATCTGCCCCTACTCTTGTAGCCATCCTTTATACTCAAAACTTACCTCACGACATTTTCCTCATTCCTCCGCATGGCATTAGCTCATACATAACCGATTTCTAACCACTTTTCAGTCGCCAGTACAACGTTCAAACTTCCTCTCAAATGAATATTTATTACTGTAGTCTACAGAAACATAAAGTAACATTTACTTTACCCTTTGCAACCCACATCATCATGCACGTATTTTTAATATTTTCTGAACAACCGGACAAACAAATACTATGCAATGTATATGAGTAGTTTTGCACTGCATTCGAGCAAGAATTAAACATTCATTTTTATTACGTTTCAAGGGAACACGACCAAAGTAACGGCTTTTATTTTGCAGGCTTGTGGTATTTTATTTATAAAAGTTGCTGGCCAATGCCCATTGGCCACCTCGTTAGTAAATTAAAGTTACTTTTTACAAAGCGTTTGTTCGAATTTTGTTTATGGGTAGGTATTATAAAAAGTGTTTTATTATTGGGGGAAATTTTAAGCTCGGCTAGTGAGAATATTGTTAACTGCTTCTTGATATATACATAGTATACTTAGTGCTGATTTTTCAACAGTCGGATATTTTTTATCTGAGGAATAAATATTCCGATTTGACAGCTTTTGCATAGGAAATATGTCCAGTAGTGACACTTATTGTTCAAATAAAAGTTACCTCACTATTGAAATATCAGCCTTAACTTAAAAGTTTATTGCATATTATACGAACATTCAGATATCACCATTCTTTGAACAAAATTGTTCATGATTTCTCAAAACTACACTTTTCGACTTTTGTTCACATACGATTCATTTTGGAAAATGTAGGTTAAGTCAAGGACGCTCGATATCTTCTGATAGTGAGCTGCTTGCCCTTTTGTTATCAAATAAAACATGGATGACCGTTTTTGCCTCTGATAATCCTTAGCATGAGCATAACCAGCCTATAATATTCCCACTGCTGGGACACCGGCCTCCTTTCTTCAAAAGTGGGCCCAGTGCGGGTTGGTAGATATCACATGTCTTCGAATCTTTGATTCTAGGACATGCCGGTTTTCTCACGATGTTTTCATTCACCGATTAAGTGAAGAGCAGTGGTGATGAAATTATTATACACAAAGGAAAGCGCATGCCTGAGTTCGAGCCCACGACCCACACCTCGTATGTCGGGGCCGTTGTCAATCGGCCACCACTGCTCTCAGAGAAGACTTAAAAACTGTAAATCGAGATCTTTAAATGAGAGCACCATTAAAAGATTTCGATTCAGAGGAAGAGGAGTGGTAAGCCACTCTTCTGTATTGCCAGTCGCTCAGCACGTCTCGAGGATGTGGATACATGGCTCTCCTTCGTGTTGGCCACATTGAACAGGGTGATAACATTTTGTAAATCAGGCCTCCATTTTACGTTTGGCTCACGTCTACATTTTCACAAAAAGGTATGGTCTCTATATTTAAAAGTAGTGTTTTTATATAATAAAGTACTAGATTACAATGCCTAAATAGTTATTTATACTACATTCTTGTATATTAAATACACTCGAGAGCAATGAATCCGGGTCACTTAAAGAATGTTAAAAATCTCGGAAACTAAAAATGATAGGTTAATGCAATAAATTGTATTTAATAGACAATGTAATACTCCTTAAATTAAAGTAAAAAAAATATGAGTCACCATACATTTTATTAACACAAAATTACATAAAGAAAAAAACTGCTGATCTCTCCTTAAAACAAAAATAGGAAACATGAAATTTTTGAACTTTATTACGATTTTCTTGAATTTTAATACTTCGTATTGCCTCCTCGTGCTTCCATTACTGCGTTTACGCGGTTTGGCATGCTGTACACCAAGTTCCTTATACGATTTTGGGGAATATTCTCCCATTCCTCTGTGAGAGCAATTTTGAGCTCACGAAGCGTGATTGGGGGAGGGTTTCGTTGTTTTACGCATCTGCCTAGCTCGTCCCAAGCATGCTCGATCGGGTTGATATCCGGGCTGCGCGCTGGCCACTCCATACGAGTAATGTTCATCTCTTGAAGGTAGTCATTCACAATCCTGCCTGTATGAGGTCGGGCATTGTCATGCATAAATATAGCATCCTCACCTAAATTGACCATAAATGGACCAACGTGATCATTGAGGATTTCTTCCACATATCTTACGCTAGTTAAAGAGCCGTTTTCTATGATCACCAGCTCTGTGCGACTTTCAGAAGAAATTCCGGCCCACACAAGTACAGACCCACCACCGTAGGCTACTTTTTCTTCGATGCATGCTTGCTTGAATCTTTCCCCTGGTCTTCGATACACTCTGTGTCTTCCATCGTGCTTGTAGAGCATAAATTTTGATTCGTCGGAGAACATAACTTTTGACCAATCTTCAATACTCCAATTTACGTGGCTCTGGGCATATCTTAGTCTTGAAATACGATGCCCACGCTCCAGTTTAGGGCCGTTTGCAGGTCTAAGGGGTTTTAAGTTAGATTCAGCACGCCGACGTCTTCCTGTCCATGCACTTGGGTTACTTCCTCCGAGGCGTCGAAACTGATTTGTGAGTTCAGTTCCTGTGAGAAAGCGATTTCGAAGCATGGTGTTCACCAAGTATCGGTCTTCTCGTGCTGTGGTACACCTGGTTCTGCCCGTTCCTGGTCTGCGTAGGTTAGAACCAGTTTCTTCGTAACGTCGGAGAACTCTTTGTACTGTTGACAGCGACACACCGACAGTCCTGGCTGTATCGCGCTGACTCCGGCCGGTTTCCAGCATTGTAAGTATTCTGGTGCATTCTTCAGGCGTAAGCGACATAATTTCAGCTTGAATAATGAATATAGAGCACTATCAACATGGTTTATGTACCCACATAAATGACAGATTACAAACAAAAGCAAAACCAAATGCTGTAATTTCGTAGTTCCATCTTCGAAAGTGGCCCTTTTTCAAATTTGATTTTTTTATGATATAACTTTACAATAACTAAGAAGTTTTAATAACTTCATTTAAGGAGTATTACATTGTCTATTAAATACAATTTATTGCATTAACCTAGCATTTTTAGTTTCCGAGATTTTTAGGATTCTTCAAGTGACCCGGATTCATTGCTCTCGAGTGTATTAACAGTGCTATTTAGTCACAGTCGATCATTTTGAAAAATAAAGATATGCTCACAACATTATTGAAGTCAGATATCAATCACATTTTTATAAGTACCATTTTAAGTAGTAAAGTACTAGATGAAAACAAATCGATATGCCCCTTAGATAGCATATAAAGTTGCTCTGATTTTGTCAAATTTCAAGATACCTACAAACAAACTAATAATCTCAAATTGCTCATTTTTAACTTCGTCAAGAATCACATTAACAAAAAGTGTACAAAAACGTATGAGGATCATCATCAGAACCTTTCTTCATCATCATCCTTTTTACAAGGCATCAGTGCTTCTTATAATCAGCAGTTGGACAGTAGGAGATTCCTTCGTCGTTGCACGAACATTCCACACAAGGCATGCTGTTCGTCTTCGGGTAGAATTTAGAGTTCGGCTTGCATCGACCTGGTTTGCCTGAAATCAGTCATTGTCCAAGACATTGTATTGTATTAATCTAACAATATATATTATAGTTTTTTTTTTATCTGTTCATAATGACAAGCGGTAACCTCATCTGCATCTGATGAGAAAAACTCTGGTGACTTCAAAATGCCTGGATAGTTACCTAAAGGTATATTGCATATTTACCTCAGCAACCCTTGGTATGGTCTTAGTCTAGCTGCTGGTTGTAAAAGTTACAGCGAAAAATTCCTTACCGTATTTATCAACGTCTAATTTGCAGTCATCAATCTTAATGCATTCATGTTTGCCGTTCTGGTTACATTCACATTTATGACAGCTACTGACCCAACTTGTACCTCGTTCACAAGTTGGGTATTGTATCTGCAAATCTTGCTTTGGACAATCTTTAGGCAATTTCTTGTAGTAATTATAGTATTGTAGGATTTTATTGGTCTCTTTGCTGTCAAAGAATTCGTGGACTATAGGCAGTGGTAGTGATTCAATTGAACCTGAAAGTGAAGTGGGAAATATAAGTAATGTTTGTTTTATCACTATTGAGAAATCAGTCCTTGCCACGTTGTTTTCAAATGTCACAAGGACGGAAGGTACAGAACTGCATATAACTTAAATAATACAGTAGACCTACAAAAAATACTACTTGACTGGAACTGAATCCATTAATAATTATTTCAGGGCCCTATCACAAAACTTTACAATTACAATTTACAAGTAACAATTTACTGTAAATTTCACAAACCCATGTAGCACAAAACTCTAAGCCAAGTGACAAGTCTACAATTTATACATAGTCCTCAAGCTTTGTGTTATGCATCGAAAGAATTGTAAATTGTAACTCATACATATTTGTAACTTCAAGGGGTATCGTATTACCCAATAACTGGGTTGTGGCGGTCAGATAGGCAGTCGTTTCATGCAAAATATTGGTATTCAGCTGCATACAGTTAGACTGGAAGCCGACCCCAACATAATTGGGAAAAGGCTGGGCAGATGATGACATATTTGTAATGGTGTCATGTCATGTATGTCCAAGCTTAACAAACAAAATATTTATTTATTCACACCAATAATTTACCACTTCTCTTTTCACTCGGCTGTGTACAATCAGTGGCATCGCATTCCGCAACCCCATCGCCATTACATTCACAAGTATAACAGCCCATCTTGAAGTGAGAATAAGGCTTGCATGTCATTGGTTCACCTAAAAAGAAGCTGAGATAATCAAGCGAAGCTGTGATCTTTGAATGAAAGCTAAGTGACAAAAGCCAAACGACTCGCGTGTCGCGTACGGACTGCAATTGAAATATTCGTGCTGTGACATTCTGGCTACTCATTGGTGATTTCAGTTTGTAACACTTTACTTTTGAGTATCTTCTTGAACGATCGGTCTAACTTTTAAAAAGAGGTTATGTCATTTGATAAAGAATTCAATACAAGAAGTTAATATTGTGTTAAACATTTACCCAATGGCCTCAGCTCGCAATCAGGTAATTTAACGCACATCGCTTGACCGAAGTAACAAGAACAGCTATGGCAGTTGCTAATCCATTGAGTTCCGTCACCACATTCTTCTTTCTGATCTTTTGGTCTGTGTCTGAACCAGGGATTAAACATTTTTGGAAACATAGAAGCGCTGAACTCTTCAGAATCTATATCGCTAGTTAGGTTTATTTTGCCATCATTTTCTGTATATTGCAGTATATCTACGTCATCTTCATCATTTGGCTGGTGTAGTATTATGTGGACATCTGGATATTTTAATTGGGGTGCCTGCGGTCGGCTTTCTTCAAATATTGTCGGGACAGAATTAAATCGATTTTCATAGGTGTGTGTAGACTTAGGACGAGGAGTCGGCGTCGTGGATAAAGTGTCTTCTTTGAAATCATTCATAATGTTTTCTATGATTTCTGGGTGAAAACCGTTGAAAGGTATATTTTGTAGTGACGCAGTCTCTTTTAGATTAGGGGGCGTTAATTTAGATAACAAATTGAATATTTTAGTCATATCGATATCATTTTTAATAACAGTAGCATTATCTTTTGTTGGGACAAGTTTATTAAGTTTACTCTTTAACCAATTGAGGATTCCATTATCGTTTTCCGGCAATTGTTTTAATTTGGAATTTAGTTTGCATAAAGGATTTCTTTGAACATCGTGGTTTTCAACTGGTGATATATCGTCTTGATCTTGTGATGGTACATATTTAAAAATTTTGGCAATACCGGGAAACAAAAAGGGAAGAAAATCGAGTTGATCCATGCTACCCACACCAAATACAGAATCGTTAATAGGAGGATCATTTAGTTTTTTCACAGCCTTAATTAATGGATACAATTGTTCGTAGTAGTCAGGAATTTTACCATCATCAGTGGGAAGCAGACTATCTGGATCACTATCCGGTTTTAACTTGGGAAGAACGTTGTACTGGGTACTAACGGAATCTGTGAGGTCCGTAGATGGAGTTGATACATCTTGCTCTATTTGTAGTTGATTATCATCTACATCAGTAGGGTCTATATTTTCATTTTGATTGGATATAGAGGGATCGATAACCATCGAGGGTCCATATTGATCTTGTTTGGGCTTAAATCCAGAGCGTGGAGTTGTAATTTCTACATCGGATCCTAATGCATTATTATCTTGGTTGGGTACTGCCCACGGAATTTGATGAATTCCATTGAATAAATTGTCAAAGGACGATGGTTTATATTGATCGTAGTCGGGTGTAAGCTTCGATTTAGGGGCGGAAGTAACAGTGTCTGAATCCTTATTTTGGTAGCCTGAAGGTGACCAAGGTATATTATGAACTCCATTGAGTAGATTGTCAAAGGATGAAGGTTTGTACTGATCATGATCAAGGTGCATCCAAGGTCTGAGAGGATTATTATTGTAGTAAACATCGTCTGAGGACGAAGGTTTGGGTTGATTTTGTGGTGGTTTAAACTTGGATTCAGGATTTGTGTTGGGATTATTTTTTGTATGTGTAGGATTTTCGGCAGAATTGGATGGGTGTTTGAATCCATCAGGGGAACCACGTTCGTCGAACATTCCTGGTAAATGTTGATTCTGGGTCGGACCAAGTGGAGAATGAGGCGGTTTACCTTTCGGATGTGTAGAATCTTCTGCAGAATTGGTAGGGTAGTGGAAACCACCAGCAGATCCACGATCGTCAAATACTCCTGGACTATGTTGATTAGGGGAAGGTAGAAATTGTGATAGTGGAAGCTTGTGTAGGTTATCTTGGGGATGTGTAGGATTCTCCGCAGAATTAGATGGATATTGGAAACCATTAGCGGAACCACGCTCGTCAAACATTTCTGGTATATGTTGGTTCTTCTTAGGGTCAATATGAGAGTTAGGTTGTATTTGGTTATTTTGTTTTGGGTGTGTGGGATTTTCAGCGGAATTGGAGGGGTATTGGAAGCCATCAGCGGAACCACGCTCGTCAAACATTCCTGGTAAATGTTGGTTCTGGGCAGGGTCAAATGTAGACTTAGGTTGTATATTTGTATTTTGTTTTGAATGTATAGGATTTTTAGCTGAATCGGAGGTATGTTGGAATCCATCAGCGGATCCACGATCGTCAAATACTCCTGGAGTATGTTGATTAGGGGAAGGTAGAAATTGAGGTTGTGGAAGTTTGTGCAGGTTATTTTTAGGATGTGTAGGATTTTCCACAGAATTAGATGGATATTGGAATCCATTAGCGGATCCACGATCGTCAAATACTCCTGGAGTATGTTGATTAGGGGAAGGTAGAAATTGAGGTTGTGGAAGTTTGTGCAGGTTATTTTTAGGATGTGTAGGATTTTCCACAGAATTAGATGGATATTGGAATCCATTAGCGGATCCACGATCGTCAAATACTCCTGGAGTATGTTGATTAGGGGAAGGTAGAAATTGAGATTGTGGAAGTTTCTGTGGGTTATTTTTGGGATGTATCGGATTTTCAGCGGAATTGGAAACACCAGGGGATCCACGATTGTGAAACACGCCTGGTAAATGTTGATTCTGGGGAGGACCAAATCGAGAATGTGGTGGATAATGTAGGATATATTTTGGATGGAAAAGATTTATAGGTGAATTGGATGAGTATTGGAAACCATCAGGGGATCCACGACCGTCAAACATCCCTGGTGTCGGTTTATTATGGTTAGGACCAACTTGTGAATGTGGTTGTTTGTTTTGTTCTGGATATGTAAGATTTTTCGGATTTGTAGGATTACCAGCAGAATAATGTGGGTACATTCCTGGTAACTGTTTATAGGTGGTAGGACCAAATGGAGAGTTTACTGGTTTGTATTTGTTTTCTTTTGAATGTAAAGGCTTTTCAGCAGAATTAGATGGATATTGGTACCTATCAGCGGGTCCACGCTCGTCAAACATTCCTGGTAACTGTTTATGGGTGGCAGAACCAAATGGAGAGTTTTGTTGTTTGTGTATGTTTTCTTTTGGATTTAAAGGCCTTTCAGCAGAATTAGATGGATATTGGAACCCATCAGCAGATCCACGCTCATCAAACATTCCTGGTAAATATTGGTTCTGTGTAGGTCCAAATTGAGTTAGTTTAGGATTGTGTAGATTACCTCTTGTATGTATAGGATTTTCAACAGATTTTGATGGGTATTGGAACCCATCAGCGGATGCACGCTCGTCAAATATTCCTGGCGAATGTTGTATTAGGTTAGGACCCAATGGAGTATGTGAATGAGTGATGGGTAGAAGTGTATGCACAGGATTCAGACGCGTGGGATTTTTATCAGCATTATGTGCGTATTGGAATCCATCCTTGAGTCCACGGTTATCAAATAGCCCCGGTTTATATTGGTTCTGGGCAGGTCCAAATTGAGAGTGTGGAGAAATATGTAGGTTATCTTTAGGTTGTTCAGGATTAACAATTGATGTATATGGGTGAAAATGTGGAGATTTATTAAGTTTAACTTTTGGATGTGTAAGATCTTCAGCAGAATTAGAGGGGTACTGAAAACCATCAGCGGATCCACGCTCATCAAAAATTCCTGGTAACTGATAATTCTGGGGTGTCTCCAATTTAGAAGGTGGAAGTTTGTAAACGGGTTTCAGCTGTCTTGGATCTTCATAAGCATTGTGTGCATATTGGAATCCATTAGTGGATCCCCGATCGTCAAACATTCCTGGTGGGTTTTGATTCTGGGTGGGTCCAGTTGGAGAGGGTGGAGGTAAATACTCGTTACTCTTTTGATGTGTAGGATCTTCAGCGGAATTGGGTAGAGGTCGGGGACCCTCAGCGAATTCAGGAAAAATAGTAGTTTCAGATGGATAATGAGTCAATTTTAGTTGAGGTTCATTTTGATCAAGTTGGAGATTAGGTAGATTTAAATAATAATTCACTTTAGACATTGTTAAATCTAATTCCTGTGATTCTTGGTCAGGTAAATAATGTTCATATGCATAGGTTTGTGGTGCATTTTGATGCTGATTCGGATCATGTACGATTTGGGGTGGGTTAGCTGGATGAGTCGGATGGTATTCGGAAACATAAGTGATCGTTGTATGTTTTTCATAGTGCGAGTGGGTGGCATTATATTTCCTGGTTTTATTACGGACTTTGGCTATAAGTGTATCATCGCGAAACTCAGAAGAAGTATGAGGTGGGTTGTACTGCTCAGTATGCTCATAAGTCATTTTAGAATGTGGTATTAATTGTTCTTGGTTTACCTCAATTATTTTAGGCGCTTCATGTTCATTTCTATAGTAGATAGAAGGATTTGGAACAAACTGAGAATGAGAAGGTTTGTGTTGAATATGTGCAGGATCAACCCCGATTTGTGGTGGATTTAAAATATTAGTGTGGTGGGCTGTGAAACTTGGTACCATGGAGTGAGGCGGTGTCTCTTTGCTACCTTCATTAGATATTCGTTTCTTTTGGTAAGGTAGATTGATAAGAGGCGGATTTATTTGAAAATTCGGGCGAAACGCCATGAACTGTTGGTCAGTTTGGTTACCTATATTAATCAAAGGGCTGACACTTCCTTGACCAGGTTTTATCCCAAGTTGCGGTTGTTTAACAGCTACTATCGGTGGAATTAGATTGTTCAGGAATATAGGTGGATGCTGGATACCCTTATTATTCAACGTGGGTAAATGATTTTGGTTATTTTTTAACGGAATTTGTTGTGGTTTAACTTGATAATACTTTGACAAATTTGGTAAAAACTGCTTTTGTTGGCCGTTATTGTTATTTGGACTACCAATAATTTGGCCAGGTCTAAGTATTGGAGGCGACGAAGTATAGTTGAAAACCTGATTATGACCAGGCAAATTTAGTTGGTAAGGAAGAAGATGGGAATGGGAATCCAACTCATTATGTTTAGATACAATACCAGAAGGTATTGGTTTGAATTGTTTAATTTCTTGGGAGAATGGTGCATAGCTCATTTTACCATCGTTAATATTAGTTGATTTAGGATTCGATGCCGGGTAAATGGATTGAGGATTTGTATTTGGTATGTGTACTATGTTTCGCGCAGGTTTTGGTAACATATGTTGATGACCTGGCCGACTGAATTTAGATGGATTTCGAATCACATTATTTTGATCAATGGGCGTGAACATTGAAGGGGGATTATCATAATGATATACGTTCAGTTTTTCTTCCTGACTGCTGCGCGGGTTGATTTCTTGGTCTTTGTTAAAAACTAAAGAACCAGGAGATGAAACAGATTTCCAAATTGTTTCATGTTTACTTGTTAGTGGCAATACGAATTGAGAATTTTCGAAAGGTCCAGTATTTGGAAGAACTAATATTGTTTCATTACTCTGAGAGCCCGATGTTATTAACTTGCTCGACTGGGTTGTTAACACGTTTCCTTCGCCTAAAGAGTTGGTTTGAACTACTTGATGATCGAGTGGTATCTTCGAATCGTGATTATTTGAGAGGGAATTTGAAGATGCCAATAATGTTTGACTAATACTAGCAAGAGCCGCATTATCCAATGAAGTTGCTAAAACTTTAAGAAGCTTAGTCGCATCTTTAGGTAAGTGATTGGCGTGAACTTTAATTTCTTGATGAAAACCGTTATAAGCATGCGTGTGTATTAGTTTGGCTGGTAATTTTTCATAGTTCTTAGATAGCATATGAATAAATGGTTCCACTGAGATTTGTTTATCAAAAATTTCAAGATCAGTTTGTTCATTTGGCTCACTTAGTCGTCCTTTAATTTCTGGAAAGGTAAATGGAACAAAATTCAGTTGCCACAGAATTTCAGCATTAACATAATCAACCTATAACGATCCCACTGGGACACAGGCCTCCCGTCTGTGAGGGAGAGCGGGCCGTAATCCACCACGCGGGCCCAGTGCGGGTTGGTAGATGTCACATGTCTTCGAATTTTTGGTTGTAGGACATGCCGGTTTACTGCCTTGTTGTGAGAGCAGTGGTGATGAAATATTTAACACAAAAGCGCCTGGCTGGGTTTGAACCTACGACCTGTAGTGCGACTCTGTAACCATCTCACCGTGAAATAACTTAGGTGAAGTGAGCGTGGAGTGAGCTGTCATTCCAACTAATGCTAAGGGATTGACACTATTGACAGCTCACTCTAAGCTCACTTCACTTAACTTTTCACGGTGATTTTTACAGAATCGATCGGCTGCACTCGTGATCACGGCCGTTACCACTGGGCCACCACTGCTCACGAAATTTGTCAAGTTTTAAAGCCTGCGAATGACATGTACTACATACCTGGATCAGAGCCCTCACACGTATTCATAGTACAGAGAATACGATTGTCCATACAAAAGCACGTATTGCAGTCATTGGGTGGCGGCGGTGGTAATATGATGTCACCCTCTTGACATTCGTCTAGTCCTCTTACTTCTGTTGATGACATTCCTGTGGGCAGAAAATAAGTTTTTCGTAATTGACATGATTTTTTTTTTTCTCTCGTGACATTTATATCGGTAAATTGAATTGAATTTTAGTTTATTTTTGTATAACTACATGACAGTACTATTATTAATTTATTTTCATTTACAAGATAACACTAAAATAACAAAAATATATCCTAAATTAACTAAAACTATTTACAAACTAAAATATAGCGTCGAAAAATTCATCCGCATCGCAGTCGACTGGTAATGTACCCAAGACACTGGCGGCATTGCCACGTTGTTTGGCAATGTTTAGCCTCTGGCCAAGGTAAAAGCCAGTCCTTGGGTCATGGGAAGTGTCAACCAGTCTTTTCAAAATTTCCTTAAAAAGACCATGCGCACTCGGACCCCACGGCCCGAGGCTTTCAACCCCAAACGGCTCGAAAATATAATGATTAATAAGGTTATTATATTTACACCGCTTGAGGTTTGCCGCAGCTGCAGCAGCAGCACCAGCGCAGTACGCCGATCCTGGAAGACGGGATGGCGCAAGAGTATCGACACAAGTGGCATCCCACACTAAAGGCCTACCCACCTTCCATGGAAATAAAGACATGCCATCCGGTCTCTTGCCATCGTCGCGTGCCAAACCATTGGGTTCTAATACTGCTGGAACGCCGACGGTGACAAGAGCTCGTCGAATGATGTCGTTAATGCTTGCGCCACGCTAAGCGACCCGCACTTCGGCTGCAAGACAGGCCGTGGTGTCCGAGGCTGTTAACAACTTCGCCACAGTGACAGCGATGGGGCAACACGGTGCTCCTAGTCGTAAGGAAGCAGCGAGGTGGAAAGTATTGTCGTCGAACAAAATGCCTATGTTCGACGACGGTAGTGCATGAAGCCACAGACCCGACTCCCATTTACCCACAGCCAACAGGCGCGCACGCTCCGCAGTAGTAACAGACGTGTTAAGTAAATTATCCTGAACTACTCTGCAGAGCGGCTCATCCCACCGTCTCTGGGAAAATGGATTATCGGGTAGATCTGAGTTCGGGCAAGCGAGTCTCCAGGCATCCATAGCCTAAGTGAAGCAGGGCACATCAAAATTAATCAGTGTAGAGGCTAGGATTTTCCTGATTAATTTCTCAGTGCCGTGGACCGAGGATATGAAAGCCGGTAAACTAATACTAGAAATTTTGCGGAAGTGAGAACAGTGGCTTTTGTAAACTATTAAGAATTAAAAAAAAATTAATAAATAAGAATATTTTATACTACGAAGATTGTTTTAAAGCCTGTCATGTATGGGAGGTATACAACGGCGCTAGAATGGGGACATTAATTTAACACACGGGTAGGGCTAGTGGCCCGTAATCATAAAAATTATAACAACATAAAAAAAATTGTGACTTGAAAACTTCCACCTGCGCCGCTCGCCGACATAGGGCTCTCTCCCTTTCCTTCAATTCGCCTTCTCTTTGCACGTTATTTGTTTTAATTACATTGATGCGATGTTATGATCCGTGACTCCGTTCTTTAAGTCGCTCTAAGATGCTATTTTAGAAAATTGTTAGTAAATAAATAAATATTAATGTTTAATTAAATTAAAATATATTATAATATACAATTATTATTAATATATAATTATATAAAACTAAAACGCGAAACCGTATACGTGTGTTAGATTAATGTCGCCATTAAAGCGCCATGCTGTATAGGTATTCATAATATTTTATTTTAATTTTGTAGTTATATTTCCTGTTGTTTTAATTTTTATTGTAATACGTCTAAATATATTATTAATCGTCATCCACCTAGCCGTTTTCCAACTATGTTGGGGTCAGCTTCCAGTCTAACCGGATGCAGCTGAATACCAGTATTTTATATGGAGTGACTGCCTATCTGACATCCACAAAGCACTTACTGGGCAATACGATACCCCTTAGTAAGCCTGGTTGTCAGATTATCGGGCTACTGACTACCCATAACGACTGTCAAAGATCCACGAATGACAACCGGGACCAACGGCTAAACGTGCTTTCCGAGGCACGGAGGGGTCTTAGTACCTACGTAAAGATGGTCACCCATCCACGGACCGACTGCAGCAAGCGTAGCTTAACTTGATCGATTGACCTGTGCGGCTGTTATTACTTAGCCACAAGCACACACAAGAACTGGCACACAAGAAGCTGTTGTCTGCTTTTATGCAAACTTTGTTATGTCTTTGTTATTAGGAAGAGACGTCATGTAAAAGAACTGGTTCTTTTCAAGGTCAACCGCCATTGTCGGACGGTTGACCTATCAGAAATCTTCATCAGTAGAAAACCACGCGCGGAAATTCTATGCCCATAAAAGAGACGAGTCTTTTTTTTGTGTACTCCTTATACCTGCGATCGGCTGCGATAATCAGATTGGGCCATAATCAGATGGGGTCTTCGTGTGAGATTATTTTTGGGGTGTTCCATTGAACATTCACATTATGTGGTTCAGCACTAAATAAACTTTTTTACTTTTTACTGTCTCTGGTCCAGGTTCAGGATTTGCCATCTCTTTAGGCGCATTATATCCCCTTGTGTGTTGGAGAAGGTTCTTGGCTAAAACATTGCTGTGCTTCTTCAGTCTCTGTTTATATGTTTTACATTTTTCGCATAGTTCTTCTTTTACCGTTGGTATACTTAAGTGCTCGTGTATTTCTGTGTTTCTGACAAACCAGGGTGCGCTTGAGATTGTTCTTAAAGCTAGGTTTTGGAACCTTTGTAAGATTTCGATATTGGAGTTGCTAGCCGATCCCCAGAGTTCTATTCCATAATTCCAGATTGGTTTTACTATGACTTTGTAGACAAGTATTTTGTTACTAAGAGATAACTTTGATTGTTTTCCCAAGCGCCAGGAAAGACTTTTCATCTCAATGGAAGCTGCCTTTTTCTTGGCCTTAATGTGCTTGGCCCAGGTAAGCCTTTTATCTAGGTAAAAAAATAAAGGAGAACAAAAGTGGTGGTAAGTGTTGAACCTTTGAAGAACAATCTTGATATCAAGAAATGAAGAATAAATATGAAAGTATAATCGGGTTATCGCGAAGGTTAGAGAAGGTCAGAAGAAATTCTACTTTTTTAAAGGCTTTCGTTCAGTTTTTTGTAGACAATATTGCGACTCTACCTTCCATCAACTGACTTACCACCCACTGGTTTACTTCTACTATCGCTACACTCTTTACTTGATCTTTAGAATGGTAGGTTTATGGGATAATTATACAGCTCGTATTATTTGGGCTTTATCATAAATCTCCGTTTCCCATTACTTTACCAAAATTGTACGAAGAATAGAATACAATACTGTTTATTATGTCCACCATACGAATTACAGATATAAATGTAGAACATTACAAAGGGTGGCACATTAGGCGGCCTTGTCGCTAAAGGCTATATTTAAAAGATAACCTTTGAATGAATTATAAGGAAGAAGGAAGGACAATACTGCAGGTAGTTTATGGTGCAGCGAAGCATATATGTTTGCATCATGATCTAACTTTAGAAAATTACTGCAAAGAACATAATATTTGCTCGATTTCTGTTTTATTAAAATTTTAATTTACTGATTCTCATTTTACAGTCAGCGATATAAATATGGATGCACTTAGAGGATTCTCTTCAGATTCACTTGTAAATCTTAAAGTAGATGGAATATAATCATAATATTCATGTTTTGCTTTCAAGGAATACATATTTATGCAGCTGACTCTGCCTGAGATTCTACAAATGTTGTCCATATTTTAAATACCTACTACATTTTGGTAAATGTCAATAAAATGCCCAAAATCCTTACATTTACCGGTAACTATAAATAATTTCTCAAAGTTCGGTTCATAAAATATAATAAAAATCAAGTCATGTTTCAGTAACTATTTATTTATGAAAATTCTAAATGCCTCGACGATTGCTCCTTCGGCTTTGGAATAACCATGTCCTGCTTCTTCGATGTCGATAATGGTCACCATAGTCATGAGTTTGCCATGAATTGCGTAACACACCTACAGCTTATCAATTTGACAATTCAACAATATTCATTGCGTTACTTACGTTGTTGAGCAAAAGAATTTTCAAACATATGAAGCATTGGATTATGAATTTCCTTCAAAATCCTTTGAAGGTGTGTTACGCAATTGGGGTGGGTGGTGGTCAACATTCATGGTCGTAGTTGGAACTCCGATGACATACACCGATCTACCTATAGGTACCTACTCCTCATACCCTTACTGATCCTTCAACAGTTTTACCGCTTTCCTAAGACTCCCACAGAAATGCAAGAACCCCAAGAGCAAGGTGTGCGGAACTCTCGTTTGTCTTTTTTTGTTGACCCTAAGTATATATCAGTCTTAAATTGTTTCATACAACATTATATCTACTATTAATCAGTGGAAACTATTTATAAGGTCCGGCAAAGTATGACAAAATGTTAAGGGTAATGTTAATTACAGACAAATCATTTAAATAATAACATAAAAAAATAACAAATCTATGGCATACTTCCATAAATGAAACAACAACACACAACTATAACCTATTTTAACAAAATACGAGAATAGCCGTGGAGTTGCGCTCACCACCGCGTATTACATACGAGTATTAGCATAGAATTATAAACGAATCTAGTTCTCTTACAAAGTGTACAGTCATTGAAATGTATTGAAAACCATTTGAATTGTTAATCTTAAGAAAAATAATTAAAGTACAGGGTGACACAAAACGTTAACAGGTTGAATGGACGCTATAGTCCGGCCGTCGAGAGAATGCATTCCTGACAACTGTCAGTGCGACAATTTTATTCTATTAACTAATAAAGATCAAATTCGACAAACATCGTATTCGTTTATATGAAACTGACAGATGTCAAGAACTCATTTCTCAGCGGCCGCACTGTAGTAATATTATTTCATTAGGTGGCATCATAATCAACCGATAACATCCCCACTGCTGGGCCACAGGCCTCCTTTCGGCAAGAGGGAGCATCATATTAAGATCTAGTTATAGAACTTTGTCGTAAGTAGGTATTATAAAAATTATTCTTCGCTGGAGCTTCTGACATAACCCCCCAGAAAGTGTTGGTTCAAAGGTCATCCACTTGTGTGTCCAACTCGAACTCTCACAGTTAATCGCCTCTCTCAGTTGCACCACATACCTCATATCCCTTCACTTTGTTTCTTCGATTTGATATACCAACACACTAACATTAGCAATAGCCCCCACTTTAACAGTTACTTTGACAGTTCAACAACATTCATTGCGTTATTTATGTTGTTGAGCAGACGAACTTTTCGAACATAATTATGACGCAATGGATTCGTAATATTCTTCAAAATCGTTGAAATTGTTATTAATAGTGTGTTACGCAATTAGGGTGCTGGGTGCTATTCTCGTAATTTTAAGAACGTTCACAGTCAGCACCCTAATTGCGTAACGCACAATCAATCTCAATCTGAATCATTTTGAAGGATATTGCTAATCCATTGTTTCATAATATGTTCAAAAAATGTAACATGTGTCTGCTCAAAAACGTAAATAACGCAATGAATGTTGTTGAACTGTCAAAATGAAACCAATTCCGATTGATCGTGTGTTACGTAATTAGGGTGCTGATCTCAGTCTCAATCTGTCAAAAATTTCTCTAATCTCCCTATATTTTGACAAGTTTTTGACATTTGTTTGTCGCCGAGATGAGACTGCGACTAGATTTTGATCGTTTTAAATTACGAGAATTGGCCTTCTGGTATAAACAGCCTTGTCAAGGTTAAACGTGCGGTGACTAGTGGCGACTAGGGCGATAGCGGGCGTGATGAGGTAGCCACTGCATCGCAAGTTGTAGCGGACAGTGAAAAGAGACTAGACGTGTTTCCACAAAGTAAATTAATGGACGGCCGCTCGCTAGCTTCATCCTTACAAAGCTCTTTTGAAAATCGGAACTAACGCCGCCATCTTGGTTTGTCAACAACTGTCAATGTCATTCAGGTGCCAAAAGCTCCCTATAACACTCTAGTTTCCAGAATAGTCAATCTCGTCACCCGGAACGTTGCCAGTTGTTCATGAAAAAGCAACATCAGGAATGATGAAGACAGAATAAGAAATTGACAACAACAAGATTTATTCAATAAAAGATGTGTGCAAGAATATCTACAGACACTTATGAAAAATGTTATTTTAATATTTGTATTTACCTGGTCTAAATACATTTCTTGAATTTGATATCGGACATTGATAGTCGGTACACAGAATATGTCCTTCGACGCATTTGCAGGCGTTGCAGCTGTCCGGTTTTGGTATTACTTGACCCTGGACGCACTTAGACCCTGAAATAATGGTTCCAGGTTTATTTCAACGAAATCTGGGAGACACATGAGAAGCTAACGGCTACTTAGCAAATAATTTTTTTTTTTTTTTTTAGTAAGGCTTTTGGTAATTATTTGTTGATGATAATTAGTTACTTAATTGCTTTCTATCAGGCAAGATCGTGGTTAAATAAGAATAAGACCCATTAAAAAATAAATACTGTTTGGCACAACGATATGCAATGTTTTATATATAATAAAAGATAGTCGTGTTAGTTACACTATTTATAACTCACGAACGGCTGAACCGATTTGGCTGAAAATTGGTGGGGAGGTAGCTTAGAGTCAGGAGAAGGACATAGGATACATTTTTTTTAAATACTTTTATTTACTTATAGGGGTAGGGTAGGATTAGTGTAGGAGTAGGTTAGGAGTAGGGTAGGAGTAGGGTAGGAGTAGGGTAGAAGTAGGGTAGGAGTAGGGTAGGAGTAGGGTAGGAGTAGAGTGGGAGTAGTGTAGGAGTAGGGTAGGAGTAGGGTAGGGGTAGGGTAGGGGGTATGACACCACGCGAACGAAGTAGCGCCGGGCAGCTAGAAATAATTTATATGGCAAAACAACGTTTGCCGGGTCAGCTATAGTATCTTATATTTTTTATTTGATATCCAAATTCATCATCTGCCTAGCTTTTTCCCAACTATGTTGGGGTTGGCTTCCAGTCTAACCGGATGCAGCTGAATACCAGTATTTTACATGAAGCGACTGCCTATCTGACCTTCCCAACCCAGTAATGGGGTTGTCAGACTTTCGGGCTTCTGACCACCAGTAACGACTGCCAAAAATCCACGATTGAAGACCGGAACCAACGGCTTAGGGTGCAATTTGATATCCAAATTAAGGACCGATAAAAAATATAAGGATTCTGTCTTTGCCATTTGGCTACGGAACTCTAAAAACCTCAATATTACTTTTAATATAAATCGTATCTTTTCTGTTGTAAGTAATCTTTTCTCGTGATAAGCTCATCCTCTTTAAGATACATAGTAGTAACTGAGTTGAGACATTGGAGCATCCGTATCCAGGCGGCAAATTGCGTAACACACTATCATTAGCAATAAGTTTCATTTTGACAGTTGAACAACCTTCATTGCGTTATTTACGTTGTTGAGCAGATAAATGTTTCGAACTTATGAAGCAATGGATGAAAGAAACTGCCCATCCCATGATGTTGTTTATTACCTCGTATGCATACTAAATCAGAACATTCCAGTCGGCCTTCGAAGCAGTAGCACTCGTTACATTCATCTGGTCGAAAAACTGGCTGATCGTCACTGCATTCTGGACCTGCAAACAAGAACACATTTGATAATAAATGTCAGAAGAAAAAAAAACTGTCACAAATTTCATTTTTACGGCCACATCTTACGATGTAGTTACCTGAAAAGACAGGACTGCAAATGAGACATGGATTCAGAAATTCTCTGAATTTTCCTCCAATTGTCCGCCATTTTGATTTTTTTTTTCGAAAAGGCTGTTGATCACGTGACATCCATATTTTTTATTACATTATGTTTTCTGTTTGTATTGATGTCAGCAATCGATTTAAATAGGTATCATGAGTGGCCGCCATTTTGAAAAAAAAAGCAAAATGGCGAACTGGCAGTTAAGCCAGGCTACATATAAAAATCTTCAATCCCCTTTGACCTCACGTGGTCCATAATTAAGTTCAGATAGCAACTCCCCAAAGACTTGAGTAGATTTGGTGACTTTAATGACGTCCAGAAAAGACAGTCGACAGTCATTACGGGTCTTATACCAAAGGGAATAGTGTTACCCAGTAACTGGATTGTGAGATAGACAGTCTCTATATGTAAAATACTAGTATCTAGCTGCCTCCGGTTAGACTGGAAGCCGACCACAACATAGTTGGGGAATAGGCTGGGCAGATGATGAATGAGGGCCATGAAAGATACGCCACCTCTACGCTTCAGGCTTTTGATGATGGATGAAGTTTGGAACCTCCATTTGGACCTCATAAAATGATTATAATTACCTATACGTGTGTCCATTTGACAAGGTAAGTGCGTGCAATGTATTTGTCCTTCAAAACAAATGCAATTGTTGCAGTCGTCCGGTCTTGGGATATGTTGGCCGGGAACGCATTCAGGTTCTGAAATGTGCAATCACATCTTCTTTACAATACAAATAAATAAAATTGAAGTGTCTGTTTTTAATGTCAAAATAACAGCCTTTTACTAAATGCATATAAAAGTATATACGGTACCTACTTATAAAAAAAAAACCGTCTGTTTCGGCTTATCTCCGGAACCGCTCGACCGATTTTGACGGGACTTTCACTAACAGATAGCTGTTCTTATAAGGAGTAACTTAGGCTACATAGGCCTATACCTTACAAAAAGGATTAGGGATCACGCAAAAAAACCTATGAAAACGAAAACGAAAAAAAAACTCAAAAGTAAAAAAAAAACTAATCTAAGTATCGCACACTAAACACTGAGTAGAGAGAGGGGGGAGCGTCTGTCCGAAATACGACTAGCGCTGTGGGTTAGAGTGAGAGAGGAAAAGCCTGCCTACCGCTGCCGTATGCGTGAGATAAAGGGAAGCCAGACAGACTGGCGCCGTAACGCGTTACGTTACGAAGCGGATTACCCTCCCATAAGAAGTTATCACTTCAAAAATAGTTTTCCTTAAAGAAATTCTCGGTGCTTTCAACTATGCCGATGCGATGCGATGGGGAGGGTCGGGCAACAAGAAATTCCACGCGGATAAAGCCGCGGGCAGAAGCCGAAAGAAAAGAAATAAAACCCGTCCATTGCTGATTGAGGCCTCCCCAAAGAATCACAACAACGGTCGCTCCAAAGAACAAAATAGTGAAAAAATTACCTTGTCCGAATCGACTTTCCAGGGTCGGATTACAAATGTATTTGCACCTCTTTCCGCCGTTTTGGCAAAAGCACTCGATACACTCGTTTCGTCCAGGAAGGGACTGCCCTTCTATGCATTTCCTCTTCTTCTTAGGTTTTTTTGTCGTGGCTTTTGTAACATACAGATGTCAATTAGTCAAAACAAATTAAACCCTTAGCCTTCTTATTGCAAAACGAGATTTAACTTTAGCCTGAGCTGAAGGCTAAAACTCCCACCGCCGGCGCCGCCGGCAAAAACTAGTTGGTGAGCAGCGAGTGCGCGACCGCGACGAGCGATTACTCGCTGGTATGTGTATGTACCCCGCGTGAGTCTGGCAGCGTGTGTTCTCTTTTATAGCTCTTGTCACTGCGATAAACGAGTACTCGCCAACGGTGTGAATAGTAGTGAATAGTGAAGAACAGCATTTTGAAAGTAATAGCGGACCGTCTAGACGGACCTTTTCTTAGACACTGGGTCGCACTCGACAAAACAAACGAAATAAAATAGACACGTGGAGTGCGATCCATTGTCTAAGAAAAGGACCGTCTAAACGGTCCGCTATTACTTTCAAAATGCTGTTGGAGCGTGCTCGGAAACGGTGCAATATGGAAGCCGCTCGTTTTCTCCTGATAGCATGAAAACCATCAATCTGAGCCTCCATACGCCAGACGCACTACAACATCTTGGCAACCCCAACAACATCCTAAAAGCATTATTATATTGTACACGCAGGGCATTGAGTGTCCGCTGAGTGTAGCTGATCCACCGTGCACCCACGGATAAAACAATTGGCAGTATGTCCTGAACATTGTACACTTTACCTCATTAGGGCACCGCTGTGATAGATATAGGTACAATAGTAGATTCTTACTTGTCGGTATTGTAAAAGGCATCGGTTCTTCTGCACAGGGATTACTCGTGCACGTTATGAAGCCTTTCATGCACATGCAGGCGTTACATTTGTTTTGTGCGGGGTACAGTTGTTTTTCAGGGCAATGCGGTGCTGGAAATTAAGTAATATTGTTAATGTTGAATAAATCAGATTTTTAGATGCCAGCTAAGGCGCTGATCAAACGGATCATTCGTCCGCAACGATAGAACGTATGGAAATCTATGCAATAACGCACACGGAGGACAAAGAGACCGTGTAGCCCATACTTGCTGGATGACCTCTATCGCGGTAATTCGCGGTCAAAATGTTCGGCGTCTGCTGACCGCCGACAGACGGAGAACACGCTTATTACAGCCCGCATCAAACTTTATGGCGGCTCTGAAGTGCGCTACTCGCACGCAGTACCCCCCTCACCCCCGCTGACACGTGAATTTGTTACTGCGCAGCGACTCGCCTCATGTTCAGAGCCGCCATAAAGTATGAAAGTATGAATCGGGCTGTACCTATGTGTCCTACTGAGCAGCCCTACTCAACTTTGGATTTGAATGACCTTGAAGGTGATCGAAAGAAGTAGGCCTCTCTTTATAATGCGATCCATTATTGCTACAATAAGCCAATGATTTTATTGTTTAAAAAACCCCTGAAATTGCAGACGTAAGTTGGAAGGATTAGTTTTCATGGGCAAAGCTGGACGGGCAAAAAAAAATACTTTAATGAAAATTTAAAAAAATATTTGCATAATCTTTAAAAATCTGGGTTAACTGGATAGTATTCTGTTCGTACCTGGTATGCAGATCATGTTGGAACATGTGACTTTCCCTCGTCGGCATATACATTTATTGCATGCATCTGGTTGAGGTAAGTCCACACCCTTGACGCAATCTTGTTCTGAAAATCGTATTTATTTCAGAATTGCCCAAATAATTGGCTAATCACGTGGCGAGTAAGTAAACCTTTCGCCCGAATCCGTTTAATCGTTTTGTCATTAATTATTAGTTCGAAACCTGAACTAATCTTATATCCGTAAGGGCTGATTTTTCAATCGAGAGATATTTTTTTATTTGTAGAATAAAATTGACGTCTGACAGTTTTTGTATGGAAGAACTGTCAAAAATTCAAAATTATTCCTCCGATAAAATTATCTGGCGTTGGAAAAATCAGCCCTAAGTGATATAACGGAGTAGGAAATGCTCATTACTTCGGGCGAAACTGCGGATTTCGCGCATAGGTAGTAGATCCCCTGGTGACGCGCGCGCGGCGCATAACTCGAGGCCGTGTACAAGGGCCTTAAACAACGTGTTTTTATATTCCATAACTCTAGGGTTATATTCTACAAGTAAAAATAATACAAAAAGTCCTAGAATATGTAAATTGTTAGTTTATCTAATGGTCACAAATGATTATTTTTTAAAAACTAATACTTAATTATTTGACCATTAGCAAAGATATATTTATATTAGATAAACTCAAAATTGATCAAAAAACACATTTTGCAAAAATTTAACCATCTGTTACTATTTTTAACAATTGGTTGAGCTTAACTACGGATCAAAAAACCGGCCCAGAAAATGCGACGTTGTTATATTTCACGTAAGTGTGTTTTACATTAAAAATCGTGACTTTTTTGAATTATTTTGCATGAAAAATAAAAAATAAATGATAATTGAAGAATAATTCATATATAATAATAATTTATTTATTTCAGACCATTGATCCATATAGTGTTAGTAAAATCTTAACCTAATTGTTAGTACCTAAAAAGCTTACATTAATTGGCGACATGTACGCCCGTACGCACATGCCTAGCTGCCCAGTGCCTAATGAAAGGCCCATCAATTTTGTCCGCCAGTCATATACACTCGAGAGCAATGAATCCGGGTCACTTGAAGAATCCTAAAAATCTCGGAAACTAAAAATGCTAGGTTAATGCAATAAATTGTATTTAATAGACAATGTAATACTCCTTAAATGAAGTTATTAAAACTTCTTAGTTATTGTAAAGTTATATCATAAAAAAATCAAATTTGAAAAAGGGCCACTTTCGAAGATGGAACTACGAAATTACAGCATTTGGTTTTGCTTTTGTTTGTAATCTGTCATTTATGTGGGTACATAAACCATGTTGATAGTGCTCTATATTCATTATTCAAGCTGAAATTATGTCGCTTACGCCTGAAGAATGCACCAGAATACTTACAATGCTGGAAACCGGCCGGAGTCAGCGCGATACAGCCAGGACTGTCGGTGTGTCGCTGTCAACAGTACAAAGAGTTCTCCGACGTTACGAAGAAACTGGTTCTAACCTACGCAGACCAGGAACGGGCAGAACCAGGTGTACCACAGCACGAGAAGACCGATACTTGGTGAACACCATGCTTCGAAATCGCTTTCTCACAGGAACTGAACTCACAAATCAGTTTCGACGCCTCGGAGGAAGTAACCCAAGTGCATGGACAGTAAGACGTCAGCTTGCTGAATCTAACTTAAAACCCCTTAGACCTGCAAACGGCCCTAAACTGGAGCGTGGGCATCGTATTTCAAGACTAAGATATGCCCAGAGCCACGTAAATTGGAGTATTGAAGATTGGTCAAAAGTTATGTTCTCCGACGAATCAAAATGTATGCTCTACAAGCACGATGGAAGACACAGAGTGTATCGAAGACCAGGGGAAAGATTCAAGCAAGCATGCATCGAAGAAAAAGTAGCCTACGATGGTGGGTCTGTACTTGTGTGGGCCGGAATTTCTTCTGAAAGTCGCACAGAGCTGGTGATCATAGAAAACGGCTCTTTAACTAGCGTAAGATATGTGGAAGAAATCCTCAATGATCACGTTGGTCCATTTATGGTCAATTTAGGTGAGGATGCTATATTTATGCATGACAATGCCCGACCTCATACAGGCAGGATTGTGAATGACTACCTTCAAGAGATGAACATTACTCGTATGGAGTGGCCAGCGCGCAGCCCGGATATCAACCCGATCGAGCATGCTTGGGACGAGCTAGGCAGATGCGTAAAACAACGAAACCCTTCCCCAATCACGCTTCGTGAGCTCAAAATTGCTCTCACAGAGGAATGGGAGAATATTCCCCAAAATCGTATAAGGAACTTGGTGTACAGCATGCCAAACCGCGTAAACGCAGTAATGGAAGCACGAGGAGGCAATACGAAGTATTAAAATTCAAGAAAATCGTAATAAAGTTCAAAAATTTCATGTTTCCTATTTTTGTTTTAAGGAGAGATCAGCAGTTTTTTTCTTTATGTAATTTTGTGTTAATAAAATGTATGGTGACTCATATTTTTTTTACTTTCATTTAAGGAGTATTACATTGTCTATTAAATACAATTTATTGCACTAACCTATCATTTTTAGTTTCCGAGATTTTTAACATTCTTTAAGTGACCCGGATTCATTGCCCTCGAGTGTATATGCCAGTTGATTCTTTGATATGAGGAGCAATTCTCGTAATTTATAGAACGTTCACAGTCTGATCTCAGTCTCAATCTGTCAAAAAATACTTCTAATTCCCTACATTTTGACAAGTTTTTGACATTTTTGTTTGTCGCCGAGATGAGACTGCGTTTTAAATTACGAGAATTGGCCCGATGGTCTCATTCATACCGAGATAATTAGATATTAAAATGTCTGAAACTTACCTGGGCATGGAATATTTGTACAATATATTTGGCCGGCAAAACAAATGCAATTGTTGCACTGATCTGGGGAGACTATAGGCTGATCATCCTCGCAAGCTGATCGCAACTGATCTGAAAATAATATGATTGGTAGTTAGGTACTTGTTTAGGTTACTACATAGAAATTGATACTTTATTTCATTATAAACATATACCTACATATTTTCATAACCTCTTAACTATTTACTCTAGGTACTAAATTTAAAGACTAACTAACTATACACTTTTATATATAAACTAGCTTTTGCCCGCGGCTTCGCTCGCGTTAAGAAGTATAGTTTGACAAAGTTTCATACAAACTTTCATCCCCTATTTTATCCCCTTGGGGGTAGAATTTATCAAAATCCTTTCTTAGCGGATGCCTACGTTATAACATCTACCTGCATGCCAAATTTCAGCCCGATCCGTATAGTGGTTTGGGCTGTGCGTTGATAGATCACTATGTCAGTCAGTCATATATATTATGTTATTTGAGTTATATATATTTAGATAAATACAAAAGGATATTTAGGCGTCGAAGTACTCGTCCACATCGCTGTCATCCGGACACGTGCCTAGAAGACTGGCAGCATTGCCACGTTGAATGATAATGCTAATTCTTTAGCCAAAGAACGACCCAGCTCTGGTCACGGGAAGTCTCGATCGGCCGACGAGAAATTTCCTTCAAAAGGAGACGCGCACTCGGGCCATACATAGAAATTCACTATCCAGCAAAAAAACCTCCAATGTTAAAAGAAGGTGTCTCTCAAGCGTCACCACATCGACCAGTCCTGTGTTTCTCGTAATCAGCAGATTCTTGTTACCGTCACCAAGTCTTCGGTCCATCTAATAGGGTCCACCAGAGACTAGAGGTAGCACGTTTCAGTACGCCATCGCCACTCCAGAAATAGTAGCTAATAAACCAGCGCTAAGGCTCTGTCTCGCATAGGGTCGAAGCATAATGCTGAGCGATAGCCGTTTTGCGTGGATGTGACGCATGTTTCCCCCAACCCTATCTTTTTTTTGCGTCATTTTACAGCAATAAACATATTTTCTTTCTTTCTTTCGACCTACCTACCTAAAGCCGAGGAGCGAGTAAAAAGACGGACAAGTGTAAACAACTAGATCCGTTTTAAGAACTTATTAAAAAATATAGGTACTTACTATTTAAACTACTTGTAGAATTAAGTAATTGTGATTGGGATTTTGATTTTGATACACATAACACCTGAAACAAAAGCAAAATGATTAAAATTGAATATAACGTTTTATTTTAGAATTGGTCAGATATGGTTATATACAGGGTGGCAGGGACAACGCGCAAACTGTAACCATGAACTCGGCACATGATTCTAGACCCGCCTAGCGTAGAAATTTCTCATCGGCTATCAAAAAAAAATCTTCTGTGTCATACAAAGGTCCAATACCTACGCTGTTAAAATACATGAAAGGCTTATTTTTTTTTTTAATAACCGACGAAAAATTTTGACGCAAGGAGGTTTCGTGGATTTCGTCAAGGTTAGATCTACTTTCGCTAGAAGGCAACACCCATGGCAATCATCTGACCTATACAACTTACTAAATACAGAACTAAGTATATATTCCATGAAGTTCAGGGACTGTAAAAAAGTTGTAACCGAATGGCTTAAAACTAAATCCTACGACCATATTGAGTCTATTGTATCTACTTTGCAATAACCAAAGGGATTACTTTTGGGTTGTTATTGCGCATGGTTAGTGAAAGAAGACCTTTCGCTTCTTTCGATCCCAAGACATTGTCGCAGGGCTAACCGACAAACGACAACCTAAAATTGAACCTACGCCTACCTACCACCACCACCCTATACTAGCAGCGCCGATTAGAAGTATCTTGTGTCCTAACCAAGGATATGATCTATCAAAGTCCCAAATCTCAAATTTCATTCAGATTTATTCAGCCGTCTAGGCGTGAAAGCGTAACTAATAAACAAACAAATTAATAAACAGGTACGCTCTCGTATTTAGTTACCGGACAGGATATTAAGTGGGATAAGTGAACTAAGCATCACTTATTACAACTCACACACCACACAACCTCACTAATCACACTCGTACTCACTAACACACTCACTCGTGACACACACATAACACTTACTCGCGAAATCTGGCACTTTTCTTTTATTTTATCTTTATTTTATTTTAGTCTTGCATGTTTACATTGTCTACATTTCAATTGCATTAAAAATGATAAGTGGAAGTGCGGAGGCTCCTAAGACAAGCAATCGTGATCTCCAAATATATGTATATAAATGCCCATTGTAATATAATTATTATAAGTGTTCTGTATACAGACATCATGAGCATCAGCCGTTCATCAGCGAACAGATACGCTCAGATCAGCTTTGCAGTTTCCTCTGTGTGGAAATAACCACAAAAATAAATAAACAACTTGTAAATCAAGCATTGTTTGATTGTTTGCACATCTGTTCAGTACCACGGACTTTCCATGGGTCTCAATAATAAACTTTACTAATTTGTACTCTCTGATTCACCGTATAAGATTCAAAATTAAACACAATATTTATTGCAACATGGCGATGGAAATATGACGTCATAGAACGTCGTTTGCACACGTCTATTGCAATATTTTCTCATAATTGTCGCTGTTTACTTACAAGACTCAGCCCAGGTACACACGGGCGCATTTTTCCCGCGCCATCTTTGTTCGGTGCACGTCTTGTAAATCATAATTTCTCATTTAGTTGCTAACTTTGCGTCGTCGTCGCGTAGACGTCGTCGTGGGTAAAAATAAGTCATACCTAATCTGCATTCGCGACATAATTGCCAAAAATGTAAACAAATATGACTTTATGGAAAAATAACTTTAATTCCTACACAATAAAATTCAGTTTACGCTACAACTTCAAACATTAATATAACTTAAAAAAAAAAAATTATAACAATAGGAAAAAAAATCCTTTCAAATATATTCTGAAACCAGGAAGGAAGAAAAATATGTCCATAACGCATGGGTAGGTAATGTAACAAACCGATTAGCCGCCTATGTTAACACATTAATGTCGTACGTACACACATACATAAATGCCAATTTCGAAGCACATTTACCAATTACTTACGTAAATTATACAATACGTTATGGGTAATTAGATTTCATAGAAACGTACGCTATTTTTTCAAACGGCAATAGCATAATGGTTTTAGTCTTCGGAGAGGGAATTGAGGGGTCACCACTTCAATATATAACGTGAACCCATTCCAAAGAGGTTAACAGGAGGAATACCGTAATCCTGTTCATCATACATCATCATAATCGGCCTAAATATTCACACTGCTGGGACACAGGCCTCCTCTCGATGAGAGAAAGTGGGCTGTAATCCACCACGTGGGCCCAGTGCGGGTTGCTGGACATCTCATGTCTTCGAATGTTTTGTTCTAGGACATGCCGGTTTCCTCGGTTTTCCCTCATCGTTTTAAGAGCAGATGAAATACACAAAGTTAAGGGCCTACTTGGGTTCGAACTCACGACCTATAACGGCTATAACTCGTAAGTCGTGGCGACGATCCCACTGAGCCACTGCTGCTGCCTATTATTAAAACTATACTTCGAAGTAGAATCATTGCCCTTATTCCAAGTGTTTAGGGTCCTCGCAGTATGTTTCCTTCTTCATATACACCACAATCAGTAATATTACGAGGCTTTTGGCTACTATGTATTACTGTGTGTGTGTATTTTGTACTGTGCGTCTTGTCTGTCCAGAATAAACAATTTTTCTTTTTCCTTTTCCCTTTTTTGTCTTATGTAACCCCTTTCTAGCCACCGTTGATTTGATCTTCTTCAACACCTATAGTTATCCACATTTGACTAAAACTATGCATGTACTAAAATGTATCTACAAAAATAGTGCTGCAATTGTGTATTATATATTATGTATAAGAGACTGACACTACAATACTATGGAGACTGACACTACAATACTATGGGAATTACTCTAGAACTAGGTGCTGTGCGATACACGTCGATGGACGCTAAAATTCTTTGGTATTCTATCAGTGTTCTATGTCTGTATACGCAGTCTTATTTATAGCTACAGTTCAGTAAAATTAAACTATCTTATTCCACATTATCATCGTTATCATTCCTTCTAGGATGGCCTTTGTTTGCTTGAGCCAGTATCTACACTCTTGTGCCCGACTCATTGTGCCCCTCTAAGCATACAGATTCATGATCTTGTGGAGAACTCACGGGGATGTTAGATATTATCTTAATTTCGTCCGTATTTTTGACAAACTATAGGCTTTTTTTTCGGCAAGATCATTATTCGTGCAATCTGAATAATTTGAATTAAATGGGATTAAGAGAACTGCCCTGGAGAAACAGGAGAAGCACATATCCAGCTGTGGACTACATAAGGAGTAAAAAAATAGATCCTTACCCAAATAAAAACACAAAATTTGAACGTCAGCCAATCCATAATTATGAACAATCATATATACTAACACGTGAGAAGAAATATAGTTTTCTTTTTATACTCCTGTACCTGAATCAGCATAATGACTATTCGCTCAACATTCATTATAAACAATTACACTTACATTGCAAACATTTTATGATAGTTTCTTGCACAACCGTACAAAAAAGAACTTTACACTACAGTAATAAAGTTACAAGTCGTTATGCTCGAAGTCATTACCTAGATTATTATTGGTTTCAAAGGCTATTGTAGTACACAAATTAATTTTCTCTAAAATGTTCGTAAGTAGATAAACTAGCAGTGAACGATGTCCAATTAAAAGGAAGTTCACCCACTCTGTAACTCCAACATTCGAGTTTTGATCTTTTGATAGACTGCCTTGGCACATGCGTTGTTACATTGTATTAATTATTCACTTATAATTAATTAACGTGTATTATCCGATTATTTAGCAGCCAGATTTAGTTGCAGACAAGATACAGGCAAGATAAGTCAAGGGCAGTGCTTAAGGTGGTGAAGTCAGTGTTTTGATCTCTGCGACTAAGGATGAGTCACAGAACAGATAAAGAGGTATGGAGTAGTTGTGTCATCAGACAGTTTCGCTTCTTTGCAGGAATATCTATCCAACAATACGGCGTTGTCAAAAGTAAGTTAAGAGGTCCTCAATATCGATAATTTCCTTATATGTAGTTGCCAGATTGTCAGGCACTTGGTGACGTATTATGACGGTTTAATGCCATCACGATTCCAGTGGAAGACAGAGCTATACATGACCGATAGCACCATCCCTTTTTCGCACTGGAATCATGATGGCATTAATACTTCGTCATACGGCTCGTGACCTGCGACGTAAATGCGTAACACACTAATAGTACCAATGGCTTGTATTTCGACAGTTCAACAACATTCATTGCGTTATTTACGTGGTTGAGCTGATACATTTTTCGAACATATGAAGCAATGGATTAGCTATATCCTTCAAAATGATTCAGATTGTGATCGATTGTGTGTTACGCAATTAAGGTGCTGACTTAGCATGGATGGATATATTTTATAAATAAAGACCAGTCTCCAAACACAGCTAAACTTATAAAACCAACCGCACAAACCGATGAACAGTGACGATAGATACGATTCCGAATCTGTCATACCAAATTAGTCCTTCCCAAAACTCCGCTGAATAGTTTCAAGCGGCATAATCTCGCCTTCCTAGACGTCTAGTTAGGCGCACTGTCAACTAAGTTAGCTCTCGGAGGACTCACCGCTTGCCTAACTCTTGAAAACACGTAATTGCCACTAAACTTGGAAGACGCCGCGTAATTTGAGACATTAGTCCCGAAAATTGTCATTGGAATTGGAAACTTATTATTGAACGAGTTGAGTTTGTTTTGGATTAATAGAATTGTATTTTTAAGAGACTTTATTTTGCGAATAAGTGTATAATATAATTGTTACAAAAAAGGATCCTAAGTATTGTAAACATCTCACGTGTCTGCTGAACCGTCACCCTAACCATTCGAACTGGAACACTGCAAGGCCGCTTGGCGGTGGAAATATGGATGGAGTACACTGTACAGCCACTAATAATAATACCCGGAGCGCGTGAGTAGTTGCCCGGAATGTAACCACTTCATATATTTATTTATTTATTGGCCTATCTACAATTGTTACACTGTTAAATATCCTTAAAATACAAGCAACATACAAGCATGGTGTACAATATGATGCGATAGACACAGCATGCAATAAAAAAAATATAACAACAATAAAATTGCAATAATTATGCAGAAATAACGCTTACAGCACTATGTGGGTAGTTTTAGAAAACGTGACAAGGAAAAAATTTAAAAAACAAAACAAAATGAAGAAAGAAAAAAAAACAGTCAATTGTGTTGGTTACTTTTTATTAGTGTCCGACCGAAAGTTCGGTTTCGGTTTCGGTTTCGGCCGAGTTTCGGCCAAAAATCAAGTTTCGGTGGCAGTTTCGGTTTCGGCCAAAATTGGCCGAAACTTTTGCCGAAACCGAAACAGTAACAATTAGTGATATGATTTATTGATAACTGATAAACATTTTGCTATGAGAACTTAATTTGAAAAAATAATAAAAATATTATTAATATTTTTTTATATTATCTATATATTATATAAAATTCAAAGTCCTGACTGACTGAGACATCAACGCACAGCCTAAACCGCTGGTCCTAGAGACATGAAAATTGGAGGGTGTATTCTTCGTGAAGAGTAAGTATCCACTAAGAAAGGGTTTTTCGAAAGGGCAAAAATAAATGATTTGATTTGATTCGAAATTCCACCCCTAAGAGGGTGAAATGGGGGGATTTTGTTTGTATGAAAAATCTTATTCCTTGAGTTAATAAACTTGGCACGAATACTTATCTAAGTAAATTATGAAGTTGGGCATTTTTTCTTTTTATAAACTACCCCCTAAAAGGGGATTGGAGGGTTTCAAAGTTTGTATGGAAGAATTTTAGCGCGCGATCCGATTTAATCGAAACTCAGTATTTATACCTTAAATTTACAGCGGGAGGATTTTACAGCGTGGCTTGATTAACTCGAAAATTGGTATAAATAATTTTTGAATCAAGTTATGAACACATCCCAAATGATTTTTCAGAATTCGACCCCTGTGGGGGTGAAAAGCGGGGATACAGTTTATATGAAAAATCTTATTCGTTAGGTTAATAATCTTGAAAATTGGCATGAATACTCGCCTAAGTAAGCAATAAAGTTTATCATTATTAGTTTTTCAAAACTACCCCTCAAAGGGATATAGGGGAGTTGAAGTTTGTGTGGAAGAAATTGAATGCGCGGTCCGATTAACTCGAAACTCAGTATTGATACTTTCGACAGAAAATAATTAATAATAAGTATGTAAAGTGGTCGAAAATTGACCCCTGACGGGGCAAAAAGGGGTAATTCGGTTTTTAGGGGAGGATTTGAACTTGAAACTTTATGACATTTTCAGGCCTAAGCCACTGAACTTCTGATTTGGCAAAGCGATAGATGGCATCCTAGAGAAGCACATACTTTTTATCCTGGTAGCACGTTCCCGTGGGATTCCGACATTCACGCGGGCGAAGCCGCGGGCAGAAGCTAGTATTAAATAAATGATTACAACGAAATTAATATACCTACTGTGTTTCCATTTCATGTCCTAATTAATGCAGAATAATGGGTAAAATGCACCAAATTTCAGTATTTTAAGGAATTTAATACTTAACCACGTGAGTTTCGGTTTCGGTTTCGGTTTCGGCCGAAACTGAAGCCACGGCCGAATATTCGGTTTCGGTTTCGGTTTCGGCCGGAAAACCAGTTTCGGTCGGACTCTACTTTTTATGGACCTGTCGCTTGAATTTTTGAAGTGATGTGGAAAAAATATCTATTGATTCATCGCAATTATTAAGAAGCCTGCAAGTTCTGGGGATGGGGGAATTGGAACCTGAAACAGTTTTACGGAATGGGGGTATTGATAGGGTGACGCGGATAATTGTGGGGTAGGTTAAAACTTAACTTACTTAACAACTGAGGGCAGTCTAATTTACTCTGAAGTATTTTATAAAGAAAAACTAGATCAATACCATCTCTTCGTTTTTCGAGTGAAGTCATGAAAAATGTTCAAGCCGTTTTGGGTAGCTCGGAACTTTTTTGTCTTATCTAGCAGAAAAGGCAAGATGGTATAAAAATCTTTTCTGGACCCTCTCTAACCGGGGAATGAAAGTTAATTTACCATCAAGAAGAATTCCCAAATCTCTGATCACATCCATTTTACTGAGGTCCGAACCATTCATACTGTAATTAAAATCCATAAAGTTAGCCTTGCGAGTAAACGTAATTTGGGAACATTTTTCTACATTATGTTGCATGCTATTATCGAAGGCTAAGCTAAGCTATTTTTGTTACTAACACTATAGACCATTGTAGTTTGAATGAATAAAGATTATTATTATTATCGTTAGACCAGTTTAAAAGTCTGAGCAGGTCTTTCTGAAGTAATTTTGAATCGGCTAGACAATTTTTAGTTTCTAGAAATTTCATATCTAAACCATCTTTTTGTAATGTATATTTATTTTATTTCTTATTTTTTATTTATATCTAATCGTATGCTGCACTGGTTGACGTGATCACGACAACGCCGGCTGTCGCTGAAAACCAGCGCTGGGGCTCTGTCTCGTATATGGTCTTAGCATTATGCTGAGCGATGGCCGTTTTGCGTGGATGTGACGCATGTTTTCTCCCAACTTGTTATTTTTTTTGTGTTTGTGTTCTTTTTATGCGTCATGTTTATCGCAAATAAATGTATTTTCTTTCTTTCTTTTCTTTTAATTATTTAATATGCACTCAGCAACCCATCAGCAACCTTAAAGCAAAGAGAATAAAGGTGACATTACAGTCAAAGGACTGCAATCGTTAGAAAAAAGAACTGATAATCCTCAAATGGCTGAACCGATTTTCTTGAATCACACAACACTCAACACACAACACACTCAACACTCTCGACTAGTAGACGTACAGACGCCAGCAGGTCAAGCTACCCGAAACTGTAAAATTTTCCCAATCAACCTTGAACCTTAATATTTTAGCGATAAAGTTGAAAATCTATTAAAGAAATTTGATTTATTCCATTCTAATACCAAAAACTAATACCACTGGTATTTGATTCAACTCTTATTTTTTTTCTATTCCGAACGGATACCACTTTTTAAATAATTTAATTTAATGTACGAACGAATACCAACAACTTGAATTTGGTACAGTCAGCGCAGTCAAACCTAATCAAAGTAAATTTGTTTTTCAATATTTTTATGTAATCGTAATGTATAATGCTTAAAACTTTCCAAATTCACTTCACTCCAATATTTTTACAAAGGTTAGCATAGGTAAGAGTAGTTTTAGTGAATCATCTTGCTATTTTTTTTACCTGCGAGAAAGGGTGAGTTTGCTCTATTGTTCCAAAATTCGAAACAACCAATCAGAGTCAAGTGTGACTGGAATGTTGTGCTTTGACTCGGAGAGAAATTTTATCTACATAAATTCCTCAGTACATTTCCGTGCGGTGGCGGTGGCGTATTGGTATCAGAGTAACAGTGATTTTTATTTATTAAGTGAGTATATTAATTTGTTCTTTTGTATAATTTACTTCTCTTTATTAAAATTAGTGTTATTTAAAATACCTATTATTTGATTTTTTTATCATAATCCAATCAAAATGTAAAAGTTACATACAATATATAATTTTTTTTAGATATGTCTGAGGAAGCTGATAATCAGCCCTCAACATCTTCGGGAAAAACAGGAAGCTTGACTTTCATAACAAGAAATGGTGGCTTGGTTTTAATGAGAGCTGGTTACCAGTACACAAAAAAAAGGGAAAATAAAAATGGATGGACCCATTGGAGATGTGTGAATGTTAAAGAGTGCAGTGGATCTTTACAGATAAAGGTATGTTACCAACTTCTTACATAGAGTTTAACTGGCTTATTTATAATGGATTAGTGGAGCTTTATAAGGCCTTTGTAGGAAGCTTGTTAAAAAAATGGTATTCATAATCGTATTTTAGAGGTAAAAACACTCTTTATTTCTCCATTAAAGTTAATTTGATTTAAAGAAGCCATGACCCTTCTTTAAACGTTCGTTAACAATAAAATGGCCGACATCAATTCTATTCTATTTCTTTAAATGGCAATTAGTACCGATGCCGTTGTCGACAATTCTGCCATTGTCAAAAGTGAATTGGAATAGCAAGAGTAAAAAAAAAACACTAGATAAACAAAAAAAAAAGGGAAACAAATGGCCGACATCGATCAGTTGTTTCGTGTTTGACGTTCGGTTTACAATGTCAGTCAGTTAGTATTAAAATACCTACTTTAAAATCCCTACATAGCATTGTGGTTGTTCGCGTATAAAATTGTATTAGCAGAGATTCGATGCATTTTATCTGGATGACGAAGAATTTCGTAAATGGTACAGTTTTTCCAAAGAAACGGCTGCTTTTATAATTAATTTAGTCGGTGGTGTGGTACTTCACCAGAATTACAAGTATTAACGGCAACGACCTTTGCCGCTTTTTCCCAGATTGCATGATAACAAATTCAACAAATTGTTCAAAAGACTAGGTAGTTCAAACTATTCCCTCCTTTACCTTGGTGTACGTTTTTTATGACAGTGTTTAAAAATGCATAGACAAATTTTCTGTGACCAGAGGCAAAAACGTTAAAATCGACTAAAATCGCATATTTTTCTACAAAATGGCAACATTGTGTACGATAGTGGCGTTTAGTTATGGGAGCTCTAAGAAACGATTATGTGTAGTAGCCCGCGAAATTCAAATTTCCGTACGTTTTTTGCAATTTGCAGCTGAGTATCGGATATTTTATTAATAGAAACTAAATTCGCGGTACTGGCATGTATGTATTTACACAATTATACTTATTAAAACCTTCAATATAATTGTCTAACTTAGAGAAAAGAGAAAATGTGCCATTTTAATAATAACTTTACGTTTAATATAAATTTTAACTTAGTGGGTTACATTGATAAATTTAACTAATATAATGATATAAATACATACATGCCAGTACCGCGAATTTAGTTTCTATTACCATACTATCCCATACTGAGCTGCAAATTGCAAAAAACTTACGATAATTTGAATTTTGCGGGCCACCCTGGAGCATCCACCTTAAAACATGTTTTAACTAATGAAGGTTTATACCTTCGGTAAGCGTTATATTATGAATAAGACAGTTAGTGTTCCATCTTTCAATATGTATTTTTATCCGAAAACTATTTTGCTAAAGCTATTTTGTTGTCCTCACAGGATGGCAATATTTCCAATGAGAAAAATCATAGCTGCGAGCCCGATGAATTCAAAAATGTAATGGCAAAAAAGCTGGATGATTTAAGAGATAAAGTGATGAAGTCTGATTTCGCCCCAATACCAAACATATATAACAAATTCAAATCACAATTCTGCGCTACTGAATCAGATTTGGTGAGAAATATCCCATCGTTTGCAAACATCAAATCAAAATTGTATTATGCAAGAAACAACGCAGCTGGTGTAAAAAAAATTAAATGTAAATCAATTGATGAAGTAGAAGTTCCATTACAATTTAGAGATTTTTTGTTTTACGATTATAAAGATGAGTCTTCCAATACCCGAATAATAATCTTGGTCAGTCCAAATACACTAGAGAAAATTCCGAGCATTAAATTTTTTGAAAGCGACGGAACATTCGATTGCACCCCTGAGCCTTTTGTGCAGTTATATACTATCCACGGAGATCTGGGAAGTGACGAAGATCACACTCGTATAGTTCCTCTTATTTATGTTTTACTTAACAAAAAAAACAGAAGAAACATACAAAAAATTATTTGAAATTTTGAAACAAAACATTCCTGGGTAAAATTTTTAACAGATTTTGAACTAGCCGCAATGAACGCCATTACAATTGTTTTTCCGTCAGTTGTGATTAAAGGATGCTACTTTCATTATTCCAAAAATGTATGGAAAAAAGCAAAACAGTTGGATCTGACAAAAGATGCTATCACCCAAAGACATGTAAGACTTTCAGCTTTACTGCCTTTACTTCCTCGTAAATTCATATCAGAAGGATGGTGCTACATAATGGAAGACTGTCCTGATACTGACGCCATTCAAACATTTAATGACTACATGGTGTCACAATGGCTAGAGAACGAGAGTTTTGTAGACATTTGGTGCGTTCATGGTGAACGCCATCGAACCACAAATGCCGTAGAATCTTGGCATAAGAAATTAAACTCGGCTGTGCCAAAGAATGCTAATTTATATCAGCTTCTGAACGTGCTGAAAGAGGACGCAGATTTACAAACAGTGGTTGTTACTCAATATAAATCAAACGCACCCCCCGCAAAACGATGTGCACAGACAACTATTATGAAAAATTCGTGGATCACATACGTAACTGACCAACTCCTCAAAAACAAAATCTCCGTAGGTCACTGCTTAGAAAAATTAAGGGTTTAGCTACTAATTGTTGAAATATAAGAAATTATTTACACGTCATTTAGCTGATTATACTAATAGTTGATTTTCTGTGATATTTTATAATTCTTAGATTATAAGTGAATTATTCATATATGACGTTTTTGCAAAAAAAAAATGCTGATTCATTGCTATATAGGTGAAGAATGACTGATTTGATTAAACAAAAAGTTGATTTTCTGTGAAATTTTACAATTGTTAGGTAAGGTTAGAATTCATTGCAAAAAAAATTGCTGATTCATTGCTATGTAAGTGATGAATGACTGATTTGATTATACAAAAAGTTGATTTTCTGTGATATTTTATAATTGTTAGATTTAAAGTGAATTTTTCATATTAGATATTATTGCAAAAAAAAAATGCTGATTCATTGCTATGTAGGTGATGAATGACTGATTAGATTATACAAAAAGTTGATTTTCTGTGATATTTTACAATTGTTAGATAAAAAGTGATTTATTTTTGTTAAAAATTTACCTGACATAGTTGTTATGAGATAGGTAGACGTGAATAATTACGTACCTATCTAATAATAACTATGTCAGATAAATTTCAATATAAATTAAGAGTTAATTTTTTGAGATATTTTGTAATTTTTAGATTGTAAGTAAATTCTTCCTGTTTGATGTTTTTGCAAAAAAAAATATTATACAGGTATAGAGAGGAACTAAAATTATATTAAAGTTGATTACTTAAGTGATATTTTATCATTGAACAAGACGTTTGCTAACAAAATTTGATTTTTTTGTAGTTATCTGTTTTTTTTTTCAATTAAAGGTCTTATATTTACATACAAAGCATTTTTACTGACTGTACCTTATATCTTTGAACTTGTTTTGGTATTAGTTTAAACAATGGTATCGGTTCGGAATAGAAAAAAAATATGAGTTGAAACAAATACCAGTGGTATTAGTTTTTGGTATTAGAATGGAATAAATCAGAAATTTGACAGATTGTAGTAGCTTGATGTGCTGGCGTCTGTACCAAAACGACACGACGACGGTCATTTGCAATAATGTATCAATTTTAGTTCCTGAGACGCTCGAGCGGGGGCGCTTTGAATCAGCTCAAAAACCAGCGTACTTGTTTAAAAGAGGTCAGTGTGACAAAACAAGATGGCGAAGTTAGTACCGATTTTGGCCACGCACCAAAATAACCTTATAGCGCTGTAGCATACATGTCTGCTCAACCCTACAATAATTACCAGCTTGCCGTGTGTTATTCAAGAGACTAACGTCATATTTTACCACATTCTCATACAAAAAAATCTCACTAATCAATAGTTATTGTTCGCCCAGCTCAGTCTGAGTAAATACTTATTATGTATACATAAGACTACGATTTGTGAACATTAATTATAACATGGGTATCGGTAAACACCTGGGGGTCTACTCCGAAGTGGTATCGGCCGAATGTTCAGCCGTTTCCCACTACGAAGTGACTATTTGGATCGGTCGGTCCCGATCCTACACTCCTACACTCTTTCGAATATTGACTATGGTCCCGACCCAACTGAGCCGATCCGAACGTTTTTTCGCATTTTTCAATAATATTCGGTTCGGCCATGTTTCGGTCCGATCCGATCATTCGCACTTTGCACTTCGGAGTAGACCCCCAGATTACGGCTTCAATGGACTGTTGGTTTTAGAAGATGTTGTTGCCCATCATCATCAGCGTTTAGCAGTCCACTTCTGGATATAGGCCGCTTTAATCGCACGCTATTTGACTCATAATCAGCCTATAATGTAGCCACTGGCGGGACCACAGAGCAAATACAAAGAGGAGACGGCCTAAGCAACTGTGCACTGTGATTCTCAACTAGGTCCTGACGTCATCATGTAGGCGTGGCCTTAGTCAATGTATTATTGGCGTTCGTTGTTTCCTAAGGAAATCTAATTAGAACATTGTCTCTTTGTATTTGCTCCGTGGGCGGAACACAGGCCTCCTCTTTTCGAGAGCGAGTGGGCTATAGTAGATTTTAAGGCATACTTACGGATGCGTATGAGTAAAAGAGACGCTTGCTGTTTTTTTTTTTAAAGTAATACTGTGTAGATAGGCCATATTTACCCGCCAGGTATTTTACTGAAGGGCAGATAGGCAGTCGCTCTATGTAAACTACTAGTATTCAGCTGCATCTAATTAGACTAGAAGCCGAACCAACATAGTTAAGAAAACCTAGGTAGTGATGAAGTCGGTACTGGCCGTGGTACTGACAGCATTGTATATTAGTGTACTGCAGATGATCTCCTAGTACAAGAGCCAGAGTTACCTGGGGCTCTACTCCGAAGTAGTATCGGCCGGACTGGATGCGGAATGCGGAGGACAGGGTGTTGTGGCCCAGCCTGGGAGAGGCCTATGTCCAGCAGTGGACTGCGATAGGCTGAGTTGATTGACATGAATAATGGCTTAAGGCTTTGTCCATAATATTTGTTAGTTACTTAACAAAAATGTTTTCTTTTTCGTTTTAATTACTTATATATTTTAAATTTTTAATCTTGGTTGCTACTTGCTAGTAAACGTCTACCAAACGGACCGCGACAGCCATCTTATTTTTAAAATCGGACCCCCAACGAAATGAATTCGTGATCCCTGATATAGATCGGACCAAGAGACCAGACAGATCTGTTCACTGGGTTAACAGTTTTTTGACAGATCGAACTAGTGAGCAATTATATGTTTTTTGTCAAAACTGATACACGTACGGTATTATAATGTCTGTAGGAAGTCATAAATAAGATAATTCAATAAGATTAGGCAGTTTATATGATTATTTTTTTACGCATTTTAATTTTAAAGTTAACTTTTACGTAATCTGGAATATGTACGTTCTAAGACAGCTGTCAAAAAACGGTTAACTTAATGGACACGGTAGTTCAAGAACTGGACTGTTGTAGTCTAGAATATCAAAATTTCTTCGAGAATTAAACCCATTCTCCGTTCAAAGAGAAATATTTTTTATTTAAAATTATTAAAATGAATCCGTCCGTAGTTTGCTGAAACATAAAATTCTTGAACAAAGAGGCGCAGTAACAACTGTTGGAGTGGGGCCTGAAGAATAGCGGGAAGAACTGGGTCTTACTTCATCGTCTGTCTGTGTGACCGCGTTGTTCTACTAAACTATGCAGCGGATTTTAATGGGGTTTTCACCATAATTTTTATGTGTATAATACATGACTATTAAACTTACAGACTTAACCACTTCTGGGAAACAGGACAAAAAATGTCGTAAAGAATAGCGTACAAGGAAGAAGGATATGGGCCCTGTAATTCGACGTAAAAGGATAAAAAAGGAATGCAGCAATAGCAACTACGAAAGATAATGACGGCACGGTTGGCGCAGTGGTTAAGCGATTGACTGCTGCGCTGCGTGTCGCGGGTTCGATTCCCGCACGGAACAAATATTTGTATGACCTACATGTATTTGTTCCGAGTCTGGGTGTTTTTCTATCTATAATATGTACGTATTTACAAAAAAAAAAAAATGTATGTAAGTAGTTTATCAGTCATCTTGTTACCATAACACAAGCATTAGGTTGCTTAGCTTGGGACAAATGGTGCTGTGTGAAACGTCCAGGGATATTATTATTATTATAATAAGAAGCTGGCACAGTACCCGTTCGTAAATACAACACGTCTGCAGAGTTTCGCTAGCTAATTTAATTTGACTTGCTATAGAAAATCGAGTGAAAAAGTTCGACTTAGTATACATATTAGCCTCGTAACCAGCAGTGCGTTTATGTAACCATCTAACTTTGAAAACTTAGGTGAAGTGAGCGTGGAGTGAGCTGTCATTCCAAATAATGCTAGGGATTGACACTAACTGACAACTCACATCAAGCTCACTTCACTTGAGCTTTCACGGTGAGATTTGCACAGAATCGACCGGCTGTATGTGCCAAATTGACACCCGGATTCAATCAACGCCAGTGTAAACAAAAAATCAGAGGGGGAATTCCCGTAATTTTAAGAACGTTCACAGTCTGATCTCAGTCTCAACCTGTCAAAAATACCTCTAGTTTCCTTACATTTTTGACAAGTTTTTGACATTGATGAGATTGCGAATAGATTTTGAATATTTTTGATTAAGAGAATCGGTCCTCCGATCACCGCAGTTTTCAAAGCCCCATCTCCAAAGCGGCAGTTAATAAATTATTTATAGACGGTGTCGGCGGCTTATCTGGCTCCCTCCGATTTCTCACTGTTCACTCCAAGGAATTATTTTTTCAGCCATTACAAATCCTTCTTCATAAAGTGCTTCTTTGCGGAGACAATTATTAAAAGCCCGCAGATTTTTAACAAGGATGGGATCTTAGGGCGTATTTCACCAATGAAACGGGCAGGCATCTTCTGGGCACGCTCGTTCCATCATAGACCTCATCCATCGCTTCCCATCAGGCGTGATCGAGGACAGGAATAGGCCCATTTAGTAATAACAAACTTAGGGCCGGTTGTTTCAAAAGGTTGGTGAACGTAACATATCAGAAGGCCAATTATTATTCTCGTAATTTAAAACGTTCAAATTCTAGTCGCAGTCTCATCTCGGCCACAAACAAAATGTCAAAAACTTGTCAAAATGTAAGGAAATTAGAAGTATTTTTTGACAGATTGAGACTGAGATCAGACTGTGAACGTTCTTAAAATTACGAGAATTGCCCCTCAGGCCAAAGTTATGGCAGCTTATATATTTATTTTATTACACATTTTAAAGTTAACTTTTACGTAATCTAGAATAGTTACGTTCTAAGACAGCTGTCAAAAAACGGCTTACCTAATGAGCAGGGTATACTACAGACTGATTAGGCTGTACCTAGTAGCGCACTAGTATCCAAACAGAATATGATGAAAGCACCTCCGTCGCCATCAAAAGTACCAATTTCAGTGTTACCCCTAGTTTCTTTGTTTGTCGAGTCCCCGTTTGCAATCACAAAGAAGATCCCGGTGAGACAGGATTATCTTCAGCTTAAGTTGCGACTGGAACCCGGTAAAGTTGCGGTCCTACTTATAGCAACAAACTATGTACAGACGCCAGCACATCAAGCTACTACAATTTGTCAAATTTCTTTAATAGATTTTCGACTTTATCGCTAAAATATTTAGGTTTAAGGTTGATTGGGAAATTGCCTGTACCGAGAATATGAAAGCTTATGCTGAGGTTGATATGCAAGATGATAGAGGGGCTGACCGACTCACTGCCCAGAATGCGTGAGACCTACTAGGAGAGTTTTTTCACAATTTTTAGGGTTCCGTACCTCGAAAGAAAAAACAGAACCCTTATAGGATCACTTTGTTGTCCGTCCGTTCGTCCGTCTGGTCTGTCTGTCTGTGAAGACCCTTTTTCTCAGGAACGCGTGGAGGTATCAAGCTGGAATTTATATCAAATACTCAGTTCTACTGACCCTTGGAGCTGTGAAAAAATCAAACTTCTAAGCCAACGCAATCAAAAGATACAGCCGTTTATTTTCGACACTCGCAAGAGAATCAAAACCTACAGGGTACTTCCCGTGAATTCAGAATCTTGAAATTTGGTACGAAGCAACGTCTTATGGCACAGATAAAGAAAAAATTGCGAAAACAGTAAATGTTTAGTTACATCATATAATAAAAATATTTTTAATAATTTTAAATTGTACGGAACCCTCGGTGCGCGAGTCCGACTCGCACTTGGTCGGTTTTTTTCACTGTGTCTTCAATAGTTTTTCACTCAAGTTTAGCGTGAAATTAATGTTCCGTTTGATTTTGTCAAATAATAAAGACAATGAGTAGGTACCAAGGGGGAATTGGAGATCATAGCAGGTGGCGGTCAGTAGTTTCTGCCTACCCCCATGGGAAAAGGCCGTGTGTTTATTTTAGAACCAGGGAAATTAACCCCTTTATTCATAAACGTTGCTTAAAGTTACGTAGTGATTAGCGACTGTTTAACCATACATTTTTGACGTTTAAACGTCACTTAACTTTAATCATTGTTTATAAATAAATCCCTGAATATTAAGCAAAGAGACACCCTTCATCTGCTTCTTGTCGACTTTTAGCCACAACTGTCAAAGAATGAGCCGTAGTTTGAATATACGGTCAATTTAAGAGCGTAAATTGAGAACATTTTCGAAAAATAGTGTTACATGTAAATTCGACCGTTTTTAAACTTTCCATAGAAACAGAGATTTCCAATTATCTTTTTTTAAATAAGACATTTCGAAAATAACTAACTTTTTAGACCTATGTATCCTGCTTATGCGTACAAAGTATCATTAAAATCGGTTCATGCCTTTCGAAGAACAAGGACTTGAAAGTTTGTATAAAATGCCGTACGTTGTAAACGCTCTTAAGTGGTCAATTGTTCTACGAATTAATTTCCCTCGCTTAATAAGGGTTAAGTAAATAGGATGACACCTGTATTCACAAACAATACTTGTTTAAGGGCAAATTTTTCCAACGCCATACATATGACAAGCCTTTCAATTCATAAACATAAGGGACGCATAGTGCCGATCGCCTCTCAAGTATTGTCTATGAATAGGTTTTTGGAACCCTGTGCGTCCGCGCGCACTGTGAGACCTCATAGTAATGTTTGTGAATACGGGTATGTTGTCTACTCGCCATCACTGTGACCCTTCGTTTACCTACAGAATTTGACTTTGTAAGACTTCAATAATACTTTACCGAGTGTACCGTTGTTTCATAAATCTCAGACGAATCCGACTCTTATGTAAAATTGTTTTGTAGCGACCCTGTGTGTACTTGGTCCATATTACCCATATTATTATACAAAGTGTATGTTTTACTAGCTAGAAAGACGTGATTTGTTTAGCAAAGATATTGTATTATATAAAGACATCTGCTAGATCTCAAGAGAAATACCTAACTTTTATCTAAGTACTGTAAAGGTTGTCTACCGAAAGCAACCTTATGTCGTGCAGGCCGGCGATAATTTAGCGCGAGTTTCATTCGAACGTTCAAGCTAGTTTAAAATAAGGTGTCAAATATTTAATTAGGATATTTGTTTAGAACATTCTGTAAGTCCGCGCGGAACTAGTTGGCCGCGCATTAGGTATGTGAGCGGTGGGACGGGAGGGGCCCCGCGCTCCACGTACGTGCGTTACAACCCGCCGCCTCACCCTCGCTGTCCCTCCCGTCCCACCGCTCACATACCTAAGGCGCGGCCAACTAGTTCCGCGCGGACTATAGTTAGGTCGCAAATTTGTACAGACGTTCTGTCAATATAAACTTAAAAGGAATCGTACCGTAGTTTGATTCCTCCCATTACCTCAGAGGGCACGTCTAGTCCTCTACAGTACCTACCCTCATCGATTCCAGTTCCAATCTCCTACATAGAATTTCCATTGCCTAGATGTATACCTGGACACACAAAAAACAAAAAAAAAATACTGAAGTTTATTCCTTGAGATAAGGTAGGTTTGTAGGTAAGGTGCTTCCAAGATTACAAGTCTTCGACAACATACTTCGTTTCTTTCCTCATCCTTTGCGTCAAAAGACTAGCAGAAGCATCAGCCCCGGATGAACAGCTCATAAAGATTGGTTTAAGACATTTATTTCTCAAAAACAGAATACAATTATTCACTTAGGCTCAATTTACACTGCCGCGGAACGGAGTGGAAGCGAGGTTTCGTAGCGATATTTTACATAGCAAAATGAACTTTATGTCAATTGTCTAACGATCAAACTACATAGATACGAGCTTATTACTGGCGGAATTCCCGAGAACGCGCGATAGTTCTCTCCAGAAGATTCGCGACCTGTGCGTGTGTGTGTATCTATTTGTGCGTTACTCTTTTGACATAAAGTTCATTATGCTTTGTACAAAAAAAGAACAACGGGTTGCACTCCGAGAGTGCCGGCAGAAGTGAAAACTTGAATAATTGACGTTGTGCATTTTTGATATTTTGGAATGCGGTCTACTCTCCCTCCGTCTTACGAATTTTCGATCAGGCGTGACCTGACGCGAGTTTAACATTTTTTACCCATCACAACAAAAGTGCACAACGCCGCTAAAGAAGTTTTCACTTCAAAAAAGCGCTTCCACTCCGTTCCGCGGCAGTATAAATTTCAATCATCTGATAACTTTATTCGAGGAATAATTTTAAAATTCTGACAGTTATATCATACAAAAACTGTCAAATGTCAATCTTATTCCTCGAATATATCTGGCGATGGAAAAATCAGCCCGTAGAATGAGAAACACTGATTGCATACATATAAACGTTCCTTGGAACGAGTGTCAGAATGGTATTTTTAAAGTTATCAATAAGTTAGTAAAATAAATTAGAGATCAAGTTTAGAAGGTTTTTTTTAAGCTGCAAAACTATTGAGACTTATCTATGGTGGTATGATTCCATAATAATAATAATAATTCCCTGACCGATTTCCGGAGATTAGCCAGGTACGCAGGAGATATTATATAGTGCGCAAGTGTGTGCGTAAACACAGGTGCACTTTCTGTTCCTTTACTCTCATAGTCCGATGGGACGGCAATCCGACACGAACAGGGAGAGATCAGGCGCAGGACCAACGGCTTAACGTGCTTTCCAAGGTATCACACCACCAACTTTATAACTCCGGGCTGTTACTGAGAAACTCCTAATGGATAAGCCCAATAACGCTTTGCCCGACGTGGGATTCGACCCAGGACCCAATGCACAGCAGTCGCGCTTGCGACCACGAGACCAACAGGGCAGCTGATGAGTCCATATTACGTATCGAAATTCGAAACACAGTTTCTATCATAGTTGCTATTGAGAGCATTTATTACTTTAAATGTTTATTTTTGTTTAAAATTTGGTTTAGTTTTGCATTATATACAGGGTGGCAGGGACATCGACGCGCAAACTGTAACCATATGGATTTAGCACATGAGTTTAGACCGCATAGAGTCGAAATTTTTCGTAGGTTATCAAAAAAAAAATCTTTTGTTTCATAGAAAAGTGCAATACCTACGCGGTCAAAATGTATGGAACAGCAATATTTTTTTTAATAACCAACGAAAAATTTCGACGCTATGGGGTTTAAATTCATGTGCTGAATCCATGGTTACAGTTTGCGCGTCGATGTCCCTGCCACCCTGTATATACGTTTTATTGTATTTGTTGAAAGAAATCCCAAAGATGCCGTAAAAAAATCCATTTTTACAATGTACAGACAGTAAAGCCATTTGTCGACACACTCCATACTCATAAAGATAATGGTCACATGTTTAAAGTGACCATAAAATGGTACATAGTATTTTAGTGACTATCGCGGGTTTCATTCGTGTTTGTTGCTTTACTGCAAATGATGAGTCGGTGGTGAACGATGGCTAAGCGTTACGGTCGCTAAAACAGAGTTGAAGTTAACAAGAATTTCTTCAAGTTCCTTCGGTGAAGCACCGCTTCAGCTACGGATTCCTAGGAGAGCCGTGGCCGCCATATAGCGTCTGCAATTTACCGGCGAATAACGTCACTGAAACATTATTTTTGAAAGTAAGTTTGTGTGTTTTACTAGAGAACGCTTTTGTCACCGTAAACACCCATAAACACCGTACTTCAACTAGTAAATCAATCTGACGACACGGTTGGCGCAGTGGCTGAGCGATCGACTGCTGCGCTGCGTGTCGCAGGTTCGATTCCCGCAAATATTTGTATTGCCTACATATAGTTGTTCCGAATCTGGCTGTTTGTGTATGTGAGTTTAAATATCACGATACAGGAATAATTCCCCGGAGCCACAACCCAGTTACTGGGTAACACGATATCCCTTGGTAAGACTGGTTGTCGGACTTTCGGGCTTCTGACGACCAGAAACCCGTCGCGCACTGCATTTTCAACGCACTGCTCAGCGCCGAGACTTGAAAATCCACCAGAGTGTGTTGACGTGCTGAGATGCGCTGTGTTGGATTCTCAACGCTCGATTCAACACCGAGAGATAAAAATTCAGTGCGCGATAAAATCCGCGATATTTTTACATCCGCTTATTCTGCAAAGAGACCGTGTCTAACGGAACTTATGGTGTATGTATACTCGCTGTTTCAGGAGCCCACCACCCCATATTAGTTTCCGGTCACTTGGTGGATGCCGTTCCTAACGTAACTTTGTTGCGTTTTGACGTTGTACCGGTTTGAACGTAAACTGTTTTGGTTCTGTGTACTCTTGTACTGCTTGGAAATCACTACATGGTGTATAATCAGCTTATAATGTTCCCACTCTCCACTGCTGGGACTCAGGCCTCCTCTATTCTAGAGGGAGTGGGCTGTCTACCACGCGGGCCCAGAGCGGGTTGTAGATGTCACATATCTTCGAATTTTTGGTTCTAGGACATGCCGGTTTCCTTACGATGTTTTCCTTCACCGTTTTGAGAGTAGTGATGAGGAAATAATCAACACAAAGTAAAGCGCTCGTCTAGATTGGAACCTACGACCTATATAATATATAGCGTGATTTTTTACATACAAATTCAACAAAAACGCGCTTTCGCGCGGGGAATAGGCCTCCGTTTCCAGCGCCCCGTTGCATGCGCGTTTTAGTGTGTGATGCGCCTTGATAGGCTCCATGTAAAATACTGGTATTCAGCTGCATCCGGCTAGACTGGAAGCTGACCCTAACATAGTTGGGAAAAGGCTAGGCAGATGATGACACCGGTCACTTACCAATAACACGATTTCACGGCACGGTTGGCGCAGTGGTTAAGCGATGGACTGCTGCGCTGCGTGTCGCGGGTTCGATTCCCGCACGGAACAAATATTTGTATGACCTACAATTAGTTGTTCCGGGTCTGGCTGTTTGTGTATGTGAGTTTATATGTCTGTAAACGCACCCACGACACAGGAGAAATTCCTAGTGTGGGGCAACGTTTTTTAAAAAAAGAAAAAAAAAACAGCCGCCAAACCGTTTTATATACAACTTTATATACCTTGTATAACCTTATGTATCTCTATTTACCTAACAAATGACGTTGAACAATAAAAATATCTTAATTTAACATTGTTTGTAAAATAAAGAGAATTTACGTTAATGCTCGAACAGAACAAACAAAATAGACAAACGATTCAATTAAAAGCTTTATTGAAGCCTACGTGCCAACTTATATACATAGTTACAAAACAAATACCCATTGAAATTAAAACCTTATACCCTTCGACCTAAGAGTCAGAAAAACAGATAACAGTGGCAAAATTTAAGTTGTATAACTGTTTACAAATCGATAGTGTTTGTCCAGTTGTGGTTTATTTTCTATCATTGTGTCGTTATGTATATATAGTGGTTATGTACTGTTATTTTCGTGTATAGTATATTATACCGATTGGTCATACACAGACCAACAAAATGCTGCCTATCGTACTGGTACTATTCTTCGCTACGGTAAGTACTTTTAATATTTTAATTTCTAACATGGTATTAAATATTTTAAGTGTCATTTGATAAATATAATATTTCACTCAATATTTCATTAGGGGCTGCTGTTTCAATCGACGTATAATTCTTTTTTCTTCGTTCGTAAATTCGATTCGATTTTCGATTCGTTCGATTCGATTTTTTTCAGTTTTTTTTTCGTAATATTGACGTGTGACAGATTCTGTATGGAAGAATTGTAAAAACTTCAAAATTATTCCTCGGATTAAATTATCTGGCATTGGAAAAATCAGCCCTAAATTGAAAAAGATATATATAAAATAAAATAACAACCGATGTATAACAGAAGGGCAATTCATGTATTTTTAAGAACTTTAGAAGCTCATCTCAGTCTCAATCTGTGGAAAATACAATCAATATACATACATTAAATTAGCAACTGTGCGCTATTTTTAATTGTTAAAGTAATCAATGTAAAATGTGTTCCCTTTTTATAAATAAACGATTTATTATTATTTATTATTATTTATTTATTAAGATGAGATTGCGACTTGAATTTGACCGTTTTTTAAGCACGAGAATAATAATTGGGCTTCAGAAATCATTAATCTTCTAATAAATAAAATTATCGTGTCGCAATGTTTGTTACCAAACTCCTCCGAAACGGCTGGACCGATTTGTATGAAATTTTGTGTGCATATCGGATCTGTCGGTTGGTCTGAGAATCGGCCAACATCTACTTTTCATACAAAAATATATATATAAGTATATTATTTCCTAGAAATAATGTATATGGCAAAACAACGTTTCCCGGGTCAGTTAGTCAATATATAAAGGTGACCTAAAAACTTGATCATATCTATGCCTCTCGCTCTGCCGACGAAGTGACTTGAATTAAATTTCTTATTCCTCCAAAATTAAAGTCGCGCAGGTCAAGCTACCCGAAACTGTCAGTTTTTTCCAAACAACCTTGAATCTTAGTGCTTTAACGATAAAGTTGAAAATCTATTAATGGAATTTGACAGATCGTAGTACCTTGATGTGCTGGCGTCTGTACCTAATTATCTTACAATCATAAATTAAATTATAAATAGTTGGGACTGACAAACAATTTAGCTGTTTCTACTGTACCTACAAATGTCAAACTGTTTAGAATATTATATAATATTATTATTATATATTTTTGTAAAAACTAGCTGCGAACTTCGCACGGCCTCAGAATCAATAAATGTTCTCATTTTTATTTTTTATTTTTTTTAATTATGGGTCCGTAGGGTTTGCGGCAAAATAATATCACTTAAAACACTTAATAAACAATGCTTTTTATATTTGACTAAACCAAACTATATCTTTTCGGTTTTTTTTTTTTAAACCAGCGTCAGGCATTAGTTGTCTGTCATTTTTGCTGAACTGATGAGCCTTTTTGGTGCAGCCGTGAGGCACACTTTCCTGCTAATTTCTTACATAATATATGTTTTATACTTTCTACTTGTTTTCTTTATTAGTTGCTATCTGATGTATGTATCTGATGTATTGTGTGTCTTTTGGTATGTGCTAAATAAATGTATTTTTCTTTCTTTCTTTCTAATTTGACAACCTGTCACTCTTAAAATAAATCAAAGACCCACAGAAAAGTAACCTTAACATACAAAATGTATGAGAAAATGGATTATCTTCAATTTTTTTTTTTCGTGAATTTTTCCCATGTTTTAATAGTTAATTCTGCTATTCGGGGCGGAGACAAAACCAACAAATCAAAGAACATAAAAATCATCCAGCCATTCTTGAGTGATTTAACTAATCCGAGTTTGTTTTACTTAGGAATGATTTTTCAAAGGACAGTCTGACAGTTTTTGCATGGAAGAAATGTCAAAATTATTCCTTGGCGACTGGCGAATTGCGAAGGCGACGATTGCTGCGAAGGTGTTGGATGGTCTGATTGACAGGCAGTTGGATAAATATATCACCCTATATGACGCTCAATTTGGCTTTAAGCCACATTTATCGACTGAAACAGCGATCCTCTGTCTCAAGCATACTGTCCAATACTATGCAGCAAGGAAAACACCTATTTTATGCGTGTTTTTTGGACCTCTCCAAAGCATTCGACCTAGTGTCTTATGACTGCCTCTGGGGGAAACTCTCCCATGACACTGACCTTCCTGGGGGACTGATTGCTGTACTGAAATACTGGTATAGCAACCAGTCCAACTACGTTAGATGGGCAGGTGCCATGTCGGGTGCGTACCGGTTGGAGTGCGGCGTGAGGCAGGGGGGGCTTAGCTCGCCCAGACTCTTCAACCTGTACGTCAATCGGCTGATATGTGAGCTCAGCAACACCCAAGTCGGTTGCTCTATTGAAGGGCAATGCATCAATAATATTAGTTACGCGGATGATATGGTGTTGCTGAGCCCATCGATCAGTGCGGTAAGAAAGCTCCTCCGAATCTGTAAAGACTATGCGGTGACTCATGGTCTCAGGTACTACTCAACTAAAAGCGAGCTCTTAGTGTTTAGGGCGCAAAATAAAACGTATGACGTTGTACCACCGGTTACCTTGGGTGGAGTTCCGCTGAAAAGAGTCACTCGTTTTAAATACCTGGGGCACTGGGTCACCGATAGGCTGTCGGATGACGATGATTTAGAGAGGGAACGTAGAGCATTGGCTGTCAGGTGTAACATGCTGGCCCGCAGGTTCGCACGGTGTATCGCGAGAGGTTAAAATAACATTGTTCAGGGCCTATACTGCCAGTCGCTGTATACGTGCGCCCTGTGGGTCAGTTATGCACAGGGCTCGTACAATGCGTTACGAGTCCAATATAATAACGCGTTCCGGGTAATGCTGGGGTTGACGCGCTTCTGTAGCGCGTCGGGGATGTTCGCGGACGCACGCGTTCCGGATTTTGGTTCGCTTCTGCGTCTGCGAATTGCTTCACTGATGCGTCGGGTGCGCGGCAGCCCCAACAGCCTCGTGGCTACTGTAGCCGGCAGGGTGGATGGCCAAATAATAGGTCACTGGATGGCGGCACACAGACCGTCATTCAGATATATTATGTGAGGTAGGTTTATTTCTTAGGTTTTATTTTGTAGTTTTTATTTTATTTTTATTTTTTAGAATATTATGTTATGGATCTATGGTCTGATAATAAAGATTTATTATTATTATAAAGTTATCTGGCGTTGGAAAAAAACAGCCCTTAAATAGATAGATAGGACTGGATTAAGAACTGAACCTGCGTCCCAACATAGAAACTCAACAATTGTGCGAAGCGGTGCTCTAAACGCCTTCAGTCAAATACTCAATACGCATACACCTAAGAATAGGCGGATTTATAAGGAAACACCATGCATTGTGTATTCCATAGGATTCTTCTCCGATCAAACTACAATTAGCAACCATTTTTTTACATTATATTATGTTTAAAATATGGTCTTAAGTGTAATAAAAATGTGAGTGTATAAAAAACTAAAGAAAAAGTGAAGAAAACTAATTGAAATATTTTTTAAAGAGCTTGATAAGCTACATAATAAATCCGATTAGAAAAAGTAACAATTTATTAGTCTTTTTATCGTCTGTTTAAATAATTTACTGGCAACAAACAAACAGGCCTCTTAAGAATCCTCCGCCTTTAGCTTTAATATTACATCTCAAATAGTCACTTTTTAATCGTCTAAAAAGCAGAACTGACCTTGTACAGTCACGACCACCAACAAGTCAACACATGGCAACTTTCAAATGCGATTTTTTCATGAAGTAACGAATGCAACGTTGAAATCTTCTAAAACTTCTTCTTCCCAACGATAGCACTAGGAAGTTGTGAAGGGCGGGCGTTTTTGGGGGACTGTCTTTTGTAATTTTGACGTTTAAAAAGTGCTGATTCTCAGCCTAATTTGAATAAATGACTTGATTTTTTTTTAAAATACGATACATTACGTAAACCTATTGGTTCGAAAATGCTATGTTCGTAATAAAATAAAATTTCATTCCAAAATAAAGTAGTAAATCGCTTTTGAATAAAGCCGAGTGTATACCTGAACATGAAAACTCGCGCTCTTAAAATCGCCCATTGTACATTCAATCAAAATCCCGATAAAAGAGAATATTTGGCCACCGTAGTTTTTCATGAATAAATGTATAGCGCGCGTGACTCCGACAGGGTTCCATCCCAGGCAGTGCATAATATATTGAAATCGAGTATTGTAAATTATGGATCACTCCAAATTATAATAATGTGCATGAAATTGGAGATACGACAACTATGTAGATGTAATATGATTGTATTTGGAATTTGTAAGATTTTGATTTTGTAAGAATATCTTGATTTAAAAGAGTGTCCGTGGAGTTTCTTGCCCGTTCTTCTCCATAGAGATCTACGTTTTTGGAATGGGCGACTAGCTTCAACTTTCTGACTAACTGACCGACTATTTAATTTTGACAATTCAAAAGTGCCTGTAAATGGTTAAATTGAAATAAATGATTTGAGTTTGAGTTTGAGTTTTGGATAATGTGAAGATTCTGGGAACTAGTGAACGCAATAGAAATTATTATTAACCATTTAGCAGAGGGTTCCAAGTTCCAATCTTACCAAAGGGTATTGTTATCCCGTAAATGAGTTGTGGAGGTCAGATAGCCAGTCGCCCCATGTAAAATACTAGTATTCACCTGCATCTGCACCCTAATTGCGTAACACACGATCAATCGGAATCGGTTTCATTTTGACAGTTCAAAAACATTCATTGCGTTATTTACGTTGTTGAGCAGAGACATGACACATTTTTTGAACATGAAGCAATGGATTTCTTTCAAAATTATTTCCTAAGTTTTCCTTCAAAATGATTCAGATTGAGATTGATTGTGTGTTACGCAATTAGGATGCTGGTGAAACTGGAAACCAATACCAACATAGTTGGACAAGGGCTAGGAAATAATAATTAAAACTTATTGATTTTCTTAAATTTTATTTCTTACTTTTCTAAGAGGTTTATTAGTTATTTTTATTTATGTATCAAGAATTAATAGGTTTAATTTTGACAGTTCAACAACATTCATTGCATTATTGACGTTGTTAAGCAGACACATTTTACGAACATATGAAGCAATGGATATGATAGCAATATCTTTCAAAATGATTGATAGTGTGTTACATCTGCAGCCGATCGATTCTGTAAAAATCTCACCGTGAAAAGTTAGGTGAAGTGAGCTTAGAGACAGAATCGATCGGCTGTCAATAGTGTCAATCCCTAACATTGGTTTGGAATGACAGCTCACTCCACGCTCACTTCACCTAACTTTTCACGGTGAGATGGTTACAGAATTGTACTGCTGATGATGTGTGTGCTGCGGGGCTATTCTGTAAAAATATCACCGTGAAAACTTAGGTGAAGTGAGTTTAAAGTGAGCTGTTTTTTCACCTGCCGATCGATTCTGTAAAAATCTCACCGTGAAAAGTTAAGTGAAGGTAGCTTAAAGTGAGCTGTCAATAGTGTCAATCCCTAGCATTAGTTGGAATGACAGCTCACTCCACGCTCACTTCACCTAAGTTTTCACGGTGATATGGTTACAGAATCGCAATGCAGATACTAGGGATTGACACTATTGAAAGCTCACTTCACCTAAGTTTTCACGGTGAGATTTTTACAGAATACATCGGCTGTTTCTTGATTTCTACACCTGAATACTACGCCGAAACAGAAATAATGACATCGTTAATCAAAGTTTTCTTTTGTTCCACAGAGCGCTTTGGCTGCCCCTGGCGCCCAATTAAATTCCATATCTATCAACGATGCGGTACCACCAAGGCACAATGGCAGGGCAGTCTCCGCGTGAGTATATATAATAATAATAATAATATCCCTGGACATTTCACACAGCACCATTTGTCCCAAGCTAAGCAACCTAATGCTTGTGTTATGGTAACAAGATGGCTGATAAACTACTTATATACATTTTTTTTTTTTTTGTAAATAAATACATATTATAGATAGAAATACACACAGACTCGGAACAAATACATGTAGGTCATACAAATATTTGTTTTTTTTTTTATATCATTCTAACATATGGCATGACATCACGCCTGTCAATCCCGAAGGGTTAGGTAGAGGTGTATACCCACATTTCGCTTTTTATATCATCTACACACAAACCCAACACATACGGGACAAAAAATTATATTATACAGCCCGCCTAGACCACTCCTCAACATTAAAATCGTTTCACTTTTCTATATTCCATAAGTAATGTATCCAGAGGTGGTCTAAATTATTAGATTACCAATCTACACGAAGCATGCATAACAGTCTTATAGATTAAGGTCGTTGAGAAGGCAGGTTTTTCGGCACGACTTAGGAATACCTTTGTCTAGGACTGCGGCAGGTTTAACCAACTCCAACTTAATCCCAAAAAACCAATTACACAGAACTGATAAAAGTTTTTTTTAGTTCAATGTGGTTAATTTTTTGGCCTTTTTGAACGCATATAATTTTGCCGTTCAAGAAGTGCTTATTCTCAGCCTGATTTGAATAACGATTTGTATTTCTTCATCTTATATATTTGTGGTTTCAGTTACTTGACCGACCAAGCCTCAGAAGTCGCAGATGGCGGAGACACTCCCCCTTACGTCTTGACCGCGCAACAGATCATTAATGACTTGTCCAACCAGAAGGAAAGGAGTAGCCAGGCACTTGCCCTTGCTCAGACCATCGGTGTGCTCGGGTCACTCAGCACTGGCATCCCAGGAGACGCTTGTGCAGCTTCTGAAGTAAGTACACCAAAGATGTATATCTACGGACTGGTGATTTAGTCACCTGCATCCGTTAATGGAGTGATTTTACCTGTCGTACTTAAGGTGACTAAATCGCCAGCCTTTGGTAAGTGTGCATACATACGAGCGGCATGTTGTCAACGCGTGTCGCTCGTGTGACTATCTCGTGTTGTGTAACGACCGAACAATTCATGAAATCATCAATTCTAAGATCTGCAGTGCGATTCTGTAACCATCTCACCGTGTAAACTTAGGTGAAGTGAGCGTGGAGTGAGCTGTCATTCCAAATAATGCTAGGGATTGACACTACTGACGACTCACATCAAGCTTCACTTCACTTGAGTTTTCACGGTGAGATTTTTACAGAATCGACCGGCTGGTCAGGACATATGCACACTAAATAGTAGCTAAACTGTGTGTATCGAATTTTCCTGCAAGTTTATGGTTCTGAAAAAAAAAGGAGCATATAATAATTTCACCCGCAAAGTGATAAGTAAGTACATACTTAATGTAAAATTCGAAATTTTCTCAGCCTGATTTAAATAGATGACAGTTTGATTATTTTGCATATCTATAAACGTCCTCCTAAATAACATTTTTTTTAAAGCCTCTGCTTGTTTTGCACTTATTTTATAAACTAGGATGATATTAACAATCATTTTATATTAATAATAATAATTGTAATTGTTTAAATAAAAAGTATAAAGTCGCATTCGCATAAAAACCATCGTGGTGAAACCGGCATGTCGACCTAGAACCAAAACTGCGAAGATATGTGACATCCACCAACCCGCTGGCCCCGCGTGGTAGATCACGGCCCACTCCCTCTCGCAGGCAGCAAGCTTATCTCCCTGCAGAGACACGCGTTAGACTGATTTTACTTATGCTTCGTAAGTGCCTTGTTTTTTCTAAGTTTCATCTCTTCCCAGGTGATTGACGCTTACGTGTGGGCCCTCCGCACCGGAAACAAAGGTAGCATTCGCTCAGCCGTCTGCAAGTTCATCCAGAGTGTGGCCTCAAGCATTGACCTGATCGTTCAACTGTCTACCAACCCCAACGCACTACGTTTCGCGGTAAGTTTGTCATTATCATCATCATAATGTCTGCATTTGCACTTTTACCATATAGTCGTCATCTTAACACTTCTCTTTCTTTATAGACATATATACACACACCACCATCCATCCATCTTGTCTTTAGTCTTTCACTTTCACGACCCGAGAATCCCTCCAATTTAAAAAAAAAATATAAGAATTTGCTTTGATAACATTTCTGAAGCTCTAGTACATTTTTTTTATGCAAACCATTCTTTCATTGCAATAAAAAAAAATCTAGCAACAATTTATACTAAAAGTTATAGGAAAATGCTTAAATTAAAAGACGACAATGAATAACGTTAGTACATAGGTTCTCGTAGTCTAAACGCTTCTAAAATAATTCATTTCTTGTCCTTGTGTTTACTTAGACGTCTTATTAAATAATTAACTATTTTTGAAAAAAATCCTTCTTTACAAATAAAAATACATTCAAACGGTTTACACATATTCAGTTATATGAAAAAAAAAGTCATATCGTACTTTACCAAAAACCATATAGGTACCTAGTTAGTAACGGCTAGGCGAATATTTTGTACACAAACAACCGACCAGCATCAGCTGGTCGGTTGTTTGTGTACAAAATATTCTGTGCGTATTCGTGTGCTAGTCATCAGACTAGCAAACGCAATGCATACGTAATCAAATGGCCACCATTAATCATACGTGGGCCATCCATCACCACGCCACTTCCACTATTGTCCATCGTCTAAATAATTTCGACCACTTCACGTATTGTTTATTGATATAAATGATTTTTCTCTCGCGTTTCGATGTTTGATGGATTGATCTAGACAGAACTCTTTTGATCTGAAATATTACTTGTGTAAAACAATTTAGGTGAAAATGCGAATCGTGTTTCGATTTGTAGGGAACTGATGTAACATATATAGCGCAATCGGATCGAACGCTGCCATTTTGTTTTTCGATAAATTTCACAAAACAATTATTGCAGAAATATAAGCAACTGGGCCCCCATGGGCCCCTGTCAAAAGATCTTTCTAGGAATGTATGGTTTTCATTATACAGGATAGTTTACAAAAAACTAGCGAAACGTCACCGAATATATTATAATAATTTGAGATGGCAATTTTTTTGTTTTTGCTAAGAACTGAGTAACATAAAAAAGTCCTCATAATTCAAATTTTTCTTTTGCTGTGTCCGACAGGGTCCACGATTATTACAACAGCTGTTTACTTACCTACCACGTAAGCATATACATTGTGGAATGCAATAAATGACTGAGTATATAATAACATCCGGTCAAATATTTGTAATCTCGGTAGAAAACAATCTCTTATTACTAATTCTTGAAACTCCACAAGTACCTACCTAATAACTAGAAGTAGATATTTAAAGTGCAAATTTCCGTTCAAATAAATGCTATCATGAATATGTATTTATGATAACACTAACTGCGCCCCACGGTTTCACCCGCATAAGTTTCGATCCCGTAGGAATATCGGGATAAAACGTATCATATGTGTTAATCCTGGTTATAAACTATCTATGTGCCAAATTTCATGCAAATCCGTTCAGTAGTTTTTGCGTGAAAGAGTAACAAACATCCATCCATCCATCCATCCATACAAACTTTCACGTTTATAATATTAGTATGACTAGTACGATTTATTTGAACGGTGATCGAAGTATGTACTTCGATCATTTTGAAGGGTTTTCTACATAACACTTGATTTACGAATTTAGTTTCAATTATCATTTCTAGATTGCTCAAGAACTAGAAATAAAACCTAGAGTCGCCCATTCCGAAAGATTCCTTTGCATAAGAGTAGATTTCGATAGTCTATATCAGACCCCGTAAAAGAACCGGGACGAGTAGCTCTAGATCGAAAGAGCTGGAAGTCATGGGGAGAGGTCTTTGCCCAACACTGGGATGATACAGACTGACAGTAACCAGTGCTGTAAACATAATCTGGCTGCAATGATTGATTGATTGATAAACTTTATTTCCAGATTGGACCCCGTGGTGGCTGCAGCGGTGGAGGCAGGACCTACCAATTCGAAGCAGCATGGGACTCAATCCTCAACGCCAACACCTCCCCATCCGTAGCTGGGTAAGGAAACAGCAATAAATGTAACACATATACAGGGTCAGGGATACAGGGTCATGGTCAGGTTCTTGTGACTAAGTAATAAGAGCCGCACACAAAGGCCTTGGTCCGTGTCATACTTGCCTTGTCCGCCATTTTGAAAAAAAAAAACTAAATGGCGAACAGGCGTACCAGGCTCCATATAGGTAATAATTAAATCCCCTTGAAATGAAAATCTATTCCATTTCTACCAATCAACAATCAGCATTACTTTTTAACTGACTTCAAAAAAGGAGCAGGTTCTCAATTCTATTGAATATTTTTTTTTTTGAGCAGACGAAGTTTTGGATCATATAAAATAATAGATTTTGATGTATTTTCAAAATAACAGGAATGGTAATTCCGAGTGACTTAGTTAAGAATTCTGTTATATATCGTGTTACATGCTTCCAGCCTTGTCAACGAGCAATACTGTGCAGCCAAACGTCTGTACAACGCCTTCAGCTCTCGAAGCAACAATGCAGGAGCCTTCATCACCGCATGCTCCCTGCCACCTGTCATCCGCGCCTTCGAAGAGGCCCTTGAGCCAGTTGCAAGAGTAAGTATAGTCGTATTATGGAACAATGCAATCTAGTAGCGTCCAAACTTGGTAAGTCCAAGAAGACGGAAACATGATTAAACTGTCTTTGAAACCAAAGACTATTGGAGGAATGAGAAATAACCAAAGTTTCCAGTTCCCTCCATATCAAGCAGGAGACAGAAAAGAGCTACCCGCAGTGCGATTCTGTAACCATCTCACCGTGAAAACTTAGGTGAAGTGAGCGTGGAGTGATCTGTCATTCCAACTAATGCTAGGGATTGACACTATTGACAGCTCACTCTAAGCTCACTTCACCAAACTTTTCACGGTGAGATTTTTACAGAGTCGGTCGGCTGTATGCGCAAAGCAAGGTAAATTAACTAAAGTCCATTATAACATCAAGCAACCCTGTATTCCCCAAAGGGGTAGGCTGTCCTCTCTGGAGTCTATTTTCACAAGCTGGACACAAATCCAAACTCCGTGCAGTGGAGAATTTCCTAATAGAGAAATCATATGAAGTCCGCACTCCGCAGCGTCCCACGACTAAACCACGCTCGCAGTTAGCTTTGAAAATGTAGGCGGGATCGTCCACTGTGACCCACACGACCACGCTACGCACGAATGCGTGGCTGGCAAACAAATGAACCGCGCAGCCACGGTATAACATTACCGTGGCGCAGCTAACGTGGCTAACCTCTCTTTGAACCTACGTAGCAATGGATAGATGATTAAGCTGTTCGAGCTAGAAATCGCAGAACCCCACGCTCAGCAAATGCCTACAATTTTCCCGAAAAACTGCAAACAGGTATTTTATGTTTAAATTTATTTTTCAGTTCATCGCAGCCGTCCATACTAGGAACGCAGCGTCTGCCGCTGCTGTCGCCAAAAACGCACTAACACGTGCCTGCAAAAACTAATAGGTAAACTATAAAACTATAGTTCACAATGCTAATATCGTATTCTCTATTATATCGGTATACTATACTCAAAGAAATAACCTAATTAATATATATATACGTACATATAACATTATATACATGCACAGTTCATACAAGCTCTATGCAAAATGGATGAAAACTTAAAAATAAAGTTTATACATAATAATATGTAAATATACGTTGATACTCCACAAAAGACTTGGCTTTTATTTACTCGGAAAATGATTTTTTTAAATAAAGATGTATCCAATTGATTACTGTTTTATTTTATACGTGAATCCAGCTTCCAATGCTTGAGATAAACAAAGGGTGGATATTTTTCATTAAACTAAGTAGTTTGACTATCCGGAACAGAATTCCTCGTGGTCAAATCAGTTTGACCATTAAGTTTGATCACGAGGAAGGAAGGAAAAAAACGATGACTACTATTAGTCATCGTTCGTAATCAATTTACGAAGTACTAATGCAAGTATTCATGAAAAAGAGATGGTGCTTTCGGTCATTTAGTCATTTACCTCCATCTCTCTCTTACATTGGGGTCATGATGGCATAGAATAAAATATTAATTTATTTGTTCAGAATAGGTATTTACAAAGGTGATTGCAATAATATTAAAGAATCCTTGTACCTACAGACGCCAGCAACAATCTGTCAAATTTCTTGAATAGATTTTCAACTTTATCCCTAAAGCATTAGGTTCAAGGTTGATTGGGAAATTTTGACAGTTTCGGGTAGGTTAACCTGATGGCGTCCTTACTTACATTCTACCATTTTGGCATGCAAACAATGATGCAGTTCATCATCAAACATGCAAACATAGAACAGCTAGAAAATCCGATACGAAGTAGTATTATTATTAGGTGTTTTTAGTTTATTTTTTAAAGTTGTTACTGGTACCTCCTATAAGGAATTAGGAATGTAGTTAAAAATAGCCGGTGCCATACCAAAAACACTTTCCCCCAAAGCCGTCCTATTGCAAAGATACATCTCGGTATCTGCTTTCCGATAAAGTTAAAAATAGATGTCGATTAAAATTTAAAGGCACGGAAATGTCAATAAATTATGACTTTTAAAAATTAGAACACAGCTGTCAGTAACTTTAAAACCAAATATTGCTCATAGGCAGCGTTTTTGGGCTTAAAAATACTCTCTCCTTCGGTACAATTGCCCCAATATATACCTTTTGGTATTAATACCAAACCTTAAAATAGAAACGACAAGACTATGATAAGTCACACGAAGTCGCGGGCAGCAACTAGTTAACTTATACTTTCGTGGAAAACTCTATTCCTATAAACATTTGTTTTGTCATAAATTCACATATATAGATAGGTACTATCGCCAAAATGACCACCGTAAGGACTATTCCTGCTTGGAGCGCATATTATTAGTCGACATAAAATGGTCATCATGTGCACGGGATTTTGTTTTCAAAATGGTAGCAGGTTTGGCGATAGTACTGACCACAATCATAACCACAACAAATTAATCCCTGTTTTTACCCTATCGGTTACAGGAAAAGCACAATATTCCTATTTTGGTATCACATTGTTTTGACATTTTAATAGTACTGTCCTTAAACAGTAGAACGTTACCAGAGGATACAGTTGTATTCATAATAATTATAATACACATTTAGTGAAACAAAATGATTTTAATATTTTCTTGTGTTTAAAACTGTCTATTTTACATTTATGTGTGTCGGATCTTGGATATCAGTGTGAAGAAGGTAACTTATTTAAATATTTACATCGTAAAGAAGGAAAAAGAATTTCAGAACAAAGGATAACTGCGATTTACCAATGAGAGACTTTCCAAAACCTTTTACTATAGGAATCTCATGCCCCGAAGTGCAATAGCTAGAACTGCACCCTAATTGCGTAACACACGATCAATCGGAATCGGTTTCATTTTGACAGTTCAACAACATTCATTGCGTTATTCACGTGTCGAGCAGACAAATTTTTCGAACTTGGATTTTTTTCGAGATTGGAAGAAATGGATTAGCAATTTGCTTCAAAATGATTCAGATTCCGATTGATTGTGTGTTACGCAATTGGGG